>OX104036.1:13862216-15217079 GCA_944470415.2 Schistosoma rodhaini | reverse complement strand
TGATACTGAGATTTCGCCTCGTCAGTCCACAGTAACCTAAATCTGTCCCACATTTTCCTTCTTTTACGGAGAAGGATGCGAACCTCCCTACTGAACCACGGTGGGGAGTTTCTCGGTCTCTTAGGTGTAGTCCAAGGGATGTGGGGGGTGGTAACTTTTAAGTATAAATTCCGGAATACGTCCCAAGCCGTTTCGATTGATGACTCTGGATCTAATTTCCAATCTACTAATGATGCTGATTTCATGATGTCTGCTATGTTTGCTTTCCAGACGTTAGGTCTGGATTGAGCTGAAGCGTACTCGTGATCGACAGTTATATGGAAGTCAAAGCTTAAAACTGCATGATCACTTTTGCCTACGGGTGGCATGTAATCCAGGTTTGCAACATCATCCTCATAATTAGTCAATATAAGATCTAGTAAGGACGATGCAGAACCCGGGTCGTACCTAGTTGCTTCCTTCACGTGTTGCACTAGGGCACATGTGATTACCGCATCAACTAGTTCCTGTTCGAAGGAGTTTGCTGACGATTCAGTCCGCAGATTTCCCCAGTCCACTTTTTTGCGCGAGTTTCTGGTTGTAACAGTCCTCTTTGGAGGATGTTCTTCCTCCTTAGTAGAGTGTGGGTCGGCAGTTTTTGGACTCACTTGGGCCTGCCTTGTGTCAATCTGCGTGTCGACAGATTGAGTTCTGACTGATGTATCCCGACCGCGTTTGCCGAGACACTTTTTTGCGGCATTTACCATTGAAATGGCCTCGGTTAACAAGCTATTTGCATCCAAACAGCACTGTTGACATAGCCATACACACCCATTTTTACTAAACCGCTTGAAAGCTGCAGGTGTTAGATTCGTGCAAACATCGTGGTACCAACCTTTGCACTCATCGCACTGCATGCCGCTATCAACAGGATATCGACATCCTGGGCGGTGGCAAATGCTTTTGTTGCATCTTCCAGTCATTTTAGGATGCGAAAGTGAGTGTTGACTACAAGTAGAAAAAAAAAACTATAAACAGTTAGGACCAAAGTACTAACAGACACAATGGAAAAAAAGGTACTCTGGAGTACCGACGATAAAACTATTTAGGATACCAAAGATGATACTCTAATAGAATACTTTAACTGAAAGAAATTCAATCAAAGTATAAAAACAGTAGTCTTGATACGTTAATAACGATCAAAACAATAGAATTTACTCAACGAGGAAAAAATACCACTGTCCTTTTTAAATAGCGCGCACAAATAATTAGTAAGTTAGGAAACTAAGGTATTTGTATTCTGGTTGTACTAATTCTACATCCAAAACAATCACTTCTCCTACGAAAACGGTCAAATCTCCGGGGATATTGATAATGTAGACCATCAACGTTGATGGTCTATGTCGAATGATTGCAGGCCTACTCGAGTTAGACGGGAACAGTGTGACGAACCAGCTAACTACGAAGTCACACCTCGCTGTCAGTATCTAACGTGGATTACCTCTTCGACGTGTCAAAGTACTATGGGTAAATATATTAGTGAGAATGAGTACAGAGACGTTGGTGAGACCATCACCACATGGGCCAGTCCATAGCGTATGATTAACTGGTGCGCGTTTGTTGTCCTTGACTTTACCAGGGATCGATCATCTGTCCGAGATCCAGTGACCCAACTGAAAAACCCTGGAACAGAATAAATCCTAAAAATCTATAATTCTTTGAACCTACGACATTGACACTGACTTCATTAACTTTGCCGAATACACCCTATCCGGAGTAAGTTATCTGATTTCCGGACTAGTTCATTCCTCATCTTACTTATTCTTAATAGAAACTAGTGAGCCAACGTACTTCTCAACTCACCGCCCATCTTTTGAATATATTTTCAAAATCCCTTCATCTCTGGTCCCTAGTTTATCTGGCTCTGGGACCCTTCACTAAAAATTGTCACAGACAACATATCGTCAAG
Organism: Schistosoma rodhaini; assembly: GCA_944470415.2. Lineage (NCBI taxonomy): Eukaryota > Metazoa > Platyhelminthes > Trematoda > Strigeidida > Schistosomatidae > Schistosoma > Schistosoma rodhaini. The sequence goes on along the minus strand of OX104036.1, from coordinate 15,215,131 downwards.
CACTGAATATCCTCACCATCTTTGCTGTGAACCTATCTAGAATCTCGAGGAAACTGGTGCTCTCCAGTGGACGTGAAGCGAAGTCGACCAGCTTCAAATCTTAAGATGTTGAAACTGACGTGGTCAGCCCGCAACTGACCATCCGTAAAACTGAGATATTTAGATGTTTATGTAGTGTTGCAGTGTCGGCCGAATTCTGTTGATAGGTGTGAAGTTAGCCCTTCCGCTCACAGTTTATGTTCAAGAAACGCCGCCAAATTTTTTGGTATTGCCTATCATATATTTCTAACCATCGGAGCGAAATATTGAAAAATAGTAATGAAAGGTAAGATGGGAATTATAAAGAAAAGAACGATGGTCCATATATGTTGAAAGACATCTCATAAGTGTACAATCCTGCGGTTTTCTGAACACCAAACACGCTACTCCGCTTCTACTCATAAATGGCAACTGTGGTTTGTTCTTTTAGTCTTGTATTCCTTATTTTCATACTCGAAGACCAAGAAGAAATTTGTCAGGTATGAAACAGAATTAAAATGTTGTAATTTCTAAACTGCAGAAGTTTTGAATGAGGAATAACTATTGAGGTTAGTTAAGAAACGCACTATCTCCCAATCGAAACCAAAACAAAATTATTGGGTACTTGACGGTTTTAAATTTCATTAGAAAATTAAATGCACACTATTGCCTAAACAAATATCAGCACCTAGTTACCAACCGATAACTGTTCAATCAACAATGATAAGAATTTATTTTCAATGACTGTCAGTCACACAAGGCACGCCAATTAATTGGCAAGATCACGTTCTTACCAATGTTGCGTGATTGCGTTGAACTCGTTTATCTGCCTTCATTGATGTGCTATAACAATGGCTTTCGTAAAGAAGCAATTTAACAAAATGACGGTGCATAAATAGATGATTTTCGAATTAAAATTTAATTGCACAGTGTAAAAGATGGCGTGTCATGTTGATGCTGTTACAAAGAGTGTATACTGTAGGCGTCACACAGTTCATAATGTTACAACTTGTGGCCTTGTTTTTCATTAACATACAAAGTAATGATACTGCCAACTAGGGAACAATGATTTATCGACCGGATCAATGACACATAAACCCGTACGGGTGTTCTGGAGTCTTTACCGGTCCTTTTTCTATCCTAGCCCTGTCGGTTGAGTTCAAAACACAAGACTCAGTCTCCGTTATATGCATCATTTATTTCAAACATACTTGGTTTGTATACAAACCAAACAGACCACGTCGTACCATAAAAGAGAAAGTAACATCTATACAAGATCTAGCCAAAAGTGTAATTTACAGATTGAGCATAACGTAAGAATGGGTAATTGTATGATAATAATCCGTTAGTCAAAATTAATCTTACAATAAGAGAAATACGAATATATATGGTTTAGTAACCTAACAATTACACAATAAAAATATATGTATAGTACTAGTCCATAAATAAATATGAACATCTACCATCTATTATTCTCGTCGGGATATGAAATATAAAACAGACAAAATTTTGCATAAATTTTGACGTTTGGCCAAATCAAGTGCAACAAACAACTTTACCAATGATCCAAGGTGTTACTCTATCCTTTTTGATAGATCGAGTGCAGGTCGTTCGAAAGATAATGTTCAATTTTGTTAAGAATAGTAAATAATGATATAAATACTGAAGCCTCAATATTTTGATAGTATGATATTTTTGTCCAACCCTTAACGACCCAACTTCAGTTGTTCTAACAACACCAAGTATTTCCAGTTATGTAAAGAGTGCTCTGTTCCACAATCGAAAGTGCACAATCCTAGTAAATTCAACCAACACGATCAAAAAGTAGGGCTAATTGGTTCAGCAACCCCCATAACCAACTATCAATTGAAACAAAGTAGATCAGAGAAAACGTGGAAATCCATTGAAAACATAGGAAAAGAAAAGCTACAAAAAAGTGCGAATAGTATCACTTCATCTGATATCGAAAGGTCGACGAAATTTACGTTTGAAAAGATCAAGAGGAATAAATTACAACAGTGTGTACATGGAGGGATTTTCATTCACGAAATTTCCCAGAAGTGTGGTGTGTGCCACTGATTTCGACAGATGCAAGTGGTATGTATCATCAATCGAAGGCAAAATATCTGGAGAAAAAGTGTTATGAGGATCAAAGTAAACGGAATGAGAACAGAGGATGATTGGCGTGGGGACGAAGAAACGATCAAGTTCGAGACAACTGATTGAGATTTTGCAAATGAAGTGTTTATTGTTTGGTCCTCAGAGTTTAATAAAATGTTCTCTGATTTCGTATTCAAATATTTTCGGCTGTCCACACATGTGTTCTCGTTCACTGTAGAAGGATCTAAGAAAATGCTACTGAATACATATTTACGTAACCGAATTTACTAGAATATGCGACAGTAATAAATAACCAAAATATGACAGGAAGAGGTGGAAACAAATAAAGTAAAATAAAAACAGTGTAGTGGTATTGGTTATTAACCACACGACCTTTGACGATAAGTGCATAAGCACTGAGAAGATTCTCATTCAACATGCGACACTAAGAGAAGGCTAACACTACTGAACGATTGAACAATGAGTCAAAATAGGATGACTTGGCCTTGCAGCAGTGGCCATTCCATATAACCTCTTGTCTTTGTACTGAATATATTGCTCTCTTCTTAGCCCAAATGTCTTCGTATGAAGTGCTAGACTTTACATTGCAGGCCGTCACTACAGGACGAGTCAGTTCATGGGCTGTGATGTGACTTCCACGTAAGATCTTACAGATTAAGTAATCGCATCATGGCAAACATACAATCTCGGGATTACGTTTATTACTATAGTGGCGAAGATAAATGTAAAAATATCGAAACAGGCCATTATTTCGCGATAGTACTGAAGAATAAGACTTTATTATTATTATTATTCACAAACACCTTATGGGTACATAAGTGCTGTGAAGAAACCATTTCGGGTTTCTTCAAAAGATGCAATAATACACAATTTTCAATAATGTTAACATTACATATGCCATGTTTGAGAAAGGAAGGAAAAGGAAAATAAAATATTAATAATAAAATAGTAGTAATAAATCAGGTCCTGTGTAATTAGCAAGAATTTTGAATCGATTTTGAAGAAGGAAAGGAAGAAACTAAGGAAATAGAAATAAAGGAGACGCGGGATACGTAAATATCTTAACGCAGAACAAGAATAAGCAACTATGTATGTATAGCAAAACGAGTAATAAAAATATAAAAAAAGAATAAATTGATAAGTAAATAACTTATTGTTGCAGTAAGATATGGCGTTAGAATAAGTGTTTGTTCGTGCAGACAGTTTTGCGTGATGCTATGAAAATCTCCATTATGTGCATAAGATAACCAATATGTATGAGGTGTGTATACATAGTGAAGATAAAACGAGTCTGATAAGTTGAATTCAACGTAACTCAAGTTATTGTCTCAATCCAAAGCTTTGTAATCTTAAGAATAATATTTATTTAGAAAGAAAAAAAGGGAGAGAGAAAAGAAATGAACACATAGTGAAAGGGTCCAACCATGATCATAATAGTGTAATGGATATAGACTTTTGAGATGAACGAATAATTTTAAAATAATAATAACAACAATAATAAACCCTAACGGATAAATACGCGTAGATTTATGTAACAGTATACAGAGTGAAACCGGGTATTAATATAAACATTAGTGCAATAATAATAATTTGGAATGATGCTATCATAGTCACTTCTTTGAAACTAATCAGAATTTACATTGATACTGGCACTCAGAATTTACAACGATTTTATTAGAGTGGAAACAACACTGGCAACCGAATATTCAGTAATTGCATTATAATGCAGTAAGTCCTGGGCTGCATCAAACTGGCCTAATCTGAATTGTATTGATGTGAATGCAAACTGTCTAGTCTCGGTTAGTCAGAGTATCTGAAATATATGCAGATCAAGAGAATAATGGAATGTGAACAGCAAGTATAAAGTATTTTTGTTTTGTTTTTCTATAAATAACTATTAACGCTTGATTTAAAGGAGTTAGCTTACACGTCATCACCGCTCATCATTTTGCTTTGCTTCTCCAATAGTTTGTATGGATCAACGGTTTTATGAAACATATGCATTCGAAATCTATTCCCTTATTTGACGTATTTGGTCCCATTATTCAGCGTGATTTCAGCCGATGATTATATACGAGGATTGGCACAAATTTATTTCGACGACAAACATTCATACGATCTAAACAGAGTCGGATTTGTGGGGAGTAGTGTAACGTCATGTTCTATGTTACACATACATAGCTCATTCTAGCTTCTGGACAGGTCAATTCACCTATCCATCATGAGTCATGTTTTAACCCTGTTAATTATTCACTTATTAACGCTGACCATTTTTGTATGACCGTAGGTGTGTGTACACTTATTACCCTATTTATCACATGTGCGTCATTTATTTTCATCTGAGTATAAATATTGATTAGCACTTGATTACAGCGAGTTGGCTTACCTGCCATCTCCAATCAGTGTCATTTTTGTTTCGCTCGCTGATATTTGCTCATGTGCTTATAGCTTTCTTGCCTGTGTTATTGGACAATGAACTGTAGCTCCGGGTTCTCTTTGCCTTCTGATTTTATGCACCTTTGAGATTCGTATTACAACGGTTATCGAGGTGAACAATTAGCAAAGCACGGCACTACAGATTTAGGGCACTACGACATACTACAGAAATACGAAGGACGAGTCCCCAAAAAACAGACACGGGAGATTTTCTCTATATATGCACAATATAATGCAAAGATGGATCTTACAATGATTTAAGTTTACCCCATTAATTATTGGCTATTATGGGACAACTAATTATATTCCATCCCTCCCACTAGTATTGTTTGGATATCACACCAATTCACTAGCACCTTTATACTGATTGCCTCATATACCTACGTCAGTACACAGTCATCAGTGGTCCACTGCTACTAGTCTTGAAAGCTCATTAACTAAAGATCTCTTCTGTCCTACAACAACCACTTGAACAATTTGAGCTTCTCATCTTTTCTTCAATCTGAACCTACGTATATCAGCATTCTTAATACATTGTTCACGTTTGTTAGGCAGCTCATTAAGCACGCTTTTCGCACGGTAAATTTGGTCCTAACGTAATTTGCATTTCTCAAACGTTTTCTGTGTTCTTACGCAACAAAAGTACCATTTCTGATATAAAGAATCTACTCTGAGCTATAAAATCGGTAGATTACGTTTTTTGAGTTTCACACAACTTAACAGTTAACTGTGATTTTGCCTCAGCTTATCATTCGGTTTTCTTTTCAGTTTTTCACGTAAAGGCTAGTTATAGCTTATCGTGACCCGTTTTTATCCATTTTTGCCCGTTTTAATGTACTGTGTTTCTTCCAACGGTCCTAGGCTTTCTGCTTGTATTTATTAGACAGTTTATATCAATACTCATGAAAAATTCATGCAAAAGACCTGGCTGCCCCTTTACTGTTACATCTGGCATGCAGTGCGACAACTGCAAAAGTAGGTTCCACAAAGCGTGCATAGATCTCACAGAAACTGCCTACAGCAGACTCAGAAAGTCGGATTGTAAATGGATATGTGTTATATAGATACTGTAGTTTTGCTGAGTAACATCATTGCAATACTGACGGGTCTGAGGAACAAGTTGTCTGAAAACTTGGCAAATGACAATCATACAACGGATAGAAAAACAGGAACGCTCAGTGTAAATAGGGAGAGGGATCTCGACAGGTCCACTATCTATAGTGCAGGTAAAAACATTAGTGATGACATGCTGAAACTCAACACTATCTTAACGTCGACGGTAAATGAATCCCTCAGTAAACTTGGGTCTCCCAACGCAGAATCCTTGAATGCAACAGCGGTTCCCAAAAACGCTGTAGGTGGTTGGACCCACGCTAACAGAGTTAAAAAGACCAGGCGTAACCGTCCAAGCTGAACATTCCAAGTAATAAAGGGAAATCAACTGATGACTTGGCCGCACAGTCTACCCTCAAGAATGTTCGTCCGATCATCAACGAGGCTAAGAATCGGAAACACTCTTCGACCTCCAAACAACAAGATGTCAAAACTGGACGTACTGGAAAACCTGAGAAATGAATAACGGACCGTGACGACTAAGAATTATGAACCTTAAAGACAACCCTGACCTTCACCTCAGTTTACAGGACGAAAATGATAGGATGCTCTGAGAGAATTAAACAAGAAGCTTGAACTCCCTAGAATGGAGCCTGGAAATTCATCACGCATTCCTTGAAAATCGAAAACATACTGAATCAGTAGGTGACGAGGCTAGCCAAAAAAGACGGAGACTCTAGACTCCGGCTAATGAAGATAAACTTCCCATCCTCCCATATGGCGGCTGCAACTCCGGAAGTATTTCGTGCCAACAGACGTCGGTTTCCAACTGGAATCTATGCGTATCCTGATAAGACTTTCGACTCCAGAATCAAGCACAAAGGCAAGCTGGAGCTGAGAATTCCAATTACGGACTGTCTTGATCATAAAAACAACGTGTAGAGGACAAGGACTTTTAACTCAGAAAGCCTTGTATAGATAGGTTACCTGTCCATTCACGTAGGGCTCATACAGACAAACAGGAGGAAGCTCACACACTCCAAAATGAAAGCATAAACTGCTTATGAATGAACGCCGCGATTTCGCCAAAGAAAATGGATGAGCTACTTGAACTTGACAACGCTGATAATGCTCATCTGATAGGAATATCCGAAACTTGGATATCTTCTCAGTTTGCTGACCATGAGCTAACAATACCTGGAATGTCTTTGCTTCGCGACGACAGAAAAACAGGAACGGGGGTGTAGTAGCCTTATACATACGATCATGCCTGGAAGTACACCAACTTCAAAACGAAGAGTTTCTCAATCTTGATGAATCCGCATGGTGCCCAGTACGATTGTCTACCACCACAAGGCGTCTAGTTGCGATCATCTACAGGAAGCCCACTACTGACATGGAGTACGACAATCGTATGCCGGAAGGATTAACCCACTCTACGCTTCTCAGATTCTCTCATGTCCTGATTATAAAGAACTTCAATCTTTTTAGAGTCGACTTCGAGGAACATACCTGTATTGGAGGTTAAAACTCAACTGAAGCTCGGTTCTTTAACCCCATTGATGGTCTGGGATTATTTGAAAATGTGAAGTCGGCAACTCGTTGGAGAAACAGCCAGATACCGTCGCGCTTAGACAGGGTATTCACAAATGAAGAATTCCTAGTCGACGACTTCTCAGTTCTGGCTCTCCTGGGGAAACCTTCAGTTTTGTCAGGAAAACTGAGCTAAGATATCTCACCAACAACAGGCGCTGAAATTTCAAACGGTTGAAAGTGTCAGTTTCACAGGAATATCTACATCAGGTGGATTGAGATATTCACTCTCAACTTGATGTGGATGCTCATTGGGATCGCCTACTGCACACGCTCTTATGTGCTTCTAAGCATTCAGTTCCTCAAACGATCCCAAAAAACTATAAACAATCTACAAACATCAGTAACCGTACTCTTCGCTTACTAAGCCACAAAAGGCACTATCGGGCTGAATATGTACGAACTGATTACAACGGTGCGTGCAGTCAATACAAACATATAAGGAACATATGCACAAAGGCAATAAGAGAAGACAGACTTCAGTACCAGCTAAGGTTTGTCAATAAATTTGTCTTCAATCAGAAAGGCTTATTCCGTTACTTAGCTTCTCTCTGATAATCCGAAACTGGAGTTTCCCAACTGATAGGTCCTAATGGTTCGACCAATAACGACGGGGATGCTGTGAACCTTTTGGCTGAACAATACTCTCGAACATTTCAACCGACTCACATCAACTACACTGATGAAAGCTTTACTTGCAACTGCACAAGACTTTCCAAAGTGGAGCTGGGAGCTGACCAGGATTTCAGTAAACTGCAGCACATAAGAAAAGACACTTCTCCCGGTCTGAATTTGGTTCATTCTTCTATACTGAGGGAAGCAGTTTCAAACCGAAGCAAACTACCGGAAATATGTAAGCTGGCTCACATCACACCAATTTTCAAAGGAGGTCGGCGCAGCGAACCCTCAGACTACCGACCAGTGGCCCTTCTCTCTATGACTTCTAAAATTATGGAGTCCCTGATATGCGACGGTATACACGACTACTTGTTATCCCTAAGGTTCTTCTCACTCCAACAGCATGGTTTCAGGAAGGGTCACTATTGTATAACCAAACTACTAACGGGGGTGAACAGATGGACAAACATCCTTGATCGTAAGGGGAAGGTTGACATTATTTACCTTGACTTTGTAACATCTCAGGTTGGTTGGTTAAGAGTTGACCCCAAACAACCAAGCATATGCTAAAACAGTATTGTTCAAGTATTCATTCACTTCCTTACTTTTTGTAAGCGTTATATTCCCTATTATCTTATATTGAATGTTGAGAGCCTTTGTTTGTCTGAACAGATAAACCCACGCTCCACTGTGACTGCGTGAAGATCGAAATAAAGACCTATTCACTACTTCTCTGGTTTCTTCTATCAATAGCAGGAGGGTTACCTTAAGGCACGAAAGTGGTGAGCCCTTTTTGAACACAAATTTAACCTCATTTCTGTTATTAATCTTTTTTTTTACTTAATCGTAAAAGTAGACCGGATTATCCGTAAACTAAGTTCAGCATATAACTAGTTTATTCCGTATTATCTTAAATTATTCGTGTTATAGTAACCATTTTTCGTGCTTACTTTATTGCTATATTTATTATATACTCAATATATATATACTCAATAGAAACCCATAATCTGGAGGATTTGTCACCAGTGGAGATAGACACTGTTATGACTACGAAATCCCGACTTCCAGAATTTGGTCGTAGTGATCCTGAGTCGTGGTTTACTCAACTAGAGCATTATTTCACGAGACACAATATCAAATCTGAAGGGATTCGCTATACAGACCTGTGTTCTATCCTTCCTCCTTCAGTCGCCAAAGAAGTCCGTGACTTGATTTTAGACCTACCATCACCACAACCATACACCATCTTATGGCGAGAGATAATGAACCGTTTATCATTATCAGATAGTCAAAGAATCCAAAGACTTTTTCAAGGTGAAACACTAGGTGATCAGTCGCCGTCACAGATTTTGCGTCACCTCCAAGTGTTAATGGGTGATAACACAGTGGGTGAAGCAGTCCTAAAACAAGGATGGATGCAAGCTCTCCCATGCTACGTTCAACACTGTTTGGATGCACAGGATCCTGAAAACTCATAATCTCATTAAGCGCGTATAGCCGATAGAATAATGGAGAGAGGTCCTCCAACTGGACCAGGCACAATAAATCACACACAAAAAGTAGAATCAGCAAAAGACTCCGTCATAGAAGGATTCATTGCGAGTGTTAAGAGTCTCACTGAGGCTGTCACCAGAATGCAAATGGGTCATAGAAACAGGAGCAGGTCACCACAACGACTACGATCCAAGTCACAAAACAGGTCACAAATGTCCAGACAACCTGGGCAGTTTTGTTGGTACCACTGGAAGTTTGGTGTCAACTCAACCAAGTGCATGCAACCATGCGCCTGGCCTAAGCATAATTCTAAGACAGTGGGAAACGAGTAACCCCTCCCCAGGTCGCGACAACTGAGGAGGGGCGCCCAAACAGTCGCTTGTTTTATGTTAGAGACAGAAACTCTGGCTTGAATTTCTTGGTGGATACTGGCGCTGCTCTTAGCATCATCCCTCAAAATAAAACTGAGATTAGTCGAGAAACATCATCAATTACACTTCAAGCTGCAAATAAAACTAAAATTGCGACATTTGGGCAGAAAAACTTAACCCTAGATTTGGGGTTCAGGAGGCAATTCCCTTGGGTTTTCACGGTAGCCGACTTAGATCTGGCAATACTGGGGATGAACTTTCTAGAGAGATACGAATTTCTAGTTGACACCAAGAAACGGCGATTAACACTAAAAGAAACTTCGTATTACACAAAAGGCAAAGAAAGTCACATCAGCTCTCTTAAGTTGATTCAAACTCCTCCAGTAACAACAGCGAAATTCCAAGACTTTCCAAACTTAACTAAACCAAACCCACAGCCTTCTAAAGACAGACTAAAAGTAAGTCACACTATCAAAACCGAAGGTGCACCGGTTTTTGCAAAACCCAGGAGACTAGCACCAGATAAGCTGAAAATCGCTAGGGCCGAGTTTGATTATATGCTCCAACTGGGTATTATCCGTCCCTCTGATAGTCAATGGGCATCCCCTTTGCATATGGTCCCAAAGGATAATGAAGGTGACTGGCGACCGTGCGGGGATTACAGAGCCCTCAACCGTCAAACCGTACCAGATAGGTACCCAATACCGCATATCCAAGATTTCACAAACCGTTTACAGGGTATGAACATATTCACTAAAATTGACTTAGTCAGGGCATATCACAATTTCCCAGTGGCTGATGAAGATATCCCCAAGACAGAGATTACAACACCCTTTGGTTTATTCCAGTTTGTACGCATGCCATTCGGCCTGAGAAATGCGGCACAGACATTTCAAAGATTCATAGACAATCTACTTCGAGATATGCCATTTGCGCAGGGGTATATAGACGACTTGTTAATTGCCAGCCCCGATGTGCAATCACACTAACAGCATGTAAAAACAGTGTTAAAAAGACTGGATGAACATGGAATAAACATACATCAAAGTAAGTGTGTTTTCGGTGTTCAAACTTTAGAGTTTCTCGGTCACACAATAAGCCCAGAAGGGATTAAACCGATCAAAAAAGAAGTAGACGCCATTAAACAATACCCCATACCTAGTTCTCTAACACAACTGAGAAGTTTTCTAGGTCTGATTAGCTTTTATCGCAGATTCATACCAGGTTGTGCACAATTAATGCATCCTTTGACAGATTCACTAAAAGGAAAACCAAAAGAATTCAAACTGTCTTCTGACGCTGTCGAAGCTATTAAACAGCTTAAAGATAAGTTAGCTCAAGCAACTACGTTGATGTATCCGAATTCTATTTCCCCACTTGCTTTGATAGTGGATGCTTCAAATAAAGCAGTAGGCGGTACCCTTAACCAACTGGTTAAAAACGCCTGGAAACCAATTGCTTTCTTCTCAAAAAGACTCGCTCCAGCAGAGACAAGGTATTCTACCTTCGGGTGAGAACTTCTTGCAATCTACCTAACCATTAAACACTTCCGACACATGTTAGAAGGTAGGGAATTTATATTCTTTACGGATCACAAACCACTAACGAATGCACTAAAAGCGAGAGCTGACAAATACTCACCTCGAGAAGTCCGACACCTTGACTATATATCACTGTTCACAAGCGATATCCGACATGTCAAAGGTCAGGACAATCAGGCGGCAGATGCTTTATCTAGGCCAGAAATAAACGTGCTACAGCAGTCTACAGTAAACTTCGAGACGTTGAGAAACGAACAAGAACAGGATCTAGAATTACAAAACCTGCCTAAAACAAACAATTCAAGTCTTAATTTAAAACAGTTCCCATCACCTGTCGATGGTATTCTAATCTACTGTGACACGACCAAGGCCATGCCGCGACCTGTCGTTCCCAAAAGTATGCGAAAGTTTATATATAATAACTTTCATTCTTTGTCTCATCCTGGCACAAAAGCTTGAACAAAACTAATCAATGCCAGATATATATGGCCGAATTTACAGAAGGATGTACACAAATGGGTTAGAGAGTGTTCAGCATGTCAACAATCAAAGATAAATCGCCACACAAATTCACCCATAGGTGTTTTCTCGCAACCAGATGCACGTTTTGCCCATGTGCATATCGACTTGGTAGGTTCTTTACCACGTTCAAACGGTTTTAATTATCTTTTTACATGCATAGATCGATTTACCAGATTCCCTATAGCCATCCCGATAGCGGACATCACAGCGGAAACAGTAGCCAAAGTTTTCATGCAGAACTGGGTGACCATTTTTGGTTCACTCATAACAATAACGACGGATAGAGGAGCGCAATTCGAATCCGAACTATTTAATAACTTGGCTAAACTTCTAGGCTCCAATAGGATACGCTGCACTGCATATCATCCTCAGGCTAATGGGATGGTAGAACGTTTTCACCGTCAGCTAAAAACCGCCCTTATATCTCACTCAAACCCCAATCAGTGGACAGAATTCCTACCGTTAGTTATGTTGGGAATACGAACATCTGTCAAAACTGACGCACAGTGTTCAGTTGCGGAATTGGTTTTCGGAACAACTCTGAGATTACCAGGTGAATTCATTAACCCTAATACTAACAGTCAAAAACTTAATTTAGAAAATTATGTAGATCAACTACGGGACCACATGTCTAAACTTAAGCCGATTAATACTCGTGAACAATCGCGCGCCGTATATATACCTAAAGATCTGAGCAATTGCACGCACGTCTGGATAAGATGTGACAAAATAAAGGCACCACTCAGTCCTCCATTTGAAGGTCCTTTCAAAGTTGTCTCAAGAAAATCTAAATATTTCGTGATAGAAAAACATGGAAACATCGACACAGTAAGTATTGATAGGCTAAAGCCGGCTTATCTAGATCATGAACCACCATACGTGTTGTTAGATCGTTTAACTGACAAATCCATTACGGAATCGAAATGTAAAGATGATAAATCTTTACAAATGACTAAAACGGTTCGCTGGGCACATCCGATTAGTCAGTCAAGGATGTTGACAGTTTCGACTGCAGGATAAAATCTAACTACGTAGCTAATCAGACCCTGCATCTACTTAACAATTTTTTTCCTCATTCCGCCTCACATACAACTCCCCAGACCTTTTACCTTCGATATATAAGTGTTATGTTAAATATTTTTTTAAATACTGGACACATAAGCTAGGTATTCCGAAACGATGGCCGAGGATTTTAATGAAACTCATGCAACTAACACTGGCAAATACAACGAATTCAAAAGGCAACCCAGAATACCAATCCGTTCTGGAGGCCAAGCACATACATGAACCGAACAATTATCAATTGCATTTATGTATTTCCATTTTGTATCTTATTATTTTATGCAGGCAGTGGAGCAATTCTTCAGGTTTGCTTGATTTTCACTATTACCTTTGAAGTAGACTCTTCTTTACTTTTTACTTAAGGGCAACTCAAGAGGCAGGTGAGTAAACACCTGATAGCCAGTCTGAGCATGGGAAAATCGTACCTCACCAACATGGTGTTGGGTAGCCCGAGCGCGGCACTTCCTCAGATATTCTTATTCCACATTCTCACACTTTCTCTTGAAAGCACGCAGCAAACCGTCAGCGATAGTTGTAGAAACGATCACATGCTACAAAATAAGATGACAAGCTAGTAAATGAATAGACATCCATGGACTATCATTGAAAGCGTTAGTCGTAACTGATTGTAAGTCAAATAGTGAGCGAGTTGATAATTAAGCCTTGGGATGAGAAATAGACCTAAGGTGTTTTCGATAGATAGGTTAATCAAACCGACGTTCCTACGGAAGTCGATTCTAGGGGAAGCTAATGTAACAGCTCAGGTTGGTTGGTTAAGAGTTGACCCCAAACAACCAAGCATATGCTAAAACAGTATTGTTCAAGTATTCATTCACTTCCTTACTTTTTGTAAGCGTTATATTCCCTATTATCTTATATTGAATGTTGAGAGCCTTTGTTTGTCTGAACAGATAAACCCACGCTCCACTGTGACTGCGTGAAGATCGAAATAAAGACCTATTCACTACTTCTCTGGTTTCTTCTATCAATAGCAGGAGGGTTACCTTAAGGCACGAAAACTTCTCAAGAGATTTTGATAGGGCAACCATATACGTCTTATCAATACGCTTAAGGGATTTGGTATCAAACCATTTCTAATTGACTGGCTGACTTCATATCTGAAAAATCGACATTTTAAGGTCAGAGTTGACTTCACTTTCTCTCAGGCTATGGAATGTCCTAGTGGGGTCTGCTCTTCTTGATTTATATGAACGATCTTCCACAACAAGTAACGTCTGACTTATTTCTTTTTGCTGATGATGTGAAACTTTGGAGAGAGATACGCAACCAAAAGGACATACTAGCACCTCAGGAGGATCTGACTCGACTTCAAAGTTAACAATGGACTTACCTCCAACACTTTTAAGAGTAAAGTTGTTCATCTGCGACAAGGTGCAGACTATAGTAACAACTTAAAAAACTCCTCGCTAGAAGTATCCCAAGTTGAAAAAGATTTAGGAGTGTTGGTACCCTGCGACTTGAAGTCGTACGCTAACTGTGACAAAAACGCCTTTCAAGCAAACCTTGCACTGGTAACATTGAAGTGAATTTTTGGCCAGTTTGACGGTACAACTTTCCACATAATCTTCAACAGTTTTATTCGTCCCTATTTAGAGTACGGAAACATAGTATTTCCTTCCTCTCTCCAAAAGGATTAGGACACTCTGGAACGTATCCAATGTCGAGCCACGAAATCAGTTCGGGGACTTAAATTTGAACCTTATGAAGAGCGCTTCCAATCACTTAACCTTTACCCGTTGGAGTACAGCCATTTTAGAGGTGACCTTCTTATGACTTACAGTATCCTTAACACTTCTGATAATTTACTAAAACATCTACTTAAGCTCGATCGCAATACTAACCTAAGGGGTAACACCCAGAACCTGGAGACCCAACATAGCAGAACGGACTGTCGACAAAACTTCTAACAGTTAGTATAGAGTCTTCAGTCTTCAGTCTTCAGTAATAAGGATAGTAGGTTGATGAACCTGTGTTAATCCTGACAGATTTCCTTCCAGTGAAGGTCCAGCTTCTTTTTGAAAATGTTCACTGATGGTGCTGATACCACTTGTTCTGGTAAAGCGTTCCAGTCATTGACCACTCGATGAGAAAAACGGGACCCCACCTTTAGTTTATTAGATCGCGGTTTCAGAACCTTCTTGCTATGACCCCGGGGATTATTAGTGCTGGAGGGAGCAAAAAGATAAGACATATTAACACCCAGATCATAATTAAAGATACCAAATGCCAGTATAAGGTCACCTCGCGTCCTACGATAAGATAAGGGGAAAAGATTTAGACGTTTTAAACGCTCATCGTAAGGGAGTTTAGAAAGACCCTTTACTAATTTTGTCCCTACACGCTGGACACGCTCAAGAGATTTAGTATCCTTTATCAGACAAGGGCTAGCTGCTTGGATACAATATTCTAAGTGTGGCCTTACATAGGTGGGATATAAAATTCGAAGCATATCCTCGTCAAAGCATTTAAATGCTCTGCGAAGCGACCATAGCGCTCGATAGCCTTTGGAAGCAACCGCATTGCAGTGTGTAGTAGTTTTTAAGTCGTGACTTATAATTACTCCTAAGTCTTTGTGCTCATGAACGCGTGGCAGAGATGTACCATTAATGGTATAGTGGTAACTAATATCGTGCCCGATGTGAATGAACACGCTCTTCCTGGAATTAACTTCCAGGCCCCAATCATGAGCCCACCTAATTAATTCGTCTAAATCTGCTTGCAGATAACAACGATCAGTCTCATTTCTTATTGTTCTCCAGATTTTAACATCATCCGCAAACAATAATGTCGACGACTTAAGTAATAAAGGTAGTTCATTAATATACAGAAGGAAAAGTAAAGGGCCTAAGATGGTGCCTTGGGGTACACCACTTTTGACCGGTTTCCATTCGGATAGAGTTCCATTGACTCTCACTCTCTGTCTGCGGTCACATAAGAAGCTTCCTATCCATTCCTGTATAGCACCTGTTATACCAAAGCTTGAGAGCTTTTGCATAAGACCTAAGTGTGAAACCTTATCAAACGCTTTGCTAAAATCTATGAATATCACGTCGACAGACTGGACGTTGTCTAGGCAGCTGTCCAATCCTCTCTCGCAATGAGTAAATTAGTCAACCATGAATGCTTGTTACAAAACCCATGTTACGGGAGTTAAACGAATCTATGTGGCTTAGTGGCTTAGCCCGAATTAATTTTTCAAGTAACTTAACTACTATACTGGTCGGACTAACAGGCCGGTAGTTAGATAAGATCCGTCTCTGACCATCCTTAAATATAGGACTAACTATGGCGTCTTTCCAGTCTCTAGGTAGTTGAGCCTGTGAAAGGGACATGTCGAAGAGCATCGTCAGCGTTCTTGAGATAATGTCCGCAAGCGATGACAGCAAACGTGGGTGTAACCCATCGGAGCCCGGTATCTTACAAGGTTTTAGGTTAGTTATCAAAGGAAGAACAATATCCTCTGTCACGTGCAAAGGTCCTATGGCTGGTATCTCATTGTCAACGGGACAAGTAGTTGTAACACTACACGTAAAGTAGACTTCACTGAAATAGTTTGCAAATGTCTCCGCTTTTGCTAGATCAGATTCAGCCAATAAAGCTGAATTTTCGCTTAACAGTAATGAGGGGATACCATAACTACGTTTCGTCCGCCTTTTAACATACGAAAACAGTCGCTTCGGACAGGTACGGCTATCGTATGCCAACTGTCGTTCGTAAGCCATGCGGGATTTAGCTATGGTCTTTTTACATATATTCCGGATTTTTTTATATTCGCACTTAAATGATGACTGACCTGTTGACAAGAATAAGTCCCAGAAGTGTTTCCTACGCTTCAACAGCTTCTACTCCTTAAAAGTTGTCGAATGCTGAAATTCGCTGCCGGCTGAGCTATTCCAAGTAACTTTCCAGGAGTCCTTTAAGGGTAAACTTTATTTATTCTTAAGGACTGAGGATAACATATTATTATGATTTACCAATTTTTTTCCGATTATCGTTAATATACCTATGTTCCTGCCTGGAGGTATTACTGATCCACTGCCACTAGATACGGAAGCCCGTTAGGCGAAAGCTTCTTTTATTCCGTCCACAACCATTTAACCATTTAATTCATGTTATTTATGATCACTTGGATCAACTCTATATTTTATTTATGGTTGCTACGACACCAGTAGTTACCAGGGCGAGGTTTAAACATGACACTTGATGCACAGGATGAATATAGTGAGGATTTTTTTTACGTTTTTGATGTATATTTTACCCAGAGATGAAAAAAGAAGACATTGAGTTGTATAAAAGAATAAGGTATTATGGATTAATTGTTGTTTCAAAAATGTGGAACATAGGAGAGAAGTTGAACAAGAATTTATGGCAAAATCTGAGCCTGTGGATTACAGATCAGTGACCAAAGTTGATTTTCATAAAGATGTAGTCCGGTTGTCTCCCAGGCCCGAACCAATGGTAGGTCTGTTGAAAATGAGTCAAGATTTATTTATTTGGAGGATTTATAAACCTTTAAATATATTTACACTTATGACCTGTAACATATGTAAAAGAACCTGAAGAAGGTCATAGATCTTATCATTCTATAAAATCCGTTGCAAAAAGCCCTGTAACTAAAGGGAATTATCTTGATAAGTTACATATGTGGTCCACATGATTTACTATCCAAGCTCTCTATTTCGAGGTAATTTCGTGAAAGCCGCTATAGAAACTTTTGAGAAAATAGCATCAAAACCCCAAGCTTTTCCCATACCTGGGAGAATTATGCGAAAAATTGGGTTTTTCTACAATATTTCCTCGAATTTTCCCTCAGAATTTTACAACGCTTTGGGGAAATCCGTCTACATTTTGTAATAATTATCATAAAATGTATAAATTTTAAACACCCTAAATTTTCTGCAGTGTTGGGGAAATTGTTAAAAATGCATCATTTTGACGCAGTATTTCTCTACAATTTTTGACAGATATCACTGTTAAGCCTAAGTACCCAAAAGTCTCCACTCATGTATTCCAATGTTTCCTGCTAAATTCACACAGTAAACGCACTGTTAAAGCAATTTAAATACAAAGTAGTATCATAATCTCACGATTTCGGGGAAATTTCGGGGAACTTTTGGCAAATTTTCGGATTTCTCCAAAAATTGTAAGAATATTATAGCAACTATCCTACAATCAATTTCGATTATAGCCAATTTTGGTTAAGCCCTTTTTTATAACTTACTTAACAGACATCGTCATTTGGATAGTAACAATTTGCATATTCTTTGCACTGCTATACCACTAGAGCACATGACACTCTAGCCGAAATGTTGACTGCTTAAATATCATTCGATGACTCATACTCCTCCCCATATATGTACGCACGCAAATATTATTATCAGCCTTTGCTTTGCTTTGCTGTGCCCTTACTAAATTTGACTATAAATTGCCTATGTAGTTGCGTGCTATTCGCTCGCTTGCTCCTCGTTCGTTTCCTTCGCTTGTTTGCCTGTTCACTCGCTCGTTCATATTCGCTCAGGTGTTGTTAGCTTCCGAACCTGAGTCATTCGACAATAAACTGTAGTTGCTGCTATCCTTTGTCTTCTGATTTTACGCGCCGTTAAGATTAGAATTATAACGGTTATCGAAGTAAACGGTTAACGAATCGCGGCACTACAATGTAGTAGTTCTCACCAAAGTTTCGGGAAATTTTGGGGCGAAACCTCAAAGCGTTATAAGATTCTGAGAAAACCCACACGCTTGAGTGTGGTAATGATCTTAACAACATATGAACTGGCTGCTTGGACACAGTACTCTGGGTGTGGTCTTACATAGTTGGAGCACAAAATTTGGAACCTTTTCTCTTCAAAGCACTTGGATGCCCGGTGAGGTGACCATGACGCTCGAACAACATTTTTTCATCGAGCCAATTACGGTAGATAGCTTTCATAAACTAACCTATTAGTTCATCACATTGAAAATACGGCGGATATTCTAGTTTAACAACTAGCTACCAGTAGCACCTTCTATAATCGAAACCCTTTTGGCCAAACGGAAATGAGAAGTCAGACGAGAAGAGGTAGGAAAGATATATTTGATACGTTATCAATATATCGAGGAACCTTCATTATAAGCTGGCTAATGAACGTAGGAGCAGTGTCCCATGCCGAGTTGAAACGTGATCTGGTGCGGATGCATGATCGAAAGCCTACAGTTAAACAAGTCCACTTAAACAACGTGGTCAGGATCCAATGTCGAACACTTAGAAAGCTGTTGATTTCGGGGAATTATTTACAGCTACAACATACAATAAAGCAGCCTTACCTATAGTGAGGTTTGCTTCTTGAATTGAAAATTAAAGGTGCCTTATGTATTTTGGGTTTGAGAACGCCTTAACCAGTAACACCTTTTATGATCGAAATGTCCCAACTCAGTTAAATCAGAAGTAAAAAGCGAAGAGGCTCGAAGAAATATTTGATAAGTTATCTATATATCGTCAAGTGATCAACCTAATCTGGTCAGCGGTTGTAGGAGATCTGGTGCGGATGCATGACCGAGCGCCTACAGCCAAGTGGGTCCATTAAAATTAATGCGGTCAGCATTAAATGTCGAGGACTTACAGAGTTATTGATAAATAAAATAAATAAATAAAACTAATCTCTTTATATCTTGTAATTCTACCGCTGACAGTAACATTCTACAGTCATCTAAACTTTACATAGCCTACCACAAACTGATTTTCTTATGCTCATAGACACTATTTGTATTTGGAGTGAGACAATATTTTCGACGAAACCATCGGTGTTACTTTCGAACCAGCATGTTTCTGGTGTTAATTAAAATCCTTAAAGGACTGCTCGAGGAAATGTTTCAAGTTCCTCTACTTTAAATAAACGTCACCCACCAAGATTTTTTGGAGAGTTATTAGAATTATCTTTCACACAAGGTCACATATTGCCTTTATAGCAGTGAGGTTGTATAATATTTCCTATTCTAAAATGGTGGCGTTTGAAATGCGTTTAAAAATCAAGTGAGTGCAACAAGAAGAATGAAGCTTCAGGCTAAAATCTGATATTAATATGAAATACAGATAAGGATTTTAAGCTTGCAATTGATATACTTCTTATTCAGTGTGAGATATGAGGAATGTCAGTCAAATACCAGTAAAAAGCCTGAGTTATATCCACATCTAAGTTACCTGGACCGAGTCGACCAAGTTTTTACATCGAAAGTTATGAATTCGCGTCTTTTTATAGCGTAATTTATCATTTGGTTCATTAAGTCATGAAAGTACTAAACTGAAGTGGGACTTTAGTCACACAGGTGGACACGGAAAGTTCACCTAGGGGAGTTGGAAAACCCTGATTCCAAACCAATGGTGCATATGGGCTCCAGTATCCTGAGGTAAAAAATGGCGTATGAATCAATCGTTGGTCACTGGCTGCCATGGGACTGCATCTCCTCATGGTGCTCTACTGCTTTGTGAATCAGACCTTTAGGTCAAAGGCTCCGGGTGTGGCCCTCTAAGAAAACTACTTGCTTCGGTTTGAGCACCCGGGCAGTACCACAGCCCTCACACAAACCAAATGAGATTTGTGCGGTTCATATGTATCTGGTACCCCATTGTACCAATATTTATGTGTTCAAATAAATAAATAAAAATTAGTCACACAGAATATTTTATACAGAATAATACAGTCAACAAGTATATCCATAGGTTCAAAAATTGCGAAATAAGACTTCTTTGTTGGTTTGGGGCTGAATTGTTCCGTATGTTGTTACTACAGATGTCACATATTCTTAATATTTTTAACATTTGAGGTGTAAAAATGAGTATTCAGAGACAAGAGGTCAAATAAACCTATCCTGGATGATTCCTCAAGATACACAGTTTTGTTTAATAAGAAAACTAACGTTACTACGCAACAAGTCTGAGTTGGATAGAAAATTTAACATAAAATTATTCCCATTCTTCATTGGCATATCTTCCATACCGACAGGCCAAAGTATTATAGTTGTCAACTTTTAAGTCGCTCGAAAAGTTTTAATATATTTACTTTTTGGAACTACATTTCAGCTCACGATAATTTCGATCAACACAGCCCTTACCTAACTAATACATTTTCATTCAAGGTTGGCTCAGAATATTCTTTGCTTATGATATCATACAAAGTGTTGCGAATCAACGTGACCAGTAACTATAACTAATGAGTCCTAGACATATACATAATTCAGAATCATATTTCTAGGTTTATGGAATTAATTGGATTGGTGTTGTGATATATCTTTCAATTTCCAATCTTAGTATGTTATTTACATATTTTGGTATTTTTCTTAAGAGTTATTATCTCAGCGAATAATTCTTCAGATCATGAAATCATTGAAGGTCATAGTGGATTTTATTGATGTTCTTCTGATGAGTAGAATACATGTGAAATAATTTTAGTCACTGTTTAGCTACTTATAAATTTTCAGTAGTATGAATTATTTTTCATTAAAATGTAGAAAAAGCCACGTTTCGTAGCCATGGTTTCTAACTCTGTTTTTATAATTCTTTACAAAATTTGCGAAGTAGCCCTAATTATCCCTTCAATATAGACCTTCTTAAAAATGAATTTTACACGCCTACCTTTACACCTTCGAAACAAAGTTTTTCTTGGAGTCGATGTTGGTGAAACTTTCTGATCTCAAGGATATACTTAAATAAGTTTATTTTCTGTTCATCTAAACCGTCTTAAAGAGTTAGAGTGCTCTAAATTAAGATTCAAATATAGGTTTAACAGTCACTCAACTCCTACTATAAATTGTAACAATTTGATGAATGCTTTAAATGTTAAAAAGGAGTTCATCAGATGAACAATAATAATAGTAATCTAATTTCTCTATAAGACTGTAAATAATAACAATAAAGATGTTTGTCCCCGTTGATATCCATATTACGCATCTTCAATTTCTCTAAATCTCAAATTTTTAGCTTCATGAAATGGTTCGAGAACAACCGGTTACATTTTGGACAGAACACAGAGATAAAATGCATGTAAATTTAACTAGTATTTTGTAATATTTTGTCATTATAATTTACGCTATGAAATTTCTTAATAACTTTATTGGACCCCAAGGAATTAGCATCAGTAAAAAATTCTATTTAGTTTTGTTTAAACATATCTCCCCGCCTTTCTAACCAATCGACTCTTATTGGATTTATAAAGATTATCAAGAGATCATTGATGATCATCGTTAAATATTAAACATATCACATATAACACTCAGCGATCTCATTAAAAACAAATAAGTGAAAGGTAAAACAGAATATACAAATAAGGAGAAAAATGAAAAACATTCTTTAAGTATCTGAATGCTATCGTTAACTATTGATGTACCCCAGAGTGTTTTATGGAAATCTTGAATATAAAAGATAACTACGTAATACAGTTGAAGACTTCACAGTCTGATGTCTTATTTTGAGTTTTGTTATATAGCTTACTCAGGTATACTTGCACGTTATTTTACGACAGAGATAAGTGTTAAAATATTTGACGAATTGATGATTAAATATTATACAGAACCGTTTTGTTGTTTTTCTTTATTTCGAATATGATACTTAAGATTATTATCCGTACCACATATATAGGTCACTAATTCATATTACATAGTTAGTTTCACCAAATCATTTCAATATATTATTTTTAATCTATAGTACTGGTTTCATTCACCTAAGTGAACGTTTAAAAGACTCAATAAAAAGATTTTATTTCATGTATTGCATAAATTTTTAATTATCTTTTGTCTTTCCGTCATTTCTAATCAGTATTCTTTCCATCATTGTTAAGTCTAGTTTACAGTTACATAAAATATAGTTGTGGCTGTTCTCATTTTTGTATACACTGTCTTTAATCGACCTTAGATTACAATAGTTACTTTCATTATAGCGATCAACCAAAGTTAATCCATTCGGTTTTATTTCGTCAAAGTGTGTAAGTACACTAGTTTATAAACGAAATTACGTTCACAAATAACTTATTGCTTCATATAATAATCGACCTAAATTACTGAATAATTGGTTTCAGTTTATCAATATAACCAATTTCAGTTTAAAAGCAATATAAGAAGTTAGGATTTGGATCAATGTAGAAGAATTTACTTACTTACTTATTTACTTACTTACTTACTTGCTTGCTTGCTTGCTTGCTTACTTACTTACTTACTTACTTGCTTACTTACGCCTGTTACCCCTCGTCGAGGAGCATAAGCCGCTCACCAGCATTCTCCATCCAACTCTGTCCTGAGCCTTCCTTTCCAGTTCTTTCCAGTCACTATTCATCCTTTTCATATCTGCTTCTATTTCCCGGCGAATTTAGTGTGAATAAAATTCATTTATTAAATATATGATATAATGAGACAATATTATTTACTGAATAGCCTTCTTAACAAAATATACTATTCATTATCATCTTCATGATATCATTCTGGAAAGAAATTTTGTTTCGACTTGCTGAATGTTCAGTAAATGGTAGAGATTTATCAACACTGTTATAGTAGTATGAACCAAACTAATAATTATTTATGAATTGATTATTTTAATCTGTTGTCTGTTTTACCATGAAATTAATCCAAAACTATCATCAAAGAAATTCAGATATTTGACTAATTCTGTATGGTACACAGCGTAAATACCAGGATTTTTTTTGTTATTCCAAAATGTATTGACATTTATTAA
This sequence comes from Schistosoma rodhaini, assembly GCA_944470415.2. NCBI lineage: Eukaryota > Metazoa > Platyhelminthes > Trematoda > Strigeidida > Schistosomatidae > Schistosoma > Schistosoma rodhaini. The sequence goes on along the minus strand of OX104036.1, from coordinate 15,191,585 downwards.
TTTATAAAATGAAAGTAACATTAACAATGTGTTACACGGTGAAACGAACTTAATAATCGATCACTGCACGTTGGAGACATTTATTTTCTATTTTTCGCTTATTAATCTCGAAGTGGACAGGTCGTTTTCTGTATCTTTAAGTGTAAATTGGTGCTTTAAAACAAGCTTAAACTTTAGATTCTGTGTGGACAGATTTACTTATGACTTTGAAATAAGAGGAAATTAAAAGAATTTATGGGAAACTTAATATATCATGTTGAATTTCAGAGATTCTAGACTCCCTAAAAGTTCCACATCGATAATGCCTGTACACCCAGTAGGTCATAGGTAGAAAAATAAGTATAAGTAAAAAAAGAACAGTATGTTTGAGGGAATAAGACAACCAACTACGACCCAATCGGTAAGTCATTCAGATCGTGTGTAAGAAATGTCATCTGTGAACGACGGATAACCAAAAATATTGTGAATGCTTAACTGTGTACTTACGGTTAAATTAATTCATTGGAACTAAACTTCTAAGATGCCCAAACTCACGAGAATGCAAGCTATCATGCCCATAATCTCCAGGCTATGCATTGAGTACAATAGATTTGATCCATATCTACAACTTCAGACAATACGTAATCCACTATTAGTATCGGTCTCACTACCCTGGTTACTCTCAGATCAATGCAGAAAGATTACAGTATCCTCTGAAAAATGAGTCTCATAAAGACGACTGTCTAAAATCTGTATTAAAAAAGGTGATAATTTAACTCTGGCTAACGAAAACTAATAAATGTTCAAGGTTGACCATCGAGCTGTAATGTTATTTATCATACAACAGTCTACAGTGTTTAATTTTAAACATTTTGCTGATAAACTCTACTTGTTAACCTTTTCCACAGTGTACTTTTTGTAATTTACAATGTAATTTGCAATACAATAGATTAGTCCGGTATATTATTACATGACTTGATTACATTTAATATTTTTATTTCAGAATAATGCAATACTTTTAATTAGATCTAGTTTATCACTTTTCCTATTGAGTTTTAATTCAGCTTATTACTGAATAGTTTCTTTTTTTTCATTTATTGCAATAGTTGATATCAATGAAAAAAAAAAACATTTTCTGACTCCTAGTAAATCAAAAATGTCAGTATATTTTACAGCAAACAATTCTCATTACTGATTATTCATTACGTTACGTATTAATTACTTACTTACTGACACCTGTTACCCCCAATGGAGCATAGCCCGATCAGCATTCTCCAACCCAATCACTCTGTCATGCGCCTTCCTTTCTAGTTCTATCCAATTGTTGTTCATTCTTCATAACATTTCTCGGCGTAATGCATTCTTTGATCTTCCTCTTCTCCGTTGGCCTTGGGGATTCCATGTGAGGGCTTGCCTTGTGACGCAGTTGGGTTCTTTCCTTAATGTGTGTCCTATCCGATTCCAGCTCTTCTTCCGTTGGAATCTGATTTGTTCTCTCCCACAGTAGGTTGTTGCTGATAGTGTCTGGCCAACGGGTCCGAAGTATTTTGCATAGACATCTGTTAATAAATACTTGTATCTTCTGGATGATGACTTTCGTAGTTCTCCAAGTTTCCGCCCCACGCAGTAGAACTGTCTTGACATTTGTATCGAAAATTCTGACTTGGGTGTTGGTTGACAGACAGTTGTTTTGAGTTCCAGATGTTCTTCAGTTGTAAATATGCTGCTCTTGCTTTGCCTATCCTATTACTGAAGGCTATCTTGAATTCTTTGAGTCGGTTCACAAATACTTTTATAAACCGTTTCTCACAGCTTTTATAATATTTGTATGTAGACTACTAAAATATCGAGGAACAGCATCATGAAATAACGATCTAGAAATCTTTTAAGTGAAATCCCTAACATTTTCAAGCAATTTAAAGAATACAAAAGATTTTATTATTTAGTTTGTCAGTAATGAGATTATATAATCTAAATTTTTCATTGAACAAAGTCATGAGAGACGAATTCGTAATAAATTATATCTTTAATTAAATCCTCATCAAAATCAATAAGTGTTTGATGAAATTTCGCTTTCATCATACCAAATCACCAAAAGCCTATAATTATAAATCCTAAACTAATTCTACTCTTTACAAAGCTATTCATAAATGCGATGCAAGTTGTCATCGCAATCAACTTCGAGAAAAAATCAAGAGCTTTTATCTTAATTCGGATTGATTTGGGAGTATAATACAATTATGCCAACATTAATTATCGATAAAACCCTCCAGGAAACTTATATTTCTATCAAATGATTTTATCGATAAGCTTAAATTTATAAAAATAAAAAACTCTTTTCATTGTGATATTTTATTGTGTTAACGAATATGTTGTGTCATTTTAGTTATTTAGTCATAAGCAAAGAAGAACATGAAAAATATATGTATTGATTCAAGTTGCCACACCAAGTTAACATAACGATTTGATGTTATTAGGAAAAATGTCAGGGTAGCATAACTATCAGTGGTAGTAGAAAAGACTAGACATAGGCAAAATGACTCGAGGAAAAGAATGAATTCGTGGAACAAAAAGCATAAGATAATTTTATGACTCAGGATCTCAGAGAAAATAGAAGTGATTGGACCTGCACTACAGGGACCGATTTTGGTCTCTGTCACTTCTCCAAGCGTTAGTTACAACAATCACATAAAACCGAAAGAGGTAGTTTGTAGTTCAATCCAACTATTACTGACTCCATGATCTGGTGCCAAGTATTTGTTTGACCGCCTCTAGCTTTTTTTCAATCTACTCATACACCATCACACATAAGGTATCGAAGTAGGTGGTGTTTGAACATATGTAATACACGATTTAACTACCTCAGTTGATGAAAATTAACTACCCCATCAAGAAATCTATCATCGTTATCTGGTACTCCATATCAAATTATAGCAATGCTTAGTACTTTTAAAGAAGTTATTCTTAATTTAATATGATGTTATTCAATGATTATTTTTGATCAACCCCGATGGTACATTTCACGACTGAATATAAAAATCAATATCAGCCATATGATTATGGATTAATTAACACTATATTATGAACATTTGGTGCTATCCATAACGATAAAATAATAATAAGTAAACCATAAAACAAACTGTAATATCGGTTGATATGTCAAGCTTATATACTTCATTCTAGATTCTGGGCAATTCAATTCACCTATCCATCATAAGTCATGTTTTCACCCTGTTAATTATTCACTTATTAATCCTAACCATTTTTATATGAGCGTAGGTGTGTGTACACTTCTTATCCTATTTATTACATGTCTGTCATTTATTCTTGTTTGACTATAAATATTGATTAATGCTTGATTAAAGTGAGTTGGTTTACCCACCATCTCCAATGCATGTCATTTTTTGTTTCGTTCACTGATATTTACTCATGTGCTTATAAGTTTCTGACCTGCGTAATTTGACAATAAACTGTATCTGCTGCTTCTCTTTGCCTTCTGATTTTATGCACCGTTAAGATTTGTATTATAACGGTTATCGAGGTGAACGATGAACGAATCACGGCACTACAAAAGAAAAAAAAATCGTTCCATCATAAACTGATTACATAATTATGAGAATCACAAATGAACATAATGTAAACTGGAATTCTTAATGTATTGTTAAATTATCTCATAAAATGATCCAAATTTAAGAAAGATACATCATAAACTTTTAATGGACGCATAATTTGGGTTATTTTTTTTTAATGCAAATTCTCATAGCTTTTACTGTATGTAAAAGGTGTAGTCATGCACAACCACAGAATATAATAGATGAGTTTCAATAGATAATTCATTTTATATACTACCATTACATTAAATTGATTTTCAATGTCAATGAAATGTAAAAAAAAAGATAGAATTTCGTTTGAAATTCAATCCAAGTGTAATCATGAATTTAAGAAAGTTTGGTTGTTTTGTTTGTTTTTATTTTACTTCACATATTAGTTGTCAAGTAAAAACAAAAAAAACGAACAAACAATCGATTTCACCGTCAAAATAATCATCATGTTTAATCTATTTTTACTAATTTTTTTGTTTTGTTAAATGTGAATTTGTCAAATCAACAAATAATATTTTCATTAAATAATTTATGTGGAAAGATAATAAATAAAGGAAAAACTTGTCATTGTTGACAAAAACAAATATTCTGTATAGTATGAATATTTCTTCTCAACATGACAATTTTTAGGAGAGTGTACAGCTGGTTATTCTTAGGAACTAGTCATGTTAAAGGCGTCACATTTAGTTCTCGGTTCGATTCCTGAGTGCGGAATCGTGAGTGCGTACTCCCGAGGAGTACGGTACAAGGATGAAACGTCCTTTCAGTGGCGGTCTAACTTAGATCAGTTTGTGATTTCAGTGAAATTCAACAATCTTTACAACCCCATACTGAAAAACATCACGATAAAGTTTGATTTATGATTGTGCACTGTAGATCTAATAATTATCAATTCAATTTAGTTTAGATTGAAACCGATAAAGGTTGTAATTGGATGGAATCAATGTGAAACTTTGGACTTGGGTTTCGTCTTGTCTTGCACTCGTCATCAAGGTTTACTTTTAGCTGTACCTGGTCACTATCAGGTAATCAAACTATTCGAAACCGACAAACTTTATTTTATAGACAAAATGTTATAGTGACACTTATTAACATGATTTTAAAATAGATTTCTTCGTTTTCTTATTTTTGAAGTATTTATTGATTCTGTTTACAAAGACAATAACTTTGGACGTTCAAATATATATATATATATATATATATATATATACATTCAAACTGTCATGTAGTTTTAACTATTTTTCCCTTAAAATCATACTTTAGGGTAATACTCATTACAGTACAAATCGTACCACTCCGTTCGGACGTAATGCTGCTTTTACAACACCGATTGGTCAATATTTGAATAGTCGGATGCCATGTGAAATGCAAGTATATTCACGTTAAAAATATCGCAGAAAGAAGTTAAATGAGGCAGTTGCTTCTCTTTATTTATACCTGAAATATAACTATGCATCATTTTATGTCTCATGCTACCATGATAAAACAAAATAATTATACTACTCTAATTTTTCGGGTTAATTCATTGTATTGTATGCTAAGATTAACAAATATGAAATGAAAAAGAATATCCTTTTACCATTCACTTTACTTTAACACTAAGAACAACTGAGAGGCATGTAAGAGTATAGTTGATGGGCCCCAGAAAAAACAGGATGTTTGTTCACATTCAATAACCAGATAAAACTAAACAAATGCAATTATATGAAATATATAGGATTTACCACTAAATCCGGGTTTAAGTATTCTAGATGATTAGCTAACTTTGATTTACAACTCCTAGACCGAAGAACAACTGTACGTCTCAATACGAAACTGGAATTCAAAGAAAAGCTAGGATATAGTGAAAGGTAAATGATAAAAACATTCACATTCATATTTAGAAAAGCAGGAAAATTCGAAAGCACAAAAAACAAAAGAAAGAATTCAGATGAAAAATATCGAGCTAAAAACACTTAGCTACTGCGATCAACAAAATGCCGAATGATAAAAGTAAAAATAACATTGACTTGCGTCTCTTCATAAGTATTGTCTGATTGTTCGTCACTGTAATTGATTTGTATTTGGATGTGGACAGTTTTGTGGTTGGTGGTATGTAGGTTCGGTGAAGAGGTGTGAGCGGGCGAGAAGGGTGTGAGTTGGTGGTTGTTTTATTTTTGGTGTTGATGACGCGATGCTGAGTGGTAGATGGAGCGAGATGTTGACGCGAAATCGGGTTCGGTGGTGTAGTGGTTATCATGTCTGCTTTACACGCAGAAGGTCCCCGGTTCGAACCCGGGCCGAACCAGGATTTTGACAAATAACACCTGTCGACGCACATCACGAACTACACTCCTCACACTGGAGACACATCATACTCCCCGACACTGCCAACAGTGTACAACAAGCTGACGCAGTCAAAGACATCCACGTCGGTCGTGCTCACCACGAGTACGCCGGTGTGTGGTTGACGTCCGACTGTCGACACGATGACTGGTAAGTCTGTGATCACCCGTATCGAGTGGTCACGTGAGTCTCAATACGCAATACACCTAGCTAAATAGATGCAATCTTTCGAGTGAAGTCGGATAGACCAGTTCCCTCATTGAACAGTCCACTTCACCTACTGTCACACTTACATATCCAACTCCGAGGAGCACTGAACGCCATTAAACAAGTGAGACGGTCCATCAATTCCCCTACCTCACTCACCATGAACAACAGACAACGGGCTGACACATTGTCGGACAAACACATGGAGAGAAACACGGAAGCACTGAATAACTGAACAAATATCCGATTCACGTAATGACGGACTGATTGTACAAGTGTGATTGTGTGATCTGTTGAGTCTTCGACTATGAGACTCAGTGTGCAGAGTAGACAGTGTGATGAGTCGTTGAGGCTGAAGTCGAGTGTAGGAAGGATTGACTGCTGATAGGAGTGTCAATTTCTGTGACAACCCATGACAAGTGACTCGCAGTCGACATTCATTCATCAATGGTTGACGGATCCTGCATGTATTTTATTATCGAGCAGTGAGAGATGCGCGTAATCTGTGTGATGCGGGAAAGCACACAATGGTACTCGGAGACACAACTGATCAAGTGAATCCCACCATATCAATCTTCCAATAACTGACAAGCAGTCTGACCTTCGTGTATGCGTGTGGCTACTCAGAATCAGGTTGTCTGATCAGTGATGAGTATGTTAGCAGATTGTATAGTTTTGCTTAAGTTGAAGAAAGTTTTCACAACTGTATCATTCGAAGGTGGTGACTGCTTCTGAGGACGTCGTTAGTTGTGTCGTGGAGACTGGTGTGGCCACCGATGTCGGTTGATGTGTACGGTTCGACAGCCTCATCACGGATGCGACACTGGTGGTCAAGTGATCCGTGAGTGATGGGAATCTCAGGGAACCGACAGTAACACGAAGGATGCAGTTATGCTTGTGTGTCTTTATAAGTATTGTTTGATTGTTCGTCACTGTAATTGATTTGTATTTGGATGTGGACAGTTTTGTGGTTGGTGGTATGTAGGTTCGGTGAAGAGGTGTGAGCGGGCGAGAAGGGTGTGAGTTGGTGGTTGTTTTATTTTTGGTGTTGATGACGCGATGCTGAGTGGTAGATGGAGCGAGATGTTGACGCGAAATCGGGTTCGGTGGTGTAGTGGTTATCATGTCTGCTTTACACGCAGAAGGTCCCCGGTTCGAACCCGGGCCGAACCAGGATTTTGACAAATAACACCTGTCGACGCACATCACGAACTACACTCCTCACACTGGAGACACATCATACTCCCCGACACTGCCAACAGTGTACAACAAGCTGACGCAGTCAAAGACATCCACGTCGGTCGTGCTCACCACGAGTACGCCGGTGTGTGGTTGACGTCCGACTGTCGACACGATGACTGGTAAGTCTGTGATCACCCGTATCGAGTGGTCACGTGAGTCTCAATACGCAATACACCTAGCTAAATAGATGCAATCTTTCGAGTGAAGTCGGATAGACCAGTTCCCTCATTGAACAGTCCACTTCACCTACTGTCACACTTACATATCCAACTCCGAGGAGCACTGAACGCCATTAAACAAGTGAGACGGTCCATCAATTCCCCTACCTCACTCACCATGAACAACAGACAACGGGCTGACACATTGTCGGACAAACACATGGAGAGAAACACGGAAGCACTGAATAACTGAACAAATATCCGATTCACGTAATGACGGACTGATTGTACAAGTGTGATTGTGTGATCTGTTGAGTCTTCGACTATGAGACTCAGTGTGCAGAGTAGACAGTGTGATGAGTCGTTGAGGCTGAAGTCGAGTGTAGGAAGGATTGACTGCTGATAGGAGTGTCAATTTCTGTGACAACCCATGACAAGTGACTCGCAGTCGACATTCATTCATCAATGGTTGACGGATCCTGCATGTATTTTATTATCGAGCAGTGAGAGATGCGCGTAATCTGTGTGATGCGGGAAAGCACACAATGGTACTCGGAGACACAACTGATCAAGTGAATCCCACCATATCAATCTTCCAATAACTGACAAGCAGTCTGACCTTCGTGTATGCGTGTGGCTACTCAGAATCAGGTTGTCTGATCAGTGATGAGTATGTTAGCAGATTGTATAGTTTTGCTTAAGTTGAAGAAAGTTTTCACAACTGTATCATTCGAAGGTGGTGACTGCTTCTGAGGACGTCGTTAGTTGTGTCGTGGAGACTGGTGTGGCCACCGATGTCGGTTGATGTGTACGGTTCGACAGCCTCATCACGGATGCGACACTGGTGGTCAAGTGATCCGTGAGTGATGGGAATCTCAGGGAACCGACAGTAACACGAAGGATGCAGTTATGCTTGTGTGTCTTTATAAGTATTGTTTGATTGTTCGTCACTGTAATTGATTTGTATTTGGATGTGGACAGTTTTGTGGTTGGTGGTATGTAGGTTCGGTGAAGAGGTGTGAGCGGGCGAGAAGGGTGTGAGTTGGTGGTTGTTTTATTTTTGGTGTTGATGACGCGATGCTGAGTGGTAGATGGAGCGAGATGTTGACGCGAAATCGGGTTCGGTGGTGTAGTGGTTATCATGTCTGCTTTACACGCAGAAGGTCCCCGGTTCGAACCCGGGCCGAACCAGGATTTTGACAAATAACACCTGTCGACGCACATCACGAACTACACTCCTCACACTGGAGACACATCATACTCCCCGACACTGCCAACAGTGTACAACAAGCTGACGCAGTCAAAGACATCCACGTCGGTCGTGCTCACCACGAGTACGCCGGTGTGTGGTTGACGTCCGACTGTCGACACGATGACTGGTAAGTCTGTGATCACCCGTATCGAGTGGTCACGTGAGTCTCAATACGCAATACACCTAGCTAAATAGATGCAATCTTTCGAGTGAAGTCGGATAGACCAGTTCCCTCATTGAACAGTCCACTTCACCTACTGTCACACTTACATATCCAACTCCGAGGAGCACTGAACGCCATTAAACAAGTGAGACGGTCCATCAATTCCCCTACCTCACTCACCATGAACAACAGACAACGGGCTGACACATTGTCGGACAAACACATGGAGAGAAACACGGAAGCACTGAATAACTGAACAAATATCCGATTCACGTAATGACGGACTGATTGTACAAGTGTGATTGTGTGATCTGTTGAGTCTTCGACTATGAGACTCAGTGTGCAGAGTAGACAGTGTGATGAGTCGTTGAGGCTGAAGTCGAGTGTAGGAAGGATTGACTGCTGATAGGAGTGTCAATTTCTGTGACAACCCATGACAAGTGACTCGCAGTCGACATTCATTCATCAATGGTTGACGGATCCTGCATGTATTTTATTATCGAGCAGTGAGAGATGCGCGTAATCTGTGTGATGCGGGAAAGCACACAATGGTACTCGGAGACACAACTGATCAAGTGAATCCCACCATATCAATCTTCCAATAACTGACAAGCAGTCTGACCTTCGTGTATGCGTGTGGCTACTCAGAATCAGGTTGTCTGATCAGTGATGAGTATGTTAGCAGATTGTATAGTTTTGCTTAAGTTGAAGAAAGTTTTCACAACTGTATCATTCGAAGGTGGTGACTGCTTCTGAGGACGTCGTTAGTTGTGTCGTGGAGACTGGTGTGGCCACCGATGTCGGTTGATGTGTACGGTTCGACAGCCTCATCACGGATGCGACACTGGTGGTCAAGTGATCCGTGAGTGATGGGAATCTCAGGGAACCGACAGTAACACGAAGGATGCAGTTATGCTTGTGTGTCTTTATAAGTATTGTTTGATTGTTCGTCACTGTAATTGATTTGTATTTGGATGTGGACAGTTTTGTGGTTGGTGGTATGTAGGTTCGGTGAAGAGGTGTGAGCGGGCGAGAAGGGTGTGAGTTGGTGGTTGTTTTATTTTTGGTGTTGATGACGCGATGCTGAGTGGTAGATGGAGCGAGATGTTGACGCGAAATCGGGTTCGGTGGTGTAGTGGTTATCATGTCTGCTTTACACGCAGAAGGTCCCCGGTTCGAACCCGGGCCGAACCAGGATTTTGACAAATAACACCTGTCGACGCACATCACGAACTACACTCCTCACACTGGAGACACATCATACTCCCCGACACTGCCAACAGTGTACAACAAGCTGACGCAGTCAAAGACATCCACGTCGGTCGTGCTCACCACGAGTACGCCGGTGTGTGGTTGACGTCCGACTGTCGACACGATGACTGGTAAGTCTGTGATCACCCGTATCGAGTGGTCACGTGAGTCTCAATACGCAATACACCTAGCTAAATAGATGCAATCTTTCGAGTGAAGTCGGATAGACCAGTTCCCTCATTGAACAGTCCACTTCACCTACTGTCACACTTACATATCCAACTCCGAGGAGCACTGAACGCCATTAAACAAGTGAGACGGTCCATCAATTCCCCTACCTCACTCACCATGAACAACAGACAACGGGCTGACACATTGTCGGACAAACACATGGAGAGAAACACGGAAGCACTGAATAACTGAACAAATATCCGATTCACGTAATGACGGACTGATTGTACAAGTGTGATTGTGTGATCTGTTGAGTCTTCGACTATGAGACTCAGTGTGCAGAGTAGACAGTGTGATGAGTCGTTGAGGCTGAAGTCGAGTGTAGGAAGGATTGACTGCTGATAGGAGTGTCAATTTCTGTGACAACCCATGACAAGTGACTCGCAGTCGACATTCATTCATCAATGGTTGACGGATCCTGCATGTATTTTATTATCGAGCAGTGAGAGATGCGCGTAATCTGTGTGATGCGGGAAAGCACACAATGGTACTCGGAGACACAACTGATCAAGTGAATCCCACCATATCAATCTTCCAATAACTGACAAGCAGTCTGACCTTCGTGTATGCGTGTGGCTACTCAGAATCAGGTTGTCTGATCAGTGATGAGTATGTTAGCAGATTGTATAGTTTTGCTTAAGTTGAAGAAAGTTTTCACAACTGTATCATTCGAAGGTGGTGACTGCTTCTGAGGACGTCGTTAGTTGTGTCGTGGAGACTGGTGTGGCCACCGATGTCGGTTGATGTGTACGGTTCGACAGCCTCATCACGGATGCGACACTGGTGGTCAAGTGATCCGTGAGTGATGGGAATCTCAGGGAACCGACAGTAACACGAAGGATGCAGTTATGCTTGTGTGTCTTTATAAGTATTGTTTGATTGTTCGTCACTGTAATTGATTTGTATTTGGATGTGGACAGTTTTGTGGTTGGTGGTATGTAGGTTCGGTGAAGAGGTGTGAGCGGGCGAGAAGGGTGTGAGTTGGTGGTTGTTTTATTTTTGGTGTTGATGACGCGATGCTGAGTGGTAGATGGAGCGAGATGTTGACGCGAAATCGGGTTCGGTGGTGTAGTGGTTATCATGTCTGCTTTACACGCAGAAGGTCCCCGGTTCGAACCCGGGCCGAACCAGGATTTTGACAAATAACACCTGTCGACGCACATCACGAACTACACTCCTCACACTGGAGACACATCATACTCCCCGACACTGCCAACAGTGTACAACAAGCTGACGCAGTCAAAGACATCCACGTCGGTCGTGCTCACCACGAGTACGCCGGTGTGTGGTTGACGTCCGACTGTCGACACGATGACTGGTAAGTCTGTGATCACCCGTATCGAGTGGTCACGTGAGTCTCAATACGCAATACACCTAGCTAAATAGATGCAATCTTTCGAGTGAAGTCGGATAGACCAGTTCCCTCATTGAACAGTCCACTTCACCTACTGTCACACTTACATATCCAACTCCGAGGAGCACTGAACGCCATTAAACAAGTGAGACGGTCCATCAATTCCCCTACCTCACTCACCATGAACAACAGACAACGGGCTGACACATTGTCGGACAAACACATGGAGAGAAACACGGAAGCACTGAATAACTGAACAAATATCCGATTCACGTAATGACGGACTGATTGTACAAGTGTGATTGTGTGATCTGTTGAGTCTTCGACTATGAGACTCAGTGTGCAGAGTAGACAGTGTGATGAGTCGTTGAGGCTGAAGTCGAGTGTAGGAAGGATTGACTGCTGATAGGAGTGTCAATTTCTGTGACAACCCATGACAAGTGACTCGCAGTCGACATTCATTCATCAATGGTTGACGGATCCTGCATGTATTTTATTATCGAGCAGTGAGAGATGCGCGTAATCTGTGTGATGCGGGAAAGCACACAATGGTACTCGGAGACACAACTGATCAAGTGAATCCCACCATATCAATCTTCCAATAACTGACAAGCAGTCTGACCTTCGTGTATGCGTGTGGCTACTCAGAATCAGGTTGTCTGATCAGTGATGAGTATGTTAGCAGATTGTATAGTTTTGCTTAAGTTGAAGAAAGTTTTCACAACTGTATCATTCGAAGGTGGTGACTGCTTCTGAGGACGTCGTTAGTTGTGTCGTGGAGACTGGTGTGGCCACCGATGTCGGTTGATGTGTACGGTTCGACAGCCTCATCACGGATGCGACACTGGTGGTCAAGTGATCCGTGAGTGATGGGAATCTCAGGGAACCGACAGTAACACGAAGGATGCAGTTATGCTTGTGTGTCTTTATAAGTATTGTTTGATTGTTCGTCACTGTAATTGATTTGTATTTGGATGTGGACAGTTTTGTGGTTGGTGGTATGTAGGTTCGGTGAAGAGGTGTGAGCGGGCGAGAAGGGTGTGAGTTGGTGGTTGTTTTATTTTTGGTGTTGATGACGCGATGCTGAGTGGTAGATGGAGCGAGATGTTGACGCGAAATCGGGTTCGGTGGTGTAGTGGTTATCATGTCTGCTTTACACGCAGAAGGTCCCCGGTTCGAACCCGGGCCGAACCAGGATTTTGACAAATAACACCTGTCGACGCACATCACGAACTACACTCCTCACACTGGAGACACATCATACTCCCCGACACTGCCAACAGTGTACAACAAGCTGACGCAGTCAAAGACATCCACGTCGGTCGTGCTCACCACGAGTACGCCGGTGTGTGGTTGACGTCCGACTGTCGACACGATGACTGGTAAGTCTGTGATCACCCGTATCGAGTGGTCACGTGAGTCTCAATACGCAATACACCTAGCTAAATAGATGCAATCTTTCGAGTGAAGTCGGATAGACCAGTTCCCTCATTGAACAGTCCACTTCACCTACTGTCACACTTACATATCCAACTCCGAGGAGCACTGAACGCCATTAAACAAGTGAGACGGTCCATCAATTCCCCTACCTCACTCACCATGAACAACAGACAACGGGCTGACACATTGTCGGACAAACACATGGAGAGAAACACGGAAGCACTGAATAACTGAACAAATATCCGATTCACGTAATGACGGACTGATTGTACAAGTGTGATTGTGTGATCTGTTGAGTCTTCGACTATGAGACTCAGTGTGCAGAGTAGACAGTGTGATGAGTCGTTGAGGCTGAAGTCGAGTGTAGGAAGGATTGACTGCTGATAGGAGTGTCAATTTCTGTGACAACCCATGACAAGTGACTCGCAGTCGACATTCATTCATCAATGGTTGACGGATCCTGCATGTATTTTATTATCGAGCAGTGAGAGATGCGCGTAATCTGTGTGATGCGGGAAAGCACACAATGGTACTCGGAGACACAACTGATCAAGTGAATCCCACCATATCAATCTTCCAATAACTGACAAGCAGTCTGACCTTCGTGTATGCGTGTGGCTACTCAGAATCAGGTTGTCTGATCAGTGATGAGTATGTTAGCAGATTGTATAGTTTTGCTTAAGTTGAAGAAAGTTTTCACAACTGTATCATTCGAAGGTGGTGACTGCTTCTGAGGACGTCGTTAGTTGTGTCGTGGAGACTGGTGTGGCCACCGATGTCGGTTGATGTGTACGGTTCGACAGCCTCATCACGGATGCGACACTGGTGGTCAAGTGATCCGTGAGTGATGGGAATCTCAGGGAACCGACAGTAACACGAAGGATGCAGTTATGCTTGTGTGTCTTTATAAGTATTGTTTGATTGTTCGTCACTGTAATTGATTTGTATTTGGATGTGGACAGTTTTGTGGTTGGTGGTATGTAGGTTCGGTGAAGAGGTGTGAGCGGGCGAGAAGGGTGTGAGTTGGTGGTTGTTTTATTTTTGGTGTTGATGACGCGATGCTGAGTGGTAGATGGAGCGAGATGTTGACGCGAAATCGGGTTCGGTGGTGTAGTGGTTATCATGTCTGCTTTACACGCAGAAGGTCCCCGGTTCGAACCCGGGCCGAACCAGGATTTTGACAAATAACACCTGTCGACGCACATCACGAACTACACTCCTCACACTGGAGACACATCATACTCCCCGACACTGCCAACAGTGTACAACAAGCTGACGCAGTCAAAGACATCCACGTCGGTCGTGCTCACCACGAGTACGCCGGTGTGTGGTTGACGTCCGACTGTCGACACGATGACTGGTAAGTCTGTGATCACCCGTATCGAGTGGTCACGTGAGTCTCAATACGCAATACACCTAGCTAAATAGATGCAATCTTTCGAGTGAAGTCGGATAGACCAGTTCCCTCATTGAACAGTCCACTTCACCTACTGTCACACTTACATATCCAACTCCGAGGAGCACTGAACGCCATTAAACAAGTGAGACGGTCCATCAATTCCCCTACCTCACTCACCATGAACAACAGACAACGGGCTGACACATTGTCGGACAAACACATGGAGAGAAACACGGAAGCACTGAATAACTGAACAAATATCCGATTCACGTAATGACGGACTGATTGTACAAGTGTGATTGTGTGATCTGTTGAGTCTTCGACTATGAGACTCAGTGTGCAGAGTAGACAGTGTGATGAGTCGTTGAGGCTGAAGTCGAGTGTAGGAAGGATTGACTGCTGATAGGAGTGTCAATTTCTGTGACAACCCATGACAAGTGACTCGCAGTCGACATTCATTCATCAATGGTTGACGGATCCTGCATGTATTTTATTATCGAGCAGTGAGAGATGCGCGTAATCTGTGTGATGCGGGAAAGCACACAATGGTACTCGGAGACACAACTGATCAAGTGAATCCCACCATATCAATCTTCCAATAACTGACAAGCAGTCTGACCTTCGTGTATGCGTGTGGCTACTCAGAATCAGGTTGTCTGATCAGTGATGAGTATGTTAGCAGATTGTATAGTTTTGCTTAAGTTGAAGAAAGTTTTCACAACTGTATCATTCGAAGGTGGTGACTGCTTCTGAGGACGTCGTTAGTTGTGTCGTGGAGACTGGTGTGGCCACCGATGTCGGTTGATGTGTACGGTTCGACAGCCTCATCACGGATGCGACACTGGTGGTCAAGTGATCCGTGAGTGATGGGAATCTCAGGGAACCGACAGTAACACGAAGGATGCAGTTATGCTTGTGTGTCTTTATAAGTATTGTTTGATTGTTCGTCACTGTAATTGATTTGTATTTGGATGTGGACAGTTTTGTGGTTGGTGGTATGTAGGTTCGGTGAAGAGGTGTGAGCGGGCGAGAAGGGTGTGAGTTGGTGGTTGTTTTATTTTTGGTGTTGATGACGCGATGCTGAGTGGTAGATGGAGCGAGATGTTGATGCGAAATCGGGTTCGGTGGTGTAGTGGTTATCATGTCTGCTTTACACGCAGAAGGTCCCCGGTTCGAACCCGGGCCGAACCAGGATTTTGACAAATAACACCTGTCGACGCACATCACGAACTACACTCCTCACACTGGAGACACATCATACTCCCCGACACTGCCAACAGTGTACAACAAGCTGACGCAGTCAAAGACATCCACGTCGGTCGTGCTCACCACGAGTACGCCGGTGTGTGGTTGACGTCCGACTGTCGACACGATGACTGGTAAGTCTGTGATCACCCGTATCGAGTGGTCACGTGAGTCTCAATACGCAATACACCTAGCTAAATAGATGCAATCTTTCGAGTGAAGTCGGATAGACCAGTTCCCTCATTGAACAGTCCACTTCACCTACTGTCACACTTACATATCCAACTCCGAGGAGCACTGAACGCCATTAAACAAGTGAGACGGTCCATCAATTCCCCTACCTCACTCACCATGAACAACAGACAACGGGCTGACACATTGTCGGACAAACACATGGAGAGAAACACGGAAGCACTGAATAACTGAACAAATATCCGATTCACGTAATGACGGACTGATTGTACAAGTGTGATTGTGTGATCTGTTGAGTCTTCGACTATGAGACTCAGTGTGCAGAGTAGACAGTGTGATGAGTCGTTGAGGCTGAAGTCGAGTGTAGGAAGGATTGACTGCTGATAGGAGTGTCAATTTCTGTGACAACCCATGACAAGTGACTCGCAGTCGACATTCATTCATCAATGGTTGACGGATCCTGCATGTATTTTATTATCGAGCAGTGAGAGATGCGCGTAATCTGTGTGATGCGGGAAAGCACACAATGGTACTCGGAGACACAACTGATCAAGTGAATCCCACCATATCAATCTTCCAATAACTGACAAGCAGTCTGACCTTCGTGTATGCGTGTGGCTACTCAGAATCAGGTTGTCTGATCAGTGATGAGTATGTTAGCAGATTGTATAGTTTTGCTTAAGTTGAAGAAAGTTTTCACAACTGTATCATTCGAAGGTGGTGACTGCTTCTGAGGACGTCGTTAGTTGTGTCGTGGAGACTGGTGTGGCCACCGATGTCGGTTGATGTGTACGGTTCGACAGCCTCATCACGGATGCGACACTGGTGGTCAAGTGATCCGTGAGTGATGGGAATCTCAGGGAACCGACAGTAACACGAAGGATGCAGTTATGCTTGTGTGTCTTTATAAGTATTGTTTGATTGTTCGTCACTGTAATTGATTTGTATTTGGATGTGGACAGTTTTGTGGTTGGTGGTATGTAGGTTCGGTGAAGAGGTGTGAGCGGGCGAGAAGGGTGTGAGTTGGTGGTTGTTTTATTTTTGGTGTTGATGACGCGATGCTGAGTGGTAGATGGAGCGAGATGTTGATGCGAAATCGGGTTCGGTGGTGTAGTGGTTATCATGTCTGCTTTATACGCAGAAGCGGCAAATTAATTTTTCTCTCTGCCTTTTTCTTCGATTTTCAATGGTTGTGTTCGATTCATTTATTTATAATCACACTGGACTAGTTAGGCGTTCCTCTAATTAACACTTCTATAAATGATTGGTTTTATATTTTATCACTTCTCTTGAAATATTTATATGAAACTTTTTTTCTAATTTTTCAGCCGTTTTTCATAATGTAAACTTTATAGTGAACACGTTTCATTTAATACGAAGTAAAATTACGTCAGACTTCGTATTTGGTTGCCATATGCGTTTGCACTGTAATGGCAGTATCACTTCACTCTATCATGGTTATGTTTCGGTTGTTCATGCTTCTCATATACGCTAGTTTTTTCCTGTCAAACCTAGTTTCGTCTATGGTAATATTTTTATTCGATCTTTTTATTATATTAAACTGTATATTAAAAAAATACTTTGATGGCTTCCAAGTTTTAATGACTAGGATATAAACGTGAATATTATTCTTAAGACTCTATGGCAAGCAAACTGGTTGTTTATCATTTCACGAATTTCGGGCTGCTTTATTTGCTAATACACAATTAAGCTACTTCAAATTCATTTATTTATACATAACTTGGATTGAACTTTTCCACATTCTTATTTCCTAATTACTACGCTAAAATGTACTGTGTTAAGGAATTTGATCTTGGGAAATCAATAAGCTTTTAATAAATTTTTAGTACTTTCACTAAAACACAACAATACATATTACTTTATACATTGATATCTCAAGGTAAGCATACCTTTATGCAAACAATTTCATTGGAATTCCATTGTGCGAATGATCATGAAATAACCGATATTTTTGTTACAACCAAGAATGATTTTGACTTTTTTAAATATTGAAAATGTTAGTTTTATAATATTACTATTTATTAAGATAAATTCATATTAATGTAATTATATTAGATCTAAATACTTTTTGTATAATTTGCTGTTTGGCCCGTAAAATTTGTTCGAACTGAAAGAACATTCGATTTGGCAGCTGAAAATTTTTATTAGTTCCATGACAATCAGACCATAAATTTAATTATATTTTCAGATAATGTCTGTCATTCAAATCAAAGAAGTCTCATTCGGGACCCATCAGTTGGTTTCCTCATTAAGATCTGAACCGATTACCAGTCGATTTATGAACTGCGATTATATATATAATAGATAAAATGAATGGATCATTGTGAGACCACCATTGAAAACCTGTAAGAACTGGGCAACCGTTTCGTCTTAGTAAGCGACTCTTCAGCAGTGCGCATTCACGACCACACATGCAGGATTCGAACCCAGAACCTTCGGCTTCGCACGTGAACGCTTAATCTCTAGACAGCTGAGCCGGCATCCAACTGTCTGAATGTCCAATTTCAACCAATCCACAATTTTGCGCGATCGTCCACCGTTGTCTTTGGTGAGTAATTGCCTCACAACAGACACGGTTGAACTCCACTGGTCACGGCTTGAAGATGAATTTCTTGGAGTTCTAGCAAGAAATCGAAGGTTCTGGGTTCGAGTCCCGCGGCGGGATCGTACCAAACATTTCTACTTTAAGGTACTGGTACCTTGAGAATAAATGAACAAGGAATAAATGTGATGATGCAATCTAAAGATTACAATGCTAGATTACGCAATATGAATAGTAACAATATAACCGATAAGTTAGCTACGAAATATAATGTGAATGTAGTAAGATTAATAAAATGTTTTGTTACAATAATTGACGGTAATTAAAGGTAATTGAGGTTATTGCAACTCTCTTATAATCAATTCCAATTATGGTTAAATTTTATCAAGCCCTTTTATTAACTTAACTGAGTGTGTTATTCGAACACTAACAATTCGCATATTTCTTTGTACTATTATCATTCATTATCTTGTCTGTATGAACGTGTACGCTTGATCACATGTGACAGCCTATATACATATATATACATTTTAATCCTACTCGTTGACTCTCACACTCGTTCATTTGCTCAATCACTCGCTTACTAATTCGACTCACACGCAAAATCGATTGCTTTACAGCACTACTCTTTCATGCTTTTTTAACGTGCCTGTAATTTTGGATATCTGTGCGTGGTTCAATAATAAACGCAATCAACACTTCATATTCGCCTTCTGATTTATACACCATTGTGGGATTATCTAGACACGGTTATCAGGACGAACGATATACGAAGTTTAAGGATAATGTCGAATACCGACCACCACAGGTTCACTCTATGTTATATTATAGGACTTTACTTGTTTACTTGTGTATGTTGAGGCCTACTGATGCAGAGACTGCTGCTACACTGGCTGTCTTCACCTCTAATTTTTGGTGTGTGTGGGATAGAAGAGCTAGATCATCTGCAAATTCTAAATCAACAAGTTACATGAAGGCTGTTCATTTTATTCCATGCTTCCCCTCAGATGTGGAGATCTTTGTAACTCAGTTGACTATCAAAAGAAAGACAAAGAGTGAGAGTAATCAGCCATCTCTGATTCTGGTCCTCACTTGGATTGCATGTGTTAGCTATCCTCCCTGCATGAATTTGAAGTGTAGTCCATCGTATGAGTTTCTTATGATGCTGAAAATCTTTCCAGCTAATCACTTCATAGTGTCAAAGAATTTCACATAATGTTCTCCTATCCACACTGTCAAATGCTTTCTCATAATCAAGGAATTTGGTACATAGTGACGAATTCTACCCTATTGACTGTTCAACAATAATCCGTAGTATTGTGAGTTGGTCTGTCCACGACCGTCAAGTTAATGTGGTGGTGGGCGTTTCCCGTCATCATTGGTAGGTCCGTTTATTGATCATACTTTATACCTGTTGTTGAGACCTATCTTTAATTCGTTAAGTTTGTCAGTATCTCGAAGGTGTGTTGTATTAAACCATTGTGGTGCTGTTTGTCCAGTTGTGTAGTCCTTCTTGTTATCATTCTTTTAGCAAGGTTGTTTTCCACAGGATGGGGTTGCTAACCACATCTTCAACCCTCCCTCTTTATCCGGGCTTTGAACTGGTAATAACCCTAGAAAGGTTATGGGCAGAAATTTATCTTTCGGATTATAGAAGAAACCCCAATTGTTTTAATATCACCCATATTATTCTGACTCGGTTATTGTTTTACCTTTATTCGAATTTATATAAAGGATCAGTGGTATGAAATAAAAAGTTATCAGTATAGTACACATCAAATCAATGTTCTGTATGTCATGACATTTCTTATATTAACATTAATATAACATTAGCAAAATGAGAGTTTAATAACAATAAGTTGTGATTAAAAAAGTTTGTTTACCAAGTAGATTCATTTGTCATACACACAAATCAGTCATTGATTTCTTACATTTGATCATATTTAGTATATTTCTTCAGGTTGTTATTTTTGTAAAATTTTAAGTGTTTACGTATGTAAAATGTACTTTTAACAAAATATTGATATTTTATTTATAAAAAAGAAAACTAATTTAAGTTGACAAACCAACTGTTCATATTGAATGATACATCTATAACTGTTACAATCATCTATGAATAGAGAAACATGTAGAATTCTAGTGTAAAACATGTAAAATAGTATTTTAAGTGAACATTTAGATGAAAGATGTTCCATATTTATATATCTCAGTTAAGGTTGAATTAATTTTTTATATATATTTGAAATCATGAGTTAATTGAAGCTAGACCACCATGGGAAACCTGGAAGCACTGGACAGTCGTTTCGTCCTATTATGGGACTCCTTAACAGTGCACATCCACGATCCCGCACTCGCGAGATTCGAACCCAGGACCTACCAGTCTCGCGTCAGAGCACTTAACCGATAGACCACTGAGACGGCCAGTATCTAACAGTGTTAATGTCTAACTTCAACCAATCATTCACCAATGTCTTCACTGAGTTGATATCTCTACAACAGACCTGGTTGAACTCCACCGGTTACTGCCTCTCACTAGAACTCCAGGAAATACCTCATGGAGTCAGTCATTAGTGAGCTTATGATAAGGGGGTCTAGCTTCGATTGACTCGTGATTTCAACTATATATAAAAAAAGTCAAATTAATTTGTTGATAAGGATATTGGAGAACTAATAAACAAAAGAAAAAGAAACATTTCACTTTTCTTATCAGCATATTAATTAGATTTTGATTTAATAAAAGAAACATAAATTATACAAAAAAGAGGGGGGGGAGGGTGAAAGAAGTTCAAGGTACTGAAGTTATAAGTACTTTCACTACATTGAACATGGAAATAGTAACTATTTAAACATAATTATCAAAATGGAAAGAAATCACAAATTCTCAGCAGAGAAACATTTGAATTTCGGGTTGTTATAACAAAAAGGGTTTTTACAACCCGAAAAAATCCAAAAAAACATTCTGACATAAGAAATTTGACAAAAAGTGTCATCACATTAACAGTTATTTGTGACAGTAAAGAATTGGTTGATACTCAGGTCAATCAAATAAAAAATAAATGGAATATTTTATAAAATCTGCTTAATTATGACCTATATAGTTACAATGTTTGGAGCTGGGTTTCATTAAATAGACAAAACAGAGGTAAATGATAAAATCAACTACATATGATCTTTAGAAATGTATGTATAACGATTGGTTTTGATATTCTAACAATTAAAAGCCATCTACTAGCTCTTTCATAACAATAAACCAATGTATCAACACATTTATCACTTCAAAATAAATTCATTTTAAATATGAAAACTTAATGACTAACTTATGTAAGAATCTGTAGATAATGAAAGTAACTATAATATTTAAAGATTTGAAGTATTAGGTCGTCAGATAATAATAATAATAACAAATAGAACTTGTGTTCAGATATATTGAAATGACACAGGAAACAAAAAAGGTAATAAATCATAGGGATGGTTAACACGTGAAATGTTGTTATTTAACTGCTAATGTGTAGAAAAAGATTGAAATTTATTCATTTTTATGAGAGTTAGACGAATTCTGCCTATAACCTTACAACTAATGTTTCAGCTGATAGAACGATAATGGCATATTAAGTACTGATGATAAAACTCCCAATCGGTTACATTAGTCTGATAAATTCACTCCTGTTGATGATCATCAGTCGCTATAGTCATTCAGTTTTGTTTAAATCCTTTAGTAGCTTAACTTTATTCAATACATGCTTTCTGCCATCTGTTTCGCGTTTAATAAAACACCAATGTTCTTGAAATTTGAAATACATATAAAAATAGTAAAGTCTGTATATTTATTATCTCAAAACATTTCTTCTGTTATAAGTTATACAATACCATCAAAGACTTCATTTTCATATGTTCTTTAAAAACGCCAAACAAAATATTAGACAGAGAATAAGAAATGGAAATGGTATTTTTCCAAAAATCTACATTTTATAAAACTATCTTTAACAGAGCAGAAGGATTAAGACTGTTGTATTTGGTGAAATACTTGAAAAACGTCTACTGAAATGTCGAAATTTTATTTGCTAATACACTTTACAAGTAAGTGACTTTGCTGTATAAAAAACCATCTGGAAACTGATATTCAACTTTAAATGAAAAATAAGATAAAATAAAGTATATTCTTAGATTAATACGATGGTTTTAGTAGTAACTAATTTTTGAACTAATCGTGCAATCATGAAGCTTTCGATATTTTGCTGAGCAAAGGTTAAAACTTTTACGACAACCTGACTCATAACTGAGATTTGACTGACTGTTTTAAGTATTAATACCTTTTGGTAGTGAATGATAAATGATACTATTTAACACTAAATGAATTAATGTAATATTCAGCGGTTAAGTTGGACTATATTTTGATTCAACCAACTATAGAGTGTTGTATCCAATAGCCTCAGTCAATTTACATTACATCTTAAGATTTATTTTATTGAAATAGGAGTACAGTTTAGGAGAATTTATGTATGATACGAATAAATCAAATGAGTCGAGTAAAATATATTTACAAAGTCGAAACTTAGCTTTTCTGCAGTTAGCGTCTTAGCACTTTATACAGTAGTCTCGTGTCTATCGACTTTTCATACCTAACCCACCCTTCTTTTCGATACCTTTCATTACCTCAATAAATTTTTGAAGCAGGATATTCGCTGTTGATAACAGAATTAGTGAGATTCTTCTAGAATTATATTAATTGCCGAATGGTGAATAATAATTATGAATCAATTGAAGCTAGACCACCATCGAAAACCTGGAAGCACTGGACGGCCGACCCGTCCTATCATGGGACTCCTCAGCAGTGCACATCCACGATCCCGCACTCGCGAGATTCGAACCCAGGACCTACCGGTCTCGCGCCAGAGCCCCTAACCGATAGACCACTGAACCGACTGGTATCCAACTGTGTTAATGTCTAAATTCAACCAATCCACGATTTTGAGCGACCCTTCACCAGTTGTCTTCAGTGAGTTGATATCTCTACAACAGACTTGGTGGATGCGCACTGCTGAGGAGTTCCATAATAGGACGAAACGGCCGTCCAGTGCTTCCAGGTTTTCGATGGTGGTCTAGCTTCAACTGACTCATGATTTCAACTGTGAAAATACTAAACTCTCCACAAAAACCTCTCTGATGAATAATAATTATCCTAACAAAGCGTGAAATTAAAAGACTTCTATAGTGATTTTACAGGCATGAAATCATCTTAGGTTGAATGGCCTATGTGTTTACCCGGGTAAGAAAAGAGTTTTTAAGTGATGTTTTGTTACTTAACTTTAAAAAGAGATTTGTTCTTAACAACTAGTTAGTAATTTGATTTAATCACAAATAGTCCACTTAGATTCGGTAGTTTGAAGTATCAGATGCACAGATAATCGATAAATCAAATAAGGGAGACGTTGGAGAAGATTCTTAGCTCATGTAGATGATATCATTGCAGCTCTCTGAGTTGGATGGTTTAATCGTGGACATTTCATAATTCTTCTGAACAACATCGTCAGCACAAACTTCAGATAAAAGTGCAGTATTCTAATTGTTTTACATACGACAAAAATCTTGTCTTGTCGGCGTTATTTGGTTATTGCTAACATTTATCATGTCATTGTCAGAATGTTCGTTTTGGCTGTCTCCCCCTTTGATCTCATTCTCGATCCTATATTTGTTCATGATTTTTCAAACTGGGTGATAAATTGGGTTGATTTTTAAATGTTTATTGATTACTGAGTGATATGAGTCCCAAGTTTATAAAACTTCATCCTTGTACTCCCTCTATCTAAAATCATAATATCTTCCCAGTCAAATGTGTGTCCGTGACTGTCCACATGCAGTGATATAAACAAAGATACATCTCGACATTTGAAATACATTTAACGTTTATGTAGAGGATGATAAAGAGGGCACCAATTTTCCCGAGGCAGTGTCTCTCAGTTGGAAGCGTTTATTTTGAAGGTGATGTTTGACTTTCATTATTTTGTAATTGCATCCCTTGGTTTGCATTAGATCTATGGAAATATTTTTTTAGTTTATGCGCTATAATTATTTCAAATGTCCCTGATACTCTTACTGTAATTCCCGATATGTTTATACATATGATAGGATGATCCGTTTGATGGTTTCTACCTTGATTTCGTTTTTATTGATGAATTTAAACGGTATTTCTTGATGAAATTATGTGGATAGGCTTTCTTTCGATTAATGGTCATCAAATAGTTAGGTGTTTAGTCATGATATTTATAAACAATGATTTTCACTGAAAAATGAATTCCTGATTTTGATTAGTTATCCAGCTGGTCAATTAGTAAAGTAAGTTAGCAAATTAAATTGAAGTGACCAGTTACTTTAACTGGTGTCATTTTAGAACTAGTACTTTGGTGAACAGAACGCAGGTGGGGACAATCAAATTCATTTGAACACAAAATTACAGAATATCTCACTAAAATGTGAGAACCATATAGTAGATAGTTAATTTGCAAATTATTAATCAGTTGACTCAATCTTGACCGTTCCTTCTGTAAATATCGGTTCATCGTCTCCGATTATTATTGTTCATGCATATTCATACCAACTGCGCTTCGTTCCCGTTCTTTCCTTGTGGATCTTCCACTGAAATACATTCAATGCCGTGCCATCGTAATATACTACTTATGTGGATGCAAGTAACCCACATCACAGTACCTCCGCTCCTCAACTGTATTGAAAAAATACCACTGTCAATTTTATATTAAAATTGAAATCTCCAATGAAATATTTTGTTGAAGCTGTTATCATAAATAAACAATAATGAGAAAAGTGTAAATGATCTCATTAATAAGATCAAAAACTAATTTATGATATAAAGCATTCGCGTTACAAACGATTCATTTGATTGAACAAATAATTCACTCTAATGAAAGTTGAATTTATTATCTAATTAGTCCAATATTTCA
The DNA here is from genome assembly GCA_944470415.2 of Schistosoma rodhaini. Lineage (NCBI taxonomy): Eukaryota > Metazoa > Platyhelminthes > Trematoda > Strigeidida > Schistosomatidae > Schistosoma > Schistosoma rodhaini. The sequence goes on along the minus strand of OX104036.1, from coordinate 15,166,026 downwards.
CTACAGAACTTCGTAATTAAATTAACCGTTTATCGGTTTTTTGAGAGATAGTATTTACCTTCATAATTAAGAATGTATGCCTAAAAATATGCAAACCAATTTGTTTAGGGATTCAATAACTGGTTTATGAATTTAAAACAAACTGTCGGAGTTTAACTGAGACTAATAAACTGTAATTCAGTGATTCGTATATCCGAATTTTAATCATAGAACGATAGTTTTAAAATTATTCATGGTTATTTTGTTGATTTGAACCAAGTAGGTAATGTAAACATTATACAAACAATTTTATGAATTTAACACATGAATGTATACATTGACCATCGACTTACATCATTCATATTTATCATGCAATGTGTTTTGGGGTCATATGGTGTTATGATTACATCATATATGCTCATAATATAAATGATTTATTTTGTTCTAAATAACCGGTAGGTTCAATAGACAATAGATAAGATTATGATACTGTTATCTTCCATGTAGTATTAACAAATTATAAATGATAATTTACTTAGTTACGCTTGTTACTCCCAATAGAACATAGGCCGCCGATCAACACTCTCCAATCCACTCTGTCCTGGGCCTTCCTTTCTAGTTTTATCCGGTTGTTGCTCATTCTTCTCATATCTGTCTCCATTTCTCAGCGTAATGTGTTCTTTAGTCTTCCTCTTCTCATTTGACCTTCAGGATTCCATGTGAGGACTTGCCTTGTGACGAAGTTGGCTGCTTTCCTCAATATGTGTCACATTCACTTCCAGCGCTTCTTCTTGATTTCTTCCTCAGCTGGAGTCAGGTTTGTTCTCTTCACAGTGGATTGTTGCTGATAGTGTTTGGCCAGCGCATCCGAAGTATTTTGCGTTGACAACTGTTAATAAACACTTGTATCTTCTGGAAGATGGTCTTCGTAGTTCTCCATGTCTCCGCCCCATACAGTAGAACTGTCTTGACATTTGTATTGAAAATTCTAACCTTGGTGTTGGTTGACAGTTCTTTTGAAATCCAGATGTTCTTTAGTTGTAAATATGTTGCTCTTGCTTTGCCGATCCGCGTCTTCACATCTGCATCAGACCCATCGTGTTCATCAATGATGCTGCCCAGATATGTAAAGGTTTTCACATCCCCCAAAGCTTCTCCGTGAAGTGTAATTCGATTGATGCATGCTGTGTTGTATCGCAGAATCTTGCATTTTCCTTTGTGTATATTGAGACCTACTGCTGCTGAGGCTGCATAAATGATAACTAATAAGTAAAAAAAAAGTTTACCACATACTACCGTACATTTTTAGTTTTATGAATAAAGAAATATTGTAGAAATAATGTAATACAATTTATATTGATTCTCATTAATTTAAAACATATATTTCAGGCTTATTAGATAAATATTCACTTTGACCTTTTCACATAAAAAGAATGAATAACAGTTGACAACAAATGGAAATAAGTGCCCAGGATGGAGTTGGTTGAAGAATCCTGGTCGGTACCTTATGCTCCCACGAAGGCTAGCAGGTATAAACAAGTAAGTTGATGTTTTCATTTATAATTCCCACTTATTTAATAGTTTTTTATCATCACTGATTACATGTAGGGTAGCGTTAAAGCCATTGTAATTACTTACTGAGTGTTTATTTAGTCTGTTAATGGACTTTAGATATATGAATAAACACAGTTAAGATCGATGTGTATTTACATAATCGCTGAATTGTCACGTTTCAACATACAAATACTCAGAGATATTATAGCAACCCACATACAATTGAGTTTGTTTACATCTAATTCAGCTAAGCCCTTTTGTTAACTTATTTAATGAACAGTTGTGGTGTGGTCTACTTATATCCATATAAGTAGTATATGGTGTGGGTCAGACATAGAATGTATTTTGGCAGAAGACCGATGAGTAAAGAACTGAAATGAAGCGCAATCGTCTGGAAAATGCATGAGCAATGGAATAAGAGAAGAAACAGTGAAGATTGAAACAATTGGTTGTTAATTTGCAAATTGACTGTTCATTGTTTGGTTATCAGAATTTACTGAGATAGTCTGTAATGTTTGATTAAATACATTCGATTGTCCCCAGTCGTGTTCTGCTCACTACACAGTCATTCATACAATAACAATCTATCTATACCATTGTACTTTACTTATATGCGCTTGAACATTGCATGTTGCCTACGCATGTGTTCATTCCGCTAACCTTATTATTAATCGCTTAATTGATCCGATGATTCATGCTTTTCCACTTATATATATGTACATCTTAATCCTGTCTACTGCTCTGCTCCGCTCTGTACTTCGCTACACCGTATTGTACACGCTTACTCACTCATTTGACTCTCACGCTCACTCGCCTGCTTTACGGCACTGCTCTTTCATGCTTGCTTAACGTGCCTGTAATATTGGATAACTGTTTGTAGTTCAATAATAAACGCAATCAACCCTTCGTCTTCACTTTCTTTATACACCGTTAGGACGTTATCGAGTAACAGTTATCAAGATGAACAATATACAAGGTTTAGGGATAATATCGAATATCGACCACCACAGAATTGGAGGCCTCGCCGAGCGATCACAAAACAATTTTCGACGATATAATCTAATTACGAAAATTCAAAGAGCTGCGTCTCAAATCGGATTATTATTTGTATCATAATCATAATTGTGGATTCATTACATCACAATTTTAATTACACGTACATTAACTCACAAACATTGAACTTAACGATTATATTCATAATAAATAACGATCGTCCACAAACAATTGATATATTGGTGCAATTTAGTAAGTCTGTGCCATTTTATAAATTGTACCATTTATTATTATCATTGTTTTTGTTCGTCCATTTTTCTTTGTGACATTTACATCATATTTGTGTACTACTAAAAATTTTTTTGTAAGCATGCCTTCCGAAAATACTATGTCAAGTGTACAGCAAACTTCGTCCGTGAGAACTCTTAACCTTCCAGTCCCCTCTTTTAAGGTCACCGACCCGCGGCTGTGGTTCATTAGATTCGAAAACTATTTTCTGGCTAATCGTATTAACTTACAAAGAGATAAATTCGGCCTCACAAGCACACTCCTCCCAGACGAAGTAGCAGAAAGCGTACGAGAGGCGTTATCTAAACCGGACACTGAAAGGGCTTAGCCGAATTAGATGTAAACAAACTCAATTGTATGTGAGTTGCTATAATATATTCCGAGTTATAGAGCGTGTTAAATTACTATTTTAACTATGTTCTACTATGAAAGCTCAACAACACAAGGATACGATATATATATATCATAGTAAAAGAAGCTGAATCAACATGTGACTCAAAAGGATAAGCAAACTTCGGTGACCAAGCTTTTTTGAAACATGATGAATAAACTAATGGGAAGATTAGGGAAACGATACGGTTTTAGTTACTCATTCTTTAAACATTATAATTTGTTTTACATCCTAAGATTGAGGTTGACATCCACTTCAGAACAGTACTAATAGTGTTTTAGATGAATTTGATAAGATGACGAATAGTTAATCAGTAGTGAAAAACTCATTAAACTATTTAAACACGCATACTTCCGTTAGTTTCACCAAACTGTGTTATATGCCGGACACTTTTAATTAGAGTAATTTTGTACATAGTTATAGGTTTTATTTTAATGATCGATCAATCTGCTAGTCGTTCGTATTCTAATTAGTATAATAGATTGTCAAAATAATTTAGTCGTTTTCCTTTTTTCGAAGTAATGATTTTTGTATTATCATTACTAAATGATTATATACCTAATAAATACAGGAAATATAAAGTGTCTTATTTGAACCGTATATATGTTAATAAGTGACTTCGCAAATGCTAACTGCTTTTATGTAAAAGGTAAAACAATATTTGTAGTATACTTTGATTTTACAAACTAGATACAAAGATATTTGTAATCTGCGTGAAAGCTTTTCTTTCATTATGAGATTATCAATAAAAATATTATTTATCCAATGATAATTGGAGAAACAATGTAAACTATAAAACATTAACCCATTGTTTCGTATAATCTGAGACAACTCAACAGCACTCACTCATAACGTCGTACACTGTTAAGCCTAAGTTGTTTTTAAAAGCGTTGTTGTTCTTGTAACCTTTAGACTATCAATTAGCGATAGGGAATTAGTTAATTTATCAAAGATACCAGAACGTTCTTTTATAGACACGTTGTGTTTAAACAAAATTGCTTTATTTTATAAATTGATTTCCATCAGAGATAAATGATTCGCAATTATTTAGCTAGTTTATTGCCAAAGACTAGTTTCAAAAGTATTTCAAAGATTTCGGAGAATCAAAGAATTATACTAAGAGGAAGTGTGTTTCACTGCTTTACTAGCCAACGTTGGTATGCCGCAAATAGTTGTTCCACTTTCTTTCCATTCCTTTTTCCTTCATGATCTGTTATCTATGGAGAATACTTGTTAGATAGACAAAATACTTTACTATCTGTACATTAGTTTCTTCCTTTAGCCCTCAAATAACCTGGTACAGACGAGGTTGGGGAGGCTTAACTCTCTCTCTCGAAATGCACCACCATGGCAACGCGTATACAGCCACTGACAGGGAAGTCTTACTCACTTCCTTCTCGCAGTAGGGGTGCTGTCTACGAAATTGAAAGGATAAAAAGCGAATGTCCTGCACTTTAACAGGGTTAGTGAATATAGGGGATTCACCTAGATGACTTGGAAAAACCCGATTCCAAACCGATTGTGCACATGGGTGTTAGGATCCAGTGGTAATAAATGTCGTATGAAACTATTGTTGGTCACCAACTATCATGGTACTACATCCCTTAACGTTGCTCCACTGCCTTACGGGTTATGACCCAAGGTCAAAGGCTTGAGGAGTAGTCCCCTAAGAAAGTCACCTGTTTTAGTTTGGGCCTGTTTGGTGCCTCCTTGAATCAATGTTTACGTGTTTAAGTAAATAAATACAGTCCTTTTGTAACTGTTCATTCAGATTTCAACAGGCTCAAAAAGCTAAAATTTGCTTTGATTTATGATGATGCACCTAATCTTAGTGAGGTTAAGAAAATCGCTTACAGCAATAGAGGAGACTATCAAAACTAACACCAGCAGAAATTAAAAACTCAAAGTACTAATGAAAATGAAAAGAAGTCAACCATAGCATATATTAGCGACCGTAAAACAAATTAGAAAGCTTAGTAAACACAAAAAATAGACACACTCGTACAATAGTAGCTGGTACGGAAACTGGGGCAAATGAGGACTATTTATTCACAAATATGTACTATAAGAGACAATATTTTTCAATTTCTGCACTTGTAAAACGTTTATGAAACTGGGCTATACTGGTTCCTAGTGCATTAACACAAAATTGTATAGAATAAATGGAATGTGGCTAGTAGCGGAATCCAGGAACGGCGTTCCTCCTATTCAAAACTCACTAGCTGGAAATATCTCCTTTGCTGTCATACTTCATATTCATTAAAACAGTTAGTAGTTTTTATCAAAATTTAGGGGACTTTTAATTCAGATTTTATTTTAAACATTGAAATCAGCAGCAAGAAGAAAACATTAAAAAGTATGAAATCTTAAAAGATTCACACAGATTGTTTGTAAGGGAATAAATGAATAAAGAGTCTATACTACTCCAAATGTACCACTTGTTTTCTGATAAATTTTATTTATTTTAATCAAACATATAAATATTGGTACAAAGGGGCACCAGATACATATGCGCCGCACAAATCTCATTCGATTTGTGTGAGTGCTGTGATACTTCCCGGGTGCCCAAACTGAAGCAGGTGGTTTTCTTAGAAGGCCACATCCCGAGCCTTTGACCTAAAGATCTGATACACAAGGCAGTGGAGCATTGTGAGAAGACGCAGTCTCATGGTAGTCGGTGACCAACGATTGATTCATACGCCAATTGTTCCCTCATGATACTGGAGCCCATGTGCACCATTGGTTTGGAATCATGGTTTTCCAACTCCCCTAGGTGGACTTTGCGTGTCCATCAACCCGGTTAGAGCGCCGGACATTTGTTTTTGGTCCTCTCACTTTCGTAAACAACACCCCCGCCACGAGAAGGCAGTGAGCAGGACTTCCCTGACAGAGGCTATATACGCGAGGCCATGTAAGAGCATTTCGAGAGGGAGAGCGGACTCTCCCCACTTTTGGCCGTACCAGGGCATTTGAGGGCAAATAAATAAACTTTATGGTGTGTATTAATTCAGTTCTTCTAACTTATTTTTTAATTTTTTTTATGGAAATCATCTGAAATCTAAAAATGAATTGACATTCCATAAACAATATAACAGCAATATGTTTTCATTGTGAATAAAATGTCTAGTTAGTTTACATTCATTTAATTACCTTAATTAATCAAATTTACATGTCCGTATATGAAATGATCTACCATTAGTATAGAAAAGCAATTGTTTATAATAGAAATGTATATCAAAGAAATAAACAATTCCAGAATAATCTACTATAATTTATCAATAAGAACTAGTTTATTCAAATTAGTTTTGACTCATTCTTATTTCAGAAAAGGTTTTGTGGAGATTTCAGTATTTTCATTTTTGAAATCATGAGTCAATTGAAGCTAGACAATCATGGAAAACGTGGAAGCAATGGACGGCCGTTTCGTCTTATCGTGGGACTCCTCAGCAGTGCGCATCCACGATCCAGCCTCGCCAGATTCGAACCCAGGACCTAACAGTCTCGCGCCAGAGCACTCAACCGATAGACCACTGAGCCGGCTGTCATCCAACGGTGTTATTGTCTAACTTCAACCAATCCACGAAATCTAGTGGAAAGAAGTGACCAATGGAGTTCAACCACGTTTGTTGTAGAGATATCAACTCACTGAAGATAACTGGTGAATGGTTGCTCAGATTTCGTGGAATGATTTAAGTTAGACATTAACACCTTTGTATGCAGGTCAGCTCAGTGGTCTATCGGTTAAGTGCTCTGGCGCGAGACTGGTAGATCCTAGATTCGAATCTGGCGAGGCGGGATCGTGGATGCGCACTGCTGAGGAGTCCCATGATAGGACGGGTCGGCCGTTCAGTGCTTCCAGGTTTTCCATTGTGATCTAGCTTCAATTGACTCATGATTTCAACTATGAAAATCATTCTTATTTCACAATGATAAATGATATTTTACAATTATTTAAATTATAATAGATGAAAATAAAAGTCCAACCTGAGTTTGTTGGTTTAAAGTTGAATGTTTAGAACAATTAGCCACAATTGTTAGTGAAGATAAAATAAGTTTCTAGTAATACAATCAATAGAATGAAACTATCAAAGAAAATACATGTTTAATATCTATTCAGTAAAAATAATCATCAGTTAAGGATTGTAGAGATTGTTGAACAATAGCTGTCTATTGGATGTGTATTGCAAGTAACTTCATACTATGACAAAACAGCTATCCAGTACTTTTAGATTTTCAATGGCGATCTAGCTTAGATCACTTCGTGATCTCGATGACTAAAAAGACGATTATCCGTTTTATCATGGGAATCCTTGCTAGTTTGTTTTATAATCATATGAGTATAAATTCACACTACACTTTAAGTCCCTCAGTTGAGTCGCTATCTATCAAGCATGATCAGTTAAAACTAGTTTCGGATTAGATTTATGTTATGATACAGAATACATTCTTTATTGAATGTAATCTTTATTATCGCTAGTGCATTACATCAAAGTATGAACATACCATTCCCATACTAACTCTTTTTGAAAAAAATAACTGTGTAAATAAATGAATGACTGGAAGTAGTTACACTGTTTCTATTTATTTAATTATGATAATATAGAAATAAAATCAAATATTATGAAAAATGAACATTATGATTCGTCAACGCAACATGTGTATTATATTGTTTTTCAGCGGAGTATGACTTTGAGTATGAATTCAATTAACTAAGTTTATTGTCTTTACCTCAACTACCATAATAGTAAACTACAAACATTTAGGAGGTATCAACAATATCTGAATTGTTGTGATTTTAGCAAATTACATTTCTGTATTGAACAAAAAAAACAGTGAGATTTACAGAATTCATTATTATTCACTTAGTATTGTTTGTTTAAATCTTCCCATTGATGTTTAGGACTACAACTGGTCCGTCTCTTATTGGCCATATGTGCATACTGTGCGTATTGCCTAGATTTAGCCTTAATTCATATGCATTATAAGCAAAGATGGATAGTGGCTAGCAGTGGAATCCAGGACGCGCGTTCCGTCCAATTTGGGACTCGAGTCCCAGAGTGAACATGAACTTTGAGATGCAGGTACATCCAGCTGACGAGTCACAAATAGGACGAAACGCGTGTCCTGGATTCCACTGCTAGCCACTATCCATCTTTGCTTATTATCCATTATTATGTTTCATACCTCAGTTTCAGCCACAAATAACTTGAAGTATCCACAATAATAATAAAGAATATTTTAATTCAGTAACTCCGCCTGTAGCTCTTCTAGAGTTACTGCCGGTCCCAAGCCCGGGTAAAGGAGGAGGGTTGGGCATGGGGTTAGCGACCCCATCCCGTAGAAAAGCTAACTCGCTAAAAAAACGCTAACCAGAAAAAATAATCCAAACCATTTAAACTCTGCCCTGGGAGTTGAAGGAATAATGACGTCTCATGATGAAAGCCGAAATTCTTCGGAAGTCACGAGACCGATGCACCTTCTAACAACTAGAGCAACACTCTTTATAAGTACATGGAACGTCCGGACAATGTGGGAAACAGGAAAGACCAGCCAAATAGCAATGGAAATGAGGAGATACAACTTGGCAGTACTCGGAATCAGCGAAACCCATTGGACACAAACTGGACAACAAAGGCTAGGTACAGGAGAGATGCTGCTGTACTCCGGTCACGAAGGGGAAAATGCGCCACACACTCAGGGAGTTGCTCTAATGCTGTCCAGAGAAGCACGAAATGCACTTGTGGGATGGGAATCTCATGGACCCAGGATAATCAAAGCATCATTCAGAACAAAGAAGCAAGGGATCACAATGAATGTTATCCAATGTTATGCACCCACCAATGATAGCAACGACGATGATAAAGATCAGTTCTATGAAAGGCTGCAATCAATTATGGAGAAGTGCTCACGAAAGGACCTCACCATCCTTATGGGAGATCTAAATGCTAAAGTTGGAGTGGACAACACAGGATATGAAGATGTAATTGGACGACATGGACTAGGAGAGAGAAATGAAAATGGGGAGAGACTTGCAAACCTATGTGCTTTCAACAAATTGGTTATAGGCGGCACAATATTCCCACACAAACGCATACACAGCTACATGGATCTCACCGGACCACACCACAGAGAACCAGATTGATCACATCTGTATCAACAAAAAATTCCGAAGATCAATGGAAGATGTGAGAACCCGGAGAGAAGCTGACATAGCTTCAGATCACCACCTGGTTGTGGCCAAGATGACACTGAAGCTAAAGAAAGACTGGACAACTGGAAATACAGCACTACAAAGGTTTAATACAGCCTTCCTTTGAGATACTGACAAACTCCATGAATTCAAGATAACTCTCAACAACAGGTTCCAAGCTCTACAGGATCTACTGAAAGAACAAGAAACTACTTTGGAGGACAACTGGAAAGGGATAAAAGAAGCACTAACTTCAACGTGTCAGGAGGTTCTTGGTCCTAAGAAGCACCATCACAAGGAATGGATCTCTATGGGGACCCTGGACAAACTTCAAGAAAGGAAGAACAAGAAACTAGCAATTAACAACAGCCGAACACGAGCAGAGAAAGTCAAAGCACAAGCAGACTACGCAGAAGCAAACAGAGAAGTGAAGAAAAGCATTAAAGCCGACAAGCAGAAATACATGGGAGAACTAGCAACGACGGCGGAAAAAGCTGCAAGAGAAGGGAATATGAAACAACTATATGATACAACGAAGAAATTGGCAGGGAGATATAGCAAACCAGAGAGACCAGTCAAAGACAAAGAAGGAAAGACAATCACTGAGATTCAGGAACAGAGGAAAAGATGGGCAGAATACTTTGAGGAACTGCTGAATAGACCAGCCCCATCGAATCCACCGAACATCGAAGCAGCCCACACTGACCTTCCAATAGATGTCACTCCACCAACGATCGAAGAAATCAAGATGGCCATCAGACAAATCAAAAGTGGGAAGGCGGCAGGACCTGACAATATACCAGCAGAAGCACTGAAGTCAGACATTGAAATAACTGCAAACATGCTTCACCTTCTATTCAAAAAGATTTGGGAAGAGGAACAAGTGCCAACGGACTGGAAAGAAAGATATCTCATCAAGATACCAAAGAAAGGAGATCTGAGCCAATGTGAGAACTACAGAGGCATCAGTTTGTTATCAGTACCAGGAAAAGTTTTCAACAGAGTGCTGCTGAATCGGATGAAAGACGCAGTAGACGCCGAACTAAGGGATCATCAGGCTGGATTCCGTAAGGATCGGTCGTGCACAGACCAGATTGCGACACTACGGATCATCGTTGAACAATCAGTTGAGTGGAACTCATCACTATACGTCAACTTTATTGACTACGAGAAGGCGTTTGACAGCGTGGACAGGAGAACATTATGGAAACTTCTTCGACACTATGGAGTTCCTCAGAAGATCGTCAACATTATCCAAAACTCATACGATGAATTACAGTGCAAAGTGGTGCATGGAGGACAGCTGACAGATGCATTTCCAGTAAGGACCGGAGTCAGACAAGGCTGTCTACTCTCCCCATTCCTCTTCCTTCTAGTGATTGACTGGATTATGAATAATTCGACATCTGAAGGGAAATACGGAATACAATGGACTTCTCAGAATCAATTAGATGATTTGGACTTCGCAGATGACCTAGCCCTCCTCTCTCATACACATAAACAAATACAGATGAAGACAGAAAATGTAGCAGCAGCCTCCGCATCGATAGGCCTCCACATTCACAAAGGAAAAAGCAAGATTCTCAAATGCAACACGGAGAACACCGACCCAATCACACTTGATGGCGAAACTCTGGAAGAGGTGGAAACATTCAAATACCTGGGGAGCATCGTTGATAAACAAGGAGGATCGGATGCAGATGTAAAGGCAAGGATTGGCAAAGCAAGGGCAGCATTTCTACAATTGAAGAACATATGGAACTCAAAACAACTCTCAACCAATTTCAAGGTCAGAATCTTTAATACGAACGTCAAGACAGTCCTACTGTATGGAGCTGAAACGTGGAGAACTACTACGGCCATCATCAGGAAGGTACAAGTATTTATAAACAGTTGTCTACGCAAAATACTCAACATTCATTGGTCGGATACTATCAGCAACAGCGTTCTATGGGAGAGGACCAACCAGCTTCCAGCTTCCAGCTTCCAGGAAATAAGGAAAAGACGTTGGAAGTGGATCGGACATACATTAAGGAAATCACCAATGTGCATCACGACTCAATCCCTAACTTGGAATCCGGAAGGGAAGCGGAAAAGAGGAAGGCCAAAGAACACACTACGCCGGGAAATAGAAGCCGATATGAAAAGGATGTATAGCAACTGGAAAGAACTGGAAAGGAAGGCTCAGGACAGAGTTGGATGGAGAATGCTGGTGAGCGGCCTATGCTCCTCGACGAGGGGTAACAGGCGTAAGTAAGTAAGTAAGTAATCAATATCCATTTTATATACATAATGTAAAGTCAACAGTGAAGGAAGTAGATAAAACCATTTGAAAGCATCAATTATAGATCACTTTTCCTAATTAACAGTTGAAATGATAAATTTCGATAGTGTAATAAGAAGACGAAGATTATCAGAACTATGTAATCAGATTGTTCGAAATGTATTGCGCTAATATATCACATAGTTCTGATAATCTTTGTCTTCTTATTACACTATCGAAATTTATCAAGGGCAACATTTCTACAATTGAAGAACATATGGAACTCAAAACAATTGTAAACCAATATCAAAGTGAGAATCTTCAATACGAACGTCAAGACAGTCCTACTGTATGGAGCTGAGACGTGGAGAACTACTACGGCCATCATCAGGAAGATACAAGTATTTATAAACAGTTGTCTACGCAAAATACTCAACATCCATTGACTGGATACTATCAGCAACAGCGTTTTATGGGAGAGGACAAACCAGCTTCCAGCTGAAGAGGAAATTAGGAAAAGACGTTGGAAGTGGATCGGACATAAATTAAGGAATTCACCAATGTGCATTACAAGGCAATCCCTAACTTGGAATCCTGAAGGGAAGCGAAAAAGAGGAAGGCTAAAGAACACATTATTTTGGGAAATAGAAGCAGCTATAAAAAAGATGAATAATAACTGGAAAGAACTGGAAAGGATTGGCCAGGACAGAGTTGAATGGAGAAAACTGGTGAGTGGTGCTCCTCCTAGAGATGTAACAGGCGTAAGTAAGAAAGTAAGTAAATTTGTCAAAGGGACTAATTGTTTTAAAAGGATAAGTGTTTAAGTAATCGAGTTATCGATCTATAATAATCAGGGCGAAATGCTTTCAATGATGTATAGAATGAAATAATAATAACTCAAAACGGTAATCAATATTACTGTTAAAACAATGATGTTACAAACTTACCGATATATTACTATTGTTAATATAATGCTAAACCAAGAGCAATACCCATGAACCACTCTACCTGTTCGTAAGTTTACTTTTATTTTTTTTTATTGAATATTTTATTATAGAAATATTTACAATTTGTTGTTTAGAGCAAGAATTTTCAAATTACTCATTTGGATACTTACAAAATAGATTAGAAAAGAAGATATCTACAACTTCTTCGTTTAACTTGTTTGTATCTATCCTCTTCAACAATAATGTTTGATATGACTATTTTGATGAATTTATATTTTAACTAAACTGATGACAACAATATGAAATGTAATTTTATAAAAGAATAAGTTATTCTGTTACTGAAATAATATAAATGTAAACATGAAATAATTGACAAAGGTTTTCAATAATGATATCATTTAAAAAGAGGAAGCCACGGCAACAGATATCATAACAACTAAATAAATGAACAAAAAGAGATACAATTATTTTTTTTTATAAAATGAATCACAAAAAGCTTATTTCAATTGTTTGTTGTAAGGAAAAAAAATCTTTGACATCATTCATTATTAGTATCCAAGGCTTTATAGGTATTAAGTAACATGAACATTTGTTTAGATTTGAAATATAATTAACTGATTACATTTGAATTGTTTAATTACTAGGTGATGATAATCCTTTGGTTCTTGCTATGTTCGAAACTGAATATCTATGCTTATCAGTATATTTAATAATTAAGAAACCATTTTCATTGATAACTAATGAAATTTTATTAGAATTACATAATGATAATAATAATTGTTTTGTACGATCACGAAATTTTTTACCAGCAACACAATAAAATATCCAATTAGTACATGTACTCAATAGGCAAAAACTACGAAATAAGTAGTATAGAAATTTATGCATATTATTATCAATACTATCTACAATGAAATTTAAATATAAAAAATAAATAAGTAACGGACAAACACTAGCCATATAAACAAAATTCATGCATAGTAATAATGGTGTTATATGTGTATGACTATCTTGTGAGATATATTTACGTTTATTTAGCTCTGTTGTTGTTGTTCGAAAGTCATTCATAGAATGAACTGTATGACTATTTGTCGTAGGTATATTTTCTTGATTTGATATTAAACTTTCTGAACGACATGATTTCTTCTCACTATGTATATGTATTTCAGAGTCTTCTAGATAATTACTTTTACATAAATCATTCATATTTTTTGTAGGATGTAATGAATTATAATAGCTACTATGTTGGTTAATTTTCACAATGGATTGAATAGTTTTCTTTGCAAACTTATTTCTTGTTATTAAATTACGACAAATAATTCCTGTACATGTAGTCATGACAAATACTGGTATTAATCCCCAAAATATTAAATCACATAAAGTTGTCAATCGAAATATCTTTTCATTGACTGGATCACAATCATTATTAATCACTTGCCAATATAATGGATATGGAAGTATTGGTATAATCAATAAAATAGATATTATTATTTGATAAATGATAAGTTTTGATAAAGATATCCATTTTGATTTAACTTGTAATGGATACAATACAAGATAACAACGTTGTATTGATAATATACATTGCATATATGCTGACCAATAAAATAAATAATTTGATGAACTTGTATGAATTATACATAACCAATTATTATAATCTCTAATATCAATTTTATACCATATTTTTAATAACATCCATATACCTTCTGTTAATAATATAAAAAAATCACTAACACAAATACTTATTAACCATATTAATAAATTAGATGTAAACATTTTTGAATGTATTAAAAATATAAAACAAAATATTGATCCAAAAAATCCAAGTGTTATTACTGTTGGTAAATACCATACAAGAAAATATTTACATAAATGATCATATAATGTAATAGAGATAGTAAATTGTTGTTGTTGTTGTTGGGGTTGGGGTTGGAGTTGTTGTTGTTGCTGAGGGAAATAATAATAATCTGGAATAAGAGTACTATTCATTATTGATTAAATGTTTTTTTTTTAATTTTAATTATTGATTAAATGTAAATTTTGTTTACTTGTTTAATTGTAAATTAGATTATGTAATTTTGATAAAAATTTTAGGTAAATTCATTTCAGTTTTTTTGTTTTAATTTATTCATGTAAGGTACTATGAAAAATGAAAATTTTATTAAAAATTATTTTTGATTTTTTTTAATAAGTAATTTCATTTATAAAAATTCGAGTAAATTTTATCAAACTGTTTTTGATTAGACAATGTGTTTGACCAATGATATTCATGATAAAAAATAAGGTTATAAAGCTATTGGATGATTTTAATGCATTACATCTAAAAAAAGCTAGTTGGATAACGTGATGACGTTTGAAGTAAATGGTAAACATCAACTCTGAGATGTAGCTATATTTAGTTAACGAGTCCAAAATAGGATGAAATGTGCGTCCTGGTTTTCACCGTTAGATACTATTGAGCTTTGCTTATAATACTTGTGGCTTCAGGTTATATTGAGATAATCTGTACAGGATGCATATATGTCAATAAGAGACTGATTAACTGTAGTTCTAAACATCAATGGGAAGATTCAAACAACCAATACAAAAATGAATTAAAACTGTTGTAATAGTTATACGTGACTTATATGACCAAGGAGAATAGATTTGTTTTATGTACAGTCATTCAAGTAACTGTTGTTATGGTCGGGAATATACGGAAACGCAAGGCATATAAAAGCTTGAATAGGTCATCAAATAAATGTTCTCGATCAAGTAGATAAATCCTTTTATATCGTTTCATTAACACTTTTGTTTACTATACATATAGGTAGCTAAAATACGAAGTATTTTATTTATATGTAGTGCTACACTTCCTTCACATTTCACAGTATTCAAATCTCAAAGTGACCTGTATTGGTCCTTTGAATGTTTCTGACAATCGTGAAGTTTTGTGAAAGTTACTTGCTTACGCCTGTTATTCCACGTAGATCATAGGCCACAGACCATGATTTTCTAAACTACCGTATCCTGGGTTAACTTTTCTAGTTGTTTCCAAGTGCTGTTCATTTTTTTAAATATGTTCTTTGGCCTGCCCCATAATCAACTAATATAGGTTGTCAAACAAGAAGAGTAAAAAGTGATATGACTTATTTCTATTCAAATGAATAAAAGCTATTAAGCAATAATATAACTATCGAACATGCGTAAATTCTGAGATAACAGAACACTAACAATGAAAGAGATGTAGTACACAAACCAGAAATTTCTTTTCAATCAATTCTATGCAAACTAAAGAGCGTAATGAGAAAAGAAGACTAAATATAATCTACAAAATAAACTGTTCCGATTGCGAAGAGCATGAAATTGGAAAAGTTGACGTCCCTCTTCATTCTCACCTAGATGAACATCAATTAGCGGTCAAACACTATGACACATCTTCGCTTATGTCAATACATATGAACAACTTTGCACATGCACTCGACTGAAAAATGTTGAAATCTTTGATAAAAGGAATGCTAAAAGCACCTGGGAGTTTTCGGAAGCTCGGAAGTCAACAAGCACATTGACATCGATCCAATTTATCAACCGATTAGAAAAATCACGGACAAAGAATCAGGATGAAGGGAGATAAAATAAAAATAAAGATGCAGATAATGACAACTTCAAGGTCAATGATGACCAATCAAAATCAAGTTTGACAGGATAAATTATCAGTTATATTTGAAGAAATTCAAATACTTTATTTCTACCTGATATATGATATTGTTCCGAAGAACAATGAATGCCCCTCTATGACACCAACACAAAGGATGAAACTCCACAAAATCACCCGCCTAAGCTACAAATCTTTTCCGCCATCTAAGTGTACGTCCTTATTGTGCTAAATACACATGCTTCAGATTTAAATTTAGGCCTGTTATTATGGAATTTCTAAATCAAACAAAACAACCAAAGATTTAAAAAATGATGTACACTGTCGATACTGAATATTAGCAGTGTAACATCTAAAAGTTTATGCAGATGGAAAAGGGAACAACTAGATGACAACATAATCAGGGTGGTTATGTGCTTACTCCAAGATTAAAAATTACAGAGCTTTATTGTCTTATATTTAAGGGCTTAGAAAATAATAATCTTCGACTATAAATAAATGGATATTCACTGACCAGTGATTTTCCAAGGATCGATAATTGAATTATTATCACTAGGAAGTCTACAACATGGTAAACTTCATGTCTGCTATAATTCAGGCTACAGGTCACTGAAATAAACAACAGAAGGTTTATAAAAGTTAGTGAATATAATGAATCAATTGCATTCCATTTTACTTCATCAAAACATTAAAATTAGGGTTTAGTTCTTATTAAAAAGAAGGGCTAAATCAAACACTTCATTTAAGTGTCAGAAGTGTGCTTTAAGAAAACAAAAAGGAACTAGAGTAAAAAATTAATAAAATTAATGCTTGTTTTTATGCTACCGAATGATAAAAAGTTCAGAAATTTTGGATGTATTAATGAAAGTAACTTTGAGGTAATAAATGCAGTAGATAATTGGATGACTTAAAAAGTGGACAAACTTCTGCCCTAATCGACCTGTAGTGGTATCTACCAGTTTACATATATCTAGTATAGCACATACATTGGAAGACAAAAAAGAAGAATTAATGTCCATATCTCAGACTGCATTCCACTAAATATTCGACTAAAATGACAGGGTATTTTTAGCAACATGATCCTACGCTATTTGTTTGATAGCAGACGTGTTGACTGTACAAAGTATTCCGAAATAAATCACAAACAAAATCGTCAAGTTTAGAAAGTTTTAATGAGGCGGTTGCCGCAAAAAGTTAGGATAAATATAGGCAATGAAAAAGTCTTTGTTACCAAACTCATTTTGATATTGTGACCTGCTTTACAAATGTTTGTTACGTATTTATGTTATTGACTATAATTCTTACTTATCTAATTTGTACTTAGCTAACTAATTTTATTTTCTTTTTAAGTATTCTTTAACGATGATGTTAATATTAATTCATTTTTATATTGGTTGTTGGAATTTTCTCATTCGTGTTTAGAACCACAATTGACCAGTCTCTTGTTGGCATATGTGCATCCTGTACGGATTGCCCCGATATTGGCTCAAGTTACAAACATTATGAGCAGAAATAATGGTGGCTAGCAGTGGAATCCACGACTCATGATCCATCCTATTTGGAAATCGTCAGTTGGACATAACTGAATCCCAGAGTTGGTTTTCATTATGGGACTTGAACCCCTTACCGTTCACTTCAAACGTCATCGCTTTATGCATCTATTTGTGTGCTCTTATTTTTGATCCTAAAATATTTGTATATTCAACCTATAAATATTCACACTATTTTGAATATAAACATCTCATATAATTTTCCCATATGTATTGCTTTTTGTCCTAATCTTCATTGATGAGAACTTTTCCTACATGAGGACAACAAGTATGTTCACCATTTTTAAACTAAAAGTACTGTCATATTTATGCTGTAAGAAGCTGAAGAGAAACCATAAAATAAAATGAATCCATATTTATTCTGCTATGTTAACCGTTCTTGCTTTATTCGAACCATATTTAGTTTTTTTACCTTTGAACATCAATAGCACACTAATTTTATCTTTTCAAGTCACAAACACTACATTTTCTGACCCCGACTACCATACATACAAATACAAGTATGTCTAACACAGAATCATCTTGACCTGAATGACATTACGTTGACTTGATGAGACTTGTTTTGATTGTACCAAGTATGCTGCTTTGCGTCTTCGTGTTATTTAAAATTCTGCTAACTATTCGTTCAAATTTTGGTAAACATTTATGTAAAATGTGCTGTCCTTCATTTTTTATTTTCTCTGTAAAGTAACTTACACTAAGCCACGAAACCTCAGTTTTCTATTCATTGGGATATTGTAAATATATCACAATACTTTTCATGCCAAACTTAATTAGAAAAACCACAGGTTGTCAACAGATGATGCGAACTTATGGAAATAAAATGAATTCTTTGTATTCTGCTCAAATTGTTATCCTTGTTCTCAAAAATTGCACAAGAAGTTAAGAATCTATTTGTTCAATTAAAATATAAAAATACTGTTTTAAAATCTCAATTCCATTTCTATTATAATATCTCGAAGAGTTATATTTCAGCGATATTCTTCCAATCTCTGATCAAATGATTCTTTAAAATACATATCGTTCAAAATCATTTTTCACTGCAACCAAACCTTAGTTTGGAACTGCAGTGAACAAGAACATGGATGAGGACAATCGAATGTATTTGAGCACAAACTTACAGAATATCTCACTAAAATTCGACAACCATACAGTAAACAGTTAATTTGCAAAGTATCAATCAATTGTCTCAATCTTGAATGTTTCTTCTGCAAATATCAGTCCATAGTCTCCAATTATTATTGTTCACTCATTTACATAACAATTGCGTTTCGTTTCCGTTCTTTCGTCATCGATCGTCTACCAAAATACATTCTCTGCCTGACCATCGTCATATACTACTTATGTGGATGTGAGTAACCCGCACTACAGAACCATACAAAATATTTTCCTCCTGGTTTACAGTTATGAGCTCCTTCGTGTATGAGGACAAGCATAACAACACTGATTTGACATACATGTTCTTTGGTTTATAGTGGGTTGCAACTTATCTAATATTGTCCAGATTAATCCTGCTTCAAGAAAATTTGGTAATCAAATACATATTTATATGCTGAACCTTATGAAACACCTACTTTTAGTAAGAGAAAGATTATTTGGGGCAATAAAAATCTTGATAATAATGTAGTTGTTTCATTTTCTGTTCTGGTGCTTTAAACAGATGATACAAAAGTCAAATGTCCTCCTAACGAACGTTACAATGAAGAAGACAGAAAGATGTTAATGATTATTCGGACAATTATGTGGATGCTAAGAACATTATGAAATGAAGGAATGAATGTGTCATTTCGAGCCAAAGAAATCAAGATTAAACTGATGATCTGCTATTGTCTGTAGTGTACAAAAATATCTGATATAAACTTTATTTGACCGCGTTTGTTTTTGCTTTAAATAAAAGTAAATGATTATTCTGGCCGAATTATATAGCCAGAGTTGACCAGGCTTTTGTCTAAATTAACTTTATTTTAAATTATTTAGTGTAATCTTGGCAGTGATATTTATTAATAAATCAATCATTTGTTGTATTATCTCAATAATCAGTTTTCTATACATCAGTTAAACTGTCATTCAAATGAATAAGGATGATTTATATTTAGTTTCTGAAATGCCTTATATATACCATTTGCTAGTATAAAACCCAATGTAAATTATTTACATTTGTAAAATGAAAATAAATGTTTCTTTTCAAATGTATTCATTTGCACACTATTATAAAGTTCTCTTTTGACAGTTATGAAAATGGGGTAATAGTTTATTGGTCATTATTAGGGGTCTATATTAATCTAGTTTTCAGTACTAAATGCTATTTGACAATAAGGGTGATGTTTTCAAATGTGCATCTATACTGAATAACTCTAAAGTTATAGACGTTATTGAAGAAATATTTCACGTAACGTCTTTATACCAGTTTAAAATTTATACGTTTATCATAAACTAGATGAATATCAGTTTAAAAAGAAACTTAAAATGGACTGTGTAAAAGGAGATTCTATCAAGCATTGTGAATAGGATATACTATCGTGATCTTGGAAATTCGTAAAAAGACATACTATGGTGTCATATAATTTACTTCGTCTATTGGGAACCATGACCATATTTTACATTTTTAATTTTTATGGAATGGAAATAAGTAAGTGTTCATTATATAATTAGCCGATTATTCATCCGGTGCACAGCATCCGTTGTCTTGTGTTCTAAACAATCAGTGAAATATACTCTTTTACAAAGTTCAAAAAATAAACACTAAGAAAGTTAAATAATAATTTTATTGAAATCAAGAATCGATCGGTGTGAGACATCTCCTGAAAACCTGTAAGCATTAGACATCTGATTTATCCTTCTATGGTACTCTTCATCAAGGAGCATCCAAGACCTCTGTTACTGAGAATCAGATTTAAGACCGTCGATCTCGAGTGCAAACACCCAAGCTATAGACCTCTGAGATAGGATCTAATGGTTTATAAGCCTATAGTTAATTAATTTACGGTGTCTCTCGGCCATCTTTCTGAGTTCAATCCTCGATGGCAAGATTGTGGATGCGCACTAGTGAAGAGACGCATACTTGGTTAACTAGCTTCCCAACGCCTCAAGGTTGCGAATTTTTCGTCTAACTTAGATACTTTCATCTTACCCATTATATGATTTTTTGCTTGGAAGTTGATTATTCAAGATTTACTAAAAAAACATTCATTAATTATTCGTTGACTGAGGTAATCTAAAGTGTTTTCAATATGTCATAACCAGCAATTTTGATCGTTCATATGGTGAGTGAATGCTTTAAATTAAACTGTAGTTTTTCTTAAAAATCTCATTTCAGTTGGGTGGAGTTATTAGTAAATACTCATTTCGCTCATATTCATTCAGCCACAGATTGATATTGTAGTGCCGGGCTTTGGTAATCGTTCACCTCGATAACCGTTATAATACAAATTTTAACGGTACATAAAATCAGAAGGCAAAGAGAAGCGGCAGATACAGTTTTATTGACACATGACGCAGGTCAGAAAGTTATAAGCATATAAGCAAATATCAGTGAGCAATACAAAAATGACACGCATTGGAGATGGTGGGTAAACCAACTCACTTTTATCAAGCGTTAATCAATATTTATAGTCAGAAAAGAATAAATGACAGACATCTGATAAATAGGATAAAAAGTGTACACACACCTACGCTCATATAAAAATGGTCAGGGTTAATAAGTGAATAATTAACAAGGTGAAAACATGACTTATGATGGATATATGAATTGAATTGTCCAGAATCTAGAATGAAGTATATTAGCTCAACATATCAACTGATACTACAAATATAACGGATAAAAGTAATTTAAACACAAAGACTTGAAATGAACAAACATTTCATGAAAATTACACGCTTACAAACAGATCTTACATATTAAATATATATAGCAAAATAGATGAAACTCCTGATTACTACATACTTACTTAACTTTGAGAACGATGTGGAAGACCTATGTCGATGAGCTTTAAACTTCCAAATGAAGTTAATTTTATTAACATCCATTAATTCTCATCCTTTATGGACACTTATCATATGTATATATCTTAGTGTAAATTATCGTACCTGATTATTAAGATGGATAAAAATTTTATTATCGTCTCAATATTAATTAAAAACCTAATTTGCTTATACTTACATGTATCCTTTTTCTTAACTAGAATTTTATGGTTACTTTTGCGTAAACTAAATATACATTTTATTCATAGATAACATATACATTATAAACAAACCTTAACTGTTTTTACACATTCATTTCAACCAGTTCTATCCTCAATTTAAACCAATCGTTTCCAAAAAAAACAAGACTGAAATACTTCACTATTGATATAGTCTCCAAGCAATAAAAAAACTTGAAAAAAACGCCATATGTTTTCATAATTTATTTTAATTCATTATTATTATTATTATTATTAGATACTTAAGATCGTAAAAAAATATAAAATCAATTTCTTCTTTTACTCTTTTCAAAATGTTCCCTCTCTCAAAAAAAGGTAAGAAAAACATTTTAAAACATTTGTACAATATAAACTGTTACACATTGAATCAAGTCATTAAAAAAAATTTAAAAAATATTTTAAAAAAATTAAAGAAAAATTTTAAAAAATAAAAAAAATAAAAAAATAACCAATTGGAATGAATAAATTTTTTGTTTTTGTTGAAATTTTTTAAAGAATAAAACATTTTTCACTTAGTATTATTTTGTTTGAATCTTCTCATTGATGTTTAGTACTACAATTGATCAGTCTCTCTCTTATTGGTCATATGTGCATACTGTGCGTATCGCTTCGATATATATATATCCTTAATTCATAAACAAGATAAGTAAAGATGAATAGTGGTTAGCAATGGAATCCAGGAAGCATTTTGATCATAACTATTGATATTTTAATTAAAGATGGAAAGAATAATTTTTTTTATAGAAAAAAAATGTCTATTCATTTTTCTTATATATTTCTCGATTTTTGTTTTCTCCTATCATATATACGATGGATTACGTAATTTTGTTCATATACATGGAAAGCATGTTTTATATGCTTCTTCAATTTTTAATTTTATGTGACTAGGAAAAAAAAAGTCTTTAGGAAATCATTTTTCATCAAAGATAATTGAAAAAGGAACAAATGTTGTTATGGAAAATGGACTTTTTCTATTTTGTAATAAAAATATATAACTTACAATATGGTGATTTATAAGAGACATTTTAAAATATGCAACAAATTATCTTTAATTTATACAATGACCTAAATGTATACTCCTGTTGGAAAAAGTAATTTCAATGATCTGTCACAGTTTTTATAGTTAAAAATTAAAATACTCAATCCATTCATTGAAAAAACAAACATGTGTAGCGGTATAAAAGATGTAAAAGGTAGTTATGACAAGTTATAGTAACTCTTTTACATTTAGTTTTGTTGACGGTTAATTTTGTCAAGCTCTTTAATTAATTTATTTAACAGACAATGTTAATGGAACAATAACAATTCGTCTATTTCCTTGTATTATTAAGATCAATATCATTTCTCTATGAACATGTATGCTTGATCACATTTAACAGCTTACGCACATATCTCTTAAATGTTAAATGTTTAAATATCGCTTGATGAATTATTTTCTTTCCCATATGTGTATTTCCTTGAAACTTATTAATTGAGTTGCCTTGCTTCGCTTCACCTTAATTCGATTTGGCTCTGAATCAGTCTCTGCACGCTCCCATGCATTAACCACTATGCTCAAATTCTCTTAATGTGCTTGTAACTTTGTTTTCTGTGTTATCCATTAATAAACTGTAGTAATCGCTTCGTATTGCTTTCTGAATTCTTGTACCGTTGGGATTTATTTAATAACAGTTATCACAGTGATTGATAAACGAAGCCTAGGGAACTAACTCGAACCCATGCCACTGCAAAGTAAAAATAGACAACTTTTCAAGTTCATCCTAGAAAACAGTACTAAAAGCTGATCTGTTGATGAAAAAGACAGGAGTATAGACTAATCTCAATTCAAGACGCTTAAGCTAGGGTCGTAACTCTTCAATAGATAGTTCAATTGACCATCGTTCACTCTAATGATCTGAACTAGATCCAGGATACGTGAGTGGAAGAATAGTATCATTCACTGAACACTTAACGAAATTTTAAAGTTCACATCTAGCTTAAAACCAGAGAGAGTAGGAGAACCTAACAGATTGGACTTCAGAGATTTCTAACGATAATGTTTAAGCATTTAAGTGAACTAAGATATTAGCTAGTGTCTGAGAAGTAAATACTGTCCTATTTCACCTGCCTTGATTTTCTCCCTTGTAGCGTAGGTGGGATGTCCATATTTTTATCAAAGGGCAAATATAATGTTTACCATGTGATTGTGTACAGTGTTTTTTTAAAGTATAGACAATACATAGTTTTCTACCACTTGAAAATGGTTATCTTTCATGAACTTCTCACGAGCAATGGAACAGTCGGATAACTACTTATCAAGATAAATTAATGATACCATGTAGAAATGGCAATTGGTGAGACAGTAATTCTTGATAAGTATTATTACATGCATTTTATTTTCCTGCATTACTCCTTTTCTTCAAATTACATTATCTATGTTTAGTTAATTTCAGTATAATTGATACTGCTATTATTTCTACCTAGTTTTTATTCGTCACTTTAATTACATCCTTATGAGCTTATAGTGGTGTGGAAATGCAAGTCTCAGTTGACTATGGTCACCACTACAGACCAATTACGTGCCAATTACCAGGTTAAATCCCTCAGTAGGATAAATATTACAAGGACAATTGTAGATTGCATTTAGGATATATTTGTTGGTGATCTCGTAGTATCGAAATAATACCGAGATCGTTCTAAAATTTACAGACGAGAGCACCGTGCGCACGTGTGTAAGTTCAAGGTCACAAACACAAAAAAGTGTGTTTTTGGTACAATTAAACTGAAAGATACAATAAAACAATCACTGGTAAAGTTGGTTATAATAATAAATGTTTCCATTACACCAACCACGTTCCCTTCATAAAAATGGATCACTATAAGCTAATGTACTGAGGTAAGGTTTACTGATAAACATTTGTTTCATGCTCTACGCTAATTATAACTGAATAACTAAATTACTCCCCTTGTTCATCAGTCCGTAGCGTATAAATTATTGATAATTTTCCATTTGGAAATATATAAAAAATGAGTAAGGTTTGCATAATTTAATTCTTTGTTTAAAAAAAATATAATTTGATTATTCAAAAAAAGAAAAAAAACATACTATAAACATAGGTTGAATAGATGTGTACTTAATGATTAATCACCTACATTTTTTCAGGGAAAACTTCTCGCGAGAATTTTCATAGGTGCGTTTCATCTCCTTTTTAAAATTTAGTTGAGGACATCAAAGAGAATGAGAAAATAAATAAACAAATAGTCGTTCTTTAATCTCAACAATCATCAACTACATAATACCAACTTTTCTGATAAAGACCAACGATTAAAAATTATAGAACTCCTTAAGTTTAGAATTACAGACTTCTAAGTCTGTAATCAATAGTCACAGATTTGATAAGAAAAAAAACATATAAGTATCCCAAAACTCAGGTTTAAATGAAAAAGTTTAGCACATTTCCTTTTCAATGTTATCTTAAGAAACATGTGTTACTAAATTTAATATAGCGAAGCTAGAATTTATGGGCAAATTCACATGATCATGATATCTAAAGGAAATTTCGATCTAAAGGACTATCATAAATCAAAACGTAATTAAGTGATTTATCCATACCATTTAAGTACGTACACAGTGTTCAATTATGTAGTAGGAAAATGTTATAGCTAACAATATAAAATAGTTCCCAAGCTTTATCTTAATTAAACTAAAGATTATATATATCAAGAGTAGCAAAACCAACCACAGTGGTACAGTTACGTTCATTCTTAATGGTACTATGAATCTCAAACTAATTATCATCTCTAAATTTTTGCTCTTAAATTTCATTTGTTCTTTTTGAACTGTATATTCATCTCTTCTCATACTACCTTTATTCAGTACTTATAACCATGTATTGATATGAGGTATGACAGCTGACCATTATCCACAATCTTGTCAAACTGTAACCATTGGTCAATATACTGTTCCTTACAAACTTTATAACTGCATTAGAATTATGATACAAGTAATAAGTTCATTGACATTGTCATAAGATTTCATAATACCCAGCTTATCCATTGATTAACCATTATCTAGTACATACTCTATGCATTAAAAAGATCAATATTCTATTTTCTGGTATATTCTAATGTCTAAGTAGAAGTCAAAAGTATTTGTTCTATTAAAATTCCATTATGTATATTTAATTAGATGTTTCTAACATTAATTTACATTTGAAAATCATCGATTCATAATTCCTGTGTTTGGTGTTGTTGTATCGAAAAATAAAGGTAAGTAAATGAGATTATCATTTTGTTTAAGAAGATTCATAGTGTATATTTCTGTTATTTTGTTTAGATGATAATTTCAAGGATCATTATCATGAATCCATTATATTAGTGATAAATGTTTTTAACCAATTAGTAACCATATACAGTATTGATAACCAAAATGCATCACTACATTAACAAACAAACAACAGAGGAAAAATATGCTCATAATATATAAAAATGTAATAGGCTTTTCTAACAACTGTTGCATATTTTCGCAAATCAAACTGAATAAAATGTTATAATTTAGACCAAAGTTTAATGTAAAACGCTCAATATATGTTAGTGGTGTTTGTTAGTTCATTATGCTTTTACTGTAAGTATATCTGTCAAACAACTCCGCCTGAAGCCCCTCTGGAGTTACTACCGGTCCCAAAGAAGAAGGTTGGGGTTAGCGACCCCAGTAAAAAACTAAGTCTCTAAAAGAAACGCTAACCAGAAAAAATAATTAAAAAAATAAGTAATATCTAACAAGTAGATTGTTTCGTAATTATACAAATTCTCCTATTTTCTGACGAAATATAGAAAAAACAGTTGTCTACGCAAAATACTCAACATTCATTGGTCGGATACTATCAGCAACAGCGTTTTATGGGAGAGGACAAACCATCTTCCAGCTGAATAGAAAATTAGGAAAAGACGTTGGAAGTGGATCGAACATACATTAAGGAAATCACCGATATGCATCACGACTCAATCTCTAATTTGGAATCCGGAAGGGAAGCGGAAAAGAGGAAGGCCAAAGAACACACTACGCCGTGAAATAGAAGCAGATATGAAAAGGATGAATGTTAACTGGAAAGAACTGGAAAGGAAGGCTCAGGACAGAGTTGGATGAAGTATGCTGGTGAGCGGCCTATGTGCCTCAACGAGGAGTAACTGGCATAAGTAAGTAAGTAATAGAAAAAACATTATTGATGCTATTTTAAATAAAGTAGATGCACAAACTTATGAAATCAAATTATTCGATGTTTAGAAACACTAACAAAAAATTAATGTGTAAAAAATTCAACTCTTCTCGGAATCAAAATCGAAATCCTCCGCCCCACAAATAAACATAATTCTGAAATTTCCAAATCGTTTCCTACTGATATTAATTTTATATGCGATCAATTATGATGACCACGATCTAGAAAAGAAAAGGAAAACAATTAATACACTACCAAGTCTCCTTCGAATCTAAACACAGTTTATTACTTCGAAAATATTTTGATACTTCATAGCTCCTATATTTAGAAAAAAATATATCAACCGGATGCTTTAATTAGTAAATTAATGATTATTGTAAAATAATAATATTTTTCATGTAGAAATTAAGACTACTAAATTGTACAAACTACTAAGCCTAGTTTGAATT
Source organism: Schistosoma rodhaini (assembly GCA_944470415.2). Classification (NCBI taxonomy): domain Eukaryota; kingdom Metazoa; phylum Platyhelminthes; class Trematoda; order Strigeidida; family Schistosomatidae; genus Schistosoma; species Schistosoma rodhaini. Next base: position 15,138,394 of record OX104036.1, on the reverse strand, counting down.
TCATTATAAATTACTAACATACATTGATTACAAGTTAAGGTACTATCAATGGGAAATATTGTGACCTAACATTAATTACATTCCTTTTGTTACAAAATTCCCTTTTTAGGTTACATATCAGAAAAATAAATAACTGTTTTTCAGTCCCAGATAAAGTAGGAGGGTTGAGCATGGGGTTAGCTACCCTATCCCGTAGAAAACTAACTCGCTAACAAACACTAACCGAAAAAAAATTATTCAAACCATTTAAACTCAGCCCTGGTAGTTGAAGGAAGAATTATAACGCCTCATCATGAAAGACAAGTTCCTTCGGAAGTCATGAGGCCGATGCCCTTTCTGACAACCAGAGCAACAATTTTTATAGGTACATATATATACATATATTCTTTTAACCAATACGTGTCAACTTCAAAGTGATTACTACTCTAAATACTATTTGTTACTTTCATTTCAAAATACAATTATTTTCATAAAAGTGAATTATAAAATGATGCTGTATAATAGATAATTTAAATAAACCGAATTCATATATATAGGAATCATGAATGGCTAAAGTGATTTATGCGATCCTTCATTCCTATTTTCATGTTTTATACAAGTACACTAATATCATTGTTTAAGCATCCAAAAATCGAAGTGATATATATATATATATATATATATATATATAAAGAGAGAGAGGTAAGGCTATTTAGGAAATACGTATACTCATATTTCAGACATATACCAAGAGATGTAAATGTGAGTGCGATATTTTAGCATAGGATTTCGAAAAATACGAGTTTGACAAAAGTGCTGATCTGAAGTCAATCATTTCCATTATATACGCTCTCTAACTTATATGAAGAATGTATTATAAAACAAAATTATGTAAATTAGATGAACCATTTTAGAGTTTTATCACTTTTGAAATTGGAAAAGAATTCTATATAACCATAATGATATGGTATGTCCAACATTTGTAATGAAGTATGTATTAGTAAACATTAGAGAAAACATGATAATCATTGTGTTAGATAATAAAGAATCTATTTTCCAACTTGCGTGAAACTAAATAAATGGAAAAAAACATTTATGATAATTTATCAATTTCTAACGTAGAAAATAAAGATCAAAAGACTGTATTACACGTGAATAAGGTACGTGGAATAAAAACAAGACGCATATAGTGAAATTAGAAATAAGTTCATTAGTTACAACAAACTTCGAATTTTTTTTTAAGTCACTGACAGATACAAATTATTCTAACTTAGAGACTATTTATTATTTTCAGAAGGGGTTTTTTGTTGAGATTGTAGTAATGGTCGAATTCATCAGTCAATTGAAGCTAAACTATCACGGGAAACCTGGAGTAGAATCATTGGAAGGCCGTTTCATCCTAATATGTGACTCTTCAGCTGTGAGCATTCACGATCCCTCTCAAGGGATTCGAACCCAAAACTTTAGGTCTCACGCGCGAACGCTTAATCTGTAGACCACTGAGCCGGCCGACATCGAACAATGTTATTGTCTAACTTCAATCAATTCACAAAATTGTATCACCGTCCACCATTTTGTTCAGTGAGTAACTGCCTCATAACAGACCCGACTGAATAAGCTATAAGTAAGAACTCTAAATGTTTATAAATGAAAACATCCATCTTGGAAAGTTGTATGATAAATTACCATCAGGGTGAAATCTAAACTAGTCTTATAAATATAGAGAATAACATTATTACTAGAGACTGTATCTCAGAAATGTATACATATCTTCTCCAGAAATGCTTACATAATAATAAACGTTTCTTTCTTTTAAAGTATTCTCTCGAACAACTTGTAAATGATAATTGATCATCTTGGGACCATGGATCAACATGTTGAATAGATACAATTGTACATTCAATCTTTATTTAAACGAATAGGTTAAATCTAATTGAATCAATATGAAAATATACATCAACTGAACAATTAAATAAGTCAACATTTGAACACATAAATTTATTTGACAATAACTAAGTCATGCCGTAGTGTATAAGGAGACGAGTGGGGACAATCGAATGTATTTGATCACAAAATTACAGAATATCTCACTAAAATCTGACAACCATACAGTAAACAGTTAATGTGCAAACTGTCAAACGATTGTACCATTCTTGACTGTTCCTTCTGCAAGTATCAGTTCATAGTCTCCGATTATTATTGTTTATGCATTTCCGTTCTTTCCTTGTCGATCTTCTACTGAAATACATTCAATGCCCGACCATCATTATATACAAACATGAGATTCAGTAAAACAATTTGTTTTCAAGCTGTACATTTATCTACTTAGTTATCTAAATAGAAACTTGAAATGAAAACAAGTATATAATTATTGTAAGCAGAGATGGATGGGGGATAGCGGTGGAGTTCAGAACGCGAGTTTTGTCCTTGTTGAGGCTCTTCAGTTGAACGTACATTCATCCAAGGGTTTATGTTCAATCCGAGACTCTGGGATGCAGTTTTATCCGGAAGAGTCACGAATAAGAAGAAACACGCATCTTGGATTCCACTGTTAGCCACCATCATATCTGCTTATAATACTTGTGACTTAAAGCAATATCAAGACAATCTGCCCAGGATGCACATGTTTCATTAAGAGACTGATAAATTTCAGTCCTCGACATCAATGGGACGATTTAAACATCCAGTATCAAATCGAGTGTATCATCGATTTATTTAATAAAACAATTTGTTTCACACAGTATTTCCTAATAGACTTATAGAAGCTCTCCTACAATCAATTTCGATAATAGTTAGTTAGTTAGTCCAATGTTATTGAAACACTAACAATTCGTCTGTTTCTTTGTTCTATTATGATCACTATCATATCTGTATAAACGTGTACGCTTGATCAGATGACAGCATACGTACATATTTCTCTCTAGCTTAAATGTTAATCGCTGAAATATTGATCTTTGAAGCATTCTCTTCCCCATATATAATATATATATATATACTCGAATCCTATTATAGCCTTTACCTTGCCTATCTACACCTTGATTATATTTGACTATAGATTCGCCTATATATTCGCTCGCTCACACATATTCGCCTCTGTGGTTCAATTTCGCTTTATGTGCTTGTAGTTTTGTTATCCGTGGTATCCGCTAATAAACTCTAGTAACCACTTCTTATTGCCTTTTGATTTCAAACACCACTGGGATTTATATAATAACGGCTATCAAGGTGATTGATTAACTAAGTTAAATCACTACAAGCTTTCAAACTGTTTATTTGTTTAAAAATAAAATCGTGTGAAATACGTCATATTTCCGAAATTCTAAATTTCTTCAGTGAAATAATTCATGCTTGAATGTTTTAAGACCTTTGATAATCACGAAAATGTATAAGTTGATTGTGTTAGAGAAATGCATCAATGAGATGAATCAATATCCTTAATTAAATTAAATAAATCATAAAAGTAGATTTTATCATCATTGAAATTAAACTAGGGACTTTGTCGTTTACACTCCACATCGATACACGTTTACGAACTCACAGCACGCCAAACTCAAGGGTCGCAGATAGTTTAATATTTTATGTTGACTACTTTGAAACACATTGTGATATCAGTTATGACGATGATCACGCTCTCTTAATGATTATGTTTCATCTCTATGAGTTTCACAAGCAACTTACAAGTTCAGAAAAAATAACCGGATGAGAAACTATTCACTTAGACTAACCTCAGAGGTATAATTCTCGTGATGACAATATGCCCAACGTTAATAATACGTATATATGACTACCGATGTGCTGATTTCAAGAAATCTAGGTATGAAACATTGTTTTCCTTAATTAAAAGAAATTACGCGTGGTTTGTAGTGTAGATAACGCAGCTTCATTTAACCATTATATTTATTTATTGCAACAAATATTAGCTATGTGTGTAGGCTCAAATAATGAACGTTTAATGAAAGCATAATCACAAGTGGGCGGCCTGCTTAAACATCTGGGCTACCTGATTCTGTCATCTATATATTTCAACAAGTTATCTAATGTTGTTTGTTTTAATACATCATTATGGCTATTAAGCACACAAACTATTCCGGTGCGTTTCTGAAAACTGTACAAGCTTACGCTGTAAAGGTTACAAAAGGCCTTATCAGAGATGTCGTGTTTGCTGGGAACATGCAGCAAAAAGAATATACATTATTCATATGTCGATTGACTGAACTGCTGACATCCAACTGGCGATCACTGAATGTTTATCATCAGGAGCAACGAAGAAATAAGAAACGTAAACATGTTGAAATACTTTATGCTGAGAATTCTATATTGTACCAAAAATATAATATTGAATAAAGCTAATAATAATAATTAAAAAAAATAAATCAGACGTAAACAAATGAAAAACATATAGCCATCATGCCAACAATAATTAGGTTCAATTTTTTTCATACTTGACACATATTTGTATCTCATTTAGAACAAGATTAAAGATAGTTCTTCTGAGTGAGTGCTAGCTTGAATAAAACCTAAAATGAAGGCATTTTGTGAAATATCTATAAGCACCTCATATTACTGAAAATACTGTTGAGAAGTGATTGAAAAGTAAAAGAACATTATACAAATTAACATGAAGTGTATAGAGGAAAATATATATAAGTACTATATACGCAGCCTGAAATAGTAATTATCAAAATATTCAGTAGTACCATTACGGGTTTTAGTCAGGCGTGATTGTTTATAAGAAACTATGTAATTAAGTTTCCATAACTAACATTTAAAGAAGCTAATACTTATCATAACCTTAACAGTGAAATATTTATAAGATAACTGAAATTACACAGTTTTTTGTTCAAAAAGCTTTTTTAATATATGACTTAATTTTTTAGAGTTTTAATGGGCTTAATAAAGATTGACCTTCAGAAGCATTCTTGAAGTTCTGATGATGATTTTCGCTCAGGAAAGTCCAACCATTTGGGATGTAAAACAAGTACAAAACTCTGTATTGCTCATTGAGTGAAGTTGAAGATATGTACTGATGGATTTTAATTCGAAGATGTAAGCTTAGAAGTTTTATGGTTAGAATTAAAGGTGATGATTTAGGTAACTTAGTTGAATTTTTAGTGCATACCATTGAAGAGTTATGAAAAATGTCTCGTATTTACTGACAATATTTCTAAGCTCTTGATGTATACTGGGACAATAATTATTTTCCCGAAACCTAATCTTTAGTGGAATAGAAAAAGAGTAAAGACCTTACTGAGGTAATATCTACTTCTTAGTAAAGTGATTGTGACATAGACAGAGAACTACAGATTTCTGTTGACTTCTGACAGGTTTTGGTGATATGAAATCGTTTTTATAGTGTTTTTTTTCTAGGAAACAAAATACACTTTTTGTGGTTCTCAGCCGTTTATTTACTTAAAATCATAGAAACTTTACTCCTTCTTTGCTAAAACTATACATAACTATGAGAAAATCTTTCTTGTTGATGATGTAAGAATGAAATGAACGTTTAGAATAATCATGTGAATATATTTTTGTGATTTTAATGGTATATTCGTTATTACCAGTTAAATGAAATAGTAATATAACTTTTTTCTTAAAATAACAGTGAGGAAACTAGGAGTAGAAAGCTTAATCAACAATATTGGACAGTTTAAAGAACCTTTGTTTACTTGTAAATTTCTTCATGATTAAAAGCAATTTGAGATAAAACATCCTCCACACAATGTGTACAGAACTATTCAGTTTGAAGTTTCAAACTTGGGTTTTCTTCTGGATGACACATGTTAGAATGAAGAATCTGAGTTCTCAAAGAGATTAGTTGCTCCTTATGGGATTGAAACTCACTGATTGGCAGTCACAGTTGTAATTACTAAGCTATTCTGGTTGCAGTTAGCCTTCTACTAAGGGTTAAGAACTGAGATGTTTGCAATAAATCATTTTAGTACTATTCAGTGTCATGAAATCAGAATGTAGGCTATGACTGAGATTTATAGATCAATTTGCAATGTAACCAACTGGAAGTGCCGCTACATTTAGCCTAATGGTTCGTTGTAGGCTGTAGAACGATCTAATGCGACCACATTAACTGGCATTAGTTACTTCTGACTTATCACTTTGTTGAAATGTTCTTTAATTATAAAAAAAACGCAGCAACATAATCATGAAAATATACTTCCATAGAATAATATAACTCTTAGATCTACTCAGTTAACCGTAAAACTATTGGATATTTGAATGATTCTGTTAAAATTGGTGAGAGAATTATGTAATGTGAATCAAAACCTACTATGAAAAACCTTTACGAGATATGGTTGAAAATGAAATTCAATGAAATCAATGTCTTAGAGAAATTAAAAGTAGATCTATAATTTTAATTCACTTGACCATAATGTAAATCTGAGAACGTAAATAGTTATTTTTTCTTTTTTTTATACCATCATTATAATGTGATTTTAACGTAATCTCAGATGACACTAATTGAGACTTCTTGAACTAAATGTGCTTTAACACAATTGGGTTTTAAAAAACAATGTATCACCTAGCAATACAAGTTGTATTTTGGCCATTATAAGTAAGACAAGTTTAGCTATGGTGTGTTTACTGTATTCATTGAAGATCACGTCGTTTAAGTGATTACGCTCCATGTATTACGGATAAATGTCATTTATACTGTTCGGAAATCTAAGTCCAAGATTCTGAAAAATTGCGATTCTTTTCTGATGCTCGTCTTCAACTTTGCCTTTTACATTGTATCTATGCAAGACATATTTCACCGTAGACAGAGCTGCTATTTTATTTCATAACTTATTGTATCAATTAGAATGCCAGCAAAAATAAAAATTATACTTTTTAAATGGTTGTATTTACATCTTTAATTTTGTCGATAAAGTACTACTATTTGTTAATAGTAGTGTATCACTAACATAATGATAATAGTTCGTTATTATCATCAGTAGGCAAACATATAATAACCTGGGACTACTTTACAACTGTTTCACCTTAGTAACGAATCACCAAATAAAGTCATATTGGATATAAAGTATACTATACGCCTTAATAACCTAAAATTTTAGTTAGAATCTAGTCTGCACTGGTGAGAAGAGCTACATTCAGTTTTCTCTAGTTTTCATAGTTTCTCGTTCTGTGGAAAAACAGACTCCCAACTGAACAATTGCCTTAAATAAGCAATTTATTTAAACGTCTTGAAAAGTCTTTAGTATGTGTGATTATCTTTTGTTTAGTAAATAGATGGTAAACAACCATCTTTTGAATATCGGATAAATTCTGGTTATTTGAGCGTGATTTATCTCGACCTTAGTTTCGATAGGCAAATCGAAAAGGCTACGCTTATTCTTCAAGAAGGAATGGTAATGAGCTAAACTCTTCGGACATAATTCAAACGATAAATTAGAGATACTAAATAGCACACGCTATGGACCAAGATTTAAAGAAAAAATTCGAGAAAATAGAAATTCTCTATTGATTGAAACTGCAGCTAAGTTTCTGAGGATAACACATATATTTAAGAACGACTTGTCCATGTGTTCTCTATTCACATAGCCAATAAAAAATTTTCTGTACTCTTCTAGTTTCCTCCCTTGAACAACTGGTTAGTCTGGAGTGCAAGAAGTATAAACACTATTGTCAAACTCGGGCATCCACAGAAAGTAAAATTTTATGCTAATATATTCATTTAGTATTGCTTGTGTGAATCTTCCCATCGTTGTGTTAGGACTGCAACTGGTCACTCTCTAATTGGCATATGTGCCCAGAGTGAACATCAACTCTGAGATGCAGGTACATCCAGCTGACGAGTCCCAAATAGGACGAAACGCGAGTCCTGGATTCCACTGCTAGCCACTATCCATCTCCGCTTTATACTAATAGGTTCAACTTAACAGAACAATGATCATACATATTAACAGCTGAAGAATTGGCTTATAAGAAATGTCGTGTGGGATTTGAATTTTCCTCCAAGTATGTGGAACTGATAATGCTTGAAATATTATGAACATTTGTTTACACAATCATACTGTTCTATATTTGTAAAACGTTTTCCATGTACAGGCATTAGTTCTCCGTATCATGATAAATTATATGGTCAACCGTTAGGGATTGACATTTTCTAGCCGTATTAATTCAGTTTCCGATTACGCTTTATTTAACCAGAAAATATTCTTTATCTTTAAACAATCAATTTCATATCCTTTTTACCGACAAATTATCAATATTATTTTAACATTTATCATGTTCAGTTTGTTTATTTTCGATGTTGATAAACCATTTTATCTTTTCATTTCATGGTAAACTTATATGTGCTGTGATCCTGACATAGATAATTTATGTTGACAATATGAAAGAAAGATAATTGATAACTGATAAGTGATTATGAAAATATGATATATTCACCTCGTTCTACTTTGATTTTGGCAAGTCTAAATTTGTTATTTTATTTTGTGAGCTACTCATAAGTAGTTCACAGGTTTCAAGTGACTTTTTCTTGTAATACTGCTTGAATTTACATTTGTAATAATCAATATAAACAGATTTTTATTTGAGTAAATCAGTTACCGAATACCGACAGATTTTTTTAGACCCAGGCTATTAAGAATGTTTTTATAATATTTCCTTCAATAATTTTACTCTAATAGTAAATTAGCAATGAAGTAGAAAAGGATTATGAATAATAAAGTTTGATAACGATAAGTTCAAACCCTAATAAAAACTTTAAAAAATAATAAATGCTACATGATACTATATGAATTTGTAATGATGTAAAATTGAATTCCAAGCATTAAAAAATATACTTTACTTGTGGTCTGAAGTGCCTTCCGAATGTTGAAATACAGCATGAAACGAATATCATATTCACTAATTTTTTAAGATGCCTTAGTAGTTTCCATCATGTAAATTAGATCAAACTGTAATATTCAGTTAAATTATTTTGCTTAAGCGCAACAAATTGAGATTGTTGCCAAATTTTTCACTATGTCTACTTCATATGAAGTACTAAATTATAGTTAGATATCAGTATTACGTTTTTCAAGGATGTACTAACTAATTCATTTGTATTGACTGTTTGGATCTCCTCTTTGGTATTGAGGACTGAAATTGAACAAACTATTGTTGACATATGTACATCCTTTGTGGTTTAACTCGATATACCCTTGAATCACAAGTATTATATGAAAAGATGATGGTGATTAGCAAGGGAATAGAGGAAACCACTTTCGTTCTATTTAGGACTTCTCAAATGGATGTACCTATATCAGAGATATCCGAAGTGACCATAAGCTCTTGGATGAAGGTAGTCCCGCTGATGTATCTCAAATAACATAAAACATTTGTTCTGAACTCCACTGTTAGCAACCACCTGTCTCTTTTAACGGAGATATACAACCCAAATTGAAGTCGATGTTATAAATTTGTTCATGGAAGAAAATAAAAGCACTTCAATGTTTCGTGATATAAAGATCTTATATTAGAATACACAGACCTTCCTAAAGATGTCACTCCACCAACGATCGAAGAAATCATGATTGCCAGTCATCAGACAAACCAAGTGTTGGGAGGCAGAAGGACGTGACAATATACAAACTGAATCATTAAATCCACTCATAGAAGTAACTTCAAATATGCTACATTTTCGATTCAGGAAGATTTAAGACAAAGAACGAGAACCAACAGCAAAGTAACAGAGATCTCTCATCAAAACAACACAGAAAAAACTCAGCAAGTGTGAGAACTATACAGGCATCATACATCTATCGACAACACGAAACGTTCTCAGCAGTGTCACTGAACCAAATGAAAGATTGAGTAGACGTCAAATTTCCAGATCAGCAGGCTGAATTCTGTAAGGATCAGTCATGCACAGCCAACATTGAGACATTACGGATCATTGTTGAACAACCAATAGAATGAAACTCGTCAATACACATTTGATCCCCTGACTATGAGAAGACGTTTGACACTGTGCAAGATACTCGAAATTAGCCGAATACCGTCAGCATCAGTCTATTGTTGGAGAGGACAAACTAGAATTTAGCTGAGGAGGAAACTATGAAAAGTCTTTGGAAGTGGATATGATGTACATTGTGGAAATAATGTAACTACATCACGAGGAAAGCCTGAACTTGGAATCGTGATGGGAAACGGAAAAGAGGAAGACCAAAGACTATATATTGCACTGGAAATCGGAAGCATAAATTCAGAGGATGAATAAGAAATGAAAAGAACTGTAAAGGATTTATCAGGACATAGTTCGATGGTAAATTGTGATGAGCGGTATATACAAGTGCACATGGTATAACAGGCTTAATTAAGCAAGTAAGTAAGAACTTATATAATTACTCTGAAAGTTAATTTTCACTTAACTCGCATCAAAAAATTAATATTTTAGTGGTAGTCGGATCAAACGCGTTTATGAATTCAATTGTAATTTTTCCACCCATGGCATCCCTTTTTCTTCGGAATATAATAATATTTCATAAAATTACGCATATTTTGTTCTGGTTTTGAAAGGTCATATATGAGTGTCCTTCTATGTAATCAGTCTTAAATCTTTATCGGTCCTGTTACCCGCCTAGCCCTATTTGTTAAGTCCAGAACACTAATAAATGCCTCTGTGATATGAATCATGTATTTCAAACGTACTAGGTTTATATACATCGTACACATCGTATCATAAAATAGCAAATAAAATTTGTACAAGTTTTGGTCAAATGTGGCTGTGAATATGGAGACAGTAATTGATAGACTGGAATCGTATAGACTGTAAATCGTATAATAATAGTTCATAGGTCGAAATAAAGCTTATAATAAGAGCAACATGAATATGAGTAGTTAAGTTACTCAACAATTGTGCAGTAAAATTATGTGTATCATATTGGTCCATGAATAGTTCTCGAAAGTTACCATTCATAATTCTCTTCGGGATATAACAGTCTTCTTTTATGAAACGTAATTTTCGTGTCAGTCCATAAACTTGACTAAGTAGTTTCCGAAGCATTTATTTTCTGCTTTAAACCGTAATTTATATAGGTAGAGGATAACAAAATATGATCTCTTAGTTGATTTTGAGTAGTTTTATAGATTTAATCGTTTAAGTGTATAACCGAGTAAACTAAATACAAGAGTATTATGTAGTCATATTTTACACATTCATCGTTGCTGAAAGAAGATTAAAGACGCAATTAGGAGCAGTTAGTAGGCTCACTCACCTTAGTTAAACGAAACTCAGCATGTATAAGCATGAAGGCGATACAAGTATTATGTCATATATATATATATATATTATCATGCACATGTGTATGAGAATGCTCGAAATTACACGTTAGTAATTGCCAAGGGCAAATATGTGTGCGAAAGAATAAATGGAGAGATTAGAATAATTTGTTTTTCGCGAATTCAAAATAAATCACGAGATCTAATTGACTATAAAATAACAAGAAGCTAGTAATTGTCATTCAGGCAGAACTTATTTCAAAAAAACTTGTTCATAGGGTGATGGAGATAGCTTTTAAAATGTATAATGTTTTCCGTTGGAGATTGATTCCAAGGTCATGAAATGTTTTCAAACAATATATTTTTCATGAACGAAGCCTAATTTCTTTGGCAACAGTATTTATTTGAAGCCTCATCAAGACAGAGACGGGTACAGTTTAAGAATGCTTGAGAATATGCTGCAAATTCGGTAGTACATATTGGAAATACTGAACATCTCTGCGGTAAACAAATAGCACAAATTATTCTTAAGTTGGATGCTATAAGACATTGAAGCCTCCAGTTTGTTAACATGATGTAAAAACACTCTTTTGTCTAGTTCTTCTGGAAAAATATATGCACGTTGCATAACTAGTCGCATTCCAATATCAGTAGTTCTTTCTGTCTTGACAACGAAATGTTAATGTTGTTAGAAACTGTTTTTTGATACAAAGATATCATCATTTCCCTAGTGATTCCAGTGGTTCCTATTTGATGAATTATTAATTTGAAATTAATTTTCTTTTAGTTATTTATATCAAGATATTAGCATTTTTTTGACTAAAACTTCTGATATTTTATCTCATCATAAAAAGGCTCTATACTTATGTGGTATATTCTACTGATGTCGACAGATATAAATAGCATGTATCACCAATCGAAAGTGGAATGCGCGGCAGCAGAACATTGGAAAGATCTAAGAGAAGAGAACGAGAACAGAGAGTGATTGGTATGGAAATGAAGGAACAATTAGGTCCGAAACAATTGATGAACATTTTGCAAATGAAGTATTTAATGTATGGTTTTCAGATTTTACTAAGAGATTCTGTTATTTTTTACTCGAATACATTTGGTTGTCGCCAATTGTGTTCTTGTTCACTACACTTACAGTAATAAAATATGTTCAGTATTTCAAAGAAATTATACAACTTGCTCGGAAATCATAATATTATGTTCCTATAAATGTTAGTGACATTTCAGAAAGTTGAACTAATAGCATGTGTCTTAAAAATATCAATTTGACTATACTTAACAGACTTTAGTGTTCGTTTGTTTTATTATTTTAAGTAATTGACTTTGGGTATTTCGTCTTATCATGAAAATTCAATTTCAAAATTTTCAAGCTAATTTGCGGAAATAAGTAAACTCCTCTTACAAATAAAGCATATACTTATGCTATATGATTACCAATAAATAAAAGCGAACTATTATGTATTTTTAGCACGATAGTTGTATGTCATATGTTTTATAAATAGACTTTCTCTAAGTCATTGACAGAATTATTAAGAACAAAAAAGAGGAGTCCTAAAATAGGAAGACACGGTCGTTCAGTGCTACAGGATTTTCCATGGTGGTCTAGCTTCAATTGACTCATGATTTCAACTATAAAATTACTAAAATATCCACAAAAACCTTCCTTGTGATAATAAACATATGCTCACTAGTGACTGGCTCCATGAGGTATTTCCTGGAGTTCTAGTGAGAAGCAGTAACCAGTGGCGTTCAACCAAGTCTATTGGGGGATATCAATTCACTGAAGACATTGTGAATGGTGACTCAATTTCGTGTCAATTAAAGCTAGACCACCATCAAAAACCTGGAAGCCCCAGACGGCGGTTTCGTCCTATTGTGGGACTTCTCAGCAGTGTGCATCCAGATCCCGCCTAGCGAGATTCGAACTCAGGACTTACCAGTCTTGCGCCAGAGTGCTTAACCACTAGACCTCTGAGCCGGCATCCGATGATGTTAATGTCTAACTTCAACCAAGGTATATTATCTACCGACAAATAAATAGCTTCGAAGTAAACAACAAGTTCATAAAAAGATACAAGATAGAAATTCTTTATCATAATAGTTAACATTTCGCATGAAATTAAGACAATGATAGCTTTCTATATTGTAATCGAAATATAATTTTTGTTTATAAATGTCAACTCCACAGATTTATTGTTTACTTCAAAGCTTCATCTGTCAAATACATAATGTCAAACTTCAACTGACAGAATAAATTGAGATACTGACTGTAAACATATCAATCTTTTTCCACTGTCACATTTACGACAGTTGAAGCTTTTACCTGTAAATTAAACTTTGATAAAATGGGGTCAGTATAATGAGCTATCATTCTCACATTTAATAAACTTACTTTAAAAAGAAAACTTCGTGTGAACAAAATCACAAAGTTTGATTAATCAGTCATTTTAACCTATAGCTAAGAGAATAACTTATATTCAAAATGATTAGATATATATGAACATTTTTGATGTGGGTTTGTTCTCTGAGATGATGATGTCGTTCAGAAGGACGATGAACGCTCCACGACCAAACCATCAAGTTCAAAGAACAAACCCACATCAAAATCACCCACCTGAGCTACAAATCTTCTCCACCATCTCAATATATGAACATTATTATTAGTAGTATTAGTATTGTTATTACATCGTTGGAATAAGGCTAATGGTAATTTATTACTAAATAGACATACATATTCACATATCCCATGAACCATTTCTTTTTAAACTATATTGGTTTAAAATTTGATTGACAACAACAAAATGACCTAAGGTAATTTAATCGATTCATATTCAATATTATTTGAACAATGAATGAAAAGGTTTCCATTGTGTTTCATATAACGAATATAGCGAATTTGTTACATGTAACCTTAATCTGTGAAATAGGAAAAAAAATCAAATCAGAAGTAACCTTATAAAACAATATATTTCGTTCATTACAACTTTTGTGTGGATAGGACACACATTGAGGAAAGCACCCAACTGTGTCACAAGACAATTCCTCACATGGAATCCTGAAGGTCAAAGGAGAAGAGGAAGACCAAAGAACATATTACGCCGAGAAATGAAAACAGATATGAGAAGAATGAACAAAAATTGGATAGAACTAGAAAGGAAGGCCCAGGACATAGTGGGCTGGAGAATGCTGGTCGGCGGCGTAATTAAGTAAGTAAAGTAATTCAGTGACACAGTAAAGAAAGCTGTATACTTTTACTTTTACAGTCTTTTTTTAAATGACTTTCTTTTTTCATCTATTAGTCTTCTAATCAATCATATACATTTAGTTGTGTTACATTAATTATGTTGAATTCTTAATAAACTAGTTATATTTTCATGATCCTGATCTTATGACACAATGTAAGATCAACTTTTCTTTTCTTGAAATAATATAACATGTACATTTTGAAATTTATCAATTCAACAAAAAAGAAAATGTAATTCATCGAAATTAAAAAGCTTTAGTTAACTGACATCACTTGACAAATGTCATCAAACTAAGAGTAGCTCAAGTTATAACTAGGTAGTTAATTATGCCTGTCACTCATCGTGGAAGATCGTAGGTTGTTTAGCAACATTCTCCATCGAACTCTGTCCTGAATAATCCTCTACAGTTCTTTCCAGTTTTCATTCATCCCTTTTAATATCTACTTTCAATTCTCAGTGCATTATGTTCTTTGGTCTTCCTCTCTTCCGTCTCTCTTCAAGATTCCAAGTTCACGCTTGCTTCGTGATACAGTTTGATTATTTCCTCAATGTACATCCTATCTACTTCCAAAGTCTTTTCATAATTTCCTCTTCAAATCGATTCTGGTTTGTTATCTCCTACAATAGGTTGTTCTTCATGGTATTCGGCTATTAACGGACTTTGAGTATCATGGTTTGTCCTCTCCCACAGTAGGCTGTTGCTGATGATATCCGGTCAACGGACATTGAATATTGTTGTTTCTAGGTTTATTAAAACAAAGAACAAAAAATTTTGTTGTTTATTTTATTTTATTGTTTAACACAAATTATACATGTGTATTATATACATCGATCCTTTATATATTTGATTAAAAATGATTATTTATTCGTGGAATCTGGTCAAATGAAAATTACTTATGGTAGTGTTGATTTACATGTGTTAAGATGACCTAATTACTGAATGTTATGTAACCACCAAATTCTCAGCTTTAACATGTAGCGATTATTTCTAGTTCTAAGCATAAAAAGTATACTGATTGGTAGCAGCTTTGTTATTTATCTCTTTCATTGCTTTATGTCTAAAATAACTTAAAAAAATTCATTCAAGCTATTTGGTAAATAATAATATAGTAAAAGAATAGCAAAAAAAAGCATCGTAAATTTGTTCACAGTTGTAACCTCATTGTGCTTTACTGCTACAGTCTTCCCTAGTTATTGGATTCGATCAACTGAGCATGCGACCATGAGTATTGGCTAATAAAAACCGTCCTTTATTTAAGCAAACTGATTTTATCATAGAATATACTGAAAATAGTGTCTGGATTAAAAAGAGCTGACAATTTGGAATTAAAATCAATCTAATTGAATATTTGTGTCTTTTTTCGATTAGGTTAAAAGACAGAACAGAATAACTTGAATAGACATAGGTTGATTTGTTCTTTAGTATTTTGAGTTTTTATTCTAAACAAACAAATAAACGGATTTACCAAAAAAATATAAGTAGGATATTTATATTTACGGTATCTGACTTACAGTGTCTTAGTGAAGTTACAGAAGGGCTAGACTGACAAATGTTAAGACTTTACATAAACGAATTGAGAAACTACAGTTTTATCTAATGAATTCTGAGCAGCTTGAGATGATACTCATGAAAATTAAATTAAGCTTTTTGATATCTAATCCAACTTAATATATATAGTTTAAAATTAACGACTTTCCACTAACATCGGAGCAAGGAGATTTACAGTCCTGGATGACCCGTTTTTGTATGCAAGATTGCTAATATAGCTGGTTCATGTGTATACATTTCAGTCGTTATGAAACGTAGTTACGACAAATAGTGCCTACCTAGACACATTGGCTGCATTAAGGCATGACTAATCATTAAACTGACTATTATTAGGAACCGACTGATAGTTTGCCCAAAGTCAAGTAATGCTATAGAAGTTGCAATTAGGATGGTCATAGAAATTATCATAACAACCTATCTCTAGTATGCATTTCTTTAAAACGAGCTAACATTTATCAGTATGTAAATGACTATTAATATGCCAATCGATAGACTAAAATACTAATAGAAGACCACAGTAACTGCTTACAACAGTAATAATGCAGCTTTTGTTCTACAAAAGAAAACTGAGTGCATTTTCAAGAGACACGTCAAACAGTGGAGTTTTCCCACTTAATCTGACATTACTTTTAACTGTACATACATTTAAATAAAGTAGTTTCGTTTGTGAAAAACCTCATATTCTAGCCCTACGGATTACGGTTCCTTATTTTAATTTATTTGATCGTTTTAGTGATCATATTAAGTTGTGTTCCACCTGATTATAACAGCTCAGTTTCTCTTGCTTTTCGGACAAAAAGTAATACTTATAGTCCAAACTAAGTTAGAATTTAGTGAGATCACTAAACTAGATGATTACTAGTTGACCCAGGTTTATAAAATATTTCCAATTTAGCAAACTTTATTACATAAATGTTATCGCCATTTCTAACTATTTAAGTTATTAAGCTGAAATTTCAAAAAAATTATACGCTATTTATACATCCCAATTTTGTGATATGAATATGTACACATAAAATTTATCAAAGAAAATGTCGACATAACCTTTTGTACAACTGTTTGCCCAGCTGTCAAGTTAAATTTAGACATAAATATTCACACGCCATTGATACCAGCTAACTTTAAGCTGCTTCGAGTTAGATGTATGTTGGGAATTATTAATGTTATCATAATAGGGTAACCCTGTAGTGTGGTCTACTTATATCCATATAAGTAGTATATGGTGATGGTTAGACATAGAATGTATTTTGGCAGAAGACCGATAAGAAAAGAACTGAAATGAAGCGCAATTGGCAGGAAAATTCACAAACAATGAAATTAGAGAAGATGGATTGATATTTACAGAAGGAACAGTGAAGATTGAGACCGTTGGTTGTTATTTTGCAAATTAACTGTTTGCTTTATGGCAATTAGAATTTAGTGAGATAGTGAGATAGTGCCTACCAGAAAAAGCTTGAATTGAAGAGAACAGGAAGGGAAACAGAGGGCGATGTTAATAACAATAGAATTAAAAGAATCATAAAGCATGTAAAGGATAACTGAAGGAAGATGTACTGATAATGTCTTTGTTTTCAATATAGAGAAGTTTGTGAAGACTGTGGAATTTTTTTAACTACAATCACGAGCTGACCTTAGCTAGACTGCTATTACAAACTGAGAAGCACTGGAAAGCTGTTACGTCCTGGTATGGGACGTTTCAAGAGAGTGCATGAATGACCCTATTGAGTACCGAACGCACAGCCTCTAGACTACTGAGTCAGAAAACAATGCTTTACTTGTTTAACTTATATCAATTCGGCAAATTAAACGATCATCTACCATTGCCTAGAATAAATAACTAACTTACACTCAACATGGTTGAACTCTACTGTTCACAGCTTGTCATTAAAACCCTAGGATTTGCATTATGAACCTAATAAGTATGAGCGAAAGAATATTATTAGTGCAGTGTGGTTTCGCGTAATGACACAAGTTTGTTTATTAATTATATTACCAGTTTTCGGTCAGTTATATCTGTTAGTGTACTGATACATTTCATGTAAAAATCTGTTAATATACATCAAATTTTGTCATACAGGTCTAAAAATTGGGAATATCACCATTATATGTAATCCAATGTTTGAGCTCCACTGTGAACAACAGATTTTAACTTACACTTATAAGTAATCATTACATGGAATCTTGTAATAATTAAGAGTATTTGATTTATAGTACAAACTAAGAATCCCACAAATAACTCAATTTAATCAAGAAGTACTAAATAAACACAAACGAATGTATGGTATTTGGAATTCGAAATCAAGCAGTCATCAAGTACAAAGAAATCATTGGTTCATATAAACACCATGAATTTCTATTATAAATAACGAACCAAGATTATCAAAATTTTTCATTAGTTCCTTTTTGAGTTGTTTATCAGTTAAGTAAAGTGGTAATCTTTATTAAATAAGGGATATCTTATAAACTATTAGTATATAAAAAAATTACGTATGTGCAAATATATGTTTATTAAGTTACTAACTAAACTACTTTAAATAATGCTATCATTATTATCATTGTATACAATATGGCTACCATGACAATAAGTATTAAAAGACCGTTTAGTGATATGATTCTAAGAAACTTATATTGGCTTCCTCCTTCAAACCTTACTTAAAAGCTAATATGTATATATGTATCTACTAATTTAAACATTTCCGGCTTCTTAATCTACAATAGATATATTTGAAAAAAATCATTAAAAGTGCAAACTTAATGTATAATTATTAGTAGCCCTCTTTCCTGGTATTTACAATTTATAGTTGCAATAGATTTATAAAACTCCATATACTCCCAAAAATATATGATATGCATAGCAGTTCTATATGTATCGGAGAAAAGTATTTCGAGATCGAAATGGTATAGAAACCTAAACATAATTAGATACGCCCGTAACCCAATGGAGAAACAAAGGGAACCCACCAATATTCTGAATTGGACTCTGTGCTGAACAATCCTTTACAGGTTTTTAGCGATTGCTATTCATTCTTTTTATATTCTTACCTAATTCTCGATACAATACAAACTATAGTCTTCCTCTTTACATTTCGCCTACAGGATTCTAAATTCAGGCTTTACTCAAGATGCAGTTTGATTATTTCCACAATGTACATCATATCCACTTCCAACGTCTTTCCATATTTCACCATCGAATTATGTCCTGATCAATCCTTTAGAGTTCTTTTCATTTCTTATTCATCCTCTCAATTTCTGCTTCTGGTTTCCTATGCAATATGTTCTTTGGTCTTCCTCTTTTCCCTCTCCCTTCAGGATTCCAAGTTCACGCTTGCTTCTTGATGCAGTTTGATTATTTCCACAATGTATATCCTATCCACTTCCAACATCTTTTCATAATTTCCTCTTCAGATGGAAACCGGTATGTTATCTCCCACAGTAATTTGTTCTTCATGGTATCTAGCTAACAACGGACTTTGAGTATCATGTATAAACAATTGTTTAGAAATACATGTACATTTTTGATGATTGTTATGATAGTTGTCCACATTTCAACTCCATGCAGTAGAACTGTCTTAACATTCGTATTGAAGATTGTGACTATGATGTTGGCTTGTAGACGCTTGTTTTGAGTTCCATATGTTCTTCAATTATAGGAATGTGGCAGTTGCTTTTTCAATCGTTACCTTAGCGTCTGCATCAGATGCTCCACCTTCATCGATGATGCTGTCCAGATAGGTACGTGATCGGTTCCACATCTTTTGGAGCCTTTCCATCACATGTGATCTGATTGGTTCACTATGTGTAGTATTATAGGATTTTTTTGTTTTCTTGTGTATGTTGAGGTCTACTGATACAGAGACTGCTGCTACACTGTCTGTCCTCACCTGCATTTGTTGGTGTGTATGTGATAGGAGAGCTAAATCATCTGCAATATCTAAATCATCTCGTCGCATGCCAGCTGTTCTGTGTATTCCGCGC
Organism: Schistosoma rodhaini; assembly: GCA_944470415.2. Classification (NCBI taxonomy): domain Eukaryota; kingdom Metazoa; phylum Platyhelminthes; class Trematoda; order Strigeidida; family Schistosomatidae; genus Schistosoma; species Schistosoma rodhaini. The sequence continues at coordinate 15,118,411 of OX104036.1, read as the reverse complement.
TTCCCCTTCAGATGAGGAGGTCTTCATAATCCAGTTGACCACCATAAGAAAGAGAGCGGCTCAGAGTAAGCATTCTTCTCTAACGCTGATCCTCAAGTGGAGTGCATATGTTAGCTATCCTCCATACTCGAATCTGCAGTGTAGTCTGTCATATGAATTTAGTATGATGTTGACAATCTTCTCAGTTACTCACTTCATAGTGTCGAAGCAGCACCAACAATGTTCTCCTATTCACAATATCAAACGTCTTCTCATAGTGAAGAATTTGATGTGCATGACGAGTTCCATTCTATTGATTGATCAAAGATCATCCTTAGTGTTGCGATTTGGTTTGTCCATGACTGATCCTTACAAAATTCAGCCTGTTGGTCTGGAAGTTTGGAGTCTACTCAATCTTTCATTTGGTTCAGTGACACTCTGTTGAGAACTTTTCGTGTTTTCGATAGTAGTATGATGACTGTATAGTTCTCACACTTGCTGAGAAGTTTTATCTGTGTTATCTCCATGAGAGATCTGCGTTACATATTTGTTGGTTCTTTTTTCTCCTCCCAAATCTTCCTGAATCGAATGTGTAGCGTGTTTGAAGTTACTTCTATTTGTGATTTCATTGCTTCGGCTGGTTTATTGTCAGGTCTTGCTGCCTTCCAACACTTGGTTTATCTTATGACCGGCAGTCCTTATTTTTTCGATCGTTAGTGGAGTGACATCTATAGGAAGGCCTGTATGTGCTGGTTCGATATCCGTCGGGTTCAGGGGAACTGGGTTATTCAAATGTTCTTCAATGTGTTTTTCACAACTGTCCTCCCGTTCCTGAATCTCAGTATCAATATCGAAACTCGAAAAGGCATGGTAAATGTGTTAGGTAAAAATGTGGTATTCTGTGTAGATTTCAAAATGTTCTATGTTATCGTTCTATTCAAGTTTTTCGGTTAACCATGATTTAACGTAATTTAATCTATTATGATCACTCTTACCCAGATATTAGTTATTTAAATAATTTTTCGTATAGTATTTGAGAAAGCAAATCATTTTTTTTTACTTCACTTTTATATCTGAATCCCCAAATCTGTTCATGAGATAAAGTCGTAATCTCGTATTAATGTATTTAAATACGTTAATTAAATATCTTAAAAGTCTTGAGGGATCACTTATCTAGTCGATACTAGTCATTATGTTGATAAAATTTCAGCGTTTAAAGTTAGTTATATAACTCACTCTATGTTGCTAGAATTTGACTCTTACCTACTGCTGAAGTAATACACATAAAACAACCTAACTTGTGTATACAGAAGAAGTTGATCCAGTCTTTCAGTCTACCCTTGACTGCTATGGCTGATATAGTACTCCTTTATCATTAAGATGATTTGAACAAAGTGTTGTTAACCCCTGGTGATACTAGAATTTCCAAACCTGAAGGTGAAGTAGATAAAACACCACAAGTCAAAAAACAATTAATCGGTGTTTTAGAAACCTGAAGAACAAATGGACAATAATCCCAAACTTATATGATCACACATATTAAAGTTCAAAATCATTTCATTTTGGTCAATGGGTCAATTTTCTGAGAATACAGTAGTGTATATATATGAATCAGTATATGTACACTTCATTCGACAGTCCAATACACTTTCTCGCTCACTCTTGTGTTCTCACTCAAGTAATCAGTTGGAGAAGGGAGGTTAACATGTAGCATATCCGTGTGTCAGTACTATATTTCGGACTCCTCACATCGCAACATTAAGGATGTTAATACTTCCGCACAACCCATTTTCCCGCTTGACGTTAGATTTTTGTCCACCAGGGTACCTTTAACTGAATCTATCTGTTACATATATGATTATGTTGATTCTAACAACATAGATGTAGGCCTTCAATCTCTTTTCTATGTGTGCTCCAGACAAAGTAAAGTTATGGATCATTAAAAAGGTCAATTTACAGAAAACAATCATGGGACGACCAACTGACCAACATACATAGCTGAGTTCCATTAAGCAGAAAGGAAAGTCTTATTCACACTTTGTGTTACCGAATACATAAGATAAATAGTATTGAATGTATTGATGAGGAACTTGGATTCTTCAGAAATCTGTCCAAAAACGGCTAACTAAGCAGCTTCATAGAGTCGGAATCCGGGATCCGGAAATTCCTTTATCTTTTTAGTAATCTGGAGTTTAAAGGTGACCGAATTTCTGATGTATTCAAAAATCTGTAAACGACAGCTAGAAATTTTACGTACGGAAGAAGTACATTCTATGCGTATTCTTATTATGGCCTTAAACTATCATTATTATTATTATTGGTAAACGAATATTCCAACATTACCCCGAGTGTTTATCTAAAGGGGAATACAAATTGATCAACACCTCAGTTCTCGTAAGCATGATCAATTTGTGTCATCGAAAATCATTTACAAAGTAAAGAGAACTGGCTCAACAATGGTTTGGATCAGAAATTTGAGCAGAGTCAAGGCTGTAACAATGCACCATTTCGAACTCGTACTCTGTGTGTATTAAAGTCATGTTTAATCCCTTATTCCCTCATGATCTTAGGAATTTGAATTTTAGAAATTACAAGTAATAATTATCGCCTTCTCCTTTTCCTACCTTATTAAGTAGACAGTTATCTTTATCTTTTATTCCATAGATTATCATCTTTAATTTCTTCCAAAACTACTACGTAATGTAAGTTTTTGATGTCAATTGATTATTTTTCTGTTTTACTACACACTTATACACGTACAAATTACCTGTAAATACGATTGCACAATTTCAGAATGTCGTCAAAAAGAACAGTTTCTTTGTTGAAACATCTTCATTCTTCTTATTTTAATATATTTCGTATAAATGTCAGCCTAAAAATATCTCCATCTCTCTTTAATTATTTCTCATGTCCGTATAATTTTATTTATAATTACTCCTGATTTTTTGAGTATGTTCCGGAAGGCCTTAGAACAAGAGGAAGAATGACTCTAAACTGTTAAATTACCAAACATCTCTTGGTGATTAATAAACAACCAAACTCCAGTCTTCGAAAGTTTCCTGAAACCGTTGCTATCAGGTGTCAAAAACCTAATTTATGTGTTCGAAAGAAGATGTTTATTTTTTTTTTCCTTGGTGATAAATATTCCTTCGTTGCATCTTAAAATATTTTTTAAAACTATTTCTTACATTTATTACATCATTGGGTTTTTATTTCGACTATCTTGCAAATTAGTAATCTTATTTTATTGCTGAGCTTTACTCATTTTACTCCTACCAGCGTTTACTCATTATGTAACCACTTGCTTCTCACTCTTTAAACTCTTGTCACAATCAGCGTTGTAGAACTTTCTTTTACGTACAGGATATATCTACAATATTCAGTTTATCACCCTTGCCACACTATACAAATCTGTCTTCAACATAACCTCCAACTAAACTAATTTAAACCATTTCTTGATTATGTTTTAAATATCATAGGTTGTAAGCAGCTGACGAGGACCAACGAAATAAAATGAATTCATGCTATTCTTCTAGAACTTTTGTTCTTGCTCTTTTCAAAATGATAAATGGAGCTAAGTGCAGGAAATTGGCTCTGACAGCACTTCATTTCATTTTACCTCTCTATTACCTTTAATTATTGAAAGAAAATCATTTTAATTTTCCTACTCCATTCAAACCGTTGCTAACTTACGGATTTTACAAAGCTTTCTATTTGCACACACAATCCTTTCTTGCTACTATTTGGATTACGTAATCTAGTATTTAACCGTTTTGTAATATTATTATATTTATTCACTGTTCATACGTCCGCACGGCATTAATACCTGAAAAAATTTATATATGTATACAATTATACAGCCTGATAATAAATTCGATGAACTTCGTACATTTTAGTGTTTGACTTGACCCTTTATTATAAAAATGGGGTTTGCAGAGATTGTAGTAATTTTAATAGTTGAATTCATGAGTCGATGTAAGCTAGACCACCATGTAAAACCTGGGAGTATTGGATGGCCGTTTCGTCTTAGTATGGGACTCCTCAACAGTATGCACCCACGATCCTGTACAAGGGACCCCAATCCAGTCATCCAAACTCGCATGCAAACGCTTAACCTTTAGATCACTGAGCTGGCCGGCATCCAACAGTGTAAACGTCTGACTTCAACTAACCCACGTGTTTAGCAACCGTCCACTATTGTCTTCAGTGAGTTACTATCTCACAACAAACCCAGTTGAACTCCACTGGTCACAGCTTTTCACTAGAACTCCAGGAAATCCAACTTGAAGCTAGTCGCTAAAGGTTAAGGGTTCGATCAAATATTCTTCATTTTTGAATATTCTATGACGATTTTCAAACTACTGAAATACATAACCCTTATGATATTGGTTTTTTTTCAAAATTTCAATATTTTATTCTCAAGTTGACACACTAAATTTTTACAAAATATTCTATTATATTTCATTTGATTTATATGGCTTAAAATTGACTTTTTTGACTTTATGAATAAGGTCATTGATAAATTTATTTGATAACTGATCTTTTAATGAGGATAACAGGAATGAGGGAAAATTCTGGTCATATGACTATATCCAAATAATGAAATAGTTAGTGATGGATTAAGATTGAGTGAAGCAATCTGTATCCCTTTTTGACATTAGCCATTTTTGACTGGTTATTTTGATAGATGGAAAGTTTTACCATTGACAATAATATGTTTCATTGATCCACTAATTTACCTCCAATCGATAAATCTTATATCTTTTGGTCAACAGTGTGAGTACAAAGTGTTTTAGTACACTCATGGGGGGGGTGAACTTTAAAACGGACAAGACTCAATAAGAACAGATGACAAACTCTCATCCCATTAGGCCACAAAACGTATAGTTGAAATAATTCATAAGACTGATATCAGTCTTTACCAAACGAAATTCTGAACATCATATGTAATCAAAAGTAATTTGTACGTAAGCTGGATCAACTTTGATAATATTGAATTATCATCCGGAATGGAGTGATTCACATCGTTTCTCCCAGTTATCGTTATTTTTCGTATTTACCAATTTGCCCGATTCAACCTTGATTTTCAACTATGTATATGTCTTGATATGCGAATGTGATAAGATTGCTGGAATCATATGTTCATATATAGCATAGTTCTGACAAATGTCTTGTTCACATTGTATTATCTGGCTTTACTTTACTTAAAAAATGTATTTGGTGAGTTTCGTCAAGGTCACAGTGTCTTGAAAGATCTGCTATTCCCTACCCAGAATTCAGCTAGAGCAGGTCAGTGGTAAGCTTTCTGATTATCACATCTGATGACGGAGTATCGAATCCCTTTAGGGAAGTCACTTTTGTTGAAACGTTGGATACGTAGACTTGCACATAACTTGCACAAAAGCTGTACAACACAAAAACCTAGTGCATTGGTTGTAGATTTACTTAGACATAATTCAATCAATATTAGGGTGTAGAATAAAAACAAATAGAAGAAATTGAATATTTGAACCAAAATATAGAAAATGGACTTCACATTTAAACAGGAAGTTTCACTAATATATAGTTCGGAAACAGCATACCCCATAAATTATATAAAATATCTGAAGAAGTTAAAATATTTGACGCCCTAAATTATATATAATCGTTTTGTTAAACACAATAAAAATCACATTTAATTTAACCAAAATACAGATTAATTAGACGTTGATTTTAATGACTAATACACTGAAAATAGCTTGATACATTTATAGGTTTAACATTTAGCATACTGAAATATTTCCACTGTTATAAAATCTAAACAATTAAAACTATGGAGATTACTTAAAAACATTAAAGAGTAGTATAACACAAATACTGCCGTTGTAGTAAACAGAACACTGTTCCTTCTGCAAATATCAGTCCATCTTCTCATTGCTCACGAATTTTCATACCGATTGCTTTCCGTTACGGTTCTTTCCTTATCAATTTTCTAGTGGAATACATTCTATGCCTGACCATCACCATATACTACTTATGTGTATATAAGGAACCCACATCACGACGTGACTTCATCTATAGGAAAAATTAATTCATTGAATAACTTAATCTTCTAGTTTTTCTTATATTATTATATTTATTATAAAAATCATTATTAGGTTGGTTAACGTTAGACATTAACACCACTGGATGCCGGCAGGCTCAATGGTCCAGAGGTTAAGCACTTGCGCATAAGAGACCGATAGACACTGGATTCGAATACCGCGTGCGGGATCATAGATGCGCGCTCCTGAAGAGTCCCGTACTAGGACGAAACGGCCGTCCAGTTCTTCCAGGTTTTCCATGGAGGTCTAGTTTTAATCGACTGATAAATTTAACCACTAAAATTATTATTAGATATTCGAATGTTCTATTATTTAATATTTAACCGGTTAAAGTATTTAACAAAATTAAAACTCGTATCTGAATATATTAATTATTTACGTGTATAAAATTATTAAACACTATTTATACTGTAAGACTTCTTACTTTGATACCTTCATATGAACATTTTATAATAATTAAAAGAGAAAATATAAACAACTTAATTCTGTGAATTAAAATGCCCCAGATTACAGTTATATAATATATATATATATATATATATATATACATATATATATATATGGGCCAGGGTAATCTTGCACTGTTTTTCAGGAGAACCATACACCATCCAGACTTTCACGCGGCAACCCAAACATTATTGCTCAACCCCGTTTAACAGGAGAGCCAGACACTGCCCAGGCTTAACCCAAGCAGTACAGCTCAATCCCGCCCTATAGGAGAACCAGACACTAAATAGGCTTCAACGCCACAATCCGAACAGTACAGCTCAATCCTGTGGCGCAACCACTCAGGTACCAAACACCCAGATTACATAATAATAATAACAATGATAATAATAATAATAATAATAATAATAATAATAATAATAAGAAGAAGAAGAAGAAGAAGAAGAAAAATAAACAATATGGGATGACATCAGTTCATTTTATTTCATATGACATATAACATTGATTTCTATCATTAAATCAAAAGATTTTTCATACATTTCTCTGTTGAACATCATTATTATTTAGTTAATTAATGGGAAAAAATAAAAATATTTATAATTACTTCCTATATATGAACATATTCCATTGATAGACGAAACAAATCAACCATAGAATGATGGTTATGTAATCAAATGAAAGAGACATACATAAAATGTTATAAATATAACAAATATAGCCTAAATGAATCCATCCATATATATATTGATATAACTCTTCAAACTGATTGGTTGACTAAATTGTTAGATTTTTAAAATTTGATTAACTTAGAGACTAGGAGAAATGATTTCACATCTATTTTGCCCTACTTAAATTAACAAGTGTTTTAATAATAATTATTCTGTAAACAAATCTTCCGTCAACATTTCAAACTTTGAAATATGTACTGAAATAGTCTCATAGATAGGATATATCTATTCTTAGAGTAACATGGATATGGAAGGTTACTCAGAAAATGAATAAGTTAGTTTGTTTATTTGAGACATAAGTAATTTACACTGTTTAATGGCATAAAGTAATAAGAATAATCCACAGAAGAAATATATGTTAGCATGATATTATAATGGTTCAAATTAAAATTAACAGCTCAAAGCAATAGATTAGTGACTTCTCAACTGTTCACAAATCACAATAAACGTCTCTGATTCAAATATATTGTGACCAATCAAGTAGTGAATGTATTTTAGTGGCCGTATATCTGACTCCTTTTGGATTGTTTCTTATTGCTATCAAATAATTGCTGTCGAAATATACATCCTAACTACTCTCGTATATAATTATCAACTCAGCTTGCGTTAGTGTATAACGGAATTAAATAAGTCAAATATGAGAATGAATTTGGAATACGTATATTTCATACAATCATTGCTCCAGACAGACAATCAAGGGAACAAAGCAAAACGAAATCATGCGCGACGGAGAAGGCATATGAGTCAACTTGATTCAACTAAGCGTTAATAGATATTTATGGTCCAACAAAAAATAAGTTACAGACATGTGATGAGTAGGATAAGAAGTGTACACACATACGCTCATATAAAAACAGTCAAGGTTGATAAGCGAATAACTAACATGGTCAAAATATAGCATCAGAAGAATGGATAAGTTGGTTTCTCCAGAAGCTAGAATAAACTATGTGGGCTCGACATAAGACTATCCATAACAGCATGCATACACTTTGATGAAAAGCTTATATCCTATCACGAGGTTAGGCATTACAAAATTCAACCCTTAATCATCCTTCTGGTTAAAAGTGAAACATCGATCTAAGAAAGGTAAGCTGAAAATTGAGGAGAACAAAATTCATTTGTATATTGTACCTGGATTATTGCTTATTATTTCATCGCATTTTTATTTAAGCAACTATGATCGTTAACATTTAATTAGGCCTGAAAATGGATAGGGTCTATTCGATAAAAAAAAAGAATTAGTCTATTGCTTCGTTAACAGTTAATTCGGGTTCGGAAGTATACTTATCTTGATTGAATTTTGTAAGATATCCTTATCCATAACACTGAACGCTAAATAACAGAGTTCATAATTGGGAATCGTAACACGTATGCATATATCCTTCATATTCCATTGAACCACAGTAATTATACATTATTCAGGAAAAATTTCCTTCAATCTATCTTGGTTCCTCTTTCTTCGTTTATGAGAAATAGGATAAGCTGATACATTAAGTCATTATTTATTTGTGATTGCCTGGTTAACACCGCAGTATATTTTCAAAACGGCTCCTGTCAATGACAAATTTCAACATCTATATTTTATCGAATTACTCTCCCTTAAGTATATACATAATAGTTGAAAGCGTGAGTCAATTGAAGCTAGACCACCATGGAAAACCTGGAAACACTGGACGGCCGTTTCGTCCTATTATTGACTCACGCTTTCAACTATGTTAAATACTAAATCTCCACAAAACCCCTTCTGATAATTAATATAATCATATGCTCACTAGTGACTTCGAGAAGTACATCTAGGAGCTCTAGTGAGAAGCAGTGACCAGTGGAGTTCAAAACCACGTCTGTTGTGAGATAGGAACTCACTGAAGACAATTGGTGAATGGTTGCTCAACTTCGTGGATCAGTTGAAGTTAGACATTAGCACCGTTGGATGCCAGCTCAGTGGTCTATCGGTTAAGGGCTTCGGCTCGAGACTGGTAGGTGCTGGGCTGGAATCTCGCTCGCGAGAGTGGGTTCGTGGATGCGCACCGCTGAGGAGTCCCATAATAGGATGAAACGGCCGTCCAGTGTTTCCAAGTTTTCCATGGTGGTCTAGCTTCAATTGACTCACGCTTTCAACAATGATAAATACTAAATCTCCACAAAACCCCTTCTGATAATTAATATACATAATATACAAAGGCCAAACATGTTTCAGAAAGTAATTCCCATTAAGTGATGACAGACTGAGATGATAATCTGAAACTTGAAGACAACTACTATATGTATTTAAAAAACGGTATATTATATAATTAAATATTAAATGGCATTTTAACAAAAAACCCAAGATCATTCTGAGTTTTTTTATTGGAAACAACCATTACAAAATGAGAAATGGAAAGTCATTAAGTAGCTATTTTACCCGTTCACGGAACAGTCGAAATAAAGGCTTTTCCAAAACTGATTCACCATCTATATGATTTATCATAAATAAATCTTTGTAAATCACCTGTACAAATTATGGTAAGACATATAACTGTATTATAATGGAAAGCTTAAATTATGAGGTTTTCTAAGGATGTTGTGGGCAAAGACGACCGAGACGAAACAGCTATATTGCTAAAATAGTAAATATTTTAAAAGTGGTTAGAGTAATGAAAGCTATAATTGTCAAATGATTTTTATGACCTAGTTTTACCTTTTTAATGGAACGGGTTGCAAAATGCAAAATAAAAATTTTATGCACGTTATTGATGGAGTTTTGTTCTTTGAGCTTGATGGTTTGGTCGTGAAGCTTTCATCACCCTTCTGAACGACATCATTAGCACAAACTTCGGGTAGAAGTTAGTTAAGCGATAGTTAAGTGTCAGTTAAGCAATAATATTTAAATTTATGCTAAAATAATTTAATAGGTGTTCACAAGAACACTCTATAATGTTCTGGTGAGTTACCAGTCACATAAATCACTATGGAAAACGACGGGCCATTATCCATTGTTAGATCAAAATGCTGAAATAGTAGAGAATACACTTTGAGAAAGAAAAGCTTAAATAGTGTTCATCCACTCTTTAGTTACACACTACGAACCAAGAATCTGAAAGAGAAACCACTTTCAATACTCTAAATATCAGCATATTTGGAAGTGTTTAACAAAAAAACAGAAGGGAGACAATTTTGATTAGTCTGTACCAGAATAGTTTAGGGATTTTGGTTTGCTTTTAACAGTAAAATGGACTCAGATATAATTTTGAGGTCAAGAGCTGAATACATTTTTGTCAGACAGGTTTTGATCAATAAATGGTTTATTTGATGAGAAAATAAAAAGATTTTTTTTAAGAATTATCAAAGAAACTTCATTTCGATCAACAATGCGTCTACAGTTATCAGAAGCTTAATTGGAGTTTGGGATTATTAATCAATAGAATACTTGCTCGGTTCGTGTTCTTGTTATCGATACATAAATCAACTGTTTTTTCAAACGTTAATAAAATGTATACATAAAGGATTATAATGGTGATCATACTTCTTAACATGAATGGTGCATTCGGATCCGCCGACTGATCTGTCTTATTGATATACTTACATTCAATATCTATATTTCTATGTATCTTGAGCTTAACTTATTATTATTGTGGATAATAAATGTGCGTCAATACACATATGTTCCAGGTTTACTGAAGTATATGATTGATTTACATAAGAAGAACTTCTAATAAACAAGTAAAAAAGCCTCACTATAAATTTAGGCATAATACCAGCAAATGGATTATCACAACTTTTAAATACATTTGGGGCGAGAAAGTATTAATTTGTCCTTATAATGCAGTGCCTCTAGCACGAAAAAAACAATAAAATGTTAGCATAGTTGTGAGATGTAAACTAACTTAATCCATTATATTTTATTTATTCTTTTTCTCATATATCAAAATAGTTTTATTAGTTAAATTTATGAGTTGATGTAAGTTAGACCAACACTGAAAACTTAGAAGAATTGAACAGCTGTTTCGTCTTAATATGGGACTCCTCAGAAGTGAGCATCTATGATCCTGAACATGGGAAACGAACCTAAGTCCTTCAGTCTCGCGCGCGAACACTTAACCCCAAGACCATCAATTCAAACACTAAAATTATTATAATTACCACAAATTTTCATTCTGACATCAAAGTGTTAAGATCAGACAAGTCGTATCCTGATTGGCGGATAACTAAGGTTATAAAAACAGGACATAAAATCATAACAAATTGGCATACGGCCTTTTATAATGGCACAACAGTGTCCTTATATACAAACCAATAAACACAGTCATATTTGAAGAAATTTTCCCATTTACATCAACTTGGACAATTAATATCAACATTTTCATGCGATTATTTAGTTTCTTCAGTTTTATCGTAGTTAATGTCTAATTACATTTGTTTTGATCAACAAAATAAAGGAATCTGAGAATATTTGTGCGTTTTTATAATAAAAACAGTGATAATAATTGTAAATGATAGCCACTGAAACAAATAACCTCAAAATGTAACCGTTCTTCACTTAACATTCACAATAGGGAAACATTAGAATAATCAATCATGCAGATAAAAAATTTAAACAACCAAATTAGATTTTCCTGATTTATACTAATTGCAGGGATGGCTTCATTTTTGACGGAAAATATGATAAGTTATATTGACTTATTATGATGCTACACAAAAGAGTGAGCTAAATAATTCAGGCATTTAAAATGATCGATGCGCATATATATATATATATAATCTTTACCGGTTGATTGATGTTCAACATACTAGTCTAATGGTAAATCGGTGGTCTAGGGGTTAAGCGTTTTCCAGTTAAACCGAAGATCCTGGGTGTTGTTCACACTTACAGTTTCGTGGATGCACAAAGCCGATGAGTCCCATGCTAGGGAGAAACATCTGTTCAATGATTACAGGTTCTCAATAGTGGTCTTACATTGATTGGTTCATGATTTCAATGAAATTTAACAATATCTACACTTTTCTAAGATCACTTAATGATTTCAACTGTAAAAATATATTTTAATTAATAACTATGACTTAAAAAGTTTAGCCTACATTGTTTCTGAACACATAGATGTCTAACTAGCTATATAAATATTATTTTACTGAATTCATATTCAATGGTGTAACACTAACAACAGTACACCAATCTAAGTTACAAATGCACAAAGACTGTCATCTAATAACTTAATAGAAAAAGCAAAAACGACTATATTTAAACTATAAAGTTTCAAAGTCAATAAAAACGTCGTAGTCAAGTTCAATGCTTTACATTTCAAAGTAATTTCCTGATTTCACTATTTATTTTTTCTTAATAAAAAGGTTTCTCCCGTTCATTTGATTTTTTGTAACCAAAATCAACTCATTTTTATGCTTAATTTATAACAAACGACTAGGTAATACTAAAATTAGCTGTCATATATAAGAAATGCTTTCACATCGCAAGAGAACACAAACATTAAGATAATTCATTTTACGAATAGCGTATTTTTACCAAGGTCGTTTACTGTGAGACAGGGTTGCTGACTCCATGTCCAACCCTACTCATTTACCCGGATTTGAGACCAACAGTAACCCTGGAAGGGTTACAGACAGATACTATGTGCAACAACCCCATGTGGCAGAGAACAAAACAGATTCCAGATGAAGAGGAAATTAGGAAAAGATATTTGTGGTAGACTGGGCATACATTGTAAAAATTATCAAACTATATCACAGGGAAAGTGCTAAGTTGGAATCCAAACAAACAACTGGAAAGTATTGCCCAGGACAGAATTCGATGGTGAATGCTGATGAACGTTCTATGCTCCTTCACCACCATCTTGACATTGCCGAGGTTCAATCATATTGTTTAAAAGGTAACATTATTCCTGAATATATATATATATATATATATATATATATATATATATATTGTTTTCAACAAAAGACTTCTATTAATATCTCTCATATCATGAAGACTGCGACCAGTTCTGGCTTGAGACGATAATAAATTATAGCCAACACATATAAGATGTTTCAGCAGCTAGCATATTTTAGGTATATTTTGTGAAACTCAATACTACTCATATTAGTAACTTAAAATCAGAATTGTTAAACAACTTGAAGAAGGAATCGACAATGCTATATAAACTAAATTTTGTTAATTACGGAATGATTTTCAAAATAAAGTGATAAATTACTAAATAACATGGAAATTTGGATAGATAATGTTATGGTAAGTAAGTAGAAGTGGTACATTTTCTATAACTAGAATTACAACCATTGATGGAAAAAAGACTGGCTATAATTTTCGGTACATTGATCAAAATTTTTTTGTATCTTTCAATAAGATAATGTAAAGACGAAAGCTCATAGGCTTTTACAATTTCCCATCCATTATATATATGATTTCAAACGATGTATCAATTATAACATCGGAAATAGTATCAAAATAGCTTTATATTATGTCACTTCTTGTGTCTTAAGTTCTGCTTCTTCTCTATCATGCCACACCATGTTCTTAAAACTCAGTAAGCAAGTTGTTCCTTGACAGACAAATATACTTGGAAACATAAGAACAGCAAAACTTTTGTAGCCTCATCGAGGTGATCATATAGAATAATTAATTTATTAAGTTTTTAAATAAATATAGATCTGATAGGTAATCCTGATCTCAATGTTCATAGAAAGTAATTTTCCCTGGAAGTATAAATAGGTTGAACATTTCGCTTATCCATATATTAACTGTTAAATTTGTCACTGTAAAGAAAGAAATTACAAAAATAATAATTCCATAGATTTGAATAGCTTTTTAAACTGATGTCTGTTTCGACCACTTCTTGTTTAAAAATTTAAGAAACGTTATCCTTATTAAATCTGTCGAAAACATTATATATATATATATGATTAAATAGTTTTCTATTTCCCTAATTCATTGAATAGCCCCTTCCGTCTCACCAATAAAGCTACTCATCATCATCATCATCATCATCATCATAATAATAATAATAATAATAATAATAATAATAATAATAATAATAATAATGTGTTTCATTCAAATTGTTATAGTAAACAAACGTAAAATGTTTTCTGAACACATGGACTATTGAAAAACAAATAAACATTTCAAGTGAATAACAACTATTCATTTTATTTACTTGTTGTTGCTTACTACTTTTTATAAATATATTAAAAATAAATAGAGAAATTCAAGGTAAACACAATTGTTTCCCTTGAACTAAAAAAAAATTTTTCAGGTCGATTGAAGAAAATGTATGTTATGGAAGTTTATTCAATAAGGTAAATAGTTTCATCTGACATAATTATCTGTCTCTCTCTCCCTCCCTCCCTCTCTCTCTCTCTGTATATATGTATATATTCTAGTTTCATACTCAATGAAGGACTTTTGTGCAATTGATCTAAGATTCCAATGATTCAACTGTAAACCAATTCTTTATTTAAAATCATTTATTTCAGAAAGGGGTTTTGTGGATATTAGAGTAATTTTAATAATGCTTCCAGGTTTTCTATGATGGTTTAGCATCAATTGACTAATTTATTTCAGTTTATACTGAGCTTTCATATTAATAAGATGAAATCCAACCAATTACACCCCCATCGTATTGGTATAATTTTAAAAAATATAATGAAATCTAAGATCCAGGTTTGATGAAAATTAGTGTATCAACATTGTTTTGAATAAACCAAGGATATATTATGGTCGTTTTAATTTTTCTCAAATAAACTAAGATTCAATGTTTAGGCTTTGACTTAGATTCCATCATTGACTGTATGTATTTGAATTACTATTACCTTTATTATGATTATTTTTCAAATGAAAAACATATGTCTTATGTGCTCATGTTAGTCAACCGGACAAAGACAGCTTCTGTAGAATGCTGTATAGATATGTAAACAACTTGTTTATTAAGTTCATATATGTATATTATCATTGTTATTATTATCAGTATAGTTTATTTCAAACATTTTCAAAATCAATATGGAATACAAATTAATGAGTTTAATATAGAAGCTTATTATGTTAGTCCCAGCTATGTATTTGGTAATTGAAAAACTGTACAGACTTTTTTCGGGACGTTACAAAAGCGGTTTCGTAGGAATAGTACTGGGTCATTTAAGATCATTTTCATATTATATCTAGTGATTGAATCCAGGAATGCTTGAAAATATATAGTGATAACTCGAAAATTGATTTTTTTTTTAGATATTCAATACAATAAACTTGTAAATATAACGAATAAGATATTTATGTTAGCTGTAAAATGGTGTCTAGTTTTATATTATCAGCAAAGATTTGTGAAGATTGTTGAATTTAATTGAGATCATGAACCAACCAATGTTAAACCACCATTGAAAACCTGAAAGCACTGTCTGGCTGTTTTGTCCTAGTACGGGATTCCTCATCAGTGCACATTCATGACTCTGCACGTAGAAATCACACCTAGAACCTTCGGTCTCCTTCATGATGGAAGTTAGACATTAACGTTGGGACAAATTCAGGGGTCGCCATATCAAAAGAGTTTTTTCATTGTTCTTAAAGTTAGTATTTGCAAGAAACAGACGGTTATTTGAGCATAGAAGCGACGGACTGTCGCCATTATCTGTTCTTTGAGCCACGAAGCTATAAGATCCACCCAGGTGTCTTTCCCTTTCGCTGAGTTTACCTACTTGAGCATTAAAGTCACCAGCCACTATTACTACATCAGAGCGCCTAGCTTTTCAGAAAAAGTCGGAAATTTTTCCGAAAAACTCATCTTTTAAATCATCTAAGCTGCAGTCAGTGGGAGAGTAGGCAGGGAGAACGAAGGGGCAACGACGATTTTCCCTACCTTTCGAAGTCCTTGCTGTTCCGTTTAGTTGGACAGCGCACAAACGATTGTCTAGTGTTAAGTAAATGAGATTAAAAGAATGGAGATTGATATCCAATAAGCAGATTACATAAATATTAAATTCTAAAAAAGTAATTAAACTCATTTATTTGGCGATAAAAAATTTTAAAATAATTTGATATTTCGATAATGCAATGAGAAGACGAAGTTTATCAGAATTATGTGATATATTAAAGCAATACATTTCGAACAACCTGATCACACATACTTGTTAAGACATTTTTATATGAAAATTAAAAGGTCAACTAGACAGGTTTAGGTAAGAAAATAAATAAATAAAGTACACAAAAACAATGTGATGACAACTCTGGATAATAAATAAGCATTACCAGGGTAGGTTAAGGGTAAGAACAAATTGTTTTTGAACACATAAAGGGGGTTTCAATTTCCGTATAGCCAAAACTTCAATAAACCTTAGTATACGTCCTTGTAGGCTTTTGTACAACACTACAAACGCTGATTTGATGTCATCATTATGACCAGTTTCAACTAAATGTTTCGCAATGGAGGAAGATGTTTGTCTATCCTGTGATCTTATTTGACCATTGGAATTCATTTGGTTCTGCAGCCATTTAGGTATGTGTTCCGCCACCCTTATTTGTAAATCACGATTGCTCCTCCCTATGTACGTGTTACCGCACATACATGTAAATTGGTATACACAATGGGATGTGACACATTCGCTTATGTGCTGTCTAGGTTTTTGGTGAAACATCGACCTTGTCTTTTCAATGATGACAAGTTGAGCTGCATAGGATGTCCTGTTTATGGCTAATTTTAGTCTCCATCTCAACATGAGACTATTTGAGTCACTCCTAAATGGTAATGTAAACTCGCTATTTGGGTGCCAGAAGCGTCATAGGTCTAATTGTATTGCAACACTTCCAACGGTTTATGAACTTAAATGAATGTCCATTATTCATTAACGTATTAGTTAAAAGCTTCCTTTCTACTTCAACATTATCACTAGTACAAATACGATTGATTCCATTGAATAAGCCCTTTATTAAACCACGTTTGTAATGAATTGGGCAGTGACTATGGAAATTGAGATATTGCCCCTTCCATGTCGGCTTTCTATATATAGAACGTTGGATGGAACCATCTTCTCTCCTACTGATCAGTATATCTAGAAAAGGAAGTTGGTTGTTCTTCTCTTCTTCGCACGTAAGAGAAATATGCTTTAGACTTGTATTGAGTTCTTTTAACAAGCGGTTCAGGTCTTCACATTTATCCCTTATGATTATGATGTCATCAACGTATCGTCTATACAGACACATCTTTTGGATTGAGATTTCAGCTAAATTTTCAACATACTCCATGAACACATCCGCCAGAAACGGTCCTAAAGGACTACCCATAGCTACGCAATCAATTTGTCGAATTTGATATTTGGTAATTATGAACTAAAATAAAATACTGTAATTCTGATTTGTTTAACTTTGTTGATAGTTTAGTAAAACTTTGTTCTTTTTTATTCAAATATAAGTTTAGCGATAATGATATTTTCTGCTGGCTAGCGGAAATATTCATGATGCCGATTTAAAGGTTTGTTTGACCAACCTGTCCCTCAAAATTGGTTGTGCTGGAGAGCATCATATAATGTTAGATGAATGAAGGCTATCATCAAGATGCCATAATACTATTTGATAGATAGAATTTGATTAACACTAAGGACATATAATTCCCATTTAAACATTAAAACTAAAACACGAAGTTCAGTGAGGGGATCTCTTTTCAACGAATTTATTACCCAATCGTATATATATGAAAATGTTTTGTTAAAGTACTAATTCCATGAGAAAATGTGAACACAAATAACCAAGGTGACGTAATAGAAAGATTATAATACTAGATTACGTAATACGAGTAATTACAATAGATTTAGTGAATATAATGAGATGATTAAAATGAATAAAATGTTTTGGTTACAATAATTAAAGGTCAATGAAGGTCATAGAGGTGTAAAATAAATAGGGAGGTGTAATGAGTATTCATGAATAAAATTGTGAGAATATAAGACATAAGTAAAGGGGAATGCAGTAATAATAATAATAATAATAATATTAATTAAGGCCATGGTAACGATAACGATAAGATGTACTTCTTTCGTAGGCATAGTTCTAGTTTAAGCTCATGGAGAGCTTCGGCTATTTTTAGTAGTTGGATACGAAGAAATCTATGTGGATTTGAATGGAACATATAAACAACCTCAAAATCAGACTGTGGATTCGTAGAATGATTACAGTTGAATAGGTGTTCAAGTACAGATCTCATAACTGTTTTCCTTACACCCTTGTAGAACCAACCTAGGATATGTTCTCATATCCTAGTTGAAAGCAAGCACTGGCTACTGCCGATGTACCTCTTTCTATTACGTCATTTTGGTCATTCATGTTCACATTTCCTCACGGAATTAGTACTTTAACAAAACATTTTCATATATATACGATTGTACAGGTCGATAATAAGTTCGTTGAAAATAGATCCCTTCACTGAACTTCGTGTTTTAACACTAAGGAAAATTAATCAATTAACATATGAAGATCAACTACTTAAAACCAATTAACTGAGTGCATTTATTGATTTATATGACTGTGACATTATGAGAATAATTTAATTTACTTCAATTCTCATCCATTATATTCGATCATTTTTTAAAGTAAACAACTATTTCACAAGCAGCTATTGTGTACAATCTGACGTTTTTCCATTTTATCGCGTGGTCGAAATCGGAGATAATAAACATAAGAATCATAACATAATTTATCATATCTACTCTTCATCCGATGTAATTTTATTTGTTAAGATCAGATATTTTCATTCTGATTAATAAAAACATCAGATGTTCACAATGATTGGATCCTATTTATCACAAAACATCTATGTAATATACATAAACTATTTTTATTCTTAATTCATCTTTAGAACTGTGTTTATACATAGATATATCTATAATTTATATTTTCATTGTTACTTATCTCTTGATGAAGATTTTCTTATCTATATAAGTCAAATTGATAAAGCTAGCTAATACAAAGTGTTATGAAGGGAGATAAATAATTTGTTTATTAAATTTTCATTCGCTGAGATGATTAACATCTGTTTGATTTCAAATATAAACTACTAAGTTAGACATTAACACCGTTCGATGTCGGCCGTCTCAGTGATCTAGTGGTCAAGTGCTCGCGCGCGAGACTGATAGGTCCTGTGTTCGAATCTCGAGAGGCGGGATCGTGAATGTGCACTTCTGAGAAGTCCCAAAATAGGACGAAACGGCCATCCAGTTGATGTGTGGGCGAGAATGATAATGATTGGTTGTTTTGCTGAGTCAGACATGTAGATAGTGTGACAGGTGTTATATGTGCTATATATTCTCCTATCTTTATTATTTATTAATATTACTATTGATTAACTGTTCTTTGTTGTTGGATTGTGTCGGATTTTTGCGTGGAAGTGTATTGACGTTTTAATCAGGCTAATCACGTGTTCTTGATCTCAGTTGTTTTGAATTCCTGTAGAATAGACACTGGGAAGGAATCTAGTGTAGATATTCGTCTAATGTAAATTAACGTCCCACATACGTGTAAAAAGTGAAAGGACTGTTACAACAAGAAACCCCAGAGTTATAACAAGTATCCTACCTTTATAACACCAGTGCTTTCAGGTCTTCTTTGGTGGTCTAGCTTCAAATGATCAATGAATTCAGCTATTAAAAAAATTACTAAAATCTCCACAAACACCCTTCTGATAATAGTGACTAAGAGTTGAATGTGAATATCGATCGATTAACTGGTATTAAGTAAACATTATACCTAGGTATCGTACTTATTCAGAATTTTGTGACAAAGATATGTATAAGGGATCTTGTTGAATTATTATAACTGCTTTGGCATATATTAGATGAACTTCTTACTTACTGAAAGAAAATTTCGGCTTATCTAAGAAATAAATACAGTTGAACTGTAAAGATAAATATTTAACATACAAAAGTTTCTTATTAAATTTTGAAAGGAAACACTAATGGTTGTTTTCAAATGTTGAACATAGTAGTTTATCAAATGATAGAACAAAAATGTAAACAAAACAATTAATTGAGTTTCAGTTACACTTAAATTAAAGTTTTGCTTCAATTACCATGTAAATGGGAGATATGTAACTAATTCTTTATGCGCCAATTAAAATTACAACACGTAATTTAACTGTCTATTACAAATAATTAATGATACTTGAAAATGTTTAAGATCGATAATCAAGGAGAAAAATAAAACATCAAAGGTTTCCAAATATGTTTTATTGAATTAAAATACAAAGATCTTAATGTAGAAATGGTTTAAGAGAAAAATTGCTATTTACAAATACAATTCAGTTATATACTGATTAAATTAACATTGGTGTGGAGGTTAAGCGTTAGCGTGCGAAACCGAAGTTTTTAGATTCGTGTCTTGCGTGCAGGATCGTAGATGTACACTGTCGAGGAGTCACACACTAGGAAGAAATGGTCGTCCAATGCTTTCATGCTTTCAATGGTGGTCTAGTTTAAATTGACTCATGAATTCAGTTAATAAAATTAGGAAAGTATTTTCATATCAGATAAGATTTGTTTTTGTTATTTTACATCATATAATGACAATTATGTTAAACTAGAATATAGTGACTTTTCTTGGTAACCAACTAAGGTCTGTGTATGAAATAACAAAATATCAACCTCAACTGACTGCACAACCTTTTGATACTAAAAAAGATACTGTTCATTCATAACCCAGTAATTCTGTGACATGCTAAAACTTTTTGTTTTGCAAACATTAAAGACTAACTCTATACGATAGGACAGAAGGTTAACACTTAAACCGATATGTTCAGTAGAGTAAACTTTTCCAGATTGTCGTTTTCTGTTTGTTTTTTCACTAGAAGACGTTTATTCAGTGATACATTACACTTTTATGCAGCATACCAAATAACTATAAACAACGAAGTTTATATACTTATTCTAAAAACCGAATATCTAGAAGGCGAAAATTGATTTACAAGCTAATGCTACACTTATTATACAACAAAAAATAAGAAGTTATTACGTAACCAATACCTGATTAAAAATTTACGAAGAATAAAACATTCAATTAACAGCCTTTTAATAAGTATATAAACATTTTCGTAGAACAAAAATAGTGTTACTGAAATAAGACCCTTTCAGTAATTAAAATGTTACCACGCCAAATACATAAAGCATAAACACAAAAATATTGGTTCATATTTATTCAGATGCCAGTTCAAATAATCAGCATACCTTTAAACAACGTTTGAAGAAGACATGCCAAATTAAATAATTAGTTAAATTATTTATCAGGCAATAAAAGCCTGATCTTGTATACTTCTATTGTTCTGAATTATAATATATTATTGAATTGGAAAAGGGTAAGATGAATGCTAGATGAACATTTCCAAACTGAACTTACGTCTTTGATACTGCTTCAACACCATGATATATGGAACGTGCTTGACAGCATTTAAATCGCGAAGAAAACAGTATATTATAACACTGAAATAAAGTATTCTTTATTAATTCAAGCTTGGGTACAACTGTTCTTTCCTTTTTTCTTTTCTCTTTTTGTGTCCATAATTTGTTAACTGCTACAAAAACATTTTTGTTGATAATCGTACGATTTTACTGAACGTATTCCAGCTGTCTCCTCTTTTAATCCAATTGAAATGGATGAGATTTTGTCACTTATTGAACATTAGTCTATTTCTAAATGTCTTACACTTAATCCTTCCAAGATACTTAAATATCCTGTTCAAATCACATTGAATTTGTGTGACAAGAGATTCTGTTATAAAAACTATGTCAGTTGTCATTTATATTGATGTAAGTTTTTCCTCTAGTTTCTCTTGGTATACTTATGTTTTGTTAATGTAAAATTACGTTTCGTTTCTGATCAACCATACAAAGAGAACACTTGCTTTTGGCATTTCTGGACATCAACTTTCACGATCTGTAAATTCTTATTAATTATGGACTGTTTACCATTGTGTTTTCAGAATACATTTTGCTCTGTTAAGAACTGCTGACGGGCAGTAATTAAGGCAAGTGGTGAACCTTTTAATATTACCATCAATATGGTTATGGATAGACTTTTAAAGTCTTTGAGACAACTGGCAATTATTATTTTATCATATACTAAGCGTGCGCTGCATTCACATCTTTTTTCCGTGTATGACGCAGAATCCGTTCAAACAAATGAAAGTACAGAACCTCTATAATACTGTATCTAGCTTATAAAGTGTGTGATAACCAACTTAGTAGAACTAACCTAGTCAAAAACACACTCTTGAACTTGTCACTAATTCACTGCTATAATGATACTTATTTTCTTATCAATATTTCATTTAATGTTATGTAATTCTATATACTTAGTTCGCATACATCTATTTTGTGACGTAAAAGGTGTGACAGGATCTTGTTGAAATAATGTACGTCGAGAATATCATATATGAGTCCAGAAACTTAGTAGACAACTTGTTGGGTGTTTGAATCCACAGTTACTAGGTTCGAATCTCACTGTAAACATTAACATTGAGCTGATGGTATGTGCGTTAAATGAGTCCCAAAAGAAGGGAAAGGTGCATTTTGAATTTCACATATCAAATACATAAAAAACATATGATGTAATATTATATCGATGCGATCCGTTGAGACTAAACATATTGCAACAGAAACCGATAAATTACGGTCAGGATTCTCGGACGTTTCGTGACTCAGTGTAAATCATTTATTCAGAGGATAAATAACTAATTTTTCTACTCATTGAGATATTAAAAATATATTATTTTTTATCTAAAACAATGTACCCAACGCTCAATTTATTTGAAATCTTCAAGTCGAACCTTGGTAATGAAACCTATTATTAATGACACTTGTTTAATGCACAATGTTTAAATTATTGTGCTTTGTCTTTGGCACTCTTATTTGTAATAACTATGAAAGATTTAAGTAGATTGCTTTGATTCATTGTAATCATATCAAGGTAAACATTTGTTAAATATCTTTTAACTGAAATAAATAAAGGTAATCGGTTAATGATGATTTTCTGTAATATGTTTCCTCTAAACCCAGATGAATTTTTAAAGGCATCAATTTAAATTCATTTTCAGAATACACATTTTATTGATTTCAATGTAAGTAATACTAAATCAACTCCACCTGTAGCTCTTCTAGGGCTACTGCCGGTCAAAAGACCAGGTAAAAGAAGAGGTCAGTAACCATATCCCATAGAAAACAACCTTGCTAAAAAAGTGCTAACCAGGATAAATAAATTAAACCATTAAAGCTCTTCACTCCAAGTTGGGCGATCTTCATTTAGAAGAATTATGATCATGAAGAATCATGATCAAATCCAAGATTCTTCGGGAGTCAGGAGACCAATGCAAATTCCAACAACCATACCAACAATTAAGTTAGGTATATGGAATATCCAGAAAATGTAGGACACTGCAAGGACCACTCAATTAGCTACGGAAATGAAGAGATACAAATCGACATTTCTTGGAATAAGTGAAACACATTGAACCCAAACTGGACAGAAAAGGACTGATTCTGGAGAGATGGTGCTGTACTCTGCTCACGAAGAACAAAATGCTCCACACACTCAGAGAGTAGTTCTGATACTGTCCAAAGTAGCACATAAAGCACTCATAGGATTGGAATCTCATGGATTCAGAATTATCAAAGCATCCTTCAAAACAAAGAAGGAGGGAACCACAATGAATGTTATTCAATGTTATGCACAAATCGATGGGGATCAGTTTTATGGGAGGCTTCAATCGATCATAGAGAAGTGGTCAGGAAAGGACCTGACAATCTTGGTGATAGACCTAAATGCAAAATTCGGAATGGACAACATCAGTTATGAAGATATAATGGGACGACACGAACTGACTGGAAGAGAGAAACAAGAATTGTGACGGATTTACAAATTTGTTTGCATTCAACAAAATGGTTATAGGTGGCACGATATTCCCTAACAAACCCACATACAAAGCTACATGGGTCTCACCAGATCACACAACACGGAAAACCAGATAGATTATATTACATCAGTAAAAACTTCAGAAAAACAATGGAAGACGTGAGAATCAAGATAGGAGCTGAAGTAGCTTCAGATTAGTGTATAATGATCCATGAATAAATAGATAACTAATCAGACAACAACGACAAACAATTAGAAAAAATGCAGTTACGTCCAAACTTGACACTAGGGTAGAAAAATAGAGTACAATAGGTTACATTTAAATTACAATAGCTTCGGAACACGTAAGGCTATGACAGTGAGTCATACATCAGACAAAGCTCATGGTCTGTAGAATAAACTAGGGACAAAAATAAATGTTACTGTTTTACAAGCTTTGAATAAAATAACGTCCCAAAAAATAACTTCCGTAGTTTGTCAAGCCTTCTCGTTTCTCTCTTCATATCACATAGCTTCAGATCACCACCGAATAGTGGTTAATTTAAATTATTGATTTGAACACATGAAAATTGGTACAATGGGGCACTGAATACATATTCGCCACACAAGTCACGTGATTTGTGTGTGGGATGTGATACCGCCCGGGTGCCGAGGCCGGATCAGGTTGTTTTCTTGGGGGGTCACCTTCAAAGTCTTTGACCTAAAAGCTTGATCCACAAAGCTGTGGAGCAATGTCAGGAGATCCAGTCCCATGATATCCAGTGACCAATAATTGGTTCATACACAATTTATTCCCTCAGGATCTCAGAGCAATCCCATGTGCACCGTTGGTTTGGAATCAGTGTTTCCCAACTGTCCTAGGTGGATCCTCCATATCCACCAACTCTGTTAAAGCGCCGGACACTTGCTTTTCGTCCGCCGCGAGAATACAGGGAGTAAGATTTCTATGTCAGTGGCTGTATACTCGTGGCTATGTGAGAGCATTTTGAGAGTGACAACTAACACTTCCCAGGGCATTTGGTTGCCATGATGAGACTGAAGCTAAAGAATTATTTGACAGCTGGAGAAACAACAGTTTAAAGGCTCAAGACAGTCCACATTCGACATACTGACAACCTGAACAAATTCAAGATAGCTCTCAACGACAGGCACCAAGTATTACAAGATCTACTAACAGAAGAAGAAACTACTATGGAGGACGATTGAAAAGGTATCAAAGAAGCACTAACTACAACATGTCAGAAGCTACTGAGTCTCAACAAAGATCATCATAAGGAATGGATCTCTATGGAAACTCTGGACAGGACTCAACAAAAGAAGAACAAGAAGACAACAATCAACAACAGTCGAACAAAAACATAGAAAGTCAAACCACAAGCTGAATACACTGAAGAAAACAAGCAAGTGACGAGGAGCATTAGAGCTAACATTTAGAAATACGTAGAAAACAAACGACGGCAATTGAAGAAGCTGCAAGAGAAGGAAATTTGAGACAAAGATATGATACAACGAAGAAACTAGTAGGGAAATGTAATAAACCAGAGAGACCAGTCAAGGATAAAGAAGGCAGGCCAAACACCGAGATTCAAGAACAGAGGAACATGTGGGTAAAATAATGTGAGGAACTCTTGAGTAGACCAGCTCCATTCAATCCACAGGACTTCGAAGCAGTACGCACAGACATTCCTATAGATGTCGCTCCATCAACGATTAAAGAAATCAGTTGTGACCATCAGACAAATCAAGAGTAGGAAAGCATCAGGACCTGACAATATACCAGCTGAAGCACTGAAGTAAGACATGGAAGTAACTGCAAACATGCTTCACTTTCTATGCAAGAAGATTCGGGAGTTAGCTGACATGTAATTTATTCTGAGTTTGTGAACTTTTCAGTACCCAGGAATTCTGTTTTGGAAGACAAGAAGAGTGAGGGCATTTCCGACTCAGATCCATAATAAAGTACTTTAAAAAATGTAATCAAGTTGCTTCTGATTTTTTTGTATGACGGTGGAAATAAACTGTTTAGTCAGTCGATTATCAGAAAGTAGCTTTGCTATTCCGGTAATCAGCTTAGATGTGGTTCTTTGAACCTTTTTCAACAGCTCACTGTCTTCTGATGAATAAAAACTGGAAAGAACTGGAGAGGATTACTCAGGATAGAGTTCGATGGAGAATGGTGGAGGGCTGCCTAGGTTTCTCCGCGCGGGGTAACAGTCGTTAGTAGGTAAGCAAGTAAATAAACAACCAAGTGAAACTTCATCATCGAATAAGCATGTTTGATGGATGTTTTGCAAACCAGTCTATTTTACAAAACGTGGACACAGTTTACCTTTTAAAATGAATCGATCTCACATGAAAATATAATTGGTCTAAAAACCGTAAAAGTAAATTTAATTGTAAAAAAACATTGCTTCGAGATTCTTCACTTAGTCTTTTATTGTGTTGAATAGCTATTTAACGTTGAATATAACTTTGAAAAAGTAACTCTGGTTTTAATTAGCTGCTTGTTGTTGTAACCTATGGACGTGAAACTTATCTATCGATTGTCGGTATGACTTTTATCTGATAAGTCCTTTAAATACTGTTATGAATTTTTAAAAAAGAACAAGGCCGTATGCCATTTTGTTATGATTTCATGTCCGGCTTCTATCACGTGATTTATCCACAAATCGGAATACGACTTTCCCAATTT
Organism: Schistosoma rodhaini; assembly: GCA_944470415.2. Lineage (NCBI taxonomy): Eukaryota > Metazoa > Platyhelminthes > Trematoda > Strigeidida > Schistosomatidae > Schistosoma > Schistosoma rodhaini. Next base: position 15,091,624 of record OX104036.1, on the reverse strand, counting down.
TAACAATGTGCAAAATCAATGACGTTCAACCAGTATGAACAGTCTAGCCGCTTTATTGATCCCTTACTCTCCTAGCGCTTCCCATTTAGTCCAAAAATACCGACTGCAGCTCCTGCTATGCGAATCATTTATTTCAAGCATACTCGGTTTATACACCAGACAGACAGATCGCAGCACACCATAAAATAGAAAATAATATTTGTACAAGATCAAGCCAAATGTGGCTGTGAACGTGCGAGACAATAATCAATAAACTGAGTATAATTTAGGAACAATAGTTCATATGATAATAATCTATAGGTCAAAATGAAGCTTATAGTAAGATGAATATAGGTATACATAATCTAAATACTCAGTAGTTTAACAATAAGAATATATATAGGATAATCGTCCGTTATTAGGTCCCGGAAGTTACGCGTCCTTATATCTTCGCTAGGATATAACACATACTTTTCAGGGTATTGTACTCTTTGACTAACAACAGTTTCTATAATTCATGTACTAAATCAATCTACAAAAACTAAAAAATTTCCATAGATCATTTGAAATAACGGAAACTTAACAATAATTGTTTTTTAGATGTGCCTACACCAGTTTAAATGTTCTAGCAGAGCTAAATGTACTGAGCGTACTCAGAGGTCCAGATCCATGTGGATCCCGTATCGTTAGGAAATCTAATCATTAGGTATATAAACAGTGACACCTTTCATCACCGAGTAGTTAGTTAACACTGTATAAAAATAAAATGAGTTGTCCTACTTTTATATCAGGTCCAATACAATATATCAGTCGGAGCATGATTATGTCCTTTATACATATCTGGATTAACTAGAGGAAGGCTAACGTATATTTCTAAAATGGGATAGTTTTATCATCTATTGCCTAAAAGATTCTCCTTCACACCTTAGCTAGATATTTCTAACAGCTACTCTCAGCTCTATTTCATATTTGTATCTCCCTTAACCCCTTCCTAAAAATCAATGCCCATTGAACGCTTAACTTTTTAATTTACATGATTAACCAATATTGCTTTTGTCATTGATTATATAGTAGTACATTCAACACGTACAGAATTTTCTATTCAAATAAGTTGTATTCTTTATGATTAGTAAATGGTTGTTTCATTTTTACATTTAAAAAGGAAATTTGAATCATAATAAACGGTTTTGTTTTTGTCTGTTTTTAATTCATGAATATTTATTATAGTTGAAAGCGTGAGTCAATTGAAGCTAGACCACCATGGAAAACTTGGAAACACTGGACGGCCGTTTCGTTCTATTATGGGACTCCTCAGCAGTGCGCATCCACGATCCCTCTCTCGCGAGATTCGAACCCAGGACCTACCAGTCTCGAGCCGAAGCCCTTAACCGATAGACCACTGAGCTGACATCCAACGGTGTTAACGTCTAACTTCAACTGATCCACGAACAACTGATCATGAATATTTGTTGGTGATGATTATCAGTAGTGAAGTTTGTGTTTAACATACAACAGTTGTATTTCACTTGTAATTACTGTGAGCTATTCAACCATTAATTTATGATCTATTTCTTTCACAATATCGGGACAACTCTGGGTAATTCAAACCACTCATTTACTTTCAACCGTTGAAGACAGCTGATAATATAAAATGAATAAAGAATTTCTTTTCTAATGTTTACATAAACACACCTGATATTTTGAAATCTTCATTAGAATTTTAATGAGTTTTTTGTAAAATGGAACGTATTTAAAATATGACACTTAATGTCTGATATTTTAGATACTAACGGATTAGCTTTGATTCTGTTAACATAACTTACTGGCCTTCACATTTAATTTCTTACTTTTCATTAATAATGATGTTATATTTGTAATAATATTAAAAGGGAATATGATGATAGGTATAGAGTGATTTGTTAAAAATAGACATTTTCAAATGTACTTTCTAAACATGCATAAACATGTTCGCTTTGAAAACGTACATTGAATATGCTAGGTAATTTTCTTCATTTAATAGTTCAAAAAGGTGGGTTTTTCTTTATAAGTTAGATAGGAATTCATTTTTGTTATATCTTAGCGAAGACATAAGTACGAGTATTTTCCGAGACCTATTAATGGACGATTATTCTATGTATATTCTTATTGTTTATATTCATCTTATTATAAGCTTCACTTTGACCTATGATTCGCATAGCAAGGAGCTGTAATTGGTGTTTTTGGATTCAATTGGAAGGGCTAGGCGGACAAGGGACCAATAAGAACACTAGACTGCTCATACTGGTTGAACGTCATTGATTTTGCACATTGTTAAAATTGGGAAAGTCGTATTCTGATTTGTGGATAAATCACGTGATAGAAGCCGGACATGAAATCATAACAAATTGGCTTAACTTTTTTTAATTCATAACACCTTTTGCTAATTTTCATGAGATTATATAAATATGACGGATTTATTTGGTTCGACTGATGGGTGTTTTAAAATATTGTCAGAATGAATTATGATGGCAGAAACAGATTCTAACTAATATATTCCGGTGAATACCAATCAAAATGATATACTATTCAATGGTAATATTATATACCTGTTTAAGTTTCGGTCATGACTAAACATAATTACACTTTATAAATATTTTATCCATAAGCATAAAAAATATGTGGACTGTGTCTCTCAATCTGACTAGTTAATTTTTTGAAAGAGTTGTGTTTGCTCAAATATGTACTGTCAAATTGTTATGATCTACAATACTCAAACATATTTTACAGTTGTTAAGGAATTTACTTTCAGTGAAATCATAAATCGATCAGTCATAGACCACCATTGAAAACCTGCGAGCACTGCATGACCATTTTATTCTAGTCAGGTACTCCATATCGGTGCACTTCCCCCGATCATGCGCATAGCAGTCGAACATAGGATCTTAGGTCTTGCTCGTGAACGTTTAACTTCTAAAGCACTGAGCCGGTGTGTTCATGTCCAACTTCAAACGATTCACGATATCGGGTAATTACCTTTCATTGACTTCGGTGGGTAAGTGTCTCAAAAACAACAGGTTTCAGTGTTTTTATGTTTTCAATGGTTGTCTAACACTGATCGCTTCATGATTTCAATGAAACTCAACAATCTACACAACCCCACACTGACAATTTCCTTTTGAAAAATCATTATAATGTAGCAAATTTTGAAGAGCCGAAGATTTTCATCTTAGAATATCTCAAAAAACCTACTACTGAACATGAAAAGCCTTCAATTTCAATGTTACAAAAAGCAGTAAAGCTGATGAGCTGAACATTTATCACAGATATACATATGACAATCCACTGAATATGAGATGGTGTAGATGATATGTAACTCAGATAGATGATTTTGAATATCATTATCAATGAAAAGTGAAAATTAATGTAATCCTATGATTTGGTTAACCGTTCAATACATAATGATGTAGTAGAAAAATTAGTTATGTAAATCCTCTAATTTCTTAAACATACTATATATTCAAAAATTTTCAAAATGGATAACTTGACAATTTACAAACTCATAAATTATACTCAACTATTAATAGTCACCTATATACACTACGTTTGAACTTTTGTTTTTATGGACAATCATTTCAAAGTGACTACAATATGAGCAAAAGTAACTTGCTTCATTGAATAGGGAAGCTTCAACAAAACATTATTTTGTGTGTGTGTGTGTGTGTGTAAAATATGGTTTTATAAAGTTTGTTCTATGGGTCATAGTTTTAAGTTAAAAGAATGTTTCTTCATAATAATATTTATAATGAACAAATTATGTCACACACCTTGTCACTATCTTGATAATGTTTATAAAAAAATAATACAGAATTATATACATGTGTATTAAGATATTATCACATATGAGATATGATCGTTTATTAGATTATCATTTCTGTTATCTAGCCAGATTTGTTTCGTTTATCCCCAGACATTTCTCATCATTTTAAAAATTTTCTATTTAATTTCACATTTATTCCCGTTTTTATTCTTTTCCTGGTTAATAATTTTTTGGATCAATTAAATATCCCATCATCTTTTGGTATGTACGAATGAGGTTATATGCATTATTCATGCTGTACTGAAATAACATTTAAGTACCAAAAATACTGTCGTTTCAAGTTGAAGAATTAACTTCAACATCGCTAAAAGTAAAATTAGAAGATGATGGTAATTGACAATTTTTCCGATAGCTATTTATGGATGTATTTGGACGATTCAATTGATAGGTTAAATATGAACTTTGCGGTGGCCAAAAATGTTGATGACTATGATGATGACGGCAGGATGAATTAAAATCTTGGTGATATTGGCATAAATTATAATTAAATTTACGATTACCTTGCGATGACATGTAACAAAAACATCTTGGAATTATCTGTTTAGGCAATGTTATGTCAGAATGGTTGTAATCAACAATAGCTTTATCTTTGTCAATTATTGAACGAGTCGCATTATTGGGAGTAGCAAAAGACCTACTAGATGGAAATGAATTTGCAATTTCATATGGCTTTTGATTTATCTGTGTACTAAATGTATTTTGAATGGCTAGATCCAACTCTAGCTTCCTTTTTGGTTCAAGTTCACGGAATTTTTCTGTGGATCGATAGTGCGTACAGTATTTGTAATTTAAGTTGTTCAAAGCAAATTCGGAATGGCGTCGATGCAAATCACAGCTATCATACACTGATGATGAAGTTGATATTCCTGTAAGGACTTGAACAGAATAATTTTGATCGCTATCTGTTACAGTTTCAATTGTATTGGGTATCCGTTTGATACATCCGGCCATCAAACCATACCACCAAAAACGCCAACAACAGAAACCTGTAAAACATCCGTTACATCCAAGTAAAACGTGTTTCTTTTCATTACCATTTCCATCTTTTTGTAACTTCTTCACGTTTGGATAGGGTTTAACCGATAAATTTTTATTTGAATCTGTAGGTTTACTGAAAACTTTTAGTGAGCAAGGAAATAAATTACAAAAGCACTGGTAGCCTAAAGGGAAACAACTATTTGAATAGTTACCTGACGTATTATGCATGAAATTAATATCTCTAGTAGTCGAGGAAATGTCAGTATTTTGTTTTTTTACCGTCTCAAAAGAACTATTGAGTACGTGTCCTCCAAATTCATCAATAAATTCAATGCTCTGGTGCATCATATCATTGGTTTTGTTACCACCATGATTCTTATTCAAACCCATGTTGTTTTTCCTTGACTCACTGAAATATTTAAAAAATGGACCGATACGTGAATGGTACACATTTTTTGATGTATTCAAGACAAATTGGTTTTTGAAATGATTTGTATAGTCTGGTGGTATTCGAACAGAATTTCCACTTCTGTGACAAAACCGTATCCGACACATGAAACGCAGTACCATCTGATGTATGCGTGAACGAAATAATCGTCCTGATGCACAATAAAATATCCAGTTTGAACATGCATTTAAAAAGCATAAACTTCTTGATAAGTAATACATGAATTTGTGAACATCACGATCAACATTTGTTAGCACAAAATTTAATAACATTAAATAAATTATCAGTGGGTATGTACTAGCCATATACCAAATATTCATACATACCAAAAGTCGTGTTACATGACCTACATTATCTGTTGCGCCATGGCGGTGACCTGAATTACTAATAGGTCTTACACAATTAGTAATCTGGTCAAATGATATCGCTTTAGACTTTGTTGCAAAAGTTCTTCGTGTATTCAAAACATTTGTTGGTCTGATAATTACTTGAGAGTGAAATTTTGAGTTACATCTTGACGTGTGATCAATCAAGTTGTGAACAGATATAGGTTTATAAATCCTAGGTAGAATTTCACATTGAGATTTCATTTGCAAATTCAGTGCGGATTCAGAAACTGATAGAGAATTTGAACGTTTACGAAAATTCTCAGATATATCATCTGTTCTCAAGTAGTAAATCAATCTACTGACCCTGGACGCACTAGACTTTCTCTTTTGTTCATTTTCATGTAGACAAAATGAAGAGGTTGCTTCACGAAAACATTTTCGCAATCGAAAAATGTTCCAACATATTATGACTGTAGACGATGTCATACCAATTAGTGGAATTAAACCCCAGACAATAAAATCGTTCAATGTTGTAACATGATATAAATCTGTATTTGTTGGATCGCAGTCACCGTTAATAACTCGCCAGTATAATGGATAAGGGAGAATTGGTAGTATAAGACAGATAGATATCAAAAACCATAGGCGAAAAAGCCATATTATTTTCGGACCACTATTTCTAGCACGCAACGGTCTGATAATTGAGTATGCTCGCTGCATTGACAACATACTCTGCATATAAGCTGACCAGTAGAAAAAATAATTCGATAAGCTTGTATGTAGTACACATATAAAGTTATTATTATCACGTATATCATAATTATACCAAACTTTTAATAACATCCATATACCTTCCAGGGAGAGTATAAAAAAATCTCCAAAACATATACTAACCAACCAAATCAACATATTCTGTGGAAATAATCTTGACAAAAATAGAAACACTAAACAGAATACGGTGCCAACAACTCCTAAAATAATCACTGTAGGTAGATACCACGTTAGAAAATAATGTTTTAAATTATTATACAAGTATTTATATGTTTCAGTTGAATTAGTGGAATTAGTCGTTTGAAAATTAACATTGTTAACATCATCAAGTGTTGTAGATATATTATTAACTCCTAAATTTTTGGTAATGGATTCATTATTAATTTCATTTGCCGAAAAATTTATTAAAATATTACAATAGATTATAATCCAAATAATCAACCATCTCTTGGGATACATAGTTTATTCCATTATTAGTAACAATTGGTGTTTTAGACACTAGTAAAATGTACTAAAATGTACTAACTTGTATCCTGGTAAGATTACAAACATAACATGAAAATAGTTTCCTTAATTTTTGATTGGCCAATTATATTACTGCCAATTAAAATGATATTTGGTTAACCAATCATGATCTGGTATGTTGTTGATGTGTTTAGTTATGATTACTCATAAGTTATGTAAATATTGATGGCATATCCGATATTAAAAACACGAAGTTCAGTGAAGGGATCTCTTTTCAACGAATTTATTATCCAATCGTATATATATGAAAATGTTTTGTTAAAGTACTAATTCCGTGAGAAAATGTGAACACAAATAACCAAGGTGACGTAATAGAAAGATTATAATACTAGATTACGTAATACGAGTAATTACAATAGATTTGGTGAATATAATGAGATGATTAAAATGAATAAAGTTTTTTGGTTACAATAATTAAAGGTCAATGAAGGTCATAGAGGTGTAAAATAAATAGCGGGATGTGAAGAGTATTCATAAATAAAATAATGAGAATATAAGACATAAGTAAAGGGGGATGCAGTAATAATAATAATAATAATAATAATAATAATAATAATAATAATAATAATAATTAAGGCCATGGTAACGATAACGATAAGATGTACTTCTTTTGTACGCATAGTTCTGGTTTAAGCTCATGGAGAGCTTCGGCTATTTTTAGTAGTTGGATACGAAGAAATTTATGTAGATTTGAATGGAACATATAAACAACCTTAAAATCAGACTGTGGATTCGTAGAATGATTACAGTTGATTAGGTGTTTAAGTACAGATCTCATAACTGTTTTCCTTACACCCTTGTACAGCCAACCTAGGATATGTTCCCGTATCCGAGTTGAAGAAAGAGATCCCTTCACTGAACTTCGTGTTTTTAATTTAAATGTTTAAATGGGAATTTTACGTCAATATCCGATATTGACAAATCCTTAGTATGTTTGTATGCAGTTCGTGGTGCCAAGGTTGGTAACATCACGACAGAGGAATATCAATTTTCACAAGCTTTTATATTTGTGTATAAATACATATATTTAGTAGGAAATAACAAACACAAAGAGTAAATTACTGAAGGCTATTTAGTACTGAAAGATTTATGTAAATATCTAATGCTTATAGCTGAAGTTTATGTGAGTGTAACAGTTCTTTGTGCTATATAATGAATACTTTATATTAATTATCAGAAGGGGTTTTGTGGAGATTTAGTATTTATCATTGTTGAAAGCATGGGTTAATTGAAGCTAGACCACCATGGAAAACTTGGAAACACTGGACGGCCGTTTCATCCCATTATGGGACTCCTCAGAAGTGCGCATCCACGAACCCGCTCTCGCGAGCGAGATTCCAGCCCAGCACCTACCAGTCTTGAGCCGAAGCCCTTAACCGATAGACCACTGAGCTGGCATCCAACGGTGCTAATGTCTAACTTCAACTGATCCACGAAGTTGAGCAACCATTCACCAATTGTCTTCAGTGAGTTCCTATCTCACAACAGACGTGGTTTTGAACTCCACTGGTCACTGCTTCTCACTAGAGCTCCTAGTTATACTTCTCGAAGTCACTAGTGGGCATATGATTATATTAATTATACTATGAAGAATACTTTATATGTTTAAGTAAAACTAAAAATCAACAAACTTAGTATTTAGTATTTAGTATTTTCACTGTGAAAATACTAAATTCTCCACAAAACCCCCTCTGATCTATAATCATATGCTCACTAGTGACTGACTTCAAGAGATATTTCCTTGAGTTCTAGTGGGAAGCAGTGGTCAGTGGAGTTCTACCAGGTCAGTGGTAGAGATATCATCTCACTGAAGACAATTGGTGAACGGTCGCTCAAAATCGTGGATTGGTTGAAGTTAGACATTAACACCACTGGATGCCGGCTCAGTGGTCTATCGGTTAAGGGCTTCGGCTTGAGACTGGTAGGTCCTGGGTTCGAATCTCGCGGGTGTGGGATCATAGATGCGCGCTCCTGAAGAGTCCCGTACCAGGACGAAACGGCCGTCCAGTTCTTCCAGGTTTTCCATGGAGGTCTAGTTTTAATCGACTGATAAATTTAACCACTAAAATTATTATTAGATATTCGAATGTTCTATTATTTAATATTTAACCGGTTAAAGTATTTAACAAAATTAAAACTCATATCTGAATATATTAATTATTTACGTGTATAAAATTATTAAAAACTATTTATATTGTAAGACTTCTTACTTTGATACCTTCATATGAACATTTTATAATAATTAAAAGAGAAAATATAAACAACTTAATTCTGTGAATTAAAATGCCCCAGATTACAGTTATATAATATATATATATATGGGCCAGGGTAATCTTGCACTGTTTTTCAGGAGAACCATACACCATCCAGACTTTCACGCGGCAACCCAAACATTATTGCTCAATCCCGTTTAACAGGAGAGCCAGACACTACCCAGGCTTAACCCAAGCAGTACAGCTCAATCCCGCCCTATAGGAGAACCAGACACTAAATAGGCTTCAACGCCACATTCCGAACAGTACAGCTCAATCCTGTGGCGCAACCACTCAGGTACCAAACACCCAGATTACATAATAATAATAATAACAATAATAATAATAATAATAATAAGAATAATAATAATAATAAGAAGAAGAAGAAGAAGAAAAATAAACAATATGGGATAAAATCAGTTCATTTTATTTCATATGACATATAACATTGATTTCTATCATTAAAACAAAAGATTTTTCATACATTTCTCTGTTGAACATCATTATTATTTAGTTAATTAATGGGGAGTCCCATAATAGGACGAAACGGCCGTCCAGTGTTTCCAGGTTTTCCATGGTGGTCTAGCTTCTAGTAACCAATAAATTGGGAATAATTTGAAAGTGGTAAATCGTATAACAGCAACCGATAGGTAAAATGAAAGCTTATGATAAAAGGAATTCGAATATACATATAATCTACTTAATTAATAAGAATATATGTAATAATAATCCATTATTAATTCCTAGCAGTTACCATTCATTTATTCTTCGTTCTGATGCAACCGTTTGAGGCATATATAAAATGTAATTTTTATCTTCGATTATTAAATAAATGACTACTTTAAATTGCCATTTAGTAAGTTGAAGTATATAAGTGACTTATAGATACATAGGAAGAAAATAGTTTCTAATGTTAATATTGTTAGTTGTTTGATGTGGTGTAATTATATCAAACATGTATAAAACTTCTTTACTATATTAGGTAAACAGTGAAATGAAATACGAAGGTACAACATCTTTGATTTAGTATATTGGAGTTATCAGTAATGAAAGCAATATCGTTTATGATATCTAAACAATCACGAATATTAAATTCATTTTGTATTGTTTGATTTATTCATCTCATTGGTGTTTAGGGCTGCAATTGATCAGTCTCTTAGTATTGACATATGTGGGGATTGCCTAAATATAACCTTGACTCACAAGCATTATAAGCAAAGATGGATAGTGGCTAGCAGTGGAATCCATTATGCGCGTTTTGTCCCACTTGGCACTCGTCAGCTGAATGTACCTGTATCTCAAATTTGATGTTCACTCTGGCTCTTGAACCCAGTACTGTTCGATTCAAACTCTATCACGTTATCCACTTATCTATTATATCATAAAGCAATGTTATTCTTTGTGAAAAATTTTACATAAGAATCGATTGATTCATTATAAATTTCAAGTAACAAATTTTTAATAATCTATGCAAATTAGGCAAATCCTCCCCCCAAAAAAATATCTACAATTAGTGATAATCATATGAAAAACTCTAAAAACCATTTCCATTTTATTGTAGATATAAATGTAATTTCTCTACATTAAATTAAAATAACATGTTGTGAATAAACTAACATTGCATAACCAATTTATGCATAAATCCTTTATAGATTTTCAGTTTATCTTAACTATGAATTTGTCAATGTGTATAGGCATGTAGTATGAAAGATACATCTCTGACTTTGAACTTATGAACCAATATTCTAAATATTTCTTTGTTAGTTATTATGGTAGAGTTTCATTTATCCAACCGAACAAATGTTTACATTTCCCGACATGTTGAACATAATACCAAAACTTTTAACATCAATAAATTGTAGACAGTGGCGCGACTTCGTGAATTGGTTAGCACACGAGACCAGTAAGTCTTAGATTCGAATCCCTTGGGGTGGGATCATGGATGCGTACTGCTGAGGAGTCCTATGCTAAAATGGAACGGTTGTCCAGTGCTTCCAGATTTCCCATGGTGGTCTAGATTCAATTGATTCATGAATTCAACTATTAAATTACTAAAATCTCTACAATACCTTCTTCTGTTTAATGATAAACAGAGAAATGATGGAAGTTTTTAAGTTGGCTAACATCAAAATGTAAACACCTTTTCTAATGTGGATAGTTTAACAGTTATGTACATACTTTATTATTGTATCGATATTTATTATGCTTTTACTATACCGTAAACTGTCAGTATTTGTTTAGTCTCTGTCTACTTCAATCGTTCATAATTATAGAAGTAGACATTTTATTTTATTTAACTAATAGCACAATTTATATTTTAATTTACCTTTTAAAATAACACTTCATAAATATTTTTTGAAGTTTATTAAAATGGATGAATTTTATGTATTTTATTAAGGTACAACATTTTAAACAGTGTTACTGTTATATCTCGAAGAGAATTGTGAATGGTAACTTTTGAGGACTATTTATGGATCAACGTGATATGTATATTTCCTATTGTATAATTGCTAAGTAATTAAACTATTTATATTCATGTTCCTCTTATTTAAAGCTTTATTTTGACTTGTAGACTATTATTATATCATTTGCCATTCTTGAGTTATCCCCAGTCTATTAATTACTGGTCCCCTTATTCACAGTCACATTTGGCATAATCTTGTACAAATATTATTTTCTACTTTATGGTACGATGTGGTCAGTTCGTTTGGTATATAAACTCAGTATGTTTGAGAATAATGATTCATGTTGCAGAGGCTGTTACTGGTGTTGTAGACCTAACTGACTGGGCTAGCCAGATAGTGGGACTGATAAGTTTTCAAAACTGGTCATAAGACTTTTGTGTATCACTGGTCCGATCGATATTCGCTCTTCTCCAATTGACGGGAATCATCAATCATATACTAAACAGGGCACACACTCAATCGATATAACAGTTACTACATTAACATTTTATTTTTTGAGGGGATTAATATTGTTTTCATAAATAAAAATTTAAAAAATCAGAATAAAAGAAAATTACAATTTTTATTCCACCATTAAATATAAAATTGAACGTTTATTTTATTTTAAATAAGAATAAATCAAAATGAAAAAACGTACTGAAATATTTTATGTAGTTGAGAGCATGAGTCAGTTGAAGCTAGATCACCATGGAAAACCTGAAAGCACTGGACGGTCGTTTCGTTATATTGTGGGACCACAATCCCGCCTCCTGAGATTTGAACCTAGGACCTATCAGTCAGTAGTGGATTTACCGCTCAATTTCGTTGATCGGTTGAAGTAAGATATTAACACCGTTGGTCGCCGGCTGGCTCAGTGATCTGTCGGTTAAGCGCACGCGGGGGAGACTCATAGGTCCTGGGTTCGAATCATGCTAGGAGGGATCGTGGATGCGCACTGCTAAGGAGTCCCATAATAGGACGAAACGGCCATCCAGTGCTTCCAGGTTTTCCTTGGTGGTCTAGCTTCAATTGACTAATGAATTCAACTATAAAATTACTAAAATCTCCACAAAACTCCCTCCTGATACTGAAATATTGTTGGTGATTATTTTCAATAAAAATAAATAAATAAATATATATATCAGAGATTATTTTTGTCTATAAATGGGATTATATAAAATCAATTATTCCTATCATAAATGACAGATATAAAATAAACTTTTATTATTATTATTCAAATTGTCACGAATATGGGTTTTGTTTAATTTTGACATCGAAAAAGAAAAAGGGAAATTAACAGAAAGCTTAAATGAGATGAAAGGCTCAAATCTTGAAATTCATAACTAGTTCGAATCAAATTAGAATTTAATCAGTTATTATTCATAAGTTTAATTCAATTATTCTGTTGAGTTATTTCAGAGACTCATTGTATTAGACTACAGTAATTTAAAAAAAATATTTAATTGCTAAGTAATACGAAAAGAGGAGTTATAGCAACTATGTTGCAACCAATTTCGATTATGGGTAATTTCGGTTAAGCCCTTTTACTAACTTAACAGATATTGTCATTTGGATAGTAACAATTCTCATATATCCTTGTTCTGTTATGATCACTAGAGCACATGGCAGACTATAGCTAAAATGCTGATCGCTTAAACTTAACTCGAAGACTCATCCTCCTCCCCATATATATATGCACTCAAATCCTAATATTAGCTTTTGCATTGTCTTGCTGCGCCCTTATACAATTTGACTATAAATTTGCCTATGTAATTACTCGCGCTTGCTCGCTGATACTTACTAATGTGCTTGTAGCTTTGTGGCCTGCGTTATTTGACTACAAACTGAAGTTGTAGCTTCTCTTTGCCTTCTGATTTCATGCACCGTTGAGATTTGTATTATAACGGTTATCGAGGTGAAAGATTAGTGAAGCATTGCACTACAGATTTATTGATCCACATGGTGAGAGTTCTGAATCGTAATAAAGATCTTAGAAATTAACTTCATCCTGATAATCTAACTGAAATTCTAAAATTAAATTTAAACATAGGATTCATATGAGATTTGAATGGAAGAATAAGTGATAAATAAAAAAGCTATTTTTCGGGATGCTATCGCTTTCATTTTCTTATCCGTAAATTCCTAACATTTAGTTATTTATTTCATTAATTATAAGCCCTTGTGTTATATCGTATGGGCCCGTAATTTATAAGAACGTGCAATTTACGGAGGTAGTGGATTTTACTGATCGGACGCAAATGATGATTGAAATCGTACGAGCAGTCTTGAGTGCGTATCGGCCCTGCTAACTGCCTAGCCCAGCCCGTTAAGTCCAGAACACAAATAACAGCCTCGACAATATGAATCATTATTTACAAGCATACTGGGTTTTTATACAAACCAAAGTAATCAATAAACTGATTATAACTCAATGATCGTATGATCATAAATCAAAGATCAAAATAAAGCTAATGATAAGAGAAACACGAATATGAATAGTTTAGTTACGTAACAATTGTACAATAAGAAATAGGCATAATACATTGGTCGATAATAGACCTCAGATTTACCATTCATAATTCACCAGGGGATATAACACCTTGATTAGTCTATCAATCACATTCATATTTTCTTTCTACTTCAAGACTTTAGTAATCTAAACTCCATCTTTGCTTTTTTAAATTGCACTCTAATTTCCTAGTTTGGTATAGTTGTATTTTTCTTATTCCCGTTAATCACATATTTGTTAATGTACTTTCTTCAGTTAATTGAGTCAGAATAAATCCAATACAGTGTATTCTGCTGCGATAGTCTGTACTCTCAACTTTTGGATCATTCAGGTCGCTAGTCAATATTGGACATTCTCCTTTCTCTCTACCCTCAAGGCCGTTCAGTAGCAAAGCCGAGCTCAATTCTCCCCGCCTCAAAGTTGCACAAAGTAAAACAGCAAATCAAGACCACAAATTAATCTGAGACATTTCGCTCTCTTTGAATACCTAATTGTAGATTAATGGGCAGATAATGAAGTCATAACAGTATGGTTTTACTCATTTTTAAAATTAAATCTGTACTGATGCTAAATAGGATTTCTAGTGAGAAGCAGTATGGAGATGAAAACACTGTAGTGTCGGTTACTATGTTATGCTCATATAACTTATTCTAGCTTATGAACAGGTCAATTTATCCATTCTTCTTGAGTCACGTTAGAACCTTGTCAGTTATTCACCTATCAACCATAACTGTTTTTATATGAATGTATGTGTGTGTGTGAACACTTCTTATCCTATTCATCACATGTCTGTAACTATTTTTATCTGGCTACAAACATTGATTAACGCTTGATTAAATGGAGTTGGCCCACTTGCCTTCTCCAATCAGCTTCGTTCTTCCCTCTTTGTTTCGTCTCCTTGATTGCCTATTGAAATCACTGAGTGCATGAAATACACATATTCAAAATCCATTCTCGTCTTCAGCTTATTTAATTCCTTTTATATTAACTTACAAGGATTACGTCGATAATAATATACACGAATAGTCAGGATGTATATTTCGATAGCAACCACTCAATAAAAATCATTTATATGATCTACTTAGAATCAGATCCCGTGTCACTAAAACACCCGCTAAATGGAATATATTCTGTACGTGAATGAGTATTTCGTTTACGTTGTTTAAAGTATTTTGATATCATTTTAGGAACCATCAAATTTTTTTTTGATTGACACCACAGAATGAGTAAATAATTAAGTCAGGATAACGATATGTATATTTCAGTCTGGTTTATTTTGAACAGTAGATGATATAACTTTCATCATACATAATAACATCTGAAAATTATAAATCCCGAAGATTTACCTCAGACCAATAAAATAAAGTGAGATACATAATTATCTCACTCTTAGAAAACCCTGATGATATGTAACATCTAACATATGTAGCATCGTCTCCCTACGTATATACGTAAGTAGCTGTAAACAAGAAATTTACATGACCCTTAAATTTTATATATGCTTTGTCATTGTGTAAAACGGTAAACATTAATATTCTAGTGACAGATGAATGAGAAAATTCACAGTACTTGTTTCAGAAAATATATCTTGTATATTGTCACAGACACCAATTAGTTTATATATGTGAAACAACAGACATAGAGATGTTTGTCATTTGTTCAAATAATTCAGTATTATAATGTTTCTTTTCAGATCATTAGCCGTCACTGCCTAGGATGCATTAATAAATACTCTTAAAAAAAAGAAGACTCCGCCGACCAGCATTCTCCAACCCACTCTGTCCAGGACCTTCCTTTCTAGTTATATCCAACTTCTGTTCATTCTTCTCATGTCTGTCTCCATTTCTCGGTGTAATATGTTCTTTGGTCTCCCTCTTCTCCTTTAGCCTTCAAGATTCCATGTGAGGGTTTGCCTTGTGATGCAGTTGGGTACTTTCCTAAATGAGTGTCCTATCCACTTCCAAAACTTCTTCCTGATCTCTTCCTCCACTGAAATCTGGTTTCTTCTCTCACGCAGTAGGTTGCTTCTGATAGTGCCTGGTCAACGGATCTGAAGAATTTTGCGTAGACAACTGGTTATAAACACTTGTATCTTCTGGATGATGGCTTTCGTACTTCTCCAGGTTTTCGCCTCACACAATAGAACTGTCTTGACATTTGTATTGGAAATTCTGATCTTGGTGTTGGTACAGAAACCTGGTTTGAAATATTTTTTCTCGTTAGCCTTTTTTTAGCGAGTTAGTTTTCTACGGGATGGGGTCACTAATCGCATACCCAACCCTCCTCCTTAAACCGGGCTTGGGACCGGCAGTAACTGTAG
Organism: Schistosoma rodhaini; assembly: GCA_944470415.2. Lineage (NCBI taxonomy): Eukaryota > Metazoa > Platyhelminthes > Trematoda > Strigeidida > Schistosomatidae > Schistosoma > Schistosoma rodhaini. The sequence goes on along the minus strand of OX104036.1, from coordinate 15,075,213 downwards.
AAGAGCTACAGGCGGAGTTGTGAAAAGACATTGGAAGTGGATCGGACATACATTAAGGAAATCACCAAACTGCATCACGAGGCAAGCCCTAACTTGGAATGGTGAAGGGAAGCGGAAACGAGGAAGGCCAAAAAACGCATTACGCTGGGAAATAGAAGCAGATATGAAAAGGATGAATAACAACTGGAAAGAACTGGAAAGGATTGTTGAGGACAGAGTTGCATGGAGAATGCTGGTGGGAGGTCTATGCTCCTCCACGAGGGGTAACAGAACTAAGTAAGTAAGTAAGGATAACGGGTCTTGGATTTTGGCGCAAATTCTATTCAATCATTTGGCTAAATAGCGTTTTGACATTTTAACTGATGTCATTTCGTGCTGAAAACTTTAAATCTAATTCCTTACCCTAACCATCAACTGTAAATTATAATCCTTACTGTTAACATAAGTTAATTGACATCATTTAACACTACTAAGTAGGTGGGCATTCCCAAAGTCACATCAGTGTTGCTCAAAGGTCGTCTATAAATTATAGTCTCATTGTTAAAACTACTCTTTATTTCCCCTACCGAAATCCATTCACAATGAGCGAATCCACTGTACATACTGAACACGTTTACGCCTTTCAACATCATGAGTGGCAATGACAAAATTATTGTTCATCGATAATTTAAATCCACGTCACTAATTCATTAAAAAATTATGTTGTACGCATTTTTGATGTGTTGAGGAGGATATTTAGCACAATAATAAAAGATTATTTAGTAGTGAAAGATCTCTGAAAACATCTTATGCTTATAGCTGAAGTTTATATGAGTGCAACAGTTCTTTGTTCTATCTAATGATTACTTTATGTGTATAAGTAAAACTAAAATTCAACAAACCTCGACAGAAAACGATGCTTTCTCTCACAATAGCCAACAAATACAATCATTACGTTCCTTGTGAATGTGAAGCACTGGAGTTAATTTCATTCATCAAACATGTTCTTCAAAAGAATCAATGGTTATAACCTCACTATAGTTTAAGTTTATTCGTAAGCATTTTTAATATCTGGGAGAGTTTAATCAGCTCAAGAAAATGATCTCAATGAAATGCATACTAAACGATGTGCCTTATTAGTTAACTAAAATTTTGCTTGGAAAACATCGAAATATGAACTGAGGTAACAGGGACAACACCAGAACTTACTTAGGATCTTGACGACTAGATCATTCGTCAATTAGTGGACCTTCGGAAATGGGTTCACGATCAATCGTAACAATACCAAATACCTTTAAGTGGATGCTTTTGCTATTATCCTTATATTTTTTTATATCAATTTACAGGACAACCGTGACTACTTTATTCCGAAAACTGCTAGTAATTTCTATGACGTGAAACAAAGTAGACAGAACACTTTATTTCAATGAACAGCTCAAATTCTACGACCAGTGAGCAATCAGCGAGATAGATAAATGAATGAATATAACTTCATAAGCGAAAATCTATGCTAATGAGAATCAGTTATCAAGCGTTTGGGCGACTAGTATTTTAGACGATAACAGAGAGGAATGACGTAGACTGTTTTACGTTCATTCAATCATAAATGCTAATTCATATAAGCAAAACGATACATACAAAATATAGGTGAATAATCACTATCTTCAAAATAGGTTAATCCAAAGACTTGACTAATTTGAACACATAGAAGCTTGTGTGAATGTAAGGTTGCCATAAATCCTCAGAATAGAAATAGGATCAGTAAAAAAATTTCAATGTAGTATGAATTTCTACAAAACTATTATAGACAGTAGCTAATAAAATTCCGTTTCGACAGGACAGACTATTATTGACATGCGAATAAATCGTGATAGATCACTTCTTTTGAGTTCTGTTCTAATTATGTTTGTCTAGAAATACAATGTCGGCTTCATGACGTTAACATTCAGCTCAAAAAATGTAACTTCATCAAAAGTTGTATAACTCATTAACAATAGAGAATCAGATAGTAATTTTTCTAAATAGTAATCAATATTGACTCCAATACTAAACATTCAAAACACGAAACTTATTCATGTCATATTACCTCATTTCCATTTACAACAAAAACCACATTGGATAAATAAACAACTTACTTACTTACTTACTTATATCTGTTACTCCAAATGAAACATAGACCGCCGACCAGCATTCTCAAACTCACTCTGTCATGGGCCCTTCCTTTATAGTTCTATCCAACTTTTGTTCATTCCTCTCATATCTGTTTCCATTTCTCGGAGTAATGTGTTCTTTCGTCTTCCTCTTCTCATTTGGCCTTCAGGATTCCATGTGAGGGCTTGTCTTGTGACGCAGTTGGGTGATTTCCTTAATGTGTGTCCTATTCACTTCCAGCGTTTCATCCTGATTTCTTCCTCCACTGGAATCTGGTTTACATTGGATAAATGAACTATATATATATATATATATATATATATATATATATATATATATATATATATGGCATTCTGTCTCTCAAATTCAAATATTTATCTGAAATACTAATCAATACTGTACCGTACAAAATAGTTTACATAATCATATAACAGAACTCTGTTGATATCGGTCTCGAGCTCATTAATTATTCGAAAGTTGAGTAATTTTTTCTAATGATCAAATAAAATGCACTTCGTTCACTTCATACACTACATCTAAAACAATTTTCCGAAGTAACAATTAAAGGATCATGTGATCACGTAGCCTTTCTAGACGCATAGTAACATAAGATTTATTCAACACTTTAGATTATGTTACTGATATTATAATCTATATATTCGCAGTTGTGGAACCTATAAATTTTCTTAAAGCGATTTATAAATATGTAATTAGAAGAATCATAAACTTGAAATCTAAGATAATTGAATGAATGCCAAGTGGAGAGACTGACCAGTTGCAATCATAAACATCAATGGGAAGATTCAAACAAAAAATACTAAGTGAATTTAAACTTCACCCCATCGCACTAGCAAGTGGCTATCAGGACTCATTAGCTGAGTGGATAACACGATGGCGTTTGAAGCGAAAGTTACTGGGTTCGAGTCTCAGAGTGAACATCAACTCTGAGATGCGTGTACATTCAGCTGACGAGTTCCAAATAGGACGAAACGTGCGTCCTGGGTTCCACTGCTAGCCACTATTCATCTTTGCTTACGTTGAATGAAATTGTTCTAAATCATTGATGTTTATTTAAGAGAACATTTTGAACTGACAGGCCAAAATTCAAAAGTTCTTCAGACATATTTTCTGCATGTCAGTAATATTGAAGTTGTTACTTTCAAAATCATCCACAAATTTTCCAAAACTGTTTAGAAAATGAATTATCATAAAAGTTTAATGCTGAAACAAATTATGAATAATATTTTCTTCAGTAATTTAAGTGAATCACATATTGATAAATATGGATAGCTGGTATGAATGTCATGAAACATCAATATTAATTTATATGAATATTTGTCAACAGTAGAATGAATAGTTTGATAAAAATTGGGCAGCAAGTATAAGGAAGTCATTGTATCTGAAAATTATGATTGATGTAATCTCAGTGATTGAAATTTAAATAATTCCAACGTTTCGTTCAGCAAACTTGCCTGGACTTCTTCAAAGTAATAAACAAACTCGAAATTTTTCTGGTAATTTTGATGATGATTATTACCCTGAAGAACTTCGAACAAGTTTAATGGACGAAACATTGGAAATATTTAAAGTCCAGTCACTGAGATTATTTCAAATATATAATTTTCACATTTAATGGCTTCAATGCTAATTGACATATGTATATATAACGTGATAAGCAGAAGCAATTAATCAATATTTGTATTTTGTGACCTTTATTTTGATATTTGATTGACTGTTTGTTAACTGGGAGGTAATTCAGTCACTTTAATTTGTTTCAATATTTCCAGAATAAATAAAAGTTGAAATTTTCTATTTGATATATTCATGTTTATAGTCAGCTGCCTAATACATGAAGTTTTGGGAATTTGTTCGATCAACGGGTTGAAGGTTTTTTTCCATCAGTAAGTCATCAATTAAGTCACTTCAATTATACTGATACTTTTATCCATTAATTTGAAATATCTATGAAAATAAAACATATTCACTCAAATTCTTAATAAATAAACACAGAATTCACTTGGTGTTGTTTACTTATACATTCCCATTGTTATTTAGGACTGCAATTGATCAGTCTCTTGTTGGCATATGTGCATCCTGTGCAGACTGCCTCAATATTGCCTGAAGTCACAAACTTTATATGCAAGGAGTCCCAAATAGGACGAAACGTGCGTCCGTGATTCCACTGCTAGCCACTATCCATAACTGCGTATAAACACAGAATTGTTTGTATGAAATTTTGTACACTAACATTACAATTGAAATAGAACTTATTCAGAAGATAATCAGTTTCTTTCATTCATTAGAAACTTTTAAAAATCATATAATATGGATAGATTGGTTAATATCTTCAACATTCTTGGCATATACTCATAATGTTTTTTTGTCTTTGGATTATTTTGTCATCAATAGTTCATATTAATTGACATTCACTGTAATCTCACATGTCACTAAATAAAACTATGTCAACAATCAACTAAATTCTCATATGGTTTTGTACATATTCACCCTATATAAATGCTGACGTTAAGTAGTTTATCATGGATATTCCATTTTCATATCATATCAGCCGGCTCAATGGTCTAGGGGTTAAGTGTTCGTGCACCAAACTGATAGGTCCTGGATTCGAATCCCGCGAAGCAAGATCGTGGGTTCGTCCCATAATAGGACGAAACGGCTGTCCAGTGCTTTCAGGTTTTCCATGGTGGTCTAGCTTCAAATGATTCATGATCTCAACTATTAAAATTATTATAACATCCACAAAACCCCTTCTGATATGTTTTATATAGATAGTGTGCATAATTGCTGTTAATCAGAAATCCTCAAAAATTATATATTACAAGAAAATACCTAACAACGCTCAGATATATTTTAAATTTGTAAAACTAGAAATTAGTATGTATATGTGTGTAAATCTCTTTCACTAATATAAGTTGGTATCAACGAAATCAATTAAAGTTAGATTGTTCGCTTAATCAACAGTTATTTTTAACAATAAAATACCTACTGTGAATTTAAATGACTTGGTAAATTAACGAGATCTATCACAATTGACTGATCACTGGGTGGTGATCAATGTCATGCGTGTCAAGTCCTCCGTAGTGCTGATCGAATGCTATCAATTACAGGTACACCTTGCTGACGAGTCCCAAATAGGACGAAACACGGGTTCAGGGGTTCCTGTTGACCACTTCTAACCACCATCTTATCTCAACATAGTGCACGCAGTGTCGAGGCACCTAGACTAGTGGCCACATTGCAACTTGATCGATAGCGTTCGATCAGCACTAAGAAGGACTTGACACGCATGACATTGATCACCACCCAGTGAACAATCAATTGTGATTACATCTCAGTCCTACAGGAGGTCGATCGCGGCTCGAATAGCTCAGTGGTAACGTAACTGATTATGAAGATGAGTGACACGGGATCGAATCCGTCGGGGAGCTTCAGTTCCCTCAAGATTACAAATACACCTTGCTGCAAGTGCCGAATAGCACGAAACCCGGGTCCAGGGTTTCCCGTTGACCACCTCCAATCACCATCTTATCTTAACGAGATCTATCTTATGAAACATCTTTTACACTACAGATTATGTATAACACTTTCTACCTGTGATATTTACAGTTTCAACATAACATAAATGAAACAGTTAATTTAATTAATTTTTTATTTCTTCTGTTATTTCAAAACTGACATCATCTATTCTTCAATTCAATAACAAAATCTACAAACAAACAAAAGGGACACCAATGGGATCACCAATATCAGGACTCATCGCGGAAGCAGTAATGCAACGACTAGAAACCACAATTCTACCAGTGATCAAACCAAAAATTTGGATTCGTTATGTAGACGACACATTCGTCATCGTCAAAAAGGAGGAACTAGAAAACACCTACGAGCAGATCAACAACGTCTTCAACGACATCAAGTTCACAATGGAACAAGAGTCGGACAACAAGTTGGCATTCTTAGATGTATTAATCACCAGAACGGACACAGGAAAACTAGAGACTCAAGTGTACAGGAAGCCGACCCACACCGATCAAATTCTCAACTACAATAGCAACAACCCAAGAACTCACAAAATCAACTGTGTACAAACTTTGTTCAAGAGGGCGAGAACACACTGCAATACAATCACAGCACGAAAAAATGAAGAAAAACACCTGAAAACCATTCTTCAAAAGAACGGCTATCCAATCAATTTCATCAAAAAATACCAGTCGCACACACCATCAGAAATGAAGTCAAGTATAAAAATCAACAAAAGGATCACCCTACCATACATAAAGGGCATATCGGAAACGACAACAAGGCTGCTGAAAACCTTCGGAATAGGTGTAGCCCACAAACCAACAAAGTCCCTCCACTCAATCTTATGCAAACCAAAAGATGAAATGGCAAAAGAAGACAAAACAAACATCATCTACAAGATAAATTGTACCAACTGCAACAAACACTATATTGGACAAAGCGGACGCCCCCTGCATCTTCGCCTACATGAACACCAATTAGCAGTCAAACGCCACGAAATTTCTTCACTCATATCAATACACGTGGACAACTACGGACATACATTCGACTGGGAAAATGTGCAGATTTTGGACAGAGGCAATTCCAAAAATACCAGAGAATTTTTAGAAGCTTGGCACTCAGGTCAATCTGCAATAAACAAACATATTGAAATCAATCCAATCTATCAACCAATCAAGAAAATTATGCAGGAACATAGGAACAAAAATCAAAACAATAGGAGAGACAATCAAAACAAAGAAATAAACAATGACAGATTTAAGGTCAATAAGAACCAATCAACATCGAGGTGCAGAGGACAAGCTGTGAATCACATGTGGAGAAATTCAAACACTTCACTTCTACCCGAAGTTTGTGCTGATGATGTCGTTCAGAAGGACGATGAAAGCTCCACGACCAAACCATCCAGCTCGGAGAACAAACCAACATAAAAAACATAGATCAAATGCATATATTTTAATTGACATATTATTAAATCAGAAGAGGGTTTTGTGGAGATTTTAGTAATTTTATAGTTGAATTCATTAGTCAATTGAAGCTAGACCATCATGGTAAAACTGAAAGCACTGGACTGGCTTCAAAAGTTATTTCCTGGAGTTCTATTGAGAAGCAGTGTCCAGTAGAGTTCAACCGGGTCTGTTGTGAAATAATGACTCATTGAAGACAATGGTGGATGTGTCGCTCGCTTTCGCGGACCGACTGAAGTTATACATTAACACCATTGGATGCCGGCTCAGTGGTCAAGAGGTTAGGCGCTCGCGCGCAAGACCGATACGTCCCGGGTTCGAACCTCGCGGGGCGGGATCATGGATGCGTACTTCTGAAGAGTCCCGTGCTAGAACGGAACGACCGTTCAGTGCTTCCAGATTTTACATGATCTTCTAGTTTCAATTAACTGATGAATTCAACTATAAAATTACTAAACTGTCAACAAAACGCCCTTCTGATAATATTAATAAATGTTAATTTTTGACTTACTATTATCAATAACACGTTAATTAGACCATGAAATTGTAGTTGCTTTGCTTCGTTAATCTATCACCTCGATAACAGTCATAATATAAATCTCAACGGTGTTTGAAATCAGAAGGCAATAAAAAGCGGAAACTAAAGTTTATTAGCAGGTAGAGCAGATCAAAAAGTTATAAACACATCAAACGAATTTGGACTGGAGAGGCGAAAAAGCATATGTTAGCAAATACATGAACAAATTTATGGTCAAATCGCATTAGTATAAAGTTAGGCAAAGATTAAGCTAATAATAGAATTTGAGTACGTATATACACGGAGAGGAGGATGAATCATCACGTGATATTTAAGCAATCAACATTTTAGCTAGAGTCTGTCATGTGCTGTATTGATCATAATGTCACAGAGAAACGTGAGAACTGTAATTATTCAAATAACATTGTCTGTTAAATAAGTTAATAAAAGGCTTATTTATTCGCTTACGCCTGTTACCCTCAATGGAGCATAGACGGGCGACCAGCATTCTCCAACCCACTCTGTCATGGGCCTTCTTTTCTAGTTCTATCCAGTTCTTGTTCATTCTTCTCATGTCTGTCTCCATTTCTTGGCATAATATGTTCTTTGATCTTCCTCTTCTCATTTGGCCTTCAGAATTCCATGTGAGGGCTTGTCTTGTGACACAATTGGGTGATTTCCTCAAAGTGTGCCCAATCCACTTCCAGCGCTTCATCCTGATCTTTTCCTCCACTGAAATCTGGTTTGTTCTCTCTCACAGTAGAATGCTGCTGATAGTTTCCGGCCAACGGATCCGAAGTATCTTGCGTAGACAACTGTTAATAAACACCTGTAACTTCTGTATGATGGCTTTCGTAGTTCTCCCTGTTTCCTCCCCATACAGTAGAACTGTTTCGACATTTGTATTGAAAATTCTGATCTTGATGTTGGTTGACGATTGTTTTGAAATCCAGATGTACTTTAGTTGTAAATATGCTTCACTTGCTTTGCCGATCTGCGCCCTCACATCTGCTTTAGATCTACTGTGTTCATCGATGATGCTGCCTAGATATGTAAAGATTTGCACATCCTCCAAAGCTTCTCCGTCAAGTGTGATTCGATTGGTACATGCTGTATGGTATCGGAATATATATATTACTCTTTTATTTACAGTTCATACACTTGAATAAATAATTTTATTGAGTCAAAAATATCGAAAAATAGTTTACTTTCGTAAATGATGATCACACATTCAAGTGTTACGTAGTAACCAGAAGATATTTATTACAGTTTGAATGAAAAAAGCAACATTTTGATAAATATTAGTCTATTTAAATGCTTTTAGTATCCTATTTAAGGTAAATAATCTTCACAGTATAAAATGACAAAATTTTTATCGATAGACTAGTCAATATAATTTTTAGGCCTTTTTATTCTTTTTTTTTATTTTATCTTTTTTCTAGTCTTCATTTTAAGTAGACAATAGATAATCTCTATTCATAGTGAATAGTAACGATTGTTGTGAATGTCATATGATGTTTTAGTGCGCAGTATGTTTTTTGAAAAATGATATCTATGAAATAGGTATAAGGTACTACGTTTCTGTTCTATTATCCAAAACGTCCACACATACAATAATTGAGTTAGTTTTCATTATCATTATAATTACTATTATTATTATTATGACTTATCATTTTGACCATGTTTCATGATAGATACTAAATAATAGGAAATGCAATAAAGACAATTTTCTCAAACATTTCTCAAATCCAAAGGTAATCGAGATCAAATTAGTATTTACTACGTTATATGGATGGTTGTGGTAATTGGCAGGCTTAATCACTGAATATAATGTACCTAATCTCTAATCCCTTAGACAAATGATCACATTTCTGTTTGATTTCCAGAATTAAATCAATACTAAAAAGACTAACCGATTAGAACAATGGTCATTAATCAGAGATCAAATAATTGGAAGTACTTATTGTGTTTAAACGTTAATTAAGTCCAATGACAAATTGTTTCTTGAACATATGTTTACTAGAGATATCTATCATTATAAGCAAAGATGGATAGTGGCTAGCAGTGGAATCCAGGACGTGCGTTTCGTTCTATTTGGGACTCGTCAGTTGGATGTACCTACATCTTTGCTTATAGAGCTTGTGACTTAAGACAATATCAAGGTAATCCACACACGATGCACATATGTCAACAAGAGACTGATCAATTGCAGTCCTAAACAACGATAGGAAGACACAAGCGAACAACACTGAGTAAATATCTATCATTTTTCTCATAATATTGAACAGATAAACAGTACATTCGAATATCAGACTGAATCCTATTATACTTTGTACTTAAAATTTATTCTATATAGAAATCGGCATTTTGTCATTGATCAATTGATGACTTTTTTCTAAAACAATAAGTTGGATGTGTTAACATAATGCAAAATTAACAGTTTATGTGGCAAATGATATACAAATGAAGTGAAGATGTTTTTTTCAGTTTACTTCAATAATGACTAAGTAGTATTGATAAAGGGGCGGAGACGTGGAGAACTACGAAAGCCATTATCCAGAAGATACAAGTGTTCATCAACAGCTGTCAACGCAAGATACTTCGGATCCGATGGCCAGACACTATCAGCAATATGTTACTGTGGGAGACAACAAACCAGATTCCAGTGGAGGAAGAAATCAGGAAGAAGCGCTGGAAGTGGATTGGGCACACTTTGAGGAAATCACCCAATTGTGTCACAAGACAAGCCCTCACATGGAATCCTGAAGGTCGAAGGAGAAGAGGAAGACCAAAGAACACATTACGCCGAGAAATAGAGACAGACATGAGAAGAATGAACAAGAACTGGAAAGAACTAGAAAAGAAGGCCCATGACAGAGTGGGTTGGAGAAAGCTGGTCGGCGGCCTATGCTCCATTGGGAGTAACAGGCGTAAGTAAGTAAGTAAGTATTGATAAAATCCTATTTTAAATTAATTTCCTTCTATCAGTGTTGATTAAGCCAACTTGGAAATAATTTAAATATTATTCCCCCTATTTTATACGGTCAAAATTGTTGATTTTTATAAGTGATAGAAGCGATGGATACTGGGTTCGAGACCCGGAGTGATACAAGTACATCCATCTGACAACTCTCAAATCGGATGAAACGTGCCTCCCAGGTACCACACTAGCCACCATCCATCATTGCATAAAAAGATGTTTGTGTGTGCTAATCGTTAACTTTATGTTCAATTGTCAATTTTAAAATGACGCAATAGTTTTAATTACTGGTGACATAGATATTTTTATATGTGAAAAAAAAACATTTTAAAATTTTCGTTAAGAGTATTAATTAGAGCTGAAATTATTTGAAAATGAAAACACAATCGACATTTTGTTGTTGTTATGAAATGAACATCAGCATTTCGACAGTGAATTCTAGACTTTCTTAACTTTTTAGTAAAACTTTACTGGAATAGTTTTGCGTCATAAAAGATTATATCAACTGTTTTCTAATCAACAAACGAATGTTAACTTAGTTCGGATGAGATGGCAACAGGAAACTAACGCCTGTTGCCCCTTGTGGAGGAACATGTGTTGCCCGACAGCATTCACCACTGAACTGTAGCCTAGGCAACAAAAAATAGTTTCATAAAAAAATACTTGCATCAAATAAACATGTAGTGTGAAGTTTTCATTCTGTACACAGCAGATTAATTCTAACTTCATGATTTACCAAATGCTGAGGAAGAAGCAGAAGAATGGAAGAATTTCCATAGCTTCACATTAAACACCAAATCTTCGCAATGAAGTTACACGTTTTACCACAGAGGAATGGAAGTTAGCAGTGGAATCCGGGACGAGCGTTTTGCCGTATTTGAGACTCGTCAGCTGGATGTACCTGCTTTACACTTTCATGGTAGAATTATTGTTGTATACCGAAACGACTAATGAAAATAAAATTAATCCTTAATGATATTTAATCTAAAGTCATTATTATTTTCGGATTATTAAACGTGACACTTTAATAACTAAGGTTTCAATTATTGATATTGTCAAATAATACACATTGTGTTGTCACTATGCATAGAAATTCAATGCTTGTTTTGACTGATTCGACATATGATAACTCAAATATTAAGATAATTTGCCCATCGAAATCATACTTATTTGTTTAAACAATATTGTTTCTATGATAAACGATGCTGTAATAGTACCACGGCGTACTTTGCAGACATCTAATTAACATAAATCTTTCAAAACATATGTGAAAAAAAGAATGATTCAGAGCTAGCTATTTTCAGACGTTCCTTACAAAGCATTTGTTTGTGGTAAAAACATTATCCGTTTGTATTACCTGCTTATGTAACATTGGCATTATAGTATTTAGGTTTATAAGTCGATATAAGCTAGATCATGGATCGATTGAAGTTAGACATGAACACCGTTGGATACCGGTCGGCTCAGTGGTCTAGAGATCAAGCGTTCGCGCACGAGACCGAAGGTCTCGAGCTCTACGTAAGAACTCGTGGATGCACATTGCTGAGGAGTCCCATACTGAGACGAAAAGATCTTCCAATGCTTCCAGGTTTTTAATGGTGGTCTAGCTTAGATCAACTTATGAATAAAACTACTAAACTTGCCACAATCTCCACAAATCCCCATTTTGATATTGATGTTAGTCAACCTAGGATTCGATAATTATTTTACTGTAGTACACTTAAAACACTTTCACGTTGTTGAAGACGTAGTGAGAGTTTCGAATTCTACAGAGCACACTTCAGTATCGCTACGTTCTTAACATCTTCAGTTTTTGGCAAATTTGAGAAGACATAAAATTAGATCTGTATGTGAGATTGATATGAATAAATGTCACTATAAAACAGGTCGTGAGTCGATTTCAACTTATGTTGGAGTAGTGGAAAATTTATTTCTTACATATAAGTAAATTAAAACCAAAAACCCACAGCCCTTTATAATAACTGATTCCAACACAGTACTTAAAATAATCTAGATCATAGGATCTAGCTGAAGGTCAGGGTAGCATGTAACACAACTATAAGTTTTCATTGAGATTATGAATGACCAGTAAGTCTATCAACTATGAGGTGAAACTAAAGAACATAATGCCATGTAACAAGTCTAACTTTCTCGTAATCAGCTATAAAAAACTAGTTTCTTTCATTAGTTACTATTTAGAGTATAAATTGTTAAAAGAAAGTTGTTTATTTTACCAGTCAGTTTCAATTTGAAATATAGGCTGAGCTAAGGAGGGGTTAAGGTGACAATCGAATCTGTTTATTGATCATATTCACAAAAATTAAGATAAAGTTACAAATATATTGAGTAAAAATAAATCAATTTATAAGAATATTCACCAGTATTTGAACGAACAGTTTGACAAAAATTGCGCGCCGAGTATAGAGAAGACATTATATGTGAGAATTAAATTTGAAATAATCTCAGTGATTGAAATTTTAATAATTCCAACGTTTCTTCCAGTAAACTTGTTTGGACTTCTTCAGGGTAACAATCGAAATCAAGATCAAAGTCAACATCTGAATATGATTGGATAAACACAGTATAGATTTGACTTGATTTTACTGTTAAAGGCTACATATTTCTTTGATGATCTTGACTTCGATCATTACTCTGAAGAAGTCCAGACAAGTTTGCTGGACAAAACTTTGGGGTTATTTAAATTTTAATCACTAAGATCATTTTAAATATAGTTTACAAATATAATATTCAACTGGCGGTGGACTACAATATCAACAGTAAAACGATTAAAAAAAGCGTTCACTATTATGGTTGTTTTTCTCAATGATATCATTGAATGCAGGTACATCCAACCGAAGAGACCCAAATAGGAAAAACGCGCATCCTGGATTTCACTGCTAGCCACCATTCATCTTTGTTTATAATATCATTGAATGTTTAAATTCACTTAATATTGTTTGTTCGAATCTTCCCATTGATGTTTGGGACTGCAACTGATCAGTCTCTTATTGGCTTATGTGCATACGTTTGTATTGCCTCAATATAGCCTTAATTCACAAGCATTATAAGCAAAGATGAAAAGTGGCTAGCAGTGGATTCCAGGGCGCTATCCATCTTTGCTTATAATCATTGAATGTTTGTTGAAAATTCATTCACCATAAAATACAATTATTGATTTATCTAATAGTGATACTTTTTTCCTGTTTACATGAAAGATACATATACAGGATAAACATAAATATGAGATCACTGATCTGGAAGATTTTAGAACATTACGCATAAACCTTGTGATTAATTATCCCGCTTAACTGTATTTATAATATGGATGTTGTATTAATGGGCAGTGTTTTGTTAATTACTTACTGAAATGACAAGATTCAGTACCTGCTATACAACAAATAAATATCTATATCATGTAATAAATTTTACGTCATATTTTTAAACGTTTACTGACAAATGATAAGCCATTATTGTCAATTAAGTAACATAATTCACTTGGTAAGACAACATTCTAGTTGTATTGAAACCAATTTCAAGCTGAGAGTGTGATACTCTTCATACTTTTATGGGTATTCAAGTACAAAACTATTGTTTAAAATAACTAACATTTTCATGGTTGAAAGCATGAATCAGTTGAAGCTAAACCACCATGGAAAATCCGGAAGCACTACACGACCGTTTCGTCCCACTGTGGGACTCCTCAGCAGTGCGCATTCATGAACTCGCTTCGCGAGTTTCGAACCCAGGACCTACGAGTCTCGCGTCAGAGCACCGAACCGATAGACCACTTAGCCGGCATCTGATGGTGTTAATGTCTATCGTGGATGCGCTTTTCTGAGGCGTCTCACAATAGGACGAAACGGCCGTCCATTGCTTCCAGGTTTTCCCTGGTGGTCTAGCTTCAATTGATTCATGCTTTTAACTATGAAAATATTGAAATCTCCACAAAACCCCTTCTAACTAACATTTCGTTTACCAAAAATAAATTTATACTAACGTTCACATTTTATGGTTAAAAATGTAACTGATTTGTATCTGAGTTTAATCAGACAGAATGTTTTTTAATTATCATTTGTCTGATGAAAAAATGCTTCCGGAAATAATATTAGCAAACAAGAACAAAACATGTTGTCAGCTGTAAGTTTTTGTTTAGATATTTTATATGATAACGTTGATAACATATTCAAAGTAGAATTACCTTATTATAAACAATGAACATTTATATCAAATACCTAAAATATATTATAACTCGCTGTCATGTCCCGTGGAGATTTATGTATGGTAACTCTGAGAACTATTTATAGACCAATGTGATATGTATATTTCTTATTGTATAATTGTCAAGTAACTTAACTATTCATATTCATGTTCCCTTTATTGTGAGCTTTATTTTGACCCATAGACTATTACTGTACGATTTACCATTCCTGAGTTACGCCCAGTTTATTAATTACTGGTCCCCTTATTCATAGCCATTTTTGACTAAATCTTGTACAAATGTTATTTTCTATTTTATGGTACGATGTTGTCAGTTTGTTTGGTATATAAACCCAGTTTGTCTGAGAATAATGATTCATATTGCAGAGGCTGTTATTGATGTTCTGAACTTAACTGGTTGGGCTAGGCAGATGACTGTACTGATAAGTACTCAAGACTCTTCATACGGCTGTTGTGTATCATTGCTCAGATCGATAATTCACTGCTCCCTGATAGGCGGTCTTATAACTTCATATATATCAACGCTTTACATCTGCATCCGATCCTCCTTGTTCATCAATGATGCTTCCCAGGTACGTGAATGTTTCCACCTCTTCCAGAGTTTCGCCATCAAGTGTTATTGGTTTGGTTGGTGTTCTGTGTTGTGTTTGAGGATTTTGCCTTTTCTTTTGTGTATGTTAAGGCCTACTGATGCAGAGGCTCTGATCAAGACATACAGGTCGAAAATTTTTATCAATGAACAACTTCATGTTTTGGAATTATTGAATTTGATTTGGCTTGGTGTTATAAACGTATGTATGCGTCGCCAATTGTTATAAACGTAGAGAGAGAGAATGCTGGTTATAACTTTAGGGGTTTCTGGTTATAACAGTCCTTTTACTTCTTACACGTATGTGGGACGTTAATTTATCTTAGACGAATATCTACACTAGATTCCCACCCAGTGTCTATTCTACAGGACTTCAACAGAACTCAGATCAAGAACACAATATTAGCCTGACTATAACGTCAATATATTTCACACCAAAATCCGACACATGGAACAGTCAATAAGTCGATACATAATAAGGATAGGGAAATATATATATATAACACATAACACCTGTCATCCCCTCTAATGTCTGACTCATCGAGACAACCAATCATTGACATTCTCGCCCACACATCACCTCCCTCGCGAAGTTTGATCGTATGATTTCACTTTAGGGTCTATTTGAAAAAATTTCGTTTGTTTCCGTTTCCTGAATGACCTTCGTCTAACTTCTGATTCTAGATCACTTTTTCTCGTTTCAACTTGTGGTGGTGGTGGTGGTGGTGGAATATCAAACGTATCACATAATACTTCCATTGGTAATGGTTTGAGTTTAGATGACTCATAAACACATTTTCTATCTCGCAGTTGATTTACATGTCTAATAATTAGTGTATTTTCGATCATCACTTCATATAATACTGTACCACGTCGTTTTTTTATAAACCCAAATATCCATTTTGGCTTGCCAGGCCGGAAATCCCGTGCATAGACTGGGTCACCTACTTTGAATTCTCGAATTTTCAGGCAATTCCCTTTCTTATTTTTTTGTAGTCCACTGATTCTGTCTTTCGGGTTCAAAACATCAAAAAATGTTCTAATCGGTCGGCCAAACATTATTTCGGCTGGAGATTTCCCATCTTGACAGTTTGGACTTGGCGTAATTCTATAGGAAATGAGAAATTGTTGCAGAGCCTCTTCTACGTTGCCTTCTCCTCCCATCTTTAAGAGAGCTCGTTTAAGAATATCAACAAATTTCTCTGCCTGCCCGTTCGACTTAGGGTGATACGGTGGAGTTCTAACGTGTTCGATTCCATTCTGTTTACAGAACTCCGCAAACTCTAACGACGTGAACTGCGTCCCGTTATCTGAAACCAAAACATTAGGTGTACCAAACCTACCAAATAGTTGTCTCAGATGTAGCAGTGTTTCAGACGTAGATGGTCTTCGTACCACATAAATTTCAGGCCATTTTGAGTATGAATCAACCACCACCAAAAAATATTGTCCACTTATTGGTCCAGCATAATCAACATGTAGTCGGATCCAAGGTTTTCTCGTTTCTGGCCATGACTGGGATTCTGCTTTCGGCACATTCAACGGTAAATCCCACAAACCAAATTTATCAATCCAATCAATACCTAATAGATTGGTATGACAGTTCCCGGATACGTAACATTTTCCGGTCATAGTCTTTTCACCAAACGTGAAAGGTAGCTGTATTACTCCAAGAAGAGTAATATTAGTTCCTGACGCACTCTTGGCATTATAACATGTAGGTTGATATCGGGGTCGGCCAATTTTAATCCAAGTTTCTCTAGAAATTAATGTTATGTCTGACCCAGTATCGACTTGCAGTTTGACCGGTTTGCCATCGAAAAAGATGATTACATACTTCCTTTTGGATAAGAATTGGTCACTTTTTGTGGCCAGAACAACATTTGAGTTATGCGGTATTACTTTTGAAGTCTGCATCTTATTTCCTTTACGGGACTTATGCTGACGGTCAGAAACCTTTGGTTTACTTTTACAACATACTTGAGCATGACCATATTTACCACATTGAAAGCATACTCGTTTTTTAAAATAGCAAACATTGGCAGAATGACACTTACCACATCGCCAACATGACATTTTTTGTTTCACTTGATTTGGGATTTTCTGGGAGTTCGAATCTTTATTTCCATTTAAAGATTTACGTGAAGCATTAACTCCAACGTGTTCACTGTTCCTTTCTACGAGATTCGTGTCATGCTTCAAATTAACCATTCTCTGACACTCTTCGGATACTGATTGTAGACTGATATTAGGATCTTGTTCGATTCTCATTAGAATCCGTGCTCTAATATCTGCATCTACTGAAGATTGTAATCCACATACAAAAATAAGGCACTTGAATTGATCTGAGGACATTTCCTGTAATCGGAACCGCTCACATTCCCGGTTCACGATACTTGCATACGTTACGTAATCGTCCTGTACTTTCTTTACAAGTTGAAGACACTGGTATCTAGTGTGAAAAATTGATGACCGTTCACCAAATATACGAGTCAGGCATTCAACCGTTTCTTTGAACGTTATGTCGGATGGCTTCTTTGGGAGGATAAAATTACAGAATTTTTCATGTTCGGACACTCCGAGCTTTCTTAATAATAATCTCAATTTCGAACTTTCGTCCCACTCTTTACATTCATTAATAAATAAATCCTCATGGCGTTTAAACCATGCCTCAAAAGTAACTCCACTTTCTGGATCAAATCTAAATTCAGTTATTGAATTTGCAATAGAATCCGGAGTCATAGTGGAATTAGACACATTCGTCCTTGAGGAAATTGACATATTCTTGATTAATAATTCGATTAAAGAATTTTGCTGTTGCAACAAGGTTTTCAGATCATCCATTTTTGTTACAAAATTCACTTTAATTGAATATGTAAGCGTAGATCCGTTTTAATCACAGTCGCCAATGTTATAAACGTATGTATGCGTCGCCAATTGTTATAAACGTAGAGAGAGAGAATGCTGGTTATAACTTTAGGGGTTTCTGGTTATAACAGTCCTTTTACTTCTTACACGTATGTGGGACGTTAATTTATCTTAGACGAATATCTACACTAGATTCCCACCCAGTGTCTATTCTACAGGACTTCAACAGAACTCAGATCAAGAACACAATATTAGCCTGACTATAACGTCAATATATTTCACACCAAAATCCGACACATGGAACAGTCAATAAGTCGATACATAATAAGGATAGGGAAATATATATATATAACACATAACACCTGTCATCCCCTCTAATGTCTGACTCATCGAGACAACCAATCATTGACATTCTCGCCCACACATCACTTGGATTATCACGTTACTGATAATTTTGACTGATCCGTCTATGTTAGTATATGAGGACTCTGTGTGAATTGCGTTGATATATTAATAATGATACTAGTTGATGTAAAAAAAAGATAGGATGTGGCTATCAGTGGAAACAAGATCACGCGTTTCGTTTTATTTGGGACTTGTCGGCTGGATCCACCTGGATCCTAGAGTTTATCTTCACTCCGAGAATTCAACCCAGTACTTTTTGCTTCAAATACCGACGCATTATCCACTTGACTACAGGGTCAAGATGGCCACTAATTTTTGCAACGTGTATGAGTGTTAATTCAAGGTGAAATACATTGAATTATCCTGTTGTTGATATTTTCAGCTGACATTCAATTAGTTCTTGATTTCGAGTCCCAGAGTAAACATACCCGGTTGACGAGTGTCAAACAGTTCGAAACGCGCGTTTATGGTTCCACTGATGGTTAAATTCCACCAATTCTACGCAAAGTTATGTCGTAATGTCAATGTGGTATGGTGAATGGTAATGGGTAAAAGCTTTGGCTAAGCTTAATTTGTCTAAGGAAGATATAATGTTAAGAATCTCCTCTAAATAGAGAAAACTGTGTTTTTAACTCAAATCCTTATAACGTCTGTTATATGCAAGAGATGAGATCGAACTCCATACCGAAAAGTTGTAAATATACAATAAACTACTCTAAATGATTTGTTTCTGTCTACTAAATGACCTTTACTAAAAAAGTGTGAGAGAATGGAGTCATGTATTGCTTTGGTCTTACCTTTTCCTTAACACGAAGTAAGGTGTTCGCTTACTTGTTGGCTCACTCGGTATTTGATTTTATCAAATTATTATTGAAAATAATACTGACGAATAAAATTTATGTATTCATTATCATTTTGACTATTGCTCAATTTAATTAATTTATTCATAGTAAGTAAAACCTAACAAGATACACTACTCAGTAATACTAAACATGATTTTCTTCTATCCTAGTGAAGATGAAAGTACGG
Organism: Schistosoma rodhaini; assembly: GCA_944470415.2. Taxonomy (NCBI): domain Eukaryota; kingdom Metazoa; phylum Platyhelminthes; class Trematoda; order Strigeidida; family Schistosomatidae; genus Schistosoma; species Schistosoma rodhaini. The sequence continues at coordinate 15,055,474 of OX104036.1, read as the reverse complement.
GTAACTTCCGGGACCCATTAATGGACGATTATTCTATATATAGTCATATTGTTTAGCTATTGAGTAATTAGATTATGTATATCTATTCATCTTATTATAGGCTTTATTTTGACCTATAGATTATTAGAATTATACGATTTACTGTCCCTAAATTATATTCAGTTTATTGATTATTGTCTTCCACGTTCACAGCCACATTTGGCTTGATCTTGTGCAAATATTATTTTCTATCTTATGGTGTGCCGCCGTCTGACTGTCTGGTATATAAACCGAGTATACGTGAAATAAATGATTCGCATAGAAGAAGCTGAAGTTGGTGTTTTTGGACTCAATTGGAAGGGCTAGGCTGACAAACGACTAATAAGGACTCTGGACTACTCATACTGATCAAACGTCATTGATTTGGCACTGTGCCAAGATTGAAAAAGTCGTATTTTAATTGGTTGATAATCACGTGATAAAAAGTCAGACATAAAATAACAACAAATTAGACGCGGCCTGTTCATTTTATAATTCATGACAGATTTGAGTCAGATTAAAAGCAGTAATTATTGTATTACTTAATTTATGAAATGAAAAAAGCAAACCAAACATTGTTTTGTGTGTCTGTTCAGCGTTTTTCTTCTCCTTTTATATGCTAGAATCCCAATGAATTCAAAGTATTTGAATATATATATGAGATAATAATACTTTTGTAGTTTAATACAACGTTTTGTCAATACTTATAATTACCTATAAAAAGTTCGTTGTATTTTCAAATTATTGCAATGATCTACTCATCCATCCGTAAACTGTACTGTTTACTTATTTACAACGTCAATATGGGAAAAAACATCGTGATAGACAGTTAGATTTATGCATAAATATTTACTACCTTGAATCTAGAAATATATCTAACAGATCATGCATGACCTCATATTTGTATGGTTTGAATCCGATATGAATGACATTCAACACATAAATGGTTAACCTATACATTTTTGTCATTAATAGCTAACCTATGTGAAAAAAAGCACGAAAGCCTATGAACAGAATAAAAACTAAAGACATAGATTAATCATATACCATTCACTGTCGAAATGACTTTACAGATATTGTATTGTTTTTTTTTAATAAGCCGACCTAAGAAATCATATGCTTACTAGTGACTGACTCTATGAGGCATTTCCTGGAGTTCTAGTGAGAAGCAGTAACCAGTGAAGTTCAACCAGGTCTGTTGGGAGATATCAACTCACTAAAGACAGTTGGTGGATGGTTGCTCAATTTCGTGGATTGGTTGAAGTTAGATATTAACACCGTTGGATGTCGGTCGGCTCAGGGGTTTATCGATTAAGTGCTCGCGCGCGAGACTGATATGTCCTGGGTCCGAATCTCGCGAGGCGGGATTGTGGATGTGCACTGCCGAGGAGTCCCACGGCCGTCTAGTGCTTCCAGGTTTTCTACGGTGGTCTAGCTTCAATTGACTCATGATCTCAACTATATAAAACAAAATCAAGGTGTTTGTGTGTGACGTAAAATAATAAACATCTGAAACATAATATGAATTGAATTGTATAAATCAAAGATCTTTACTAGAACCTCGTTTTATTCTTTATACCTCTTAAGTTAAACGAATAGCTTTTTCTAGAATACCAAAATTTGTGACTGACATTTGTTTCAGACTAAAAATTAGTACTTTAATCAGCGTACAGATTTTCTAAACTACGTCAACTTAAAGTTATATTTAGGCAAAATATATCATCTTTATTGTTATACTGAATAAGTACTTGAGAAAGACTAAAATACATTACAGTATGGTTAACTGAAGAGGTGAAATAAATGTTAGTATAGTTTTATGCACTTTTTTTAGCTTTTGTTTTTCCTCAAATATAAATTTTTAAAAGTTGAAATTTCTACTTGACTATACTGACGATCATATATTGAAGTATATGGTTTCAAAGACGTAGCATCTTCCTTGTTAATAAATCCTAAATGGTAATTACTATCAGAAAACTTTGATAGATATGCCAAGAAAAAATAATGTTTATATGCCAAATAGCTTTGATTTTCGCACATTATTTCACTTGTTCATCTATAGCATGATACTTGTGCTACGACAATACGTTGATTTTAAAAGAAAAGGGAAACAGATTATTACAACAAACAAGTTTAAATTACCAAGAAGTAGACAATGGAAGTTTCTCAATGAATATCTAACTGCATTACAAAATTTAATTTAGGTACTACCACATTTAGATTTTCATAGAACTCAATTTAACATTTCATTAGCCAATCCAATGCGAAGTAGATATTAAAGTCAAGATAATTTATTATAACTTAACATTTTTGTAGTATCATTTACTGTGTTAAGCTCACATAGCTTACTCTACCTTCCGGACAGGCCAATTTATTCATCCTTCTTCAATCACATTTTGATCCTGTTAATTATTCGCTTATTAATCTTGACTGTATTTATATAAGGGTATGTGTGTTCATTTCCTATTTTACTCATCACATGCCTGTAATTTATTTGTGTGTGACTGTAAATATCGATTAACGCTTGATTAAATCGAGTCGGCTTACATGCCATCTCAACTGCATGTCATTTCGCTTCGCTCTCTTCCCTTCACTTCGTCCCTCTAATTGTCTGTTCAAATCAATGAGTGTACAAAATATACGTATCCAAAAATCCATTCTCGTATATATTATATGTGGATTAGTGACATGTATATTTCGATAGCAATCTTTCGTACTATCTAAATGGTTTACCAAATTAAAATTATTTAGATTTCACGATCATAACAATATAATTTTTGGAATTTTTTAAACTAAACATTTATCATTTAATTAGTTCTGTTCAGAATGTTCAAATCAACATCTACTTCAAGTTATTGAAAAGCCATCCAATGTTATTGAGATTCACACTTTTTAAACACTTGATAATTTTTTGATACTCTATTCAGGCTGATATTAATGTTGTCCTAGTATCTTATAAATCTAGTAAAAACTCAACTTACTAGACTTTGAGAATCGACTTAGTCATTACTGTTGTAAAGTTCGATTGTGTTTGGTAATGGAATTCAAGGTGTGAATTTTGTCTTTATTAGGATACATCATACGGATATAGCTGGATTCCAATGTTATCGTTTACATTGGCTTGCAAATCTGGTACCTATCGCTTCAAACGTCGGTGCGTGATTCCCTAAGTTAGTGGACCCGAGTAGTTACAAACCGGTTCATCATCATGACTTAAAGTCAGAGGGAATGTTTATGTTATAACTGGAAAAACTATATAGTTTTTGTATACAGCTGATTAACTGAATAGTGAAAAACATACTATAAAATCGCCTCAAACATATTCAGCTTGAATATAAACTGGTTGACGTGAGAGACAAAGAAACTTCGTTCAAGCAAACTGAAATATAGTTTTTTCTGTTTGGTGATTTTATATTTACATAGGGTATTCAATGTAACAATGACCTAAAGTAAAAGATGTCCATACTATGGTAATTAATTTAGATAACTGTATAGCGAGTAGTTATAACGAAAACCAACGGGAAAATTAAAACAAACACTGGTGAAAATTAATATGAATCATTAGATAAATATGTGTATGACCTCGTAAATAAAAAACAAACTACTACGATTGCTGACAACCTGAAGAGTGACCTACCTTAAAATAGATTATAAATGAATTGACAACATATTTTGTGGTTATTTAAAGATTCTAAGGAAAAGATTAAATTTGTAAAAATAAACAAAATCCTTTTAATCAATGAAAGTAAATATGCTGTTTTCAGTTCTTTTTAAAAGCTGAAAAAAGAGATCACTTGGGCACTGAGAATGATGAATTTATATATATAAAGGCGTTCTCGGTTTTTTTTACATTCCATAGTTCCTTTTTAAACTTATTACTTATCAAAACACGGTCACTTTTACATAAGATTTCGGCCTTAAGAACCTTAGTTTTACTAGAAAAACATTCTTTCATATTTACCTCTGAAATATCGTGCTCTCCCCCAGTGGTGTAGTGAACAAGAAGACTAGTCTGGACAATCGAATGTATTGGAACACAAAATTACAGAATATCTCACTAAAATCTGACAACCATACAGTAAACAGTTTATTTGCGAACTATCAATCAATTGCATTAATCTTGACTGTTGCTTCTGCAAATATCAGTCCATAGTCTCCGATTATTATTGTTCGTGCATTTCCATACCGATTGCACTTCGTTATCGATCTTCTACCGAAATATATTCTGTGTGGATATTAGCAACCCACACCACAGTGTCTGATTCAGAATTAAATATCCAGAACCACCGACTCTACCTCAATTGTGATCACATCTCAGTCCTACAGGAGGTCGGTCACGGCCCGAAAAGCTCAGTGGTAACGTCTCTGATTGTGAAGCTGAGTGACGCGGGATCGAATCCGCCAGGGAGCATCAGTTCCCTCAGGATTACAGGTACACCTTGCTGACGAGTGCCAAGTAGCACGAAACCCGGGTCCAGGGTTTCCTGTTGACCACCTCCAACCACCATCTTGACTCTACCTCTGTTACATAAAAACTAAACGTGGATGTCTTGTGTATGCCTTAGATTCCCTAACAGCTAATAAATTTGAAGACAGTGTCTTGAGTAGTTTGCCTGAATTGGTCTGGATGGCAGTCAACACTCCGTTTCATAGTCTACTACTGAGATGTATATATGGAATCTGGCACTTTGGACAATGTGAATGATCTTATTAATAATTTATTTGTACATGCGTCTGCTCTAAATGTCAATATAAGGGTTATTATAGTAGATTTTATTTACCCTGGAATAAACTGGAATACCAGCAGTGGTCAGTAATGTAATGATGACATGTTAACAACAACTGACGTGCACTGCTGGTTACAGTGAGTTTGTACACCAATAAAGAATGATAATATGTTTGACATAATATTCTGTAGAGATATCACCTCATTATCTGTACAAGTATACAGTGAATTTGAAAGGAGTGACCATTAAATAGTAGTTAGTGCTCTCCCTATCAGTCCCTCTTATAACCATCCCATGCAAAACACCAGTCAATATAGAGATTATAAGCATGCTAACTGAGATTTAGTAAGATTCTGAAACTGGGATACCTTCTTCTCAAATGATTGTCACGTGGATGTCATTGACACATTCTATCTTATCACTAACTCCCATTTAGATTCCTGCTCACCTCTTAAAACGTGCAGGTTTATTAAACCTGCTGAATTATTTATGCCAGTAATAAATTGACACCTGCAGAAACGTTACTTTAAGTCAAATAATTTGACGGCACTTGCAAGAATAACTATAACTTTTAACCAAATTAAAGAAAAGCTGTTAATTAGGAATTTTTAGCACTTAATAATGGCTCAAAAATGAAAACCTTAATTCTCCTGTCCAATAAACACGTTAGAGCAACTCGAAATGCGTATGTACCATGCATTCTGCATAATGGCACTTCTTAAACAATTGCAAAACTTTTCAGTGGTATTTTCGGGAACAATAATGAATCCCCGAATGGCACTGTTTCAATATGCAGAATTGCATCAGTATGGAGCTTAACAAAGTAGCACAGTAGTGCTCAAAACGGCATCTGGAGTTTAACACGGCTAAATGTGGATGGGTGTGCTTCAGTAATACTTCAATTAGTTTAAATCTTACCATAAATGGTGACGTGTTATCTAAGTTACATACAGTAGTAGACTTAGGTACTCTTAAGATTTGTCCTTCTCAGGACAGTTCTCAAGAGAAAACTCCAGGTTGCAACATCTTAAGGGTTGCGTGATGCGAAATCTCTATAACAACAAGTCACGTATTTTGATGTACAAAGTATGTGTTCGACCACTCCTAGAATACTGCACGTTTATTCTTAGTAGTGTGCGCATAAAAAATAAATTAAGGTTGGAATCCTTACAGGGATGATTTACACTTCGGATTCTTGGAACTGATTGAACCTTGAATTCCGGATGTAATAAACTTGGACTCAGTTCTTTACGAAAGGGGTGACTCAAACTAAATTTAATATTTTTCTTCAAGATACTGAATAAACTGTCTCTTACATACAATGAATCAATTCAATATGCAGAAACTCCTATTTATAGTATCAGTAACTCTTTGTCATTATTGAAGCAATCTCATTCTAGATCTTCTTTCTATATGAATTATTTTACCAGTAAATTCACCAGACTCTGGAATAGTTTACCCAAATCTATCCATGAAAAAAAAATCACTCCCATCCTTTGTTCGCTGTATTAGTGCTTACTTATCCGCTTAAAATGCCTTCAATATGCTTAAATCTGTAAGTATATCCTATTCCATATGTGAGATTATAGGAACTTTAATTGTTTAATCGCTTTAGTCACTGATCCCATTAATTGAACCTATATACTTTACACTCACACCGTCTCTGGTAAATTTGACTAATCTGAATAATATCTAACACGAACATAGGATCAGAAAATAACCTAGCACATGTATTATGGTAGACCTGACTGATCTATTGTAGTAATTATTGCTTTTGTTGTTCGTTGCTTTCTGTTTCTGTTTTATTTTATCTAGTAGTCACCTTCAACTATACAAAAAATTAAATCCCAAACCTTCGATCCTCGAAAAAGGCACTTAACCATGTAGAAGCTCGGTTAGTTCATAGTAGGTTGGCTTTCAATTTAAAGATCAGTCAATTCGTGACATAGTCCATTGTTAACAACTGCTTCTAATTTAACATCCTAAGTTCATTGGTGACTTACTTAAACGAGTTTTCGAAGTTATTAACATGTAGGATTTATAAAGTCGGCCCCTAATAGAGTCGTGGGTACATATTGTTGAGTATATATTGAGAAAAACAGTCGTTCAGTACTCCCTGGTTTCTAATGATACTCCAAGAGGCATCCATCTATCACAAACGCTACCTAGAAAGATAATTATATCTATTCATTCAAATATTTCTGTATAACAGTATTTTCTTATTTTCCTTCTCATAATTAAGTAACTAAAGTTTTTCAATTAAATTACGTTATTGGTTATGAAATTGGTGAAATAATCTAATACTCAAATTGAATTTCATACACAATGAGGTGAATAATTTCATTAAAAAGCAGGAATCATATAATGTAAGAAGTATTTTCACTGTTTTTGTCCTTATGCTAGTGCAAGTGTTTACAAGTAACAATAATGACGTAGTATTTGAAGCACTCAGCACCAACTAACAAGTCCCATTTACAAACCATGACAAACCTACTTTGGTCAGGGTAGCCAGTAGTATCACTAGTGCTTATCTAACTTAAGTGTAAATGAAAGCCAAGTATAGTACACAATAAACAAATGTATCACAGTAAATTAACTGTTTGTCAAAAATAATAATGACAACTGAGGAAGTAAACCTGGACAACTTCAATTTATTATGTTTGTCCTAATTATTCGGATGATTTCTAAGCATAGAGAGTTGAGTAATGATTTTCAGAGTGTTATCTGAAATTATACGTTGAATACAGCATATAATTTGCACCATACGGCTAATTTCCATCAGTAACTTTTAGCATTTCATTGTTGTATAAATCTACAAACGTTTGGAAAAGCATTTTGGTTTGGTTCAGTGTCCTTTTAGAACTATGGATGAAAACATTTTCACATCTTAATCAATGACTCTCTACGATTCTAAGAAACTGATTCTTTTTGAGTCACCAAATCAAACTTAGTCGACCTATCATTTGTTTTAAATTTTTGTTGCCGGTATTAACAATTATCTTTTCATCAACATGACTAGCTAAATATATTTGTTCTTTTTTAGTATGATGAGAAATTACTCTCTCACTTAAATTTAATTAGTCTATATTATACGAAAGTATGTACTTTTTTCTTTCCCTGAATAAATTAAACATGAGGGTTGTTTTTTTGTTATAACGAGATGTTAAACGCTATATTATCTATATCACTATGTAATAAATATTTGAGTGAATCACTGTGTTTATGCCACTTTATTGTATCAAGTTGAATACTGTCATATTATAGCGAACAGGAACACAAGTGGGGACAATGGAATATATTAGATCACAAATTACAGACTCTTACTAAAATCTGACAACCAGTTAATTTGCAAAATAACAAACAATTGTCTCAGTCATGACTGTTGCTTCTGCAAATATCAATCCATCTTCTCTGATTTCATTGTTTATGCATTTTTATACCGATTACGCTTCGTTTAAGTTCTTTCCTTATCGACTTTCTGCCAAAATGCATTCTATGTGTGACCATCGTCATATACTACTTATGTGGATGTAAGTAACCCACACCACAATATGACTGACCTATAATTTAAGGTCAACTGCCTGAATTTGAAAGATAGGATCTAATATGATAAATATTACACACGGTTAATAATCACCTGGCCAGACACTATCAGCAACAAGTTACTGTGGGAGACAACAAACCAGATTCCAGTGGAGGAAGAAATCAGGAAGAAGCGATGGAAGTGGATTGGGCACACTTTGAGGAAATCACCCAATTGTGTCACAAGACAAGCCCTCACATGGAATCCTGAAGGTCGAAGGAGAAGAGGAAGACCAAAGAACACATTACGCCGAAAAATAGAGACAGACATGAGAAGAATGAACAAGAACTGGATAGATCTAGAAAAGAAGGCCCAGGACAGAGTGGGTTGGAGAAAGCTGGTCGGCGGCCTATGCTCCATTGGGAGTAACAGGCGAAAGTAAAGTAAGTAAGTAAATTAATAATCACCATGGTCAATGGTTTTTAGAAAAATCAGAAATCTGGAAAGAAAAAATTAAAATTCAACTTTAGATAAATGATATTCAGTTTTATGAGCGATAAATATGTACTTTTTTAAGTATGACTTACTATACGTCAGTCACCGCTTGAAAAACGGAACTGTTGAGATTAGTTAAGATCTCTAAAGTATCCAGTATGTTAATCATTTGAATACTCCTATAAATAATTTTTTAGATTAGCTCCAACCAAATGGTTTGCAATTATACCTAACGCGGAAAATCATCCAACGTAGCATGTGCTTAACAGCTTCTGTAGCTTTTCTAGGGTTAGAATCGGTCCCAAGCCCGGCCAAACGAGTAGGGCTGAGATGGAGCCAGTATAGCAGCTCACATACAATTGAGTTTGTTCGCATCTAATTTGGCTAAGCCCTTTTGTTAACTTATTTAACGGACAGCCATTCATACAATAACAACCTATCTATACTATTGTACCTTTATTATGTACGCTTGAGCATTGCTTACTGCTTACGCACGTATTCATTCTGCTAGCCTAACTATTAACCACTTAATTGATTCGATGATTTATGCTTTTCCATTTGTATATATATGTACATCTTAATCATGTTCACTACACTGCTCTGCACTGCACTGTACTCGCTCATTCGATTCTCTCTCTAACTCGCCTGCTTTACGGCACTACTGTTTCATGCTTGCTTAACGTGCCTGTAATTTTGGATATCTGTGTATGGTCCAATAATAAACACAATCAACCCTTGCCCTAAAATGCCCTGGTACGGCCGAGAATGGGGAGAGTTTGCTCCCCCTCTCGAAATGCTCTCATATGACCACGCGAATATATAGCCTATGCCAGGGAAGGCCTACTCACTGCCTTCTCGTGGCGAGGGTGTTGTTCACGAAAGTGAGAGGATGAAAAGCCAATGTCTGGCGCTTTAACCGGGTTGATGGACACGGAAAGTCCACCTAGGGGAGTTGGAAAACCCTGATTCCAAACCAATGGTGCACATGGGCTCCAGTATCCTGAAGGAATGAATGGCGTATGAACCAACTGTTGGTCACCGGCTCCATGGGACTGCATCTCCTTACGATGCTCCACTGCCTTATGGACTAAACCTTTAGGTCAAAGGCTCCGGGTGTGGTCCCCTAAGAAAACCACCTGCTTCAGTCTGGGCACTTGAGCAGTATCACAGCCCTCACACAAATCGAATGAGATTTGTACGGCGCATATTTATCTGGTGCTTCCTTGTACCAATATTTATGTGTTTAAATAATAATAAATAAATAACAATCAACCCTTCGTATTCGCCTTCTGGTTTATACAGCCTTAGGACGTTATCGAGTAACGGTTATCAGGACGAACAATATACGAAGTTTAGGGATAATATCGAATATCGACCGCCACACCAGCAACTCATCCCGTAGAAAACAACCTTGCTAAAAAGAATGCTAACCAGAATATACAAATTAAACCACTCAAACTCTGTCCTATGAGTTGAATAATCTTCATTTACAAGAATTATGACACCTCGTGATCAAATCCAAGATTCTTCAGGAGTCAGGAGACTGATGCAAATTCTAACAACCAGAGTAACAATTAATATAGGCATATGGAATGTCCAGAAAATGTGGGGCACCGGAAGGACCACTCAATTAACTACGGAAATGAAGAGGTACAAATTGACGTTTCTCGTAATAAGTGAAACACATTAGACCCAAAATGGACAGTAAAGGACAGATTCGGAAGAGATGGTGCTGTACTCTGCGCACGAAGAACAAAATGCTCCACACACTCAAGGAGTTGCACTAACGCTGTCCGAGGAAACGTGTAGAGCCCTTATGTTATGGAAATCTCATGGATCCAAAACCATCAAAGCATCCTTCAAAACAAGCAAAGAGGGAACCACAATGAATGTTATCCAATTTTATGCACGAATCAATAATAGCAACGACGACGATAAGGATCATTTTCATGGGAGGTTTCAATCGATCATAGAGAAGTGGTCAGAAAAAGACCTGACAATCCTGATAAGAAACCTGAATGCAAAAGTCGAAATGGACAATATCAGTTATGAAGATATCATGGGACGACACGAACTTATTGGGAGGGAGAAATGATAATTGTGATAGATTTGCAAATTTGTTTGCATTCAACAAAATGGTTATAGGTGGCACGATATTCCCTCACAAACTCATACGCAAAGCACTGAAGTCAGACAAAGGAGTATGTGAGATGGTATGTATGTGAGAAGATCGTCTTTATCATACGGAGTTCATACGATGGACTAGACTGCAAAGTCGTGCATACACACCGACAAATGCAGGTGAAGAAAGCCAATGTAACAGCAGCAGACCTCAAAAACACAAGAAAACAAGTAAGATCCTCAAATACAACACAAAAACATCAACTAGTTATATCTTTACGAAGAATAAATGAACGGCAACTGCTGAGAACTATTTATAGACTGTTATTATAGATATATTCTGATTGTGTAACTATTAAGTAACTACATTATATATATTTATATTTCTCTTATTATAAGCTTTTATTTGATTTATTGGCTACTATTATACAATTTACTATTTATAAGTTATCTCCAAGCTATTAGACACGGTATCTAAAACTCACAGCCACTTTCGAATTGATCTTGTATAATTGTTATTTTCTATTTTATGGTGTGATACGGTCTTATTTGCTTGTATATAAACTGCATATGTCTGAAATGCGTGATTCATGCAATCGGAACTGAGATTGTGTTCTGGACTCAACAGCGGGTCAATTAAATTATAATTTATAAAGCATATAATGATGATAACTTTAGGCACTTGTGATATGATGAATAATGAAGTAAACTAACAGTCAAGACTTACCTTAAATAGGTGATGAATAACTTATCCAGTTATCCAATCTTACAATTATTCACGGTTTAAAATTAGCTTTATTAATGTTTATTTTTATGTTACATATATTGTATATAATTCAGTAAGAACTATTCCTATATGCTCACCAACGTTTTATTTTTTATTGTTTGGTCGTTGTAGATAATATATTAAAACATTAGTGAATATTACTTGACTATACGATTTATTATCAGAGGAGGTTTTGTGGAGATTTTAACAATTTTATAGTTGAATTCATGAATCAGTTGAAGATAGACCACCATGGAAAATCTGGAAGTACTATACGGCCGTTCCAGTGGTCTAGAGGTTAGGCGCTCGCGCGAGAGACTGATAGGTCCTGGGTTCGAATCTCGCGAGGAGGGATCGTGGATGCTCACTGCTGATGAGTCCAATACTAGGACTAAACGGCTGTTTAGTGCTTCCAGGTTTTCCATGGTGGTCTAGCTTCAATTGACTCATGAATTCAACTATACGATTTACACCAGTTCAACTGATTGGTTACATATTCTCATAAACACACAATAAATCAAAATCCATTACATCTAGTAATCTTTGTTACGCTTGTTGTTACATGTTCAATAAATTAAACATTATCATTAAATGCATTACACTTTTCCCTACTGCTTACTGTTTTACAATAACAGCTACATGTGTCTACTATATTATAAAAGACTAGGAAAAAAACTGAAAAAAGTTTTTTCGTTCATTTCACTTAAATTCAACATTATTTTCAGAGAAAATAAGCATTTTTAACATTCCAGTTTTCTTTAGTTTGAGCGTGTTTGTTTTGTAGAATATACATATAACAATAAATGACAGTTTAATGATCATGTAAATTCAGACTCCATAGAAATCTGTTAGTGTGTCTGTTTGTATTAACTTGGCCTATGTTTTGTCACAAGCGTGTACCATTGTGTCACAAATCACTGGTATAAAGTGCCTTACAACATTTTTCAAAGAATTTGAATTGTTATTTATGTATTTGAACTAGTATACTTTACTGTTATTTGACGAAATTCAGATTCAATATAAAGATCTAATTAGATGAACAGTAATTCTGAGGTCAAATGTGTGATTTCAACAATATTCAGTCAGTCATTAGAGAATAATTATTTACAGCAATAATGTAAAAAATAACACTAAAATTGCATAACTTGAGTGATAATCTTATTGATAACAATAACAGTAAAGTTTATTTATGTAACTCTGAATATTTTTTGTGTGCACACAAGGACTTCCATGTGAGAAATAGGAAATTCAGCAGTTGGAGGGTTAGCATATTCCTTCGACTTAAGCTTCAAAGATGATGAAATCGTTGGATTAACTAATTACACCATAAATGATACAGGGAAGTTTACTTAAACAGAGGCAATGTTATTCACTCTACTGCTTTCCCAAATATCTGCAATTAGTCGTTAACAAAAGCGTCTCGAATATTTTTAAATCTCTCGGAATATTTAATAAACGAAGAGGCATAACTTCGTTTTGCTTCCCTTAAAGGACAAAACAAAACTCAACCCAAACTTAGTAACTCAGAAAGAGATAAATGTAAATATATAATTACAATGGTAAATCAAGATCTTTCATCGCAACCTTTCTCAATTATTCGCTAACTCAACTCTTAAAACATACAAGTTCTTTAAAGTTTCTCTAATTATTATGCAAATCATCTTATTGATTTCCAAGTTTTAGATGATTATTGTTTTGTCTTGTTTTTATTTTCTTCCATAGATTTATCCTTAAACATCACGGCAAATGCATAGGTATATTATTGGTAATCATTTTTTTCATTCTGATATTGACTGAAATTATACACAAAGTCTTCCATATTCACTGAGTGTGTCGTGTGCAACCATTACGGTAATTTTTTTCATTTATTTGGTTAGGACAGTTGTCAATATTAATGTGTAATTTCCTTTAAAGATTTCACTTCAACCCCTAAAGTTTCTTAATATTTGTGTTTTTACTACAAATTTTCATTACTGATATTTGTCGATAACCTCAGAGCAATTATTTAGTTACTATATTTAATTGTTTGACTTATTTTATATAGTTGAAATCATTAGTCAATTGAAGTTAGACCATCATGGTGAATGGTTGCTCAATTTCGTGGATTGGTTGAAGTTAGACATTAACAACGTTGGATGCCGGCCGGCTCAGTGATCTATCGGTTAAGTGCTCGCACGCTAGACTGACAGCTCCTGGGTTCAAATCTCGCGAGGAATGATCATGGATGCGCACTGTTGAGGAGTCCCACAATAGGAAGTAACAGCCGTTCAGTTCTTCCAGGTTTACCATGGTGGTCTAGCTTCAATTGACTCATGATTTCAACTACATAAAATTACTAAAATCTCCACAAAACCCCCTTCTGATGTTTGATTTATTGTTACTTTTTGATATGAATAATATTGTAGCTGCAAGTGTAAACCAATGAAACAAAGTGAATACATATTACTCTCCCTCAACTGTTGCTTTGTCATTATCGATAAAATAAATTATGTATTAGAGACGAAATCAAATGAACGACTTGCTTATTTTACTTTTAATTATTAAATAAAAACTATAAGAATACAAATTCGAAAGTTAATAAACTGGGCTAATTAATTTCTACAATCTATAAAGTTAGAGACAAAATATGCTTACTTACTTACATACTTACGCCTGTTACTCCCAATGGAGCATAGGCCGCCGACCAGCTTTCTCCAACCCACTCTGTCATGGGCTTCCTTTTCTAGATCTATCCAGTTCTTGTTCATTCTTCTCATGTCTGTCTCTATTTTTCGGCGTAATGTGTTCTTTGGTCTTCCTCTTCTCCTTCGACCTTCAGGATTCCATGTGAGGGCTTGTCTTGTGACGCAGTTGGGTGATTTCCTCAAGGTGTGCCCAATCCACTTCCATCGCTTCCTCCTGATTTCTTCCTCTGCTGGAATCTGGTTTGTTGTCTCCCACAGTAACTTATTGCTGATAGTGTCTCGCCATCGGATCCGAAGTATCCTGCGTTGACAGCTGTTGATGAACACTTGTATCTTCTGGATAATGGCTTTCGTAGTTCTCCACATCTCCGCCCCATACAATAGAACTGTCTTGACATTTGTATTGAAAATTCTAACCTAGGTGTTGGTTGACAATTGTTTTGAGCTCCAGATGCTTTTCAATTGTAGGTATGCTGCTCTTGCTTTGCCGATCCGCGCTCTCACATCTGCATCTGATCCACCGTGTTCATCAATGATGCTGCCCAGATATGTAAAGGTTTCCACATCCTCCAAAGCTTCTCCATCAAGTGTAATTGGATTGGTGCATATTGTGTTGTATCGGAGAATCTTGCTTTTCCCTTTGTTTATATTGAGACCTACTGCTGCTGAGGCTGCTGCTACACTGGTCGTTTTCTCCTTCATTTGTTGTTGCGTTTGTGATAGAAGAGCCAGATCATCCGCGAAGTCTAAATCGTCAAGCCGCATCCTGCCTGTCCACTGTATCCCGTGCTTTCCTCCAATCGTTGACGTCTTCATGATCCAGACGATTACCAGGAGAAAGAGAAACGGTGAGAGTAAGCAACCTTGCCTCACACCAGTCTTTACTTCAAACGAGTCGGTGAGTTGTCCTCAGTGGACGATTTGGCAGTTTAGTCCATCATAGGAGTTCCGTATGATATTTACTATCTTCTCAGGCACGCCGTAGTGTCGAAGAAGCCTCCATAGTGTCGTCCTGTCCACGCTATCAAATGCCTTCTCGTAGTCGATGAAGTTGATGTAGAGTGATGAATTCCATTCGACTGATTGTTCCACAATGATACGTAAAGTTGCGATTTGATCTGTGCACGATCTATCCTTACGAAATCCAGCTTGTTGATCCCGAAGTTCGGCGTCCACGGAATCCTTCATCCTGTTTAACAATACCCTGTTGAAGACTTTCCTGGTATTGAGAGGAGAGTGATGCCCCTGTAGTTGTCGCATTTGCTAAGATCACCTTTCTTTGGTATTTTGATTAGAAGCCCCTTTTTCCAGTCTGTTGGTACTTGTTCTTTGTCCCAAATCTTACCGAAGAGGATGTGTAGTATCTTGGCAGTTGCTGCTACATTTGCTTTCAGTGCATCTGCCGGGATGTTGTCTGGTTCCGCTGCTTTGCCACTCTTGACTTGTCTAATGGCCATGATGATCTCTTCAATTGTTGGTGGGTCAATATCGATTGGGAGGTCCGTGGGTGCTGCTTCGATGTTGGGTGGGTTCAGTGGAGCTGGTCGATTCAAGAGTTCCTTGAAGTGTTCTACCCACCTGTTTCGTTGTTCTTCAATGTCGGTGATTACTTTGCCTTCCTTGCTTTTCACTGGTCTTTCTGGTTTACGGTGATTTCCAGCAAGTTTCTTTGTTGTATCATACAATTGTCTGTCTGGCCATCGGATCCGAAGTATCTTGCGTAGACAACTGTTGATAAACACTTGTATCTTCTGGATAATGGCTTTCGTAGTTTTCCACACCTCCGCAGCGTACAGTGGAACTGTCATGACATTTGTGTTGAAAATTCTGATCTTAGTGTTTGTTGACAATTGTTTCGAGTTCCAGATGTACTTCAGTTGTAAATATGCTGCTCCTTCTTTGCCGATACGCCTCCTCACATCTGCATCAGACCCACCGTGTTCCTCGATGATCCTGCTCAGATATATAAAGCTTTTCACATAAGAGTGAGAAGAGAATTATTAAAAATATTTTTTTGAACTTATTTCTTCTCTCATATGACAGATTAAAAGGATATAATGTTCTATGCTTAAGAAACTTTCTTATTTGGAAGAACTGTTTGTTATTTGGTAACACATCAGTATAATAGTGGTATACTACCTGACAAAGAACTGTTTATTCCTCTCCAATTATTATGATTTTGTATTCTATATTGTAGAAATCAGTGATAACAAGGAACTTATGAAAGATTTTTATTCTCAAACTAAAATAATGGGACAATATGAAACTATCTTGACAAATTTATACAGACTTTAATTTAGAAATTAAAATATATTTACTCTCCTGTACAATCAAAGTACAAAGTGCTCACTCGATAATGAAATAGATGTTTGTGTTATTCACAAATATAATGAAAGCCTCATGGTTAGACATTCTACTTCAGAGAACATATTACAATAAAAAATACCTACTTGAAGTCCAAATATACTCTTTCCAGTTAAAATAAATAAATTACATCACCTATATCTGAATTAACCAACAAATATAGATGAATATATCATATGAAACACCATTTCTAATAACGGCCCCCGAAAGCCCTGGTACGGCCGAGTGTGGTGAGTTAGCTCTCCCTCTCAAAATGCTCTCACATGGCCACGTGTATATAGCCCCTGCCAGGGCAGTCCTACTCACTGCCTTCTCGTGACATTACTGTTGTTTACGAAATCGAGAGTACGAAAAGCGAATGTCCAGTGCTTTAACCGGGTTGGTGGACACGGAAAGTCCACCTAGGGGGGTTGGAAAACCCTGATTCCAAACCAATGGTGCACATGGGCTCCAGTACCCTGAGAGAACGAATGGCGCATGAACCAATCGTCAGTCACCGGCTCCATGGGACTGCATCTCCTTACGATGCTCCACTGCCTTTTGTATCAGTTCCTTAGGTCAAAGGCTTCGGGTGTGGCCCTTTAAGAAAACCACCTGCTTCGTTTTTATTATATCCCCCGGTGAATTACGAATGGTAACTTTTAGGTCTATTTATGGATCAATGTATTATGCCTATTTCCTATTGTATAATTGTTACGTAACTAAACTATTCATATTCGTGTTTCTCTTATCATTAGCTTTATTTTGATCTTTGATTTATTAACATACGATTCTTGAGTTATAATCAGTTTATTGATTACTTTGGTTTGTATAAAGACTCATTGTGTTTGTAAATAATGATTCATATTGCCGAGGCTGTTATTTGTGTTCTGCACTCAACTGGCTGGGCTATGCAGATAGGAAGGACCGAACAGCACCCAAGACTGCTCGTACGGTTTCAAGTATCATTTGCGTCCGATCAATAAATTCACTCCTCTCTAAATTGGCGTTCATATATTAAATTGGGCACTCATACGTTATAACAGTTTTGGGCACCCGGGCAGTATCACGGCTCTCACACAAATCAAACGAGATTTGTTTGGCGCATATATATCTGGTACCCCTTTGCACCAATAATTTTGTGTTCAAATAAATAGACGAATAAGTAAATTTTAATAACGTTATGAATTTTTCACAACTATTCATTATTCATATACAGTTGAAATCATGCGTCAATTGAAGCTAGACCAACGTAGAAAACCTGGAAGCACTGGATGGCCGTTTCGTCATATTGTGGGACTCCTCAGCAGTGCGCATGCACGATGTCATCTCGCGAGATTCGAACCCAGGACCTACCAGTCTCGTGCCAGAGCACTTCATTATTCAATCAAACATTTTGTTAATGTATATATCATTAAGAATTTAGTATTTCATAATAAAAAATGGTTTAAGATTATTAATATATACCACAACTGGTAACTCATATGTCCTTAATGACGTCAATCATTAAGGATATTAACACCAACAACAACAACAACAACAACAACAACAACAACAACAACAACAACAACAACAAAAACCCAACTTCAGTCAGATATTATCAAAGTTTTCTTAAAATAAATAATAAATTTATAAAACTATATAAATTAACAATGAAATTCAAGGTTAAAAAAAAGAAATGTTAATTAACTATTTCCCAGTTTTAGATTTTAACATAATAATAACCAATTTATTTCTACCCAGTATCCATCATCTCTATTCAGTCAATTAGCTAATAATAGAATTAACAGAACTAAGTTAAATCTTGTCTTATTTCATAATTCCATTTTATTATAATTAACTTATCAATCTATTCCTGTTCAATGTAATCTACATACATCTATTTAATATAGAAAAAGATCATTATATTAGATAATTTATAATAAACTATACAGATTTCATTAAGTAGAAAACAAAAAATAGAAAAACAAAATTAGACGGAAATCATTTCTCTCTCTCTCTATATATATATATATATATAGTGTGTGTGTGTGTGTAAAGTTGTGCTTAGATACTAGGAAATGTAACTCAAAAAGAAAAAAGCAGTTCCTTTTTTATACAAACACATATTGTATAATATATCTGACTATTGATGTTAATATTATTTCTTTAATGAAGATAAATAAGTAGTTGTAATACAATGAGTTGAATAATCTACAACTTAATCTGAAAAATTTAATTAGAGTTAGTAGATTTAGTCTACAGAATATATACACATTTTGTCTTACTTAATGATTATGTATAGTTGAGTTAATCTCCATCTTATCATACAAAACTAAGGTAACAGACATATTTAATGATTATTGGCACACGTTAATATATATATGGTAAATTATGTCAGTTTTTATTGCCTATTAACCATTGTGAGAAAGTCATATATTTAGTATAATATATCTGAGCAATTACTAATGTATAGAATAATCTCTATTCAAGGTGATAATGTAAATTGGATCGTTCAGTAGACATAAAAGTGATTTTGATTATCAGAAGGGCTTTTGTGGAGATTTCCATATTTTCATAATTGAAATCATGAGTCAATTAACCTATCGGTTAAGTGCTCTGGCGCGGTGACCAGTGAAGTTCAATCACGTTTGTTGTGAGATGACAACTCACTGAAGACAATTGGTGAACGGTTGCTCAAGCATCATGGATTGGTTGAAATTAGACATTAACACCGTTGGATGCCGGTCGGCTCAGTGGTCTATCGGTTAAGTGAGATCGTGAATGTGCACTTCTGAGGATTCCCATAATAGGACGAAAGGGCCGTCCAGTGCTTCCAGGTTTTTCATGGTGGTCTAGCTTCAATTGACTCATGATTTCAACTATGATATTGATCAATCTCTACGTGATATTATCAGAGAAGATTTTTAATTGACAACTTTGTCCTCATATTATGTGATAGAAGTGCTTGTTCCATATTTCTTAGAGAACATTTATTTCACCTAATTCTGTTTACTAAGTATTGATAAATATATTTGTTACATTCTCTATTTGATTGCGGTAGAATACAATATACAAATAACGACACTCAAACATATACAACCTCACAGTTTCAAATCAGAAAACGGAAGGGGCAAGAGAAGTGATTATTAGGTAAGAATCAAAAAATGTATAGAGAATTATCAGTATTTGTAGTTATAATTCAGCCAAGCAGCAAGGAGGCATTTTATGCTGTCATTCAATCGTAGCCTGCCACGTTGATATTTTGGAAAGTTCTATCGGGCTCCGATTGCATGGAAACTCTTCGGCTCCTTTAGAACCTCTGGGGAATCCGCTAAATACAACTTTAACATAGCAGGAGAGAATTATCTTATGTTAAACCCAGTAGATAGAATCAGAGGATTTCTATGTTCTATTATTAAGCAATTATGTCTTCCGCTAGTATTATCAAGTCAATTAACACAACTTAACATGATTAAAATAAATTTATACACCTGTGACAATTCTAATTACTGAACTCATTCTTAACAATGGGATTTTTGAATGGTATCTTCATCAAGGAAACTATGCCACTACTTGTTGACAACTTGAATAGATGCTCATTCGTCTAAATTACTGTTGAAGGAGATAATAAATTATGGATAAGTTACAGCCATCATTCATCTAGCAACAGAATAATCCGGTGTAAAGTGAAAATGAGGTCAAAGATATTGAGATTTTTATTAAATGTAGGTAATGTAGATATATTAGAAATTAAAAAGCGAAAATTATTTCAATTTAGCATAAAACGGAGCTAAAATGAAATAATAAATGAAAACTTTATAACAGTATGCTTCAACTAAGAAAATCATGAAGTGCTTGATAGTTAACAATCCAGTACCTCAAATATCAATTATGTATTCTACAGAAAAATATATAATTTACTTATTTATAATGTTACCCTAATGTTGTATATTGCTTTTCTCCTCTAGACTTTGAATTATCTAATTTTCCCTTAAATTTCCTAACTGAAATGCTACCTGTATTACATGAAATTCTTTCAATTAATTGACATCACTTTGTTGTCTTTGAGCCTGAATCTGATATTGTTTTGAGAATATACTATGAAAAATGAGTACATCACAAGTACTACCATGCGAAAGTTTAGGTCAAAAAAAAACATTTTAAACGAACATGATGTATTTGACTGACAAGTAATTTATATTTGTGACAGTGAACAAAGTACCACATTTTTTATATTCTCTCATATAGATTATTCTTTAGTCGGTACTCCAGTTTTTTAAATAATCGTAGAACAATTTGCGCAAATCTGAGGCTAGTGAATTTCCTTAACATGTCATAAAATTGGTACTGAATAGTTTCGAATTATACTGCCTATTTTCAGTAAAAAACGTTTAGATAGATCAATAACTTTATTTGACTGAAAAAGTTTTTTTCCTTCCAATTATCAATACCGAAATAACAATCAACTAGTCATTCGACACATTTTCATTTGGTCACGTTTTATAGAATAGGTGATCTAGAATTTCCTGTAAAATAAATTTAGATGCTCTCACTTCTGGAATATAAGAGCAGATTTAGTGTCCGAGTAAGATTCACGTTTTTAATAGATAGTGGTAATTCCTCATCAAGCTGTTGCTTAACACTCATGTTACTGAACGAAGAGATAGAAACTGAAAAGTATAAAACTTTGTCAACTCATATTTATATTCCTTGGATCAAACTAAATGTTGACTGACTTTTACTTCATTCATCCATATTACATGACCACATCAGAAAGCGAACATTTTCATTTTAAAAAGCCAATCACATTCTTGTAAACAACTTGAACTGCTTATATATAAACTAAACTATTGTAAGTAAACTCATCACAGAGAGATTTTCCAACAACTGAATATCAAAGTATATGTTATGTTTTGTTGAAATATCATTACATTATTCTACCAATCTAGACGGAAACCATTGATTGTTTTACACATAGATAATATTCCAAGAGATATAACACAAAAACTTTTATACTTCCTAATGCTTAAGGATACAAAATTAAAAATGCATGTTCTGTTTAATTTTAAAAAGCTTGTTTAGGTGAAGTTTAGAGAAAATGTCTTCATCTATATACGGAATTCTCATTTAGTACTATTGTTATTAAAAATTTATCAAGATGATGGATCAAAAAAACGTTTGATGCTCATATTTTATCAACAATCCTTTATTGAATCACGTCAATGTATATCTTGTTAAAAAACAATATATAATGAAGATTAATATCCTAAAGTGAAATATCATTCTCTTATTCCTTTCTACACTTCAACATACACAATATTGATAGATAAAGGAAACACTTACAATTGTTGATATTCCTAGATAATTATTCTTCAAGTACCACATTCATTTCGGACTACAGTGCAAAGTCGTGCATGGAGGACAGCTGACAGATACATTTCCAGTAGGGACCGGAGTCAGACAAGACTGTCTATTATACCCCTTCCTCTCTCTTCTAGTGATTGACTGGATTATGCAGACTTCGACATCTGAGAGAAAATACAGAATACAATGGACATCTCAGAATCAATTAGACAATTTGGACTTTGCAGATGACCTAGCCCTCATATCTCAAACACACGAACAAATACAGACGAACACAATGCTCAAATAATTTCAAAGTGAGAGTCTTCAATATGAACGTCAAGACAGTCACTCCTACTGTACGGAGCTGAAACGTGGAGAACTACTACATTCATCGTCAAGAAGGTGCAATTATTTATAAATAATTGTCTACGCAAGGTACTCAACATTCACTGGCCGGATACCATCAGCAACAGCCTTCTGTGAGAGAGGACACAACATCTTCCAGCTGAAGAGGAAATTAGGAAAAGACGTTGGAAATGAATAGGACATACATTGAAGAAATCACCAAACTGTATCACGATGCAATCGCTAGCATGGTATGGTGAAGGGAAGTGGAAGGCCAAAGAACACATTACACCGGGAAATAGAATTAGATATCAAAAGAATGAATGTTAACTGAAAATAACTGTAAAGGATTGCTGAGGACAGGGTTTAATGGAGAATACTGTCATGAGGCCTATGCTCCTCCACGAAGGGTAACAGGCGTAAGTAAGTAAGTGAATACCATATTCACTTGACAAACTTAATAGATAAAAATGAGGATAAATATCTACATCAAATATTTGATATGAATGTCTAGGAAAAATTTATATGCAAAATTATTCTCAAAATTTTAAAATACCTAGTATTTGATAGTTTAAGAGATGTCTTCTAAAACATTCTTCATGAGAACACCACTATTCTTTTAGTACTATTGTGGTGTTGTCTACTTATATCTATATAAGTAGTATATGGTGTGGGTCAGACATAGAATGTATTTTGGCAGAAGACCGATGAGGAAAGAACTGAAATGAAGCGCAATCGTTTGGAAAATGCATGAGCAATGGAATAAGAGAAGAAACAGTGAAGATTGAAACAAATTGTTGTTAATTTGCAAATTGACTGTTCATTGTTTGGTAATCAGAATTTACTGAGATAGTCTGTAATGTTTGCTTGAATACATTCGATTGTCCCCAACTAGTATTCTGTTCACTACACTATCACTATTTCAGGAAATAATAATTATAACTAAGTTCGGTTAACTATTTTACATAAATCCATCATGAACTCATTTGTAGGATAAAAATTTAGTTTTCAGAATATGCTAGATAGAAGATTATGGACCATTGTATAACGACTAATGGGTCAAATGTACAAGCGCTTTCTGTGAAATCTGAAGATAGTTGTTCAATACCTCGTGACGTTTTACATGTAAACTACCGAGGTGCCTCATACTAAAATAAACAGCCATTGTGTGCTTCCTAGTTTTCAGTGCTTGTTTAACTAATACCACTTCATGATGTAGATTATGTTAAAGTTATAAAACTGATAAAAACCAAATAATAATGTATTTCAAGGTATTCATCAAAAATTATGGTTGTATATTTCCCGCGTATTTTTATAAATTATGGCAGTATTACATTTAGTATTGTTTGTTTGGATCTTCCCATCGATGTGTTTAGGACTGCAACTGGTCATCTCTGCTTACTATGGCAGTAATAATTTCGTTATATTGTATAAAATAATTTACGACTAAAACAGTAAAGTAAAACAAATCTGAAAATAAGGGATTATATATAGTAGGGGCTGGTGGGTGATAATCAGGAATAATTATATAGTTTTTACAAAGATATTTGATCTAAAATCAGTAATTCTTTCTGAATGCAATGGTCATGCTAAATCACCAGGGTTTCTACATCATCCTTTTATATCCAACAGATGATAAAAAGTTCACATTTGGGTCATTTTGGACTCAACAAAAATAAAGCTTATTAAAGCATGCAAATAGATTTCTGTCCATTATTATTTTATTAATCATGGTGATGCTACTGAAATAAAGCACCGATTTCCTGAATATTAAATTATTCAGAATAATTAATTTTATGTCTTTTCTTTTGATTAGTCATATTTATATCAGAATAATGAATATTTTAAGAAATATATCTCAGTCATTCAATATATACTTTTCATTTTTTTTATTGAGTTCATGTTTATGAAAGCAAGTTATTATTTGAATTCCTCAAAATTCGAACATTATTATTATTATTATTATTGTTATTATTACGGCTGGCGGCTAGCATTAGAATCAAAGACGCGCGTTTCATCCTATTTGGAACTAATCAGCATGATATACCTTAATCCCAGATCCAGGACTCGAACCTAGTGCCGTTCACTTCTAACCATGGGTTCGAGTCCCGGAATGAACATCAAATCTTGGATGTAGGTACGAGTTCCAAATAAGATGAAACACGCGTCTTGGATTCTACTGCTAGCCACCATCCATCTTTGCTTATAATACTTGTGAATTAAAGAAATGCCGAGGCAATCCTCACATGATGCACATATGCTAATAGTAAAAGACTGATCAATTGCAGTCCTAGACATCAATGAAAAGATACAAACAAGCAATTCAAAATGAATTATGATCCAACATTTAGCACAACAAAATATTACAACACTTATGTTTTATGAACTTTTTAATTGATGGTTTGTTAAATAGTTAAAATGAACTACATATGTAAAAGTTGTGATGTCTGCAGTTATATGCTTATTCTCCTACTAATCGTAAGTTAAGGAACAGTCTAAAATCACAGAAAATTGAACAGCTGATTAACTTTGAAAAACCATAACACTACATACACATTCTACACATAACCAAACACTGAAATAGTTGTCTAGATTTTTAATCCAGAACTTTCGGATATTTCAATTAGGTATCACTGGAATCTACTGTATAACGAGTTTGTTAACTCCATCTAATAACTAAGCTTGAATAATTTTATAACGAATGGTTTTATCTCTTTAAATTCACTCCATAAGAATAGTAGAACTATCAAAATTCAAAAGATTACAAAACGTAACTTGAATGCCCCATATAATGTTAAGTGCTCACCTAATTCTACGGAAAGAGAATGAGTTAGACGGTTCATACTAATCGATGTGTGCGCGAAAGGTCGACTATCAAAAACGTAAGCGTTAGAGGGTGTGATTGAAAAAAAGAGTATATCAAGAAGGGGGAGCGTTAATTCGGTCGACAGTCAAAAGACAAATAAACGAAAAGCCATATATTAATAAAGGTGAGCATCGAAAGAAGGAATTAAATTTTTAATGATTTGAAATTTGATAGGTTTTCCGTCATTCTTTCTTTCGATGCTCACCTTTATTGATACGCGACTTTTATAGTCAATTTCCTACATGAGACCTCTGTAATCGATACCGTAGTGGATAACTAAATCTTCTAACTTTTAATCTGATATCGGAAAACTGATATCACATGCGTCATATATAAATATACACTTTTTTAATCAGTCCACATAAATAATTTACTATAAATCAGTTAATTGTAACTGAAATGGTGCAAGTTCCATTTTAAACTGCAGTGGTAAAAACATCTTTGTTATTCATTTAGTTACACTGTTACAATACAGCTTACATTTAGTCCTACTGATTTCCAGCCACTTCTAGCTAGATCTCCCACAAATGTTATTTTCTATTTTATGGTACGATATGGTCTGTTTCGTTTGTATATAAACCCGGTATCTTTGAAATACATGATTCATATCGCATAGGCTGATTGGTGTTCTGGACTCTAACAGGCAGGACTAGGAGGGAAGAAGAACCGATAAGGATTTTAGACTTCCCGTACAGGTTTACACATCATTGTTCCGATCGATAAATCACTGTTCACTAATTAGCGGTATCATGACGTTATATATTAATAGGGCAAATGGTCACAAGTTTTGACAATTTAGTTACACCGTTATAATACAACTTTCATTTAGTCATTTTTTATTTAATTAAAAACAGTGCATCATAGTGATACAAATTTATAATGAATGAAAAATATAACTTTTATAAGTTGAACTAAAATAAAAAACAAACGCCTAACATTTAAACACTATAAATCATTTACCCGAGTTTTTCATGAAAGATCTTTCTTTCACAATTGATTGATCACTGGATGGTGATCAATGTTATGCGTGTCAAGTCCTTCTTAGTGCTGATCGAAGCTGAGTGACACAGGATCGAATCCATCAGTGGGCACCAGTTCCCTCAAGATTACAGGTACACCTTGCTGACGAGTGCCAAGTAGCATGAAACCCGGAGCCAGGATTTCCTGTTGACTACCTCCAACCACCTTCTTATCTCAAGCTTTTTTTTCCTTAACAAGGTGTCTAACAATACACATCATAGTTTTTTTTATTTTAACTTTCGTTTAAATTAGAGCGAATGGTTTCACAGTATTTCGGCGCCGAGTTGATGTAAGACATTAAATAGAAATAATATATTTGTAAAATCTCAGCAAATGAATTTGAAGTAAATCCAACGTTTTGCCTGGCGATCTGGTCCAATCTTTTTCAAGGAAGTATCTCCTTGAAATATTTCCTTGAAAAAGCTTGGACCAGATTGCCGGGCGAAACGTTGGATTTACCTCAAATTCATTCGCTGAGATTTTACAAATATATTATTTATATCTAATAAAAATACCTCAGTCTTAAAATCATTAAAATCCACTGATACATTTGTACTTATCCCTAATCTGTCAAATAACGTTTAAATTATGATAATTACACATCCACAGATCTACATCATTTGGAAACATAAAACTGAAGAGAAAGTTAAAACGTTTGACTGATTACAATAAAATAAGTTTATTTTTAATGTATGTTCAGTTTATCAAATGACTCTTCAAAGTAAGGGCTTGGTATATGAATGGTAATTATCATTCTCTTTCTGTTTTCATTTGAAGTTTTAACCAATAATCCATATTTTTCAAACAATTTTATGGATTATTTATGTGTTTAAGTTAGGTATATATTCAAATTCATCTTGTATATTAACTTGTTCCAGTATGGGACTCCTCACTGGTGCATATGCACAATCGACCAATCATCAAATCTAGAGCTTTCAGTGAGGTATTGGATGCACACTGATGTTATCTTCAAAAGGCTCTGGGATTGATATCATCAGTAATCCAAAGCTATATACTTACATATGAGTGTTAAGGAAGAATAAAAGTCTTATAGGATGAGAAATGAAATCCAGTTCAATGAAACATTCTCCCGACATCTTAAAGCTTCATTTTCAGATGTTCTGTGAAAACTTGTCATATTATGGTTTAGCTTTGAAATCGATTCAATGTACTTTTTTTCAATCAGTTTGTCTACTTACCGTTTACACTTTAGTGGCCCTTAATCTGACTCTAGGTCGATTGTATCTGATTGTTATTGAATGATTGCTGTCGAAATATGTATGCTGCCGATCCTCGTATATAATCATCGACCTAAATCACGTTAGTGAATAACGGAATTAAGTAAGTCAAGTACGAGAATGTATTTTTGATTGCTTATATTTCGTAAACTCATTGATTTGAACAGACAATCAGAGGGATGAAGTGAAGAGAAGAGAAAGAATCGAAACGACGCGCAGTGGAGATGGAGTGTGAGCCAACTCAACTTAAAGCTTTAATCGATATTTATAGTCAAACGAAAATAAGTTACAGACATGTGATGGACAGCATAAAAAGTGCACACACATACCCTTATATAAAAACAGTTAAGATTAATAAGCGAATAATTAACAAGGTCAAAATTTAGCCTGAGAAGAATGGATAAATTGATTTATCCAGAAGCTAGAAGAAGCTATATGGGCTCGAAATAGGACCAACCGCTACAACATCTCCTAATACCAGACGAAAAGATTATTTTCTCCATAAAACAAGAAAAGACTTTATAACAGTAATTGTACAAGAATTAATGATCTAAAAATAATATCTTTTACTTAAGATCCAAAGTTCATTCAACTACTCTCATTCTAACTTCCTATGAAAACTATGATGTCATTATCAATGCTTAAGAGACAATGAATGCTCTGTTCACATTTCCAGTTAAATAAATAACCTACATTGAGCTATAAATCAATATAAATTTATCAGTGATTATAATATATCCATCCCCTATTAGTTAACATCAAAATACATAGTCCTTAATTCTGTATACATAAGATAAATTCACTAAACAAAATAAAATATTATTAGAGATAAACATCAGTAGGGTTATTTTTGACTCTTTTACTTTTTTTTAATTGAATGTCCATTTATCCTTTCCGATATCTCCTCTTTAATCATATTTCACATTTATCAATCTTCTATGGCTCACTGAAATTCTTTATCCATGTTGATCAATCTTTATTTAACCTTCACACTGATATTTAGTATCAATAATTTATCCCTATTCAACTTACTCATCTTGTTATGAATATAAAATGTTTTATATATACCGAATGTCACTAACATTATTGTTGTTGAAAGATAATTAACATAATTTTAGTTAATAGAATCAGAGTACTATATGAATGAATTGAAGAATGGTAGTTCTGATAATTGTTATGACAAAATCATATCAGTGTTTATATAGTTAGGAATTATATATATATGGAAAAGAAAAATAGTCAGATGGGAAAATGAATGAATTATTCAATAAACTATGGTAATAACAATATGAAAACGAAAAAAAACATAGTAAGAACAAACGTAATTATGCTTTACATGAAGATAAAAGAAACCACTTGCCTTGAGCAACTTGTCGTTGCAACAAAATTTAGCTTAACACAAACTCTTTACCACCAGTATACATGAAAAGATTGTATCTTATAATTGGTTTCAAACAGGATGAAATTATTGAACTGTTAACAAGAAGAACTGAAGAAAAATATCAACAAAACATCCTTCTATCCTTACTATGAATCAGTTTTGCCGTCCGTTAAATACTAGGTTTACATGTAAGTGATAATCTTCTACGTGCACTCACTTTAGTGTAGATTTATAAGTGAAAGTGCTCCTCTAAAGATAACTTCCTAGCGCAAATAACCATACAAGCTCACTACGATCTCTTACATGTTGAATTGTGAGTTGTCGAAAAATCAATGTCTTATTGTCTCCTGAAAATTTATAAATTTCAGAAGATATATATATATAATTTTCAAGTAAATATATAAGACTTCAGAGTATATGCAGAAATGAATTTTCATTTTTTTTCTAGTTAATCTCATTAGTAGTAATATAGCGAGATAAAACCTGCGTTTTTGTCCTGCTTGTTACTCACCAGCTAGATGTACCTAAATCCCAGAGTTGATATTAACTTCAAGATTTGAACGCAATACCATTTGTTTCAAACATCAATGCAATGTATACTTAGCTACCGAGTAGAGATAGCCCCTCGCTTGAATAACGAATATGAATCTTAAAATTTTAGTGGTTTTAGTTATCCCGTTGTTGATATTTTGACTGAAATTTAATCTAAATCATTCAAGTTCAAAATTACACCCATTTTGTAATTTCATCAAGCAATTAGAAAATAGATTGATATTTTAAATATAAAGTAACAAATATCTGTTACCATTATCATTACAGTTATCAAGTTAAACTACACAAGACCTAAATATCTCATGTTGTGCGTTGACAAACCTCATAATTATCTTACTTACAGACAAGTTGTGTGAAATAAACCATTTAGAGTTTCCTTGAGTTTATATATTTAGACAACCTATTTTCCAAGAGATTGTATTATTTAATATTCAGTTGTAGGGAACATTTTAAGTGGTTGAAGACGATTGATAAAAAATCTCAGCCCTATGTTTTATTCTATTTAATACTCATTAACATGGAAATGCTATAGTTTTGGTTGAAAAAATATCTTTTTGATGGAATTCGAAACATCATCATGCCGTCTTTATAGATCTACACTGTTCACCTATAAAAATGACTTGTCTGCACTAATTACTCAGTTATCAATAACCGAAGGGTTGTTGTTCAGTAATTGATTCCGATCTCGCTAGAAAAAAGAACTCGGTTATTATAGAAAGGATAAATTCAATTATATGAAGATATATTTTGAAAATTTAATGTCATCCCGTATTTCACCGAAATAATTATCATATAAATATATGATATCTCTGCAAATGATTTATTAATCTCAATCACTTAAATAACATTGAGAAATAAAACGGATTACGGAAGTTTATTGTGTCGATTTTTAGTTATCATTATCAAAGAATTCCCTTTAGAAATAAATTTATCAATGGAGTATATCAGTTCATGTTCTCTTGATGATCATTTTATCGATTCCTAGTTAGTAGATGAAGTAGTCATGGTAACGAAACCCAGAGTATTATTAACACATTTAAGAAAAACCCTTCAGATAGCTAATAAACGTTATGTACTTTCTGATAAAATGTTATTTTATTAAAAATGAGTAGATAAATTATATAGTCCATTAACCGTTCTCTGAGTTGACCTAACTATTCTCACAATTAACAACATATAAACAATGGATGTGAATTACACTTTTAATAGAAATAAAATGTTCGATCTATTGTGCATCGAATAATCCAACAAGACATTGTTGTTCGATATACGTCATCCCATAACCTTGTACTATAGAAATTAGACAGACTGAGACATATAGCTCTTTACTACTGATAATCGAACAACAGCTTCCTAATCTGAAGATTTCGTAAGCTTCTACTTACCTTTTCGACGTGAATGTATGTAACCGTTTTTCAGCAGCGGTTTTTTTTCTTCGAAAAAGAATCAAGATAAACGATCAAATGATAATGAAACTTATACACCTTTTTGCCTGCAATCCTAGATACAGACATGCAACTAAAATAGTTGATTATTATACTTAATACTTTTTACTTGCACTAGCTTAGTAATTAAGATATTTGAGATGAAAATAACTGATGAATGAAGATATTATACCGGGTATAAATACACCCTTTGTCTGACTTGTAATTTAAAACTTTTCTCGCATTCCAACATTACTTTCCCTTCATATTCCACTTCCTCTTTTACAATTTAATTTTTCAAAGTTTAAATCATGAACTGATGTTAGCTAGACCACCATTGTAAAATGAGGATGACTAGGCCGCCATTTCTTCCCAGTATAGAACTTCTGAACCCTGAAGATTCATGACCCCGGACAGGAAGTTCAGCCCAAGACTCATGCCTAACCTCTACACCACGATATTGTTCGATGGTCTAGCTGAGATTTATTCACTATTTGAACTGCAGGAATTCTATAATCTCTACTAAACCCTATGCTGATAATTATCATGTGCTCACTATGGACTAGCTTCGACAGGCAATTCTCGGAGTTCCATTGAGAAGGCGTGATCATTGAAGGTCAACAATATTGGGTGTAAGACAGATATCCACCGCAGGAAATGAAAGATGGTCGTGCAATACCGTACAATTGATTGAAGTTAGGAATTAACACTAATGGATGTCGACTCAGTGGTCGCAAGGTTAGGCAATCGCGCTCATGACCAACAGTCTTGGGTTTGGCTACCTGTGGGAAAGGGGTCATGAATGAGCACTTCGAAACAATCTCATACCAGCACAAAACAGTTATTCCATGTTTCCTGGTTCTCAGTGGTGGTTTGGCTAACATCAGTTCATGATTTGAACCATAAAAATTCTAAAATCCCGACAGACCCTTTACTGATTTAATTTTTAATAAATATTCAGCAAAATAATATTTATATCTTTTATATATGTACACAGTTATTTGAAACTATATTACTTAAAATAATATGTAATCATATAAACATAGATAGCTGTGTTGTAAATTATGAAGTTGTTTCTTTAAATAATGTTACCTCTTGAACTTATTCTCATGCACATTTCTAAGAACTTTCCTCAGCTGAGAATAATCTCATGTCTAGTAAACTAAAATACATAGCATTTCTATAAAGATCCATATAATTAGTCAGCGTATTTAATACAGTTTGTGACAGTTTTATCATAAACAGTTGATATCAATATAAAGATATGTATTTTTGATTTTTTTTTCAGTTGATAAACAACAGAAGCTTATCGGCGTATATCCACACACAATATTAATACGTTAAATTTGTAGAGGTTAATTCCTCTCAATTTGATTCCAAAGTAGATTGTTTCATTAACTATGTATTTCAGTGGGACAATTATTCTAGTAGCACTAGAAATTTACCCAATAATATTCAAAAGCCAGAACACCAGTTGTAGAGAGAGTGTACTGCTAATCTGTAATAAAATTCACAAGCATCAGAGAGGTGAATGAACAGTAAAGTAAGTGAAAAGTCAAAGTATATATATTTATTATTTATTTTATTTTACTACTATTAGCTTTATTTAATATTATATTTTTGGTATACTATAAAATTCTTAGTACAAAGTATTTCAACAAGTTTCATTTTCTTACTTCTTTGTCGATCCTGATGACAAATATTGAGTGTTTGCCAGCTAGAAGTTAGCAGTCCAAGAATCGACATCTAAATAATCTACATTCTTTTCGCTGTACATCGCCAGTAACCAAGATGTCTCTGATTAGGCTTTTTTCGTGACTTGTACAGCGGAAGGTTGTAAACTTCCCATAAACTCACCTGAATAGTTTATGCGGTTAAGAAACATAATGATGTGTTAAAACAAGCAAAAACAGATAACTTGTTGAAATATCTAAAGGGCAAAAACAAGTAGCCTAGATGTTTAAGCAGGCCTCCAATTAATCAATACGTGGGTAAACCTATTGATAGCTCGTGTTTAAGATCAATGGGAGGGTGCATACAGATTGTGGTGCAGTCGTGCTTTCAATCAGTCTCACAAATACTTTAGCATAATGGATTAATTGTCTAAATTACAACAAATACGTTATAAAAAAGTACAATAGATTTGCTATAAATTATTCAATACAGAAGCATTTAATGATACTTTTTGCTGAAATGCCAAATGTTGTCAATTCACTTTTGCATCAGTAAAAAAACATTGA
Source organism: Schistosoma rodhaini (assembly GCA_944470415.2). Classification (NCBI taxonomy): domain Eukaryota; kingdom Metazoa; phylum Platyhelminthes; class Trematoda; order Strigeidida; family Schistosomatidae; genus Schistosoma; species Schistosoma rodhaini. Next base: position 15,022,406 of record OX104036.1, on the reverse strand, counting down.
TAATATTCTCTCTAATTATACTTGTAGTGGTAATTAAGTAATAGGTAAATTTATATCATTATTATTCAATGAATAATTACTGGTTAAGTTAAATTATTTTTTAAGTAACTATATTCCTATTAAATTCACTAGGTTTGAGTCCCAGAGTGAACATCAACTCTGAGATGCAGGTACATCCAGCTGACGAGTCACAAATAGGACGAAACGCGTATCCTGGGTTCCACTGCTAGCCATTATCCATCTTTGCTTATATATTCCTATTAGTTAATGTTAGTTAGGTGAGTAAAAAAACTGGAAAATTATCTTTATACACTATCAAAAAAAGAAATAATTACGAAAATTAAAAAAGCGAAACAGTGCATTCGATCTCATCTGAATATTTCTTTGAATATTGATGTTGTAAAAATGTTTGAGAAAGTACCCAAACGGGAGTCATTGTTATTATTTTCGTTATTACTATTATGAGACTAGACTCATTAGTGAAGTTATTTTTGTCATAAATGAAAAAAAGAAATGACACGCAATAAAAAAATAAACATAATTCTATCACATATTGTACAAATGACGTACATTATATTAGTAGTTAACTGTGATAATTAGGAGTATTTGAATTATAGTACAGACTAGAAAGTATGCAATGAGCACGAATGAACGAATTGTATTTGGAATTGGAAAACAAGCAGTCATCAAATTACAAAGGAATCATTAGTTCATACGAACACCAAAATTAACCTTTGATTTAGTATTTCTACATATGATTGAAATGAACCAGCTTAGATGTTTCCAATTCTATTTGTATGCAAAAATAGTGTAACTGTTAGATCTGTGTAAAAAAAAATATTAGACGGTTGGTGATGATTGGCATGAAACTTTGATTTAGACTATGAACTAGGTAGCACTTATCGACCAGGAACTTTTGCAGTTGTTTACTGGTCTTCGATGGATATCCAACTTCGATCAGTTAGTAATAACAGCCATATTGTAATAAAGTTAATTAGAGAAAATATAGTTGTTTGGCTCTAATCTTAACATCAAATAACTTTTTTCCATTCAATTACTTCAATCAATTTTGATAATCTAGTGAATAATCAACTAAAAATATTCTGAATCAAAGACTTTCACACACTTTATTTCAGTTGCAAATAGTTATATGAAGCTCTAAAGGTAACCTTCAATGTTTAATTGATAAAGAAGAAGAAAAAGTGATCGTTAGTTTGAATATTTTTGATTAGCCAAATTTATTTGAAGATAAACTCTAAGCTTTCTTTTTAATTAGATGGATAGTGGCTAGCAGTGGAATCCAGGACACGCGTTTCGTCCTATTTGGGACTCGTCAGCTGGATGTACCTGCATCTCAGAGTTGATGTTCACTCTGAGACTCAAACCCAGTACCCTCGCTTCAAACGCCATCGAGGTTATCCACTCGGCCACTGAGCCCTGAAGATTCAAACAAGCAATACTTAATGAATTTTTCTTTTTAATTGTTCTAGTTTACATTTTTAACTCGTTTTTCATTATAAAAAACAATATGACCGGAAAAAAATAAAAATAATTCACACTTTTCGTATTCTTTTGTTCTTGAACATGAAAATTTTTCAGATGAAATCACATTAATGAAATTGTGTAATTATTTGTTTTGTTAAAATTTGAGTGCATATTTTTACATGGTTCTCTTGATGGATAAATGTACAAAGTAATATGATCGATCAATTTATTTTTCAAACTTTAAAAAATATTTTTCTACTCCAAAGATTTTATTTACTTACTTACTAACTTACTTACGCCAGTTACCCCTCGTCGAGGAGCATAGGCCGCTCACCAGCATTCTCCATCCAACTCTGTCCTAGGCAATCCCTTCCAGTTCTTTCCAGTTACCACTCATCCTTTTTATATCTACTTCTATTTCGCGACGTAATATGTCCGTTGGCCTTCCTCTTTTCTGCTTCCCTTCCGGATTCCAAGTTAGCAATTGCCTCGTGATGCAGTTTGGTGAATTCTTCAATGTATGTCCTATCCATTTCCAACGTCTTTTCCTAATTTTCATCCTAGCTGGAAGGTGATTTGTCCTCTCCCACAAAACGCTGTTGCTGAAAGTATCTGGCCAGTGAATGTTGAGTATTTTGCGTAGACAACTGTTTATAAATACTTGTACCTTCCTGATGATGGATGTAGTAGTTCTCCAAGTTTCAGCTGCGTACAGTAGGAATGACTGTTCTGACGTTCGTATTGAAGATTCTCACTTTGAAATTAGTTGAGAGTTGTTTTGTGTTCCATATGTTCTTATGTCCTTGCTTTGTCGATCCTCGCCTTCACATCAGCATCCGATTCACCTTGTTTATCAATGGTGCTTCCCAGGTACGTGAATGTTTCCACCTCTTCCAGAGTTTCGCCATCATGTGTTATCAGTTTGGTTGGTGTTATCCGTGTTGTATTTGAGAATCTTACTTTTTCCTTTGTGAATGTGGAGACCTATTGATGCAGAGGCTGCTGCTACATTTTCTGTCTTCATCTGTATTTGTTTATGTGTATGAGAGAGGAGGGCTAGGTCATCTGCGAAGTCCAAATTGTCTAATTGATTCTGAGATGTCCACTGTATTCCGTATTTCCCCTTAGATGTCGAAGTCTCCATAATCCAGTCAATCATCAGAATAAAGACGAAGGGGGAGAGTAGACAGCCTTGTCTGACTCCGGTCCCTACTGGAAATGCATCTGTCAGCTGTCCTCCATGCACGACTCTGCATTGTAGTCCATCGTATGAGTTCTGGATAATTTTGACAATCTTCTGAGAAACGCCATAGTGTCGAAAAAGTTTCCATAATGTTCTCCTGTCCACATTGTCAAACACCTTACCATAGTCAATGAAGTTGACGTATAGTGATGACTTTCACTCAACTGATTGTTCAACGATGATCCGTAGTGTCTCAATCGGGTCTGTGCACAACCTATCCTTACGAAATCCAGCCTGTTGATCTCGAAGTTGGGCGTCTACTGCGTCTTTCATCGGATTCAGCAGCACTCTGTTGAAAACTTTTCCTGGTACTGATAACAAACTGATGCCTCTGTAATTAACATGGAACTGATAAATGCATACTAAAAATGACTGCTGTGAATTTCACAGCTTCTTAAATTGATAGTTCGATGATGTAAAGATTATCATGTTTGCTTTATATGTAGAAGGTCCCGTAATTCAAACCTGAGCAGAACCAGGCTTTCGGCAAATAACACCTGTTGACACACACTAAGAACTCTGTTTTTATTTCTGAAGATGTGAAAAGCGCTTTGACACTCTTTAAGCTAATATACTCATCCTGACCATCGCATTTTTATGACATGTATGACATGCTTTCTTTTTTAACTAGTTTAATATGCATATACCTATTCCAGTGAGGTTGATATCAAATTATACCAGTTACTAGTCATTTGGTAAAACGATAAGTTAGAGGGTGGCAACACAATAAAATTTATTAATTTAATCAATACCCTCTACTTCATCTGTTCTTACGCTTTGTTTTCTCACTACACATATTTTATTTTGCTTTAAGTTAAGCATATAAACAACAGATGTATTGAATTTTATTTGTTTCCTTACATCATTCATAATTTTTACACTTCTTTAATTTGAGTATGCTCACAATATTTTACATTAACATTGATTTTAAGATAAATATAAAATTTTCACCAAGAATTGAACATTGATATATAAGCAAATAAATATATAAGCAGGTAGATCCTCACTTTATGGTTTATAAATGTAAGTTTACTTTGGGATTGTTGGTATATACATATATTTTAATGAAATCCTATATGCCACTTCCTCTTCCATACATTCATTTGTTTTAATCAGCAATCCACATAACTTAACCTTAATGTTTATCAAAAATATATAATCGTTCATTTATTCATTTATAGAACAGATTTGTTTAATTGTAACTATGAAATCAGATATTCTATAGAAAATTGAATTCTTTTAAAACAAATAGTTATTTGAAGTCAACACTTTAAAAGAAAACTAATTAATCATTAGGTATAATCAAAGATGAATAGTGGCTAGCAGTGGAATCTAGGACGCGCGTTTCGTCCCATTTGGGGCTTGTCAGCTGGATGTACATAATTAGTTTATTGATAATACAAAAATCAGATAATTTACAAGGGTTCATGTAGATTTTTATTCCATAAAATCATTCTATAAATCATAAATATTAATTATTTTAATCATTAAATCAAATTAATAAAAAGATATAAAACTATTATATATATATATATATATATATATATATATATATATATCATAGTTTGAATCACTGATGTATCTAAACTAAACAACCATTGAAAGCCAAAATGTACCGGATAGCTCTTTCATCAGCTTATGAAACTCCTTAGCAGTGTAAATCCATGAACCCTCTACGAGAGATCGAATTCACAACTTTCACATCTATCCGAGGACATTTTACTGTTAGACCACTTAGCTATCTCCTAGTAGTATAAATACTCAATTTTAATCACTGATAAGTCTTGCTGATTGAAGGCTATTTTCGGATCATGAGATAGTCTCGTAACCACTAAGCTAGAACTACACAGCAACTTGAACACGATAGAAAAGGCACAAAATATGCGGGAATTACTTTACTTCAAAGGTTTATTTATGTACAGAAAATATAGGGTTTTTATATTATTTTAGAAGTCTTCGGGTTTTCCTGAAAATTCTAGAATGCTACCAAACTTAGTAGCAGTGTAGTAATCAGACAATCAGAACCTCTACATATGACTTTTCACCTTCGTGATGTTTCTAGCAAAGCTTCTGGTTCAACGCTGATTGGCTAAAATGCTTCTTTATGTTTCCTGAGCTTGTCATGTCTATTGCAAGAAATTTTCAGGATCATCCCAACAATCACTTCGGTATTACTTAATGTGGTTTATTGTTTCATATCTGACACAACTTATGAACAAAGAGTCTAGTTTTCAATAGTTTTCTAATTAATATACAACCATAACTTAGACGATGAAAATTCAACAGTCTCTACAAATCCTATATACTAATATAATTATTCGATTTATTTGAATTTTTTCGGTAAATCCTGCTATTACTCATTTAATTTATTACGACTATTATTACTGATATAATTACTAGTCTTCAGATGATATTAGTAACAAAGATAATGGTAGAATTTCGAGTTTAAAACATTATAATTCTGTTACCATTATTTGAACTGTATAGTATAATAATGACATTTTTTTCATCATATATTCAATATGGCAAAATAAATTTCGAATCCGTTTTTAACAAATAAATTTTAGAAGGGGTTTTGTGGATAGTATAGAAATTTCAATAGTTTAGATCATGAGTCAATTGTAGCTAGACCCCCTTCTAATATTAATCAACACATTCTCACTAGTGACTGTCTTCAAAAGGTATTTCCTAGAGCTCTAGTGAGAAGCAGTGACCAGGAGAGTTCAACCAGGTCTGTTGTGAGATAGTAACTCACTGAAGACAATGGTGGATGTGTCGCTCAATTTTGTGGATTGGTTGAAGTTAGACATTAACACCATTGGATGCCGGCCCACTCAGTGGTTCTAGAGGTTAAGCGCTCGTGCTTGAGACTGATAGGTCCTGGGTTCGAATCTCGCGGGGTGGGATCGTGAGTGCGCATCGCTGAGGAGTCCCATACTGGGACGAAACGGCCATCCATTGCTTTCAGATTGCTTCCAATTGACTCATGATCTCAACTAATGAAATAAATTTTATTTATGAAAAAGTAAATCTATTCTTTTATTTCTTCTCTTTTCAGAACTCAATCCATGTTGGAAGTCACAAATTTTTGATGCTATATGATAATTTTTTTATTAATTTGTAAAATCAAATTTATTTTATTTTCAATGAATTAAATTTTTTGTTTTACATAAACATATCGTTTACTTATTGCAAACCTAATACCTAACGATGATCGATAATAAATGATAACATTCCAGTTTTGTGTTATTTATTCTCATGATAATATTATAAAACAATTAACTGATAAGTTGCATACAATTTCACCTACTGATAAATTGAATAGGGAGAGAAATAATGAAGAAACAGATGTAACAGAATAAGATGAATTCATTCATTTCATGGATTCACTTCACTTACATACTATATAAATGAACTAACTTTAAAATTCTAAAAATTCCCATATTGTGAATTAGAACAACATATGTAAGCGAGCAATATCGTATTTAATTAGATCTTCATTAGGCTGGTGATGTACTATGAGATAGACTGACTAGAGCAATGAAGAGAACGCTTAATCTGGCTAATATCTGTCTATTGTTTTTTTAGCCGACCTATGGGTGGTTCCTCAACTAAAGGATAAGTTGAACTCCACGCTTCAATTGACTCATGATTTCAACTATGAAAATACTGAAATCTCCACAAAACCCCTTCTGATCTATAATCATATGCTCACTAGTGACTGACTTCAAAGGATGTTTTCTTGAGTTCTAGTGGGAAGCAGTGATCAGTGGAGTTCAACCAAGTCTGTTGTAGAGATATCAAATCACTGAAGACAATTGGTGAACGGTTGCTCAAACATCGTAGATTGGCTGAAGTTAGACATTAACATTGTTGGATGCCGGCTGGCTCAGTGGTCTGTCGGTTAAGTGCTCTGGCGCGAGACTGGTAGGTCCTGGGTTCGAACCTCGTGAGTGAGGAATCGTGGATGCGCACTGCTGAAGAGTCCCATAATAGGACGAAACGGCTGTCCAGTGCTTCCAGGTTTACCATGGTGGTCTAGCTTCAATTGACTCGTGATTTTAACTATGAAAATACATCCATTTTTATCCAAGAGTCCAGCTGGTCCTGTTGAGAAAGCTACATTGGGCTCACAATCAGATAATTAGTCTAATGAGTTAGTGAACACATCCCTTCGTCGTTAGGAAATGGTATTGTCAAAACAATACTCAGCTCTGTTCTATCACACTTGATCGACAGCGAATATGTAGCAGAAATAAGTTATTTAAGGTCATTTACCGTATTCCTACTTGTTTTCTTCGTGGGGTTTGATCTCGTCTTTTACATGTACCAGAAGCTATACGAATTCCAGCTAACAATCGAACCCTAACTAATTAGAATAACATCTAACATGGACATCACTGAGTCACATGACACATGCATTGTGGTAGATATGACTGACATATTTTAGTAATTATTACTTTGTTGTTCTGTGCTCTCTGTTTCCATTTTACTTTCTCCAGTTGTAGATGATTATAATTAATTTGTTATGGCACAGGAAATGACCTTAAATGAACCATTCATAAATCAACAGGATGTCCACTTAAAAAGAATTAAAAGTTCTTGGTCGATGCATTGCATCGCTGTAATACATAACATAAATGTACTACCTAAACAATTTTTGAACTAGTAGACTTAAAACAATCTTATATCACATGTTTGCTACCTACATCTAATGTTACTATTTATATCAAGCTAATCATGCCTGTAAACTGGCGTGGATTCTGTAATTATTATTTTCAGAGTATACATTATGACTATTGCTATTCAGAAGAAATTAGTAACAACTTTATCTCTTCCTTGTCCGTATTGACCGAAATAAAAGATTTTATTTATTATTATCTCCTATACTCCTTGTTCGTTTATTTTTCGTGATTCCCCCCTTTTCTTCCTTATCAAGTATACTCCTCATTATCCAATTATCTGATCATATCTTATTAAATAATCTTTTATTTTTCAGGAATGTTAGTTTAGTGTCTATATTTTTCAAGTCATCGACCCATCTTCCATTGTGGAACACCACAACTAGTACACTGTTATCACAATATCAATTTGTACTTTTTACTTATTATGTTTATTTATGTAATCTATCTACTATTATCACGGATTCGTAAGTTCCCTCAAATTGTTTAGTAATCTGATATATGTATATAAATATTACTGTATATTAAAGCCTGATAAGGATCTAATTTACAACAATACTATAAGCTTATATATGTTGTTCAAATTAATTTTGGTTAAAAAAATTGATGTTCATACTCTTTTTGATCACAATATCTGAAAAGTCTTCATCAATGAAGATTAGTAAAACAGTAATTTATGGAGAAATTATAAGAGACGTTCATGTGACTGAATGTTTATATGTTGAATACTCTGAATATTCTAGGAGATAAACATAATACACTCGTTGAGACATAAAAACAAGAAAAATGGTTCAGTGAGGAGTTCCCCTTTCTGTGAACTCCTTTTTTCAATGCTATACAGTTCCAACTATATCCTTTTTTCAAAATAATATACATGACAAACATGTTTGTTAATATCAGTAACAATAATGGCGATGGTAATAAACTACTGGACATAATAACAGAGAGGAAAATTTTGAAATCACATGAAGAGAGATCAGTAAAAAAACCAGCATTGAGAGTTACACAACAGCAGCTACAAAAAAAGAATTGGTTCGAAGATTAGAATGAATAAAGTTTAAATAGGACCTAATAGAAGGGGAAGAAAATGAAGTTGCAATCGAAGACACAAACCAGTTGTGTAACTAAATGTTAAAGATTAAGGCTACTAGGATAGTGTATAGCAGCTCACATACAATTGAGTTTGTTTACATCTAACTTGGCTAAGCCCTTTTGTGAACATATTTAACGGACAGTCATTAGTACAACAACAACAACATATCTATACTATTGTACCTTTATTATGTACGCTTGAGCATCGCTTACTGCCTACGCACGTATTCATTCTGTTAGCCTTACTATTAATCACTTAATTGATTCGATGATTCATGTTTTTCGATTTGTATGTATATGTACATCTTAATCATCTGCGCTGCACTGTACTCGCTCATTTGGCTCTCATACTCACTCGCCTGCTTTACGGCACTACTCTTCCATACTTGCTTAACGTGCCTGTAATATTGGATATCTGTGTGTGGTCCAATAATAAACGAAATCAACCCTTCGTATTCGCCTTCTGATTTATACACCGTTAGGACGTTATGGAGTAACGGTTATCAGGACGAACAATATACGAGGTTTAAGGATAATATCGAATATCGACCACCACAAGTGTAGGACTGACGATAGTATCCTTTTGAATGTATAAATCGGGTTCAGGTTTCCTAAAATATATAATTTCTTTATTGATAATTTTAGCCTGGTGACATCAACAAAAATATGAACTGGGACTGCATTATTAATTAAGTAAACAGTCATCGTTTAAACGTTTGCCTTGAGGTTATATTTAGAATTTCTTAATTAATCCAATTTATAACAGTAACTGAAGACTAGAAAAGAGTTTTCACTTGTGAGATATATGAATATTTTAGGAAGCTTTATACAAAAACATTTAGTTTGTTCAACACTAGTCATATCCCTAAATTTGTTATAGAGTATTCATTGGTCATCAAACATTTTTACTAAACTTGATGGGTGTTTCAACTATCTGAAGATACTTTGGTCAAGAATGCATACATATTTATTAATTTCTATTGTCTTCTGTTCTAAGCCATTTAACTAGTTATTACTTGATAATTTGAACAACTCACTTCTATGAGATGGGTTACTTTGAATACACCATAAAAAGAAGAAAAACAAAATCTTGTTTAGCACCAGACAACAATTATTTATGATTCAGCTGAATGATATTTAGTATGTAAATAACAATTATGATAAGTTTAACTGCTGACTACTATGTATATTCTAATGTATTTAACTTTATTTTTTCCAGTCAATCAATTACTTTGATAGGCAACTCGGGCTAACAAAACATTTATTTCAGTTTTCATGTTAATTATAAATGATTGGCATGTTAAACTTCTGTCAAGTAAAAACAACTAACATGATCATATGAATTGAATTCGCTTACTCTGAATCTTACACTAACCTATTAGATTTGTAGATTTAAGAAAAACTGTCTAATGAATGAGATTTTATATGTGACATGTGTTAAGTTAGCAATTTATTGATAAAAAAAGAAGTGATCTATACACACTTTACACAGCCACAAAAGTTCAGTTTATTTACAAATAGATTAAGTGAACGAAATTACTAGGAACATATGTATATTAGCCCTAGTTACGAGAAGCATAAACATGGTGATTGTATTGATGCAAATATTCATAATAGTTCAAGGTTGTATAAAAGTCTCAGAAGATATAAAGAAATGGATATTGTTGATAGTCGCATTATTATTTGTGTTAAAAATGTTAGTAGTATTGTTGTGTATGCTACTTCGGTTGACAGACATAAATAGTATGCAATACCAAACACCAGTGGTATGTCTGTCAAAAGAGGATTGAGAAAATTGAATTAAAGAAACTGTGGCGGTGATACTGAAAATTTCTTGCAATGACAAGCTCAGGAAACATAAAGAAGCATTTTAGCCAATCAGCGCTTGAATAGAAGATTTACTAGAAACATCACGAAAATGAAAAGTCATATGTAGAGATTCTGATTGGCTGATTACTATACTGCTACTATGCTTAGTAGCATTCTAGAATTTTCAGAAAAACCCAAGGTGTTCTAAAATCTTATAAAAATCCTATATTTTCTGTACATAAATGAACCTTTGGAGTAAAGTGCTTTCTTGCATATTTTGTGCATTATCTCTCGTGTTTAAGTCAATGTGTAAATTTGTCCCCTTTATACCAGTTTACTTTTTCAGAAATAGATTATCAATCACTGTTACGAAAAAACGTAAAATGGTAATGATCTCTCCATTATAAATGAATAGTATTGAACAGATTTCGACATGAATTACAATTAATTTATGTACAAACTATCTAGTGAGAAAATTATTAGATAATGTTTAGTGTAGTTGTTAACGAGGCATTGAGACCATGTTAAATGTATTTGTTGTATTTAAAAAATGAAGAGTTATCATAGTAAATGCTTTATGATTTTAATTTTAAGGCTCAATCTATCTACCTATAACATTCTGAGTTTGAAGTGAAAGAAAGGTATTTGGTTTAGATATCAATCTGAATCTCAACAGTCGGATGGAGATACGTACACACTGACTAGTTCAAAATAAAATGAAACAAGGATTCCGAATTCCACTGCTAGCCACAATCAAATCTTACTATTATTGATGTGTATTTTTTGAATGTGTTTAGGATTCCGCTAAAGACCCGAAACATATTTCAGTTTCTTGAATGAACAAGAATTTGCAACAAATATAGTCTGTTTTAAGATAAATGCCGATTATAGGTTTTTGAGAATTCATAAGCTAGGTAAAATCACCATTTATGTTTAAAATTCATTATCGCTTCAGTTTCACTATTGAATCTGTCTACTTTCGTATTCATTTGCTGACAAGTAACGTAATAATCCCAAGGTTGTTTTCAACATCATACAACGTCACCCACTGTAGGATAGCTATGCCATAGATAATTTGTATTTTAAGAAGGGGATTTTTGTGGAGATTTTAGTAATTTTTATAATTGAAATCATCAGTCAATTGAAGCTAAACCACTATGAAAAACGTGTAAGCACTGGATGGCCGTACAGGACTTCTCAGTGGTGCACATCCACGATCCCGCTTTGCAAGTTTCGAACCCAGGACCTATCAGTCTCGCGCGCGAGCGCTTAGTCTTTAGAACCACTGGTGGACGGTTGCTCAATTTCGTGGATTGGTTGAAGTAAGACATTAACACCGCTGAATGCCGGCCGGATCAATGATTCTAAAGGTTAAGCACTCGCGCACGAGACTGATAGGTCCTGAGTTCGAAACTTGCGAAGCGGGATCGTGGATGTGCACCACTGAAGAGTCCCGTACTGAAACGAAACGGCCATCCAGTACTTCCAGGTTTTTCATGGTGGTCTAGCTTCAATTGACTGATGATTTCAACCATAAAACGTTATATTTTCTTGTTTAATTAGATTTTACACAAACAAATTTACGCAATTAATCCAAAATATAAAAAAAACTTTGTTAGCATAAATAATTATTTCACCAAATTCATTTATTGTATTTGCTTACTTCTCTACTTGTATTTTCATTTATGATGTACAGTTTCTTTTTTACCAAAAGTTGTTTATTTTCCATGCAAATCTATCTAATTTCACATTCGTACATGTATGTCCATACTTGTGTATATGGATACGTATACATCCATCGGTACATATATATATATATATATATATATATATATATATATTTCCATTCATTGATGCATATATTCACTAATATATAAACAATCCCAATTTCAAAAGCTTTATCACACCTTTTGGAATTCATTCCATCTTCTAAGCAGATAATCTATTTTATTCTAATAATCAAAAAGAGCATTATACCCTAAACAACAATAGCAACAACAAAAATATCCTAGACATATTCAAATCAAAAAGAAAAGTTCTTTTCTTTTTGATTTAAGTAGAAAAAGAAAAAAATTTATTCTATTTATTGTTTACAAAAACCTTAAGAAGTTTTTCACATACAAACAAGCACATTAGAGAATCGTCACCAGAAGTCATTGATTCGATCATTATATAAAAAGTAGAATTCAGTAATCAAATCAATCTCTAACTGATTGTTTGTTTGCTTGTGTGTGTATATATATATGCATGTTTAAAAAGTATGTAAATTTTATTCGGTTAAATAAATTAAAATTTAAAATCCCCAAGAAAACATATTAAGTAGTATAACAATTAACATTATTTGGGAAAGAAAAAAGAAAAACAAACAGGAAATTAAAAATCTAAGTTGGTCATCATTTTGAATACAGAAGTGATCTTAATTTTTATTTACAGTATGATTAAATAGTCAAGTGATGTTATCTGTCAAAATTTATAATTCTTATAGTTCACTAAATCAATGATGAAACACTTATCATTGATAAATATTGAAGGGATATTTGAAATACGTGAGAATCTAAGAGATAAGAAAGTTGTGAGTTTATTGTTATCCAAAATTATTAATGAGTGTTATTGAAGTATTCTTGATGTGAATGAAATACCTGAGTAAGTGATGTAAATTATCGCCTCATTTGGTGAGACTATAATTTATGGATGACCTTTGAACGAATTTTAAGTGACCTTGAGAAATATTAGCCAATCAGTAAACAGTCAGCATAGTTGAAAAATACGTTACACAAAACCAAAGAATGAAAGTGGATACACTTCTTTTATATGGTCCAAAAACCTGTCAAGCTTAGAAAGAGGTTCAAAGGTTCGAAAATCGTTGTGCATATGGTAAAGGAACTAATCCATTTGACTCCATAATAGTCGGTCTCTTGAGCCATGATAAGATCACAAAAACTCTCTCAGTCTCGATCACATAGCTTCAGTATTCTTTGTGTGCACTCCGGTTGTGTAAGTTTATCATTTTTATTATGGATGGGTTCCTACAATACACATACCACTAAACAGCCGAAGTTTCAGTAACATCTGCGATTATTGCAGCCAATGTTACTGGTGTTTTTATCATACAGTTCGCGGCAATTACTATAATATGCCTTAGTCTCAATATGGATCGAGAGAAAAAGGTTCCTATCCTAGCCAACGTTTTCCTTCAACATATGTTACATAAAAGGATAACATCATGGTAGTCTGCATAAGGTCTACAAGTCATTTGATTACTGCAATTACAAATAAGGGAACTCCTTAATAGTCCCATTCATTATAGCCGCTTAATTGTCAAGTGTACTCTAAAATCCTCTATGAATCGATCGTACATGAACATCAGGTACTGAATTTGGCGCCGTGACCTTGAAATCCCTCAAACGCTTCTGACTGGCTCGTCCACCAATTATAGTCTCACCCCTCATCTTTACTCTTGGGACTGTAAATGGCACAGTTAAGGTAATGTTTTTTTAAAATCATAAGATTTATGTGAAGTTAGAACAAAACGATAATTAATTACTTATACAATTCAATTCCACATTACCAATTTGATCAGAACTTTTTCTTGTTTTCATTCAATTAATTAATGTGAAATAGTGTCTATGACTTTGCACTTTAAACATTAACTAAGAAGCTGTTCACAAAGATTTGATCAATCAAGTATTAGAAGAAGAATAAAACTCCAACCAATTATCATTGAAAAGACGATATTTCCATAAAATATATCTCGTTTATTAAACTGTAGTAGTTTGAGAGTTTCGTTGATTTTGTATAGGAAACCATATTAAACTATCATAAAAGTCCTTAAAGAATAATCATTCATGTTAAGGGTTAGCGTGACAGCTCTATTGACCACAATAATAAATGATTGAAAACATAAAGAAATTAAGTGTATGACATATTTCATCATTCCATCAATAGTTCAAGACAAACTAACTGCTCATATGGAAGTTCTCAGCAGTGCGCAACCTTGACCCCGCTCGCAGGATTCGAACCCAGGATCCATCGGTCTCACGCGCGAACACTGAGCCGGTATCCGATGGTGTTAATTCATTTTTATTAAAAAGTTAAATCCAATTTAAAACTAACTAATAATCAGAATGATTTTTTTTTAGAAAAAAACAACAATTATGAATCTAATTAAAAATTTTAAATGTTCTACAAAATTTATCTTCACTTCTTAAAACTTACAATTTATTTATGAGTTAATTATAATTAAGAAAATAAGCGGAAAAAAAAGAATGAATGATTGATTTAATTAAACTAGTTTATCTAATATTCTGTCAAATATAATCAACTGTCTTATTCAAGTGAAATCAGGTCATGATTATACAAGAATTTAATTTATTATTTCTTTTCATAACTTATGATATATGGTATAGGTTAATTGTATGGTTGAAATCATTTATAAGATTGAAAATAGTAATAATAATAATAATATTACTATTATTAATTATCCTTATTATTATTATTATTATATTTTCTTAAATAAATATGATACTAACCCTACTTACTTGCAATAAAATGAAAGATGATCATTAAAATTTCTACTGAACCTATTAAATTGTATTATAGGAAACAAGATATAAAAGTTGAATGACTTCAATAAAATTCATTCATTTTTAAAACTGTGCAGGACTTTTTTTCAGAAAGAAAACAAACTTTATAACTTAATTCATTTAGTATTGTTTGAATCTTCCTATCGATTTGTTAGGACTGCAACTGGTCAGTCTCTAATTGGAATATGTGTATACTGTGCGTATTACCTCGATATAGCCTTAATTCACAAGCATTTTAAACAAAGATGGATAGTGACTAGCAGTGGAATTCAGGACGCGCGTTTCGTCGTATTTAGGACTCATCAGCTGGATGTACCTGCATCTCAGAGTTGATGTTCACTCTGAGACTCGAACCCAGTACCTTTCGCTTCAAACGCCATCGTGTTATCCACTCGGCCACTGAGTCCTGATAGACACTTGCTTGTGCAATGGGGTGAAGTTTAAATTCATTTAGTATTGTTTGTTTGAATCTTCTCATCGATGTGTTAAGACTGCAACTGGTCAGTCTCTAATTGGCATATGTGCATACTGTGCGTAATATTGGAAATTTTATAAATCAAATTAAGAAATTAAGAAAAAACTTTTCTAATAAAAGGTATACAAAATTATGTTTAGAATAAAATCAGTATTAAAAACTTTGAGTTCATCTACCTGAAGTTTGTGCTGGTGATGTCGTTCAAAAGGACGATGAAAGTTCCACGACCAAGCTATCCAGCTCAGAGAACAAAATTTCATCAAAATCATCTACCTGAACTATAAATCCTCTTCACCATCTCAAAGAATATATTTTGCTGGAAAAAAAAATTACTAAGATAATTTTTATCATGAACAAAAGAGCCATTGAATATCAAAAAGTATTGAAAACTTGTTTTATCTTTGTTTAGAACTTTGCAGTAGTACATGCTTGTAGATTGAGGATATGTGATTGGATCCAGAAACACATTTCATAAATGACAAAAATAATCTTATTCTTTCACTCAAATAAATACAAAACATTGAATCATATGAGAAAAAATTTAGTGAAACAACTCTTCCTATATGAAACAGAGGTAGATAGTTCCTAAAAGTGAAATCCTGGACGGCTATGTTGTCTTATTTAGGACTCGTCAGTTGGATATACCTCCATCTCGAAGTTGATGTTTATTCTAGAATTCAAACTTAACACCATTCACTTCAAATGCCAACACGTTTTTCACCTAGCTACTGAATTCAGATATCCATTGGCTTATACAATGGTAGGAATTTTGAAAACATTCATGTTGATAATTTAAATATTACCAATAATATTTACAAATTCAGTTAATTAAAATCAATACAAATGAACTATTATCGTAGATTTCCTTGAACTTCCTTCAGAAATTTTCAGTTCTTTGAATATGTCTACCCACAAAAGTAGGTGTTGTAATAGATAGATCACAATAGGCAAAACGGCCGTCCAGTGCTTCCAGGTTTTCTATGGTGGTCTAGCTTCAATTGACTCGCGCTTTCAACTATTTCTTTTTTCATTAATTTCAGGATCAAGTTGTATCATCATAAATCAATAAATAGTGTAAGTTACAAACTCAAACGTTTTGATCGAGTGATTCTTATTCATAGAATGTAGTACATTACAGAAAAATGCAACATTATAATTAGATTAAAGGAGATAAAATCTAACTATTCAATTTACTCAGGCACAGATATTTTGTTAGCTGAAAAAGTTAGTTAATTAGGTGAAATTATTAATAAAGTGCAACTTGATAAATTAAATTAAATGGACCCCAATAAGTTTTGATTGGATATCCAGTGCTCCCAGATTTTCAGTGGTGATCTAGGTTAGGTTGACTCGTGAATACAATTGTTAAAATACTACAATCTCTACGAATCCTCATGTAGATAATAATAATTATTATTATGTGTCTGTTTAACGTTTATACAGATACTAACAATTTCAGCGCGATGAGATAAGAAACATTGATTTTAGACACTTTGTTTGACATGAACTAAATTACCAAATAGTTTTTATTCACTTAGGTTATAAATATTTAACATAAATTTTAACGAAGGATTCTTAATAACCCGAAAGTGTTGACGAATAATAACAAAGGACTCGATGTTTTAAGCTAAATGGTATATATAATTTGTGGCTCTTAGTTTACGAAAGTATATTACAAAGGTAACTGAAAGACACTCTGTTTACTGGTACACAAATCAAATTGTAGAATTAATCCATCTGTATTTTACGAAGTGGGCATGAATGCTAAAATCAAATAGCCCTGACGCTATTATTCTTCGATTAGTTAGTTAGTTGGGAAGTTATGTAAGAAAGACATTAACTAATATTAAACTCCTTGAATTATATAGATAAAACGGAGCCATTATGATCTGATGTAATCAAAGGTAAGGCAGTATTTCTGGTATTTCTTTATTTAAATGACATTATGGGAAACCAAACTTCATGAAAATTTCTTACGCAGTTACACAATGTACTGACATGAGGAAAAAAAGTAAGACCATAATAAAAACAAGATAACGAGGAAAGAACACTTTTTAGTCAGGGTACGCCTAATGCAAGTACAAACTGATGCACAATATACTAACTGATCACTTAGTATTAATCATCTTCATACTGTTTGACTTTTTAGCGCTGATAGAATTCTGCTGACAAAGTTGTAAGTTTGGACAGTGGTTACAGTTATTTGCTATTAAACGAAATTTTACTGTGATACGAAGTGATGAATGGTAACCAGCACAAAACTCTTCATTTAGATTTAGTGTTAGTACTGATTAGTAAGGCTTATATCCTGTATCGAGGAGATTGATGTCCCTCTGTGAGATTAGGACTATAATTACTGGTTATCAAAGAGTCAACTGACTCCTTGAAAGTGTGAGATATTTATACCTTACTGGTATATACTAACATGCATAAAGCATAGGTTCATTGTTTCCTGGTTCTTGATGAATAAGTGTATGAATAATTTCGGGTAACGTTTTGATAGACTGAAGCACTTGTAGTTGATAATGTCTACATACTACCGGGAAAGATAGCTTTTAGATCAGTTCCGTGTCTAATTTATAACATGTTATGCCACATTCAATGATGTATTTTTATCACCTGTTCCTAAAAGATCATTGAAATATATCTGTTTTTTCAAGCATTCTTAATTGCATATCGTAACTGTTCATTCTTACATATTTGTGAATATATATCCATACATATATCTATTCAAACTAGTTAGAACTACGAGATTTACTCAGCCATTTACATTCTGTTTGAACGTGTACTGAAATCTGGATTAATTTTTTTTAATTCTGCTATTCATATATAAAACTTTCTGTTTGAGTCAAATAACTTCGAAAAGGAAATTGAAGGAGCCTATCATGTTCTGGTGTCACTATTTATTCGTCCATGTTAATGTATGTTTTGTTTGTACATCAGTAAATTTTACATCATACATTTTATATATGTAAATTAATTTACATCTAACTCATTATGTTGGCTGGTATGCTATTTTCTAAACCATATTGACTCTTTCCCTGTAGTACATGAATGCTTATACGAATGTATAAAATATAGGCTCCCAAAACACTGTATTTCGACTTTTAATATGGCTTTCTTGCAAAAGTGTTAGGTCAAAGAACATAAGAGAAATTAATTAGAATTAATATTTCAATAATGGAGTCCAAACGCCATTATGAATTGATGAGGCCGACGTAAAAACTTCAAGCAGTCTTCTTAGAACAACAGGACATCAGTATTAGGTAAACAGCTCAGGTGCGACCTAGAGCGAAAGATCTATCCAGTCTTCTTTGACTTTCAATAATTCTTCAGCCGTTGCCAGTTCATGATAAAAATCTCCTTCAAAATATCAAATCTCGGATAAAATAAAAACTATAACACCATCAACTTATTTCACATCGAACGGATTTCAGCTTATGGGCAACTGAAGCCTCCTAGATGTGACGAGCTTAACTCGGGAGCTTTGAATAAGTTTCATAAACGTCCTAAGAGCCACTTTGCAGACAAGTTAGATGATCACTAGCAAGCTGGTGTTCAAACAACTTATTTTCTTGTTTTCTGAGAAGCATTTGTTGATTAACTCTGAATATATAATTTTATATAATTTCTCATTCTTTAGGTGTATTTAAGCATATAGACTTTTTATTGGTACCTTATCAAGTTCCTTTAAATATATTTGAATCATAAATATAAACAATGACTAATGAATAGCTGTTGACTCTTTCAGGAAAGAGATATCGTTAAATAAGCATTCCATTGTTAAAATACTAATATCAATTTTCATAATGTGTAACCTAAAAGCCTTGAAGTCGCAATGTACTTGAACAATAGTTTGTTGAAATTAATCCCCAGAGAATAATGAATCTAAATTTTATATTTCTCAAAGTCCGTTAGCAGTCATCTACTAATTCAAGTCAATTATAGTGACGTCACTGTGAAAACTACAGAGGCATCACACTACTCTTGGTACCAGGAAAAGTTTTTAACAGAGTGTTGCTAAACAAGATGAAAGAATCGGTAGATACCCAAATTCGAGATCAACAGACTGAATCCAGTTAGGATCGGTCATGCACAGACCAAATCCCGACACTATGGATCATTGTTGGTTAATCAGTCAAATGGAGTTGGTCATGATACACCAACTTCCTTGATTACAGGAAAGGGTTTGACAGTGTGGGTAGGAGGACCTTATGGAACTACTGACCCAGTACCTAATGGTCATAATGTTTAACTTCCATCAATCCATGATTCTGCGCAACCATCTTCTATTATTTTCAGTGGGAAACTGCCCAGCACCCAACTCAGTTGAAATTCACTGATCACTGCTCCTCATTACAATTCTGGGAATTTCTTCTCAAATATAAATGCTAGGGGTCGGGGGTTCGCGCGCTACCGAAAGGTTCAAAGATTGGCTCCCACACGCGGAATCGTGGCTCCGCATTGGTGAATTCCTAGGCTAGGACGAAACAACCGTCTAGTTTTTCTAGGTTTGAAATGGTTGCTTATTTTACATCGGTTGATGACTTTAATTAAAGAAAAACAATCTCCACAATCCCTTAATGATGACTATGTTTCATATTTTCCATTTGTTGATATTAAAAATCCAGTGTGATTGATTTCTGTTCGCATATAAATTGAGATCAGTCAGGAATATCAAAATCAAAGTAGAACAGCTCATTACAATCGATAATAAGTTTCGTACCCGTAGCGTCCGATAACTAGAAGTAGTTTTGCTCAGAACGTTTTTCATATCAAACTAATGTGCTTTTTTATCGACTGTCAGGGCTGTTAAGACTAACTGAAGCGAATAACCGTCTACGCATTCTGAACTTCATTTTTATTCTTTGCTATTCATTTGTTAACTGACGACGAAACTCAGTCACACTGTCAGTTTAACTATGTTGATTGTTACTCACCAATACCATTGGAACATGGCTGAAGAATTGAAGTTAGAGATGTAAGCCACCGGATACCAGATTCACTAGTCTAATAATTAAACGCTTACCACGAGACCTGGGGATCCTTGGTTTGATAGACAATGGGGTTATAGATGCACACATCCAAGGAGTTTCATACTAGAATGGAGCGAATGCTAATTTCCTAATGGTTTCCAACGATTGTTTGACGAAGGTCAGTTCCTGATGTAGGAATTTGCTCAAAGAAAGCTAAGGGCGGACAAATCTAAACATGGCATCCGTCCATAGAGTTAATGACGATGGGACTGAGGTTTTTTGACAGGTTTAGACTACCTGTTTGGGGTTCGCATGATTATGGCAACTATTGGGCTAGACGTTGAATGGCATGACAAAGGAGCAGATTTACCGACTCTTTATCTTTCACCTTCTAAACTGTTGAATTCCTCACAGTTTTTTTTAAATCCCAATAATTGATATTATCTTAAATCAAATTTTCGATGCCTAATCTTTTCTATTACCAATGTACATATGTGCTTGACTGGTTTGAGTTCATGATGAAAACTACAAAATTGAACAACCTCTATAAACCCCATTCAATAATAAGTATTTTGTGTACGGGCAATCCCTTCAGTATCTCATTTAATATTCACAAAATCAGCCAGTTCATGATTCTGTTATTTTTAATACACTGGATTTAGGTCTCGAGGATTGACTGCATGAATAAACTGACGATTCACCGATTTTAACTCGTACCAATAATTTTATCAAACAAGGATCATCATCACGATTACCTTTTAGGCTGTACGTATTTCAAACGTTTATTTATCATGCTGTAGAACAACTCAGCTGACGAACCCGAAGTGAGGCTTTACATGAATTACTTACTTACGCCTGTCACCCCTCTTAAAGAAGCGTAGGCTCCTACCACTATTCTCCATCCAATCCCGTTCTGGAATATCCTTAACAGCTGTTATTCATTCCTTTGATGTCTTTACTTTCTATTCTCAGCGCAGTGCATTATTCGGCATTTCTTTTCTCCGTTTTCCTTAAGCATTCCAAGTTAACGCTTTCAACGTGAAGCAGTTTTGATGATTTCCACAATGTATGTCATATCTATTTCCAGAGTCTCAAATTTGTCAGTTACTGGTCATCAAGGTACATATACATACACGATACATAACAGTGAGCAACCAGTTGTCCAGACACAATGGCTTGAGAGTTATCGTTAGCCAATATTTAAAAGTACTGCAAATTGACGTGCGGTAGGCGTCAAAGGTTTTAAAACCCCATGATCAGTACATAGAGCCTGTAGTGGGGAATAAACCCCAAAAATCAATAGCTCTATAGGTTTTCGACATTGGTTGCTGACCACATTTTTTTTAGTAGACCCACCTAGCTGAAGACGCTCAGTCATGTATCCGCAGCAGATCATGAGTGGGAACGCCATGCTCAACAAGCGTTTTAAAACCCACTTTCTAACAACAATCCAAAATAAAATCAATCCATGCATGTATGGATAATCCATGGATCTAACTAAAGGAGCTCATGTGCTATAAGCAACGACATATTCCTTATTAACCATCCAAAAGACGGAAAATACTAACCCCTTATGGCGAATAATACCATACCATATGCTTACAAGTAAAATAACTTTTCAATATCTTACAAAAAGTGATGCTTTGAGATTTTTTTATGAACATGGAATTTTATTTTATGTCTGCGAATATGAAAACTTTTATAAAGATATAACTGATCTAAATATTGTTTTGAATATAATACAAAACTAATTCCACGTGATATGATGTTGTCTTAAAATACAATACAAAATACTAAAATTGTTACATCTTCTGTGAAGGTGTATACACCGTAATACTTCATAATCCAGTTGACAACCGGAAGAAAGAGAAAGGCGACAGAGAAGAAGAGTAAGCAGCTTTGTATGACACTGGCTCTTATTTGGAATGCAACCGGAAAAAAGAAGTAAAAAAGCATATAAACTAGTGTTTCCATCTACCAGCCTCCGTTTGCGCGTATCGATGAGCACGTTGTGGTGTTGTAGCAGGTATATACCAGTGATCGACATAGAAACATCTGTAACCGCGATCTGCAGATGCAGTCAGCTCATCTGCGGCGGATTTTTTTAGACGAAGCCAGCACAGCTTGCACCTGTTGAGGAAGTTTAGATAAGAATAGTTGTCCGAATAGGCCATTATCAAGAGTTTTCAGGCCAATCACCTCTCCTCTTCTTGGCAACATATCTGTAGCAGAACCGTGTTACAGATTGATATTATTAAGGAGTTGATCTAACCTTTGTCAGAAGGCTAGGTCTGCACGTTTAAGAGTAGATTGTTTAAGGGTTTTGCAAGGTCACTAGTAAACATATAGGTGTGACATAACTGTTAAATTCACGCTGTAGATCTTTTAGTACTTTAAGGAATCGTGCACGTGTGTCGTTCACGCCGTACTCGCAGAAGTCGACCTCTGTGTAGCAGAACCAGGCCTCGATATTATCTGGTTAGAAGAACGTTGGTTAAAATGAAGGTGAAGTCATAGTCTTTAACTTAAATACCTTAGATATCTGTTCCGTAATGGTGAAATATCAAACAAAAGAATGGACGAGGAAAAATATAGTTACATACGAAAACACGAAAAAAAATCACAATATATAGAAGTAAAAGTTAAGCAATGATATATAAAAATCCACAGTTTGCAAGGTGGTGTACCGGATCACATCGGGCTCATCCATAATGATGGTTCAAGTGGTTCAAATAGTTATGTATGGAATAGAAGAAGCTTTCGCCTAACGGGCTTCCGTGTCTAGTAGCGGTGGATCACCAATACATCCAGTCAGGAACATAGGTATATTACCGGTTATATAGGAAAAAGAAATTGGCACATCATAGTAAGATCCTCAGACCCTAAGAATCCGTCGTTTCCTCTTAACGAACTCCTGCGAAGTCGCCCATTCGTCAGCGAGTTCCAACATTTCAGTTCTCTTAAACAGTAGACGTTGCGTCGACAGTCCGTTCCACTATGTTGTGTCTCCAGTTTCTGGGTATTATTCCTTAGGTTTGTGTTTGAACTAAACTTAAGTAGGTGTTTATTGGGATATAGAGAAGTATTTAAGATGCTGTAAGTCGTTAGGTCACCTCTAAAACGACTGCAATATAATGAGTAAAGGGTCAGTGATTGAAGGCGCTCTTCATAAGGTTTGAATTTGAGTCCCCGAACTGATTTCGGAGCTCGTTGTTGGATATGTTCCAGAGTGTCCTTATCCTTTAGGAGTGAGGAAGGAAATACTGTTTCCGTACTCTAAATGGGAACGAATAAAACTATTTAAGATTTTGTGGAAACTTCTTCCGTCGAACTGGTCAAAAATTTGCTTCAACGAGACCAGTGCAAGGTTTTCTCGAAAGACACTTTTGTCGCACTATAGATCGTAGGGTATCAACGCTCCCAAATCTTTTTCAACTTCGGATAGTTCTAGAGAAGAGTTTCTCAAGCTGTAACTGTAGTCTGCAACATATCTCAGATGAACTACTTTACTCTTTGAAGTGTTAAGTGTAAGTCCGTTGTTATCTCCACAACTTTGAAGTCGAATCAGATCATCCTAAAGTGCCAGACTCGGCTTAGCGAGTGTGATAACATCACGCTAAGCGGTGTTGCCAGGATTGAAGCTGCTTCCCTCATTATAGCAGAATGAACCGTATCAGAACCAGAAGAAGTATCACTTTTACGTGCTGTAGTTTCCGTTACATCAAGTCGGCGCTCAGGTTGAATTCTCTGGGTTCTGAGAAGTTGCAGATGGAACTTTCATCAACATAGGTAATGTGGTTCGGTTGGAATGCTCGAGAGTATTATTCAGCTAGGAGGTTAGCGGCTCTATCGTCGTTATCGGCCGGGCCATCAGGACCCATTAGTTGGGAAGTTCCAGTTTTGGCTTGTCGAAGAGAGGCTGCATAACGGAATAAGCTTTCCGCATTAGAGACAAATTTATCGATAGGCTTGGTCTGGTACTGAAGCCTGTCTTCTCCTATTGCCCTTGTGCATATGTTCCTCATATGTTTGCATTGTCTGAACGCGCCGTTGTTATCAGTTCGTTTGTATTCTGCCCAACAGTGCCTTTTGCGGCTTAGCAAGCGAAAAGTATGGATCTTGATGATTGGAGGTTGCCTGTAGATTTTGTGGACCGTTTGAGGAACTAACTGCTTTGTGGCACGTAAGAGTGTGTGCAGTAAGAAATTCCAATGAGCATCCACATCAAGTTGAGGGTGAACATCCCAATCCACCTGTTATAGATGGTCCTGTGAAACTGACACATTCAACTGTTTGAAATTTTAGCGGCTGTTGTAGGTGGGATATCTTAGCTCAGTTTCGCTGACAAAACTGAAGAATATAATGGCATGTTCGCTTTTCCCCAGGGGAGCCAGAATTGAGAAGTCATCGACTAGAAATTCTTCGTTTGTAAATACCCAGTCTATGCGCGACGGTATCTGACTGTTTCTCCAACGATTTGCCGACTTCACAATTTCGAGTAATTCCAGATCCTCGATGAGGTTGAAGAATCGAGCTTCAGTAGATTTGTCACCTTCAATATAGGCATGTTCCGCGAAGGAGACTCTAGGAAGAATTAGGTCCCCTAGAATCAGGATATGAGAGAATCCGAGACGCGTAGAGTGGGTCAATCTTTCCAGCATGCGATTGTCGTACTCGATGTCAGCAGTGGGCTACCTGTAGATGACCCCAACTTCATACCTCGAGTTGGTAGACAATTTTACTGAGCATCATGCTGATTCATCAAGATTGAGAAACTCTTGGTTGTGAAGTTTATGTACCTTCATGTATGATCGTGTGTGTAGGGCTACTCTACCCCCAATTCCTGTTTTTCTGTCGTTGTGAAACAAAGACATTCCAAGTATTGCTAGCTCCTGGTCACTAGAGTGGGAAGATATTCAGGTTTCGGATAATCCTATCAGATGGGCATCATTAGCGTTGCTAAGTTCACGTGGATCATTCATTTTGTTTTACAAAATCGCGGCGTTCATGTGTAAGAAGTTTATGTTTTCAATTCGGAACTCATGAGCTTCTTCCTGTTTGACTGTATGAGCCTTACGTGGATGGACAGGTAGCCTATCTAAACAGAGTTTTCCGAGTTAACAGCCCCTGTCCTTTGCACGTTTTTCTTATGATCAAGACAGTCCACAAATGAAATGGTCAGCTCCAACTTGCCATTGTGCTTGATCCTGGTGTCATGTGGACTATCCGGACGCGTATGTATTCCAGTTAGAGACCGACGTCTGTTGTCGCGAAATACTTCCAGCGTTGCAGCCGCCATATGGGGAGATCAGAACGTTATCTCCATTAGTTTGAGGTCTAGAATCACCGTCTTTCTTGACTAGTCTCGTAACATTTGAGTCAGTATGTTCTTAAGCTTCAAAGATTGTTTGACGAATTTCCATTTCCTGATATCACAGTTTGTGTGGCCAGGGTATGTGTTTTCCTATACACCTTGCACAATGATATATCTTCCGACCCAAAATGCACTGGTACAGCCGAGAGTGGGGAGAGTCCGCCCTCCCTCTCGAAATGCTCTCACACGACCGCGCGTATATAGCCTCTGCCAGGGAAGTCCTACTCACTGCCATCTTCTGGCGGGGGTTTTGTTTACGAAATTGTGAGGACGAAAAGCAAATAGTAATAATATATTACTGCATTAGCAGGTATACGCCATTTTTACAGGCATGATCTACAATTTACAACATATACTGGTTCACAGTATGCATCCCAAGCAAGCTTGTTTAGTAATTATAATCTATAAAAGTTGATAGCAGTTCATTCGTTCAGATATAATGTGTTTTCATAAGAATAGTTTCCAAAGGGGCATAGCGTCCACGTTATATACCAGATCCAATCTCGACAAAAAGTGTAATAGGGTTTCGGTAGTTCTAAGTATTTATGTAATGCAGCTTTTTAAGTTTATAGTTGTTATAAAGTAGGCTTGTGGAGCGCCTGGTTCGAGCTATGACCTTGGGAAAGCGCGTTCGTCAAGCTTGTTCCAGATGTCTGAAGTTACATAGCTTCACCCTCAGAGCAAGATTCTGAAGAGAAAAAATAAAAGAGAAACCGAGGAGCAGCAAGGCATTTGGATATGAAGGACAACCAATGCTTAACATTTATTAGTGGAACAGATGGAGGTATGATAAATTATTAGATTAAATTGATAGTAGCTCATGTTGCAAGAGTGAACTGCGATTAGGGGCTCCAGAAGAGAGAAGGCAGTGATAAAGAACAATGAGTTGGGATATTTATCAAGATGGAGTAGGTTCCAATGAAGGAGGGAAGTCAAGGTTGGAATGAGGAAGAACAGAGAGTGCATATAGAGAGTAGTGTTAAGTAAAATAGCAACCATATCCTTTACAATCAGTTTTTTTCTTTTCTCATCCGATGCCTGCCACACAGTGTTCATTGAAAAGTCCGAGCTAGCATGCTAAAGGTTGTCTTAGTAGAATAGTTAATCCAGCACAAAAATTAGAAACATGAGTCTTAATGGTGAGTGTAGGTGAACAATCTCAATATCACAGATCTGTTGATTTGTTTTCATCCACAAAGAGCCTGATACAAACAAAATGTTCTGCCCCACAAACACGGGTGGATTGAAATCATCGCCCACACCTTCAGTGCTTGCTGGTCAGTAACTCCACCCTCCCTCCTTTTGTGATGTTAGGCTCATTTACGCTTATTTTTTGGATACATATCATACCTCACACAATGCTCTGTGTTTCACATCCTGTTGGAAAACACTATTTATATAAGTACCATGTTACAAGCCTATCAGACAGTTACAAATTATGGACTGTGGGTAAGGCTTCCATGCAATGTTTTTATTGACTATATAGTAAAGTGTAGGTTGCGAATCAGAGTATAGGCATTAGGAAGGGTATAGTGTAGGATATTTGTTTACCATAGTAGGCGGAAAAGTGGAGATTTATATTAGTTACAAATAAGGTAAGATAACGAGTGGTGAAATAATATTAATGGCAAGGCAACATAGTGTACAGATGAGCAAAAAACTGATAAATAGACAAGAAGTAACTCACACTAAATTCGCGCTGAGGTTGTTTTGTTTTATGCTAACCGGTTGATGGGTGACAGGTTCTGTGGTTGTACGACCACTGGCAGTAGTCAGTCGATTGTGCGTTTCTTCTGATGTTTTGGGGTATTTATAAGCGTCGTTTAGCGACCGAGTATTGATAGATCCAGTGAGTTGCCTGTCTACTTCAATTGAAAAGAGTTAGTGAGGGGAAAGTATCTAATACAACTACAAGGTAGGGAAATAAGGCGATTCAGTCTATATATGTAGAGAGCCTATGATGTCTGTGTGGGACGTGGATGTGTTCGTTTGCACCAGATCTATGCAGGTGAGGGCTTGATGTCCGGAGCTTTAACCGGATGGGTGGAAACGTCGAATCCACCTAAGGGGGTTGGAAAACCCTGATTCCAAACAAATGGTGCACATGAGCTCCAGTATCCTTAGGGAACGAATGGCGCATGAATCAATCGTTGGTCATCGGCTACCATGGCACTGCATCTCCTCACGATGCTCCACTGTTTTGTGGGTTAGACCTTTAGGTCAAAGGCTCTGGTTGTGGCCCCCTAAGAAAACCACCTGCTTCGGTTTGGGCACCTGGGAAGTATCACAGCCCTCACACAAATCAAATGGGATTTGTGTGGTGCATATGTATCTGGTGCCTTTTTGTACTAATATTTATGTGTTCAAATAAATAAATCTTTCTCTGAAGCACTTCACACGGGATTCCTTAGGGATGTTTCTGATGAAATCGCACTGAGAACACGGTATATTAGGCAGTATTCTTATGTTCCCATCAGAATTTAGTAAGTGACTAACTTGTAGGATATCCTCTATGTCGGTAGCACCAGTGAGTGTTACATGAAGTAGCGTCGGGTTGTTTCGATGCTTAGAGTTCTTTCCCTAAATGATCCGTGTGACCATCAAGTGCTCTATTCTGGGAAGCTCAAACTTCCTGTTTAACTGTCCCCTGAGCATCCTGTCATTTTTATCTTGCGAACTGAGTTGAAGATCAGTGATGTCTTTAAGGTTCATGATTATGAGAGAGCCGTCACGAACCGTTATTGTTTTCCCAGGTTTTTAAATGTGTTCAGGTTGAGGACCTTGTTTTCTGGAGATCGAAGCGCTTTTCCGATTCTTAGGACCTTTGATGACTGGACGGACATTCTTAGAGGTAGACTGTGTGGCCAAATCACCAGTTGAATTCCGTACAATATTTGGGATGTTCAGCTTCCTAGACATTGATGCCTGATCCTTTTTAAGTTTGGGGAGAGCTCTAATCACCTGCAGACATTTTGGGAACCACCGTTACATTTAGGGACCCGATAATGAGAGACCCAAGTCTGCCGAAAGAGTCTATTACCGTTCTGAGTTTCAGCATGTCATCGGTAGTGTTATCATATGCTCCACTGACAGCAGCGTTGACCCTCTTATTGTTTTCATTGCGTGTCCTTGTTTGCCTACCCGTTTTGTGACTGTTTTTTCAAGTTAACTGACATCTTATTCCGTAAACCTGTCAGTAGGACAATGATATTACTCAGCAAAACTTCAGCATCCGTGATGCACATGATACATACCCACCTATGATCCCAGTTAATGAGTTTGTTGTAGGCAGTTCTTGTGAGGTCTGTGCACGCCTCATCGAACCAACCCTAGCAGTTGTCGCACTGCATGTCAGATGTGACCCACCAACGACGTCCGGGTCGTTTACATGAATTTTTCATGTCTATATTGACGTAAACTGTTTTATAGATGGTAGCAAAAGCCCAAGACCGCAGAAAAAACGGCAGACTAAAAACGGGCGAAAATAGAGAAAAACAGGTTCGAAAAAACCCAAACAAGCCTTTACGTGAAAAGCTGAAAAAACAAATATTAAGCTGAGGTAAAACAAGAAAAAGTAATCTACCGAACGTATAGCTCGAAATAGATTCTTTAGATCAAAAGTGGCACTTTTGTTGCGTAAGAACACAGCAAAAGTTTGAGAAATGCAAACCATGTTAAGACTAAACTTCCTGTTCGAAAGGCGCTACCACAGGTGTTTAGAGTTTGACAACACTTTAACAAATAACGCCTACTATTAATCGTATCCCCTCAGTGGAATGAAAAGTCAGAAGTGAAGGTGTTCGAATATATGTATGATAGGCTATCAATATATCGAGAATCAACTGATCTAGACTGGCTAGTGATTGCGCGAGATGCTGAGCATGGCGTTCCCACTCGTGATCTGATTCGGACGCATGACCGAGCTCCTTCATTCAAGTGAATCCACTAAAACTAATGTGGTCAGCAACCAATGTCGAAAATCTATAGAGCTATTGATTTTTGAGATTTATTTAACGCTACACAGAGCTTCCCCATCAAGTGTGATTGTGTTTGTGTTCTCTGTGTTGTGTTTGAGGATTTTGCTTCATTCCCTTATGTATGTTGAGGCCTACTGATGCAGCGGTCTCTGCTACACTAGCTGTTGAAGGGGCAGTGAAATGTCACTGAGCTGTAGCTAAATCACCCCGCAGTTTGTTCAATGAATATCGGGCATATCATCGGTCCCTGTAAATGTCGAGGACAACAAACGCGCCTGAGTTTGTAGATGGCGTCGAGTCTCAGTTGACTATGATCACCACTACAGTAAGATTACGCGCCCGAAAACGACTTGGTCCCTTCGACAGGTCGTAAACCAGAAGGCTGTAGTTGGTCCAGATAAGGTATATTTACTGGCGACTTCGTGGTATTGAGACGTGCCAAATAGTACAGGCAAAAAGGGCAGAGCGTAAGAAAGTTCGAACATACAAGATGGACAACGGAACGAAAAGTGATTCTGATATAGTTAAACAAAACGAGTACTGTAAAACACTCACTGGTACAATTGGTTATAATAATAATTGTTTCCATTATACCAATCGTTTTCTCGTCGAGGAAAGCTGGCCACTACAAGTTAGTCATACGCCATGGACTGACCCATGTGGTGGTGGTCTCACTAACATCTCTGTATTCATTCTTACTAATATATTTACCAATAGTAGCTTAATACGTCGATGGAGCAATCCACGTTAGATGCTGACCGTGAGGTGTGACTTCGAAGTTAGGCGATTTGTCAAATCGTTCCCGTTTAACTCGAGTAGGCCTCCAGTCATTAGACATAGATCCTCAATATTGATGATCTGCCTCGTCTTCATCTGTATTTGTTCATGTGTAATAATAATAATAATTTATTCTCAAATAACAGATTGATACATGAGGCATGCCGGTTTACAGGCAAGATCAAATTGTTACAGAAGTTACAATTTTCACTGTTGAAAATTATTCAGCTGGGTTGATTTTTCATAAGATATGAATGTAAATGGATTTCGTAAGGAACATGTCAATATCACACTTGGCGCACTTTATGGAGGTAGCGTTGCAACATACAACTGATGGTCGAGAATAGATACATGCGAAGTTGAGGGCTTTTAGAAGTTTCGAACTTATATCCCTCCGGAATATCTGAGGCTTTAATAACGGTGTAGGACGAAGTCACCCGTGCCATATCTGTTTTCGGTGGACTATCTGCAGGAGGCTGAAAAAGGTGTAAGAAAAAGGAAGGACGAAAAGCAGAGCACACAATATTCATGGAGGAATAGTTAAGGTATAACCATTTAGTCTATTTGTCTGTTACTGAAGTACTCATTAGGTAAGAGCACACTAATGTGTTAAAGAAAAATAAGTGTGGGCAAGGTATGAGTGGATAAGGAACTGTATAAATGAAGGTAGTTCAGAAGGAAGTATGGAATTGTGTAATTATAAAATAAAGTGCTGAAAACAGTATTCCGATACAAATGTCTGTCTCCCTTTTTTCGAAGCTATTTGAACTCTCTTTTTTGTTTTTAGATTTTATAGGGTATAGAGTGGGCTTCGTTTTTAGCCAATTGTCTAGTTTTCTTGTAATAGAATGGGACAGAAGAACCAGGTTATCTGCAAAGTCTAATTTGGAAGATATATTTCATAGATTATCAATATATGGGGAAGTGACTAATCTAATCTGACTAGTGGTCGCAGGAGCAGTTGAGTACGCCGTTCCAAACCGTGATTTGGTGCGAATGCATGACCGAGCGCCTTCAGCTAGTTGAGTCCATTAAAACTAATGTGGTCAGCATCCAATGTCGAACAGAGCTATTGATTTTAGGGATTTATTTACAGCCACAACATTTTAAGGTCAGGGTTAACTTCACTTTCTCTAAGACTATGGAATCTCCTAGCAATGTCTTCCAAGACTCAATACTAGGACCTCTTCTCTTCTTGATTTACATAAACGATTTTCCACAGCAAGTATCTTCTGACTTAGTGCTTTTTGCTGATGATTCGAAACTCTGGAGAAGTATGAAACCAAGAGGATGTACTGGCACTTCAGGAGGATCTGATTCGACTTTAAAGTTGTGGAGATAACAACGGACTTACACTTAACACTTCAAAGAGTAAAGCAGTTCATCTGAGATATGTTGCAGACTATAGTTACAACTAAGGAAACTCCTCTCCAGAAGTATCCGAAGTTAAAAAAGATTTAAGTGTGTTGGTACCCTACGACTTGAAGTCGTATGCTAACTGTGACAAGAACACCTTTCAAGCAAACCTTGCACTGGTAACATTGAAGCGAATTTTTGGCCAGTTCGAAGAAAGAACTTTCAACACAATCTTCAACAGTTTTATTCGTCCCCATTTAAAGCACGGAAATATAGTTATTTCCTCACTCTCTCCAAAAGGATAAGGACACTCTGGAACGTATCCAACATCGAGCCACGAAATCAGGTCAGGGACTCAAATTCAAACCTTATGAAGAGCGCCTCCAATCACTTAACCTCTACCTGTTAGAATACAGGCGTCTTAGAGGTGATCTTATTATGATTTACAGCATCTTTAGCACTTTCGGTCATCCACTTAAACATCTACCTAAGCTCGATCTCAATACTAACCTAAGGGGTAACAACGATAATCAGAAGTATTTGAATTGTAGTATAAACTAGTAATCCCACGAATAACGCAATTTAATCAAGAAGTATTAGATGAGCACGAACGAATGTATTGTATTTGGAATTCAAAATCACAACAGGCATCAATACAAAGAAGTCATTGATTCATTTAAACATCACATCCTCCACAGCTGAAATTGGAGTGTGAGTGTCTGTAATCGATTGTTCGTCTTCTTCTTAAGTTCATCTTACATCTGTCCGACAGTGCATTACATGTAAACTCTGTATTATCTAGAATGCACTCGTAAATATTAGAATTAACAACCGAAATCGGAACAGACTCACCTGGTTTCTGGCATTGTATTTGATCAATGTGTCGCTTATGTATAGTCAAGTCATTGATATCCAGAATTCGTACCACAGATTTTCCATTATTCTTCACCATGATCCCCTCGGCTGGTAAAAGATCATTCGCACAATAATATGTAACTTCTGCAGACTCCAAACACCTCATATTCGAACGGAGAATTTTTCCTTTTAATAGCTTTAATGGAGTCGCTTTCGTCACAGAATGCTTAGCATTTCTATATTGAAGTAGAAATTTATTTACTCCCCTCTCCAGTTCACTGAATGTTGAAGCAGCAACAAAATCAATAGCAGTTTTCAACCTCCTGACTGCATGAAACTCCTGACAAGATTTTCTACCTGGCCATTAGAATAAGGGTGCCTGGGAGCTGTAAACAGATCTCCGCACCCTACACCATTCAACCAATTAGTGACTACATAGTCAGCGAAATGAGATCCATTATCAATCACTAACACCAAGGGAACCCCTTGGATTGGGAAGTCAGAATTCGGTGAAGTTGTGAAAAAACTTCAGGTCACTTAGAAAAAGAGTCAATAACTACAAGTGCATAGTACTTACCAAGAAATAGACCACAATAGTCTGTATGAATTCTCTGCCGGGCCTCAGACGATACTGGCCATGAAGTCCACTTCAAAGACTGACTTTTTAGCTTACAACATTTCTGACGATTGTTTGCCTGACGACAAATATCTACATTTATTTCTGGCCACCAACATGTGAGTCTTGCCAAGGACTTCATTTTCTGAACACCTAAATTTCCCCTATGAAGATCTTCAAAGACAGATTTGCGTAATGAAGGAGGAATAACAACACCATCATTTAGACTCAAAATACCACCAGGAGTAGTACATAACTCATCCCGCTTTGAATAATAGACAGGAAATCCAAGTTTCTGATTAGAATTCCAACATTTTCGTATAGCACTGAGTACCTACGAGTTTTTCTAATGAGATCTGGACGTTTCACCGGTAAAGGTTGCACTAACAAGCAGTCTGAAGTATTAACACGTCTATCTTGTAATGATTGTCGAGAAATGTAGTCAACGTGTTTAATTTGTTTTGCACTTCTGTGCTCAACCGTTTAGTCATAGACACTTAAAGCAATACTCCATCGTTGAACCATAGCAGCTGAGGAACGCGCTAAGGATTTTTCGAGATGATAAATGAACTTTAAAGCTTCATGATCAGTAACAATGGTAAACTTCTTTCCAAATAAATATTTATGAAGTATTTAAACTGCCCAAAAAAAGCTAACGCTTCTCGCTGAGATTGTGAATAACCTTGTTCAGTAACAGTAAGTCTGCGTGAAATACAGATAACTGCCCTGCCTTCCTGTTCCAAAACTGCACCAATACCCACAGGTGATGCATCAGTAATAAGTACAGAATGTACACTGGGTGAGTAAGTTCAAAGAACAGCATCACTTTGAAGAAACTTTAGCATACTTCATAGTCATGACTCTTGTTCTTCACCCCATTTGAATGAATTGGATGTCAAAATATTAAATAAATAGTTGGCACGATAGGAAAAATTAGGAATAAAACGAGAATAGTACTGAAGAGCACCCACTAGTGGAGGTGCAGTGAACAGAACACTAGTTGGAGACAATCGAATGTATTTAAGCAAATATTACAGACTATCTCGGTAAATTCTGATAACCAAACAATGAACAGTCAATTTGCAAATTAACAACCAATTGTTTCAATCTTCACTGTTTCTTCTCTAATTCCATTGCTCATGCATATTCCATACGATTGCGCTTCATTTCCATTCTTTCCTCATCGGTCTTCTGCCAAAATACATTCTATGTCTGACCCACACCATATACTACTTATATGGATATAAATAGACCACACCACAGACGTAATTCTGTGATTTTTTTGAAGACGGTGCATTTTTCAGTGGGGTTGGTCGTTTCATATCTGGTCTAAAACCATTACCATCAACTAGGTATCCAAGGCATTCAAAACTAGATACACAAAATGAACACTTATTCGAATTCACTATAATATTCTTCTCAATTAAACGACGCAATAAGGCAATAAGTCTTTGGTCATGAACTACTTTATCAGCACCATGAACAATGAGATCATCTTGATAAACTTCTACACCTTCAATATCTCTGACTACCTTATTCATAACTTCCTGAAATATGAATGGAGAAAAACTAAGATTAAATGGAAGGAAGTTGTGTTTGAACAAACCAAAAAGAGTGTTAATTGTTGTCAAGAGAGATGAAGATTGATCTAAACGGATTTGAATATAAGCATCTTTCAAGTCGACTTTCGAGAACACTTTAAAACCATGAAGTCGATTTAGAATATCTTCAGCCTCCATCGTCGTACCTGTTTGCTTCAACAAACAGGAGTTCAGTATTAATCTGTAATCACCACATATTTTAGGAATATTGCCATCCGACTTCAATAACGTAACAATAGAAGTACCCCATGCTGAGGACTTAACCGGTTCAATTATACCTTTCGCACACAAATCGTTCAGTGACTTGTGCACTGCTTCTCGAAAATCATAAGGAATTATTCGTCTTTCAAGAAAGACTGGATCACCCTGTACTTGAAGTTTTATAGGCTGAATTTTCATACCTCCACTAAATTTAGCACACACAGCTATCAAATCTTTGAGTAAAGCATGAGAAATCTCTGTAGAAACTAGTAAAGACAATTTCACTTTAAGCCTTTTCAGATTTTTTAAACCCAGTATGGACAGTCCTGTTTCACTAACTAAAAATTCACAAGGTAAATATGAATAGCAATTCACAACATCCTCTTATAGGCAGCCTGTGTTCAGTAATCCCCAGTATTGAGACCTCAGTGGGTCTTACCACAACATTAGGATCTAAAGATTTCAAGTTCTTGAGTGAAGTAATGGACTCTATACCACCTGTGTCCACAATAAAGTCATGAAATGAACCAAGGGTTGTATTTAATCGCTTTTGAATAGGAACATTACCTTACGAAGTGGTGAATAACGATAAATGATCATTAGGAACAGCCAAACCATCGGGATCTAAGTTATGAGATTTAATAATACTTGAAGCAAAGTGAACAGTAGTTTTGCATACTGACTGAATGTGTCCTATCTTGCCACATTTAAAACATTTAACATTACGAAATGCACATGAATTACGAGAATGAAGTTTGCCACAAGATAAGAATTTACTAAACTTTTTCTAATGAAGATACCACCAGTATCATAGTTTGACAACTATTAACCAGTAACGCACATAAGTAAAAAAGTTGTTATTTTGTTTTTTGGTATAAATATATAAAAATGAGCAAATTAAACTTTTTTCATAATAAATAATGCAAAGGGAATTCGAGATTGAGTTTTTGTCCTACGTGCAATAGTAGTTTAAATGTTCTGGAAATCTTACTCTTTTCCAGAACGCGTTGTTTTAGGTCTATTTTCCGACGTTCACGAGGTATTAACGTGTGTGTTGGCTGTCGTGTGGGGGTACTACAAGTGTAGGAGCCGTGCCGTTCGATTGTACCGAAGGAAAATCGAGACAGCTATGGTTTCCTTCTCAGTACGCTGCTTTTAGACAATCGATACTGATGCTACCGTCCGTGCCGTTCTTATCGACTACATATTACTTAGGTTCGCGTTGAAGAACTTTGAAGGGTCCTTCGTATGCTGATTCGAGGGGTCGTCGATGTGAGTCTCGACGAACGAAGACATGTGTACCATGTCGTAATTCAGGTTGAACAGAAACATCAGTTGATTGAGGTCGAGTGTGAGCAGGTTTAACTGAACGCATTGCGTTTGTAAGCCTTCTCGTGTAGGAGTCTAGATCCATGTTCATTAAAGAAGACGAAGGATCCACTAATTCTCCTGGAGTGTCCTTCCATAAGCGAGTTGAGATGCAGTGTATCCAATGTCAGCTATCACTGCATTGCGGATACCTAGCAAGACGAGTGGAAGAGCGTCTGTCCACTGTGAAACGTTTGTAGCTGGTAGTGGAGCTTTTAGTTTTCGATGAAAACGTCCTACCAAACCGTTTGCTTGTGGGTGGTAGGTGGTCGTTCGGAAATGCGTGATTCCTAGTAGTGTGGTCAGACAACGGAAAAGTTCAGATTCGAACTGGCGTCCGCGGTCTAATGTGATGGTTGAAGGGCAGCCGAAATTTGCTACCCACCGTTTGACGAAAGCGCGAGCCACAGTTTCAGCAGTAATATCCTTAATAGGTACTGCTTATGGCCATCGAGTGAAACGATCTAGGCATGTTGAGAGATATGAGTATCCGTTTGAATCGGGTAAGGGTCCAAATGCAGATGAAGGTGGTCGAAATGAGCGTCAGGGGTTCTGAAAAAGCCTAAGGGACATTTGTTGTGTCTATTTACCTTAGATTTCTGACAGCTTACACAGGAGCGTGCCCAATCCCTCACGTTTTCATTCACACCAGGCCAGCAAAACCGTCCGGCTATAAGCTTGATGGATGCACGAACACCTGGATAAAAAAGATTGTGCCACGTATTGAAGACGCTACGTCGATTATGTTTTGGTACGATTGAACGATCCCTACACGTAGATGTGTCGCAAAGTAAGGTTTCCTTACCTGTTCCCATCTGCTTAATACGTAGTTTTAGAGTTGTCGAGGATAACTCATGCTGAAGATCGATGTCTTCTTTTTGAAGCTGAGCGAGTTTAAGAAGGTCGATCCCCTGGAAACTGTTCAAGGAACTCATTCGAGACAAAGCGTTTGCGACAACATTGTTTACTCCAGAAATGTATCGTATATCTGAAGTGAACTGCGAAATGTGGTCCAGTTGTCGAGACTCGCGGGGTGAGTACTTGTATGAAGATGAACTTAAAGATAAAGTAAGGGGATTATGATCGGTAAAAAGCGTGAGTTCTCTTCCTTCGATGGAATGTTGGAAATTTCGTATAGCACAATACATAGCTAGGAGTTCCCTACCGAACGTGCCGTACCTAGATTCAGCGTCTAGCAACCATCTCGAGAAAAGTCCTAAAGGTTGCCAAGAGTGGTTAACACATTGTTGTAAGACTCCTCCGATCGCTGAATCGGCGATAATAATGGGCGCTTAAGTGTCTCGATGAGCAAGCAGGGTACCTTAGCGACATGTTCCTTGACTGTGGAGAATGCTTTTCGCGCGGTGTCTCCTAGATTAATTGATTTTGCATTTCCACGAAGTTGGTCGGTTAACGGTTTCATAAGGGATGCGCATTTGGGTATGAACCGTCTGTAGAAACTTACGAGGCCGTTAAAAGTTCGCAATTGCTTAACTGTGGTCGGCTCTGAGTAATACAGAATGGCCGCCACTTTGCTTCTAAGGGGTCGGATGCCTTGAGCGTCAATGGTGTGTCCTAAGAAGTCTAAAGAGTTTGTTCCGATTTGGCACTTCTGAATGTTTACAGTAATGCCATGCCTTTGGAGTCGATCGAAAACAGTGTCCAGATGGAGAAGATGTGATTCTCTGTCCTGACTTGCTATGAGGCAGTCATCAACATACACATGTACAAAGTTGAGACCTTGGAAGACGTCGTCTGTAAACCTTTGGAAGGTTTGAGCCGCATTTCTTAGGCCGAAGGGAGTTATAATGGCGCTTTCAGGAACGTCGTCGGTTGCCATCGGTATTTGGTTACAAGCCTTAACCAAGTCGATTTTCGAAAAGACAGTTGTACCTTTCAAGGTAGCTGTCAAATCGTGAATGTGAGGCAACGGGTAACGATCGGGAATGGTTTTAGCATTCAGACACCGATAATCACCAGTTGGACGCCAATCATTGCTGTACTTTTTAGGGACCATGTGCAAATGTGATGACCATGGGCTGTTTGACGGTCGAATGATTCCCAATTCTTTCATGTGGTCGAATTCGTTTTTAGCCAACCTCAGCTTTTTGGGAGCCGGTCGGCGTGATTTTGAGACTACAGGTGGTCCTGAAGTCGAGATGTGATGTGTAACATTGCTGGTTACATAAGGCAATTTCGGTTGCGGTTGATATATCCAGGGGTATTTATCGAGTAATGGTTGATATAAGAGGTCTATGGTGTGCTTAATTGTTACTGGAGATAATCTGCAACCAGAGAAAGGAGTTACGCAAGCAATAACTTAGTGTTACCGTCTGTTAAGCTTCGTTTGCGTGTGTCGATGAGTGGATTGTGGTACTGTAACAGGACTATACCAATGATTGGCATAGAGACATCTGCAACAACGAAGACCCATTGAATGGGTTTGCGTAAACCCACGTTAAGGTAAACGTACCTTTTACCATACGTAGAAATGTGCTTTCCGTTTGCCACCTGTAAACTTAGAACTAACTCGTGAAGTCTGTTGCTAGAGTTCGCGGGAAGGACGCAAACTTCTGCGCCGGTGTCGACGAGGTAGGAAACTTTCGTTGTCACATCCGTGATGTATAAGAGGCGGCTATGTTCGCCGACTACGGTTGCCGTTAACGCGTACCGGCTTGAAAGTTTCCCGAAGTCTTATTTGTGTCGTTCGCCTTAGATATCGAGTAATTGCAGGGCTTCATGCAATTTCTAGAAGATTTACCGTACTGGTTCTGTTATCAACATCAGTCGGGATTATCTGCCTCTCGTGGTCTTAAGACAGATCGCCTACGTGGAACACTTCTTCACGCGTTTCTTGACCGACTACGATTATTACGAAATCTAAGGTATCGGATGAGTGTATGACATAATTCGTTAATGTCATTCGAGGTCGTTTGAGGCTTTTCTTTGACTGAAAAGACCTCGGCGCTAGTCGATCTCGTAATTTCTAGAATTCGATCGACAGATGCGGCTAGTTCTTCTACGGCGTTGTTTTGGAACGAGACGAGCAGTGCCTGCACCTGTTGCAGGAGTTTGGATAAGAAAAGTTCTTTGAATAGGCCATCGTCGAACGTTCATTGACCTATGACTTCTCTCATCCATAGCAACATGTCCGTCGCTGAACCATGCTGCAGGTCGATATTGTTAAGCAGTTGGTCTAACCGTTGTCGGTCAGTTAGATCTGACCAGCAAACATGATGGTGGGGAGATAACTTCAGTCCACCCGTGTCTGTGGGGCAGAACATATTAATTACGGCTCTTTATGTCTAGTGGGATGTCACGAACCAATCGGTATTGATGCGAAATTATTTATGCAAAATACCACTTTAAATCACGTTAAAATAATGCTGAATTGATTCCACTTCCTACCGAGTAATCCTATTACGAGCAAACTAGACAATTGGCTAAAAACGAAGCCCACTCTATACCCTATAAAATCTAAAAACAAAAAAGAGAGTTCAAATAGCTTCGAAAAAAGGGAGACAGACATTTGTATCGGAATACTGTTTTCAGCACTTTATTTTATAATTACACAATTCCATACTTCCTTCTGAACTACCTTCATTTATACAGTTCCTTATCCACTCATACCTTGCCCACACTTATTTTTCTTTAACACATTAGTGTGCTCTTACCTAATGAGTACTTCAGTAACAGACAAATAGACTAAATGGTTATACCTTAACTATTCCTCCATGAATATTGTGTGCTCTGCTTTTCGTCCTTCCTTTTTCTTACACCTTTTTCAGCCTCCTGCAGATAGTCCACCGAAAACAGATATGGCACGGGTGACTTCGTCCTACACCGTTATTAAAGCCTCAGATATTCCGGAGGGATATAAGTTCGAAACTTCTAAAAGCCCTCAACTTCGCATGTATCTATTCTCGACCATCAGTTGTATGTTGCAACGCTACCTCCATAAAGTGCGCCAAGTGTGATATTGACATGTTCCTTACGAAATCCATTTACATTCATATCTTATGAAAAATCAACCCAGCTGAATAATTTTCAACAGTGAAAATTGTAACTTCTGTAACAATTTGATCTTGCCTGTAAACCGGCATGCCTCATGTATCAATCTGTTATTTGAGAATAAATTATTATTATTATTACACATGAACAAATACAGATGAAGACGAGGCAGATCATCAATATTGAGGATCTATGTCTAATGACTGGAGGCCTACTCGAGTTAAACGGGAACGATTTGACAAATCGCCTAACTTCGAAGTCACACCTCACGGTCAGCATCTAACGTGGATTGCTCCATCGACGTATTAAGCTACTATTGGTAAATATATTAGTAAGAATGAATACAGAGATGTTAGTGAGACCACCACCACATGGGTCAGTCCATGGCGTATGACTAACTTGTAGTGGCCAGCTTTCCTCGACGAGAAAACGATTGGTATAATGGAAACAATTATTATTATAACCAATTGTACCAGTGAGTGTTTTACAGTACTCGTTTTGTTTAACTATATCAGAATCACTTTTCGTTCCGTTGTCCATCTTGTATGTTCGAACTTTCTTACGCTCTGCCCTTTTTGCCTGTACTATTTGGCACGTCTCAATACCACGAAGTCGCCAGTAAATATACCTTATCTGGACCAACTACAGCCTTCTGGTTTACGACCTGTCGAAGGGACCAAGTCGTTTTCGGGCGCGTAATCTTACTGTAGTGGTGATCATAGTCAACTGAGACTCGACGCCATCTACAAACTCAGGCGCGTTTGTTGTCCTCGACATTTACAGGGACCGATGATATGCCCGATATTCATTGAACAAACTGCGGGGTGATTTAGCTTCTGTGTAGCAGAACCAGGACTCGATATTGTCAGGCCAAAATGGTGTCAACTGAATCGAAGCTGGGGGAATAGATTTTAACTTAATATCTTAGGTGATTTCCGTCATAGTATTATTAGAACGAGAAGTTTATAATTAAAATATATCCGAAAAAAGGTATATCACAATATATATAAATCAAATGAAGAAAAAAAGAATAATGAAATTCCAAAAAGGAACAGACTCACAGTTAATGCTCTTGATGTACCAGATAACGTCGGTCTCACCACTGAAGATACGACTGTATTCTGATTTTACAACCAGCTTATGATAATCACAAGTATTTGAATTGTAGTATAAACTAGTAATCCCACGAATAACGCAATTTAATCAAGAAGTATTAGATGAGCACGAACGAATGTATTGTATTTGGAATTCAAAATCACAACAGGCATCAATACAAAGAAGTCATTGATTCATTTAAACATCACATCCTCCACAGCTGAAATTGGAGTGTGAGTGTCTGTAATCGATTGTTCGTCTTCTTCTTAAGTTCATCTTACATCTGTCCGACAGTGCATTACATGTAAACTCTGTATTATCTAGAATGCACTCGTAAATATTAGAATTAACAACCGAAATCGGAACAGACTCACCTGGTTTCTGGAATTGTATACAATCAACATGTCGGTTGTCTAGTGAAACCACTGATATTTAGAATTTGCACCACAGACTTTCCAACAATATCCTCCTCCACGAAATAATGTTGGGTCCTTACGTCGCAATGTTTCAGCCAATATGACGTTCCCAATTTGCATTATCTCAAATCTCACGCATCGACTACTGTATGTGAGTAATCGGGGATAAACACTGATATATAATTTGAGGTATTCCATCATGTGACTTTGACTTGAATAAAAATCATGATACATATTCTTTTTGTTATTCATATTAGAATACATAGATAGATATGCATTGATATATGTAATTAACACATGTGATTCAACTAGGCTTGATTTACCTGCGAAACAATCGAATAGAAAGCATTCATCTGCCTTATATTCATTAGGATAATCTTGAACTTCATTTGGATTCTCTGTCCGTGCAAACTTCACTTCTGGGCAAACTGGTTTTCCGATTATTTCGGTAAATTTTGCTATCCCTTTTGATTCATTACACCCCTAACTAGGGATTTTATTCAACATACATTGTTCGTGTGAGTATCCAACATCTGACACAATAACATCAGAAATATGACTAGAATTCGACTCATCAAGAACATATTTGTCACATTCATTAGGAATATCTTACTTACTTACTTACTTACTTACTTACTTACTTACTTACTTACTTACTTACTTACTTACTTACTTACTTACTTACTTACTTACGCCTGTTACCCCTCGTCGAGGAGCATAGGCCGCTCACCAGCAATCTCCATCCAACTCTGTCCTGAGCCTTCCTTTCCAGTTACTATTCAGCCTTTTCATATCGGCTTCTATTTCCCTGCGTAGTGTGTTCTTTGGCCTTCCTCTTTTCTGCTTCCCTTCCGGATTCCAAGTTAGGGATTGAGTCGTGATGCACATTGGTGATTTCCTTAATGTATGTCCGATCCACTTTCAACGTCTTTTCCTAATTTCCTCTTCAGCTGGAAGCTGGTTTGTCCTCTCCCATAAAACGCTGTTGCTGATAGTATCCGGCCAGTGAATGTTGAGTATTTTGCGTAGACAATTGTTTATAAATACTTGTACCTTC
The DNA here is from genome assembly GCA_944470415.2 of Schistosoma rodhaini. Taxonomy (NCBI): domain Eukaryota; kingdom Metazoa; phylum Platyhelminthes; class Trematoda; order Strigeidida; family Schistosomatidae; genus Schistosoma; species Schistosoma rodhaini. Next base: position 14,979,357 of record OX104036.1, on the reverse strand, counting down.
CTGATGATGGCCGTAGTAGTTCTCCACGTTTCAGCTCCATACAGTAGGACTGTCTTGACGTTCGTATTAAAGATTCTGACCTTCAAATTAGTTGAGAGTTGTTTTGAGTTCCATATGTTCTTCAATTGTAGAAATGCTGCCCTTGCTTTGCCAATCCTCGCCTTTACATCTGCATCCGATCCTCCTTGTTTATCAATGATGGTCCCCAGGTACCTGAATGTTTCCACCACTTCCAGGGTTTCTCAATCAAGTGTGATTGGTTTGGTTGGTGTTCTCCGTGTTGCATTTGAGAATCTTGCTTTTTCCTTTGTGAATGTGGAGGCCTATCGATGCAGAGGCTGCTGCTACATTTGCGGTCTTCATCTGCATTTGTTCGTGTGTATGAGATAGGAGGGCTAGGTCATCTGCGAAGTCCAAATCATCTAATTGATTCTGAGCTGTCTATTGTATTCCGTATTTCCCTTCAGATGTCGAATTCTTCATAATCCAGTCAATCACTAGAAGGAAGAGGAATGGGGAAAGTAGACAGCCTTGTCTGACTCCGGTCCTTACTGGAAATGCATCAGTCAGCTGTCCTCCATGCACCACTTTGCACTGTAGGCCATCGTATGAGTTTTGGGTAATGTTGACAATCTTTTCAGGAACTCCATAGTGTCGAAGAAGTTTCCATAATGTTCTCCTGTCCACGCTGTCCATGCCTTCTCATAGTCAATGAAGTTGACGTATAGTGATGAGTTCCACTCAACTGATTGTTCAACGATGATCCGTAGTGTCGCAATCTGGTCTGTGCACGACCGATCCTTACGGAATCCAGCCTGATGATCTCTAAGTTCGGCGTCTACTGCGTCTTTCATCCGATTCAGCAGCACTCTGTTGAAAACTTTTCCTGGTACTGATAACAATCTGATGCCTCTGTAGTTTTCACATTTGCTCAGATCTCCTTTCTTTGGTATCTTGATGAGATATCCTTCTTTTCAGTCCGTTGGCACTTGTTCCTCTTCCCAAATATTCTTGAATAGAAGGTGAAGCATATTTGCAGTTATTTCAATGTCTGACTTCAGTGCTTCTGCTGGTATATTGTCAGGTCCTGCCGCCTTCCCACTTTTGATTTGTCTGATGGCCATCTTGACTTCTTCGATCGTTGGTGGAGTGACATCTATTGGAAGGTCTGTGTGGGCTGCTTCGATGTTCGGTGGATTCAATGGGGCTGGTCTATTCAGCAGTTCCTCGAAGTATTCTGCCCATCTTTTCCTCTGTTCTTGAATCTCAGTGATTGTCCTTCCTTTTTTGTCCTTGACTGGTCTCTCTGGTTCGCTATATCTCCCTGCTAATTTCTTCGTTGTATCATATAGTCGTCTCATATTCCCTTCTCTTGCAGCTTTTTCCGCCGTCGTTGCTACTTCTCCCATGTATTTCTGTATTTCGTCTTAAACGCTTTTCTTCACTTCCCTGTTTGCTTCTCCGTAATCCGCTTGTGCTTTGACTTTCTCTACACGTGTTCGGCTGTTGTTAATTGCTAATTTCTTGTTCTTCCTTTCTTGAATTTTGTCCAGGGTTCCCATAGAGATCCATTCCTTGTGATGGTGCTTCTTAGGACCATGAACCTCCTGACAAGTTGAAGTTAGTGCTTCTTTTATCCCTTTCCAGTTGTCCTCCAAAGTAGTTTCTTGTTCTTTCAGTAGATCCTGTAGAGCCTGGAACCTGTTGTTGAGAGTTATCTTGAATTCGTGGAGCTTGTCAGTATCTCGAAGGAAGGCTGTATTGAGCCTTTGTAGTGCTGTTTGTCCAGTTGTCCAGTCTTTCTTTAGCTTCAGTCTCATCTTGGCCACAACCAGGTGGTGATCTGAAGCTATGTCAGCTCCTCTCCGGGTTCTCACATCTTCCATTGATCTTCGGAATTTTTTGTTGATACAGATGTGATCAATCTGGTTCTCTGTGGTGTGGTCCGGTGAGATCCATGTAGCTTTGTGTACGCGTTTGTGTGGTAATGTTGTGCCGCCTATAACCAATTTGTTGAAAGCATATAGGTTTGCAAGTCTCTCCCCATTTTCATTTCTCTCTCCTAGTCCATGTCGTCCAATTATATCTTCATATCCTGTGTTGTCCACTCCAACTTTAGCATTTAGATCTCCCATAAGGATGGTGAGGTCCTTTCGTGAGCACTTTGCTATAATTGATTGCAGCCTTTCATAGAACTGATCTTTATCATCGTCGTTGCTATCATTGGTGGGTGCACAACACTGGAATACGTTCATTGTGATCCCTTGCTTCTTTGTTCTGAATGATGCTTTGATTATCCTGGGTCCATGAGATAGTCAACGCGCACCAGTCAATATATGCCATGGACTGACCCACGCGGCAGTGGTTGTTCTTTCACTTCTGTACTTAAGTGGTTGTACCTTAACTAATATATTCTTGTAATAACGTCTTTTATGTTGTAGTCTCCATAGCGTCCATGATCCTTTGATGCGTCGATGGTTCAATCCACGTAAGGGCTGGTCGCGAGGTGAGACTTCAGCGTTAGTTGGTTCGTCACCATTCTCGTATAACTATAGTAGGCCCCCAATCATCTGACATAGATCATCAACGTTGATGTTCTACAATTTCTTTATGCGTCAGTCATCTGACATCATGCTCCCTATATCCAAGGGTCTGTAGGATAATTGTGTTCTCAGTTTCACTGAAAATGATGCCCGAAAATGTCTCCAGTCACTTAATTCATCCCAATGTTTAGGACCTGATGGTATCCCAAACCTCCATTTTAAAAAATGTGCTGATGTTTTATGTTATCCATTAACGAATATCTTTAACAGATCCTTCTCAACTAATGTCTTACCGAAAATATGGAGAAAGATAATCCCTATACCAAAGAAAGCTTCTGGTGATAAAAATGCGAAACTTAGACCCATTGCAATAACTTCACCTTTCCTTAAAATAATGGAAAAATTACTGATACAACCACTTCAACCTGCAATAAAAGAGCACCTTGATCCATATCAGTTTGCTTACAAATGCAAAAGAAGCACATTAGATGCCGTTGCTGTTCTGCATCACAATATAGTGTTCGGGTTGGAAAAGGGTAAGAAGTATGTTAGATGCGCTTTCCTGGACTTTACTTCTGCTTATGATTCTATTCCAAGACACCTCTTACTTAACAAACTAATCAGCGTCCACATTGACAGCTGGATAACCGATTGGCTATGTTCCTACCTTTCTGGAAGAGAACAGTACACTGTAATAATAATAATAATAATAATAATAATAATAATAATAATAATAATAATAATATATTTCTGCATTAGCAGGTACACGCCATTTTTACAGGCATGATCTACAATTTACAACATATACTGGTTCACAGTATGCATCCCAAGCAAGCTTGTTTAGTAATTATAATCTATAAAAGTTGATAGCAGTTCATTCGTTCAGATATAATGTGTTTTCATAAGAATAGTTTCCAAAGGGGCATAGCGTCCACGTTATATACCAGATCCAATCTCGACAAAAAGTGTAATAGGGTTTCGGTAGTTCTAAGTATTTATGTAATGCAGCTTTTTAAGTTTATAGTTGTTATAAAGTAGGCTTGTGGAGCGCCTGGTTCGAGCTATGACCTTGGGAAAGCGCGTTCGTCAAGCTTGTTCCAGATGTCTGAAGTTACATAGCTTCACCCTCAGAGCAAGATTCTGAAGAGAAAAAATAAAAGAGAAACCGAGGAGCAGCAAGGCATTTGGATATGAAGGACAACCAATGCTTAACATTTATTAGTGGAACAGATGGAGGTATGATAAATTATTAGATTAAATTGATAGTAGCTCATGTTGCAAGAGTGAACTGCGATTAGGGGCTCCAGAAGAGAGAAGGCAGTGATAAAGAACAATGAGTTGGGATATTTATCAAGATGGAGTAGGTTCCAATGAAGGAGGGAAGTCAAGGTTGGAATGAGGAAGAACAGAGAGTGCATATAGAGAGTAGTGTTAAGTAAAATAGCAACCATATCCTTTACAATCAGTTTTTTTCTTTTCTCATCCGATGCCTGCCACACAGTGTTCATTGAAAAGTCCGAGCTAGCATGCTAAAGGTTGTCTTAGTAGAATAGTTAATCCAGCACAAAAATTAGAAACATGAGTCTTAATGGTGAGTGTAGGTGAACAATCTCAATATCACAGATCTGTTGATTTGTTTTCATCCACAAAGAGCCTGATACAAACAAAAGTGTTCAACATCTCTACTGTCTAATGTAGGTGTGCCACAAGGAGATATTCTTTCACCTTTGCTCTTCTCCTTTTTTCTGCATGATCTGCCATCTTCCACAGAAAACACTTTTGTAAAATATGCGGACGACCTCACTGTATGTATGCCGATTTCTACCTCCTTACATCCCATAGAAATGAATGAGTTTTTATCTCGTATTGAAAGGTGGTCTGTTGGTAATGGTCTCTTACTCAATCCATCTAAATGTCAAGCTGTTAATTTTAGCTTGAGACATGGACAGAACCTACACTCTATTTTGGGATCCCATAATGCTTGTGCCATTGGAGACTCCTTAGTAAACACAGTGTCGAAGGTCAAATATCTTGGTGTCATTTTTTCCTCTGATCTCTCTTAGTCTTCTCATGTTTTACTCTTATCGAAAAAAGTTTACCGTTTGACATACTACATAAAGAGGTTGCATGCTTTTGGGATTATTCGCCATTTACTCTTACAATTTGTAAATTCCTGCATATTACCTATTATTCTTTCCTGGGTTTTTGAGAAGACTGCTGTTTTGCGTAGAGTGCTGAAGGCGGTTTGCAAGGTATGTGGTGAATCTTTTGAAGTCATTTTTAATATGCTCGTCGATAGATACTTAAGTCTTGCAAACTCTTGGCAGGTGTTATCTTATCAGATATTAACCATCCGCTTCATTCATATCTTTCTCCTCGTATATTTTCTGGTAGAACGAGATGTAAATACATTAAAATCCATACACGCAAGCAAGTCTATAAAAGTTCTGTAATACCTTACTTAGCAAATTTACTTTGTGACGAACAGGCTGTTAGAGTTGACCTAGTAAATGACCTGCATTCTTAAGCATGTTTCAAATTTGATAATTTGTATAAACTCAGTTTTTCTTAAACCTTAGATGTTTTTTTTGGGTAAAAAACTTGTTGAAATAACTCGTGCTGAGAATTCTATATTGTACCAGATCATAATATTGAATAAAGCCATTAATAATAATAATCTGATATAACTTCCTGATACCCCCTCTCGGCTGTATGATAGAAAATGTAGGTTTATGAGCCATAGAAGTATATCAACCCCATAAAGCTTCTAAGGTCAACTGTGTTGAAGTTCGGCAAACCACTAGGACCTTTTGTACAATTATAACTGGGTTTGGTCTCGATAACTGTAAGTGCGATTATCGACTGTACATTTTGGTCAGTCAGTCAGCTACAACGTAGGACCAGGCACATATATGCATCGGTCCAAGTCGCCATACCTCGTTGGCACAACAAGAGGAACACCGGATTCATAGTAGTTAATTTAGTGTTGGTAGTAGTATATAAATTATAGGTTGTATATAAGGATATAGTACAGGAAGGGAGATATGAAGCAATTTTAGTCTCAAGGTTTAAGGGAAGATAAAGAGTGTATACACCTACGCCATTGTGATCGATTCTGAGCCATGTCACACAGAGTCTCCAACCATTGGTTACGATAGTCACGCGGACCCCAACCAGGTAGTCTGCATCTGCCAACATGGCTCAGGCTAGAAGTTAGTGACTTCAAACACTGATGCCATGTTTTGGTTTGGCCGCCCCTAACTCTCTTCCAACCATCCTCTACACTAGTCAGCATTGCGCGTCGTGTTAATCAGTGTTCAGGCATACGTAACACGTGGCCCAACCATCTCAGTCGATGAAGATTCATCAACTGATTTACCATAGTTCCCTAATACCCTGTGTCTAACCTCACTATTACTTACCCGGTTATCCCAGCAGATGCGAGCAATATTTCTAAGGCATCTGTGGTCAAATACTAGTAACCTACGAGTATCTTCTACTCTTAATGGCCATGTTTCACAACCGTAAAGTAGAACAGAGCGAACTGCTGCGCAGTATACTCGTCCCTTAATTGATAGACGGATATCTCGTCTTCGCCATAGGTGACGTAAGTTGGAAAAAACCAAACGAGCTTTTTGAATCCGTGCTGAGATTTCGTCAGACACCAACCCATTAGAGCTGATCAGACTTCCAAGATAAGTGAAGTTGTCGACGCGTTCGACTACTTCACTCTCTATCCTTAGTTCGGGTGTTGACGCAGGCCATTCCCGGAGTAACAATTTACATTTGGCATTATTACTCAGTTCCAACAGAAGACTCTGCATTTTGCCAGCGTCTTCACCAAACAGGACTATGTCATCTGCGTATTCTAAGTCGCTTAGTGGTCCCCCTGGTAGGAGATCAATTCCTGTAGATTCAGTCGAAGAGAGTGTTATTTCCAGCAACAGGTCTATAATGAAGTTAAACAAAAATGGGGAAAGTGGACAGCCTTGACGTACACCACTTGAGGTTGTAAAATCATATGACAGTTCGCCATAAGCTCTCACTCGACTGGTAGTGTTCGAGTAAAGAGCCTTCAAAAGGTTTATGTACTTCTCAGGTACACCTTTCAATGACAGACACTGCCACAGAACCTCTCGGTCTACAGAGTCAAATGCTGCTTTTAAGTCAAGAAAAACTATCATTGTCGGACGCCGATAAGCGTGTCTGTGCTCTAAAACTTGACGAATGGTGAATATGTGGTCGATACAGCCACGACCAGGCCTGAACCCAGCCTGATTTTCTCGTGTTTGCAGTTCACGAGTCTTAGTTAGGCGCCCGATAATTATTGAGGCTAGTATTTTAGATGCTATGTTAGTCAGACTAATCCCTCTATGGTTGTCGCAGGATGATTTTGACCCCTTTTTATATATTGGGACAATCAGTGATTGTGACCAGTCGGATGGGATTACATCCGTCTCCCAGATTTTAGCCAGAATATTAGTCAACCTAATCGCTAAAATTGGACCACCGTATTTAAAAACCTCTGGAGCCAATCCATCAGGATCAGCTGCTCTTCTTCGTTTCAGATTACCTATAGCCTTTTGAACTTCAAGTAGGGTCGGGGGGCCTACTTCAATGTTCCATTCAGGTTTTCTGGGAATAGTGGGTAGTTGTGCAGCAGCCGAAGGCCAGCTAAACTGCTCCTTAAAGTGTTCCGCCCATCGTTCTAAACGTTTGGGTTGAGAGCAGATAAGGGTTCCGTCTTTTTCGGAGATTGTCTCACTTACACTTGACTTCTTAATTCCGGTTTCTTTTATTAGTCTGAATAGTTGCCTACAGCCGCTGCCTTTTCCATCTCTTTTGCTTTCGTTGCCCACCACTGCTCACGATCGTTCCTTAGACTTTTAGTTAACCTAGATCTAATTTCTTTACGCTCTTCGTCATGTTCAGAGCCTGATGGGATGAGTTTACGCGAATCCATCAGTGAAATAGACTTAGAGGAAATCCACTGGTTTTTTGGAGCCCTATGTTATAAATGACTAATAGATGTTACTGCTGTTTCCACAGCTGTTCGTGTGTCTTTCCAAGCAGCATCTGGGTCAGTCTCGTTTACAGAACTGCCTAGATGTGAACCCAGTTGTTTCTGGAATTCGCATTTGGCTTTCTCGTCCTCCAGTTCAATCCTAATGGGTCTTCTTAGTGTACTTTTCCTGCGTCCATTGAGGCGCAGACAAATGCGCGCTCGTATTAAAGCGTGATCAGAGTCTAAACAAGTATTCCAATACGAGCGACAATCTTCTATTGAGCCTCTCCAACGATGACTGATGACAATATGGTCTATTTGAGTCCATCGTTGGTTTGGTGCAGGTGGTCGCCATGTTAGACGATGTCTCTCCTTATGTTTAAAATTAGTGCTTGCTAAAAATAAACGATTGTCTGAGCATAGTTGCAACAGACGATCCCCATTATCGGTTCGTTGAGCCGGAATACTAAAACACCCACCTAAATGTCTTTCTGTTTGATTTAAGCTGCCTACCTGGGCATTAAAGTCACCCGCTACGACTACTATGTCTGAGCGGTTAGGTTTCTGAAGAAGCTCAGAGAGTTTTCTGTAAAAGTCATCTTTTACTTCATCATGGCTGCAGTCAGTGGGAGCGTAGGCAGAAACGACGAAAAGGCAACGACGTGTGTCCCTATCCTTCCGAGTTCTTACGGAGCCATTTAGCCGGACAGCACACAGGCGACTGTTAACGGAGATCCATTCTAGTAGTGCCTGTTCTGCCCTTGTACTTAGTGCTATGCCTACACCTGCAAGTCCGCGAGAACTAGCCAACGGGTCGCCAGATACACGGAGGGTGTATTTCGTCGGCTGTCCATTTTGGCGAGGTGAGGTCAAGTGAATGACCACACTGGGATCCTGTATGCGTGTTTCGGAGACACAGCATACATCAATGGTACAAGATTCTAGAGTTTTAGCTAAGGAGGCCTGTTGACCGATTTGGCATAGGGTACGTACGTTGAAGGCTCCAATGTGTAGTTTGGAGCGAGGTTTTAGTAGACCTGGGACAGCGTTTCGCGCACTAGAATCGTTGGCCATGGTGACACTTGAGGAGGAAACCGAGAGAGGAAGTTTAGTGTTGAAAGTCAAGGTAGAAGGAATAGTAGGAAGTGAAGAAGGAGATTGATTATGAATACAGTGGCCTTGAGTGTTGTTAGAGGTATGAGAGCAGTTATCACTTCCCGGTTGCCCACACCGTGGAAGGATTCTTCTAGAGGTACCTGAAAAGGAAATTGGGTTAGGAGTGGTCTTAATGACCTGAGAGCGTGACCGCAGTGCCCAAGGGACAACTGCTTGAGGTCGGTCACACACGACCTTTTTGTGGGTAGTTTTTGTGATAGCTCCGTTCTTCAAAAAAACCTTACCGCCGGAGAGAGGTGTGCATTTTTAGGGTCGACCTTTTCTAACCTCACCCCTCCTTGTGGGAAGGCAGCATCGCTGTCATGCTGGTTGTCTGAAGGAAACACCTTACTGCTGTCACACCTCTGTACAGTCAGCAGTATGACTTCGCCTTCGGACCTTGGGTTTGCTGCTTTTAGTCTCACCGCTCTTCAACCGACCTGTCTGGCATGGTAGGACCTCGAGGAACGACTGTTCCAGCCAGTATAGCTCGATTGCTTCATCACGATAGGCAAGCCCGACCACCACGTCAAGGTAGCAGCAACGTTCGGGAACATTTTGATAGCGAAGTACTTTTTCAAAGATATGTAATTTTCGTTTAGCTCGTTGGAAGACAATACATATATTATTTTGGCTTCAAAGCCATTATGAAATATACAAAGCCCGCAAAATTGGTCTCATGGAAAAGGATTTATCAGAATAACTACATAAAACAAACTAGTCCAACTAATTCATTCTGCTGACATATGGAGGGGATTACTAGAGTATCTACGAAGCCGCTGAATACCATCGGTTGCTGTTACTGACTATCGAATTAACTTCTTAAAAATGATTGTAGCTAGTAGGGTCTGAGGGGAATACCGTATTCACTCGCATTCCAATTTAGTTCAAATCAATTTTATTCCACCTCCCGATGGTAATCACCTGAAAAATGACCTCACTTCAAATAGCTTCCGCACAGTTCAGCTGAATATTTAATCATCTATTTATACAAACTGTAGCGCCAAGCATCTAAATGGATCACAAACGTACAGATTACCAAAACTTCAATTCTCTATCAGGCTTCATCTATTTCATATATGGAAGTGAATATTTGTATTGTGATGTCAAATTCATTGATAAGCCATATCACTAGATTTTAATTCTTTACCATTTATACGCCAACGTACACACCATCAAAATTAATGATCTTGATATATTGACTTGTGTTTATGCATATCAAAGCCTCAAAAACTACTACATAGAACAGATTCACAACTGAAGTATTTAACTGTAGAATCGATTCTCATTAATTTACTCAATTAACTAAAAACGTCTTTGTTAATCTTGAATCCTAAAGAGGGTTCCTGTAGGATTAAAGGGAGCTAAAAATAAGCTTTCTTACGGTCCAGCTATTCATTGATATTCATATGTAATCATTATTTTACGTGTACTCATACAAAAAAGTACATAGGAAAGTTTTCCGAGCATATTCTCTGGAATTTGATTTTGGAGGTAAAGCATATACTAGTGCCAAAACTAGACAATCAACAGATATTAGAGAGGTAACCATCATGATGAATCAGTTTCGTGATCAAACACCATTACCCTCTGACGCGATTAAGAACGAACCTTTGGATGTAATAGGATCACTAAATATTGTCCTGGGTTTCATTTATCTAAAATTGCAAATGGATACAATTAGCCGATCCCTCAATATTTGACGTTAAGCTACAACTTCCAACCAACTAGGAACTCGTTCATGGTATTTACGTGAATAATTGTATGTACATCAAAAAGTTGTTTGCCGGTTATCAGTAACATGAGCAGTTTGTGTATTTAGCTGTTCATGAAAGTTAGCTTGTTTTTTGTTGACCACGTTAACTCTGAAAACCAGCGAGATAAATACATTGACACTTGAAAAAAATTATTGGTATTACGCTACAGTTTAGTTCTATTCCTACACTGCTGCCTCGACAGGTGTTATGAACGAAATTTTCACCAAAGTGATTTTAAACCGGAAAAAACTGTTTAGACGTTAGTTTCAAAAGTCGATCTTCGTCTCTATACTCAGCACAATAGATCAAATAGGCAATAAGAGTATTGTGTTAAAATAATGGAATTTGAATAATGTTATGTTCAGTGTGATATGAAGGCCACTTTACACTTCTCAAAGATTTACTTTATTCAGCAAATGCTGTGAAGTAATGAATATAAATAATACTTAACTACACAGACACTGTCGTTACTTATAATATTGTTTGTGCCATGTTAGAACAACATAACCAACCACATTTATAACCCATGATCAAACGTGACACTTGATATCCAATCATGAATTAATGACATAAGATTTACTAATACTAAGAATTTTCAGTCACACGTTTGTATTCCCATTCACCAGTTTTCAGCAACTACAACAATTTTTACTGCCACTTAGATGCTGGTCGATGACGGAAACAGTGTCAACAGATAAAATGCAGGTACCGACCACTTTATACTCGGGATCAAATAGTTGCCACTCAACAAGATTGTCTTGGGACATTTAGGGGCGCTGTTTAACGAATATAGCAAGCTAAAGATAGAGGGAATTCTACTGCCCTTTATTTTTTTGCTATATCTGATAACATACTGAGTTGTAAGACCTAGGAGAGAATTGCAATGGACCTATAGATCACAGCTCTAGATACTACCATAATATGATATGTACGACGATATCGCATCGACAAAGTAATTAATCATGACTGGAGTTGTTACGTAATTCAAGGTTTACAGGTACATATTGTCATAAAATGAGGTCTAAAAAATCACATATTTCCACTGAAATTTCATTCCATGAAAAAGTGGACCAAATATATGAAATCACGTGGTTGTAACAAAAATTAAGGACATAGTATGAAGATCAGCCGTTATAAATCGTCTAGGGGATAAACATAGTCATGCACTAGGCTAACTTCGGGTGACTCGAACGCTTTCAATTATGAGAATATTACTGAAAATCCATTTAAGGAATTTGTTGAGTACTTGGGACAAAAAAACATCTCCGTGTATTATTAAATGATCACTTATTGACCGACTTCCAGAAACTCCGTTAACGTTGGGGAATTTATGTCCATATTCTTAGCTGTGAAATGCGTTCTCCCATTAAACAGTGCAAATAAACACTCAGTTTAATTATAACACATCCGATTCAGTGTGGCATGAAACATTATTTAGTGTCAAACATATTAAGACCGGATATTAAAATGGATAGGCGAATGAGATGTAAGCGATTAACTCACATTTTATTTATTTAAACATATATATTGGTACAAAAGGGCACCAGGTACATATGAGCCACACAAAATAATGAAAGTAGGAAGAGAAAGGCTGAAAAGATAAGGCGGACTGAAATGTACAACCAGAAGACTCTTTCACTTAGGAAAGTTAGAACCATTCTTTATGTAGAAAGTAAAAGACGGTTGCAACAGGCTCGCCACTGGCTTCTATTCTGAGCCATATCTGATAACGTCTCTAGCCACTGTGTTGCACCATCTCTCGGACCCCAGCCAGGGAGTCGTGAAGGACCAACACAAGCTAGCCCTTAGCAGCTTTCTTTCATACAACGACACCATGTCATACACTGACCTCCTCTCCGCTTTTTCCAACCAGTCCCAGAGTCGGCAAATAATGCACGACGTGGAATTCTCTGGGACGACATTTATTGAACATGTCCAAACCACCGAAGTCGGTGTTTCAAGATGGTGACACCAATTGGATTATCGTCTCTGCGCCCGAACACACGATGCCGAACCTCTGCATTACTAACATGGTGTTGCCACTGGATGTCAGCAATCCTTCGGAGACAACGATGATCGAACACAGAGAGACGTCTAACATCCTCAACTCGGAGAGGCCAGGTTTCACAAGCATAGAGCAAAACTGCTCTCACCGACGCGTTGTAGATCCGACCTTTTACAGCCAGACTAACATCACGAAGGCTCCAAAGAAGGCCCAGATTGGCATAAGCCGCTCTGGCTTTCATTATACGTGCATCAATCTCATCACTCACGCCACCACCAGCACTTATATAGCTACCTAGATACACGAACTTCTCAACTACTTCTATCTGCTCACCATCCAGGGTGAGTACAGGATGAGAATGCTGCCAGTCTTGTAGGAGTACTTTGCACTTGGAGGGTGCAAAGCACATGCCGTACCTATGGACACTGATTACCAACTGATTAAGTGCGGATTGCATGGCTTGAGCATTATCGCACAGTAAGACAATATCATCCGCATACTCAAGGTCGAGAAGTCGTTCCCCAGGCAACATATCCATTACTTACATCTATCAGAGCTGTTTCCAGGATGTCGTCGATGGCAGAGTTGAAGAGGAATGGTGAGATCGGGCAACCCTGTCTAACCCCACTGCTCGAATGGAACAGGGAAGAAAGGTGGTTGTATGCCCTCACTCTGCCTGAGGTGTTCGTATACAGGGCCTTTAAGATGTTAATGAACTTCTCAGGCACACCCTTCTTCAATAGAAAATCCCAGAGAACAGTCCTGTCCAACGAATCGAAGGCCGCCCTGATATCAAGAAACACTACGATTGTTGGCCTGCGATAAGTATGACGGTGTTCTAGCATTTGGCGGAGGGTGAAGATGTGATCAATGCATCCTCGACCAGAACGAAAATCAGCCTGCTCCTCTCGAGTCAATCGTTCTCGGATTTTAAACAACCTACGAAGAATGATAGAAGCCAATAGTTTGGACGCAATCGGAAGTAGACTTATCCCCCGATAGTTGTTACGGGAACAACGTGAACCCTTTTTAAAGATAGGGACGACTATTGACTCATTCCAAGATGTTGGAACACTTTCTTGCTCCCAAACCTTTCCAAACAACACAGTCAATTCCTTAGTCAGAAAGTCACCACCATCTTTAAAAAGAGCCGGAGGTAAGTCATCTGGGCCCGGTGATTTGTAGCGCTTCAAGAGTTGGAGTTCCTTGCGGACTTCCGCCTCGCTTGGTGGATCAGTCGTCACCGACCATGGGGGGCAGGACAAGCTGGTTGATGTTGCCGGAGCAGCAGGCCAGTTGAACTGCCCTTCGAAAAATTCCGCCCATCGTCCAAGACGTCGACAGATGTTAGTGATTGGCATCCCGTCATCCTCGTAGATTGTTTTACTCACACCAGACTTCTTGCTAACTCACATCTAACATACTGAACTTGCAACTCTATTCAGAGCAAATCAACTGGGTACTTTGTTAATTAACAACTAATTTAACTATATAAGGATACTACTTTCAGTAGGAATAGAATCCTTATCAAAATGTTTAGCATGGAATTTAAGTATGTTGAGATGTGTATATCTCATTCGTGTAAGTGATGGTAGGAAACCTAAGGCAAGTTGCCGTATGTTACAATTTTCATTATTGATCTTATTACCTGCCCCTGAGAAACGAATATGTAGAAAGAACGGCGACACAATTGTATAAATTTGCTCACAGCCTACTTGACCTACTGAGCCTATTGACAAGAGACTGAATCCGTACCAGGACCTATGGATTTGAAGTAGCACACTACACAAATTGACAAATTTAACGGCAAGGTGATCCTTATAGAGAACAAAAGGTACTTTTCCATAGATTATATTGCTCAACTACCACGTTTCTGTTGGATCGGCATCTAAATTACTCCAACCACCTGCTGTCCCACCAACAGGACCGTAACCAGCAGCGGCAATCCCCATGTCACCTAATGATCCGACAGGCATTGTTGGCTCAACTCCCCACGTTTCTGCAGCTTCGATATCGGCCCCTAAAATTGTGATAATAACAGACAATGAGTACAACAAAAACGGGGGAGCTTTGATTTTAAAATACATTTCACGAAACATTTTTTTCAACTAAGACTGGAGTAATGAGATTAAGAAAACCCGCATAAGTTCATAATACGGCTTAAACGTAGCTGTTACTCTAACGTGGTGGTCGGGCTCACCTATCGTGATGATCCGACTGAGCTTTATTGGCTGGGACACATGTTTCTCTAGGTTTTAGCACTCCCAAGTAGGGCAGTATGAGAACAGTAAAGCTAAAAGCAGCAACTTAGGGTTTGAGGGTGACGTCATATTGCTGATTGTACAGGCGTGACATCAGTGATGTTTCCTTTGGATAACTAGAATTTGAGGTGATGCTGTTTTCTTACATCAGAATAGGCTAGAGAAAGTTGACTGCAAAAATGTGATATATTTTCATAACCTCACGGATTTCAGTTTTCTGAGGTAAGGGACTTTTGAAGTACGGAGCTAACGCCTTAAAATCTCCACACAAAAGGGCTGTGTGACCGTCCCCAAGAAGTAGCTCTTTGGGTATTATAGTCACATCTCGTGATCAATAAGACCACCACTGATGCAGCCTCTTCATTCAAGCAGAAATAGCCATCCAGTGTGGGCAGCCAGAAAGTGACGAATGCTCTCATACCTTCAAACGACTGACATAATACGAATTGGGTAAAAAGTTTGGCATCCAGCATGAGTATGATAACTTGTAACGCTGTGCGTAATTGCAATGTAAACGAAAATAGAAAATATTAGTAGTACCGAAAGTAATACCGTTTTTCATCCTCTTGTTATGTTAGACCAAGTACTCACACTCAAGTTGTCAACTCAGATAACAAGTGCATCCTTGGTTTATCTCATCCTAAATCAAACACGATACTTGTTTAGTTAACTTTCTTAACATGTCGCTCGAAAAATTAAGCAAAAAGAGCCACGTAAGATACAAGAGCGCAAATATGTAAACACCAGTCACCATACTAGTTTTTAAGGATTTATCAGTGTATAGATGAAACCTTAGTATCATCCAGAAAGCAGCTTTGGAATAGATCATTCATAGCTCAAATCTATCAGTGACATGAGGGTTAATAAACACTGGAAGATGATAAGCTGCCTATAGATAGTTTTTTTACTCGTGTAGCCTTAAACTGCTTCATATACTATACCAAGATAAGCAATTTCGGAAAAAGTGAATTTTTATTGGAACGCAAAGCTGAGAGTATGAGTAAGCTTAAAACGGTCTGGCTGAGAAGTGCCTAGTGGAAGTCTTTAGGATAGAATTTTGGGGTTATCATTATTCGATTGAATTTTTTTCTAGCTTTCCGTTATTGACCTAGTTATAATCGGACAACATTTAGACGTGGTGAGAGATACGTATATATTGCTGAGCTTCAGAGACGTTTAGGAATTTGCGGAACGGTATGGTAATTGAAAATTCCGAGAGCATTGTGTTTTTACTCATCAAATGTCAGGTTACCAATTGTCCAGACAAAGTGATGTTGCAATCATTGCCAACCAAGACATAGAAACCACTACATTGCCATTCAGTAGCTGTCAAAACTATTAGAAAGTTAGTTGGTATCTACTACTTCAATCTACCTACGTGCTTTAAACAATTGAGTTTGACTGAACCTCAAACATTGCAAACAAGTAACCAGCCTGCCATCATAAAGATCCCGTATGACGACACAAACAAGATCTATTCTCTTTATTAGAATCAAAATAATCACTGAAACTTGATAATAACGTTGTGACATGCTTACATCCCGCTAATTCCAGAAAAAGATTTACAAGCACTTCAGGATTCAGAAGTTAATAAGTCTATTGATTATCAGCTAACCATTGAATAACCAACAAGTTGAATCATTTACTATGATACACGATCACAGCTACTGTAGTAGCATTAATCGACATCATTCCATAGTAGGAACTAACAACAGCTGGGATATTACATAAATTGCAACAGATTTTTTTAATACGGTAGAGAGCATACTTTTCTTAACAGCTTGACAGTTAACTGTCGGCGACATAACTTAAAATCTACGTGTCAGTCGGTGCTCAAAGCCACGAATCGCGACAAAAAGCAGGAACAGCAATTATTCAAGCTCGTGAATCTGAGACTTAATCAGATTTCAATATTAGTCAAATCGCCTTAAAACCTGCTATATGTTTAACCACATAGTTTCACACTTATTGAATCGTATATGAGCTATACAAGATTAAAACACATCCTGAAAAGCATCACTAACCTGGCAAAGCGGGTTCCAATCTAGCATCATCAACTTCTTCAGCATTTTGCTCTTCCTCGTTTGGATCACGATAAAGAAACAAATCAGGCAATACGCTCCATTGATGCAATCTTGTATCTTCACCACGAATGCGCCGAACTTCACGAGCGAGAAGCCACCATACAACGGCAATAGAATGTCTTGACTAAAAGCAATTACATGGAAACTCGGAAGTTACCTTGTTATTACACGGAATGACGATATCAACACGTGACAAAGGAACGTCAGTGTTGCAGAATGCAATAAGCGGAACGTTTACAGAATTGGCTTCATAAACAGCCTGGTGATCACTCATTGGGTCACTAACAACTAGAAGGCGGGGTTCTCGGAAACAAGACTAAAGAATATCATGAAGGTACGGGACATACTTGCTTCTGGTTGGTGAATGTACCAGGTGTGAAGCGTCCAGCCATTGCTGTTGCTCCTGTGTAGTTCGCAAATTTCAACACAGCACGCTGAGTGAACGGTCTGGATCCGATTGCGTAAACATTTGACGGATGATCAATCGCCGCAATAGCACGAGCTGCTAGAAGGATTTTTTCCCATGTTTTATCCAACTTAATTATGTGATAATTATCTTTGGTACACCCATGGACATATGTTGACATTTGGAAATTCATACTAGTCTCCCCCACATGAACGTGAGCTGCAAGCATTAGGCGCAGATCCTCTGCTGAGAGTTCTAAAACTGGATAACCACCCGACATGTTTGATAACAACCAGATAAAATCACGAGTAGATTTGAAAGTGCGCTACTGCATCCGAATCACCATCTGATGAAAACAAAGGACGCTTCATGGAGCAAGTTATCTTCCTTAGGAAAAATAGCCTAATCTATATGTTCATCTTTTGCTGGCAGAACTTTTCCTGCTCAGTTCTTCGTTGAAGTCCTAATCTTTGAGATGGATATCACGAATGGAATATATCTCCGGATCACCCAAAGCTTAGACTAAGCGAATGTCCTCAGTCTTAAAAATATAACGTCCGGGTTGGTTGGATTGGAAAGCGAGATAATCGCAGTTACAGAAACTCAGCTGATAAGAGAATATTTCTTCAATCCTTGCAGGGTAATTCTATATTAGAACTGACTGGGTAAACGTAACGTGCTTACACTCGGAACTGGCTTGGCTGGAGACACAAATCAGTGACAAATGTAACGTAGCTAACTGGATTATTAATTCTGAGCACTACTTAATGTTTATCAAGGCTAAGTGTGTAGTTCAATTTACCCCCATGGATTACCTCTTTTAGCGGTATATCTATGTGGAGTAATACTAACATTCCTTTTATCGTCAGAGATACTTTCAATAGATGGGGCTCATAACTTGGAATGGACGAGAAGATTTCACAGGTTCCGGGAATTTGACAGCGCCTTTACATATAACACCTTTATAATCGACGTATACCGACCCTATCAAATCAGAGGTCAGAAATGAAGGACTTCGAAGTTTATTTGGAAGGGTTATCGATATATCGGGAAGCGTTTGTTCTGAGGTAGCTAATAATTTCAAGGGATAAGTAGCACTCCTTCGTGATCTGACGAGGATGCGTGACCGAATGCCTTCAGATAGGTGTGTTCAGTGAAACTTATGGGGTCAGCATCATTGTCATAGACTTATTGAACTATTTATTCTGGGAATTTATTTGCAGCTACCGATATTTCAGTACTTACTTACTTACTTACTTTCGCCTGTTACTCCCAATGGAGCATAGGCCGCCGACCAGCTTTCTCCAACCCACCCTGTCCTGGGCCTTCTTTTCTAGTTCTTTCCAGTTCTTGTTCATTCTTCTCATGTCTGTCTCTATTTCTCGGCGTAATGTGTTCTTTGGTCTTCCTCTTCTCCTTCGACCTTCAGGATTCCATGTGAGGGCTTGTCTTGTGACACAATTGGGTGATTTCCTCAAGGTGTGTCCTATCCACTTCCAGCGCTTCTTCCTGATTTCTTCCTCCGCTGGAATCTGGTTTGTTGTCTCCCACAGTAACTTGTTGCTGATAGTGTCTGGCCATCGGATCCGAAGTATCTTGCGTAGACAGCTGTTAATAAACACTTGTATCTTCTGGATACTGGCTTTCGTAGTTCTCCACGTCTCTGCCCCATACAGAAGAACTGTCTTCACATTTGTATTGAAAATTCTAACCTTGGTGTTGGTTGACAATTGTTTTGAGCTCCAGATGTTTTTCAGCTGTAGGTATGCTGCTCTTGCTTTGCCGATCCGCGCCCTCACATCTGCATCTGATCCACCGTGTTCATCAATGATGCTGTCCAGATATGTAAAGATTTCCACATCCTCCAAAGCTTCTCCGTCAAGTGTAATTGGATTGGTGCATATTGTATTGTATCGGAGAGTCTTGCTTTTCCCTTTGTTTATATTGAGACCTACTGCTGCTGAGGCTGCTGCTACACTGGTCGTCATCTCCTGCATTTGTTGTTGCGTTTGTGATAGAAGAGCCAGATCATCCGCGAAGTCTAAATCGTCAAGCTGCATCCTGCCTGTCCACTGTATCCCGTGCTTTCCTCCAGATGTTGACGTCTTCATAATCCAGTCGATCACCAGGAGAAAGAGAAAGGGTGAGAGCAGGCAACCTTGCCTAACACCGGTCTTTACCTCGAACGAGTCGGTGAGTTGTCCTCCGTGGACGATTTGGCAGTTTAGTCCATCATAGGAGTTCCGTATGATGTTGACTATCTTCTCAGGCACGCCGTAGTGTCGAAGAAGCTTCCATAGTGTCGTCCTGTCCACGCTATCAAATGCCTTCTCGTAGTCGATGAAGTTGATGTACAGTGATGAATTCCATTCGATTGATTGTTCCACAATGATACGTAGAGTTGCGATTTGATCTGTGCACGATCTATCCTTACGAAATCCAGCTTGTTGATCTCGAAGTTGAGCGTCCACGGAATCCTTCATCCTGTTTAACAATACTCTGTTGAAGACTTTTCCTGGTATTGAGAGGAGAGTGATGCCCCTGTAGTTGTCACACTTGCTCAGATCGCCTTTCTTTGGTATCTTGATGAAAAGTCCTGCTTTCCAGTCTGTTGGTACATGTTCTTCGTCCCAAATCTTACCGAAGAGGATGTGGAGTATCTTGGCAGTTGCTGTTACATTTGCTTTCAGTGCCTCTGCCGGGATGTTGTCTGGTCCCGCTGCTTTGCCACTCTTGATTTGTCTAATGGCCATGCTGATCTCTTCAATTGTTGGTGGGCCAATATCGATTGAGAGGTCTGTGGGTGCTGCTTCGATGTTGGGTGGGTTCAGTGGAGCTGGTCGATTCAAGAGTTCCTTGAAGTGTTCTACCCACCTGTTTCGTTGTTCTTCAATATCGTTGATTACTTTGCCTTCCTTGTTTTTCACTGGTCTTTCTGGTTGACGGTAATTTTCAGCAAGTTTCTTTGTTGTATCATACAGTTGTCTCATGTTTCCCTCTCTTGCAGCCTTTTCCGCTGTCATCGCTAAATCTTCCACATATTTACGTTTGTCGGTCCTGATGCTCCTCTTCACTTGCTTGTTTGCCTCTGTGTATTCGGCTTGTGCCTTGGCTTTTTCTGCTCTTGTTCGGCTGATATTGATTGCTACCTTCTTGTTCCTCCTTGCTTCAATTTTATCCAGTGTACCAACAGTGATCCATTCCTTGTGATGGTGCTTCTTTTGGCCCAGAACCTCCTGACATGTTGAAACGATTGCCTCCTTGATACCTTTCCAGCTGCTCTCTATGGTGGTTCCCTCTCCATTGAGTAGGTCATGAAAGGCCTCGAACCTGTTGCTGAGGGCTATGTTAAATTCGTTGAGTTTGTCAGCATCTCGAAGAAAGGCCGTGTTAAACTTTTGTGATGTTGTCCGCGCCATTGTCCAGTGCTTCTTGAGTTTTAGTTTGATCTTGGCGACCAGCAAATGGTGATCGGATGCTATATCAGCTCCTCTTCTGGTTCTCACATCCTCCATCGTCCTCCTGAACTTTTTGTTGATGCAGACATGGTCGATTTGATTTTGTGTAGTGTGATCCGGTGAAATCCAAGTGGCTTTGTGTATGTTTTTGTGTGGGAATATGGTGCCACCTATGACCAGTTTATTGAAGGCACATAGGTTTGCAAATCTCTCACCATTTTCGTTCCTTTCTCCCAGTCCATGTTGTCCCATGACGTCTTCGTATCCAGTGTTGTCCTTTCCAACCTTTGCATTGAAATCTCCCATCAGAATGGTCAGGTCCTTGGTTGGGCACTTCTCGAAGATTGACTGCAGCCTATCGTAGAATTGGTTTTTAGCGTCTTCATCGTAGTCGTTGGTCGGCGCATAGCATTGGATGATGTTCATTGTAATGCCCTCTCTCTTTGTTCTGAAGGAGGCTTTGATGATCCTCGGTCCATGAGATTCCCATCCTATAAGTGCATTTTGTGCTTTTCTAGACAGCATCAATGCAACTCCTTGTGTATGTGGGGCATTTTCTTCTTCATGACCGGAGTATAACAGAAGTTCCCCTGAAGACAGTCGTTGTTGTCCAACCTGCGTCCAATGTGTTTCACTGATTCCAAGCACTTCCAGGTTGTATTTCCTCATTTCCGCAGAAATTTGGAAGACTCTGCCGGTCTCCCACATTGTCCGGACATTCCATGTACCTATAAAAATTGTCGCTCTGGTTGTAAGAAGGTGCATCGGCCTCATGACTTCCGAATGAACTCGGCTTTCATCATGAGACGTCATTTTTCCTTCTACTCCCAGGGCAGAGTTTGAATGGTTTGAATGATTTTTTCTGGTTAGCGTTTTTTTAGCGAGTTGATTTTCTACGGGATGGGGTCGCTAACCCCCTGCCCAACCCTCCTCCTTTACCCGGGCTTGGGACCGGCAGTAACCCCTGGAGGAGCTACAGGCGGAGTTATATTTATATATATATATATTTCAGTATATCCTTGTATATGTATCTATCTAAGACGTCATCTAAAATACTGGATCTCAGCATTTAGTTTATTTATTACTAAGGGACGAACGAAACTTTGATACATGTAGTGTTGGTAATACATCAGAACGATGTCAATGTAATAGTCCTAACAACAAGCGATAAAAATCCCTTGATCGATTTAGTTTTTCTCATGGTTCAGAACAAGGAAATCTAGTATTCCCGACTAGTGTAGCAAATTATGATTTTAGTGTACAACATGTTTGCAACATCGGATATAAATCATTTAAGAAGCGACCCGGAAGAGAATGGAAGACATGATTAAAGATATTATAGGAAGACTTCCGTTCTTTTCTTGATTCACGAGCGAACGGAACGTTAGGCAAAATAAGCGTGTAGCCGTTAACAAGTCTACAAAATGAATCGTTCCATAAATCTTCGATATCAATGCCGATCCCATTAATTCCACTGAAAACACCGTGGTGGGAAGAACTCGGTCACGCACCCTCACCAGAACATCAATAAGTACACTGTGCCACACATTCTCAGCAACAACTATCCGGCCTAAATCAAATATTTGTTGGTATACCAAAGACTTTACAAATATATCTTCTAACTCCTTTATTTATGACTTCTGGTTTGGTTGGGTTTGAGATCCTCGGTTATATATTTATTAAAAACGAAAACTGTGTTGAGCTCTGAATATTCGTGAAATCCTGGTGCACCAAACGACAAACTCTTCGATTGTTTCTTGTCGTGATAGTATGCATACAGTATATCGTGATACTGCTTCTGGGCTCTCGGGTTCTTCGAGTATATTTATATATTCTATTCTTAATACTTCGGAATACGCACCTAACCTGTCGAGGACCAAAACTCTTACTCTTTCAACCCTTCAACCTTATGACACTTTTAAGGGGGTTATTCTTCAGCATGGTGATCTATCAGGTCGACAAAAGTCAAACCAGCTATTCCACAATATCGAATTTCAGCACGACTCAGCTACAAAAATGTTGCTACAAATGACGGAGGTCATCTGTCAACACATTTTTGACAAAGACCTTTTTGGGCATTTCTTTTTTACTAGCCTCATCAGCAGATGCAAGTGGTTCCGTCTCATTCCACAATAACGCCATGGACAAACTGGTTGCAACTTTGAAGTCCACCTTTAAAGTAAGTTACAGAGTATTTCTACTCTATGATCTGTGTGTAATATAACCACGTAACTCGAATTCCTTGATGTTAAACTAGCCATATTGAAGTTTCTTGCACTTCCAAATCATTAAACGTGGATAAATTTTAAACCATTAAATGTATTCGGTGTTTGAAACGATACTGCCCATTTCTCACTGGTTAATGTCGAATCAGAGCTGTAACTAGCTATTTGCAGCGGTTTCCGGATATCGTCGCAAAACACTGCCACAACTTGACAATCCCGTAATATGATCGATGAAAGCATTCCCACAGACTCGATAGATTGACTGATAATTGTTATCAAATAGTTGTTTTCTCGCCGTTACTTTTATATACCTCAGATGATATCGGTATAAT
Organism: Schistosoma rodhaini; assembly: GCA_944470415.2. Lineage (NCBI taxonomy): Eukaryota > Metazoa > Platyhelminthes > Trematoda > Strigeidida > Schistosomatidae > Schistosoma > Schistosoma rodhaini. The sequence continues at coordinate 14,956,126 of OX104036.1, read as the reverse complement.
TTTCTATCTGTTAGTCATTTAGTAAACAGCTTATAACCTTGTCATTCAAACTGAAGGTCTGGCGATACAACCATTCGTTTTAATCATCACTGTCAGTAGTCGAGCAAACCCCTTGCAAACTGAAAACATCAGTGTCAAATTCGACTCAATACTGACAAAATTTCATGCCGTTATCGTGGAAATGGGTCTAGAACTTTGCTCTCCTTGGTTACAACTTGTGATCCCTTTAATATCCATATAGGCAGGACCAATGTTTTATCATCTTGTGAAGATTCATTAAGCCGAAAACGTACGAAATTATGTCACCCATATTTTTGGATAATATGGTTTGCCGAGTTCAACAATTTCCAATCATTTCATTTCAAAAAAGTCGATTTCTAATTTGTGCTAAGCTTGGTACTTGCGATTAACTTGTGTTTACCATCAACCGGTATGGATATAAATAGTCACTTTATTGAACATCAGAAGATTGAGTCTAGAGCATATCTCTCGCGGATGTACTCATGTACAAAGAATTACTGTCAGTTACTTGTCTAAAATTCACTTAATCATCAATGTTCTCAAGTGTTAAGAGGTTTTTCAATAACAGATGCAGTAGTATTTCCTACTAACCACACAACCTTTGTGACTGAACATACGACGATGAGGAAGATTGACGTTTGACATTTAACGCTCAGAGAAGGTTGGAGATGGTGAACGCGGAAAATTTCATCAGTATGGCATGCCTAGGCCATGCAGGTGTGGTCCTTGTGTGCAACCTCTTGCTTCTCGTATTAAATATATCATTCTCTTCACATCTCAAATGCATTCTTCAGAAGCCCTTAGTATTAACCCCTGGCTATCGTGATAGGATGAGTCAACATAAATAATAATGTGACTTACACGTCAGGTCTGATAGATTAGGTAGTCAAATCACGGCAAATCTGCAATTGTGGAATAGGTTTATTATTCTAGTGGCGAAGACAAATGCACACAAAACAGACCTATACCATAACTCTACAAAAACACGCAAACGAAAAACAAAATAATCGGACACAAAAAAAGATATTGTTGTTATTGGTCGGATTAAATGTGCTACTTCTGAACTGCTTATTTTGTTTTCGTCAGTTTGTGAAATGAACACAGCCTTTAGGTCTATTTACTGTTTCCCCGGAAAGCGTTGATAACATATGAATATCAATTAGATTGTCGTCGTACTTTGGGCGATTCATGCTGTTAATAATCTCTTACTCCAGTTGGTCGTCGTGGAAGGTATGTTTTACTCTACTTATAAATATAATTTCCTTCTTTTCATTCTTGGTGGTGAAAGATCTGAAAGATCCTTCATACAATTGTTTTAAGGGTTTCCTAACTGTGTGGACGCCGATAAAAATGAATTCGAACGCCCACAGATGTTTGTTTAACTGTTCCTGACAAGCATGCTCACATGAAGGTATCGCTTTAACCTGTTGCATAGTCTTCAATAAACAACTTGCAAAACGTGTTGGATCGATTGGTGTTTTACCGCCAGGATTGACTAGTTGTCCCGATAAGACAAAAGTTGTGCTTTAGACTAGCTCAGCTGATGTGCAGTTGATACTTCTATAATGGTTGAGTGAATAATAAGGGGGACAAATGGTAAATCGTCATTCTATTTCGTCGTGTCAGCCTGTGGTGTTAGTGAACTTTTTAATTAGGGGTAGAATCCTTAAATTAAACCATTCGCTGCGGATAGTTGGCTGTTGTTTTTATGTGATTCGCCCCTAAACATCTGGTAAACTCCTGAAATAAGGTTGATTGAAGTTGGTAGCTCTGATATGCACTGATAGTCAATGATACCCCGTAGTTAGGTATCCAGCTTTCGAGGAATCCCAAGGCTATCGAATATTCTAACGCACTTTCCATGCAACGTCCCCTCCCCTATCTGGCGAACCGGTCACCAGCGGTAAGGAGGGGAACAACAGTGTTTAAATACGGATCCTATAAGCGTCTATCAGGTAATGAGAATTTTCTCAGGGAACTGACTCTACACTGTCACACTTTGATTTACAGGTAGTGCATCCAGTTCCTTGCCTTCCTAATTACATCTGCACTAATTTTCGGTCAAACAAAACATTCTGTGATGAGGTTTGCTGTAGCTTGGATCCTGGGGTGTGAAAATGCATGAAGCTGTTGCAATAGTACAACTTTTTATCTTAGAATGATGGCTGTTGCTTGTTGAAAGGTCACAGAGGAAAGTCACATCTGCGAGAGGAGCTGGTACATGTTTGAGTATCAAGTTAGACTTTTCCCTACGGATTTTTAACTCCACTCAGTCTACTTGTAATTTGGCCATGCTTATAAGATTAATATCTTGTTTTTGTATTACTGCGTTGATTTCACTTCTTGACTGAACGTCTGCTACCAAATAAGAGCATTTTTCTATGAGCTGAACGGCGTTTGTAAACCGAAAGATGCGATCCAGTTATTGGACTTGACGCGACGAATTCCAGGAATAACACCGGAGTTTGTGGTCTGTCCTTATCGTAAATTCACGTAAGTGTAGTAGGAAAAGGAAATGTTTTATATTCAGATACATCTCTAGTACTTAACACCTATAGGTACTATGACTTGTTTGTGCCAGTGACAGACGTTTTGGAAGGAACGCTAAACGTGCGAGGATGTTGTTGATCCGTTGTTGGTGGGCCGCTCTTACTGAGTTTTGTGACATATCGGCACACGAAGTGAAGTGAGCCTTGGGGTCAAAGTTTAGATACATCGTTATGGTAGCCTTAGCTGTCATTGACATGAGGTTTCAAAAGTCTGTTTGCATCAGGTAGACCGAAATCTCCGTTTTCTCTTGATCAAGTTTCAGAAGATCATTCGGGGGATGAGTTGTTGATACACAACCAGGTAAGAAACAGAGACAGAAACTACACATACCGAGAAATCATCGCAACGCTTTTATTAAATTAGGTTCTGGGTAGTTAATAATTACATGGTCTTCACTTGAATAAATTGTATGCCATACTAATCGATGTGATGTCCCATAAAATCCAAAATGTGCGTGTCAGGTATACAGTTTGAAGGATTTATCACAACCTATTAGCTTTATAAGGTTTCAAACATATTCATCAATATGTACAAATACAAAATCTAATCCTCTTGTGGTCTCATCCACGAACCTTTGAAATAGCATCGTCAGTAATTTAGCTAAACCGAAAGGTCTGATGACCGCCGTTTTTTCTATATCATTTGATGCTACTGGAATTTGGCTATATGCTCTTACGCGCTCCAGCTCGGAAAACCACTTTTCTGTGTAAAGTCAAAGAGAATTTGTACAAGCGGGGAATCAGGTGCTTGTATATAGCTATGTGGCTATTCATAAAACGATAATCGCCCCATATACGCCAGTCATAGTCCTTCCTGGGCAGCGTGTTTATTGGGGAAGCCCATTGACTGCTGGATTGTTGGACGATATCCAGCAGCATCATGTGTTCCGATCCCCTCCTCGTGATCTCTAACTTATCTGGAGGTAGTCTGTGTGACTATGAGCGAATGGGTGGACCTGTGGTGGTTTCATATCTTGTATGATGTAATATGAGGCCTCTCTGGTAATCGGCCTTTGTAATTCTATCATAAGGTAAGTAGAGACATTATTCGTCGGTTTTGCGTTGTGGATGCCGTAAACGTTACCAATAACATCGTTTACCCGTGAATGAGTATACCTATCTATATATCTATACGGTTCCCAGTATCAGGTTCCAATACATCAGATATCTCTTCACCACTGGATATCCTTATGACTGATTTTTAAGTTAGGTTTCTACTAGGACTGCTCGCGAGTGCCACTCCATGCATTTGGAATGAGAGTCATTAAGAGATAAAGCATACTACAAGTTTGAGAATGGGCCACAGTAAACAGCACGAATACTTTTCTACCGTCCAGAAGATGTAGATCAATGATTCCATGTAGATTTATTGTGAAATAACTTAAATAAACAATCAGAACAGATTTTAGACTTTCGGATTATATCAACATTAGCCTCAGGCCACTAGTAAGCCGAAAAAATGAAGCAGTAACGATTGATAATTCAGTCTTTTAACATGGGATTTGCCTAATTTCAGCCAGTGAATACAAAATTAATAAGACTTTTGAAGAGAAACCATACAACAGCCAAGAAAGAACCAAAAGGCGGAAATTGTGTGCAAATTGCATTATACTGATCCCATCTGAACCGGAAAATATAATAAAAGAAAATAAAGACGACGTTTTATTGGTACGCAAAACACGTACGTGAGGGGATGTTTACATATATTCACATAATGATATGTAAAACGATGTCACGATTCATTACCAAAGACATTGGAGATCGTTGCTCTTCGGAAGTTGCTACACAATGAATAAGAATCCTTCGGGTATTGCTGGGCTGTAAGACAAATGACAAGGGGGCTGCAGTAAACAATCGGGAAGTGGCTAGCGATAGTAAATTTAGGAATACGGGGCTTGTCAATGTGCTTAAAAGCATAACTTACATGTTGGTCGAATGTTGAGCAATTGACAACAACTATAATAAAACTCCAACATTTAAAAGTTTTATCAATCTGTATTGAAGTGCATCGTGTTGAGAAGTGACTGAGTTCCCCGAATAAGCAACGCTCAGTTTACTGCAAGAGAAATGATACTACAGTGGTAATACGATAAGTGTATTGTCAGTTAATGCCAATGTTAGTACTGACATTGACTCAAAGTAGAAATTTGTTATGTGCCATTGATAGTTTTCTGCTTATAAGTGACGAATTCCACTCTTAGTAGAAGTATAACCGTGAAAAATTGCAAAAATTTCGACGCACGACGTTACTGATCAATTTTTAGTCAAAGTTTGTGGAACCGATGACTGCTGTTATAATCAGTTAGGGTCGTAGACTACAGATCAGATCGGAAGTGAAAGTTGCACGATGAAGCCGTCTTTATAGGATAATAAATGGTGAGTACTGTAAACAAGTCGGACAACCGAATCGGAAGCTTTTGAAGAGAACATAAGAAAGAAAGATTGTTACTACGTTTGAAGAAATTACAATATCACTTAAACCGTCGACTGGAACAAAGGATCAGCAACACAATGACGAGACAAGCCAAAATACTCAGTGCGTCTCAACCTCGCTAACTAGATGGAGAAGGCCAGATTCAATCGAGGGAAAAGTATATTTCACAAGCAGCCGGAAGTATGAAAGAATAACCACTCAGCTCAAATGTATATATATCATATAAAAATGTCCTTGGCAAACGTCACATAATAGTTTACTAACAGAGGAAACGAACCAATAAGATTGAAGCCCTTCCAAGTGGAAAATAAAATCCGAGGGTGAAATTCGATGCTTTTGGCGCGAAAATAAGAAATGTGAATTTTCGAAATAAAATCACAAAAACAGGACGTTTACCGAGTGATTCCTGGGGATATGGGATCTTTGACAAGTGTCACTCTGAACTGTTGTCAATGATATTCGTGCAAGACGCTGTCAGTGTTGGGAAAGAGGTGACAATGACATGATGTACAGAATAAAAACGCTTGACAACGGCCCTGCAGAACGAATACTTCGTAAAATACAGAAAGTACGACGTCGAAGTATAATAAATACAATGGTTCCTATGTGTCATGATGCCACAGTGAAATAACATCATTCTGACATTTGCGCTGAACGTCTGCTTGAGTCTATTAGTGTAACAGATGGACGCGCAGATACAAATATATATGAAGACTATGGTGAGGTTCGTGGAGAATTCCAGTGATTGGTTAGATATTTGCCAATCACATGTTGCATGTGAACATACCGAAAGCGGAATTAAAATGACTTTCGTGTAATAAGGAAATCAAGTCATGGTTTACCGTGTGAGACAACATTAAGTGAAAAAAAGGCAGTAAACAACGTTTAAAATGGTAACCAAAAATGGCCATTACATAAAAAACTGGAACAGAAAGCTTATTATCTAGCGTTAGGTAACATATTATCTACAATGACAGGACGAAATAGTTAGTGAAGACCCTGTTGGGGATGTCAAATCCCCAGAACTCACTTGGTAAATGGCTTGATTTTGTAATTTTATTTTTAAAATTTGAATTTCTTCATTTTCGTGCCAAAAGCGCTCTTTTCAACTTGAAGTCGAAGTTCCCACTTGTAAAATATTTTAAACGCTATTGATCCGTTGTATCTTTCAGTGTGCTGTTTTGTAATGCTGCCCAAGGACAATTTATTGCTGTATATATACGTTTGATTTTTTACCCTTACGATTGCTGTGCTTCTGGTTGCTAAGGAATATATTTTCCCCACTTCAGACTTGGACTTCTTACTCCAGTTATCTGGGTCTGGGTCGCGTCAGAAAAGCTAGCTTTTCGGTCTATGGTCAGAAGTCTTTGTTCCGTTCGCTAACTACAGAATTCGAAATGCTTCATATATAACAGACCAAGAATGAGATTGACTGTGTACTTGCAGCATGTTTTTACACAATATGTCCACACACGAGGATGTGTCAGATTTACAGGACAATCTACAGTAGATGAACTAAAAAATTCATACTGAACTTGATGTGAAACCTCATCAAGATTTCTTACTACGCATGATCTTATGCTCCACAAAGCAGTCAGTTCCTCAAACGGTCCACAAAATCTACAGGCAACCTCCAATCATCAAGATCCATACTTTTCGCTTGCTAAGCCGCAAAAGGCACTGTTGGGCAGAATACAAACGAACTGATAACAACGGCGCGTTCAGACAATACAAACATATGAGGAACATATGCACAAGGGCAATAGGAGAAGACAGGCTTCAGTACCAGACCAAGCCTATCGATAAATTTGTCTCTAATGCGGAAAGCTTATTCCGTTATGCAGCCTCTCTTCGACAAGCCAAAACTGGAACTTCCCAACTAATGGGTCCTGATGGCCCGGCCGATAACGACGATAGAGCCGCTAACCTCCTAGCTGAATAATACTCTCGAGCATTCCAACCGAACCACATTACCTATGTTGATGAAAGTTCCATCTGCAACTTCTCAGAACCCAGAGAATTCAACCTGAGCGCTGACTTGATGTAACGGAAACTACAGCACGTAAAAGTGATACTTCTTCTGGTTCTGATACGGTTCATTCTGCTATAATGAGGGAAGCAGCTTCAATCCTGGCAACACCGCTTAGCGTGATGTTATCACACTCGCTAAGCCGAGTCTGGCACTTTAGGATGATCTGATTCGACTTCAAAGTTGTGGAGATAACAACGGACTTACACTTAACACTTCAAAGAGTAAAGTAGTTCATCTGAGATATGTTGCAGACTACAGTTACAGCTTGAGAAACTCTTCTCTAGAACTATCCGAAGTTGAAAAAGATTTGGGAGCGTTGATACCCTACGATCTATAGTGCGACAAAAGTGTCTTTCGAGAAAACCTTGCACTGGTCTCGTTGAAGCAAATTTTTGACCAGTTCGACGGAAGAAGTTTCCACAAAATCTTAAATAGTTTTATTCGTTCCCATTTAGAGTACGGAAACAGTATTTCCTTCCTCACTCCTAAAGGATAAGGACACTCTGGAACATATCCAACAACGAGCTCCGAAATCAGTTCGGGGACTCAAATTCAAACCTTATGAAGAGCGCCTTCAATCACTGACCCTTTACTCATTATATTGCAGTCGTTTTAGAGGTGACCTAACGACTTACAGCATCTTAAATACTTCTCTATATCCCAATAAACACCTACTTAAGTTTAGTTCAAACACAAACCTAAGGAATAATACCCAGAAACTGGAGACACAACATAGTGGAACGGACTGTCGACGCAACGTCTACTGTTTAAGAGAACTGAAATGTTGGAACTCGCTGACGAATGGGCGACTTCGCAGGAGTCCGTTAAGAGGAAACGACGGATTCTTAGGGACTGAGGATCTTACTATGATGTGCCAATTTCTTTTTCCTATATAACCGGTAATATACCTATGTTCCTGACTGGATGTATTGGTGATTCACCGCTACTAGACACGGAAGCCCGTTAGGCGAAAGCCTCCTGTATTCTATTCCGCAAGCATTTGAACCATTTGAATATACAACTGCCTTGAATTCTATTGGTCACTTCAAGGACGGTATGAACTTTAATGTTTTGTTTTCGCAATTGTTTTTTTGGCGTTTTAAAACTATCAATATTTACATGGACTTCTTTCCGATTAAGAGAATTTGGAAAACGTACAAGAAATTCGATGCATATCACAATTAATCCATAGATTTCCAACTTTGGGATTACCACTTGTCTCAATTAAGACTGGTTGGTATCCCAACTATAAACAAATAGTAGTTTCTCATTAAATAGGAATAATGTATATTTGTAAAATCTCAGCGAATGAATTTGTACTAAATCCAACGTTTCGCCTGGCAATCTGGTCCAAGCTTTTTCAAGGAATTATAATTCCTTGAAAAATGTATGTCTTACATCAACTCGGCAACTAGTTGTCTCAAATTTCCTTCTCTTGCAGCTTTTTCCATTGTCGTTGTTTGTCTTCTACGTATTTCTAAATGTTAGCTCTAATGCTCCTCTTCACTTGCTTGTTTTCTTCAGTGTATTCAGCTTGTGGTTTGACTTTCTATGTTTTTGTTCGACTGTTGTTGATTGTTGTCTTCTTGTTCTTCCTTTGTTGAATCCTGTCCAGAGTTTCCATAGAGATCCATTACTTATGATGATCCTTGTTGAGACCCAGTAGCTTCTGACACGAAGTTATTGCTTCTGTGGTCCCTTTCCAATCATCCTCCATAGTAGTTCTTTTTCTGTGAGTAGACCTTGTAATACTTGGTACCCGTTGTTGTGAACTGTCTTGAATTTGTTCAGGTTGTCAGTATGTCGAATTTAGTCTGTCTTGAACCTTTGTAATACTGTTTGTCAAGTTGTCTGTCGCTTCAGTTTCATCTTGGCAACCACCAGGTAGATGGTTCTCACGTGTCCCATTGTCCTAAAATTTTTATTGACACAAATATGATCTTTGTGGTTCAGTGTAGTGTGGTTCTGTGAGACTCATTTAGCTTTATGTATGCGTTTGTGAGTGAATATCGTGTCGCCTATAACCATTTTGTTGGGTGCACATAAATTTGCAAATTTGTCACAATTCTCGTTGATTTCTCCCAGTTAGTCAGTGTCGCCCCACGATATCTTGATACCCAATGTTATCCATTCCGACTTTGTGTTTAGGTCAGTCAGAGATGTACAGGGATCTTGAGTACTGTTCACAGCTATCCATCAGTTACTTTCAAAGGCTACTCTCTCTGTCTAGTTTTCAACACTGTTAGTATCATTGTGTTTATTCCTTTTTTTAATCGTGTTGATTTTCCTTCTTGCTTTAGTCTACGAGAGAACAATCTGTAGCTACAGAATAGGCAAAAGAAACCAATCTCAGTAACATTGGAACAGACGGTTATGATATTATATTATGCGTTTGACTCTCTCGATTCGCTATTTTAGCTTGCAGTGATAACTCGTTTCAGGTTCTGGGTTGTTAATGTGTATTTCCCAAATAGACTTGTATGGATTTACGAGTCTGATTTCTTGGATTTCTCTTGAATCACTTCATAATTTCCTTGATGTATTCATTATTCTTGCCAAATAATTCGGTTGTTTGGTCTCACTTTTGTCTACTGCACAAAAAGTTTTTGATAAATGAATAAAAATTGGGCGCTTTTAATGTTCCCTATTTTAATAATGGTTTTGCTTAAACAAATTTTCTTTAAGGATTAATCTGTGTCACCACCTACCTGCAACTTCTCTCAACAAAGTCTAGTGAATAGCAGTTTTGCGTACTTCATTTCCAATATTTTTAATTATTTGAGACAGTTCCATTAGTTAATATATCATTATTGCATGTATGTACTCATCTGTTGTTTTTATACTTAACGTATGTATATGTTTCAGGTTATCGTTTTTCAGGATTTGCATCCGATGTCAAAATAAATGTTCCTTATATTGTCAAGGTTAGCTTATGAATTGGACATTAATTCATTATCAATAATCTCATTCTGAAATTTCATAGTTATTAACCTAAATGCGATTATCTCCAGGAATATATTCTTAAGTGTCAGTGAAGCGATTTGTAAAGTCTCACAAAATCTTCTAGTTGAAGACTGTTAAACTAATTCAGAACCAAATGTTACCTAAACAAGTACCCTACATCGGCGATGACACTGATATCTCCGAATCCACACTTAGCAACCATAGTTCGGATTTATTATCTAACACACAACAGATAAACCCATCTTCAGTCAATTCAAATGCTCTTGACTCAAATGTTAGTCCTGAAACCAATCACAACGGTAAATCTCTCTTAGTTGAATCTACCTCGTCACAAACTACAGATAAGGCGGAAACTATTTCTTATCAGCTTCCCACTAACTCCGGTTATGAGTCGTTATCACTAAGTTCCAAAAAAGATGATATTATTCCAAGTTCCGCATTACTTCAGGAGATTTCAGTAAATATAGACACTTATCAGCCTTCTAATCATTTACCAGATAACAAGAATTTGTTAAGTGATTCTATTCACCAGTCTGATAACTTATTACTTCATAAACAAATCGAAACACTAACATGTAAACTCATGGCCTCACAAGATCAGATTGATCGGCTTTTAGAAGAAAAACGTATTTGGGTTGAAAATATGCAGCGTGCAAATAATTCTAAGGAATCAAATCATCAAGTAACTTCAGGTGAGCTGCGCGGAAGATGGATCCAAGCTAAGAATTTAGCTGAAACATATAAACGCGAAAAGGAATCTATGGTTATTAAATACGCTCAGGTAAATGTCTTGTACTCAAGTATTATTTGTAATTAGATGATCTCATACTAGTGTACATTTTTACGGTTTTATATTCTAGTGTATCTTCCTGTCTTACCTCAATCCTTTCCAGTCATTATTTTTATAATCAACGTTTCTCTCAACAGGTTCGATAGAGTTGTCCACTTCAACTATATCAATTGTTTATTTGATACACAAGTCCCGGTACTCTCGGGCACCAGATATGTTTGTCACACATGTGATAAGATAATATTATGAAGCAACGGAAGAGGGAAGTAAAACTAAAAAAAGAAAAACAAAGTTAAATAGGGGAATAAGAGTAGTATATATCATGAGTTATGTTACAGTTAGAGATAAAATCAAGAAGGGGTTTCAGTTAAGGAGAAGCTGTAACAGGATCGCTAATTGCTTCCATCATTAGCCATTTCTGATGATCTCTCAAGCCGACAAATGATATACTCTAGGACCCCAACCACGGATTAACGATGGATCAACAGGTGGCAGTCGTAAACAGACTTCTTTCATACTATGGAACATGTCAAACCGATCACCTCCCCACTTCTGTCACCCTATCCTAAGGTCGCCATATAGTGCGCGATGTGGAAGTTGCTGGGAGTATATTCGTAGCACATGTCCAAGCCGTCGAAGCCGGTGTTTCAGGATGGTGACATTAAAATATTTTCATTGCACTCGGACCTATATTGATAAACCTCAGCATTTCTAAAATGGCGTAGACGCTTTTTGAGCAATTCTTGGGAGACAATGGTGATTAAGGGTAAAGTGTAACTCAACAACTTGGAGAGATCAGGTTTCACAAGCGAAAAGTAGAATAGCGCTCACTAATGCTTTGTATACATAGCTTTTTATGGGCAAACTAACATTGCGGGGGCACCAAATATAACCCAGATTGTCATGAGCTGTTTACTGAATAAATTGTTGTTTCTGTCTAAACTTTTATATTTAAACTTGGTACTACCAACTCGGTATCTCTATTGTATAGAAAGAGGATTCAATGGTACCGATAAGTAAACCGAAAAACGGTTCGTTTACTAGACATACATTTCTTTTAAGACTGATGAAGTTGCAGTTATTACTGATGAATAGAAGAGATTAGCCGACAAATCAGATAAAACTAAAAAGTATAGAAGGTTAAGCATCAAACACACAACTACATAATGATATTGTTATTGTACATAATGGGATTGTATTTCATATAATTTGAATATGAAGAAGAAGAAAAAGAGAGAAGTGAAATAAATAACTATTACTTAGGAATATCAACATAGTCTAAACCAGATATAATCTAACTAGAACATAAGTTTATTACTCGTAGACGAGATTAGACGTGGCTTATTATTTAGAGCTCAGTATTATAATCACGTCCATCTTTTCTCAGTCTATTAAAGAAATTAGGCCTGTTGACTTGTGAAATATTTTTTAAAACACTGCACTGTGTATCCCCATGCACCACATACACCAATGAGCAATCTTGGCTAGCATAGAAGTATGTTGGACGAAAGGTAGAGACTTTCAAATCAAGATATGGTACCAATTTACAAGGTGATTGACCGTCTAACTGAGCCATGTTAGTAGCTAAATGTTATTTGGTTGAAGTTTGCGCTATAATCTCAATCAGTGGTTTAAAAGGCGAGCTGACATGTCTAAGAATCAGTTTCAGTGGAACAAATGCATTCACTCTGTTTTTCCTAAAATTCTGTATTTTAAGATTATTTCATGCATTTTATTTTACGAACTGTTTCCTTTTTCTCAAATCCTCTTCAAATTTGATCTTATTTTCACTCTTACTAATACTAATACCCTGATATACCTCTTGGTAAATTCGTTTCCTGTTGTTATGGTGTAGCAACTTGAGCGTATGCACATTTGTATTAGACTCTATGTTGCTTGTAGTTGATTGATCTCTCCGAGAATTTACATATTTTAAAATAGGAAACTTGCTACAACTTAAATGTTTCCTACATGGAAGTCTCACACATTGATGTACGCTAGCTGAATATTCTCCTATTGGTTTTTCTTATCAAAACAGTTTCTATCCTATAAAGTTTATTCTTGGCAATGACATTGATGGGATAAAAATAATCCAAAAGCATTGAAATAAGTATCAACTGATAATTTTGATGTAGACTGACAATTATACCAGTCGTATTATTGCAAATGATAGCCTTATCTTGTTACTTCAATTTAAGTAGTTGTGCAATCAGGGCTTCTCACTAAGATTTCTATATTTTATGTGATTGTTAAGTCCATATCAACTTAAAATCATCGATCAACTGCTTTGATCTGAGTAGCCTGCACACTAAATACGTATATATTGGTTGTTTAGATCCTTCCATTGGTGCTTAGGGCTGCGATTGACCAGCATCTTTTGGCTTATGTGCATCCTGTGCAGATCGTCTCAATATCCCTATTAAGCTACAAGCGTTATAAGCAGAGATTTAGATACATCCAGCTGACGAAACGCGTGTTCGGGATTCCACTGCTAGCAACTATCCGTCTTTGATTACAATGCACTAAATATTTTTCTAATCTTTAAACCAATTTTACTAAATGCGCTTCACAGTTACTTCGATCTTAAGGATTGTTGAAATTTGATTAAGTAACTAAGGAGATGTTGTAAATTATAATCAAGATGTGGGCGTGCAAGGTACGGTCTACTGGTAAAATCGTTTCCTCCAATAAGTGTTGTATAATCAGTATGTATCTGGTTTATTCTGATTTCATTACGTGACGTTTCATTTTATTGTTTCATCTAGTCTTTTAAAGTTTGATAACTATTTCTACCTATTTAATTTTCTTTTTTCAATAGAGTGAACAAAAACGAATACAATTAGAGCAACAGATTCACAGTCTGGAATGTAAAATAGGTCGTCTATGTAATTCAAATAGCTTCGAACAACATCAACAGATGGAGGGAACTGAAAAGACTGATGATACGGATAAGTCTTCAGTGGGAAATCAACCTCATAAAACATCTGTGATAAATTCATTGATAGCAAACAGTGACTCAAATCAGAAATCTAACATAGAACATCTTCAAAAGGTTTGTATTAGCTTTTATGTTTCCCTAGTCATAGTGTTATTTATCATGCTTTTAAATATCGTGGTCCATGAATCAACGTAACGTATTTCGTCATTTTTTGCTACAGGGGTCTTAGTAATAGCTGTACCACGACGCGTTATACTGACTAGTATTGGGGATGGTTGGATGAGAGTTAGGGGCGGCCAAACCAAAACGTGGCATCAGAGCTTGAAGTCACTAACTTCTAGTCTGAGCCATGTTGGCAGATGCAGACTACTTGGTTGGGGTCCGCGCGACTATCGTAACCAATGGTTGGAGACTCTAGGTGACGTGGCTCAGAATCGATCACAATGGCGTAGGTGTATACACTCTTTATCTTCCCTTAAACCTTGAGATTAAAATTGCTTCATATCTTTCTTTCTTCCTTATATACAACCTATCGTTTATATATTACTACCACTAAATTAACTACTATGAATCCGGTGTTCATCTTGTTGTGCTAACGAGGTATGGCAACTTGGACCGATGCATATATGTGCCTGGTCCTACATTGTAGCTGACTGACTGCTTCGAAAGCTGTGATGTATATTTACAATTCTAGGCAAGTTATTATGTATTAAGAACCAGCTATTTGTCAGTTAGCTAGTCATACGCTAAGTAAAACCTGGCATATGTTCATCGGTTTAAGTTGACGTATCAAATTAGTACAGCGTTTCCAACCCCCTCAAGTAGATCCTCCATACCCACTAACCCGGTGTAAATGCCGGATATTCTATGTTGTCCCCTCAGTTTTACAAAGAACACTCCGGCCACGAGAAAGCAGTGAGTAGAAATTCCTTGACACAGGCTTTATATGTGTGGCTATATGAGGGCATTTTGAGTGGAGCGGATTCTTCCCACCCTTAGCTGCACCAGGGCGTTTGCAAGCGGTGTGTTGGCCGCGAATATTAGTTACGTTAATCGCATGGACTTCAACTATGTATTCTTCACTAATTAACATGGTTCAGGCCAGATTTAAATGACTTCATGGACTGGTGCCACGTCTCGGTTTGACCACCCCTAGCCTTTTTCCATCCTACCCCTACATCAAACAACATTGCCCGTCGAGGTTGGGGGTGGATGGACATACAGAACACATGTCGCGAACACCTCAGCTTCTAAGGATCCATTATCTCATCACTCGATTTGCCATATTTACCCAGTATCCTATGCCTAGCCTCGGAATCGCCCACTCAATAGTCCCTAAATACATAAGTGCTGCTATGAAGACACATATGAGCAAATACTAGTAATCTGCTAATACGCTATATTTTTAATGGCCGTGTTTCACATTCATAAAGTAAAATGGAGTGGACTGCTGCTCAGTAAACTTGTTTTTTTTGGTTGTCAGATAGATATCTCGCGTAAGCTACTTGTGATCGAAGTTGGTGAACGCCAGTTGAACTTTTTAAATTCATCCAGAGATTTCGTCAGACATCTTGAACTTGTGTAGCATATCTTAAAATTTCACTTGATAAAGATTCTCATCCTATCCAACTGGCTTACCGCCTCCACGTGAGTACACTTTATTCAACATTAGCGTAAGTCACTCAGAGGCTTCACCATTTTTGAGGAATCCTCAACAAAACATATGTGATAAATATTTACAGTCTACGTAATCCTATTTTGGGGAGACCTTGCTCCACTCCTACAAAATAATGTACATTATACTGTTATGTAATTAGCGAATTATGAGTCTTCCAATCTTTAATTTCGTTTGTACCACATGAGTAACCCTGTTATTCAAATCCATTGAGTTTAAAGTGAACTTGGAACACGAACAACTTGGAATTTTCAACTTTTGATGTCGAGCGATCAATCAAAGTTGTAGAGTTGACTGATATTTTAGAAACTTAGTATGAGCTGGGATGCTTAATCTCCTTAAGATATTCATCGTATTAGTTTTTGGATTGTCCTCAATGTTTCTATCGTCCACGTCAGTGAAGTTTTTGAAATTAATCGACTTCAGGGGGGATATTAAATACCTACAGTACATTACGAAGTAATCTTTACAAATATATCTTTTATGACTGCATCATCCAAATTATGGGGCTGATTAATTGTCGCACATGATTTAGGAATTGCTATGGCTTGCAGTCTCCAAGTTCATATTTGGTGAGTAATGCGGTGTCTTTGGACTTATCATACAATCTACTTCTCGACTGTACTGGTACCTTAACTTGGTGTTTGAACTTGTCTTTTCTTAGGACTCTATCAAGTTATATTAGCTGGAAAATTTGTTCTTTGAGGTTCTGCCATAATGTGTAGGGCGGTTGGATAACAGCAAGACCGTATTCAACGAGTTTTAAGTTCTATGGCTAAGTCAAACTGCCAACTAAACTGAGGTTTCTTGACTGGAAAGTGTCTCACGGATAACTATCATCTTCAGATGTCCCGCCTCACCAAAATAGGAGTAGGAGTTAGAGAAGGATTACCACAAAAACATCACACCTCACTATAACTCATGATTTTCATAGGGTTGATGTGAAGTATGAAATTAAGTGCTGATACACAGGAATCTACTCACAAACAAGCAGTTTTAAACTGGCATCAAGCATCTGTCTCTTGAGCGCTAGAGTTACTTTTCTAGCTTGACAAGAACAATGCAAACCAAACAGTATAAAGAACCGTTTATGGTATAAGCAGTTGGAAATCGACAACCGCCTGCACACCTCTAATAACGCAACAGCTCATCTTGTTCACATTCTGACCCTGTCTTGAATTCCTAATATTTCTTCGATTCACACTATCAATCTTCCTCGTGATTCATCGTTTTTTACGTGTTCCACCAGTGCCGAAATCACGTCCTGGTACGGCCGAGAATGGGAAAGACCCGCTCTCCCTCTCCAAATGCTCTTATATGGCCACGCGTATATAGCCTCTGCCAGGGAAGTTCTACTCACTGCCTTCTCGTGCGCGGGTGTTTTGTTTACGAAATTGTAAGGACGAAAAGCGAATGTCCGGAGCTTTAACCGGGTGGGTGGACACGGCGAATCCACCTAGGGGAGTTGGGAAACCCTGATTCCAAACAAATGGTGCACATGGGCCCCAGTATCCTGAGGGAACGAATGGCGTATGAATCAATCGTTGGTCATCGGCTACCATGGGACTGCATCTCCTCACGATGCTTCACTGTTTTGTGAGTTAGACCTTTAGGTCAAAGGCTCTGGGTGTGGCCCCCTAAGAAAACCACCTGCTTGAGTTTGGGCACCTGGGAAGTATCACAGCCCTCACACAAATCAAATGGGATTTGTGTGGTGCATATGTATCTGGTGCCTTTTTGTACCAATATTTATGTGTTCAAATAAATAAAAATAAAATGTTGGACTTTTCAATTCTCAAACTCTTCCCCGAATCGGACAACAGGCTTCATTAGCTGAGACTGTAGAATCCCATACTGTTGATGTATATTTAAATAGGACAGTAAAAACTCGAGAGGCTAGGACAGTGCGCCTCCTTTTAATCCTTATTTACGCTTCCTGTGACTGTAACTTGGATGAAGTGAAAGATGAATTATACAGAATGGTTTCTACTCTTAAGGTGTTCAGGTATAGTTAATTGTAGTAGGTCATTTTAACCGTCAAGTACGTAGGTTAACTCAAGATGAAATAAAATTGCGTGGGTCTTTCGGTATCCTAGCCTGGTAAATATTGTTTGCTGCAACTATATTCAGACGACTTAATTTCTACCAAGCACCAATCCTAATCATTCAGAGGTCATACTATGACATAATCAGAGTCCAAATTTAGTGATCATTGACATCAACTGAACGATGGATATAGATAAACTTTATTGATAGCAGTCACTATTAAGATGGTGTCAATAAAGAACTACTGCTTCTTCTGAGGCGCCCAAACTATCCGCCTTTTATTTTGTTAGTTTGATTTTAAGCTGTTATATATAGTTCATGTTAATTAATTGATGCCATTTCATTTTTATTTATTAAGGATCTTGCTTTAGCTCGTGAGCAAATCGAAAGCTTGTCTAAAAAGCAGTCCACTGATGAATCACGTATAAGTGCATTAACGTCAAAATTATCTCAAGTTCAAGAGTCACTTAAAAGTGAGCAAAAAAAATCTTCATCTTTGACTGAAAATTTGAATCGTGTTAACAAGTCTTTAGAAAATGCACTAAAACAAGCAAAGGTCAGTTATTGTTCTAAATACATTTTTGTATTGATATATATTTAAATTTATCGCAGTTAAATTTCAACCCCACGCCACTACATTGGTAAACACTAAATTTAGAGAAAACTTACAAATATATAAAAATATAGGGGAAGCATCTGTGAAAATATTTGAAATACTCCTTCGCTGATTCGGTCGATTTGATGACGTTAGATGTAGTGCTTTCAGTTTGCAATTACAACCGTTTCTTTCTTACCTCAGTGCTCCCACATTATTAGTCATCTATTAGAACACTACCAAATGATTGTCAAATAAAATTGTGTCGTAAAATGTTCTGTCTTCGTTGTGATTTCATACTAACCCTAAGCTTGATAGTTCTCAGGAACTATTTATAAGATTTATACATAGATCATGTAGTCACTACATTATCTAGGCAAGGTAAAATGATTAACTACATTTGGACCCCATTAACATCTCTCTGAAACAATATTCTTCTATGTACGGTAGACTTCCTGGACCAAATTTTTGTTCTTAAAGTAATAAACATGCACTCATTTTCTGGGGTCGTAGGTTTATGTATTGTAAATCCGATGTTTGAAACCACCTTTCTATTTGAACACAAGAACCCTGGAACGCTATTCCAAAAGGTTAGAAATGTCCCTTAGTGTGTGTTATTGTCCGGTGCCAAGGGAGCGGGCATATAAATTTAAGACAGTGTTCGGAAAGGATGTAAGAATCGTGATTGTGATTAATCAATTTACCTAAGCTTCAGGATTGGCAAGATACGCTTATCAATAATTCAGTATATTTTTGAACAGCAGTACACTTTCACTGGTTGGTTATGGGGTACGACCACTTGAAATGCTGGTAAATAATATTAGAAAAATATGATTTTTCTGGTTAGCGTTTTTTTAGCGAGTTGATTTTCTACGGGATGGGGTCGCTAACCCCATGCCCAACCCTCCTCCTTTACCCGGGCTTGGGACCGGCAGTAGCCCCTGGAGGAGCTACAGGCGGAGTTATTTGAAAAATATGTATTCGATAATCTTTTGCATTCGAAGAATTTTCTCTTTTTTAAATGAGGAACCAAATATTCAGCTTTAATGTTAAGCGCTCAGTTGAATAGGCAGAATGTAATTTATCTAATCAGTTTATGGGTTTACATAGATCGAGGTAACTATGGAAAACATTATGCATCTGTGTCCTCAAGATCGATGTCCGTTGGTTTGAATTATTAGTAACCGATTAAAATCAAATAAACTTTTCAATCACAGACTGTGATCATTTTGTGGATCCAGGCTAGGCATTCTGAACCTCCCAACTGGACTCAGCCCTATACGTTGATATCATTTTGGTCTGATCACCCCTAACCTCTTTCTAATTTACTCTTATGCTAGAAAGCATATCACTTCTGGTAGGTGATAGGTAGTGTTGTATTCAGATTCTGACCGAAATCGCCAATCAGAATTTCGATTATAATTTTTCTACCCGGTATCTGCTATTCCTCGGCCTTGACCAATGATACGTTCTGGCCTGTTCAACTAACCTTGAACTAGCGTAAGCTATACTCCTATTAGTCACCTATTCGCAAGCCTTTATCTCCTTCCTTGAGTCTGAAAAAGTAGTCAGGAGCCAAGTTTCTACTATCATATTTCAATGACCTAATCCAGCCAATCGGTCAGCACTATCAGCTTATACGCACGAATTGTCGGATGTCACAGCAACCCAAATAAGAAATCATACTTTAAACACGATCATGCCATAAACGGAATTGAACGAAGCAACCGGTACATAATTAATTAACAATAATTAACCTTACCATGAGAAAATACAATAATACAGTTATTTAATAACTATGTAATAAAAAAATATAAGCAATAGTGGTTGGAAAACAAGTTCCCAAAGTCCTAACTTCCTCAATACTCGTTTCGTTATAGTAGTAACACTACTACAGTCGGTGTTCCCAGCCTCCTCAATCGATTCATAGTACATTACTTATAGTTTCATCTACACTTATTGATTCCATTACAAGTGTTCAATGGTTTCAAGATATCCGTATTCGAACATTAGCAATCTATCCATATCCACAACCTTCAGAGGTCATGTTTTACAGCCTTAGAATAATACAGAGGGAACTACACAGGATTATACTTGTTTCTTGATAGACGGATTAAAATTCAGTTAACACCGCTGATGATACAAGTCCGCAAAGTGACGTAATAATGATTCCAAATAATAATTTATTCCTAAAACTTCATCGAATAAGTCATGCTATTATTGTGTGCTTTATCAAATAAACAGGCTTACGTGATATTACTCAGTTTTATTGTCTTTTCCTTTGTCTACTAATTTGTTTGTTCTTGATTTCTTGTTATGAATCTCCCTTGTTGTAGTTATGAAAGTCTGTGAATTTGATTATAATTGTTTATTAGATTTCTAATTTCACAGTTGATAAGTTTATGTTATCAGGATGGAGAATGAATTAAAATATGTTTCAGATGGGATCATATTGAAGCGCTCTGACTAGTCTTTTTGAATAATTAACTGTAGTTAGGAGTCGCAAAATACTCTAAAATTTCCCTGCGTAAAATTTATGTATAGACTGACAGTTTCTTACTAAATTAAATTAACTTCTTTGCTTTGGAATATATTTACTTTTTTGTCCAGGTCGAGTGAAGTCAAGTGTCCAAGAATACTGCACCGAAGAAAACTTATTAGTTTGTAATTTTGTTTCAATAAAGATACGACAGATCAATGAAAATCAAAAGTCATATCAATTAATGTTCAAATAAATATTTTTCATTTTTATTTATTTTCCCGCTAATAGGAGGCTGAACGTCTTCGTGAACGTGAAGCTGAACGCCTCTGTTCAGAAGTTGCACTTCAGGAAGCCCAGGCTAGTTCAAAACAACTTAGAATTGAAAACGACACTCTTAAGCAACAATTGAAAATGTTGGAAAATGTGAAAAGTGATCTTGAAAAATCTCAATCTCGTATAGATGAGTAAGTTGCAAGGGTGATCAATATTACCATTGTAATTAACGATTAGATTCAATTCGGTAGTAATCTGTAATTCTAATTTATTTCGGAACATTTTTGTTTACTGCTGGTATTCATTCCAAATGATCTTTTCTAGATAGTTATATATTTGACATATAATTCCCATTTAAACATTAAAAATTAAAAATACGAAGTTCAGTGAAGGGATCTCTTTTTCAACAAATTTATTATCAATCTGTACAATCGTATATATATGAAAATTTTTTGTTAAAGTACTGATTCCGTGAGGAAATGTGAACATGAATAACTAAGATGACGTAATATAAAGATTATAATACTAGATTACGTAATGCGAGTAATAACAATAGATTTAGTGAATATAATAAAATGATTAAAATGAATAAAATGTTTTTGTTACAAAAGCTATAGCTATAGAAGTTAGTTGGGGATGTTATACGACTCTCTGTGTTCGATCATCGTTGTCTCCGAATGATTGCTGACATCTAGTGGCAACATCATGCTAGTAATGCAGAGGTTCGGCGTCGTGTGTTCGGGCGCAGAGACAATAATTCAATTGGTGTCACCATCTTGAAACACTGACTTCGGTGACTTGGACATGTTCTACGAATGTTGTCCCAGAGACTTCCACGTCGTGCATTATTTGCCAACTCTGGGACTGGTTGGAAAAAGCGGAGGTGGTCAGTGTATGACACGGTGTCGTGGCATGAAAGAAAGCTGCAAAGGGCTAGCTTCTGTTGGTCCTTCACGACTCCCTGGCTGGGGTCCTAGAGGTGGTGCAACACAGTGGCTAGAGACGTTATCAGATATGGCTCAAAATAGAAGCCAGTGGCGAGCCTGCTGTAACCTTCTTTTGCTTTCTTCATAAAGAGTGGTTCTAACTTTCTTAACTGAAAGAGTCTTCTGGTTGTACATTTCAGTCCGTCTTATCTTTTCATCCTTTCTCTTCCTATTTTCATTATTTTGTGTGGCGCATATGTATCTGGTGCCCTTTTGTACCAATATGTATGTGTTTAAATAAAATAAATAAAGTTAGCCATTCCATGCTTGTTCTCTAAAGATGGAACAGAAGCTAGCCCTTTGCAGCTTTCTTTCATGCCACGACACCGTGTCATACACTGACCACCTCCGCTTTTTCCAACCAGTCCCAGAGTTGGCAAATAATGCACGACGTGGAAGTCTCTGGGACAACATTCGTAGAACATGTCCAAGTCACCGAAGTCAGTGTTTCAAGATGGTGACACCAATTGAATTATTGTCTCTGCGCCCGAACACACGACGCCGAACCTCTGCATTACTAGCATGATGTTGCCACTAGATGTCAGCAATCATTCGGAGACAACGATGATCGAACACAGAGAGTCGTATAACATCCCCAACTAACTTCTATAGCTATAGCTTTTGTAACAAAAACATTTTATTCATTTTAATCATTTTATTATATTCACTAAATCTATTGTTATTACTCGCATTACGTAATCTAGTATTATAATCTTTATATTACGTCATCTTAGTTATTCATGTTCACATTTCCTCACGGAATCAGTACTTTAACAAAAAATTTTCATATATATACGATTGTACAGATTGATAATAAATTTGTTGAAAAAGAGATCCCTTCACTGAACTTCGTATTTTTAAGTTATATATTTCTCATAAATTTTACTCCCTAATTTCCTTCACTTCCATTACAATTGTCTCAAATAGTTAGTTGTTTGCTTCAAATATGTAACAATTTAGTGTTCTTATCAATTATTCCTTCATTGTAAATGTCTGAATGTTTTGTAAGACCCCTTGGCATTTACGAAACCGGTCTCACTGGAATTCACACATTCAAGATCTATATTGTCGGAATTTAATTGTAAAATTTTTGAAGTTTTTATTGCTTTGCCAGCCTGAGTTTTCTTGGGCGAACCCTGAGATACCAATCTGGGAGTCAGGTTCATGTATATTTGGGAACACAAGGTACTAGTCGATGTTGGTGCTTTTCTGGTCCAGGCTAAAATTTACTTGATTTTACTAGTTTGTCAATTGTGGTAATAACAGCTCAGTACCATAATATTATAATATTTATGGAGAGAGAGGTAATTGTTTCAACAAGCAAGGATATGAAGAAAACTGAGATATATATCAATAGGTAAAAAATACTCTGGTAGACAAGTAAAGATGTGTGAGCTGTTCATTTTCAAAACCATATTTCTTCCTATCTCTTATTCTAGACTTACCAGTAAGTTATCATCCGCAAATGATTTGACATTAGAGTTACAATCATGTAAACGTCGGATTGATCAGCTATCAGATTTTACACGTCGTCTAACTGAACGCCATGCAAATCTACAAGCTGAGCACTTAGTTACACTCAGTTCACTAGAAGAAACTAAAAATCTATTAATTGAGAAAGGTGAAGAAATTGTACGACTCAACGAGAAGCATGGAAGTGAACGTAAAGAATCAGAAGTGAAAATGAATTCACTTCAGTTTGAACTCAATGATTTATCTGTAAAGGTATGTTTGTGTCTTTAGTTGTCAAAATCAAAATAGAAATGTAAAACAACTCACAAATGTATGACCCAAGTGATAGGTCGTACTAATTACGTCTTTTCTACTTACTCTATTTAATTTTCATATCTTGGTGAACAGTCTTATTCATTGTCTGGTCACTTCAGTGTAAGCTATAGAACATTTAGAAAGCGTGTGTTGAATAATTAAGTTTTATTTAGATAGGGAGTATTAACAGTTACAAACTTAATGGTGATGGATAAAGTCAATTCTACCATACCCTCATATTCTTAGAAAAATTTACGGAAGTATTTGACAACTTAGATCACCTCATATTACAAAAAAAAACAAAAACAGTTCAGTTATCGACGTATCATCATTCTTTCGTCTGTGTTACATTTATGATAATGATGGATTGACATAAAGTATTGTATAAACACTTATTCTAAATAACTTCAATCAACGTTAACCAATTTGAAGTTGATTTTCATCACAAATTCATATTAATTGAAGGACTAATGGCTGAATTACATCATGTTCGTAACAAAAGTTCAATATGTTGGATTTCATGGTATGTGATTTTGTATGTGTGGTTTACTGAAGTTCGAACCAGGGCAATTATCTATAAAATCCTGTCTAGTTACTATCACTTTTCGGCCGATATTAGAGGCTAGGGATTATCGTCAAACTACTTAAGTGATTTCAGTAGTGCATTTTATTTATGGTCACAAAGTGGCCTACGAATTTTTCTAATGACCAAAAAATATATGGGATATATTCTCTTCTACTTCTTATTAAGTTAAATAAAAAAATAATGATAATAAATGGCGTTGACTAACATCACCTGGTATTTTTAATTCTGATAACAGTTCGCTATAAGCCCTGATTGTATTAACAGTTTAAATAGTAAAGAGGCTTCACTAAGCTAATATTACTTCTGTGGCACACCTTTTCATGACAAACACTGCCGCATAAGCTGTTTGTCAACAGATTTTAATGCTATCTTCGGGATTCACAAAGTTTTCGTCGAAAAGATTTTACTCATTAGCATTCGATCGATTGTAGTCTTTCACCAGTAAAGGGTTATGGAGAATGTTGAGTTTTATTGAAATCATGAACTGATCAATGTTAGATCACCACTGAAAACCCAGAGGTACTGGACGGGCGTCTTATCCTAATATGGGGCTTCCCAATAGTGCTCATCTACGATCCCGCAAGTGAGAATCAAACACAAGACATTTGGTCTCACGCGCAGACACTTGACTTCTAGAGCCGGCACCCGACGGTGTTAATGTCTAACTTCAACAAATTCACGATATTACGCGAACATATTTTCGGGGTTCTAGTGGGAAACCGTGACCATGGGATTTCAACCGTGTCGGGTGTGAGGTAGTTATCCATCGAAGATAATAGAAAATAGTTTCGCAATATCGTGGATTGGTTGAAGTTATACATTAACAACGTTGGATACCGGCTCATTGGTCTAGAAATCAAGTGTTCACGCTTGAAACCGAACGTCTTGTGTTTGATTCTCACTTACGGGATCGTGGATGAGCACTACCAAGAAGCCCCATATTAAGATGAGACGGCCGTCCAGTACCTCTGGGTTTTCAGTGGTGGTCTAATATTGATCAGTTCGTGATTTCAATGATACGGTCTCTCAATATAGAATTTAGTCATTAGTCTTTTTCATCACTGTTTCAAGCTTGTTATCACTTAACATCAATAACTTAGTTTGTCTATATTGCTTTTCATATTTTTTACATTTACGCTTGTATATACACCACCGGTAGTTGAATCAACTTAATGAATCAGAGAATTGGCTTAAAATTCAGTTAAAGGAAGAAAAGGAACGTGCTACAGCCATTCATAAGCGTGATGCTGCACGAATTAAAGATATAGCTCGTGAGGTAACACGTTTATCACATTGTCAAAATAAAAGAAATCAATCAGATTGTTGTCGTCTAACAATTAATTCTCCATCCGACTTAGAAAATGAGTCGAATTCAAAATCGTCAACAAATTCTTTAAATGGTTCACTGAAATCTTTGGACTTAAGTCAAGTTATTTCTGAGGTAAATTCAAAAAGGTTCGAATTGCTGAAACCATCTGTTTTTTAATGTTTCTTTTTTAGAGAAAGTTCAAGTGTAAATTAAATGTTAACATGGAAATAGGATTTTATATAAAAGCTTCTTTATGTTACAGGACTTTTATAATTAGTTTAATTTTTAAGTGGTGTTTATCACACAGTGATGTCAGCAATGAGACTATTGAACGGCAGGGAGAAATGAACATTTGATCTGTCATATTATGGGTTTTTCTCTGAAGTATCCACTTATGATCCTTCCAGGGATGGAAATGAGGTATTTCAGGTTTCTCAGTGAGCACTTAGCTGTTAAGCCACTGGATTGTCATTTAAGGTCCATATTTTCAAATTCAGTGAATTCGTGATATAGTGAGACGGTAATCCCATACCATTAACGACGATTGTTTCACATTTAACATTTCTGAACTCCATCGTTCACGATCCCTCACTAGAGCTTTAATAACACATCTGGAAAATCAGTCGTAAGTAAAAACTGTCGCTGATATCAGTGATTCACTATTAGATCAAATAATCGGAACAATGGTTTGAGCACTTCAGCTCGCCTCCAGTTGTTCTGCAATTGTCTGCTTTCCGTTGACATCTTGAATGAAAAATCGATATCTGACCCTATCTGCTAACGCAGTTAAGAGAGGTGTAACTAGAATAATTTAATTTGGAGAAATAAACTTCTATTGTATGATTCTCGAGGTCTTCAAGGGTGGTTGTTTAGTATTGTCAGTTTTACTGACTGTAAAAGTAGATAGAGTTCTGAAGTTGGGCATAATCCCAATTGTCTGATCGTGATCGCTGTTCATTTCAGTTTACAAGAAAGGACTGAAATCTCTTCTGATTATCATAGGCGATTCGTTCAAATTAATTTGCCCTTTAAAATCCTAACTTCCATAATCGTCATACGTACCTGTTTTGTCTTAGGTTTAGGTCTACGGTAGTTGCTAATTGCAGAATGGTTGAACTTGTTCCAATATGACTGAATTATTTGGTGCACTTGAGAGAAACTCAACTGACACACAACAACATTCTAACGTTAATAATCCACGTTATTAGGAGATAGGGAAGACGGGACCTTCCTAGAAACTTTATATTTTGAATAGGAGTAAAAATTGAAATGGAACAATCCCGTTCATATGGTACCACTCAATGTCCTTGGTATACAACAAAATTAGCTAACCAGCAGGGATAACAACTAATCAAATAACGGCAAATGTCATTAATGAAATATTAATTAGAAAAATGTCCCCAACGTTATCGTTTAATTAAAAAGTTTAAGATGTAACAACAAAGATCAAATGACATGAGGTCTCCCTAGCAGAATCATGAGAACATTAAATCGAAAATTGTCAGAAAAGTTTCATAGTTGTATTGTTTTGATTTACTCTACCAGCAGGGCAGTCGAAATGTTTGTCTGTTCATCTATGGGGTAATATACTCTGCAACAAATCCTTCCTTATCTTTACTACTGTAACACACGGTCTTTGGTGGTTAGAGACATGCATAGGTATTTAGTATTTTATCCTGGGTTTTAAAAGTATGTCTAGCGGATTATGGAGTCACAGTGTGAATAATTCTGATGTAAGGAATAGAGTATTATATAAAGGTAGTAAATCGTTAGCTAATACTGAACTTCTATTGATCAATATTGGCAGGACATATATGAAAGATGGTTAGTCATCGCCTACTCTGAGTCACTTAGCTGAACAGCACATTAGTAAGTTAAACGCACCCAAATCAATTAATAACATCAATTTATGAATTCGTTGACTGTTGGTCTAAGTCATGTTGCGAAATTCATAATTTATGGTTATCCATGAGATCATTGGTAGACGTAATAGTTCGCAGAAGTTGAAAAAAAGAAGAATGTAGACCAATACTGAGCTCAAGATTTGAAGAAAAATAAAAAACGAAAGTATCTTCGCTATCTCTACTCATTTTGAACCTTGTTTAGAACGGTATGCTGTGGTGTGTGTTACTGATGTCGATAGATATAAGTAGCGTGTATCATCAGGCGAAAGTGAAATACCTGGCGGCAAAAGGTTACGAAGGTCGAAGAAAAGAGAATGAGAACGGAGAATAATTGGTGTGAAAACGAATGAACAATGAAGTCTGGGACGATTGACTGATATTTTGCAAATGAGGTATTTACTGTATGGTTCTCAGATTTTACTAAGAGATTCTGTAATTTTGTGTTCAAATACATTCGATTGTCCTCATTTGTGTTCTCGTTCACTACAATACTATGATAATATCCTGCTATTTTCTCTTTACTGTAGTAATTTAAAGCCTTAGCGTTATGACTATTCTAAATTATGACAGATCCCACTTCGTTTATGAATAATTGAAACTTTGTCCCTCAAATGGCAAGATAACATTCTCCACTATGAATTGTTTCATTCGCTTTTTAATTAATCTAGTACATCAGGTAGTGAAGATGAAGCGTAAATATGAGTGAAGCTATTTCAAGTACTGTTAGAAAGGTATGAGGTCAGCTTTCACTTCCTGGTTGTCCATACTGTGGAAAGATGATTGTTCTTAAACTAATTAAATAGGAAACTGGATTTGATTCCTTTTTAATTCATCTTGCCAACTTTATCTCATTGTGTGTATATTAGCTCGAGCTGGCGCATATATTTATCAGACTTTACATTGATTATGACTGAGTTTGATGTATACCCTAATACTTTGTTCATTTATTTTTTACTTTCGGTGAACAATAAGCGAGAAAATGAGACAATTGTTAGTCCTATATCAACACTATCAATGAAGAATACAGTAACTAACCAATTAGATGACTGTTTGCCATTGTCAGTTAATAATAATAATAAAGTTGATAATTATGAATCAACAATAGTTGAAATGTCATCTAACTTCAATAGTTCAGATCGTGATATACTTCTGGAGAAAATTGATCGTCTTCAACGTAGTCAAGTAAAACTAACAGACAAAATTGAATTTTTTCAAGAACATTGTTATCAACTTACAGAAGAATTAAATAAAAAAAGTAAAGTTATTCAGGTACTTATAAATGCCATTTATCTAATGTACTACTTAAATACTTTATTTCATCCTTTAATGATTCTCAATAGGGTTCATAAATGAATTAATATATACATATGAATAGTTGATTGAATGTGTAGTAATCCAATGATTATATTTGTACTCATTAGATTTCAGGGTTGTGAATATACTTACCCTAAGTCTTATAAATTTACAATTAAAAATAGACTGGTAGTAACATCATTAATTAGTTATATTCTGATAATTACTGTTCTTTGAAATATAATGTTCATTTCATTTAATTTAAAAAGGTAGTGCACTGCTGAAAACTTGTACATCGAAAAAAAATCATAACGGCTATTTTTTTCTAATCGTTGTGCCATAACGAAAGTTATACGTGCCTGTAACTCACGACATAGTTATAGATATTTTCAGAGGATAAATGAAATTCATAATATTCATCTTAAAATTTTTATGTAAATCTAATCTAGCTAAACTGTCTGGTCAGCTTAATTAGAAATAATTGCATATTTCTTTTTTACCTTGTGACTGTTTACAAAGTGTCATTATGTCATAGATATTTTGTACCGATTCTCGATAATATTGAAGTGTTTTTGCGTGACCATCTTCTGCTATATAAGGAATTTAATCGTCAAATGCATTTATACCGGTGGAAGATTGGCAAAATATGTGATAACTTAAGTAGAAAATATTTTCTCCTTGATAGGGCTGGAGATTTAATGTAATCAAATCTGATCAAATAATAATCAAAGCTATTATGTACATTTCTGCTTTTTTGCATACTCTAACCAGAATGTTTATACAATTTCATGTGTTGCCTGTTTTGATGATTCATCCTTAGCGTGTAGATGCTTGTTGTAGTGTTGGTGAGGTTTTTATACAAAGAAGAACAAAGTATCCGCCACTCTATGTAAGTCTTGCTAACGCTAAACAATCCACGTAATGGTGATATAAAGCTGCATAACATTGTTTGACAAACTTAGTATCTGAATCAATGTTTTTTAGGCATGTAACTTTAGATCAATAGTTTGAGGACTTGATATTCATCATTCTTTTCACGCGTCCATAATCCACCCTCATGTATCATATCGTTTCGTTAGGCGGGTAGCATTAGTATTCTTAATCAATTTTTATGATTGAAAGCCTTGTTAATCCATCCAAATTATACACTCCAAGTTTTTTTCAGTCCACTATATATATATATATATACTACTGATTGATAATAATAAGATTCTCTTCTCAATAATACTCTTTTAATGATTCATTTTTAGAATCTCCTTGTTTCAATCGATAAACAATGTGGATCAACAACTTCATTTGTTAATGATAGTCATAATAATAAAAAAATGTTAAATGTTAATCAAAAATATAATTCAATTATATCTTCACTATCTAGTGGTGTCAAGACAAAGAATGCCGATACAGGATCATATCTTGGTGATAATTCTCAGAAACTTCAAAACTTACTAGAAGATACAATATTCAAGAATATCACATTGAAAGTATGTGCTTTAAATTATATATATATATATGCACTAATGCTTTTTACAATAATTTTGGTCCCAGTTATCACCTTGATACCTTAGATTCATGAGTAATTATTTTTTAATTCAGTTACAAATGTTTGATTCACTCATTCTTCTCAAAGCTACGTAAATATATAGTTTTACAGAAGATTCTTCTGAGATCTGGTGCTACTTTTCATCAAATCAAAGGTTACAGAATATCTGTCTCACTTTACCTAACTAACATGTGTCATTCGAATTTTACATCGCATATACGAAAAGAAAAATAATCTTCTAATATGTTGTTCTAACATTCTTCACTTACGCTTCTCATCTGAATATTTATATCACATGAAATAATGATATGGTTCATATAATCAGTATGTAGGCATCATTTAGCCCCCAAATGTCCTGGTACGGCCGAGAGTGGGGAGGGGCCACCCTCCCTTTCGAAATGCTCTCATATGGCCACGCGTATACAGCCTCTGCCAGAGAAGTCCTACTCACTGCCTTCTCGTGGCAGGGGTGTTGTTTACGAAATTGAGAGGACGAAAAGCGAATGTCTGGCACTTTAACCGGGTTGGTGGACACGGACAGTTCACCTAAGAGAGTTGGGAAACCCTGATTCCAAACCGATGGTGCACATAGGCTCCGGTATCCTGAGGGAACAAATGGAGTATGAATCAATCGTTGGTCACCGGCTACCATATGACTGCATCTCCTCACGATGCTCCACTGCCTTGTGGATCAGACCTTTAGGTCGAAGGCTCTGGGTGTGGCCCCCTAAGAAAACCACCTGCTTGAGTTTGGGCACCTGGGCAGTATCATAGTCCTCACACAAATCTCATTTGATTTGTGCGGTGCATATGTATCTGGTACCCGTTTGTACCAATATTTATATGTCTAAATAAAAAGAAATAGTAGACATCCTTTAATTATTTATCTAATTTGATCTTAATGGATAAATCATTCAAAAAAGGGAATTAAATATCCTAAAGATAATACAATTTTAGTCCTGTCAAATTAACCGACAAAAGATAATATTGTTTGTTTATTGTCTTAGAAAGTTTGAATAGTCTGACTATTCATTCAAAAATTATCTATCATAAACTACTGTCATGATCGCATTAATCCATCTCCTCTAGATAAAATTCACTGAGATTAATAAATAAATTTTATGTTTTATAATTTCTAATATGTTATAATCTTTATCTCTTAAATTTTATTTTTCAAGGAAAGTTTAAATAAATTGGGCTTAGAAATATCTAGTTTACGTTTAACTCATGAACGTATATTAAACTCCCTTTGTGATTTATGTAAAGTAACCATGGAAGATATACTTAAAACATCGGGAAAATCTATTCATCAATCCCAATACTCAAATCATCATTTAACAACACAACCAGAATCAGAACCACCATTATTTCAAAATGGTGGTGTCAATGCTTAAAGCAGAAATTTATCTTTCTATTATGTTTATTACTGTTAAATATATTTTTCTGATTATTATTTTAACCTTGCGAAAATAATCGTGTTATTGAATAAAGATATCAACTGTCCATAATTAACTTTCCAGAGTATAAGATAAAAAAAGAAGGTCAGATCTATGTGTTGAATCATATTTTGATGCATATCAATAAACATAATAGTCTCAACATATTTTACCATTCCTGTTTAACTCACTCTCCATATATATATATATATATATATATATATATATATATATATATATATATATATATATGCTTTTGTTTTCATTCGTTTTCCTTTTTTTGTTCCACCTGTAATACTACTTATCGATTATAACATTCAATATATTCTGACAGCTTTGTATTGTTCTCATTCATTATTATACACTGTAACAACAATCTTTATACTATCTCTAATATCTGTGATGTCTTTATAAACGTAAAATAATAAAAACAATCGTCCATTGAATTTTTTTTCCCTTTCGTGATTATTTTTTTTTTACAAATTATGTTTGTTTTGTTTAAGTTCCAAAAATGAGAAAGAATTATTTTCATTGTTTACTTGTTATTCTATTACATTGTTTATGTAAATGATTTCTTGGGTAGAATCCTTGTCAGTGTATCATACGCATTTTAACTAATTAGTGCATACATGATGAGTACATTTTTTATTCCTGGTATAATCGATCAATTTCATTAAAGTCTTTTGTATTCCTTACGTTGAATGGTTTTTTTACCTCTTTTAAATGTCTACAATCGTAGTCAGTTTTATGAATACTGCATAATATTTTCAATAAATTTTGTTATTAACAAACGACATTCCGTTTAGCCCCCAAATGCCCTGGTACGGCCGAGAGTGGGGAGAGTCTACTCTCTCTCTCGAAATGCTCTCACATGGCCAGCGAATATATAGCCTCTGCCAGGGAAGTCCTACTCACTGCCTTCTCGTGGCGGGGGTGTTGTTTACGAAAGTGAGAGGACGAAAAGCGAATGTTCGGCGCTATAACCGGATTGGTGGACACGGAGGGTCCACCTAGGGGAGTTGGAAAACCCTGATTCCAAACCAATGGTGCACATGGGCTCCAGTATCCTGATGGAACGAATGGCGGAAGAACCCGCTGTTGGTCAACGGCAACCATGGGACTGCATCTCCTCACGATGCTCCACTGCCTTGTGGATCAGACCTTTAGGTCAAAGGTTCGGGGTGTGGTCCCCTAAGAAAACCACCTGCTTCGGTTTGGGCACCCGGGCAGTATCACAGCCCACACACAAACAAATGAATGAAATTATGAACTTTATTGACGATATCCCTGGTCATACTAAAAGCAAAACAATTAACATTATTATTATTATTACCTTTATTATTATTATTATTATTATTATTATTACTTACCATATCGCTAATTCACCCCCTTTTATCCCCAATTTGTGTAACCTTACTCTTCAACTTATGCAGCAGCTCGCTCTTGGTGGAAAATCTGTCCTATCTAAACGATCTCCAGTCACTGTCTGGTTGAAAGTGAATGCTTCCACCGATTATGAATACTGAGGCAGTCTTTCTGAAACCACGTACGCCGTTCAAGCTGGCTTCCTTCAACGTTCGCACACTAATGCAGATCAGACAACAGATAGGGCTGGCTATGTCTTTGGAAGGTCTTAATGTTGACGTTTGTTGTCTATCCGAGACCCGTATTCAAGACTCTAGTGAAGTACTACAAATCCGCTCTCCATCTGTCGCCTCGAAAAGCTTGTTCCTGGCGTCCTCCCTCTGCATCCCAAGCCTGGACTCAGATTGATCACATCGCGATCAGCTACCGCTGGCGTGGTTGTGTACAAGACTGCCGCTCCTTTTGGAGTACCTATCTGGAGTCTGATCATGCCCTGGTCTGCGCCAATCTCACCTTACTTTTCAGTGGCCGAAGGATTGACCACCACCAACGGATTGATATTAGTAAACTGGCTGCAACTTCTGTTGCAAGTAAGTATCGAGCGGAGCTAGCCTCTAGGCTAGCTACCACCCCACCGAAAAGTATAGGTAAGCATTGGTTGCATCTTCATGACGCCATGAAAATGGCGAGTAAAGCCGCTTGCGGCTTCGCGAAACGTCCCGCTTACAAGCACTGGGTTTCTTCTGGCTCCTTACAACTGATGGAAGCCCGTCGGTCTACTCCGGGTGACCGTGAGTTTGACCACAAACGAAGGCTGTTACGTAATGAAATCGGGCAAAGCTTGCGTAAGGACCGGGAAGCCTGGTGGTCGGAGCGTGCTAATGAGATGGAAGCAGCAGCTGCATCTGGTAACTGCCGGAAGCTCTTCCAACTCATCCGAGCCACTGGCAGCAAGAAGTCTGGTGTGAGTGAAACAATCTACGAGGATGACGGGATGCCAATCACTAACATCTGTCGACGTCTTGGACGATGGGCGGAATTTTTCAAAGGGCAGTTCAACTGGCCTGCTGCTCCGGCAACATCAACCAGCTTGTCCTGCCCGCCATGGCCGGTGACGACTGATCCACCAAACGAGGCGGAAGTCCGCAAGGAACTCCAACTCTTGAAACGTTATAAATCACCTGGCCCAGATGACTTACCTCCGGCTCTTTTTAAAGATGGTGGTGACTTTCTGGCTAAGGAACTGACTGCGTTGTTTGGAAAGGTTTGGGAGCAAGAAAGTGTTCCAACATTTTGGAATGAGTCAATAGTCGTCCCTATCTTTAAAAAGGGTTCACGTTGTTCCTGTAGCAACTATCGGGGGATAAGTCTACTTTCGATCGCGTCCAAACTATTGGCTTCTATCATTCTTCGTAGGTTGTTTAAAACCCGAGAACGATTGACTCGCGAGGAGCAGGCTGGTTTTCGTTCTGGTCGAGGATGCATTGATCACATCTTCACCCTCCGCCAAATGTTAGAACACCGTCATACTTATCGCAGGCCAACAATCGTAGTGTTTCTTGATATCAGGGCTGCCTTCGATTCGTTGGACAGGACTGTTCTCTGGGATTGTCTATTGAAGAAGGGTGTGCCTGAGAAGTTCATTAACATCTTAAAAGCCCTGTATACGAACACCTCAGGCAGAGTGAGGGCATACAACCACCTTTCTCCCTTGTTCCATTCGAGCAGTGGGGTTAGGCAGGGTTGCCCGATCTCCCCATTCCTCTTCAACTTTGCCATCGACGACATCCTAGAAACAGCTCTGATGGATGTAAGTAATGGCGGTGTGGATATGTTGCCTGGAGAACGACTTCTTGACCTCGAGTATGCGGATGATATTGTCTTACTGTGCGATAATGCCCAAGGCATGCAATCAGCACTTAATCAGTAGGCAATCAGTGTCCGCAGGTACGGCATGTGCTTTGCACCCTCCAAGTGCAAAGTACTCCTACAAGACTGGCAGGATTCTCATCCTGTACTCACCCTGGATGGTGAGGAGATCGAAGTAGTTGAGAAGTTCGTGTATCTAGGTAGCTATATAAGTGCTGGTGGTGGCGTGAGTGATGAGATTGATGCACGTTTAATGAAAGCCAGAGCGGCTTATGCCAATCTGGGCCATCTTTGGCGCCTTCGTGATGTTAGTCTGGCTGTAAAAGGTCGGATCTACAACGCGTCGGTGAGAGCAGTTTTGCTCTATGCTTGTGAAACCTGGCCTCTCCGAGTTGAGGATGTTAGACGTCTCTCTGTGTTCGATCATCGTTGTCTCCGAAGGATTGCTGACATCCAGTGGCAACACCATGTTAGTAATGCAGAGGTTCGGCATCGTGTGTTCGGGCGCAGAGACGATAATTCAATTGGTGTCACCATCTTGAAACACCGACTTCGGTGGCTCGGACATGTTTTACGAATGTCGTCCCAGAGACTTCCGCGTCGTGCATTATTTGCCGACCCTGGGACTGGTTGGAGAAAGCGGAGAGGAGGTCAGTGTATGACATGGTGTCGTGGCATGAAAGAGAGCTGCAAAGGGCTAGCTTCCGTTGGTCCTTCACGACTCCCTGGTTGGGGTCCGAGAGATAGTGCAACACAGTGGCTAGAGACGTTATCGGATATGGCTCAGAATAGAAGCCAGTGGCGATCCTGCTGCAACCTTCTTTTACTTTCTACATAAAGAATGGTTTTAACTTTCCTAACTGAAAAAGTCTTCTGGTTGTACATTTCAGCCCGCCTTATCTTTTCATCCTTTATCTACCTACTTTCATTATTTTGTGTGGCGCATATGTATCTGGTGCCCTTTTGTACCAATATATATGTGTTTAAATAAATAAATATTAACAAACGATATTTTTACTAATGAAGTTGGAAAAAGGGAAAATTATCATTTTCTTTGATATATTTTTATTATTTATTTATACACATAAATATCGGTACAAACGGGTACCAGATACATATACGCCGCACAAATCAAATGAGATTTGTGTGAGCGCTGTGATACTGCCCAGGTGCCCAAACTCAAGCAGGTGGTTTTCTTAGGGGGCCACACCCAGAGCCTTAAACCTAAAGGTCTGATCCACAAGGCAGTGGAGCATCGTGAGGAGATGCAGTCATATGGTAGCCGGTGACCAACGATTGATTCATACTCCATTTGTTCCCTCAGGATACCGGAGCCTATGTGCACCATCGGTTTGGAATCAGGGTTTCCCAATTCTCTTAGGTCAACTGTCCGTGTCCACCAACCCGGTTAAAGTGCCAGACATTCGCTTTTCGTCCTCTCAATTTCGTAAACAACACCCCTGCCACGAGAAGGCAGTGAGTAGGACTTCTCTGGCAGAGGCTGTATACGCGTGGCCATATGAGAGCATTTCGAAAGGGAGGGTGGCCCCTCCCCACTCTCGGCCATACCAGGGCATTTGGGGGTAGGCATTCCATAGCTCGTATGAGATTTCTATCATTCAAAACAGTCACTTATATATTAAAGGAAAGTTAATAAAACACTGGGATTTGTTCTGTCTTCTAGTCTATTTTAATGAGAAAAAAATATTTACGACCAAGTCTTTCGAATCAGTAGTTCTCGTTAGTTTTTTCTTCCCGTTTGCCACATTTTTGTGCTAATTTATCTATTGCTTTCAATTTTGTTACATTTAGCATAAGTGTCAAAAATAGTGAAAATTCCAGCAGCATCTATGGGAGTTGTATGGATTATTCTGATTATTTTTATATTTATTTGTATTTACGTTTTTAAAACAGACTTCTAATCCTGTCAGTCGTTTCCAACAATTTAGGTTTACTTTGAAAGACTAGTAAAATGTTTCCTTTAATTTTACGTTGGATTACATCTTTTTATGGATAAGGTGATAAGTCTCATTTTGAATATCCGTTATCTCTTCGATGCATATAAAAAATCCATATTATTTTTTAACCTTAGTATGGAGGTTTTGGTACTATACAGAGGAGTCTGGTGATTGAAAAATAAGTCCACATATATAAGGTTATTATTACGTTGAATGAGGGTGGTTTTAACAATAAATTGTCAAGTATGTTTTCAGCCTCCTCTGTTTACATGGATCTGGATGCCCATGTATTATATCTAGTTACGTAAAGAAGTGAAGCTCAAAGCTTAATTTACTAGCCTGTACTTAGTTACTGAACGATGTCTTGACTAATTACCTGAAAATTGCACCTGAGTAGTTCAGTACATGGAAGTATTGAGACTTTGATATCTTTTCGTAAATTTAACTAACCTATCCACTCAGTTATCATCGGATGATATAAAGGGTATGTGATTGGAAAGATCTTTTTCCCCAAATATTCGAGTAAAAGGATTTGAATCATGAACAAATAACTTTTGATGTTAGATAAGAGATACTTGGTTGGACGCTAGATTAGCTTGTTATTACAGAACTTCCTTTGAGAGATTCACAGATACTGGCTTTGCACCCAAATAAAGCTGATTGAAACAATGATTACTGTTGGTTTATGTTTTTAAGAACACAATGTCGAACATGTTTCGAGTTCAGTTTGAATTTGTTTAGTACGCTTCCGACAGACGCTGTATATGCGTACGCTTACATGTAAAAGAATCAAATGTATTCAATTAGTAGTGCAGATCTTGAAATTAGTTTTAAGGAAATGTAAGTAATTCTCGGAAGATTCCTTCGAATTTGTAAAATCATTGTTGTGAAGTTGCATATCTGGGAATACTATGATCTTTCTGTGT
Organism: Schistosoma rodhaini; assembly: GCA_944470415.2. Classification (NCBI taxonomy): domain Eukaryota; kingdom Metazoa; phylum Platyhelminthes; class Trematoda; order Strigeidida; family Schistosomatidae; genus Schistosoma; species Schistosoma rodhaini. Next base: position 14,918,388 of record OX104036.1, on the reverse strand, counting down.
GTCATATGTATATTAACCAACATTCTATGAAAACGGTATATTCAATAGGTTTAAGAACTTAGGTGATGATACATCGAAAATGGTTATTAAGAGAATGTTCTTAAGATAAAAATAATCGTTTATTTCACACTACATATCCTTACATCATTGTTACAGTGAATAATATCCACTTAATTCATTAGTCCTCAAGTGTTTCATAGAATTCCTTATTATTAAATAGGCTAATTATATGGTTGAGGGGTACAAAAGCTGTGTCTGCGTAAAACCTGTTGTTTCTTTTTAGGAAAAGGTTCAAACTGCAAAAAACTTCAGACAATTAAAGTTCCCCTTTTCTCCATATCACTCTGAAATCTGGTTCGGAATCAGGTTATTTCCTTAACATTTAAATATCAAGGAGACTAACTTGTTGCAAAGCCACCTACAATGAACACTTGTTTGTCTTCTGCTGTTTCGTTTATGTCCTTCATAGCAAACTGTTCATATATTCATTGTTATATCCCGAAGAGGATTATGAATGATAACTTTGTGAACTATTTATGGACCAATATGATGCGTATATTTCCTGTTGTATAATTGTTAAGTAACTCAACTATTCATATTCATGTTCCTCTCATTATAAGCTTTATTTTGACCCATAGACTATTACTGTACGACTTGCCATTCCTGAGTTATCCACAGTCTATTAATTACTGTTCCCCCTATTTACAGCCAAATCTTGTACAAATGTTATTTTATATTTTATGGTACAATGTAGTCTGCTTGATTAGTATATAAACCCAGTATGTTTGAGAATAATGATTCATATTGCAGAGGCTATTATTGGTGTTCCGGACTTAACTGGCTGGGTTAGGCAGAAAACAGAACCTATAAGTGCTCTAGACTGCTCGCACAGGTTTTTGTGTGTCATTGATCCGATCAATGAAATCACTGTTCTCTGTTAGGCGGTCTTATCACTCGTATATTAACTGGGCACGCACGCACACGATATAACATTCAAGAAAGCAATAAACATACTGTAAAACTTAAATGTACAACCCATTTAGGTTTTATGAACATATTCAAGATCTGGAAATGTAATACAGTATATTCAGGAGTTTGAAATGAATTACATGAGATAATATTGCTTTAGGTAATAAGCGATTATTATGTAGGTAAAAATTATATTGGGAAGTCGAATCTCTCATCATTACTTCGATTATTTATACAGGACCGCACTGTTTTCTTTAAACACGAATTATAATTCAAAAAAGTCATGAACTGCAAATGAGCTATGGTTTCAGACTCATTATTATTCACGATAGAAAACTTAGTTTAAATAAAACTAATTCAAAGAAAAAAGATAATGATTGTTAAACATGTTTGATCACGAATCCAGTTTGATAAAACAATAGGTCGTTCACAGTTTATCGAGTTATCCAACGTTTGTTCAATTCACCATTGTTGTTATTTTACCAGGTCACTTTTGACATAAAATTGTATTTACAAAAAAAGTGACAATAACAATGAGTAATCAAAAAGAGTTAAATCATATTAAGAATAACAAGTGTATTTAGTAATTATGATTAAATTAGGTTACTTATATCTAACATTATTTCTATCATTAGCGAAATTTATTATATGGCCAAAATTAAGTATAAGAAAATTACTTCTAGCCAGCACGTCTGCTATTTGTATGACAAGACGTGATTAGAATTACTATAGACAGTTTGTAGAAAGTGGTAAATTCTGTAGTTAATATTACGTACTGATCTTAATTAGGCAGTAAAAGAAACTAAAATGCACAGGACTCACTAACAATGCATATCTCATTAAAATATAACAACCATATAGTGAAGTTATTTTGCAAAATAACAATCAGTTGTCGCAATTTGACTCTTCTGCAAATATCCATCCATAGTCTCCGATTATAATTGTTCATTCATTTTTGTATCAGTTGTGTGCCGTTCCCGTTCTCTCCTTATCGATCTTCTATTGAAAGATATTCAATGCCCGACCATCGTAATATGCTACCTATGTGGATATCAGTAACCCACACCACAATATTTGTTACTGTAGATGTTTGTGGAGGTTGTTGAATTTTACAGTTTACATCATGGACTGGCTATAGGCAACCAATGAAAACCAGGAAGAGGCGAACAAATGTTTCGTAATTCTCAGAGTTCTAAGGTGAAGCTGTATCCAGTGGAGTTCAACCATGACGAATTTGGATAATCATCCATCTATCTACAGTCTAAACTGGATATTGTTGTAAAGTGAAGATACTGAAATAATGACTCTTGACCAGTTGAACCTTGCAGCCGGATTCAAATGTGTTACTAATAAACTATGCCAATTATAGCAATACTGCATGCGCTTTTTTCGCTGGATAATTTTCTGTAATTATTCAACTATGTGATTGAACTAATTACTACTGTGAGAACAGCCTTGATGGATGTTCCACTGTGCAAATGAACAGTATGAGTACAAGTCCATTGTATTAGGATACTGGAAATTGTAAAACAGCATGTGATTGTTATATTATAGAAGGTTTAATCTCAAACATTTTTATAAGTAATCCAACCAATTTTCAGAATTAAAGGTCTACATACTTGTGAGGAATAAAGATTACATGACTGTTCATTGTGAATATCTATTCTTCTGAATCCTTTAAAAGTTACTTAGATTTCTAATTAATCCATATAACTGATTGCCTCAAAAACGATCATATGTCTAATGAATAAAGATTTCCATTTTAATATCGGTGAAATAGTGATTTATGGTCGTTTATAGAGAATTGAGTTTTTTAATCAATACACTACTAACAAGTTAAATGTTTCATTTTATGTATGATTTCATTGAAAAATTAGTTATTATTAGCAAACACAAATTTTAATGACAATAGTAGTTGCTTTATTTAGTGGTATATTTTGTTACAGTAAGAAGTTCTCAACATCTTTGGTAAAATGTTACAACAAATTCTTTTTCAGTGTATACTTAAACGGTAAACATTCGAATTGAAGACAGCTGACAGACTGATTTCAAGTAAGGACCGGAGTCAAACAAGGTTGCCTACTGTCACTCATTATTCTGGTGGTTGAATGGAGTATAAAGACTTCTACATTTGAAGGAAAGCATGGAATGAAATGAACAGGTTGGATGAAACTAGACGATTTGGACTTAGCAGATCACCTGAACTTTCTACCCGGGACTTACCAACAAATGTAAGTCATGACAACCAGTGTAGCAGAAGCTTCTGCATCAGAACGCCTCAACATACACAAGGAAAAAAGCAAGATCCTCAAATGCAACACAAAGAACGCTAACCCAACCATACTTGATGGAGAAGCTCTAGAACAGGTGGAAACTTCCACATACCTGGTCAGCGTCATCGATGAACAAGAAGGATCTGGTGTGGATGTAAAAGCAAGGATTGGCAAAGTAAGAACAGCACTCCTACAATTGAAGGATATATGGGATTCAGAACAACTGTCAACCAATATCAATGTCACAATCTTCAATACGAATGTCAAGACAATCCTACTGTATGGCGCTGGAACTTCGAGAACCACCAAACCATCATCAAAAATGTACAAATATTTATAAACAATTGTCTATGTAAGATACTCAATATCCGTTTACTGGATAACATCAGCAACAGCCTACTGTGAGAGAGAACAAACCAGAATTCAGCTGAAGAGGAAATTAGGAAAAGACGTTGGGAGTGGATAGGACATACATTGAGGAAGTCATCAAACTGCATCACGAGGCAAGTGCCAACTTGGAGTCATGAAGGGAAATAGAAAAAAGGAAGAGCAAAGAACATATTGCGTTGGGAATCGGAAGCACAGACATCAAAGGAATGAATAGCAACTGGAAGTAACTGTGAAGGATTGTCCAGGAGAGAGTTGGATGGAGAATGCTGGTGAGCAGCCTATGCTGCACTACGAAGGGTAACATGCGTAAGTAAGTAAAATGTCGCATTATATCTTAAAGTATCTTTTTGGACACTAATTATCTCTCACTTATCTTTAGTCACAAATTTGTCATGCCAACCCAACCAGTACAACTATTTTTCATTCACCATATATAGAATTCAAGAATTCCAATGTAATCCTCACTCTCATGGATAAAAAAGGAAGGAAATATATCGATAACTAGTGTTTTCGTTTGAGGATTCTTGTACTTAATGTCATAAGAAGTTAAGAACATCCATTCAAAGCTGGTGAGTAAACACGATCTAACTACTTGATTATTCAATCAAAATCATTCGAAAACAAGATGATTTATTGAAATATCTGGACAGTTGAAAGATACACAAATTTAAGATTTTGCTAGTATACAGAAGCTACATTTATTATAATTTCATTAAAGTGAAGTTATGATCTTGTTATCATTGCTGTTGCTCAGTTAAATAGGAGGAAGTTGAAGTTGTAACAAATATCTTCAATACAAACTAGGGTATTTAACAGCTTATCAATGAATGCCATTTCGGATTATATTAATTCCTTGTTGTTCTCTTTTTATTTAAGAACAACTAATGAGTCGAAATTCTGAAGACAGTTGGTTAAAGTGTTGGAATCTATTAGGTTTTCATTTTGTTTTTGGCTATTTATACCATATTACATTGTCTGATTACAAAACTATTAAATGACACTGTTCAATTTTTACTACATTCCAAGTTGATTTTAGATGTTGAATCTTTATAAATGATAAAAAAAGGTTTAGTTCTCCTCACTAAAAAATACCTAGTTTTTTATTCCTACCGAATTTGCTATTTAAAAATGTAATGATAGTTATAAAAACATATTTTTCCCCTTTAATAAAGTTGTTGCATGACAAAGATGAACATAGGGGAATCAGTTGATTCATACTGTGTTAAGCTTTTGTTATGTCTGAAAGACTGTTCAGAAAGTATGAAGAACTATATGTAATTGGTGTCTTAAAATATGTAGTCTACATTAAATTAGGGGGTTCAAGATCAAAACCCATTCTCTTTTAGACTACGTTTCACTTGCAAATTAATCGTAACACGTTACTTTGTCCATTTTCATAATCACTAATCCTTAGTGTTTATTGAGTCCTATCCATTAACTATACAATAAGGTTTTTTAATCTTAGTTAGATAGTTAAAAGAAAAGCATTTCAATATAAGCGTTGTTAAGTGATACACTGAATAGCTTTGGTTTGAATCCCTTGGAGAATTTCACTTTCCAGGAGGACTGAAGTAGCGTCTTGCTGATTAATCTAAAAAAATAACACGATGCTCAAATAGACAAATTCCTAACTATTTCCTACTGCTACCAAAGACTATATCACCTAGTTATATTATGATGCACGTTGATTTCATAAATAATATACTGCTATTTCAAAATGAAGTTTAAAGTGAACATAGAAAAAAAAGGAACATTAGGGTAGTTTAATAGAACATTAGAAAGAGTTATATCTACTCCTAATAATGAATTCACTTTTTTCAATTTCTATCCAAAGTGACTAAGACTGAAGTAGCAACATATCACTAATTTGTTTATTCATACTAGCATATATATGTACATATATGTACTAGTTCAAGTCCACTTACTAATATCGTTTGTAGACAAATAAAAAACAATATAACCAGTTGACCCTTTCAAAAGTTATTATGTTAGCCAACTGAATAAGCTGATTTATTGTTTTCAATTAATTACTCTCATCAAAAGTGAACTGACGGACTCGAGTAATTAAATGAGGATAACGAGTACATATGATTGGTAGAGACAAGGTAATGGTCAACTAAAAATCACACAATAAACATAATTGAAGTATATTAGCCAACAAATTTCATATAAATATTCAAATACACAGTGTTGATAAACAATTTTATAAAAAAAAAACATTATGAAGTTCCTAACATGCATCCTAATGACAACGCTTTCATTAATGGTGAGAATTGATAACTGTAAGTAATGAAATAAGACTTTTTTTTGATAAATTTATGATTACTATAATCAATTGAACCGTAATAAATGACTTAAGACGATAAATTATAAAGGCTGTTTTTTTTCTTTTGGGTATTTATCACAGTAAATTTAGGTTATTTGATTAAGTGATACCTGTTACGTCCCGTAGTCCTGAAGAGAATCTTATGCTGCAACAAATCAACTATTCACTGCCTACTTGTTTCCGGTGTTTGTCTAGTTAAATTCACCTCATCAAACAAATCACAAGTTAAGCAATCTTCACAAATATTGGAACATCTAGTCAATTTCAAGAAACCTCGCTTCACCAGAAGCCTCCTACAAAATTATACATACGGTCTGAAGAGTCAGCGCAATTAGGAATGCAAATGAAAACACTTATGTAAAGCAGAGGCTATTGCTATTCACCAGTTTAACCCTAATCTTTGCGTATAAAAACAACAGATTCTGTGCATCATTCTTCTACGGTCCAAACCTCGCTTTCTACCTCCCATAATCTATCGTTTTTATTCATGTTTCATTATTTTTATCCCTTTCTAATTATTTTTACAAATAATAATTATCAACTATTACAACTTTTAATTATTGAGTTCTTATCAAGTGGACAAGTAGTTTCACCTTACCACTTTTTCACTAACTGAATATTACATAACATCCTGTCAATATCTGATTTTCAATTTTGTGACAACATACCACTTGAAGTTTATAAATAATTGGGACCTTTATATCTTAACTATAAATGCAACTGTAGATTAGAAAAAAATTTTTAAAAAAATTCGAAAAGTGATATTTGAACTGAAGATTTTGAATTTTAATTAATTTTATTATAAGAAGGGGTTTTGTGGAGATTTTAGTAATTTTATAGAGCTGAGGAGTCCCATAATAAGACGAAGCGGCCATCCAGTGCTTCCAGGTTTTCCATGGTGATCTAGCTTCAACTGACTCATGATCTCAACTCTATATAATTTAATTTATATGAAGAAATATAAACTATCGGACTTCAACTGATAATTTATTATCATGATTTCATTTATAAAATTATTAAAATCTCCACAAAAACCCATTCTGATAATAATTATATGCTTGCTAGTGACTGGCTTCAAGAGATATTTCCTGAAATTCCAGTGAGAATCAGTGACTAGTGGAGTTCAACCAGGTCTGTTGTGAGATATCAACTCACTGAAGGCAATGGTAGACGTTTGCTCAATTCCGTGGAGTGGTTGATGTAACACTATTGAATGCCGGCTCAGTGGTCTAGAGGTTAAGCGTTCGCGCGCAAGACTGATAAGTTCTGGGTTCAAATCTCGCGAGGCGGCATAGTGGATGCGTACTGCTGAGGAGTCCCACAATAGCATAAGACAACCATCCAGTGCTTCCAGGTTTTCCATGGTAGTCTAGCTTCAATTGAATCATGATTTTAACTATAAAACTAATAATTTATTGGTTTCATCCTAAATGATGTATATATGTTAGGATCTATTAAGTATATTTCGAAAATATATCAAATGTATTTTTTTATACCCTTTCCAAGTTCTCATCTTAATATCATTTTGAGAAAATCATTTATGTCATAAGCGTCAATAGGTTATGCGATGTTACTTAAACTCCTGGAGTTAAGCAGAAACAATCGGACATAAAATCTGTACTTAGTAAGTGAGAATATTTTACCAGAACTAATATGATACTGTCTCATTGTGAAACCAAAGTCAGAATTCATTTAAAAATACTCATACTAATTATAAATGTCTTCTGAAACAGAAACAGAATTCATAAATAATACCATTTACTAAAATCTAACATTAGCTAAAGAATCACTGAAAATTAGAAAGCACTAAACAACTGTTTTGCACAAGTTTAGAACTCATCAACGGTCGTAACCGATGATTTCATTTAAAATCAAACTCGATATTAAGCTGGACTTTAGTATACTATATTTTCAAATTTAAGCATTTTATGACATTTTACTACACTCACTTAGGGATATTTTTAAATTATTGTCTTGCATTTGGATATCACAAATTATCATAATTCCCTAGAAAATCATCCAACTTAAAATTCACATTAAATTCTAGTTAGAATTTATTCAAACAACAACCTAAAAAAAACTAATGATATAAGAATTTATTCACCCTTTAATAGTGATCCCTAATAAAGAAACATTGTTTAACAAGTATTCCTCAATGAAGTATCACAGTGATTTTGAGCAACAACTCAAAGTATTCATGATTATTTAAAATACTTAGTTTGATCACTTCAGAAAATGAGATTTAAAATTTTTGAAAAAATAAACTGTATGAAATATCATATTATATGTGAAAATTATATTTGATATAATTTCAGTGGTTGAAATGTAAATAATTCCAACGTTTCGCCCATTTAACTTGTCTGAACTTCTTCAGGTTAATAATAAAATTTAAAAGAATTTTAGACAAGTTATTAAATAGGAATAATATATTCCTTGAAAAAGCTTGGACCAGATTGCCAGGCGAAACGTTGGATTTACTACAAATTCATTCGCTGAGATTTTACAAATATATTATTCTTATTTAATGTCTTACATCAACTTGGCACCCAAATACTGTGGAACTATTCGCTCTAATTTAGACGAAAGTTCTTATATTCAGACAAGTTAGTTGAACGAAACGTTGGAATTATTTAAATTTCAATTACTGAGATTATTTCAAATATAATTTCTCTCTCTTCTCTATATTCGGCGCCCAATTTTTGTCAAACTATTAGTTTTAATTTAAACAAATATTCATATAATTGTATGATATATCATTGATGACTATAATTTATATTTTACCTTAACATAATAGGAATAATGTTTAGGATATTCATCCATATGCATCTCATTGTTATCATTTACTTAATGAGAGTTTCTAATGTTTTCAAAATCATTAGTTTAATAGAAAATAATTTTTCCTGATTGATTTCTTATTCATACGCGGTAAGTTTTGTTTAAAAACCATGTTGACTTAATGTGTTTTTAAGTAGTAGTTATTCACAGAGAAGAAGAGTACAGTTAAGTTTAATTGGTTACGGTATAGAAAATAATATTTTTCCTTTTACTTGTCATGATCATCATTATAATTAACTTTTGTTCATCATTACAGCTTTGTCAGCTAACTGTTTCACATGTAATCCATGTCCGTCACCATTTAATCCTGGATCTTATTTAATTAGAAATAAAACAGGCTGTAAATGGTGTGCTGTAAGTTTCATTTGTTTTGAATGTAAATTGAAATATCATGAGTTTTTCTTGTCTATTCATTTGATGAGAGAAATTGTTTTTACCGCATAGGAGTTCATTGAAAAAGAAATGAAAATATGCAAAGCATTTAAAAGTTTTATTGATCATTACTGAGATCTTTTCTTCGAAATTGATGTTTAATTTTAAAGTTAGTTTCATTATGAACTAAGGTTTTGCATGTAAAAATGTATGGCAGTGACAAATTTTGTATGAGCACAGTTATCATCATCATTGAAGTTATGATGATACTAAAGATTATTAATTCACTAAACCCTGTCCCATAAATACTATTGACTTAGAGTAGAAGTCAGTCTAAGTGTCTACATTCATGGCTTATTATATTTACAGTAATCAATTAGATAGTCGATGGCTAGTAAATAAAATATTTATATTTGCCCCCCTCCCTTTTCAGATTCTTAACATTAATATTGAATGTTATAAATACCATTAGGAAGATTTAAGGGAATACATTAAACTGAATAAGACGTTTATATTCACTACCTATGGAATTACCGTCTTCCTTATCAACTGAAACAGTGAGAAACCAAATCTTATCTAATGAAGACAAAAATGAAATATACAGACACATACATTTTCTCGGGTACTTGACATTTACTTTATAATCTTATAACATTAAATTTAACCATAAGAATTAAATAATCATTGCTCTAAGTATAAATTCTACTGGTTCAAATTCCAAAATTTCTCCTGAAGATTCTAAAAGTCAAAACTTCAATGTCTAAAACAATAATAAGATTGATCCGTTTAAAGTATTAACTGCTCCTCAATAATCATCTTTTGTAAAAGACAGTGAATTTCATATTAGTTGAGAAGTTAGTTTACCAAAAATTCTATAAAATTATATATTTTTTTAAATAAATAGTTTATTTTCATAATTCATGCGCACTGCTGAGGAGTCCCATAATAGGACGAAACGGCCGTCCAATGCTTTCAGGTTTTGCCAGAGTGGTCTAGCTTCAACTGACTCATGATTTCAAATATGAAAATTTTCATAATTTTCTAATTATTTTACTTAAAAAAACAATTTTCTCTTTTTTCTTTATCGAACAGAAAGTTGAACCTACCGGCTATTCATATACTGTTAGAGATTGTGTTAATACATGTGAAGCTAATACTTGGTTCTATTTGTTCAATAAATATTCATATCAGTGCTGTACTAAAGATTACTGTAATAAGAGTCAAACAAATTACCCACCTCTACAAATGATAACAATATTGATATTTGCTATTTGCTTATATATTAATAAAATGAATTCAAAAATGTAAAAAAAGCTTAATTAATTTGCACTTGAATTCTTTTTACTTTCAGAAAAAAGAAATGTTATTGAACACATTTATTAAATAATGATTTTATTGTTGGAATGATTAAAAGTATTTGTCGTATACGATGATTATTTCCGAAACTTTTGATTGAGACTATGAATCGATCGGTGTTAGAGCACCATGGTAATTATCACTGATAATTACCATGTGCTCACTAGTGACTAGCTTCATGAAAGAACTCTCGAAGTTCTAGCGAAAAGCTGTGACCAGTGGAGTCTAATCCGTGTCGAGGAAAGATAGATACCTACCTCAGACAACCGAAGATGGTCGCGCAGTATTGTAGATTGGTTGAAGTTAGACATTAACACCGCTGGATGCCGGCTCAGGGGTCTAGTGGTTTGTAGTGCCGTGCTTCGCTAATCATTAACCTTGATAACCGTTATAAATGCAATCTTAACGGTGCATAAAAACCAGATGGCAAAGAGAAGTGGCATCTACAGTTTTATTGACAAATGACGCAGACCAGAAAGTTATAAACATATGAGTAAATATCAGCGAGCGAAACAAAAATGACAAGCACTGGAGATGGCGGGTATGCCAACTCACTTTAATCAAGCGTTAATCGATATTTATAGTCAGACAAGAATAAATGACAGACATGTGATAAATAGTATATGATGTGTGCACACACCTACGCTCATATAAAAATGGTCAGGGTTAATAAGTGAATAATTAACAAGGTGAGAACATAACTAATGATGGATAGGTGAATTGAATTGTCCAGAAGTTAGAATAAGGCATATGGGTCTAACATAGCAACCGATACTACAGGTTAAGTGTTTACGCGCGAAACCGAAGGTCCTGGGTTCAGACCCCGCCTGTGAGATCGTGGGTGTGCACCGCTGAGGAGTTCCATATTAGGGCGAAACGGCCATCCAGTGCTCCCAGGTTTTCAATGATGGTTTGACATCGATCGATTTACGATCTCAATCAGAAACTTAACAATCTCCACAATCCCATACTTATAGTTTCCAAAGCACTTTATCTTCTGATTTGAATGGTTTGGTGTCTTGTTTTTTTTTCACAACCTCATAAGCACACATTTATAAAAACTGTCAGCCAGTAGAACTTTCTTTCACAAAATAATAACAATTTTGCAAAAACAAAATTCTAAAGCCTAACTTCTTTTCAAAGTGTATGCTAATGATATTGTTTAGGAAAACAATGAAAACTTCATGAATAAACTGTTCAAAATAGAGAACATTGCAACATTAAAAATAATTTGTGATTTCTTAAAATTATATTTTTAGTAATACTTGTCTATTTGATTCATCATGTGTGTACTAGTAAGTGGAATTTGTTTTTGTAAATATATTTTTAGAATTAATGAAAGATTGTGTCATCAAAACCAAGTAATTCTATCCTTGGTAGATTTTTCTTCAGTTTTTAACGTCAACTAAATGAATCTAATTGTAAAATTGATCAGTCTGTTTAAGTATTCTTTGATTCAACAATATATATAAGTTTGCAACAAAGATAAATAGTTTTGATTGTAAGAACAATGAATTTTATCGTGTTAGTACTATTTCTTAGTAAGATTCTCCGATACAATATAGCATGCACCAATCGAGTTACACTTGACGGAGAAGCTTTAGAGGATGTGAAAACTTTTACATATCTGAGCAGCATCATTGATGAACACAGTGGATCTGATGCAGATGTGAAGACGCGGATCGGCAAAACAAGAGCAGCATATCTACGATAGTAAAACATCTGGAAGTCAACTCAACGACTGTTAACCAACACCCAAGCCAGAATTTTCAATACAAATGTCAAAACAGTTATACTGTATGGGGCGGAAACCTGGAGAACTACGAAAGCCATCATTCAGAAGATCCAGGTGTTTATTGACATTTGTCTACGCAAAATATTTTGGGTCCGATGGCCAGACACTATGTGCAACAACCTACTGTGTGAGAGGACAAACCAGATTCCATCCAGAGGAGGAAGAAATCAGGAAGAAGCGCTGGAAGTGGATAGGACACACATTGAAGATATCACTCAACTGCGCCACAAGGCATACCCTCACTTGGAATCCTGAAGACCAAAAGAGGAGAGGAAGACCATACTACGCCGAAAAATGGAGACAGATATAAGAAGAGTGAACAAAAGTTGGATAGAACTAGAAAGGAAGGCCCAGGACAGAGTGGGTTGGAGAATGCTGGTCGTTGACTTATACTCCATTGGGAGTAACAGGCATAAGTAAGTAAGTATCATTTCCTAAATGAAACAAGATAGTATCTGATGGTAGAAGTTAATTAAATGTTCAATTTTCACCTCGGTTTAAATTAATTTAATCGTTCTTGGCAATTTCAATATTGTTTTGTCATTATATATTGTGTAAGTTTTATTAATTTTTAACAAATTAATAATCCAATAAAAGACAACTTAGAAAGTAAACTAATATACTGATCAAATACATCACGGATTATTGACTGTCCGGAAAAAAAGGAATTAAAGAAAAACAGTATATTGTCTATGTATAGTTGAAATCATGAGTCAATTGAAACTAGACCACCATGGAAAACGTGGAAGCACAGGACGGCCATTTCGTCCCATTATGAGACTCCTCAGCAGTGCTCATCCACGATCCCGCCTCGCGAGATTCGAACAGTATGTTTTAGAAAACACGCAACATGTAATTTGTAAAAGTAACAAAATAGTACGTCTAAATGACTAAACAATAAATAAGTTTATTATTAAGAATAAATATTAAGAATTGACTCTTCTGAGCCATTACTAGTAAATGAAAGTTTGTTCATATAAAATACTTAACTAATTAATTAAGCAGACATGCGAGCTTGTAATTTACTTTACGGCCGAGATAAAATGCAAAAAATAAGATGAATTAGTATCATGTTTCTATCTGAACACTGTAAAATATCTTTGAATAGACTATCAGTTGATCTAGAGTGATGCCTAATGAATAGTTAATCAATACAATCAAAATCAGTATGTAAGTAGTACTGCAGTGAACAGTACACGACTGGAGACAATCGATTGTACTTAGGCACAAATTACAGAGTATCTCACTAAATTCTGATAACCATACAGCAAACAGTTAATTTGCAAAATAACAATCAATTGACTCAATATTAAGTGTTCCTTCTGCAAATATCAGTCCGTCTTCACTGATTTCATTGTTTATGCATTTTCATACTGATTGCGCTTCATTCCTGTTCTTTCCCTATCGATCTTCTGCCAAAATACATTCTATGTCTGACTATCACCACATACTATTTATGTGGATATAAGTAGACCACACCACAATACTATTTTCAGGTACTTATAGTAATTCTTTCCAAATAAATTAAAAACTGAATTTTAAGGTCTAAACAACATCATTTAATTTCTTATCTAATTGAGATAAATGTTAAACAACTGAAAAAAAAACGGGAAATCACTTAAGGCTTACATCGATTACGGTACGATAGATGGGGAGAGGAATGGGATTGAAATTAAAAGATTTAAAAAGATATTTTTGAAGGGAATCAATTTGTACATTTCTATTCGTATTTATCAAGCGATCGGTTCGAGTTTTTTAATAGTATATTAATTATAAGCTTTGATTTAACTAATTAACATTCGCGACATCTCTTGCCGTTTGTAAATCATGGTTAATTAGCCATAAGGCTTTTACTTAACCTGGTATCAAGAATGTCCTCGCTATATGTTTGTTTAGATTTATAAATTGTGTAGGTTATCACCTTTCTTTTTTTTACAAAATTACGTGGGCTTTGGGAGCCTGAAGGATGCAAAGAACATATAGAACATGTAGGACTTGGATAGTTTATTTAATAATTAGTTGATTGACGAAGGATGAATTTTACGTGTCCGATCGATTGTTGGCGTATGCAGTATCAAGGTTAGGAAAGTCAGTTTTGTTCGTGTAGTTGAGAACGACTATAGAATGATAGAGTTTTGGCCATAAATAGGAACAGACAATCGTAACATGAACAATATAAGATCACAGAAAACAAGATATCTTAAAAAATGAAAGTAGCAAACTGGTCAATAGACGACTGGTCTAGTGGGTTTTATTATTCCTCTCTAGCACGGATATTTAAACCAGTAATAACGTTAGCTCGAAAAATATTATCTATATAAAGGGATTTTGATAGATGAAAATGACTGATCAATACTGAATAATATGATATTCATTAATACACATGTTAATAACCATTAAATAAAGGTGGAAGTCTACCAGATATTTTCTACAAATCTTTACAAATGAGTGAAATGAATTTCGCCAATGCACACCTTCGTTGAGACCAACTTTATTCATTTTTCAAATTATGTTTCTACCAAGTTGATTGATTATATGACATATACTTGTGAATTCACAAAAAGTGAATAATCATAGGTAAAGTTGTTCATTAACAGACAGTGAAAGTAAGAGTGAATAAACAAGTAAATTCATGACATAACCATAAGACATTACTGAGTGAGGATGATTTCATTTTTGTGTTTTGTGGTTGCTACAAAATGGACATTAATACGAATTGTGATAATTTTATTTTGTATATCCACTTGGGCTAAGTAATCTATTTGTTACAACCATAGTTCATGATATAGATAATTCAGCTGTACGTGTTTGAATCTTATCGTTGTTAATATGAATGATTGATACTGATCAGTCTCTTTTGCCATGTGTGCATCCTGAGTGTAATACCCCGATATTACCATCAAAAGGAATTTTGTGCATAGTAGGATTTTGTCTAGCAGTGAAATCCAGGATGTGCGTTTTGTCTTGTCTGAGACTCGTCAAACGGATCCCTTTGCTACTTTTTATCTAACTTTGCTTAAAAGGTTTATTTATTTGAAACGAATAGAACATATTGAAGAAGACAAGTTAAACCACGACGAATTAGAAAAGCTGTGAATAAAACCACCAAATAGCTCTATGTGATTAGAAACTGGAATGTTCATATTAACAACAAATTTCACAACTTGAATATGGGATATGTACAACCGTAAGCCACTGTAGCAAGAAACCAAGAGGAGAGCTTACAAAAAAGTGAATGAAAATAAAATTATAGAAGGTAGTACTAATTAGAAAACAGCGTACATCTGTCAAGTGTGAATAAAAGTGATAGGCGAAAACCAAATAAGAGCTATATGTTTAAAATAGACATCATCCAGAATGAATGAAGTTACTAGAAGCTGAAAACTTAAGGAGACAATGAAAAATAAACCCGTGCATAGAAGATCAAATTGGAATATTGAATTGCTATAGCTTGTTACAATATTTAAATTATAGAAATTCAGAAATATTATTTAAGCTACTTACAAAGTTTAAGTACTATGACTCACACAAAAAATTTTGACGGAAAGAAGTCTAGCGATTTGAATGGTCTAGAGAATGTGAAAGGAAGATAACAAGTAAAGTACTGAGGTTCAGAAAATAGGCAATATTGGTTAGTTAGTTTTCAGTAATGTAAGTGGTTAAAGTATTTGCATAATCGTAAATTTATAAGTGAACAAGTGTCCTATCACTAGTACAAGTCCGTTATACCGTAGTTAAAGCGACGAATAAATCAATAAATAAACAAACAGACAAATAAACAAATGAAGGACTACCAAAAACTCCGAAATACCATGATCGCCATAAACTTTGAACTACTTCTTTTTCAAATCATAGATCATGCTTAAATAACTTGAAATTAGTTTATTGATGAGAAGTAGACAAAATGATTTCATTTGTTTGGTAAGTAATTTAGATAAATAGGACGATATGTGTGTCCTAGATTCTATCGCTAACTACATCCAATCTGTTCTATGTGGCATTATGCTTGTTAGATATTTTTGTTCAAAACAATTAGACACATGTCAGAAATATTTTCTCATTTTTATGGTAATTAACTAATAATTTATGCATATTGGAACTTTTCAACGAAGTAAAACAGCTTATTTTTTATTTGAATATGGTATTTAAATATTACGTAGCAAAAAATGAATCCTTTCAAAAAAGAACTTGATTTAATTCAATATGAAATTCCGAATAGATCAATAGGAAAGTAACTCGTATCACAGACGGTGAAATATCAGTCTTTAAGGGTTATGAAAAGTAAAATAACCGCTGTAAATAATCTAAGTAACTAAAATATTAAGCTTATTATGTGGGGGGGATATAATGCCAATATAGCCAAACAATATCAACGAATTTTTTTAAAACAATGTTTTCCATTGTCATTATTGTCCGGTTTTTACGTACGAAAAATCGTTAATCATTCACAGGTATTGGCTGCAAAATGAATATGTATAAAGGATCCCTAGATAGAGAAAACCTTGGAAGATTTGCGTAAAACGAACTTCATGATTTCAGAAAAGTAGAATGACATATAATAGCTAACACTAACGTTGTAAAGAGTACTCAATGTGGGCATGAAGTGATTGACTGATTACAGTAACAACAAACGTTATTAAACCCGCGTACAAAATTTATCATCACAATGTCCATATGATATTTAAACAACTGTTAATGATTTTGGAGCACAGATTGAGGGTGGCTCGAAGTGGAATCCAGGATGTGCATTCTGCCCTGTTCAGGGATATTTGGACACAGTAGCTAAGTGAAGGCGTTGCCGTTTGTAGCGAACAGTTCTAGGTTTCAGGCCCAGAGTGAACATCGACTCCGGTGCATGCACATTCAGCTGACGAGCGCCGAATATGACAAAACCCGTATCCTGAAATGCACTATTAACCACCATCCATCTCTGTTTAAAAATCCTAGTGACTTAATAGCAATATCGAGGCAATCTGTATAGGATACACGTTTGCCTAAGCTAACTGATGAAATATAGTTTTGAATACCAATGGAAAGGTTTAAACGATCAATATTCTTTTAATTGTTATGATTCCATAATATATAAGAAATAAAACTTGAGCATGAAGTAACAATAAGCTTCTGTTGGTTGATTTTCTTTTCCCACAAACGAGTTACTAACTCCATGAAGTACCACCAACTCTTCATTGATTGGCTGAGGAAAGGTGAAACATTCTGTATGAAAAATTGATTTCAAAACAATATCTTATGAACCTCTTCAAGATTAATATGTAAATCAAAAGATACTTTAAAAATGTAAATGAAAAATATATTCACTAATTCACTATATCAATTTTTGTTCACTTTAAGATTGGGGATAGTGTAAAAAACTGACTGATGAGGTTTTTTCACACGAAGTAAAAATAGCATCACACATATTGTCAGCCTGTGTTGAAAAGTTAATTCTTACAGAAATGAACACGAAAAGCTTACGTATGGACGATTATTGTCATTCATAAGCTGATGGATTCATGTGACAGGTAATGGAATGCCTTTAGTGATAGTTCCGGTTGTTTTTTTTTCAGTCTCAGCTTATTAATGCAGTGATAAGATACTGGTCTTTCTATTTTGTTCGGTTGGTTTTGATGATAATATGCCGACTACAGACGAAAAAATATTTAGATTTCAACCAAATACATAATAGTTTTTTTCCATATTACAAACAATCGATTTATGGAGTCTTCAGTGAATAATATTGTTACAACTTCTCAAACCAATTGAAATAAAGAACTTTAATGAAAGCCAGTATATTTTGTTTATGCTTTACCCCAAATACAGTCGACAAAAATTATCATGTCATGTTTTCAATTGAACGAGTTTATAAGTCTCTATTCAGACACTAAAAAACACTTTTCTGACCACTGATTTCCAAAGTACAACGAAGAATCAGAACTGCTCACTTTATTACCAATAAACTGATCACATTTCATTATTCGCAGGAAAAATGTTTAGATGAAACAAAAATCTTTTCTAATTCATTCGAGATATTGTACTTAGTTAACTGTTTGAAGGCAGTTGAATAAATTCCACAGTGATCGCCATGGTACTCAAAATAATTCATTCAAGTGTACATAGTTGTGATGATGATAAGTGTTGATATCTGGTTGTTCTACTAGCTTCATCACTCTCTAGGCTGTATTTTAATGAGATGAGTTTATGTATCGGTTATGATTAGATGTGTAACGTGAATATCGCCAACACCACTCTGAAAGAGTAATTTTGAAAAAAAACTCGAACTTTCTGGGTACAAAGATAATTCATGATGTAATGTCGAACGACTTACAGTAGTTTGGAGAATAGATTTGCATTGAACCTGAACAATCGTGGAAAGACTGGGATGAGATCAAATCGTCATAAGTAACTTTTAGGACTGTAAAACTTATGAACCATGACGTACATCAAACGATCAAATAACACGTGTAACACTTCCACTAGCATATAACTTTAAGTTTTGGTTGAATCATCTATAATTTTAACTTTGCTCGTGATTACTGAAAAACGTATATTAATTGACAACCAAAAGGTATATCATGTTCTGTATTTAGCTTCTCAATGTGATAAAAATATAACTTAGCCATGACATGTCTTGCCAGGAGACAAGTAGAAATGAATTATACGAAACCATTGATTAACGAAGAATGATTTTCCCTGCGAATATCAACTGCTTACTTTGTAAGGTTGCATGCTTCCTAAGCCTTATAAGGAATAGCAGCGCGTATATTATGAATATGTTTGTAGTCGAATGTGTCAAACAAATTACCAGTTATATTTCAAGTGGGTTAATCATCAAAATACAACCTGTCTTTGTTTTGAGACATTACAAAAAATGGGCTGATAAATGTCTGAAAACCAGAGTCCGGATTTTACCACCATCACGATGGCGCGTGATTTACAAATTCTCCTAGTAACATTGTTAATTTTAGTCAATAGAAATCACTGTACGTGTTAATTTATGAATGTTTTATTTCTTCAAATACGGTCTGGTCATCATTAATGCACAATTATTTCAAGTAAAAGGAACAAGCAAAGATCAGATTCCACGTCGTTCAAACTATGAAAGACCTTGTTACCATAATTATCAAGTTATGTTAACTGTGGTGAACACAGTTTAATCGTATTCATTGAGCTTGCTTTCAGAAATGATCGTTATCTCACCTACCTTTATTGATGAGTATTGGGTAAATTGAGATCGCTAAACAGAGAGTATATTTGTCAATAAGAAATCAGTAATTGCTTTTTATTGGAAGGTTTTTGAACTTATCTGTGAAAATATTGACTTATCTACGGATACTATTAAGTTAAAAGATAGTTAATATATCACAATCGAAGAATAAATGGCACTAGAATATAAACGAATATATTCAATAAAGGAGGTTTTTAGAGAAGTAAAGTATATCAGTCTTTCCAGATTATGGGGTGATTACCCACAAATAATTGTGTTTTATCCCTATAATTTAGAAATCTATGTAGACTCCTCACTACATCATCTATTCAAATGCTTATTTCGTATTTCTGAGAAAGAATGGTATGAAATTCTGTGGATCCCAATAACATAATGGTTTTAATCTAGAATAGGTATTCTCCATACGACTATATTTGACATTTTATGATTGTCAAATTTTAACTTTATGAATCTAGCTAAATCTGTTTATTCAGTTTGCATAATTGGTCAGACTGGTAAATATTATGCAGTCTAAATCCAAAAAAGATTACAAGCTGCCAATGTTTTGTTTAGACCGTTTTGTGAAGATTAGTCTAGTTCGAAAGTTGTAATCAATACGGAATGATCTAACTCCACCAGTTACGATTCCCTACTAAAATCTGACAAGCTTATCTCAACTGCAGTCGTTAGTAGTCATACGATTTAATTCTCGTTGGAAACTGTAGGAATTAGGTTCGATTTACGGAGAATAGAGTGTAAATACTGCTGAGTAGTTACATATCAAAACAAAAACAGTTATCTATTACTTCCAAATTTTTCATGATGTTACAAATAATATCATTTCATGACGGCTTAGTGTCAGTCGATGACTGAAATGGTATTAGCTTATTCTTTGGACTACTGGAGTTCGGATGAATATGAAAAAGTCATTTATTCTCTAAAGAACAATTAGTGGGATATTACAAATATTTATTCAAAGTAAATAGCATATTTGGTTGATTTTAAGCGGTCACCGAGGTTAGCATGTAAGCACCTTCTACTTTGTACCAACAATTTATGGTGATCTGATTGAACTTTTGAGCCACTTATTTAAACCTTCAGTTATTGGAATAGCTTTTCCTATTTTAGACTTGTTTTAATGACGTACTTATATATGTGAGTCGTACAATATACTAATGAATCTCTGCAGAAAGTCCACAACTTGTTATGGCATTAAGCGACATCAGATAAAAAGGAGTCAATATAGTGATAAAAATAGTTTCTCTCCTGTCTATTTTAGGGAAGACTGGAGAAAAATACATTACGATATATAAAACAAAAGTTTGTATAGTGTGAAAATGGTTGACAACTATTGTGGTTGATGATGAATAGAAGATAAACACTTCTGGAGTACATTTTTTGAGTAGTTACAAATAAAGTTTCTGTTAAACTAGAGTTTAAGGCACCATTGTATATTTTATGAAGGAAATTCATTACGTTAACCAAGCAGATATAACTGCATTAAAACTGTTATTATTATTCACAATCTATACATTAATTCATTTAACTATCATGGGAAATAAAATGAAACTGAGATGAATCAACTGTGGTCTAAACAATATTGGAAAGATACAAACGATCAATATGTATGAAAACAATTGTCTGGTTTTGGATTTTATACCTTCTAGTACTTCATGGTGACATCTTAAATTTTATTTTCATAATATTTAATGGTCATCATAGCTATTAACCTTCTGATAGAACTAATAATATTTACTAAATGATCTATGTTGAGGTGACAGCCTTAAATTATTTTTGCTTCTGGAGTTTAGGAAGTAGTTCGGAATTTTTAAATTGTGGGAATCTACTGATCTCATTTAATAATATTTACTTTTAACAAACACAGGGATTGTGATCTTAGCATTAAAGGAAGCTGAAAGTAACTTACTTACTTACTTTACTTACGCCGCCGACCAACATTCTCCAACCCACTCTGTCCTGGGCCTTCCTTTCTAGTTCTATCCAACTTTTGTTCATTATTTTCATGTCTGTTTCCATTTCTTGGCGTATTGTGTTCTTTGGTCTTCCTCTTCTCCTTTGACCTTCAGGATTCCATGCAGGGGCTTGTCTTGTAACGCAGCCGGGTGCTTTCCTCAAAGTGTGTCCTATCCACTTCCAGCGCTTTGTTCTGATTTATCCCTCCGCTGGAATATGGTTTGTTGTCTCCAACAGTAACCTGTTGCTGATAGTGTCTGGCCATCCGATCCGAATTATCTTGCGTAGACAACTGTTAATAAACACTTGAATCTTCTGGATGATGGATTTTGTAGTTCTCCAGGTTTCCGCCCCATACAGTAGAACTGTCTTGAGGTTTGTATGAAAAATTATGATCTTGGTGTTGGTTGACGATTGTTTCAAGTTCCAGATGTTCTTCAGTTGTAGATATGCTGCTGTTGCTTTGCTGATCCGCGTCTTCACATCTGCATCAGATCCAACGTGTTCATCGATGATGCTGCCTATATATGTAAAGGTTTTCACATCCTTCAAAGCTTCTCCATCCAGTTTAATTCGATTGGTGCATGTTATATTGTATCGGAGAGTCTTGCTTTTGCCTTTGTGTATATTGAGACCTACTGCTGCTGAGGCTGCTGCTACACTGGTCGTTTTCTCCTTCATTTGTTGTTGCGTGTGTGATAGAAGAGCCAGATCATCTACGAAGTCTAAATCGTCAAGCTGCATCCTACCTGTCCACTGTATCCCAATCTTTCCTCCAGACGTTGACGTCTTCATAATCTAGTCGATGACCAGGAAAAAGAGAAGGGATGGGAGTAAGCAACCTTGCCTGACACCGGTCTATACGTCGAATGAGTCGGTGAGTTGTCCTGTAAAGATGAAAGTAAACTATACGTTTAATGAAACTATTAAAATAAGCAACGTTTCAGTAACCTGAAAAGGTTGGAAATGAATAAAATCTACGTTTTGACTTAAGTATTTGACCCTTTAAATTCATATCATAATACCTTTACGGTGAGTATTTTTATTTGTGAGGACAAAGGTAAGGTTATTGTTGCCTCTGGGTAGTAATGAGCTGTCTTCGTCCAATAAGTACCAGTTACAAATAAATTACATTTATACAAATCTCAAATGAAACAATCATGATCACATGCTAAAAATGACTCTAAAATTAACCATGCTGTTGTTAACTTGGACAGAAAAGTTTTCAATTTGTAAGCAATAACAATTTTTTACATTAAATATCGAAATAGTAAAATACATTCACTTTTTGATTCAAAATACCAGACAAGGAATTCAATTGTGTACTGTCTGAAGATTGACTAAATGAATGAACTCATTGTATAAAGTTTATTAACATCAGAGATGTTAACGTATTAAAGCTTAGATAGGCTGTAAATTGTGTTTAAATTGTTCTACACTCCTGAAAGCTGAAAAAAATCAGTTCCCACAAGCAGATGAGTTGTCATAGACGTTTCCAATACCTGTTTTGTTAATGAGAATTGAATGATTTGTTGTTTCTAGTTATAATTATATTTTATCCAATATTCATTACTTGATTCTTAACTACAGTTAAATAGAAAGTGGCTAAACAATTCACTAACCGATTATTCAAAATCAGATTCTATTATTTCAGGTATTTGTGATTAGTAAAGGCTGTTACTATTCCTATGTAATCCATATTTAACGAGAAATTATTTCAACAGAATGTGTAATTTAATTCTCAATCCTTCACCACTGTTTACCGTGTAACTAAACTCGCTCTTTTTCTATCTGTTAGCGTAATGAAACCCCATATAGAATGCTTTACGTTTTAATTCGTTGGATGAAAGCGGAAAGTGATCATGAATAGAGAACTGTTTAAAATTTTCTGGCAAACGTCAGGTACATTCATGCTTCAAGCTGAGAGTGGATATATATTTGATGTTTATATCAGCACTGAAGATTAAAAACATCCACGTTCTGTTTGAATATGTCAGTGGTTAATCATTAACACAAATATTTTCGACCTTGTGACAACATCTTGTAAAATAATAAAATTGCATAACCTATGTGACTGACAAAATCATGGGTACACGGGGAAGGAAATTGATTTCAATAAAATTCCCCATTACTATAAAGCTTAATTTGCAAATTCCACTTGTGATGTCGATCATAATCAATATAGATTATGATAGGTGTCGATTAGTTGATATTTCATTTAATAAAACAAATCTGAACATTTTACGTGTTATCCTGTAATTAATATAATAATCCTCTAAAATTAGTCATGATTACGTATAGCAATTGTTATATCCCGTGGAGATTTATGAATGGTAACTTTGAGAACTATAGACCAATATGGTATGTATATTTCCTATTGTATGATTGTTAGGTATTTAAACTATTCATAATCGTGTCCCTCTTATTATAAGCTTTATTTTGACCTATAGACTAATATTAATAATGATTCATATTGCAGAGGCTGTTATTGGTGTTCTGGACTAAACTGGCTGGGCCAGGCAGAAAGCAGGACTGATAAGTACTCAAGACTGCTCATATCGTCTTTGTGTATCATTGCTTTGATCGATAATTCACTCCTCTCTGATAGGCAGTCTTATCACTCATATATATCAAACAGAGTACGCAAGCAATCTATATAACAGCAATGATCTACATTTTCCGTAATTTTGGTTTGGTTTGGTTTGTATAACAACAACGAAATTTCTGGAAATTCGGCACATTCGTCAGTTAGAATTAGATAATTACTCAGATGATATTTTCTAGTTTATTTGTGATAATCTGACTATTTTTGAATGCGACACTTTAATATGAATAAAATGTCTTAGTATAAATATTTCATTAAACAAATTTTGTGACATTCAAAAGTTAATCACTCAATTATATACTTAATAATCAAGGTACACAAAGTTCTTTACTGTCGTACTTTCGTAAAAAGAAAATAGAGGAGTTTAAATTCACTGAATATTGTTTGTTTGAACCTTTGGATCCGGGATGTAGGTACATCAAGCTGACGAGTTCCGAATAAGGCGAAACGCGCGTCCTGGATTCCACTGCTAGCCACTATCCATCTTTGCTTAGAGGAGTTTAGGATTCGATTTCTCACTAAAAATATTTCATGCAAAAAGATTGTAATTCATATTCATAACTTCCTAAAATCGAATTCAACTTCCAAATATACCTAACTAAGCTTTTAATGGTTTTTCATAGTAACCTAAGGCTTTTTAAAATTGAAACATATTCATCAATGAGAAACAAATGATAATTCAGGGGAGACTTTAATTATTATAGGGATGCTGAATTTCAAGATGAATATTATCATGATTTAAGTGTAGATGGTATTGTGTTTAATTAAGGATGCCTTGACAGATACAGATCACCAGTAGATGAACTCTTTATTATTTCAGGTATATTTAGAAGCAGTGTTATTTTAGTATCATAGTAGAAAGCTATAGTTAAACAGTATTGATTGAACTTGCTTTCACTTTAGTCACTTATGGGGTCTACAAGTTTACAGAATACTAAGAAGTTTCTTTTATGGTGATAAGGACAGTTTTTATTGTCAAAAGTTATCATATATTCCATATTTATCTTTGAAATGCTTTCATCAAAGTATACAATGTAGCTTGTGATGGATTAAAATTTCAACATGTATATATCTATTGGATTATTACTATTGAAATAATTAATCAATAAACAAATCAGATCAAAACAGAAACAAGCTTTATTGGCAAAAACTTACTGAAACTAATGTACAAGCCAAGACTTTCGTTAGATTGGAAATTTACTTAATTATAATAGCCAACTCAAACCATATGGCCTAGAAACATCATATGATATGCCAGGCTTTTTATGATTTGTCTAACACTAAGTAAAATAAAAATCTTATTGGGTATAACTGATCCAATAGCTAAAGTGTTAAGATTTTCATCAGAAAATCAAGCTTTCTGGGGGAAATACGAGATATATATAGAAGTGAAATTTGTTTGTAGCACACTAATGTTGACTCTGCTGAATTTAGTATTGAACATTTCATGAATATAGTTTACATGTTCTTTTATAAAAAGGACTTAGAAATACAAATGAAGAAACAAAAAGATTCACTTTAAGATAGGATTTTATAACATAAGTTTTTCATCAATGTTTGTTGGTTTGGTTACTTATTATGAACATTTCGTAAACAAGCTCTGTACATGAAAGGCATACATTATTACATATAGCTACTTTTGATGTCTAACGGTCATTCAATTCATTTTCATGTAGTGATTAGATGTTTTGCTCTGAAAACATCTGGTTGAAGTGTCTAATACAATGTCACACTTACATGTGTTATGTTGGCTTTTGGATAGATAAAGTAATTTATTCTTTTAGAGTCATTATCCGCATACATTTTAACCTCATCAATAATCTGTTTAATAAAAACTCGTCTGTTATTAAAAATCCATGTACAGATGTTTCTTACCTACTCTGCCCATCAGGTCTTTGATATATCTTTATGGCTGATTATAAATAGTGATTTACGCTTTATCAAACAGATTTGGGCATTTCTGTCACAATGATTCACAAGTATTTTTCGTCTGGAGTATCGAATGTCTGAGTATAAGAATGTCTAAACATCCAGTCTTTGTATATAGTGAAATTTATGCTATGTCTGACCAGATCTATTCAATTTCAAAATATATCGATTGTTTACTTGCCCCTGTTACACCTCAAAGAGAAGAGTAGGCCACCCACCAGCATTCTCCACACAACACTGTCCTGGACAATCCTTCACAGTTATTTCCAGCGGTTATTCATTTCTCTGATATCTGTGCTTCCCAATTCTCCGGTCTTCCCCTCTTCCGTTTCCCTTTACGGTTCCAAGTTTACATTTGCCTCGTGATGAAGTTTGATGATTTCCTCAACGTGTGTCCTATCCACTTCCAACATCTTTTCCTAATTTATTCCTCAGATGGGGTGTGGTTTGTTCTCTCTCACAGTAGGCTGTTGCTGATGTTATCCAGTCAACAGACATTGAGTATCTTACATATTTGTACATTTTTAATGATGGTTGTGGTTGTTCTCGAAGTTACAGCTCCATACAATAGGATTGTCTTGGCATTCGTATTAAAGATTGTGACATTGATATTGGTTGACAGTTGTTTTGAACTCCGCCTGTAAATCTTCTGGGGTTACAATCGGTCCCAAGTACACACTTAAGAGAAGGGTTGGTCATAGGGTCAGCATCTCAGTGTAATAGGCGGCCTGCTTGAACATCTGGGCTACCTGTTCTTGTCATCTATATATTTCAACAAGTCATGGGATTTTGTTTGTCTAAATACATAATTATGGCCATTAATTGCATAGCCTATTCGGGTGCGTTTCTCAAAAGTGTACAGATTTTCGTTGTACAAGTTACAAAGACCAAATCAGAGATATCGGGGTTGTTGACAATGTGCAGCGAAAGGAATGCACATTATTCAAACGTCATTTGACCGGACTGCTAACCACTAACTGTCGATCACTCAATTTTGTCGTCAGGATCGATCAAGAAATAAGAAACGGAAACTTGTTGAAATACATTGTGCTGAGAATTCTATATTGTATCAAAAATATAATATTTAATGAAGTTAATAATAATAATTATCTCCATCCCGTGAAAAATAACCATGTTTATAGAACTCTAACAGGGAAAGGAAGTTAGAGAGCAACATATTTTGAACCCTGTCATCAAACATCTATAGTCATTGATTTCGAGCGACAAGCTGATCCGACCGAGGTAGTTCAGACCTTACAAAATATCTCTCTCCAGTAGTCAGTGATTTTATAAACCAATGGTTTCTCTCAGTTTGGCCTAACCTAACTTTACTCCAACCTATTCTGACACCAACGAGTACTAGATTTTCAAACAAACTGAACCGTTGAACATCTATTAGGATAAATTATATGGATACTGTCTCTTTATGTATATCGTTTTTTTCCTTACTACACAAAACCATCTATGATATTATTATTCAAAACTCAGCTGATTTGATATAGTAAAATTATTATTTAACGGGGGTAAAAACTGGATTGTTTGTTCGCATTTATACTGAAGATTTGAAACTTATTATCTTCATAAAATCTTCATATAATGTCAGTTACCTGTGGACAAGATTTGCGAGCTTAATTGCCTGCAAACTTTAATACATAATGGAATACAGCAGTCAATCTAAATAGTAGTTTACTTTTCTTATTATCTAATGATTGGATATACTCGGATGTTCAGATTGTCTGTACGTATAAGTAGATATTTTGAAATTTTCGTTCATCCAAATCGATCATTTCCAATTTTCTTCCCTTTTATCATTAAAAGTTGAAGTCAGAGATATCCCGATTCTGTTTTGACAATACGTACCTGATTGTAGATTTAACTATTAGTGAAAAAATTATGACGTTTTCGACTTTTTCTTTTATCACACTGACTAATGTAGTAAGAATTCACAAAATTGCGTAGCTTGTCAAATGCTACTTATGATTGTTTTAACATTCACTTGTCATTATATTGTTCAGAAAAAGTATATTTTTGATTGCAAGTTTATGCGTAGAAAATGAATGTTACTCCCATTCATCATTCTTTTTGGTGAAGTCACTGTGTATATGATCTTTTTTTTAAATTTCTCGTGTTTTGTTTTTTTCTAATCAACATAAACAGAAGAAATATTTAATCTTCTTCTACATAACGTTTGTGTTATGAGCAAAAAATCTACTATTTAGGAATGTCAAGAAATAAACATTGCTATAATAGGATGAAACGCATGTTCGGAGTCCCACTACAAACCAATATCCAATTCTACTTGAACATTATTGTCAGTAATTGGAATATGGAGGTAATTCACTTAGTATGCACATATCCTAAAAAAATTGATCAATCGCAGTTTTTAATACAAACAACATGAAGATTCAAACACTTGAAACTGAATTGATGTGATCATTTATTTGTTGAAAAGTCAACCTATGAAATAAAGAGACAAAAGTATATTAAAAAATGAATTCGCTGATAAGAGAACTCTTCGGTGAACCAATCTCTCTTATTTAATGTCTTAATGGGTGTATTCTGTTTAATAAAAACATTCGTAGCCAGCTAATCTACAGTCATCAGACAGAGGTTGTAGATATTGTTGAATTTCATTGAAACCTTGGACTGTTCTAAGTTAGAAAACTATTGAAAACCTGGAAGCACTGGAAGGAAATTCTGGAAATCGAATCCACGACTTCAGGTCCCCTGCGAAAACGCTTAACTTAGAAAACATATAAAGTGATGGTCAGGTGATAAAAAATTTTGAACTTGAACTGACTGAATGGGTAGGAATGAGAAGAACAGATCTGAAAATGATCCTGAGGAAATGAACTCAATACAACTGATTTCAAATGAGACAGAAAGACAGAATGCAATACAATTAAATACGGTAACATTATAAAGTTTTTATGAATTTATCGGACTCACCATCTGATAAGGGTTATTCACGATTTAGTCGCTTAAATACTATACATATAATCTGACGAGTGAGAGTCCTTTTGGTTAACCACACATCAGTATTATGTAAACAATATTTACTGGGAATGGAAACACTTGCATATTATTTATTGTCTGAAGTCGTTTTTTGCTGGATCTTTGGAATGATGACTGGAAGTAGGAACAAATAAATTATTATTACCAAGTTTAACCAGAATCGTCATAATTGCTGTTTCGGTATATAGCCAACTGATTTATTTGATGTGATTAATGAACAAGCTTTGTTTCATTCTAATCAGTATATGTATCAAAGAATAATGAAATGGATAAAAGTGATTTATTATTTATGATCATATTTATTCCCCATCCAGTTCTTATCATTCAAGCCTAAATTTCAAGTAATTGGAAAAGGTGCTAAAATCATTTCATAAATTACTTCTATTATGAATGATGAATTGTAATGAATAATTTTTTATAATTGGCATTTAGGTTTACTTTTAATGATAAATGTCTAATTTTAGTGTAAAACATGTTTCTCTTCTCTCTAACAAGTGTTAAACTCATTCATTAACACATCTGGTTCTATTTCTGGGTATAACTCAATTTTGTTGTTAACAGTGCATGAACAAGTAAAATCAAGTCTTGCAGGATGAACATAAAACTAATAAAATTGTATTAATATAAGTAAACAATCAAAAACGAATGTAAATGAGGGAATAATCAATTAAGGTTTTCTGGCAAACGTCAAAGTCTAGGTTAGTAATAATCATAGCTATAAATGAAACCAACAATTGATAAACAGTATATGTTTAATAAGTCTGCTGTATGCATTGATCACTTATATTTCTTATTGGTCAGTCATTAAAATATATTTTAGCACATTTTGTAAAACAGTGAAATTAAATAATTACAGAAATTGATATAATCTTAAACGTTTGGAGCTAGGATTTAGATTTCGATACACTTCAAGATGACTAAGATGTATCTTGTGCAAATTATACTGGTGACAATGTTGCTTTTGTTGAACACAGAATACAGTAAGTGTTTATTTGTTAATTTTACATTATACCAAATAGTTCATATGCAAGTGCTGTACCAAAAAGTAACATATACAGAGTTGTACTCTATTCAGTTGTTTTATTTAGACTATTCAACATCACTTTATGATAAATGTTAGATAGTATTATATACAATATACATAATCCCTCTAATAGAATTTGTTAAGATTGAGTACAGATTTGATTGTTACGTTAATTAGCTTCACTCTGACTTACAGTGTAAAATGTAACTGCTCAAAAGCAATATATTCGTCACTCTGAATCGTTAATCATTTTTTCTGTGGGAAATCTCTGAAATTACTTTTGATAGTACGATCGAACAGCGGACATTCAACTTAATGAATGATAAAGTGAGAGGACATAAGTTCAAATTGCAGTACATATATGTTCAGTGAGCCAATTTTTCATCAAGACTAAGTATTTTATGATTTACCAGAGAATTATTTAGCTCAAATTAACTATTATTTTAATTTTAATACCGCTAGGTGAAATCCAGGGAAGTTGAAGATGGAATTAAAACGGTCCACAATCCTGTTGTTAAAGGAATGAGATTGATCAGAAAAAACAAATAAAATGACAATTTCTCTATTTAAGTTTATTCTTCAATACTACCATAAATAATCGAAGATAATGCATCATGGCCTTCATTTGTAGTAACTTCCCACATATTCAGCTTAGCATTTTAAGATGAGTTAAGGTTAGTTTACTCGATCGGTTATAGTATTGCACTCAGACAAATGTATTTTAAATAGTGTGTTGTGACGCAGGTTTTCGTCGATTGTACCCCATTAAATAGTGTCATTCATATTGAGTTTCTAATTGATGTGATGTAATCGATAAACCGTTTGTCGTGCAGATTAACAGAGGAAAAGACTGAATTCAGTACACATTTGAACACTTGCAGTTATAACTGCAAGTTGCAACCTAATTTCTGGTAAGTATATAATTTGAATCAACTTGCGTAAAATAGTGAACGAGAACACAAGTGAAATACCAAATTACAGAACGTCTTAGTAAAATCTGAGAACCACACAGTAAATACTTCATTTGCAAAATGTCAATCAATCGTCTCAAACCTATCTGTTCCTTCATTTCCACACCAGTCACTCACAGTCCTCGTTTTCTTTTCTTCGATCTTCTTAAACCTCCGCCGCACGGTATTTCGCTTTCGATTAATGATACATGCTACTTATATCTATCGACATCAGTAGCACACATCACAGTAGGAATAGATGGAAACTAAACTTTGTATTCGGACAGTAAATCATTTTGATTAAACAGCTAATGATTGTAGTTGCTATATCTATCTAATACCGTTTTCTTCACAAGTTATAATCTGATAGATTTTCGATATTATCTATATTGCTGGGATTGATGAGATTTCATGTCATATTTTTACTTGTTGTATTTGTCCTCATTATTAGTAATAATAGGAAAGAATTCGAATTCAGTTAGTCTTTTATATTTTCGAATTTAATTAAATTCCATATGGCTAAATTCAGTGTTGTAACTGTTGATGCTACACGTTTCTCATTTTGTCGCGGTTTTTTTGTTCGAAGTTAGTTGTTAAAATATTTTACTTTTTGACTGTTACATTGTTTGCAAAACAATCTTTAATTCGAAATCAACTTCGGTAACTTATATAGTTGAAATCATGAGTCAATTGAAGCTAGACCAACATGGAAAACCTGGAAGCACCGGATGGCTGTTTCGTCCTATTGTGGGACTGCTCAGCAGTGCGCACCCACGATTCCGCCTCGATAACTTAATTGTAGAAACTCCAAAATGGCACTAGTCTCAATTGTATTTAACCGAAAGAGCTTTTGATGTATATATTTCATATATACAAGAAATGATTTTGGGATTCGGACTAAAAATCCAAGATTATCCACTAAAAGCATTTTTCAAGTGATATTTATAGTATACTAAAATCATCTGGTTAAACTCTACCACTAAAAGGGTACTTCACATTTGTTTTTGTCAGCAGTAAGAAGCGAATATGTTACTCAGTAATTTGTTATGTTGTTAGTGAATGCAATCAAGTGAAATGATATTGTAAATCGTATACATGCGTCCAGTTATTGATTAATTTGCATCAATTACTACCTAGTTAAGCATATTCAATTTTGCCTATAGGCCAGATAAGTAAAGCATATACAACACTTTGGATTTTTGACAGTTTTTAAAAAAGTGGGAGTAGGGTTCGATAGTTTCATTTGTTGTGTATTATTTCGTATTATCAATAATTGATGATCCGCATTCTTAATTTTCTTCTATATATCAAGCTGTATCAGTACTTGCTCACTTATACAGGGAGAAGTAACCAACTATGTCTTTAGTCATAATAAATTGGTATACTAGGGGCAATGCCAGTATTTTAATAAAACAAGTCTGAAAAATACCTTATATTTAATCGCCAATAAACACATGTTTATTAAAATGAATACTTGACAATAAATTTTTCAGTTTAGTCCCTGTAATTACTATAAAACTGATGTCAACTGGAAAAATCACTCAGTCTTCTCTGGCTCCCAATCACAAACTTTTCATGAGAAACTACTTTGAAATTATGAGAAATACGTACAAACTCATATTAATAAATAAGGATGATTTTATCAAATTTGATCCTGTGTTGAATAAAAACAGTTGCAGAAGTAGTATAAATACACAATATACTTTTTTTCCTATTCATTTTCAATATCAGGTCTATCACTAAAGTGTTACACATGCGCTTTCTGTTCAGTACCATTTAATCCACACTCACGACTAGTTAATGAACAAGATGATTGTAGATGGTGTGCAGTAAGTTTAATGCATAAACAGTGTTCAAGTAGTTTTTGTTATTATTCATTTACTAATTAGATTCGATTTAACGAATTTCCATTAATCAATGCTATATCAGTGCTACATCACATCATGTGTAGGATTATTAGCTAGAAAATTTGATTTATCCAAGGTACTGTTGTTAGATTCTGATTAATGATTAACATAAAAAAGTTGTGTGTTTGTATTTACAGTCACGTTTTAAGGAATATTATGACTAAAACTTCTTTAGTATAACGCCATCTTCATTTGTGTAATGTGTGTACATAAATGATAGTGATCAGTCCGCATTGGGGTTAGTTTTCTATTTGACTGATAGGAAAACTTGAATCTTTTTGGATTGCATTAGTCTCTTTGGTTGTTTTGTTCGTCTGATTTATTTTCATTGTATCCAATTTCTTTTTATTACAGAAAATTAATATAAAAGGTGTACCCTACCCATTTAGACTCTGTGCAGCTGATTGTGGATATGATTACTGGAAAAAAAATTTTAGTTCCTTTAGTTATGAATGTTGCCAAAAAGACTTATGTAATAAAAGCATACAAAGTCGGGTAACGCACCAATTTCTACTTATTATTGTTTTAATGTTTGTTTGCTTTATTATTCATAAGAAAAACTGAACACAATATCCAAATTCACTTATTACTAAATATACATTTCGCTGTTTGTTTGCACTATAACATACTACTTATTATTCAAATGTATTTCATTTAACTTCATGTTATACTAATAACCATCTTATAAAAATTTTTTTTGATTTTGCTATTCACGAATTTATAGTATCATATGCATTACCCTTAGAATTTAGTTGCTTAGTCAGCTTACTTTAGTTAAATATCGTTTTGTATTGCATAAAATTGCTTAGTTTTTTTAAAAAATTTATAGTTACCAGTACTTAGTCATGTATTTATGCATTGAAATACTTACAAATATTGAAAATATCCATTTGTTGTAAAACTATGTCTCGTAATAAAGAAATGACAACACTTGATTAGAGCCAATTTCTCAGACATATATATATTCTACTATAGACTTATATGCTCCATTTTAATCCTCACTTATGTATCATAGACAATCGGCCAAAAACGATTGAAAAATGTCTTATTATTTTCTTAAAATTATAGAATGAAGCAGTACTTACATAATACCACATTTATCCAGTTACAAACGATGTGAATAAAATTTGTTTTGTTTCCTTTGTACTGTTTAAATTTGTATTAGTTTAATTTGGTTACTTATTTACTCTGAAGAAGTAGCTTACATTAAGTCACGAAATGTCAGAAATACAATTTTCTACCAATTGGAATATAACAAAAAGTAAATATATTTATTATTATACTTATATAATTGAAGCCAATAATATTCATAATCTGAAACTTTGAAAACACTACCGAGTTCTTTAACGACTACCGTTACAGATGTTCATTGAGTAACCATACAATAACCATACAATGAACACCAGTTTACAGGTACGATCACTTTGATAAAGGAAAGGAATGTAACATGTATAAAATAAGGGTTTGTTATTTGAAATACGTAATGTATAAATTGTTTTGGTTCAATATTTGTCAAGAAAATTGCAATAATGTGAAGTTGCAAACTTGAGCCTAAGGTATCTAGATTGTTACTGGTAAACGATAGTTTTCTTCTTTTAAGGGATAACGCCGACAAAATTTTTTTATTCATAATTCTACGATAACGTTTGCTGTTATCTGATTAGTTGTTATTGCTCATAGTTTGATGACTTTATTGTGTACTCCAAAATCATTGTATTTTACTAAATAAACGAAATTGCTTCAATTCAATTTTTGCTTCCGTTTAAAATATAAAGCGTGTGGATTATCAACATTACAATCATAGAACCCGTTCGTATTAGAATATTCTCGATCGTCTGTGAATACAACATGGATAACACCAAACAAATCACACGGGATGGAGAAACTCTGCTGAAACAGGTGGAAAAACTACACATACCTGGTCAACATCATCGATGAACAAGGAGGATCCGATGCAGATGTAAAAGCAAGGATTGGCAAAGTGAGAACAGATCTCCTGCAATTGAAGGATATATGGCATTCAAAACAACTGTCAATTAATATCAAAGTCACAATCTTCAATACGAATGTCAAGACAATCCTACTGTATGGAACTGAAACTTCGAGGACCACCACAACCATCATCGAAAATGTACAAATATTCATAAACAATTGTCTATGTAAGATACTCAATATCCGTTGACTGGATAACATCAGCAACAGCCTACTGTGAGAGAGAACAAACCAGACTCCATCTGAAGAGTAAATTAGGAGAGGACGTTAGGAGTGGATATGACATACATTGAGGAAGTCATCAAACTGCATCACGAGGCAAGTGCTAACTTGTAATCATGAAGGGAAACGGAAAAGTGGAAGACCAAAAAACATAATGCGTCGGGAATCGGAGGCACAGGCATCAAAGGAATGAATAGTGTTGATGGATTTGAGTGACTTACCGGTTAATTGTCAATCATCGTTTAGTTATTAGGCAGTTAACAATAAAAAACTTGAAACATAACAATGGAAAAACAGTTCTTTTTATCAATAATGAAGCTTCTTATGCTTAAAATTGATTCAACAGTTGAGAAATTAAAAAAATCACAGATCAGGAGTTTCGTTCACGTGAATGAATAGCAATTTTTCACTTGAGCTGGATTGTTACAGTAAATGGTGTTTGAAACGGCTCCAAGATGCTTCTCTATTACTTATGCGAACTTTAATTGTGAGATCGCTAAAATTTCTCGTTTGCATAACTCTATGCTATGCTTCATAGGCAGTTGTATGATCGCCAGTCATTTAAATATACAATGCTTTCAGGTTATAGAAACTTCGTTTGTCAAAGAAACGTAGACATATTTCAGCTTTATTTATTTAATAATATAAAATTATACTTAAAACTGCACCTGAATGTAACATTGAATACTGGGGCAAACAATATGAAGCGCTTTCACAAAATTGCTACAAAAATAACCTCGTAATAAAAGTGTAAAGGCTGAGAAGACTGAGAAATTCTGTTCTATATACATAAATATACACATATATCCCGAAATTCATTAACATCCTCATATTTCATTCAATTTGCTCTTACGAATAATATTCTAAAAGAAGAATACGTTTATTATCTGTCCCTATTCGAAACTAAGAAATCATATTTTTATATCTATCTATCTAACAAATCTTATATTTATAAGCAAAGATGGATAGTGACTAGCAGTGGAATCCAGGACACGTGTTTCGTCCTATTTGGGATTCGCCAACTGGACATACCTGCGTCTCAGAGTTGATGTTCACTCTGGGACTCAAACCAAGTACCGTTCGCTTCAAACTCCATCGTGTTATCCTCTTAGCTATTGATTCCTGATAGCCCTTTGCTTTTGCAATGGGGTGAGGTTTAAATTAACGTGGATTTGTTCACTTGAATCTTTACATTGATATTTAGGACACACGTGCATCCTGTGCATACTGCCTCAATACAGCCTTAATTTACAATACTAAACGAATCTTCTATTTAGTTTATTTCGTTCCACATTGTGTTAATATCAAGTAAATAATTTATGAATTAGAAATCCGACATAGTACACGTGGGAAAAATATACTGAATTAGTCTACATAGGTTGTGCTCTTCTCTGTTAAAGTTGATCGTTCACTAGCACCAGTATTGATGTATTTGATAACAGATTTGTCTAAAACCATGAAGATCATTCAGTAATGAAGTGAGATTTGTAAAACTGCATGACTATGTAGATGTAAATCTGAAAAAGATTTGAGTCAATTTCACATTTCAATGTTAATTAATTGATTAATTAATACTTATAGTCTGTTAACCACTTGACAGACATAAGTCTATCAGTGTTAAAAAGTTTAGAACAGGATCTATGAAAACTTGTGTTGTTTTAAATATTACTGCATAATTTCTTGTATTCATCCTGTTATACATAATTACAACGAATGTATTTCTATCTAATATCGACTGAATTTCTGTGAGAAACTACAAAGCACATCATTTAGTTAAAACGTCAAATATACTACTGGTTCTGAGTATTTACTGATCTTTATCCAAATACGAAACTTGAATACAACTTAGATTACATGACTATAGATTTGGATAAAAGAGCCCTCACATGGAATCCTGAAGGCCAAAGGAGAAGAGGAAGACCAAAGAACACATTACGCCGAGAAATAGAGACAGACATGAGAGGAATGAAAAAAATTGGATAGAACTAGAAAGGAAGGCCCAGGACAGAGTGGGTTGGAGAATGCTGGTCGGTGGCCTATGCTACATTGGGAGTAACAGGCGAAAGTAAAAAAAGATTTGGATAAATACAGTTTCATGAAAAATCGGTCGGATTTGTATCAGTTAGGTGAATTATTAGATCTGATGAACAAACTCCGCTTTATTTTTTGGATGATACGCTTTTTGTTTAGTAGTTAAGACAAAAATTTTCAAAGTTATGGTGATTTTGAGAGTTATATGAAGCAGTTAAAATGATCGAAACTAAGATTACGACTAAATGTTACGTAATTAACACTTTCAAAAAATTATTATTCTGATATGTTCAAATCGTGTTTATTGAATACAACAAAGATATAATTTTTTCAAGGTTTCAGGAAATTAATGCTGTTCTACTATTTAGGTAGATCAAAGCTACTTTATCTTGGTTGTCCGAATATCTGTGGCTTAAACTGCTTGACAGAAGAGAATTCTCTGAACGAGATACCTGTTGAAAGATAAATGTTGAAACGAATTATTTAAACACTAGATGTTTAATTATATCAAGTAGTTTGTACTCAAAGTTTACAGGAACATTTAAGTTTCCAAGTTATCACTGTTTAAATTCACAAAAATCCAATGAGTTAACTAACTAGATAGTGGATTTGTTTTACCACATCAAAATTTCATAGTTGGATTAATGAGTCAATTGAAACTAGACCAACATGGAAAATCCTATTGTGGGACTCCACAGCACTGATTGGTCCTGGGTTGGAATCTCGCAGGAGAGTGAATGGAACGGCCTTCCAGTACTTCCAGGTTTTCCATGTTGGTCTAGCTTCAATTGACTCATGAATTCAACCATAAAATTACTAAAATCTCCATAAAACCCCTTCTGATATATCAAGGTTCTTGTATTTCTTCCAAATTTTTGAAGTAGAAAAAATTAGTAATATTCAAAATATCCGCAAATCACAATAAGGATTCTGTCATAACACAATGTTCAAAGTAGAGATTGAAATAAAATACAATACTCTGAATAAATGAAATACGTTGGAAACTGCAACCGCAGACAGAACCACAATTAATGATGCAAGAAAGAAATGATGAATACAACACAGCATGATACACAGAGAATAATGAATTTTCCCTTCGTATTTACTATGTGACCAGTAAATCAATTCACTAGTAGATTTACATGAATTACTAAAGTTAGAAAGACAAAATTAATTTGAATTATTCTTTTGCTTTGTTAGTCTTTAGCCTTATGTAAAAAGTCATAATAATATCTGATACCATGAAGATAACATTTGACGTAATACATTCCGAAATCCCATGACTTTAGTAGTTGGTAAATAATTGTTTACTCATAAAATAAATAAATCTGCAATAGGTTTATTAACATAAAGTCAGCTGAATTAGTTTAACAAATATTATGATTAATATTACTACCGTTTGTTCATCTTTCACTTCTAACTAATAACTAATATGTGTGACTCGCCAAGCATAATCAAACGAGATTTATATTAAAATAAGTTTCTATGTTAGCCGGAGCAAAGACTTTAGTGACAGGGATTTGTTGCTCCGGTGAATGTTTTTGGTTATTTTGAATTTTCTGAGATAAATGACTTATTTTTGTAGCTCTCATTTTCACTATGGACATCATCACAAACAGATGACAATAGATCTGAAATATGAAAATGTTTCACAAGTCAGTATGTGCTTAGTTAAGTGAAATGTTATCAGGATATTCTTTCAAGTATTTAGTTACGCAGTCTTAATTTCATTTGAAGAGAATTCTACTATCCTCGATGTTCTGGGAATATTTTGATTATCTGAAACATCAACGTTTCGTTCTAATTAGCCTTTCATGCGGTTCTTTTTTATCACTGTTTCATTTACTGTGTTTGGACAAGCACCATTACTTCTTCAATGCTTGGTTTTTAAAATCCCAGTGATATATCAATTAGCTCAGAATGGGGAAGGTACTTTAGAATTCGCTAATAAAGAAGACGGCTCAAATCAACTCTCGCAATGCTCATTACTTTTCAGTTAATTAACTTTTAAGATTAGTTTATGTGCGACATTACTCATTGAAAACTACAGGTTGAAATTTATATTTCGAGAAAGTTGACTTGTGCTAGCAAAATGGACTGATAAAAATCTGATTGATCACTAACTGTTCCGCGCTTATTCACCATGCTACGTTGACGTGGTCGTCGGGCTTGCCTATCGAGATGAACCAATCGAGCTGTGCTGGCTAGAACAATCGTTCCTCAAGGTCATACCACGCCAGACAGTTCGGTTGAAGAACGGTAAGACTAAAAGCAGCAAACCCAATGTCCGAAGGCGAAGTCGCACTGCTGACTGTACAGAGGTGTGACAGTAGTAAGGTGTTTCCTTCAGACAACCAGAATAACAGCGCTGCTGCCTTCCCACAAGGAGGGGTGAGATTAGAAAAGGTTGACTCTAAAAATAAGCACCTCGCCTTATCCGGCAGATATCCATCGTTGGTGGTGAGGTCCCAACAAGTACGGAGCTTACACGAAAATTGCTCACAAAAAGGTCGTGTGTGACTGACTTCAAGCGAGTTTCGCTTGAGCACTGCTGTCACTCTCTCAGGTAACTAATACTAACCCTAATCCAATTTCTTTTTCAGATATCTTTAGAAGAACACTTCTATGGTGCCGCTAACCGGGGAGTTATAACCGCTCTAATACCCCTAACATCATTCAAGATCAATGTATTCATAGTCATTTTTCTTCTCCAATTCGTGTTATTCCTGCTATCTCGACTATCAGCTCTATACGTCCTTCTCAAGCGACACCATGAGTAACGATGATAGTGCACGAAATGCTGTCCCAAGTCTACTGAGACCTCACGCCAAGCTACACACTGGAGCCATCAATGCACGTGCTCTGTGACAAGTCGGTCAACAGGCCTTCTTGGCTAAGACCCCAGAATATCGTACCATTGATATATGCTGTGTCTCCGAAACACGCATACAGGATCCTAGTGTAGTCATTCAAGAGACCTCACCTAGTCAAAACAGGGAGCCGACGAGAAACTGCCTCCGTGTATCTGGCGATCCAATGGATAGTTCTAGTGGGCTGGTGGGTGTAGGCATAGCACTAAGTACGAGGGCAGAATAAACACTATTAGAATGGATCTCTGTTAACTCGTCTATGTGATGTTCGGTTAAGCGGCTCCGTAAGAACTCGGAAGGATAGGGACACACGTCTTTGCCTTTTCGTCGTTTCTGCCTATGCTTTCACTGACTGCAGCCCAAATGAAATGAAAAATAGATTTAGCAGGAAGCCTTCTGGACTTCTTCTGGAAGGTTGACACTCGGACATAATAGTCGTAGCAGGTGACTCTAATTCACAAGTAGGTAGCTTAAACCAACCAGAAAGACATTGAGGTGGGTATTTTAGTATACCGGCCCATCAAACATTTAATAGTGACCGTCTGCTGCAACTGAGTTCAAACAATCGTTTGTTTTCAGCAAGCACTGATTTGAAGCACGAGGAGAGACATCGTCTAACATAGCAACCCTCTGCATCAAATCGACGTTGGACTCAAATAGACCATATTGCTTAACAGAAAACTACGGCTCGTCCTGTAATACATGTTTAGACACTGATCATGCTCTAACACGAGCATGCATTTGACTGCGCCTCATTGGACGCAAAAAATCGAAACTAGGAAGGCCCATTAGAGATGAACTCAGCGATGAGAGACCACAACTTACATCCTGGCGAAAAGACACATTTAGGCAATTTTGAAAATGAGGCTGACCTTGATGTCGCTTCGGAATATGTACGAATAGTTGTGGAAACAGCAGCGATATCTATTATTGATTTGAACTAATGGGTTACAAAACTCCGCCTGTAATCCCTCTGGGGGCTTTGGAATCATGATTTCCAATGATTTCCAAACTAAATAATTGGAAACTGTACAAATGAGAATTATTTCAACACAAACCACCGAATAGTGGTGTTCGAAAATCAGTTATTTATAAATATTGAAATAACAATCTCAAAGTGCATGAAAATAACTCAGTCTTCTGAAGGTTACATAATTAAGTGACAATTGAATGCGTTGTGTGCGATGGATTTTACCTATCTCTTAAGTATTTTTAGTTTTATATGAACTATATTGTTTGTTATTAATTGGCATACAATTATGGTTGATCACAATAAATTATCATACGAACAATAAATGAATAACGATAAGAAAAGCAAGTATTTTTGGTGTTTATCTCGACTGAATGGAATGACTAATGTTGCATTGTGATCAGTGTCACTATTTATCACTTTTCTCTTTAACCAAATTTTGAAAATTAACTCCAAGTCGTCAGTCTTAAAAACATAAATTTATGTATTTCGGTTCCTTGTTAGGTATTTTAGTTTAATAGTAAGAGTAGTTTGTGGTGGTTCAATTAATGTACTGTAATTTGGATTAAATACAGTAGACTTTCAAAATTGATCAACTAAATCGGGATCACATTCAGTTAAGCGACTTACTGATCACAACAATGTTTCTGTCATATACGGTGGCACAATACTTGATATATGGAGCTTTCATCAATAAGGAGCTTAAAGTTTGAACGATATATCGAGCTCTTCTGATGATGTTAGTGACTGATGAAACTCCATCTTTTTTATTTTGGTTGCAAGTTGGTAAGCTATGACTCATCGAATAATCCGACTTATTTGCAGCAGGTTTATTTTATTCACTTCATTTAATTTCCATTTAGGCACTGTTTGAGTGAATTACAATATGTAATCACAATACTTCATATTTCAAAGTTTACTAACTTGACACTACCATTATGAAAATTCTACGTTGTTTATTGGTGGCTGACAATAAGTAGAAATTAAAATTTCCAAAGTTTAGTGACTTGATTTAAGTTCCTTCTTTGAAGTGGATAAATAAAACACTTTACTAAATGTTTTATGTCCTTGTGAATTATCAAGTCAAACCTTAGTAATGACACCTAAAAACTCATTGGTTTCCACTTTTATTACATGGAAGAAGAGGAAGACCAAAGAACACATTACGTCGAGAAATGGAGACATATATGAGAAGCATGAACAAAACTTGGATAGAACTAGAAAGGAATGCCCAGGACAGAGTGGGTTGAAGAATGCTGGACGGTGGCCTATGCTTATGGGAGTAACAGGCGTAAGTAAGTAAGTAAGTAAGTAAGTAAGTAAGTAAGTAAGTAAGTAAGTAAGTAAGTAAGTAAGTAAGTAAGTAAGTAAGTAAGTAAGTAAGTAAGTAAGTAAGTAAGTAAGTAAGTAAGTAAGTAAGTAAGTAAGTAAGTAAGTAAGTAAGTAAGTAAGTAAGTAAGTAAGTAAGTAAGTAAGTAAGTAAGTAAGTAAGTAAGTAAGTAAGTAAGTAAGTAAGTAAGTAAGTAAGTAAGTAAGTAAGTAAGTAAGTAAGTAAGTAAGTAAGTAAGTAAGTAAGTAAGTAAGTAAGTAAGTAAGTAAGTAAGTAAGTAAGTAAGTAAGTAAGTAAGTAAGTAAGTAAGTAAGTAAGTAAGTAAGTAAGTAAGTAAGTAAGTAAGTAAGTAAGTAAGTAAGTAAGTAAGTAAGTAAGTAAGTAAGTAAGTAAGTAAGTAAGTAAGTAAGTAAGTAAGTAAGTAAGTAAGTAAGTAAGTAAGTAAGTAAGTAAGTAAGTAAGTAAGTAAGTAAGTAAGTAAGTAAGTAAGTAAGTAAGTAAGTAAGTAAGTAAGTAAGTAAGTAAGTAAGTAAGTAAGTAAGTAAGTAAGTAAGTAAGTAAGTAAGTAAGTAAGTAAGTAAGTAAGTAAGTAAGTAAGTAAGTAAGTAAGTAAGTAAGTAAGTAAGTAAGTAAGTAAGTAAGTAAGTAAGTAAGTAAGTAAGTAAGTAAGTAAGTAAGTAAGTAAGTAAGTAAGTAAGTAAGTAAGTAAGTAAGTAAGTAAGTAAGTAAGTAAGTAAGTAAGTAAGTAAGTAAGTAAGTAAGTAAGTAAGTAAGTAAGTAAGTAAGTAAGTAAGTAAGTAAGTAAGTAAGTAAGTAAGTAAGTAAGTAAGTAAGTAAGTAAGTAAGTAAGTAAGTAAGTAAGTAAGTAAGTAAGTAAGTAAGTAAGTAAGTAAGTAAGTAAGTAAGTAAGTAAGTAAGTAAGTAAGTAAGTAAGTAAGTAAGTAAGTAAGTAAGTAAGTAAGTAAGTAAGTAAGTAAGTAAGTAAGTAAGTAAGTAAGTAAGTAAGTAAGTAAGTAAGTAAGTAAGTAAGTAAGTAAGTAAGTAAGTAAGTAAGTAAGTAAGTAAGTAAGTAAGTAAGTAAGTAAGTAAGTAAGTAAGTAAGTAAGTAAGTAAGTAAGTAAGTAAGTAAGTAAGTAAGTAAGTAAGTAAGTAAGTAAGTAAGTAAGTAAGTAAGTAAGTAAGTAAGTAATTTCCTCTTATATTCAAAAATGTACTAATGTTCAACATCTATA
Organism: Schistosoma rodhaini; assembly: GCA_944470415.2. Lineage (NCBI taxonomy): Eukaryota > Metazoa > Platyhelminthes > Trematoda > Strigeidida > Schistosomatidae > Schistosoma > Schistosoma rodhaini. The sequence continues at coordinate 14,874,820 of OX104036.1, read as the reverse complement.
GATTCTTAGTTTTCTAGTACATTAAATGACTCTTTAAATTTTTTATTTTTTATATATCCTACCAAAAAGTAGTTAATATCCACAATGTTACATTTATTTGCAGTAAATTTATTTTGTTTAGTTTGAATCTCGGTGATTCCATCTACCCCACGTTTTGTAGATATTTTCATGCTCTTACTCTTTTGATGACATTTTGGCTGCTATAAAAACGTCATAGATAGGTGTACCATACATAAGAGGTGCATTTTTTTACTTATACATATATATGCATGTAAAGTATATTTGTGGATGGAAACTTCCATGCCTATATGTCTTTATGGTGTGTGTAAACTTGTCTATGATTAGATGTAACGCATACTAGCAACCTCGCCCATCTATGGCTATATGTGTATCACTGGAATGCACATATCCCAGATATGTAAATTTAAACATATACATATAATGTATACTTGGGAGAGTGTTCCACGTTCTCCCCATGCTCATTGATTAATAGCTCATCAGCGCTTTTGATTTGCGTATAAATTTTTGAATATTGTAGGTAAATAAGACTGTACTAGGGTAGACTGGAGAATTATTTGGTAAAGTAGACAATTCACACCATGCTACGCAAGTCAAATATAAATGGAAATTAATTCAGTTAATCAGATTTATTTCAGAAATATTCATCTCTTTTTTCCAGTCATTGCATGTAGATCAGTTTTGCATGCATTGCTGATGATGTAATATCAGACGTTAAACAGCCATTTGTTTTCATAATTTTGTGAGGAAATTCGTAAAGAACGTTTGTACACTTGTACACTTGTAGTGGATTAGCTTTTAGATAACTCCTCAAGCTTCATATATCAACAGCCGTGATAACCATTAGTGAATAAATCCCAAAGGTATATGAATTCAGAAGACCACACAAAGCCCCGACTACAGTTTATTATCGAATAGCAAAGATCAATAATTAATAAGGTTCAAGCACATATATGTGGGAAAGTGATGCCAAGTGGAGAATGTAGGTTAAAAAATGAAAACCGAAGTGAGGCAGAGAAAGCTAGTGAGTTAACTCGTTTTGATAATGTGAGACTCAACATTTACAACCAGACAAAAAAGCTACAGACACGTAATGAATAAGATAAGGAATACACACATGCTAATGTAAAAAAAGTTTAGGTTATTAAGCAAATAACTGACAAGGTCAAAGTGTGACTCAAGAAGAATGAATAAACTAGTAGGCGCAGAAGTTAGAATAACCTGTGTAGGCTTGTCATGGTACAAGACGCTACAAACTAACCAGTTGAAAACATGAACTGTACTTATAATAAAAAACAATACTATCATCCAGTGTTGATTTTTGTCGGAAAACTGTTTGTTAAAAGCTATTCTAAGGTTATTCTCACTGTCAGTAAAAGTATGCAAACATGAAATTTATTCATGGTTAAACATCGCATTACTTTCCATAAATGTATTTCAAATACTACAAGTGAATGGTGTTAATAACATATACTTTTCAAGAATGAACGATCATGGAAAATCTTGGATTACATAAAGAAAATACTTATGTCTTTTATGTTGACTTGTAAATCAGTGACTTAAAATGGTTACTAATCAGAGTATATTTTTCTTTGGCTAAATCGACTTGCCGCTCACCAGCATTCTCCATACAACTCTGTCCTCAGCAATTCTTTACAGTTACTTCCAGTTACTATTTGTCCTTTTCATATCTGCTTCTATTTCCCTGCGTAATGTGTTATTTGACCTTTCTCTTTTCCGTTTCCCTTCATGATTACAAGTTAGCACTTGCCTCGTGATGCAGTTTGATGACTTCCTCAATGTATGTCATATCCACTCCTAACGTCCTTTCCCAATTTACTCTTCAGATGGAGTCTGGTTTGTTCTCTCTCACAGTAGGCTGTTGCTGATGTTATCCAGTCAACGGATATTGAGTATCTTACATAGACAATTGTTTATGAATATTTGTACATTTTTGATGATGGTTGTGGTGGTCCTCGAAGTTTCAGTTCCATACAGTAGGATTGTCTTGACATTCGTATTGAAGATTGTGACTTTGATATTAATTGACAGTTGTTTTGAATACCATATATCCTTCAATTGCAGGAGATCTGTTCTCACTTTGCCAATCCTTGCTTTTACATCTGCATCGAATCCTCCTTGTTCATTGACGATGCTGACTAGGTATATGTAGTTTTTCCACCTGTTTCAGCAGAGTTTCTCCATCAAGTGTGATTTGGTTAGTATTCTTTGTGTTGTATTTGAGGATCTTGCTTTCCCTTAGTTTATGTTGAGGCCTACTGATGCACAGGCTTCTGCTACACTGTTTGTCTTGGCCTGCATTTGTTGAAAAGCATCGGATAGAAGAACCAGGTGATTTGCAAGGTTAAAATCGTCTAGTTAATTCCTAGCTATCTACTGTAGTCCGTGCTTTCGCTCAGATATCGAGGTTTTCATAACCCCATTGACTACAAAAAAAGTGTGTGAGTAAGCAGCCTTGTGTGACTTCAGTCCTCACTTGGAATGCATTTGTCAAATGTCCTCTATGCATGACTTTGGAGTGTACTCCGTCGTATGAGTTCCGTATGATATTGACGATCTTCTCAAGTACACTATAGTGTTGATGATATGTCCTTTCATCGAGTCCATCTGCACGTATTCCTCCTCCCAAAACAAAATGTTAGCTACTCCGAATCTCTGTACGGCAAAACACTGGGAAAAATAACCAATTTGGTAGGTTTTATAGACCTTTTTCAACTTATAAGTTAACATAACTGTTTGAATTAAATTAACAATACATGTCTAGTGAGTATGTCTTAATTCAAATGATAAACACCAATTAACTAATTTAGGGTTATATTTTTAATTGGCCAGTCGTTGAGATCTATGTTGGGGTTTAATGATAAATTAAAGATCCCATAAAGTTTTGTTTAAAATAGTCTTAGAGACTAGTGGGACAACATATATTTAAAAACTTCCATCGGATACTGCTTTCATTGCTACCACCATGAAGTATACTCCACAGATTCTCCTGGTGATCTTGTTGATTGTAGTTAATTTAGATTACAGTAAGATAACTTATCAATTCATTTTATTATATGATGTATCTGTCCATTTAATTATGTTTAACTGACTCTAATATTTAAAAAATTCATCAGGTTATTTTCACCCAAACACGGTCTAATGAAAAGTAGTGAACTTCAGTAGTACTGTAATGAATAATCTGAATATTCTGAGAGTTTTAACAAAAACTAAAATAAATACTAAGTAGCTAGTAGTCCTTGTCTATCTAGCTGTTGGCGAAACGTCAAAGTTTAAAAACGTTGCAGTTTTCTTTGGCTCTAACACTTCAGAAGTTTGTTAAAGAAACATATATTCGAGTGGAACGACCTCTGGAAAAAAACTTGAGCGTCATTCGTTGACAAACAAGGACAACCTAGGTTTACCGGTAATCATATTTCAAATTATTAAGTATATTTAAAGTTACTAAGACAGAAAGTGAAATGCTGATGGTATTGTTTGATTCCCTGTACTGTAAAAATTAGTTAAAATGAGTAACAAATTTTATTTGATTCAAATGAGCTTAGACTATGAGAACAAACAGATAGATAGAATGTTTGGAGATATCCATTCCTTTTGTAGATCTGTAACGTTCACTCTGAGTTTTCTATATAATATCACGGAAGACTTATTGTGAACATATATATATATATATATATATATATATATATATATATATATATGACCAATCTTTCCTGGGTTCGGATCTCGCGAGGCGGTATCGTGGATGCATACTGTCGTGGAGTCCAACAATAGGACGAAACGGACGTTCAGTACTTTCACGTTTTCCATGATGGTCTAGCTTTAATTGGCTCATGATCTCAAGTAATAAAATTACTATAATATCCACAAAAACACCTTCTAATATTAAGTAAAAATAACCTTGGTCATCAATTGTCTTATGGAACTTTTCCATATTTCACTGTAATTTAGATAAATGAATTTAGTGAGAATAAAAGAACTATTTATTTGTTAAGATCAGAAGAAAAAATAAGCCAAATAACATTCTTAAATTAAGACTATAAAACAAATCCCCTTTGAGTAACCCATAAAAATATATTACAAAATAACTCCCTGATGGTCGCATTTTATTTTTTAGCCTCCTCACAGTTACTTCTTAAAGTTGACCTGTTGAATATTACGTTTCATGCTTCTTTATAGAATGGAAAACCAGTAGAATAATTAAATAGTACGAACTGAAGATCGTTCTTACATCTTAAAGCATTCAAATCATGATATATATAACTCGGTTATCAAAGGTAAATTAGTAGAAAACACTGGCAAAACGCTTTATAACCATTTACCTGATGCCACTAAGACAAAGCGACTGATCATTGGTGGATCTAAATGGAATTCAGCTTAAAATATAATTGTAATCCATATATATATATATATATATATATATATATATATATATATATATATATATATATATATATATATCTTGAATTAAATTTACTAAGATTCAGTTTTTAACACTAAGGGCTAAATGTAAAGTAATTGAGATTTTAATTATTTGAGAAAAATGTTTATTTGATTTTAATGAGCGTTTCCTACCAGTATCTAATATAAACCATAATTAAATTAACTTGGTTTAAATGAAATAATTAAAAATATGGAACATTAAATTAAATAAACACTTTAAGTAGTCTGTATACTAATTACATACTGATAAACCTGCTGATCATCTCGTATTTCAAAATATCATCTTCACGCTTATACTTATGTCTAATGTAAGACATAAATATGTTTATAGTTAAATGGATATTTTGATCTGCTCGAGTGGATCGGGACTCATCATAGGCCATCAATTCCAGAAGAATTAAGATCATAGACAATCAATATATTACTTTTATTTCAAAGTTTCAATCACCAATAAATATCTCATCCACTCACATTCTGAATGGATGCTTACCAGTACGAACGTTAATAATTTCTACCAATTATCTTAATATCATGATTAGCATCGATTGTCAGGATAACCTGGATAGACGTACAATGTTGACATTGATGTTATTTTCATCTTTTTCGATTTCAGGTACGTCTTTAAGCTGCTACACTTGCGAAACTTGTCCAGCCATATTTAACGCTTCATCTCCACAAGTAGGCAACCAAAGTGGATGTGCATGGTGTGTCGTAAGTGAAGTAAACAATTTGTTTATTGGATTTAATTGAGAAAATACTGTTTTCTTTTCCAAAAATTGAACTAGCATCTCATTGCCAGTTAATGTGATTGAAAACATGCATCAGATGTTTAGTAATGATTTCGCTTGATAATACCTCGATTGTAATAAGGTAACTATCCACCTGTTTCCTGAAGGTTGAGATTTGACCGTTCTACTAAAATCTGAGTTGCAATGAAATCATGTGAATAAGCATTGTTGGTAGTTCCCAGTTATTTTAAGCTAATTTCATGTTACCATATTGTTAAGTTTCTTCACATTATTAATAGTATTAACTATCAATGTTGTTGTCGTTAGGTTTGAAGAAACCTGCATGTTTATTGTACAAAAGAACTCAGTGAAAGAAATAATTTAACAACTGTATTGATAAGAGCAATTATGAATTTGATTCATGTATGTAAACCGAAACAAATCAACATTATGTGAAATCAGATATGTCAGTACTGTTGGTCATAACTGAACTGTGACACAGGTATACGTGGTTCTTCTATCACTCGTGCTGAATTTTTTCATCGATAAGATCTGATAATGCATTGGTATTAAGAAATTAGTAAATAACAACGGATTTAGGATAATGACAAAATGCTGTTTTATGAATAAACTCACTACAATAAAGGAGTCTAGCCTTTGTTTTCAATACCTCTCATTAAATTTTTAGCAAAATATTTAGTTGAAATATTTATGAATTAAAACTCAGTTGTTTCAGTTAAATTTGTACTCATCAGGAAACCTGAGATCGGTGGTTTGGATGTTATATCGAGTTACAGGTGTTAACTGATAAAGCATCCCGAACTTTTGAGGGGTATTATAGCAATTTAAAAACTGCATTAGTACATATTATCGCTCTACATGTGAGTGAACAAACTAGATATGATGTATACTGAAATCTTTTATTTGTTCATATATTATTTATGTGTTATGGTTAGTTACTGAATTCTAGTAATACTATATGTTTAATATGTTGCATGAAAGTATTCATCATTATGTTTTCTTTCAAAGAAAATTTTTTTCGTATAAAATTGATTGAAGTTTCTTTACAGAATATCCAGAAGGAAGGTAGGTGTAAGAGATTAGAAATAGGATATATGGAAATAAGGTTCTTTACTGTGAAAAGAATTCGCACTTAAAAAAAAATAAGTAGGTGTTTATCTAACTGTATTGACATAAATGTCTTGGTTATGCACATAATGATGTAGGCGAATCTTGACAATACATTTGAGAATTTTTCCAATAAAAGGTTTTATGATTGAAATATAACAACAAAATATACAATATCTTTGTATTACTAGTGAATACACTAAATAAATTCAGCATAATGTCTAAATGAAATTCTGAAATAAAAGAATAATAGAGATCATATTAGACTAACTAATAATAGAACACAATTGACGAGTCCCAAATAGGACGAAACGCGCGTCCTAGATTCCACTGCTACCCACTATCCATCTTTGCTTAAAACACAGATATATCTTAGTACTATATGTTTGAATGAAGAGTAAACTTTCAACTATTTTTATTGACTGATTTTTCTTGTTGTTGTCTATTATAGAAGATTGCAGTTAAATATCGTCGTACTACAATAAGACAATGTTCAGATAGATGCGATTATTACTATTTTTGGAAATCATACTCCAAGTTTTCTTATTATTGTTGTAATACTGACTATTGTAATAAAAGTATACAGAATAATGCAATTCATCATATACTAATTATGATTGTCATAACTCTAGTTTGTTTCTATATTAGTAGAAAATAAATTTCTTTTAAATAAAGACGAACATTACAATTTGCTCAAATCAAATTCATTCAGAACTTTATCTTGATTTTATATTTGTGTTCAAAAAATGAATAGATATCTTTTAACTCAGTTATTTTAGTGTATTCAAACCTCTTTTTTATTGATGATAAATATTTTAGAAATCGAAAACCTTCATTGCTTATCTTTAGATTTTTTCATTAAACAATTAAGTAACTAATTCGAGATACCATATAGTACACACTAAAGATATGAGTGTTAAATTGGCTGATATAGCTTTACTTACTTACGCCTGTTATTCGCAATGAAGCATAGGCCACCGACCAGCATTCTCCAATCCACCTTGTCCTGGGCCTTCCTTTCTAGTTCTATCCAACTTTAAATTTTTCTCATGTCTATCGCTGTTTCTCAGCGTAATTTGTTGTTTGGTCTTCCTCTTCTCCTTTGGCATTCAGAATTCCATGTAGGGGCTTGTCTTGTGACGCAGTTAGGTGATTTCTCCAATGTGTGTCCTATCCATTTCCAGCGCTTCTTCCTGATTTCTTCCTCCACTGAAATCTGGTTTCTTCTCTCCCACAGTAGGTTGTTAGTCATAGTGTCTTGCTGACGGATCCGGGGTATCTTGCGTAGACAATTGTTAATAAACACCTGTATCTTCTGGATCATGGCTTTCGTAGTTGTCCAGGTTTGCGCCCCATATAATAGAACTGTCTTGATATGTGCATTGGACATTCTGACTTCGGTGATGATTGACAAATGCTTTGAGTTGCAGATGTTTTTCAGTGATAAATATGCTGCTCTTGCTTCGCCTATCCTCGTCCTCACATCTGCATCAGATCCACCGTGTTCATCGATGATGCTGCCCAGATATGTAATGGTTTTCACATCCTTCAAGGCTTATCCGTCAAGTGTGATTCGATTGGTGCATGCTGTATTATATCGGAGAGTCTTGCTTTTTCCTTTGTGTATATTAAGATCTACTGCTGCTGAGGCTGCTGATACACTGGTTGTCTTCTCCTGCTTTATTGTTTAGATCGATTATTCACTAGTATTATCATGTAAGTACTGACCTAACTTTAACAATCAAGTTTCAGTGTGACTTGAAATCGTGTACACTATATTGTATTGTTGGGTGGTTGGAAGTAGTCGTCAAGAGATCAATATTTCCTGACTTATCGACAATAGATTAATCTGAAAACGTTAAGCTTATTAAGCAATGAATTGAATACTGTAAATCTATAGAACTTTGCACTTAAAAAGTGAGTATGTTTAGAGTTCATTTTAGACATTAACATCAACTGATTAAATAATACCTTCAATCTATTAACGATTTGATCTGTTTCATTTTTTCTATGTGTAGTGTTAAGTGCTAATGAATGGATTTGAAAAACAATAGATTATCAAATGATTCAGTGATTCAAATATAACTTATTGTCTAGATTTAAATATTTTCTGTGTACCTCGGACGTTACACGACTGATAATTTCTGTAAATTGCTGTATGAGAAATACGTCTTGAGAAATATTGGAGTAGTAAACAATAGACCTATCTGAACTAGATTCCCATGATACTTCTATCAATAAAACAGTTCATTAACATAAGACACTAAATATCGATACTGAGTCCTAGATAAACCTTGAGATTTATAAGTACCAAACTATTGATATAGCCTCCAGATTCTTGCTTCTACTATTTTTCCTCGAATATGTTTGGAAGTAATACTATCAAATATTATAAACAAATGAAGACACTTTTAGTCTTTGATTTTTTGTATGTGCTAGTTATAAATAATTCACCATTTCTTGTTGCATTAAAAGTATGATTAACAAATGTTCTTAAGGTTTACTGTTATACTAAGTCATGGAAATCATGAATTTTATTTAAAGTTTTGACGCACATATATCATTAAATCTGAAAACAAAATTAAATTGCATTTGATAATGCCGTATATACTGTTAAGCAACCTCAGATTACTCCTTGACATTAGGCTTATTACATAACAATAAAACCAATGCAAATCTACTTCAAATTTGAAGAATTTCTCAGATATATTTCCAAACGATTCATTTAGTTAGAATGTTAAGTGTTTCACTTGCTCATTAAATTTACTAACTATTCTTCGAAGAAAATATCTAGCTGATAAATCTTCTGACCAAACTATTGAATCGGTTTCTTATGATATTCCCATAACCCTAAGCTGAATGCACACGACAACTTGAACACGAGAGAGAAGAAGCGAAATGTGGAAAGACTGCCTTACTCCGAAGTTAGTTTATGTACAGAAAATCGAGGGTATTCATAGCATTTTGGATGACCTTGGGCATCCGGAAAGTTCTGGAGCTGACTTGATAAAATGTTTTCCAGTGTTTTAAGGGCTCCTCTGAGTTTTTTCCAGGAATACTCTGAGTTCGCTCAACATTAACTTTACCCTATGTTTAGCAATTATATAGTTGGATATTGGCATTCATATAGAGCGGAAATTATTTAGATCAGTCAAATAATTTTTTACGTTTGATTCGTAAATGTAAAAAATTTAATAAGAAGCACGTCAAGACTATGATACCTTAACCGAATACTTTAGCTGACGTTCCCATTTGTGTGACTTTTGGATTATTTTTCAAGAGCTTTCTAAGTAATTTTAATGCATTTGGTTGGTCATACCATTTAAACTGTTCAAAATACCCACTTCATATTGAAAAGAAATTTTCTCATAATTGTTTGAAATTTCCCATTTTATTTAAAACAAAAGTATATGACCTTTACTTTAATTGTTAAAAATTACTTATTTTATTACAAAAGGTATATGAACTAGATATTAATTGTTTAAACAATTCCAATTCTGTTAAAACAAAAGTTTATTTCTATAAAGAAAATATTACACTTAGATCGTTAAACAGAATCAGGATAAATACTTTTCAGAAATATATTGTATATGAAAGTTGTTTAAAACAGTTTTTATGACTAGAAGTAACATTACAACTGTGGTGAACTGAATAGAATTACACAAAAGAAGAAAAAAAGCTTGTCAAAAAGTATGTGTAAGAAAATGGTCAATAAACTATATGGGAACAATGAAACGGTGAATTACTTATGAGTAGTATTTATATGGGTGTTCAAATCAATTCATAATTAATCCACAAATTTAATGTAAAAAGACAGAATGTCCAAAACTATTGACATATTTTGAAATTGTAGCAATGACCAGATCGGATAAATGCTTGTAGCAGCAACTATCAATGTATATGAACAAGTTCATTGGAGACGTGGTATTATGATCCATCAACGTTGATGATCTATGTCGAATGATTGGAGGCCTTTTCGAGTTAGACAGGAACAGTGTAACGAACAAGCTAATTTTGAAGTCACACCTCGCGGTCAGCATCTAATGTGTATTATCCCATTCGACGTATTAAGGTACCGTGTCTGCTTTGAAGACTGTATAACCCAAAGAGCGTGATTACGTAAATATATTAGTAAGAATGAGTACAGAAATTTTATTGAGACCACCACCACATGAGCCAGTTCATGACGTATGATTAACTGATGCGCGTTTTGTTGTCCTTGACTTTAACAGGAATCGATTATCTGTTCGATATTCAGTGACCCAACTCCCGGATGATTTGGCTAGGGCTCGGTGACATTTCATCGCCCCTACAGTATGTTACTGACTTTGATAAAGAGAAATTGGTTTAGCTAATAGCATATGTTTTTGTATCTCATATTTTACGGTTAAGATTTAATGCAATACCTTTCAACATCGTGTGATTTGAACAATTCGTAAATATTTATTTACACTCTAAATATAATTTTTTAATAGATTTCTAAATTGATATCATGAACAGATCAATGTTAGACCATAATTAAAAACCTGGAAGCACTGGACAACCTTTATGTTTTAGTATAGGACTCCTTAGCGGTGAGCATCCACGCCCTCGCACGTGGGGCTGAAACCTAGGATCTTCGATCTCGAGCTAGAACGCTTAACCGGAGTGCGGGGTGCGTACTGATGACGATTCCCATACTGTGACGAAACAACCACCCAGTGCTTCCAGGTTTTCGATGGTGGTATAACGTTTATCCATTCATGATGCCAATTTAAACTCAGCAATCTTGACAAACCTATACAGATTTCTAAATACAATCTCAGCATGATATGATTTCTTTTGAATACTATTTATTGTACATTACTGGTCCAGATTTCTCGTACAGAAAGTTAACTGGTATCGATGAAATAAATTGATCAGAGGTACAATTTTTCATTATCTACTTGTTCTGATCAAATAATCATACTAGATATAACACTAAGTTATTAGGTTTGTATATTACCTTATAAATGATGCCAGTTACAGTAATTCGTCTAAAAATCAGTAATTTATAATCGTTGTAATAACAATTCCACGGAATACGAAAACATTTCACATTGGTCAGATAGTTATAAGATCTATATAAAGTCTGGAAAGTGACTTGTCAACATTTTACAACAATTTCTAGAGGATTTTCCGCGCTGTCACACCATATATTCTAGTTGCAGTGAGTATACAATATAGACAATAACTACATGAAATTGACATGTAAATAAAAAATGAGTAACAATAAGAAACACGCATATTTTTGATGTTTCTCTTTAATGAGAAGATTTATAAATATAACTATGACGCTAATATAACTACTAATTATATTTCTCTGACACTTACTCAAATGACTTACATCAGAAATAAACTCAAATTAGTCAGCTGACGAGAAACCTCGAAATAATATGAATTCATACTATTCTGCATCAATGTTTGTTCTTGCTTTATTTAAATTCATAAAGGGAACCAATTGCATGAAATTTTCAAAATGCTGGTTAATGTATTTTGTTGGGTGTCTGACTGTTTCAACTGAATATTGAAAGCTTTTCCAAGTTTATTACCTAGTGGAGTGAGATTTAAATAAACATGTAGCACTTGCTCATTGTGTCGGATCCTATTGACATGATTGTAAGAGCTAAATATAAGATAACTTAGAAGATTTACGTTTAACAAATAACACTCAGAGAAGCTCAGAAATGATGAACACGGGTACACTAAACGTGTATGATATGACTCGGCCACCCAGGCATGCTCACTTCATGTAACCTTTTGCTTTTTATATCGTGTAGTATCAGTTTATATGTTAAGCCCATATACTTTATTCTAGCTTCTGGCCAAGCTAATTCATCTATATATTATGAGTCATATTTTGATCTTGTTAATCATTCGCTTATTAACCTTGACTACCTTTTTATATGAGCGTATATGTGTACCCTTCGTATCCTATTCATCATATGTCTGTCATTCATTTTTGTCTGATTATAAATATTGAGTAATGCTTGCTCATAGCGAGTTGGCTTCCCAGCCATCCCCACTATGCATCATTGCTTCGCTCGCTTACACTTGCTCATGTGCCCATAGCTTTCTGGCCTGCATCATTCATCAATAAAAATGTAGTTGCCGCTTCCTTTTGCCTTCTGATTTTATACACCGTTAAGATTTGTATAATAACGGTTATCGAAGTGAACTATTGTTGAAGCACGGCACTACAATTGAATATACTACCCTTTCCTCAGTCCAAATGTATTATTCAGAAGACCCTAGCAGCAACCACTCACTGTGACAACAGATTAACTCAGTATAGATAATGATATGACCTGAAATATTAGGTAGTCACATAATGGCAAAAATGTTGGATGAGACCTGCTACTCTAGTAGCACAGATAAGTGTACTATTGTAGAAAACTAAGAACTTAAGAAGAGAAGACCAATTTATAGTGCTTCCATAGAATATGAAAACCATACATTAAATACATCATTTGCACATCTTCGAGCAGCTGTCTCTTACAATTTTCACTGTTCCTCCATTCCTATTGTTATTTTGATTGCTGTCAGTTTTCTTCTCTATTCTCTTTATTTCAATCTTTCTAATCTTATACTAACATGCAATCTACTCCCAATTGGAGCTACATACTACTTATATCTATCAACATAAATAGCATACTCCACACTATCACCAGCATAGACCTTAATCCTGGACATCTGTCATGTAATTATTGTTATGTTTGTAAGATCCAAACTAAGGTTTAAACTGAAGAATAACTGTCTAGGTAGTTTAGACGCGCACTATTGCCCAGTTGAAATCGAAACTAGTTGATTAGGTAAATAACGGATCTAAGCAAATATTACCACTCAGTTAATCAACCAATAATTGTTCACTCAATAATCGATCAATAGCAACAAGTAAATGTTAATCTATCCTTTCTGGATAGATCAGATTCGTTTGAAAGATATTATTTAGTTGCTTTATAACATAGATTGTTTCCAATTCTGAAAAAGTGCTTCAATTCACAATCAAAAAGGCACAATCTTTGTCATTGCAAGCAGCACAATCATAAGGAGAACAAATCAATATGGTTGCCGCCAAGACTAAGTATCTACTAAAACAACATAAATGCAGTTCAGGAAGAAACTGCGCGAAGGCATAAGAAAAAATGAGAAACTATAATAAAATAAAAATATTACCATCTCAAATGGCATCAAAAGGACCAACAAAATGTACAACTGAAGGAATCAATAACAACAAGTTGCAAATGTATGCATGGAGGGATTTTCACACATAAAAAACCTTCAAAATGGATCTTACAATGCTGCTTGGAGAAGTATATTTTTCGAGCTTTGGCAACTATGTAAAACACCAATATTTATCAACGTTATTTGATATATCCCTTCTTCAGTATGTTAAGTCAAGTAGCTAAAATAAAACAGTGTAATCCCTAATGTAAATCTAACATCACTAGGTTTAAACAAATAGTCAGCAACCAAAAAATACTTTATAGTAGAACACTCTATGAATTTGAATAACCAGTTAAGCTCTACACATAACGGTTAATTTCTAAATTCTTAACTTATTTCTAATGTTTAAATAACATTACCAATACATGGCTACTGGATTAGTATGTCTGTCGCATAGATACAAATACCAATAAACATTTTGAGTCTTTCCAATTGGTTAATCAGCTCTAACGATAACGTATGAGTCTCATAAAATCCTGACTAAGATACTGCAGATAATTACAGAGACCCTTAACATTTGAATTTAGTAGTCGGAGTTTAATTATATTCCTATGAATATGAAGTATATGACACAAATCCTGCTAGTGATCTCACTTATTATCATTAATATAAATTACAGTAAGATCATTTGTTAATGTTTCATTTCATTTATTAATGTTTTATGGTACAGAATGCAAATACATATCATGTGATTAAAATAATTATGCACAGGTTTTAAATTTACTATGCTTAGGGATTTCCATAATTCGATAATTTATCTTGTTATTTATAGTTAACAATCAGTTCAATAATAACTGGTAAGCTAGATTAGGTGATGATCAGAAGCTTTTCAGTTCCCTATGTACTGAAGTTAATGAATATATTATAACTGTAATAACATTATTATTAGCTTCAATAATTCTTCAAATTCATTTCGAAATATTTGGTTAATTGATGGACACTAAACTCTAAGCCTTAAAACATTTAATGTCACAGAAAGCTATTGTATATTTGTTTTGTGTAAAAATTTGATTTCGCGTTATTTTAAAATCATATAGTGATTTCTATAAGTAACAGACTTAATTTTCTGGCATTTTTCAGTTCATTCATATAATAGGACACTAGTTACATTCATAAATTACTGACTCAATATTAGAATTAACAATAGTCGCTGTATTCACTACTATATAATTTGTTGTAGTAAGGATCTTTTTAACAATAATAAGACTGGTAGGTCATACGTCCGAATATCACGAGTGCGGGATCGTGGATGCGCACTGCTGAGGAGTCCCATAATAGGACGAAACGGCTGTCCAGTGCTTCCAGGTTTTCCATGTTGGTCTAGCTTCAATGGACTCATGATTTCAAACATGAAAATAAGTTTTGTGTTTATGAAAACTTTTATACGGTAAAATCCAAACAATATATATAAATAAGTCTATACTATAGTAATCTTTTACTAAATATATATTTGTTCTCGAATATTTCTGACAATTCTACTTCTATGATTTCTTCGACTGCACAATCTATATGCTTTACATGCATGGAGTTGCATCAAGGAGTAAATAGGAAGTGAGACGTAGTAATCGCTTCTGTGTTTCGATTAGGAATTGGCATCATTTCTTATGATATCGTTTGAAAGCTTTGCATTAAAAGTCAGAAGTAAATAATATAATTGACTTTATCAGTTAGCTAGTAAGTAGGTGGCCTAGAGAAAATAGTAGGCAACCAACTTATGTATAGTTTATTAGTTCAGATGCAAACTACACAGATCATGGATTCCTGACTATTTTTTGAACCAATTTGTTTTC
Organism: Schistosoma rodhaini; assembly: GCA_944470415.2. NCBI lineage: Eukaryota > Metazoa > Platyhelminthes > Trematoda > Strigeidida > Schistosomatidae > Schistosoma > Schistosoma rodhaini. Next base: position 14,859,447 of record OX104036.1, on the reverse strand, counting down.
GACAATTCAAATTCCGACTTCAGCGTTCCAATAAAGAAACAGTTGTTTCCAAGCTTGCCTACACTATAAAATTTAAGGACACCTTTATCCGCAGTATCTCAGAAGTTGGTTAAAGAAACAGAATCTTTTATAAAATATTTTAGGAAAACTAGCTCAAATGAAGTAACTTAACTGTCATTTGTCGTTATTAAGGAACAATTGCACTTTGCCTGTAATCACATTATTATTAAGCATATTCGAACTTATTAAGTAAGCTAGGATATATATATCATAATGTTTGACTACTGAAAAATTAATCAGTAAAAAAATACAAGCTACAATTTTTTTTAAAAAAATTAAGTGTACGTAGAATATAAGTAGGTAAAATAAGTTCTGCGTCGAAAGATAAACTGTTAATCGGTTTTAAGTAGATTTTCAATTTCTAAACTTTTGTTCCTCGAACTTTACTACGTTATATTATGTATGGTGTACTGTGACCACTTTCATTCTCGGTTATTCATTTGTAATAGAGTAGATTTCATCAAAATTCTTAGTATGATTAGTATAATTATGTGGTTTCATGTTATTTGTACTCAATAAGTTCAACGTAATGCTATATGGATTGCAATCAAAGCACCGATTGAAGTGTTGAGATCTGTGAATAAACTAGATTATGCTACAAGATATAAGAAAGAAAGTCTTATCTCACTACGATATGGATTTGAAGTCTGTTTATGTAATTACATTTCCAGAATTTATAAGCTGACCATTCTTGTATGAGGCTGAGCAACACTCATTCGTTTGAACTTTTGTTTCATTGCAAATAACACCGAAGCCACGTAATAAATGTGAGTTATAGGTGATCCATCAAACATTCTGTTATTTTCAAGTTGTTTTAATATCCATTTCGAATTTATCTGAAATTTTCACGAGATCAAAATAGCCTTGGTAATCGATTGTCTTTTGGAAGTTTGTTATGTCAAAATCTTAGGGGAATTCTTTAAGTCAGTTTATTATAACTATTAAAGTCTGTAAGAACTAATATTTGAAAACAATCTCATTTGTTAGATTTATCGTAAAAGGTGCCTTATGATCTCACCTGTAAACACTTTCTTTAAAACAGTTTTCGAAGTTTAAAAATGGAACTGCTACCATAATTAAGTGCAAAATCAAAAATATGATTATAGGTGGCTTCCTAAGAGTACTCATCCACTTCCTATTATTTTATTGAACATTTCCTATCATATAAACACTCATATAAGTATCTTAATGTACGATCATATAAGGTTTAACACACATGTTAACTTACCAACTCTAAGTTGGTGATCAGCTTACTATTTGAGAAGTAGTTGTGGTATTCATTGTTGTATAAATTATACTCCAAAAATACTTAATTTACTAAGTTCACGACTACGACTGGTTAAATTGTCTATGGCCAGAATACTTCATCACAAGAATTCCTATTTTTTGGGAATCGTCAATTTTTTGATATCTGAAGATGTACCGGTTTGTAAGTTCTAAACATTACAAAAATTTGGGGAATAGTTTGCATCCAGCTATCCATTGTCAAGACAAAAGGTATCCTTATGTTGAATAAATTAGCCGAGTGGCCACATATCAAATTTCATCAATATAGTGTTGTCGACGTTTAAGGCCTGAAATCAGTACTCTAGTTACTACGTTGTGATGGATCAGTCACGTATTTGAGCCAGCTTAGTTATGATAGATATGATTTACTTCTCCTTGATGTTACAACTAATTAGTTCACTAAGACTTATGACGTATCTACTGATCACCTTTCATTGGAAATAACAGGGTCATAAATATTATTTTAATGCTTTTACATTTTATTGAAATCACTAACCGATCTAAGTTAGGTAAACATTGAAAACCTGAAAGTGTTGGTTGTGTGAGACAGGGAGCTCTTAGTTGTATTCTCGTTGCATTGTCGTGGGTGTACACTATTTAGTTGGTCCATACTAGAACTTAAAAGCCGTTCAATGCTTTCTGGTTTTTAATGGTTGTCTAACTTTTATCGGTTGATAATTTCAATGGAATTAAACAATCTCCGCGACCTCATACTTACACTTACTAATTGACCAGCGGTATAACCTAAAGTTACCTACATTTGAATCCAAAATTGTTACTGTCATCATAAATTTGGTTCGGAGATAGAACGTCATGCCATGTAAAATAATAAAATATTGGTATACTCCTTTTCACTCACTTTTTTGTAGATAATTATCAATATGTGTGATAATCTGTCCTATTAGTTACCATGACATACTAATGGTGAAACAGTCGTTATTTTCTTATCTTTTGATTTCAGATTTGTCTTTGGATTGTCATTCATGCTTATTATGTCCAAATCCTTTCAACCCGTCGTCACCACTAGTACACAATTACAGTAATTGTAAATGGTGTGCAGTAAGTGAAATAAAAAAATATCCATTTCGGGGAATTCTATTCCCTTACTGAATTATACTAAGTAATTACAATTTTACAAATGAAACTCGCTGAAGAGACCTAAAGTATTATACAGTACCTAGTGTATAGACTTAAATACGTGCAAACAGACTAGTTGTGGATTCACTGTATTTCTGACATTATTTCTTTGAGAATGTAACTGCTTAACTATCTCCAAGATGTTGAAAGTTGGTTATTCTATTGAGATCTAAGAAAAACTTAACTAGAATGAAAATATTTTATTTATGCCTTCTGATAATTTAAAGCGAAAAGCAATGTTACTGTGTTATCAATTGTTTACGCTTTGATCAACTGAATTTTATTAACAAGAAGGGTATGTCAAGGTTGTTGGATTTTATATTGGATATCATGTACTTGGATTAGTTAGACAATAATTTAAACCTTAAAAACAGTGGATAGTTATTTCGTCCTCATTTGAAACTCCTCAGTGGTAAGGACTCACGATACAGTTACTTAGCAGAATTGTAGAGGTTAATTCTTCTCTATTTGGATCCAATAAATTATATCCCGTTAACTGAATATTTTAAGCAGGCCGATTCTTCTAGTAGTACTATGAATTCGCTCGAGAATATTCAAAAGCCAAAGCACTAGTTGTTGGCAGAGTGCATTGGTAACAAATGATAAAATCCTCAAGCTCTCAAAAGACAACCACATTGGAAAACTAGAGAGTAAGAGTGAGTGTCGAAAAAAATCCACATATATTTATGTGTATTAACCGACTGTGGGTATGTTATTGATTGAATGTGTAAACAACCATTGGGAGAATAAATGCTAATAATGTGCAACATGCGTTCAATCAAACTCACAGATAATTTTACATAGTAGGTTAGATGTTTAAATTACAACAAGTAGACATACAAAAACAATATTCAATTGGCTTACTATAGCATCACTGAAAGGAGAATTTATATATTCACAACTTGATCAAAATTGATTGTAAACAGATGGATACCGACTCAGTGATCCAACGGATAAAAGCTCATCTCACGATCTTAATTGCTAGGTTTGATATCTAGAATTTAATACTAAAGCGAAACATCTGTTCAGTGTTCTGTGATTCTAAATGATTGTTTAACTAAGGTCAGTCTATGACGTAAACTATAAAATTTATTGACACTGTAAACTACTGATGCTGTCATAATGAACACTAAATGCGCAGAAACTTGTGGGCTTATAGACACTGTGGACAAATACAAGACCTCAAAGAATAAATAAGTCTGACAATCATTCGCGGATTTGTTCCCTTGATTTTAAATAAACGATTGATTACCATAAAAAGTAAATGAATTTCATCCCATACAGTGATTTCAGTGATAAGTAATAAACAGTATAAGTGGCTTTAAAAAAATTCGTTTGGATTTGATTGATTTAGCCTTTTACTGTATGTAAAAAGAAATGAACCAATTTTGTTGGATCTCTAAAAGTAAAACTAATATTGTATATGAAAATCTAACACAACTAGTTATCCCCATACTTTATTGATTGTTATTGTGATTTATGTATCAAGAAACATTAGTGGACAATTTACCTAAATCATAGGTGTTAAAAGGCTGTTATCAAGCAGTAGATAACGTAAGTTCAAGTGTCCTTTCTACAAAAATTCTGAGACTTGTTACTAGAAACCGTGAATTGCACTATGCATGTAAGAACAATAAGACAGTGGAAAGGGTTTTCTTTGATGCTAAGATAGACCATGATGATACCTGAATACACTAATATTTTTATTATTGATTTACATCGATTGACAGTGAGATTTATAAAATTAAACTGAATAGTACTTGACATTAATGAATTCACAATTAACTACATGAACACAAATTTACATCACAAAAATTTAATGTCTATGACCATTAGGTGTATTTGATTCACTAGAAACATATAATCACACTTTTTATGATGTGATACTATGGGATCAACAATTTTAAAAAAATTTGATAACGTTCTAGTCCTTGAACAACATATCGTCAAGATAACGTCTAGTTGTTATGGTTGATTTAGTCATCTACAATAAATGTGTTTTTTGTGAATCTTGTACTTCTCGTAGACTAGAAGTGAAACATGTAGTTGTGATATTTATTAATAAACACTTAACTATTTAAGTTGAATTTGTAACTTTTGGTGAAATATGAGATTCGTTGCTTCGTAAATTTATAGGGGTAATCAGCTGAGGTATCTCGAATATTTATGGGATAGAATAACAATTTAAAACCTTTATAAAAGCATCTTATCACTGACTTTAGCTAACAAGTAGAATATCTAGCAGGAGAGATTAGAGATAAGATTAGGAAGATGATATATGGATAATACCGTTTCTTATAGTCAAAGTATTCGCTTTTGAAACAGATACGCAAAAGTTTTTTCACTACCACATTGATAGTATTTACAGACAACTGCACACTTAATGATGCCTTTTTCCTGTAATTGTAAATAGTTGTGAAGGTAGATTTCGACTGTAAAGTTGAGATGTGATATACTATAACTGGAATTTGACAAAAAAAAACACATTATGTTTGAATCGCTAGTGAACACACTAAATATCTAATAGATTTTCTATGATATATTGACAGAAGAATGAAAACAAAGTAATATCCCACCATCTAATTCACACGTTTGCCTGTTTTCAAGAGTACCCTTTTAATTATTTTTGTTGGACTAAAGTTGTATATCTATCCACTTCTTCATGTCTTTTATTATAGAAACTTGAAGTTCCAGGTTATTCAAACCCGATCAGACAATGTACACCCAGATGTGACTTTGAATATTTCCGCGAAACATATCCCAAGCTTAGATATTATTGCTGTCAATATAGCTATTGTAACGAAAGTGTACAGATTCGAGCAATTAATCAAATACTATTAATAACTATTATAACACCTATCTGCTTCTTTATTAATAAAAAGAGATGAAAAGATATGAACAGTACATTATTGAAATCAAACGTCTTCATAAGTTCACGACCCAATTTTCACATATTTAATCATATGAAAAATGAATGTTATTTCTATGATTCATTTATGTACTTTGATTCAGCCTTTTTTATATTATTATATTTTTAAAAAATAATAATACCCATGATTATTTTTATATTTTTGTGTTAAATAAATCATTTACTAATTAAAAATGCTACATAATACACATGTGAGATAGATGCATATTTACATTCCATAGGTTGGTTATCATTTACATGTCTAATAAAATTACCATTTTCTTCAAAATTGATTGTTTTTTTTGTACTACTCGATTGCTATTTGACTGGTCTCCCGGTCTCCCACATTGTCCGGACGTTTCATGTACCCATATTTATTGTTGCTCTGGTTGTTAGAAGGGGCATCGGCCTCGTGACTTCCAAAAGATCTCAACTTTCATCATGAGGCGTCATAATTATTCCTTCAACTCCCAGGGCAGAGTTTAAATAGTTTAAATCATTTTTTGTGGTTAGCTTTTTTAGCGATTTAGTTTTTCTACGGGATGGGGTCGCTAACCCCATGCCCAACCCTCCTCCTTTACCCGGGCTTGGGACCAGCAATAACTCTAGAAAAGCTACAGTCGGAGTTCCTGTGTACTAACATTCATGTATTTAACTATAGATGAGTCTAAAGCATAAAAATATGTATCACCAAAACTAATTAATACACTCAGCCATTTAACCATTATGTTATGTCCTTAACATATACGATTATCACAGTACAATTACCAAATTCAAATACGTTGACTTGTAAGACCAAATTAATGTTGCACACACCAGTACGAGCAGCCTACAGTTTCGATTGATCCTTTTTCCGCCTAGCCTTGCCTGTTGTGTCTAGAACGCCAATCTCAGCCTCCAAGATACGAATAGTATATTTCAAACATATTGAGTTTATAAACAAATAATTCCGACACCATAAAATAGAAAATAACATCTGTACAAGATGAGGCCCAAAAGTGGCTGTGATTGTGAAGGACTGCTACCAATAAGTTGGAAATATCTCAAGAATATTAAATCGTATGATAATAGTCAATAGATCAAAAAAGTCTTATAATGAGAAGAATATGAATATACACATTATATAGTTACTTAATTGTCATAGAATAAGAATATTCGTATAATATCAGTCCACAAATAATTCCTAACGGTTACTGCTTATTCATTCCCGTCCGGATATAACACATTAGACTTCCTGAAGTTTTACTTTGTACATAGTTGAATCATATATTTTATTATATACATTTCGCATAATTACTTTATCAAAATTGTAGAATGGAGTTTCACTTATCTATTGTTAGACCAATCATTCCGTTCCATAAAATAATGAAATAGATGAAAGTAAGTAATCAAGTAAATCAATGGTTTGAGTTCAACTAGCTGAGTAGGAGTAAGTAGCGCTAGTGGAGTTTCAAACGGTTAGAGTACCTTTGTCATCTGGAATCGGCAGCATGATAAATACATTTAGTGAAATATAAAAGTGGCATTTAATTGTATACATTAGCCATAGACATTCTAAATAGTAAGTGTTATGACTTGACCTATCCGTCGCCAATCGTTACGTCTTGATCAAGGCCGTAGCTAACTGTTAGAACCTATTCAAGGTCGTCGCTGATTTGTTATGACCTTACGAATTGAACAAGGACGTAAGTCGCGTAAATTGTCCACCAATAGAATACGACTTTTATGACCTTCACACTGTGACAATGACGTTCGGTTAGCATGAGTAATCTAGCGTCCTTATTGGTCCGTATCCGCCTAACCCATCCACTTGAGTCCAAAAACACCAATAGCAGCTGCTGTAATGCGAATCGTTTATTTCAAACATACTTTGTCTATATACCAAACAGGCAGACCACACCACACCATAAAATAGAAAATAATATTTGTACAAAATCAAGCCAAACGTGGCTGGCAGCGTGGGAGACAGTACTAAATAAACCGAGTATAATTTAGGAACAATAAATCATATAATAATAATCAATAGGTCAAAATGAAGCTAGTAATAAGATGAATATAGACATAGACAATCCAGTTACTGAATAGTTATACCATAGGAATATAAATAGATTAATAGTCTAATAAGAGGTCTCATAAGTTATCAGTACTTACTTTTTTCCTAGTATATAACAGTAAGCGAATTCCTTAACACAGTCAATAATTAATTTTAGATAAAAAGTCGTCATTAACTGTACCTAACTTGCCATTAGACCCATTAATACCTGAGTTTTTTAACGGTGACACTAAAGTAGTCAACAGATTTTGATTTCCTTATTCCTTCACTAGGACAATCAATATTACTGGGTTTTTAAAGTTTTAGACTCATGCAAAAAATCAATTACAAAAATTTTTTTTAAATGAAGTGAAATAATCAGGAAAGCTTTCATTTCCAGTTCAACATTTCAGTAAACCGTTATCACATTTTTCTGCAACCAAATCATGATAAAGATACTTTTTTAAATTTTGCTATTATCTGACTATAAGAAATCAAGTAAGAACCATGAATTTTGTACGATTCTAAAAGGCCTCTTAATCTATGACTCTGGAAATAAACTGAGAAAACACTTCATTAGACTAGTGTACTGATCACTATCTTTACACAATTTCACTCATTATTTCAATCATTTTAAACATCAATTTCTGTAATTTTGCATAGTTGAAATCACGAGTCAATTGAAGCTAGACCACTATGGAAAACCTGGAAGCACTGGACGGTCATTTCGTCTTATTGTGGGACTCCTCAACAGTGCGCATCCACGATCCCACATCACGAGATTCGAACCCAGGGCCTACCAGTCTCGCGCCAGAGCACTTAACCTATAGACCACCGTTATTTTGTTTAAAATCATTAGAAAATTCTATGAAGTATCTTCAAACATCACATTTATTTAAAACAACAAATATACCAATACAAAACATTAATATACATTAAATTACGTAATAATATGACATGAAAATAGAATTCGTACTGAATGGATAAAATATAAATCAACCGTTAGATACACAGGTCTAGTGTATAATCTGAAAACTTGAAAAAAATGTAGATCAACTAGAAAAGTGAATACAGTGAAAACAAATATTTCTCAAAATTGTAATGTAAAGGGGAATCTTTTAAAGTAGTCAATATGATTAAAAGTTAGATTGTAACAAAATGCTTAGTGAGAACACTTTGACAAACATTATTATCCTAGAAAATTTAAGTTGTGTTTATTGAATACGTTGAAGTTGCGTGGAGTGAAGTATCGCGAAACACCTGTGTTATAATTGTATTTTGCTACTAAACAACCCAGCTATTCCTATTGCTTAGTATTCTTATACAATCACACTCGACAAGACCCCAAAATCAGAACACGTTGAACAGGAATGAAATTGTATTCAAAAATAACAATGGTATGTGAACAGCAATCACTAGTTTGAATAACGTTCATATATTTAAGTATATACATAAGAAGCTTCTAGATTTTTCTGCAATAATATGCCCGGGCTTATCGGTTTAGAAATAGCCAATCAGCGTGAAGAAACACCATCATGCATGAAACATGCATACATGCATACATGAAACATCCAATCTATGTCCCACTAACAACCTGCATTTAGTCAGCAATTCAAATATATCTTTACATCTCGTATTTTACTGACGATTATCATACGACAAATAGTACAGTTTCCATGTTTACACCTATGTAGTTCATAGCTTCTCAGTTATGATTATAATAAGACTCTAAGTACGAAATGACTTTTGGTGAGATGAAGATGAAATCTGAAAGAACTTAACACTATTTTAACTGTTCAAAATCTAAAATTCAAAGGAGAGATAAATTAACTGTAAGGAGTTTCTACAGTCATAGTAACCTAAATGTAATTATAAGTCAAAGCATAAGCGATGAACATGAACTTTCATTCACGGATGTTTCTGTAATCATAATATGAAATACAGATATTTATGTTTAACATAAAATTCCAATATATTTTCTTCTATTACTTCTACTTATATTGGTCGCTAATCAATTGCCTTTCTTGCTTCACTTAGTGATAATACACCCACTGAAATCATAGACCTTCAAACTAAATTTATTTTGCATATGATTCAGCTCAGTCAACCACTTTTCTTCACAAACCACAACATATTTGCGTCATTATATGTAGCACTACACCTCCCCACATAATTATTTAAGTGTATTTGTGCTTACACACAAACAATGATTTCACATTTCTTTAGTTAGTACAGTTTTAGAAAAATGATTGTTATTCGCTGAAAAAACACATAACACATTATTATAACAGTATGAATGAACCACTAAGAACAATCAATCTTCAATTGACATGACAACAAAAGTTTCCAATTCATATCAAAATCTGTTTTAAGATGAAAAAATGTGAAAGACTATTACCGTTTGTAAATTTCGTAAATCGTTTAATTTTCACTGTTTCCAAAATGATTTTTCATGAAATACAAATGTTGTCTATATTTTTGCCTACTCGAATTTCAAAGCAAAATATTGAATATTGAATACATTGTATTCTGAAAATAGTCACGTGAAACACATTTGTCAACAAGTTGTTCAGTCTATAATTTTAGTAATGTGGGCGTCACCTCACTGTTTCATATTGTATTCAGATGTATCTTGATGTGAAATTTGGCAAAATAACAGAGTTGTATCAGTCTTGAATTACACAGATTGATGTTGACATTTTGATGTATCCAGTTTGTTAGCGAGAACCAAGATGAAGCTGATTAGGAATTAGATGATGTGATGAAGAGATTTTCACTTTCAAATTTGCACAAGATATTTGTTTACTTCTAGTGCTGTTATTTTCTGAATGATATTCTAATTTGTGTAGTTGTTGTGTAGGACCTTGTGATTTGATGTTTATGTTTTCATATTGAACAAGGTAATTTTATTTTGGACGTATTCAGCATCGTGTGTGTGATTGTATTCTGGATAGAGTTTATTTTTATGATATTATTTGCACATACCTCAAATAAAGCCTCTTAGTGATACTGGAAACATGGTGAATACTAATCACTGAAGCATTTACATCATTCACTTTACATAGATGTAAACTCTCCACTCTTATAAACATACAAACCATGTATAAAGTAGTGAGAAATTCGCTTAATAATATTCCACCTTCAAGTAAGCATTTATGAATTCCGTTGAGTTATTTTGTTGAAGGTTATTTAACGAATAATAATCGATGGGTCTAGTTGTGACTGGTAATTTTTCAAGCCCACATGGGCTATACTAGTTTCAGGACAGACCAATTATTCAAGCCACATGCTAAACTTATCGCTCACTCACTTATCAACCCTAACTGTTTTTAAATTATCGTGTGTATTAATTGCTTGCCCTGATCATTACGTGGTTTTAACTTATTTTTGTCTAACTATAAATATTGTGTAACGCTTCATCAAAATGAGTTGCCTTACTCGCCTTTTCCGTGTTGGTTCGTTGTCCATCCGTTCAACGACATTCTCTGCTTCGCTTAGTTTCTCTGATTTTCCGTCCGGATCAATGAGTGTACGGAATATACGTATTCAAAATTCATTCTCATATCCGACTTATCCCATTCTTCTCTAACGTGAATCCAGTCAATATAAATATACTAGGGTTACCGGCATGTATATTTCGATAATAATCATCAGACTATTTAATTAGCGTCAGACATTGGGCCACTAAACTCAGTTTTATAAAATATTATTATTACTCACAAGTTCTGAATTCTGTTCTTTCAGTGATGATGAGTGTATAAAAGTGTTTTCTATTCTATTACTAAAGTATGACTGGATTACAGCACTTCCTGGTGTTAACTCATTTATTGAAGTTCTTCATTTTTGCTACAGAATGGATTTGGAAGTACTGACCATTAAATAATTCCGTGGCAAAAATAGAGATAACAGTGAATCACAGAATAGTTCTGAATGTTCCAACGTTCCCGATTTTCACTCCATTTCAACATCGAAAACTGATTTATGTTAAAAGGCAATCAGATAGTAAAAACAGTTTTTCTTTATCAAAATTAAAGAGGACTATAATAAATATTCAAATTAAGACAATGATATTAGAAGCAAATGATCATTATTTTGGAAAACTGAATAGAGAACAGAATGGAGAACTATTCAACAGATGTTACATAAGTTACACACCATACTTCATGAAAAGATGATCCATCTCAAGCACACCATAGTTTCACCTCACTTCTTTCCTTTCACACTTAATATATATGTTATTGTCCTTATCCAATTAAACAGTCTCCTATGTATTCACTGAAAAGACTAAGAAATCAGTTGTTAACTCGTCAAGGATTTTCTGATAGTTTTCTAAAATCAATTAAACATTTAGAACTAACAACTACTATTTATTTTTCCTTAGAATTCAGATTTTGTTATCATTATAAGTTTCTTAAATTTGTATTACTTTAAAAGACAGGTAACTCCATATCTGATACATCATTGTTCGAGTCGAGATTTTTCTCATGTAAAATAATAAACGAATAAATGATACCTGTCAATAAAGTCGATTTTACACACAAATCAATTGATATCTCACAATAATTCCAGTTAAGTTATAGTTTGAGATTTGTCATCTAAACAATTTTCTACACATCTGAAGAAATCAGAGTATTTTACTCACTTTCATTGTGTTGCAAGACTATGATATTTAAGATCACGACTCCTTATGCTCTCAATTTCAGATAGTGCACGAGAATAGTATTAATAGCATATACTTTATCATGAATGAACAAACGTAGAAAGACGTGAATTACATTGAAAGACCATTTATAAATTTTATATTTGTTTGCAAAATCAATCAAATTTGTTGGTTATTTCTTCTTGGTATATTTTCTTGATCCTGATCGATATAATTTGGGAAATATTTTTTACTTGCTACGTGCTATCGTTCTGGAGAAAGTATTTCAACATTTGGAAGGTAATTAAACACAAAACTACTTGGCAGTTTTATTAAATATGCTCCATTTTTCAGTCTGTTAGCTAAAACAGATAAAATGGGACATCAATCCTACACATGCCTTAGGAAGACATTAGGTAGAAAAATTCTCTACATATTAATACACTCGAGAAAATCTTAATCATGTGATAAGGTTAACATAGAAAGTTCAACTTCGAGACATAATATTCTTTATGATAAATGTTCAAATCATATTGACATTGTATGTCTAGTGAGTTGTAGTCTGTACTACAGGTACAATAACCAATCAACATTTATTTTTTCGGTTGGCCAATCATCTAAATATGCTTTAAGGTGTAGTGATAACATATGTGTCTCATAAAATCTTGATTAAATTGGTCTGAACAATAATTGTCAGGACGATATACGTCTAAATATAGTTGTCGGATTTAAATTGTTCTACTCCATCATGAAATATACATCACAGATTCTCCTTTTGATCTTGCTGATTATAGTTAATCTACATTGCGGTAAGATAACTTGTTAATGTTTCGCTTAATATATAATGATTATTTTATAAACAATGCAAAGGTATTTCGGTCGACTAAAAGGAATTGAGACAGATTTCTTCTTGACTGATTATAATGACTGATTAAATTCCCTAAACTATCCATCATGTTATCTGCAACTCAATGTAAGTCTGGTGAAGACTGGTTAGCTCGAATAGGATTTTGATCAGCATTCTATTTCTTCAGCGTGTACTTGTTATGCTTGCTAGTAATACCATGAATGCTGTTGATTTGTTCAGTCGATAAACCGTTCATCAAATCATGATTAAGAACAGTCGTTGAAATAGTTTAAACAGACTAACGAAGTTGATAGTACCGTTATGTCTTCTTATCTGATTTCAGGTTTCTCCTTAAGCTGCTATGAATGCTTAAATTGTCCAGATCCATTCATGAATTCATCTCTAGTGCGAACAAAACATGGTTGTGTGTGGTGTGCAGTAAGTGTAATAAATTATTCATTTGTTAAACTTCAATAAGTATATCCTGTTTTTCAAGCTTAACTCAATGAGATTAACTACTGTTGAACTGTTATTCATTAGTGTAGTTGTGACCATTCAAAACAATTTAATTGTTAATTAATCTGAATATCTGGTAATATCTCTATTGTACAAGCATGACTAACTAACAGTTATATAAATGGTGGAAAATTGTCTATTCTACTGTCTCATAAGTAGTATTAAGTTCAAATGAAAGTGAATAGTTAGTTGTTTTCAATCATTTAAGGCTAAAGATAATTTACCAGAGTGTTAGTTGTCCTCAGTTCGATCAGCTGGAATTAATCATCACTGTGAACTACTGATACTTTCAAATGATCTTCAAGTTTGCAGAAACAAATCTGTTTACTTGCACTGTGTAAGAACAAAAATGTTCAAGAAATAATTAAAACTGATTACTGTGATGATGACAACAATATGTGTTCTGATAAAAAGAATATTATTGTAAACACCTTAATTGATGAAATCGATTTGACAATACTCATTTCACATAAACAAATAGACTGTAAGATATGAAAAAACTTTCTACTAGACTCTTAGCTTAATGCTAAATGACTCTGTTGATTATTGTTTCTTATTAATAGAGATAATATTATTTGTGTTGGCATAACGACAGTATATATATTTCACTTCTATCTATTTCATTGTAGAAGCTTCTTGTAGGAGACTATAAAACTCCAATCAGAGAATGTACACCTAACTGCACCTTTCAATTTTGGAGTAAAAAATACCTATCACTATCTTATTATTGTTGTCAAACTAATTATTGTAATACGAGTGTAAAGACATGTATAAATCATCATATGTTAACTGTGATAGTCGTAACACTTACTTGTTTCTTCAGAGTTAAGATGAAGTGAAATTGAGCAAACATTAAAATCTACGCAAATCAATTGTATTTTCTTTTTAGCTTGCTTTCTATGTTTTTTTCGACTCATCCATATATTAAGCATGGGCATTATTTTGTAATTTTTTTTTTATTTTGTAATAACCGAGAACTAATACTTTTTTAGATTTTTACAATTCATTGACACTTTAACTTCATTCTGTTTTTCATTGAAAATAATACTGTAATAAACGGACAAATTTCTTATTTACTTTCACATTTTACTAACGAATTAACAGTGACAGGTACTACACATGCACGAAATCTGATGACATAAGATGACTGCTATTTCAAGATGCAGTGAAATTACTGTCTCAGATCAAAATGACTGTACAAAAGAACTAACATTTGACTCGAAACATGAAGGTTATTTAACAAACTGTTATATCTTGTGGCCGAATGAAAGCTCAGTTAACGTATAACTTGATAAAACCGCCAATCAGAAAGCAGCGAATTATCAATTGGAACAGTGACACACGAAAACCGTACGAGCAGTCTAGAGTGCTATCCTAGCCCAGCCAGTTAAGTCTAGAACATTAATAACAGCTTCTGCGTTATGAATAATTGTATTTCAAACATACTGAGTTTATATATCAAACAGACTGACCACATTGTACCAATAAAATAGAAAATAACATTTGTACAAGAGTTAGCCAAATGTGGCTGAGAATAGGGGGAGCAGTTATTAATAGACTGGGAATAACTCAGGAATGGTAAATCGTACAATAATAGTCCAAGGGTCAAAATAAAGCTCACAATGAAAGGAACATGAATATGAGTAGTTTAATTATTTAACAAATATACGATAAGGAATATATGCATAATATTGGTCCATAAGTGGATGCCAAAGTTACCATTGACTATTGTTATCGGGATATAACACAAACAAGTGAGATCTACGAAGCTATGTAACGTTATGTGAGAAAAATGAAAATGTTTTATTTAATTTCTAATATGAACATCCGTTGGTTCCACTTATTCTGTTCAATCACTTTTCGATTGAACATGACGAATTAAACAGTTCTCAGTATAACTTTAGTTATTTATATGTATTGTTATTGAGTTTGTTCACATCCTAATATTTTCTCATCTCTTCGATTTCTCACATTCTGCTAACAAAACTATCAACTCGAAGTGAGAAAAACAGTTTGATAGTATCTTATATATAAGATGGAACAAAATAACTTTATCACAGCTAGCTACCTTTTAGTCAGTTAACTGTTGAGGTAAATTGGTTTCTTCTGAATATATTTCATTGAAAATTAAAAGGTACAATTTTTCATACAGAAACGTTGACGTGCACCAGTGAAATGAACGGGTCGAAACTACGATTGGTTATTAATTATATGAACTAATCATACAATCTTTCGAGATGTAACATTCGATCATTGGAGATATTTTTCAGTTACTTTAGTAATTGAGCCAACTATCATACTGTATTGGATTAACTATCATTCAGCAACTTCTTTTAAACTTCACCCCTTAAGACTAAACAATTAAATAAAGCAAATGAAACGATTTCACGCTTTCGTACTCCTTAACACTTCCCATATTATTCAACTTGTTGGGATGATCCTGCAAATTTCTCGCAATAAACATGACAAGCTCAGGAAACATTCAGAAGCATTTTATCCAATCGGCGTTTGATTAGAAGTTATCCTAGAAATATCACGAAAATGAAAAGTCACATGTGGAAGTTCTGATTGGTTGATTATTACACTGCTACTATGTTTAGCAGTATTCTAGAATTTTCAGTAAAACCTAAGGACTTCTAAAATACAATAAAAATCTTATATTTTCTGTACATAAATGAACCTGTGGAGTAAATTGCTTTTAGTATGTTTTACACCTTTTCTCTCGTGTTCAAGTCGCTGTGTAGTTCTAGCTTGGGGGTTACGAGACTAGCTTAGGATCCGAGTATAGCTTTCAATCAACATGACTTATCACAACTGCTAACATGAGGCTGAATATTTGTTGATGATAAATTTATACTTCCATGCTAATATATCTGATCCCGTTATTTTACACAAACGATTTTTTAAAAATACAAGCGTTATCAGTATGAATAGTAGATAAATAGAAATCATATTAGTAGGAGTAATTTCAACACAAATTGAAGAACGGTAAAACTACTCGGAAGTCAGTTAGTTATGAACGTTGAAATAACAATTCAACCGTGTATAGTTGCAATTTTTCGAAGATTATCTAATTTGCTGATAGTCTATTGAGTAGTAAGACACTGATTTTTAAAAATCTGAATACTGTTTTTTATTCTTATTAGTCACATAAATATTGATGCTTAGCCTGAATGAGTGGTTTATCGGAATCGCATCGTCATCAGTATAACTGTTTATGAATTTTATACTCCACATTATTTATTTGATTAACGTTGAAAATTAAATCAAACTTCCCGGTTTTAAATTACAGTTACATATGTTTCGATTCGTTGTTCACCATTGTACTTCAAAAGTAAGTGTAGTTTGAGATGGGTCTATTAATGTACTGAGATCTACACGATTTGCAGTAGACTTCTGAATTCTATCCATTAAGTAGGATCCACAACAAATGTACGTTTAAATAGTCAGTTTATTGATCATAACTATGGTCTTAATATGTGAATTGTTGTCGATAGTTCATCTTCATATCTCTGAAATATTCTTTTGCATGTTATATAGAGCCAGACGACGTAACTATTACTTACCGGTTTAGAGCACAGAAGAGATTAATGATAAAACCAGCATTTTTTATTACCCTAAAACTCTTCATTGTAAATAAAACTTTACAGCAAATTAATTGACAACGAATTTATGAGAAACATTGAAGACAACTGAAACTGTGAAATATCCTTTATATCAACTCATGTGGTCATTCGAACTTGATGTACCAGGATCAATTTTGTCGTGAATTAGTTTTTATTTTCAATGACAGAACCAGTTCTTTAGCGGATGTCAGTGACCATTGAATGTCAGTTTGATTTGTGTTACACCTCTGTAACTTGTTTCACTGAATGAGTGCATAAATTTGAAATCAATTTACTTGACACATTGCACATAAGTTGTCATTCATACATCATTTTATAGAACCACATTAGGATACGCATTTAATTCCTTTACATCAAATTTACCCAATTTTGGATAAGAATAAAGGTTTTGTAAATGTTTCCCCTCAAAACTCAACGTTGCACAAGTTTACATCATTTATAAATTGTTAATATCTTAGTTGAGGAATTATCAAGTGATTTCTCTTGTTTTCCACTTTCTATTCTCTACACTTAACATAGAAAAAGAATTGACAAGTACTATATGTTTCTCATTCTCATGATGTCTGATTTCGTATACATGTCATATGATTTCAATTTCACTGAACATTCAAAGTGTTTTCATACTTATAATAAATGTAGTGAAAATTCCCATTTTGACAAATAAAATGGAACGAATCGGGAGAAGTTTCTTTTCACTTAGTTTTTCATCATGGCTCTACACTAATATATATATATATATGATTCACAATAAAGGAATGACACTCATCGAGTAGGTACGTTACGTAATAACTATATAATGATATATCGATTATTACTTGGAATATGGTAGATAAACGTAAAAGCTTTATTCCGTTCAACTTGATGACCTGTGTCCACCAAGTGAGCGAGAATGGAACTCTTCATCACTTTAACTTGTCCTTTGCTCAACCACGACGGATGGTGTTCTGTTATTCGTTGACGAACTTGCCGAATTGCAGCATGGTTTATGAGTTCGTATTTTACACATGGTTGAAGCCATCGCAATCCATGTTCACAAACCGAACCTTTATATACAAAAGAAGTTTGTACAACCACTCTCGCTACCCTGGCTAACGGTATAACGGAGTCTGTAGCAGAACTTGGGTGTAGTGGCCTAAATCTGATTCCTTTTTGATCGTACGTACTGTCTATCCTCGTATGTAATAAATGACTTTATCCGCGTTGGTGAATAACGGAATTAAATACGTCAAATACGAGAATGGATTTAGAATACATATAATTTCTGCACTCATTGGTCTGGCCAGGGAATCAGAGTGATCAGGCGAATAGATGAGAGCGGAACGAAGCAAAGATGATGCATAGTGGAAATGGCTGGGAAGCCAACTCGTTATAAGCAAGCATTAATCAACATTTATAGTCAGACTAAAATGAATGACAGAGATGTGATAGGTAGGATAAGAAGGGTGCATACACATACGCTAATATAAAAAAATAGTCAAGGTCAATAAGCGAATAATTAACAAGATCAAAATATGCCTCATAACGTTATAGGTGAATTGGCTTGTCCAGAAACTAGAATAAGCTATGTAGGTGTAATATAGTACACGACGTTACACTACTCCCCACATAGGTAAACAATTATCTTATTTCTTCCATTTTTGTATTTTACTTATTCTTTACGTTCGTCTCTTGATTCTTACATAACTACCATATTACTGAACATTCATCAAAATATTTTGTTAGTTCTTTCTTCTCCTTTTACATATCGTGCAACGTAGCAACAGCTTGATTTTCGAATAATTACTTTGATTAGTATTAATCGTCTTAGAGACTGACCAGTTGCAGTCCTAACACATCGATAGGAAGATTCAAACAAACAATACTAAATGAATTAATCCTCTTTCTTCCAATTAATAATCGATATGTCATTATATAATGCTTTTTTTAACATAATTTTTAGAAATAGATAAGTTTTTGTGGTTTATTGATGAAGAAAACTTGTACTTCGCATGAATGCTGATAGTGTTGTTGTTTTCTGTCACCTAAATCAATCAATTATTGGTCTTTGATTGTTGTTCTAGATGTCTGTCTAGTATTGTGTATAAACACATTATAGTTATGTAGTATTGGAAAATTCAAAGAAGAGAGTGATAAATAATTTACAAAAAAGTTTCAGTGAAAGTATCTGTCATAAACTGTAGGCTACTTGTTATAATGCTAGGTTACTTGTTATAGCAGTCCTTTCACTTTTACACGTATGTGGGACGTTAATTTACCTTAGATGAATATCTACACTAGATTCCCACCCAGTGTCTATTCTACAGGACTTCAACACAACTCAGATCAAGAACACGAGATTAGCCTGACTATAACGTCAATATATTTCCACACCAAAATCCGACACAAGGAACAGTCAATTAACAACAGTCAATCATAATAAGGATAGGGGAATATATATAACACATATAACACCTGCCATCTTATCTAATGTTTGACTCAGCAAAACAACCAATCATTGTCATTCTTGCCCACACATCAGTATTCTATATGAGATTAAAAGTATGAGCAGCATTCCCTGTCGACTGTGTCTGTGATTTCGTTGTGGAACTCATCGGTATCAATTACACATAAAATCCAAATAATTTAATCACAAGACTTTTATTCATCTTGACCCAATATCAGTTCTTATTTTCTATTCATCACAAAATGATACACGCAGTGAAATTTAAATAGTTGAAACTAAACTTTGCACATAATTCAGCTGGGACAACCGCTTTTCTTCACAAACCACAACACATTTGCGTCATTATATGTAGCACTACACCTCCCCACATAATTATTTAAGTGTATTTGTGCTTACACACAAACAATGATTTCACATTTCTTTAGTTAGTACAGTTTTAGAAAAATGATTGTTATTCGCTGAAAAAACACATAACACATTATTATAACAGTATGAATGAACCACTAAGAACAATCAATCTTCAATTGACATGACAACAAAAGTTTCCAATTCATATCAAAATCTGTTTTAAGATGAAAAAATGTGAAAGACTATTACCGTTTGTAAATTTCGTAAATCGTTTAATTTTCACTGTTTCCAAAATGATTTTTCATGAAATACAAATGTTGTCTATATTTTTGCCTACTCGAATTTCAAAGCAAAATATTGAATATTGAATACATTGTATTCTGAAAATAGTCACGTGAAACACATTTGTCAACAAGTTGTTCAGTCTATAATTTTAGTAATGTGGGCGTCACCTCACTGTTTCATATTGTATTCAGATGTATCTTGATGTGAAATTTGGCAAAATAACAGAGTTGTATCAGTCTTGAATTACACAGATTGATGTTGACATTTTGATGTATCCAGTTTGTTAGCGAGAACCAAGATGAAGCTGAGTAGGAATTAGATGATGCGATGAAGAGATTTTCACTTTCAAATTTGCACAAGATATTTGTTTACTTCTAGTGCTGTTATTTTCTGAATGATATTCTAATTTGTGTAGTTGTTGTAAGACCTTGTGAATTGATGTGTAAAATCTCATTTGCCTATCAATTTTATCTAATCACAATAGCTCTATTCTTCTCTGTGACTTCGTTGCATTGCCGAATTTTCAACATCAGTTCTGCAATATTTCAGCCTATTTCTCCTTAACCTACATTCGAATTGTGATTATTCAAAAATTATACATAATCAGTGTTTTCTCATTTATCATAATAGAGTTGTGAAGATTGCTGGTCTTTGATTGAGACATTGAGTCGATCAATATTTTTCAATAGTCACCAACAGTCACACACCTTAATGAGTCAAATCTATTACTATTTCTGGTGCGACAGTTGCTTCTCCATCCACCGAATGCTTATTATACTAATTCAAATCTGTTCATCATTCACCTTTTATAAAAGGTAGACAAAGAAAAGAAAATATAAACCTTTTAGTCTTTCGATTTGACATTTCCAGTATTCAGTATCACTATTGGCTGTAAGCCTTTCATAAATCCGAGTGAGCACATGCAGTCTAATTGAATTATTTTATTCAGATAAATATGAAACATGTAGATTTGCTATAATATTTTGTACAAGTGGTGAATAAGTGGCTCGAACATTTGAGCAAATATCTGTTCGACAGTAATATCATTCTACTAATCCAATCTTCGTACTTATCACTCAAATAACGTATTCCACTAGATAAACAAGCTTGTTCGAGTTGAAAACCTATATGTAATAAAGCATTGAGACGAACAATCATCATTCTCCCTTCTCAATGCTAATGATTTAATCAATTATGTGCAGTAAGATGATGAGTTAGTTTATGGCAACGAAACACATAACAGATACTTCAAACTGCTTTTCCACTCACCAGTATTTACACTTTCATTGGTGTTAAGGAACTGATTATCTTGAACCTGATAACACAATAATAGTGTTCCACCAATTAACCTTCGAGTATTCTATTTGTACAGATTTCACGAGTTTTTTTAATAAAAAGACAATGTAGATGTGAAAGTGTGATGACTAGTATATCGAGGATTAAGCCTTTTGAAAATCTATTGATATTAAATATTAGAAATTAGAACTATTTACTGATAACATAAAGTGAAACGATCAAGCGCATATCAGAATTAACCCACTTATTATTTATTTTTAAATACAACCCCATTAATAGACAAATATCATATTTTGCAATCTCATTTCGTTCCATGCACTTTTAACAGATCTCTGTTAGGCATTAATTTACGTGTATGTTATTTCTTTCTAAGTAAAGCATATTCATTGATACACTCTTTTAAATATAAACACTAACCATAAACAAATGGATCATTTCTGCAATTTGTTTTTAACATTTATGATTACTATAGTTGAAAGCGTGAGTCAATTGAAGCTAGATCACCATGGAAAACCTGGAAACACTGAACGGCCGTTTCGTCCTATTATGGGACTCCTCAGCAGTGCGCATCCACTCTCGCTCGCGAGAGTGGGTTCTATAATTTATGATTACGTCTACTTTTCTGATTACACATAAGGAGCTATAAAGTGAAAAAGCATCTTATCACATTTTGTTATTCCAGAGTAATATTAAGATGACTACATTATTAAAAACAATTTTATCAATTGTATTTTGATTGAAACTTAGTTTATACCACAGAAGAGTTAGAAATTGTAAAATCTAGAGAATTAAAAGAAATGAAGGTAAGAGTATTCCACCTACTAATAAGACATTAATTATGCTAATTTCAATTTATTCACTAATAAACTATTTGACGAATAATACTCCGTTGGTCTCACTTGATATGAATTACTGTTATTATCAGTATTATGAGGTTTGAATTTTATTATTCTGACCATATATAAGTATTTTCAATTATATTACCAAAGTTTGGACAGAAGGATAGCAACTAAAAACTTTTTTTATCTATATTTATTTGAATTACACACTTTCATTATTTAGACTTTTATGGATGACTTATCTGGTTTCTTATTAAATATATGTAACTTGAATCATTGATCCATTACAACGATCAGTCAAGTATTCATTAATTCTAAAGGTAGTTCACATAACAAGCCCATACCAATTTAAAGGACCACTCAGATGGGCAAAGAACTCAGTAACTACCTTTATGCCATTTATGAACAATTAAAGTGACGTAGTATTCGGATTTTTATATATCGGACACAGTCAACATGGTTATCGGTAGGTTTTATTTTATTATTCAGATAATGATAGAAGTAGATATAGGTGGATATAAGTCCTTTAGAATCCCTCTATTCACCCAATATCCACTTAACATATCCATGGTTATTGAATCAATTACTTGAATATGTTTCTAACTGTTATAAACAAGTTGTTTTTATGAACTACTCACTTTTAAAGTAAGTAGGAATATTTAAAAACACGAAATAGTGTGATAAAACAACTGTTTCATATCAGTGATTATTTTACACCTAAAGATATCTTACACACGATAAGATCAGAACTTTTGGTATCTCTTCACACATACTAATAATTAACATTGTATGTTTGATTCAATTATAATCCTAAAAAATTAACAATAGGTTGAAGGCTAGTGTGATATCCTGGTGAAGACATAAGTACGGGTAACTCTCAGGACCTAATAATGGACGGTTATTCTGTATATATTCTTATTGTTTAACTACTGAGTAACTAGACTGTGTATATCTTTATTCATCTTATCATAAGCTACATTTTGATCTATGAATTATTATCACATGAACTACTGTCCATAAATTATGTTCAGTTTATTGATTATTGTATCCCACGTTCACAGACACATTTGGCTTGATCTTGTACAAATACTATTTTCTATTTTATGGGTGATACGGTCTGTCTGTCTGGTATATAAGCCGAGTATGCTTGAAATAAATGATTCGCACAGCAGGAGCTGCAATTGGTGTTCTGGACTCAATAGGAGGGGCTAGGCGGACAAGCGACAGTTAAGGACGCTATACTACCCATACTGATCGAACGTCATTGATTTGGCACACGTTAAGATTAGACAAGTCGTATTCCGATTGGCGGATAATTCACGTGATAAAAAGCCAGACATAAAATCACAACGAATTGGCAACGGCCTTCTTTTATAAAGTCATAACAGCTAGTTATTTATTGATTGCATTTTTCGAATAGAAAAGTGTTTTAACGTATGATTGCCCAATTTAATATATGAACGCTGATTTAGAGAGGAGCGAATTTATTGATCGGAGCAATGATACATAAAATACGTACGAGCAGTCTTGAGTGCGTATCGGCCCTACTACTGCCTAGCCCAGCCCGTTAAGTCCAGAACACAAATAACAGCATCGGCAATATGAATCATTATTCACAAGCATACTGGGTTTATATACTAACCAAACAGACCACATTATACCAAAAAAAATAGAAAAATAACATTTGTACAATAATTGACCAATGTGGCTGTGGATAGGGGGAAAGTAATCAATAATAATAGTTCAAAGGTCAAAATAAGGGTTATGATAAGAGGAACACGAATACGATTAGGTCAGTTATTTAACAACTACACAATAGGAAATAGGCATATTACATTTGTCCATAAATAGACCTCAGATTTACCATTCATAATTCACCAGGGGATATAACAAAAAGAAAAGAAGGAACACTTCAATCTCATCTGGATTTTTCTTTATCAGGTATTTTGAAAGATAAACTATACAAAATTTAATTAATGAATCTATAAGTACAACTGATCTCTTTTTGTTTTAATATGTGGAATATTGGAAACATTTCAAACTGTAAATTATAAAATATTATTGTTTCAAATAACTATCACAAAATACCTGTTACCATAAATTAATGGAAATTATTGTAGTCTACAATTACGACTAATACAATCAACAATAAATGAGTCCATTTTACTTTTTCTCCGAATTAAAAATGACAAGAACTAAATTAACTTTTATCAAACTAATATTTAATATCAGAAGGGGTTTTTGTGGATATTATAGTACTTTTAATAGTTGAGATCATTAGTCAATTGAAGTCAGACAACCATACAAAACCTGGAAGCACTGGATGGCGCTGTCACTCAATTTCGTGGATCGGTTGAAGTTAGACATTAACACCGTTGGATGCCGGCTTAGTGGTCTAGAGGCTAAGCGCTCGCGCGCAAGACTGATAGGTCCTGGGTTCCAGTCTCGCGAGGTGGGATCGTGGGTGAGCACTACTAAGGAGTCTCACAATAGGACGAAACGGCCGTTCAGTGCTTCCAGGTTTTCCATGGTGGTCTAGCTTCAATTGACTCACGATCTCAACTATTAAAATTAACATATAAAAATTACGTGTAGAATAAATCTGTATAAAATTCGAAATGGAATTAATAATTTTCAATTCCTATAATTTAAAACGGTAGATGAAATGACGACTGTTATAATTGTAATTTTTGCTATATAAACGACCCAGCTATTCCTATTGCTTAGTATTCTTATACAATCACACTCGACAAGACCCCAAAATCAGAACACGTTGAACAGGAATGAAATTGTATTCAAAATAACAATGATAAGTGAACAGCAATCAATAGTTTAAATAATGTTCATATATTTATAGTATATACATAAGAAGCTTCTAGATTTTTCTGCAATAATATGCCCGGGCTGATCGGTTTAGAATTAGCCAATCAGCGCGCAGCAACACCATCATGCATAAAACATGCTTAATCCAATCTATATCCCACTAACAACGACAAAACTGGGAGACTTATTCAAGAGTCTAAATAGTAAAATTAGGTGATCATATGGAGTTTGTCATGCTGTAATAAACTCCGGAATTAGTTTTTCCTGAGATCCATAATGAATACCATCCACAAATCATAAGATATTGGTATGATTTAACCTGAGTAATTTATAATCATACATAACTTACTGATTATGTTCGAATAAAATCTGATGCAATCCCACAGTCTCTAAAGTAATACAACTGATATATCTTCATATGGAGAACTGTTTTCAAATTGATAGATCTGTTCACAAATCATTTTAATTACTTATTTTATATGATTACCTAATATGAACAGTGAATCAGTAAGAGAGCATGGACTTGTAGTGACCTGCTTTTCTCAACGAGAATACGATTGGAATAATGTAAACAATTATTATTATAACCAATTGTACCAGTGAATGTTTTACCGTACTCGTTATTGTTTAACTGCATCAAAGTCACTTCTCGTTCCGCTATCCATCTTGTTGGTTTGAACTTTCTCACACTCTGCTCTTATTGCCTGTAATCTTTGAAGCGTCTCGATATTCATTCGATACCACGAGATTGACAATAAATACACTCTATCTGGACCAGTTACAGTCTTCTGGTTTGCGAGTTATCAAAGGTACCAAGTCATTTTTGGGGGCATGATCTTATTGTAGTGGTGATCATAGTCAATCCATACTCGACGCCATCTACAGACTAAAGAGATCATATCAATGGTTTTACGGCATTAAATTACCTTGTCTAAAGTACTTTATGATAATCATATTTGTTTTTTTCGAAATAATTTGCATGATTGATTTCATTATTGATCGTTTCTCCAAATAAATTCAGACTAAAGTTTTCAACTGGGCGTTGAATTATTTAAAACAGGAACGCACTATAATTCTACTAAATAAACATTTTTTTTCAATTATTGATCTACATATTCTCATTATTGATGTAATATGATTCCTTTTTATTTTTCATTTCATATAGACTTTGATCTATGTAAATGGATATATGATACATTGCATTAACTGTAGTAAATTCTGAAATTACTATTTTACCGAATATTCTGAGCGATCTTTAACTCTTAATAAACCGTATTGTAGGGTCGTGGATACTCACTATACGGAAGTCTTCCAACGCTTTCATGTTTTAAAGGTTTGTCCAACTTAAATCGATAAATTATAATTCCAAAACCCTTTACTTGGACAGATTACATAAATTATTGACTGGTAAAATCGAATAAGTGATGAAGTTTGAGTACGTTTACTGAAATTTAGGACAAACAGAAGAACATCTAATATGTTACTAAATCTAACGAATAATACAAGATGACACTTCAACAATGACAACCCCATACAAATAAGAAGACAGAAGACAGGAAATTGCAAAAGAGCTATAATTTCAGGAAATGATGATAAGGTAATTAAACATTACAGAACATGTTATTTTACAAAACAACGTAACCAATAGAATTTAATATCACTTACCTGTCATCTTTGTGTCTCAGTAATATTGAGGTGTGAAAGGTAACAGTAATAATTTTTATTACTTTAACTGTAACAACTGTATCAAGAAGTAAAAATACTTTTCATGATAGGATGAAATACCGGGAATACAAGCTGACATATTACATCCCAATCAGATAGAATTATATTCCTGCTTTACGAATGACACGTTTGTAATTGGACATGGAAACATTATAAATAAGTTTATGAAAGTCTATGGGTTTCGTAATTTTGGCACGCATCGAAATACAGAATTGTCATATATATTTTTTAATCTGAAATACTGAGAAACTGGTTCATAGTTCTATCTAAGTTTGATATCAGCTTTAACTAATAACTTTTTTTAATCTTACCTTGGTTTTGTATTTCTCATACTAATTGCAATTAAATGAATTCAGGATTTAAGATCAAGAGGTCATTACTAAGTTACTGCAATAATCTCCTACAGAGATTAAACTGATTCCTACATAGAATAAAAGTTTATTCTTTCATGGTGATTTACAATTTTATCTCTTAGTATTTTTGTTGGAGTTTTGTTCTCTGAGCTGGATAGTTTGGTCGTGGAGCTTTCATCGTCCTTCTGAACGACATCATCAGCACAAACTTCGAGTAGAAGTGAAGTGTTTGAATTTCTCCACATGTGATTCACAGCTTGTCCTCTGCACCTCAATGTTGATTGGTCCTTATTGACCTTAAATCTGTCACTGTTTATTTCTTTGTTTTGGTTGTATCTCCTATTGGTTTGATTTTTGTTCCTATGTTCCTGCATAATTTTCTTGATTGGTTGACAGAATGGATTGATTTCAATATGTTTGTTTATTGCTGATTGACCTGAGTGCCAAGCTTCTAAAAA
Source organism: Schistosoma rodhaini (assembly GCA_944470415.2). Classification (NCBI taxonomy): domain Eukaryota; kingdom Metazoa; phylum Platyhelminthes; class Trematoda; order Strigeidida; family Schistosomatidae; genus Schistosoma; species Schistosoma rodhaini. The sequence goes on along the minus strand of OX104036.1, from coordinate 14,831,825 downwards.
TTCTCTGGTATTTTTGGAATTGCCTCTGTCCAAAATCTGCACATTTTTCCAGTCGAATGAGTGTCCGCAGATATCCACGTGCATTGATATAAATGAAGACATGTCATGGCGTTTGACTGCTAATTGGTGTTCATGCAGGCTAAGATGAAGAGGGCGTTCGCTTTTTTCCGATGTAGTGTTTGTCGCACAGGTGTTTCCCACAAACCAACAAAATCCCTCCACTCAATCTTAAGCAAACCAAAGGATGAAATGACAAAAGAAGACAAACCAAACATCATTTACAAAATAAATTGTGCCAACTGCGACAAACACTATAAGAACCAATCAACATCGTGGTGCAGAGGACAAGCTGTGAATCACATGTGGAGAAATTCAAACACTTCACTTCTACTCGAAGTTTGTGCTGATGATGTCTTTCAGAAGAACGATGAAAGCCCCACGACCAAACCATCCAGCTCAGAGAACAAAATTCCATCAAAACCACCCACCTGAGCTACAAATCTTCTCCACCATATCAACATCTCTTAGTATCTTTAATCAGCATATTAAATTATTTCGACTGGGACATGTTTACCCTGTTTTTATTTTTAAGGTTATGAACATTGTACAGAGGATTAGTAATGTACGTAACTTTTTTTCAACTTGACGTTTTGCTATGAACCAATTAAGAAAGCTTGAAAAAATCTAGGAATAATAAAAATAGTCTTGTTACTAGTATGTAGAGTGAGTGATTTCTGTCAACAACTGCTTCTTATAGTAACATTTAACCTTCACAAATGGACTTTTATGTCTTATTAGACGTATTTAAGTCAAACCGACTTAAATACAAACACAAATAAAAGGAGAGAAAAAACGAGGAAATATCCAACTATTTAATATGATCAATATTGCCCCCAAAATAAAGAAATGAACATAATTGAAACTGAACAAGAAGTTAACGGGTGTTTTTGAAGTGGTTTTGTTTTATTTCTCAGTATTAAGATAAAAACAAATTATCATTAATGGTAAAAATAGGATTTGATTAGTCGGATGAGCTTTTGAGCTGAGATTACAATAGTTCTTACCACAGCAGGTAAAATTGAAACGGACATATTCCTTTAGAGAACTGTTTGAATTACAGCTATCTGAGCATCCTTTTATTGTTAAATGTGGACTACCAATTGTAAGCGACTATTAGGTAATATGGGAAGATAGCAAAACAAAAGTGTGTCAAAAATAATGAGTGGAAAAGTTACGTTCAAAAACGTAAAATTCAGAAAGGTATAATAATGTGAATGCGTAGCCAGTTTTCTTTATATTTAGCACTATCTGTACTTCTTAACCACATAACCATTTTAAATTTTTCTTTAAAATATTCTAAACTTCATTTATCTTAAATTCATTTAGTATTGTTTGTTTGAATCTTCCCATCGATGTGTTAGGACTGCACCTAGTCAGTCTCTAATCGGCATATGTGCATACTGTGCGTATTGCCTCAATATAGCCTTAATTCACAAGCATGGTAAGCAGAGACGGATAGTGGCTAGCAGGGGAATCCAGGACGTGCGTTTCGTCCTATTTGGGATTCCTCAACTGGATGCACCTGCATCTCAGTGTTGATGTTCACTCTGGGACTCGAACCCAGTACCTTCGCTTCAAACGCCATCGCGTTATTCACTCGGCCACTGAGTCCTGATAGCCACTTGCTTGTGCTTATCTTGGTTAAATTAATCTTATCACTTAATAGTCTCTGTATATGTAAATGAGATGTAGTAGAATTATATCAGATGACATTAATACTCTTTGATTAGTTAGCTTAAATGCATATACTCCATGTAACCGAATAAAAAGACTTGTTCATTAAACCATCAAGTTCGGCTAAAGCGTCAAACAGTGACACAAAACATAGTGGAGATGAGATAAAATATGTCCGTATTCATATAAATTTACTAAGAACAGTTATATTATTCGAGGTTACTCATTCGTATAACCTAACTAACTTTGGTATGAACTGATGTTATGTAAAATTCCTCCTGCATTTACTGTACAAACTTACTAACTTACTTACTTACACCTGTTACTCCTAATGGAGCATAGGCCAACAACCAGCATTCTCCAACTCACTCTGTCCTGGGACTTCCTTTCTAGTTCTATCCAATTTTTGTCCATTTTTCTCATGTCTGTCTCCGATTTTCGGCGCAATATGTTCTTTGGTCTTACTCTTCTCCTTTCCCCTTCAGTATTCCAAGTGAGGATATGCCTTGTGGCGCAGTTGGGTGCTTTCCTCAATGTGTGACCTATCCACCTACAGCGCTTCTTCCTGATTTATCCCTCCGCTGAAATCTGGTTTCTTCCCTCCCACACTAGGTTGTTGCTGATAATATCTAGCCAACGGATCCGAAGTATTTTGCGCAGACAATTGTTACTAAACACCTGTATCTTCTGGATGATGGCTTTCGTAGTTCCCCAAGTTTCCGCCATATGTAGTAGAACTGTCTTGACATTCGTATTGAAAAATTCTGACTTCGATGTTGGTTGTCGGGTGTTTTGAGTTTCAGATGTTTTTTAATTGTAGATAAGCTTCTCTTGCTTTGCCGATCCTCGCCCTCACATCTGCATCAAATCCACCGCGTTCATCAACGATGCTGCCCAGATATGTAAAGGTTTTTACATCCTCAAAAGCTTTTCCGTCAAGTGTGGTCCGATTGATGCATGTTGTGTTGTGACCGAGAATCTTGCTTTTCCATATGTGTATGTTGAGAATCAGTAGCTAAGTGGATAACGCGATGGCATTTGAAGCGAATGGTATTGAGTTCGAGTCCCAGAGTGGACATCAACTCTGAAATGCAGGCCCATTCAGTTGACGAGTCCCAAGTAAGACAAAATGCGCGTCCTGGATTCCACTACTATCCACTTTTAATGTGACCGAGTTTTAATTGAGATTTTTGTACATATTCCACTGACGATGTCAGTGAGATATTTGTAATTTTACCAATGTTTCAGCATACAGAACAGTATAGCACTGAAATATGATTAATCTTATTGCAGTCCGAGATTATCGTAAAAACATTCAGACGTTTACAAGCTTTTCTGGCTATAACTTACGTCTGAACATTCTTTTAGTAGAATCAGCTAAAAGCTCACGATACTACTAAAAGTCCTCGCTAGTTTTTTATTGTGATCTTTCACTTCATCTCAAGAGTTAGTTCTATAAACTTACAAAATAATAGAAATAATTGATTTTTAACAAGAAAAACAGTTGACATGTGTGTATATTTTGTCATATCAGATTATGTATAGTAAAATGAACAGGCTAAATATTCGAACATTAAACTTAAGGTTCATTTATAGTAGTTTATTGCTCAGGATAAAAAGTAGTCGTTAAACCTACGTCTATGCTGTAGGGAACGACGTATTCACAGATATAGTAGATAGGTTCTGTCAGAGGTAAACGACTACTAAACAATGATATACAACTGTACACCATAGTGTTAGGTCGGCTTACAATAAACTCTATCAGAGCCTCCAGAGAGGCTCATAAAGAGCCCAACCAATCAGCGATTAGTTAGAAGCTATGCTACTAAAATAATGAGGTCCTGATTGGCTGTTAAACATACTGCTACTATGGAATCTCAAGGTCATTTTAATTACTATAAAACCCCTGTTTTTCTGTACATAAAGGAACCTTGTAGTAAAGTGATTCTCTGATACTTGTGTCTTTTCTCTTTTTGCGACGTTGCGGGTTCTATCGTTCAAGTAGTCAAGTAGTTTGCGGCATATTAAGAATCAAGGCTCTAGATATAACACATAGTAATAATTTACTAAAAATAAATTTCTTTTCAGGAGCTAAATTACCTATTTTGTATTTCCTAATACTCATTTTGTTAACAAATATGAGATAAATGAACTGTAACAAATGAGAATAATTTTTTGAAAATTTTAATGATATTTTATACATTCTTTGTACTTACAGAACACCACTTACAAGAACTTTTAACTCTCACTAGTGGGGATGAATAATCCATTGGAACCGGACACAAATTACATGCATAACATTTGACTGAAAAGGCTAAAACAGTAGTTTATGAAATATAATAATGATGATGATAATCAGCTATTTTTGTACACAGTTATATATATATATATATATATATATATATATATATATATATACGCTTGAGGCCCCCTGCTAAAGCAAAAACTCTGTTTTCTGATAAAAGTAATTCCTAAAGTGATTGGATTGTATACCGCTTCTTGATTAAATCCATATTTCTACAGTTACTTAACCGTTCTGTAACTCAGTGTTCGGCAAAATGTTGAGGACCGGTCCGTAAGAAATAACCATATAACCAACTAAATGATAACTTACAATTCACATGATGGAAAAGTTAGAATATTTCCCATAAATTTGTAGTATCACCTGGTGTTTTTTTTCACTTCAAAATAAACTGTTGAAACTGTGCATCAGGACCTTGTCTTTGTCACTTTACTAATAAGATAATTCGGTCAGATTCTGCTATTGTTTACTGAAAGTATACAAAATTAGTTCGAGAACAAAATATGCTAACAAACTAGTAGAGTTGCTAAGGTGATCTTCTTATCCCCAATTTTATCTCATACAAATGTAGTTAAAGCATACAGTCACTGAAGTAATATTTTACTAGGGATTTCCTAATGAAATACTTATTGTTTGTAATATTCTGACACATTCTATTTACGTTCAGTGATGGACAGAATATCATTGAATTTACTATGGAATACAAAAGTGATAAAAAACTCAATTTTTTTAGATCTTGGAATCCAACAGGTTCTATACGGGAAGTTACCAATATATTTCTACCGTAAAATCATGTGGAGTGTCGTTGATCTAAGCTATAATATTTTCTCTTCAATAAGTTATAGAAAATGGATTGTTAAAACGCTTCCTGACCATCATTTCATGTTTTACTCCAAGGATAGGTTAGAAGAAGAAATTATCGTCATTGAAAGATGCATATCGATACATAGGTACTCTCATAAGTTCCCAAATAAGTGCACTAAAAAACTGAACGAAGAACATATGCATAGCACAATTGAGAACGAAACTTATTTAGTTCATCTGGAATTAGAAAGTGATAAAATTTTTGGGTGAATGAATCACAGAATAAATAGTGATCATGATGCCCTTAACATTCTAGCATGCATTATTTGAAAAATAAAAACAAGACATTCTGACTTATTTTGATGGAATAGATATTTATGTTCACGACCGGAACAGTATTTAAGCGGATTCACTTAGTATTACACGTTTGAATCTTCTCATTGTTTTTTAGAGCTGCGACTGGTCAATCTCTAATTGGCATGTCAATTTACACATGTTTTAATGTTCAGTCTTGTTTTGAACGAAATAGATTGGAAATAATTTTTAAACAAGTCATTAATATGAAGTGGCAATTGTTTGTCTTTCTAAATTTGCTGTTCTCATGTCTTACCTCATGTACGTAACATTTGTTGTTTGTACATAGTTGACTTTGATTACTAAGATACATAAAAGTGATTTCTTTTCAACCAATTAATAAACATCAAATAACAAATTGTAATTTAATCCACAAATTCATATTTAATAAATCCATATTTAAGTGTTGAAGAGTTGTAATATATAATAAATGTGTTTCTGATCGTTTGGTATAATGGAAAGTAACATAAAGATTTTGTTGACAATATTGGTGTTTGTGATGAATACAGATTATAGTGAGTTTAAAACAATGTTGATAAGTGATTATTCCATCCACTAACGTTTATATTGTGATTTATATTATACAAATGATATTTTCATAATTAAAAGCGTGAGTCAATTGAAGCTAGACAACCAGGGAAAACCTGGAAGCACTGGACGGCCGTTTCGTCCAATTGTTGGACCCCTCAGCAGTGCGCATCCACGAGATTCAAATCCAGGACCTACCAGTCGAGCGACAGAGCACTTAACCGATAGACCACTGAGTCAGCATCCATGATGTTCAATTATCAAAATACTAAATCTCCACAAACACCCAATTCTGATAATATAAATTATATGCTTTTTATTGAAAGTAACATGTCAACTGAAATGTTTGTCACGATTATAATTAAGGTTGTTTAATTTCATAGCATACATTCTTAATTTCACTGAAATTTGTAAAGAAATTTACACTACGCCATGGGGAATATAAAAACAATGTGAACAAACTTCATTTGGTATTATTTGCTTAAATCTTCTCATCGATGTGTTAGGACTGCAACTGGTCAATCTCTAATTGGCATATGTGCATACTGTGTGTATTGCCTCGATATAGCCTAAATTCACAAGCATTGTGAGCAAAGATGGATAGTGGCTAGCAGGGGAATCCAGGAGGCGCATTTTGTCTTGTTTGGGACTCGTCAGCTGGATGTACCTTAACCTCAGATTTGATGTTAACTCTGGGACTCAGTAGCTGAGTGGATAATGCGATGTCGTTCGAAGCGAACGGTAATGGGTTCGAGTCCCAGAGTGAATATCAACTCTGCGATGCAGGTACATCCAGCTGACGAGTCCCAAATAAGACGAAACGCGCGTCATGGATTCCACTGCTAGTCACTATCCATCTTTTCTTACATTATTTAAGCAAGTTGCATTTAGAGCACTCAATACTTAGACTCAATCTAACCTTGATATGTTTTGCTTGTAGCTGACTATCAATCGATGAGCTTTGTAATTCTTTTTTCAATAATAACCGTGCTCTTTTTATCACTGTCATTTATATGTGTGCTTCACTTTGTTTTCTAAAAAACGCGATTCATTTACAATTCCTGTACATATTGAATATTTCTATTCACACATTACTCTTAGCAATATATATAATACAAATAACAATAAAAACGTTAGTGGATGAAATAATCACTTATCAACATTGTTTTAAACTCACTATAATCTGTATTCATCACAAACACCAATATTGTCAACAAAATCTTTATGTTACTTTCCATTATACCAAACGATCAGAAACACATTTATTATATATTACAACTCTTCAACATTTAAATATGGATTTTACATCATAGTTTGTAAATAAAATAAATAAATAGATAAATTTATGGATCAAGTTATGATTTTCAATTTGACGTTTATTAGTTAATGCTTTTATAAGTAATTTGAGTAAATAGTTACATTAGTATACTTCAGAGAAGGACTGTTTGAACAATACATTAGTTCTGAACAATTAATAAATATGAAATTTGAGAACTTTGTACTTATAATAACTACAATGTCAATAAAACTATGTGCTAAACTGATTGTTAAACCACAATTTTTAAGTGGGATGGTTAACATCCAAAGATTAATTGAATTAAGTATGTGGTTGATAGTATAAATCGCTTCGATTTTTTTCATTTCCTAGACTATATAATGACAATGCAATATGTCTTACTGTTATAACGATTGCGTGCGTTCTTGCTCAGTTGATATATATGAACATGCTGATCCCCTCCAATCAGAGAGGAGCGAATTATCGATCAGAGCTATGATACACAAAAGCCGAATGAGCAGTCTTGAGTACTTATCAGTCCTGCCTTCTGTCTAGCCCAGACAGTTAAGTCCAGAATACTAATAACAGCCTCTGCAATATGAATCATTATTCTCAAACATACTGGGCTTATATACCAACCAGACAGACCATATCGTACCATAAAATAAGAAACAACATTTGTACAAGACTCGGACAAATGTAGCTGTGATTAGGGGAACAGTAGTTAATGGACTAGGGATAACTCAAAAATGGTAAATCCTATAATATAAGTCTATAGGTCAAAATAAAGCTTATAATAAGAGAGACACAAATATGAATAGTTTAGTTACTTAACAATTATACAACAGGAAATATACATACCATATTGGTCCATTAATAGTTCTAAAGGTTACCATTCATAAATCTCCACGGGATATAACACTTTAATACATTTCATTGTAAAACTTTACGTTAACATATTACTGAACCCAGTTTCAAAATTATCCTTCTTCATCTAATATATATGATGTTCTCCTTCATTTTAAGTCAGCCTCAAAATTCATGAAACAACTTTAGTATATTAATTTAGTTTTATTGCTACATTTGATTAACCATTGCTATCATTGATGATTATTTATATGAATAACTTCTTTTAGGTATTTTCATTAATAGTCTATAAACGGCTGTTTTCACGTAACTTAGGACATCAAGATTTGTCTTTGTAGAAACTTGTCGCCATGTCTTTTAGTTACTTTTTCACTAAACATTTTCTTAGCTTATAATTGATTGATTGATTTATGTTCCCCTTACACATTTGAACGATTGACTTAGCACTCTCTCCGCACTTATTATTTCATGCTAAATTCTTATTATTTTATGTATTACGTGATTTCTGATTGGACATTTAATTTGATCATTAATTCTATGATTATTTCTCTTACAATACCTTATCTGCATGTTTTCCAACCATTATCCTCATAATTTCATTTGACCTAAAACTGGCACCAGATAGACACAACATGTTGGCCGTCTTAACATTGATACACTCAAGTGCTAAGATTACATTTTTTCAGTGATCTAAACAGTTGGATTATTAATTTGGAACTACATGAAAAATAATCGGAAAGAATATTCACATTTTTAAAACAAGTTCAACAACTTGACACCTTAGGATGAATTTTCCTAGCCCTTAAATAATCTTTCAAATTCATTATTCATACACTTTAAACTGCAATAGAACCAAGGCCCCACTTTAACCTGTAACATTCTTTAATTCATTTATTTATATACTACTGATTTTATCAATTGTAATACAACAGTTATTGATTTATAGCTGTAAAGTCTGATTATGAAGTTATTAGAAACAATTATTTGCTCAAATGTTTCTTGTCTTAGAATACTCTTTGATTACTTTTGTTTCCAATAAAATAGGAATTTTTAAACATATTGGGAAAGCTTAACAACCGATAGGCGTTGGGCTTGTAGTGCCGTGCTTCGTTAATCATTCACCTCGATAATCGTTATAATACAAATCTTAACGGTGCATAAAAACCAGATGGCAAAGAGAAGCGACAGCTACAGTTTTATTAACTAATGACGCAGGCCAGAAAATTATAAGCACATGAGTAAACATCAGCGAGCAAAACAAAAATGACATGCTTTGGAGATGGCGGCTAAGCCAACTCACTTTAATCAAGCATTAATCAATATTTATAATCAAACAAGAATAAATGACAACATGTGATAAATAGGATATGAAGTGTACACACACCTACGCTCACATAAAAATGGTCAGGGTTAATAAGTGAATAATTAACAAGGTGAGAACATGACTCATGATGAACAGGTGAATTGACTTGTCCAGAAGTTAGAATAAGGCATATGGGCTTAGCATAACAACCGATACTACAGGCTATTCTCTCATAAGGTGACTACATGTTGCATTTTACGGAATGTGTCCTATGTCAGGAGTTCCCATATGTCATCAGCATGTTGTTGAAATTCAAATGATCTCATAAATTTTCTAAGTATATTCATGTCCATTGTCATAGTGTGAGTGAATTGCAACGTGAACTTCAGTGAGTCACTGAGATATCAGGTGAGTTGAAGATCCAATCACATGGGTAGCTAGATGGATAAACAGGTCCAAATTGAGTAAATTTCGTTGCTAACATAGTCTTACTGTTGTATAGATTCTGTCTGTAAGATTAATTCTCATCCCTTTCTGTTGCTCCATTAGTAAATCTAAAGCTCCAGTAAATTAATGTTCAGATAGCTTATTTTTTATAAAGTTGATGTCTGACTTAGCCAATTAGATACCATTTGAAAACTTGAATTGTCGATTCAAACTCTTCACTGAATTAAAACCATACTCAATCTTTGTCAACATGCGATATTTAATGACAAATCGTTGTTGAATTTTTATGATTCTGTTGATTAATACCTTACGTTATGGTCTCATCTAAAAATGCCCTCAATTTGCTGACCCATCCTTTCTTATGATCAACTCATTTCGTTCTGTTAATTCATACAATTTTACGGCTGTTTTCACGTAACTGAGGTCATCAAGATTCGTTTTTGTAGAAACTTGTCGCCATGTCTTTTAGTTACTTTTTCACTAAACATTTTCATAGCAATCAAAAAATAACTATTCAACCTTGGACGAGTTTTTATTGATCCCCGGTTTCTAACCTTCACTTGTTTAAAATATAGAATGTTGATCTTTCGTGGATAATCAATAACACTTCAAAGCTGTTTGAAGCTGAAAATGAAAACAACGACATAAATGACTTCATGTTTTTCTGGAATGACTTTTATTCTTGTTGACAGTTTGTTGTTTATAAAATTGATGACTGTCTTAGCCGATTAGATAACATTTGAATCAAAACCACACTCAAAGGTAACTAAAAGACATCAGAAAACATCAACTAAATTATTTCACAGTTAAACTAGATTCGTGGTTACTTGATCTCATGCCATGCTTCGTTGAATGATGAATGAAAGTGTACACAGAGTATTGTCACAAGAAGAAGTTAGACATCACAATGAAACGTTTGAAATTTCACAAGACTTAGACTGTCAACTGTTTACATGGAACCTGTTTAGCAAGTTGTGAATCACATTCGCTCACATGTTTAGGAAATCCTATGTTGTATTTGGTGCTCACAATAATCGACAGTTCACAATAACAAACGAAAGAAAAACAAATTGGCAATCGAAGAAAACAATATCTAATTGTTTTCTTTGTAGAGAAATTCATGAGAAGCAATTCAAACAACAGCAACAACAACAAGTAGTCAACAACAATTTGTTAGTGAATATCACATGTTGACAAAGATTGAGTGTGGTTTTGATTCAAATGTTATCTAATCGGCTAAGACAGTCATCAATTTTATAAACAACAAACTGTCAACAAGAATAAAAGTCATTCCAGAAAAACATGAAGTCATTTATGTCGTTGTTTTCATTTTCAGCTTCAAACAGCTTTGAAGTGTTATTGATTATCCACGAAAGATCAACATTCTATATTTTACACAAGTGAAGGTTAGAAACCGGGGATCAATAAAAACTCGTCCAAGGTTGAATAGTTATTTTTTGATTGCTATGAAAATGTTTAGTGAAAAAGTAACTAAAAGACAGGGAGACAAGTTTCTACAAAAACGAATCTTGATGACCTCAGTTACGTGAAAACAGCCGTAAAATTGTATGAATTAACAGAACGAAATGAGTTGATCATAAGAAAGGATGGGTCAGCAAATTGAGGGCATTTTTAGATGAGACCATAACGTAAGGTATTAATCAACAGAATCATAAAAATTCAACAACGATTTGTCATTAAATATCGCATGTTGACAAAGATTGAGTGTGGTTTTAATTCAGTGAAGAGTTTGAATCGACAATTCAAGTTTTCAAATGGTATCTAATTGGCTAAGTCAGACATCAACTTTATAAAAAATAAGCTATCTGAACATTAATTTACTGGAGCTTTAGATTTACTAATGGAGCAACAGAAAGGGATGAGAATTAATCTTACAGACAGAATCTATACAACAGTAAGACTGTGTTAGCAATGAGAGTTACTCAATTTGGACCTGTTTATCCATCTAGCTACCCACGTGTTTGGAAACCGGGGTTCAATAAAATCTCTTCCAAGGTTGAATAGTTATTTTTTGATTGCTATGAAAATGTTTAGTGAAAAAGTAACTAAAAGACATGGCGACAAGTTTCTACAAAAACGAATCTTGATGACCTCAGTTACGTGAAAACAGCCGTAAAATTGTATGAATTAACAGAACGAAATGAGTTGATCATAAGAAAGGATGGGTCAGCAAATTGAGGGCATTTTTAGATGAGACCATAACGTAAGGTATTAATCAACAGAATCATAAAAATTCAACAACGATTTGTCATTAAATATCGCATGTTGACAAAGATTGAGTGTGGTTTTAATTCAGTGAAGAGTTTGAATCGACAATTCAAGTTTTCAAATGGTATCTAATTGGCTAAGTCAGACATCAACTTTATAAAAAATAAGCTATCTGAACATTAATTTACTGGAGCTTTAGATTTACTAATGGAGCAACAGAAAGGGATGAGAATTAATCTTACAGACAGAATCTATACAACAGTAAGACTGTGTTAGCAATGAGAGTTACTCAATTTGGACCTGTTTATCCATCTAGCTACCCACGTGTTTGGAAACCGGGGTTCAATAAAATCTCTTCCAAGGTTGAATAGTTATTTTTTGATTGCTATGAAAATGTTTAGTGAAAAAGTAACTAAAAGACATGGCGACAAGTTTCTACAAAAACGAATCTTGATGACCTAAGTTACGTGAAAACAGCCGTAAAATTGTATGAATTAACAGAATGAAATGAGTTGATCATAAGAAAGGATGAGTCAACAAATTAAGGGAATTTTTAGATGAGACCATAACGTAAGGTATTAATCAACAGAATCATAAAGAAAATGGAAGTTTCTGGGACTTTTCGAGATCTGTTTGAATGGATATTATCTCAAAATATTGTTTGAGTATTGATCACTTTTTACGACTTTGAAATATTAAGTCCATCATCAAGCAGACAACCGACAATTGAACTTTTATAGTCATAACATTCTGTTTACACGTCGTATCAGTCCGTAAATTTACGCGTGATCTGTATTAATTCTCAGAATAAAAATACTTACAATTGTTATTGATATGAACGGAAATTCAGATGGGCAAAACAACCAAATCGGAAATGAATCTAGTGATTTAAACTAGAGACGGGTTGTTGTTTTATTTACTTAACCTTTTAATGATTATCTTTATAATTTCGAAGATGAATAATAAATATTACCAAGTAAAATGTGGATGCGCACTGCTGTGGAGTCCCATAATAGGACGAAACGGCCGTCCAGTGCTTCCAGGTTTTCCAAGGTGGTCTAGCTTCAATTGACTCATGATTTCAACTATGAAAATATTACACTTTTGTTAAGATGTGAAAATGCATCAAATTTAATAGTATACGTAAATACAAATTCAGCTTTATTGTTGAATTGAATAAATGATCAGAGGAAAAAAACAATCATAATTGTTTTATATATAGTTGAGATCATAAGTCAATTGAAGCCAGACCACCATGGAAAACACAAATTCCTATGCTACAATTTAATAGTGATAATTTTTATGATTCTAGTCAAATTTGCAAAGATTGAAAGTGATAAAGATCGACGTCAATTGTAGTTTGAAAATTCATAAGTCAATAAACATACTGTAGGATAGAGTTTTTTATATTTAAATGGTTAGCTCTGAATGTGATAGAGATGTTAGATTGCTTTTTCAATAATATCTACATTAAAAACCAGTGTAACAATGAACTAAAATTCTCAACTGAGGAACAGATTAAGTTTCTGTCGTTCAGAAGGACGATGAAATCTCCAAGATCAAATCGTCCATCTCAGAGAACAAAACTCCATCAAAATCATCCACCTGAGCTACAAATCTTCTCTAGAATCGTGATTATTTAATTGTAGACCAAAGTATGATAATGTAGTAAAATAAGGTGCGCAAATAAATGTTCACAAATAGAGTTTTAAAGTTTAAACACACCATATAATGCATAACATTCAACACCATCGAACATTCTGATGTATCTAAATAGATATCAGAAAAATTTTTTTAAAAAAACAGTAATAATAATCAGAAGGGGTTTTGTTGAGATTTCAGTATTTTCATAGTTGAAATCATGAGTCAATTGAAGCTAGACCACCATGGAAAACCTGGAAGCACTGAACGGCCGTTTTTTCCTAATGTGGCACCCCTCAGCAGTGCACGTTCAAGATCCCTCCTCGCGAGATTCGAACCCAGGACAATAACACAGATAATAGTTCAGTTTGTGTCATTCAAACATCGAGAATAGCGATTTATATTTCGTAAAATGATAATGTGCTTTTTTTACTCGATATTTCAACAATTTATTTCAAACTATGGTCTCATTCAATTTCAAAACTGATCAACAATGAAATCAGTCATGTTAATTATTCTATCGGCAATTAAGAATATCGGAAAATCAATTAGGTGATTCATTATGATACCGTTAAATATTTGATGCACATTAACTAATTCATGAAAGCTATTTAGTTTCTTGTAAGAATATGTAACTTGAATAAATTATCTGTTATGATAATATTTGAGCAAATTGGTCGGTTTGAAAATGGTTCTGATAATGTTTTTGACTCCTTAGGTCAAAGGATATCGATGCTACAAAAACAACAACAACAACAACAACAAATTAGAAAATTTATGAGATCATTTGAATTTCAACAACATGCTGATGACATATGGGAACTCCTGACATAGGACACATTCCGTAAAATGCAACATGTAGTCACCTTATGAGAGAATAGCCTGTAGTATCGGTTGTTATGCTAAGCCCATATGCCTTATTCTAACTTCTGGACAAGTCAATTCACCTGTTCATCATGAGTCATGTTCTCACCTTGTTAATTATTCACTTATTAACCCTGACCATTTTTATGTGAGCGTAGGTGTGTGTACACTTCATATCCTATTTATCACATGTTGTCATTTATTCTTGTTTGATTATAAATATTGATTAATGCTTGATTAAAGTGAGTTGGCTTAGCCGCCATCTCCAAAGCATGTCATTTTTGTTTTGCTCGCTGATGTTTACTCATGTGCTTATAACTTTCTGGCCTGCGTCATTAGTTAATAAAACTGTAGCTGTCGCTTCTCTTTGCCATCTGGTTTTTATGCACCGTTAAGATTTGTATTATAACGATTATCGAGGTGAATGATTAACGAAGCACGGCACTACAAGCCCAACGCCTATCGGTTGTTAAGCTTTCCCAATATGTTTAAAAATTCCTATTTTATTGGAAACAAAAGTAATCAAAGAGTATTCTAAGACAAGAAACATTTGAGCAAATAATTGTTTCTAATAACTTCATAATCAGACTTTACAGCTATAAATCAATAACTGTTGTATTACAATTGATAAAATCAGTAGTATATAAATAAATGAATTAAAGAATGTTACAGGTTAAAGTGGGGCCTTGGTTCTATTGCAGTTTAAAGTGTATGAATAATGAATTTGAAAGATTATTTAAGGGCTAGGAAAATTCATCCTAAGGTGTCAAGTTGTTGAACTTGTTTTAAAAATGTGAATATTCTTTCCGATTATTTTTCATGTAGTTCCAAATTAATAATCCAACTGTTTAGATCACTGAAAAAATGTAATCTTAGCACTTGAGTGTATCAATGTTAAGACGGCCAACATGTTGTGTCTATCTGGTGCCAGTTTTAGGTCAAATGAAATTATGAGGATAATGGTTGGAAAACATGCAGATAAGGTATTGTAAGAGAAATAATCATAGAATTAATGATCAAATTAAATGTCCAATCAGAAATCACGTAATACATAAAATAATAAGAATTTAGCATGAAATAATAAGTGCGGAGAGAGTGCTAAGTCAATCGTTCAAATGTGTAAGGGGAACATAAATCAATCAATCAATTATAAGCTAAGAAAATGTTTAGTGAAAAAGTAACTAAAAGACATGGCGACAAGTTTCTACAAAGACAAATCTTGATGACCTAAGTTACGTGAAAACAGCCGTTTATAGACTATTAATGAAAATACCTAAAAGAAGTTATTCATATAAATAATCATCAATGATAGCAATGGTTAATCAAATGTAGCAATAAAACTAAATTAATATACTAAAGTTGTTTCATGAATTTTGAGGCTGACTTAAAATGAAGGAGAACATCATATATATTAGATGAAGAAGGATAATTTTGAAACTGGGTTCAGTAATATGTTAACGTAAAGTTTTACAATGAAATGTATTAAAGTGTTATATCCCGTGGAGATTTATGAATGGTAACCTTTAGAACTATTAATGGACCAATATGGTATGTATATTTCCTGTTGTATAATTGTTAAGTAACTAAACTATTCATATTTGTGTCTCTCTTATTATAAGCTTTATTTTGACCTATAGACTTATATTATAGGATTTACCATTTTTGAGTTATCCCTAGTCCATTAACTACTGTTCCCCTAATCACAGCTACATTTGTCCGAGTCTTGTACAAATGTTGTTTCTTATTTTATGGTACGATATGGTCTGTCTGGTTGGTATATAAGCCCAGTATGTTTGAGAATAATGATTCATATTGCAGAGGCTGTTATTAGTATTCTGGACTTAACTGTCTGGGCTAGACAGAAGGCAGGACTGATAAGCACTCAAGACTGCTCATTCGGCTTTTGTGTATCATAGCTCTGATCGATAATTCGCTCCTCTCTGATTGGAGGGGATCAGCATGTTCATATATATCAACTGAGCAAGAACGCACGCAATCGTTATAACAGTAAGACATATTGCATTGTCATTATATAGTCTAGGAAATGAAAAAAATCGAAGCGATTTATACTATCAACCACATACTTAATTCAATTAATCTTTGGATGTTAACCATCCCACTTAAAAATTGTGGTTTAACAATCAGTTTAGCACATAGTTTTATTGACATTGTAGTTATTATAAGTACAAAGTTCTCAAATTTCATATTTATTAATTGTTCAGAACTAATGTATTGTTCAAACAGTCCTTCTCTGAAGTATACTAATGTAACTATTTACTCAAATTACTTATAAAAGCATTAACTAATAAACGTCAAATTGAAAATCATAACTTGATCCATAAATTTATCTATTTATTTATTTTATTTACAAACTATGATGTAAAATCCATATTTAAGTGTTGAAGTGTTGTAACATACGGAATGTGTCCTATAAGAAGTGTACACACACCTACGCTCACATAAAAATGGTCAGGGTTAATAAGTGAATAATTAACAAGGTGAGAACATGACTCATGATGAACAGGTGAATTGACTTGTCCAGAAGTTAGAATAAGGCATATGGGCTTAGCATAACAACCGATACTACAGGCTATTCTCTCATAAGGTGACTACATGTTGCATTTTACGGAATGTGTCCTATGTCAGGAGTTCCCATATGTCATCAGCATGTTGTTGAAATTCAAATGATCTCATAAATTTTCTAAGTATATTCATGTCCATTGTCATAGTGTGAGTGAATTGCAACGTGAACTTCAGTGAGTCACTGAGGTATCGGATGAGTTGAAGATCCAATCACATGGGTAGCTAGATGGATAAACAGGTCCAAATTGAGTAACTCTCATTGCTAACATAGTCTTACTGTTGTATAGATTCTGTCTGTAAGATTAATTCTCAACCCTTTCTGTTGCTCCATTAGTGAATCTAAAGCTCCAGAAATTAATGTTCAGATAGCTTATTTTTAATAAAGTTGATGTCTGACTTAGCCAATTAGATACCATTTGAAAACTTGAATTGTCGATTCAAACTCTTCACTGAATTAAAACCACACTCAATCTTTGTCAACATGCGATATTTAATGACAAATCGTTGTTGAATTTTTATGATTCTGTTGATTAATACCTTACGTTATGGTCTCATCTAAAAATGCCCTCAATTTGCTGACCCATCCTTTCTTATGATCAACTCATTTCGTTCTGTTAATTCATACAATTTTACGGCTGTTTTCACGTAACTGAGGTCATCAAGATTCGTTTTTGTAGAAACTTGTCGCCATGTCTTTTAGTTACTTTTTCACTAAACATTTTCATAGCAATCAAAAAATAACTATTCAACCTTGGACGAGTTTTTATTGATCCCCGGTTTCTAACCTTCACTTGTTTAAAATATAGAATGTTGATCTTTCGTGGATAATCAATAACACTTCAAAGCTGTTTGAAGCTGAAAATGAAAACAACGACATAAATGACTTCATGTTTTTCTGGAATGACTTTTATTCTTGTTGACAGTTTGTTGTTTATAAAATTGATGACTGTCTTAGCCGATTAGATAACATTTGAATCAAAACCACACTCAATCTTTGTCAACATGTGATATTCACTAACAAATTGTTGTTGACTACTTGTTGTTGTTGCTGTTGTTTGAATTGCTTCTCATGAATTTCTCTACAAAGAAAACAATTAGATATTGTTTTCTTCGATTGCCAATTTGTTTTTCTTTCGTTTGTTATTGTGAACTGTCGATTATTGTGAGCACCAAATACAACATAGGATTTCCTAAACATGTGAGCGAATGTGATTCACAACTTGCTAAACAGGTTCCATGTAAACAGTTGACAGTCTAAGTCTTGTGAAATTTCAAACGTTTCATTGTGATGTGTAACTTCTTCTTGTGACAATACTCTGTGTACACTTTCATTCATCATTCAACGAAGCATGGCATGAGATCAAGTAATCACGAATCTAGTTTAACTGTGAAATAATTTAGTTGATGTTTTCTGGAGGCTACTGTTTCCAGATATCTATTTGATGACCGCCAATCAGCTCACTGTCTGTGATATATGAAGTAGTTTAATAACTATTAAGTTGTGCAATCATCCGAATCTGATACTGATGAGCAAGCCGACCATACTCAAACTCAAACCAGCTACTTGGGTCAAAAGAAATCAAGAAGCTTTAATCGACTAATTGAAGTCGAAAATATGCTCACAACTTATACATAAATATATATCAATTATTACGTAACATGTTGCTAACGTAGTAATTTGTTGTAATATAGTAGCGTTGTTCAAACGCTAATCGGTAAACAACAGTTTATTTGTTGTACGAAAGTGCTAAAGTAAATGCTATCCTAACAAGTTTCACTTGAAACACAATCAATCGTTATGAACTCGTTAACTGTAAATGATGGAACTCATTCCATACAGACATGTCAGTCTTGACGCGTAAGGCTATTCATAGCTATCAGCCAAGGGATTCTCATGTAAACCGTCATCATATTCCTGATCTAGTAAATTACTTGATTTAAATTTGATTTTTTTGGTATTATAGGCTAACTAATTCAAATTAATTTCTGAAAATGTAATGCCATCGATGAAATGAAGAATTTATATAAGTTTACATCTAGGAAAGATTCTCAACTTATAAATTTATTCAATTAACAAAGTTCTACTTTCCGAAATCCTCATCAATAGACAGTGATAAATAGAATCGATCACGATCGTATTAAATATGTCAAGTTTGATGATTTAATTTTAAAGTTTTTACTATTATTTCCAGAGAAGCCATCAGTACTAACTTCAGAAATGAAAATATGAACTATTAGAATGTAACCACTAAGAGTTAATTATTTAACCTGTCAGTGAAGAATATGGTTAAGTATTTGCAGTAACTATGTTGTCACTGTCCGGATATGGATCTTGATTATTCTTTCCTCCAGCATCTTTACTGACCCTATATTGACTTAACAATTTTCCATGAAGTGATAAAATACGTTTATTGCCATATGTCGGTTGGTTTCTAAATATCATTAGAGTAATACTCTTAAAAATCATTTGATCTTCTTTGCGCCACTTTTAACTAACATACAATTCAGTTACTGAACGAATTAATATGATTATGTGAACACATAAAAATTATCACAATGTGTCATAATAAACAGTTCATAGCATGTCATTTCAGTTTTTGGATTATTATTCTACCAAACAAATTTGACAGACATTATTTGTTAATAAATGCCAACTGGCAAGAAATATAAATTTGCGTGTTCTCATCGATTGCCTTCAGTAATTTAATAAACTCAACTTCTGACATTACTCGACTAGCTTAGTGATTTGAATCAAAGGTATAATGAGTTGTTCATTAAATTACTATTTAATAATAGTTATCATAATTAGTTGGTGAATCTATGGATTAAAGCGCGTGGAACAGGTTATTCTAACATTAACAATAGGTTTATGTATAGAATAATTAATTGGTCTAGTTTTCCCTTTTAACCAAAAATTGCTTCAATCATATAATATATATATATATATATATATATATATATTGCATATTGAATCGCTTGGTTGGATGTAAAGGATAGTTCGTTAAGTATTTTGAAGAAGAAGATAAGATTAAGATTGAGTATCCTCTTCCATAATGGGTCGAGCCCAAGTTTATCACATCTAGAATTATAAGTTAAGGTACAACCAGTACCAAGAGTACGACGTGTAAATCGTCTCTGTACTGATTCCAGCCTTAATTTATCCTTTATGCGCGCGCTACTAAGAATAAACGCGCAGTATTCAAGGAGTGGTCGAACACAAACTCTGTAAATTAAAATACGTGATTCGTTGTTATAAAGGTTCCGAGTTATGTAACCTATAAGGCGTTGAGACTTGGAAGTCTGTTTCATTATCTGTTCAGTAAACGACAAGTCGTAGGAGTACCGAAGTCTACTACTGTGTGTAACCTAGATAACCTAGATAAGATGGAGGTTGAATGATGTATCACCGAAGCATAGTCATCCACATGTTAACTTTATCGTACATTTTTTTAGAATGAAAACTTTTCACTACAATTTTTTCCTTGTATAGCATTACATAAAAATTAATAAAATAGTAACCAAAACCTCATGTCAATTTACACATGTTTTAATGTTCAGTCTTGTTTTGAACGAAATACTTACTTACTTACTTACGCCTGTTACTATCAATGGAGCATAGGCCGCCGACCAGCTTTCTCCAACCCACTCTGTCCTGGGCCTTCTTTTCTAGTTCTTTCCAGTTCTTGTTCATTCTTCTCATGTCTGTCTCTATTTCTCGGCGTAATGTGTTCTTTGGTCTTCCTCTTCTCCCTCGACCTTCAGGATTCCATGTGAGGGCTTGTCTTGTAACACAATTGGGTGATTTCCTCAAAGTGTGCCCAATCCACTTCCAGCGCTTCTTCCTGATTTCTTCCTCCACTGGAATCTGGTTTGTTGTCTCCCACAGTAACTTGTTGCTGATAGTGTCTGGCCATCGGTACCGAAGTATCTTGCGTAGACAGCTGTTAATAAACACTTGTATCTTCTGGATAATGGCTTTCGTAGTTCTCCACGTCTCTGCCCCATACAGAAGAACTGTCTTGGCATTTGTATTGAAAATTCTAACCTTGGTGTTGGTTGACAATTATTTTGAGCTCCAGATGTTTTTCAGCTGTAGGTATGCTGTTCTTGCTTTGCCGATCCGCGCCCTCACATCTGCATCTGATCCACCGTGTTCATCAATGATGCTGCCCAGATATGTAAAGATTTCCACATCCTCCAAAGCTTCTCCGTCAAGTGTAATTGGATTGGTGCATATTGTATTGTATCGGAGAGTCTTGCTTTTCCCTTTGTTTATATTGAGACCTACTGCTGCTGAGGCTGCTGCTACACTGGTCGTCATCTCCTGCATTTGTTGTTGCGTTTGTGATAGAAGAGCCAGATCATCCGCGAAGTCTAAATCGTCAAGCTGCATCCTGCCTGTCCACTGTATCCCGTGCTTTCCTCCAGATGTTGACGTCTTCATAATCCAGTCGATCACCAGGAGAAAGAGAAAGGGTGAGAGTAGGCAACCTTGCCTAACACCGGTCTTTACCTCGAACGAGTCGGTGAGTTGTCCTCCGTGGACGATTTGGCAGTTTAGTCCATCATAGGAGTTCCGTATGATGTTGACTATCTTCTCAGGCACGCCGTAGTGTCGAAGAAGCTTCCATAGTGTCGTCCTGTCCACGCTATCAAATGCCTTCTCGTAGTCGATGAAGTTGATGTACAGTGATGAATTCCATTCGATTGATTGTTCCACAATGATACGTAGAGTTGCGATTTGATCTGTGCACGATCTATCCTTACGAAATCCAGCTTGTTGATCTCGAAGTTGGGCGTCCACGGAATCCTTCATCCTGTTTAACAATACTCTGTTGAAGACTTTTCCTGGTATTGAGAGGAGAGTGATGCCCCTGTAGTTGTCGCACTTGCTCAGATCGCCTTTCTTTGGTATCTTGATGAGAAGTCCTTCTTTCCAGTCTGTTGGTACATGTTCTTCGTCCCAAATCTTACCGAAGAGGATGTGGAGTATCTTGGCAGTTGCTGTTACATTTGCTTTCAGTGCCTCTGCCGGGATGTTGTCTGGTCCCGCTGCTTTGCCACTCTTGATTTGTCTAATGGCCATGCTGATCTCTTCAATTGTTGGTGGGCCAATATCGATTGGGAGGTCTGTGGGTGCTGCTTCGATGTTGGGTGGGTTCAGTGGAGCTGGTCGATTCAAGAGTTCCTTGAAGTGTTCTACCCACCTGTTTCGTTGTTCTTCAATATCGTTGATTACTTTGCCTTCCTTGTTTTTCACTGGTCTTTCTGGTTGACGGTAATTTCCAGCAAGTTTCTTTGTTGTATCATACAGTTGTCTCATGTTTCCCTCTCTTGCAGCCTTTTCCGCTGTCATCGCTAAATCTTCCACATATTTACGTTTGTCGGTCCTGATGCTCCTCTTCACTTGCTTGTTTGCCTCTGTGTATTCGGCTTGTGCCTTGGCTTTTTCTGCTCTTGTTCGGCTGATATTGATTGCTACCTTCTTGTTCCTCCTTGCTTCAATTTTATCCAGTGTACCAACAGTGATCCATTCCTTGTGATGGTGCTTCTTTTGGCCCAGAACCTCCTGACATGTTGAAACGATTGCCTCCTTGATACCTTTCCAGCTGCTCTCTATGGTGGTTCCCTCTTCATTGAGTAGGTTATGAAAGGCCTGGAACCTGTTGCTGAGGGCTATGTTAAATTCGTTGAGTTTGTCAGCATCTCGAAGAAAGGCCGTGTTAAACTTTTGTGATGTTGTCCGCGCCATTGTCCAGTGCTTCTTAAGTTTTAGTTTCATCTTGGCGAACAGCAAATGATGATCGGATGCTATATCAGCTCCTCTTCTGGTTCTCACATCCTCCATCGTCATGCTGAACTTTTTGTTGATGCAGACATGGTCGATTTGATTTTGTGTAGTGTGATCCGGTGAAATCCAAGTGGCTTTGTGTATGTTTTTGTGTGGGAATATGGTGCCACCTATGACCAGTTTATTGAAGGCACATAGGTTTGCAAATCTCTCACCGTTTTCGTTCCTTCCTCCCAGTCCATGTTGTCCCATGACGTCTTCGTATCCAGTGTTGTCCTTTCCAACCTTGGCATTGAAATCTCCCATTAGAATGGTCAGGTCCTTGGTTGGGCACTTCTCGAAGATTGACTGCAGCCTATCGTAGAATTGGTTTTTAGCGTCTTCATCGTAGTCGTTGGTCGGCGCATAGCATTGGATGATGTTCATTGTAATGCCCTCTCTCTTTGTTTTGAAGGAGGCTTTGATGATCCTCGGTCCATGAGATTCCCATCCTATAAGTGCTTTTTGTGCTTTTCTAGACAGCATCGGTGCCACTCCTTGTGTATGTGGGGCATTTTCTTCTTCATGACAGGAGTATAACAGAAGTTCCCCTGAAGACAGTCGTTGTTGTCCAACCTGCGTCCAATGTGTTTCACTGATTCCAAGCACTTCCAGGTTGTATTTCCTCATTTCCGCAGAAATTTGGAAGACTCTGCCGGTCTCCCACATTGTCCGGACATTCCATGTACCTATAAAAATTGTCGCTCTGGTTGTAAGAAGGTGCATCGGCCTCATGACTTCCGAATGAACTCGGCTTTCATCATGAGACGTCATTTTTCCTTCTACTCCCAGGGCAGAGTTTGAATGGTTTGAATGATTTTTTCTGGTTAGCGTTTTTTTAGCGAGTTGATTTTCTACGGGATGGGGTCGCTAACCCCATGCCCAACCCTCCTCCTTTACCCGGGCTTGGGACCGGCAGTAGCCCCTGGAGGAGCTACAGGCGGAGTTTTTGAACGAAATAGATTGGAAATAATTTTTAAACAAGTCATTAATATGAAGTGGCAATTGTTTGTCTTTCTAAATTTGCTGTTCTCATGTCTTACCTCATGTACGTAACATTTGTTGTTAGTACATAGTTGACTTTGATTACTAAGATACATAAAAGTGATTTCTTTTCAACCAATTAATAAACATCAAATAACAAATTGTAATTTAATCCACAAATTCATATTTAATAAATCCATATTTAAGTGTTGAAGAGTTGTAATATATAATAAATGTGTTTCTGATCGTTTGGTATAATGGAAAGTAACATAAAGATTTTGTTGACAATATTGGTGTTTGTGATGAATACAGATTATAGTGAGTTTAAAACAATGTTGATAAGTGATTATTCCATCCACTAACGTTTATATTGTGATTTATATTATACAAATGATATTTTCATAATTAAAAGCGTGAGTCAATTGAAGCTAGACAACCAGGGAAAACCTGGAAGCACTGGACGGCCGTTTCGTCCAATTGTTGGACCCCTCAGCAGTGCGCATCCACGAGATTCAAATCCAGGACCTACCAGTCGAGCGACAGAGCACTTAACCGATAGACCACTGAGTCAGCATCCATGATGTTCAATTATCAAAATACTAAATCTCCACAAACACCCAATTCTGATAATATAAATTATATGCTTTTTATTGAAAGTAACATGTCAACTGAAATGTTTGTCACGATTATAATTAAGGTTGTTTAATTTCATAGCATACATTCTTAATTTCACTGAAATTTGTAAAGAAATTTACACTACGCCATGGGGAATATAAAAACAATGTGAACAAACTTCATTTGGTATTATTTGCTTAAATCTTCTCATCGATGTGTTAGGACTGCAACTGGTCAATCTCTAATTGGCATATGTGCATACTGTGTGTATTGCCTCGATATAGCCTTAGTTCACAAGCATGATAAGCAGGTTCAAACAAACAATACTAAATGAATTTAAACTTCACCCCATCGCACAAGCAAGTGGGTATCGGGACTCAGTGGCCGAGTGGATAACGCGAAGGCGTTTGAAGTGATAGGTGCTGGGTTTGAGTCCTAGAGTGAACATCAACTCTGAGATGCAGGTACATCCAGCTGACAAATCTCAAATATGACGAGACGCGCGTCCACTGCTAGCCACTATCCATCTCTGCTTAATATGAACAAACTATATAAATGTAGAATGTGATAGTAATTTCTTTTTCCATTGAGAATTCCATGTTGCTCAGGCATAGCAGTTTATCAGATAGTGATGAGAAGTTTGTGACCAAACAATAAGGACACAATGTTGATTTAATTAATTAATTTCATTGAATTAGATTGTAAATTAATTTTCAGTAGAAAATTTCACCTATAGAATCTTATTTAGTGAAATGGGAATTTTATTTGACTTTTATTAACCTTCTTATGATTACTTTCATCAGACTAATCAAATATATGTGATACGAAGATATTGATTGATAGCTTCAAGTGATTGGGTCTTGCATTCATTTGGGAATTCTTTCATTATCACAATTCGTTTTATCTTTAGTTTGATTTAACTATCTTCATTTACTTATTCTTTTGATTGAACAAATGAGACACTGCTTCTTACCATGTTTACAACGTCATATTCACAGAAACCTAAATAGTTGGAGATATAATTCTGCAAATAAGCGTAAATATTTCTGTTATCTGTGAAAGTTAATTAAGCTAGATACATTGTTCAGAAGCAGTAGAGTTGTAAAATGAGTCCGATGTGTCTAATATTTTATCCCTTTTTATAAATAATTTGCACAGAGAAATATATAAGTATATGTAATAAATCAAACTCTTGATATCATGAATATCACACTCATTGAAGTTGTTTTCAATCAATTTTCGGACTTATGAACCATGCATTTCTTCCTCTTGGTTAAAATTATACAGTATCTTCTTCTTTTCTAAATGAAGTCTTTGGGATATTAAAACACAGTTGTTAGAGTTTTTATTAGGTCTCATCTAAAGTCATTAATATGAATGGCGACTCATATTTTTATTTTCTTTTAGGAATTAAACTTAACTACTTATTATCAAAGAAACTAATTACTTTAAATAGCTAATTCTTCTTTATTTTATTTGCTTTCCTTCTTGACCTTTTGCTGGTATGTGTCTGTTTCTATCCAATTCATCTCATTTTAACGTTGTGATCTGTTTTGAGTGTAAGAATGTTAACTATTATCTAAGCTATTCAAATTTCAATCTCAGATAAATTCATTTGATTACTACAGTAAGATTCCATCCCTAAATTGTCTATGGAAATTTATTTGCTTCAAACATTGTATTTATTATGAACTGAAGGACTATGGATTCTAGGGAGTGTTTAGAGGTGAGTAACCATGATACCATGCAAGGAACTCCATAAATTAAAAAACACTAATTTTCATTACTGAAAACAAGAAAATTTAAATTATTTCCTGACCAAATATTTCGACTGAATATATATAGACCTCTGCTAGTATGTTTATTAATCCTTAAAACAATAAACTAAGAAGCAGTGGGATTGTTTTTTTAATTTCATCACTAAATTTCAATATCCGATCACATTCTAACCTTCATTTTCTTTTTATGAAACTAAAGAAACAATTTAATCAATAATGATCAACCCATTTTAGCAAAGCCAACAAGAAATAAACTCAGGGTTTATAATGTTGATTTCTATGTTAAGCCCACATAACTTACTCTATCTTCTGGACAGGCCAAAAAATCCATTCTCGTATTTGACTTATCTAATTCCGTTAATCATAAACGCGATTTAAGTTGATAGTTTCATACGATTGACGACATGTATGTCTCAATAACAATCAATCATACGATATTACTAATGTCATATATCGGGTCAGTAAATTAGTGAGCCCGACAGGATTCGAACACGTGGCACTCTGATCTGGAGTCAGACACGCTACCGTTGAGTCACGAGCTCACAAGTTTAGTGGCCCGATATATGACTTCAGCGATTTATTGTTATTGAAACATACATGTCATCAATCTTCGTACAAAATTACCAACTTAGATCGAGTTAATGATTAGAAGAAGCTTTAGTAGAAGCTTTCTACTTGTCCTTACTAGATAAATTTAGTATTATTTTATAATTCATTCAATTCTTAGCTGTTTCTATTATAGTAAATGGATCGGTAAATGTTTGCTTCTCGTTCGTAAAGCGTTTAGTGTACCAAGATGAAATCCTTATCGTTGTAATTTCCAGTCCTTTAAAAATCTTATTAAAAAGAGATGAGAGCAACTAATAAAGGGTGCCTAACTTCCCACTAATTATAATCGAAATAACATCAAATTTTCTTTGAGTAGTATCTCTTTTTAAATACAAACATGATCATAGGAGATCCAGTATGACTGGAAATTTTGTAATCATGAACTCATAACCATATTGTGAAGGTTAAATATGATAACATTTTATTGCTAAACAGTGAATCAGAGTTACTCATATCAAATAAATTTGGAAAAATGCACTCATCTATACTGGTTGAGTTGGGTAATTTTGTTTGCAAAAGGGGTATTACACATATTAACAAACTCCAAAAACCGCTCATTATTGTTGTTATGACTGTATTTCATCCCCATTCATTTCAGCTTTCTCGGCCAAGTGTTATGAGTGTGCAATGTGTCCATTTCCATTCAATCGCTCTTCTAGTGAAGTTGGCATAAGAAGTGGCTGTAAATGGTGTGTGGTAAGTGTGGAGAGTATACATAAAATCACTTGAGTTGCTATTTTACATATTAATTTAAAAAATTACTTTTAGTTCAATATAAACAATTTATTAACACTTTTAAAGACGGATTATGAAACACAACGAAAATTTAAAATCAAGTTACTTGCCAAGAGTTGAGAAAGAAAAACCTAACTTTATATTGCAAAAGTCATCTCCATGTTCTAAAATGAAAGTGAAACATTAATTTAATAAAGTAAGGTATTATTATCCCAAAGTACCACCGGACATTAATTGATGTCGTGATTTCTAGTAACAGACAGTAATAATCGAGATCTCAGTGTATTCATTTTGAATTGAAACAGAAACAACGAGCGATGAAATGTAATGAACTTAAATGAATTAACTAGTCTTTACTGGCACTGAGTCATAGGCCAATCAAATTAATGATAAAATCTAGAAATATAATTTTAGACCATCTTTAGAAACTCACAAGTAAAGTGAGTTTGCTTGTCCCAGTTACATACATACCAGGTTGATGAAAACTGTCAGTTACGAAACATTTTAATCCACAAAAAATGAATGTCAGTATATTTATATATGAATTCACACTCCGAATTTTCTTTACATGATCCCTGTATTGTTGGTGATAGTGTTGATGTCTTGATGTTGTTCAGGTTTAGTTATGCTACACTATGTTCACTAGAAGAACTGGGTAGTTTAATAAATCTTACTAACTTGGAGGATTGATTATTCGTGTACTTATCTAAAAGAATAGAAGGCAATTGTTTTTGCACGAATATAAAGATTGATGGACTGTTGTCTTTTAAAAAGTAACAATTTATATTTCAATAATTACAGGATTAATTTTTAATTTCAGTTTCGAAGTCGTGTGTTTTTCTAGTTATCGATTATTCACGTTTAGGAAACTTTAAAAAGGAGTGACATACTAAAAGTTAATCTGCCATTATTCTACTTCATATTTTTCCTACAATCTGACATGTGATTATTTCTATAGAGGATATGAATAGTAAAAATGCTCCAATACCACCTAATTAATACAATAGTTCGATTGCTCTGCTTGATAAAGACGATCTATTGATTATCCATTTACAGATCTGAAGAAGTTCCTGTTGAAACAAATGAAAATATCAAAGTTAATATTGGTTGAAGCTCTTAACGTCATCAGAAGACCTTAGCCCATCCTATAAATAAATTTATCATTCTAATGTTATAAAGCATTTGATATATGAAAGGAAGATCTTTTCATTTAGGTATACTGTTTTCTAATATCATTGTTAAAATCAGTTTGTATGTTAGTTCAGATTTTTCGCAAAATGAATATATTGCATATAATAACCACCTCCTGGTACAGTAATTGGATTTTATTTCACTACAGAACATTACTTAGGCCATGGTCGTTAGCTGTATAACCATTTAGAAAAATTCTCCAAACATAGATTAAGTTCCTAAATAGATCGTAAATCGCCAGTTTACCGATTCATACATAAACCGCAGCAAATATCGCTTGCTTAAAAAATAGACTGAATCATTTTATAACGTATTAATTCACTCATTATTCTCAATCAAAAATGAGGTGGAATGTAAGAATGTATATTACATGATTTGTATATCCTAGTAGTTTACAATTGCGAAGACCATCTACCGATGTCATTTCTCCACTGAAAAGTTCACATTTGAACTCAAGTTTCCTAAGTAATAGTTATATCATCGAATACTTATACTTTGATGAAACCGGTAGCAAAATACATATAAACGCCTAAACTTCGTAGATTTAGTCATTAATGCTTCACAACTAAGAGATAAGATAGCGTAGCTTTTTGTTGTATGCTAGAACCTTGATAAACTTAATGATTTTCGACTAATATTTAAATAAACATAACTTGGAGAAATCTACCTGAACTTCCTAAATACACACTGATTTTCTGTCAGAGAGAAGATGATATGACTGCACATAAATATGACTCAATGCTGACTATCTGAGAAGTAAAGAATACATCAAATGTGTTGCGATTAGTTATAAGCTACTAAAACAGGAATACCAACTATTTTTTTCATCCCAAGTTTACCGTACGATCAATAACAAACGAACAGGTTTGGTTAGCGCAAGTTATTTTTTCGAGATATATTTAAGTTGAAATTCATTCTTATTACGAGGTAGGCACTAAAAAACTGAAGAGTATTGGACAATCATTTCTTCCTAGTTTGTGGTTTATCAGATGTGTCCACCCAGAAATATATGCGGAGTCAAATTAATTACCTTCAATTTTCATAGTAAGCGCTCAACCAAAATTTAACGTTCATCATTTACAAATTCCTGGTAAGAAGTACACTATAAATTGGTTAGTCTGAGAGGCAATCGTCGTTTTAGACCAACTTATAATCATACATCTATGTTCATATCCATATTGAAATTTTAATACGTCATGTTAATTTATCTCGCAGTACTACTGTTTTTCAAAACACTTTTGTTTCGTTTTCTTTCCATATAATTTATTAGTCATTTTCAATTGGCAGTCCATATTTCACAACTAAACACTGTGCAGATTGGTGTGAATCAAAAGAATCTTTTAAGGACTTTAGTAAATACAATTATACATGTTGTAATACAAATCTTTGTAATGTCAGTTCAAAAATCTGTACAACTTATAAAATACTGTTTTTACCTCTACTGATAATTTATTTTTATTTTAATGTTGAGAAATAAAAACACAGTTGATAATATATCTGTCGACTTTTCATCCAATCCAGATGATGTCTCATTCATCAGTTGTAGTGATATTAATAACTTTAAACAGTAAGATATTTTCACATTTCTCTTTTTTGTATATGTGGATATGCTTGTTTATCAGACACATTTAATCGTTCTATGAAGGAAATGACATGTTATGAACTGTTTACTATGATACATCGTGATAACTTTTGTGTGTTCACATAGCCATATTTGTTCATTCAGTAACTGAATTGTATGTTACTTGACAGTACTGTTTGAATGATCGATGTAAGCAAAGTTATGGTGAGAGATATTGAGAAAAATTTCCAACTAATTTTGGTGTTTTTAGTGCTATGTCATCTGAACTAGTTAGTCTAGTTGAAAACGTTTCATTGTTGTTCAAAACAATCTTGTTAGCTCCTACGTCATGTCGAGAAAA
The DNA here is from genome assembly GCA_944470415.2 of Schistosoma rodhaini. NCBI lineage: Eukaryota > Metazoa > Platyhelminthes > Trematoda > Strigeidida > Schistosomatidae > Schistosoma > Schistosoma rodhaini. The sequence continues at coordinate 14,801,229 of OX104036.1, read as the reverse complement.
TAATGTGAGTACAGCTATCATGTATTACTTTTCCGTTACAAGTAAACATGGTTTTATTTTCTCTTGCTCAATCACAATAAGTTCAGTGAAATAAGAAAAGCCACTTAAACGAATAATGCATATTTTAACTAGCAGAATTAAATCTTACTCAGAACTCTACCTTAATTAGACTGAAATACAGAAAATCAATAAAAATGTTCTCTCATTTCCATGTTATACAAAACTCCCAAAAGTCAAAAGTTCCTCAATATGCAAGCATTAGGCTAACAAGAATTGTAGCAGATAATCTGCCAGACCGAGAAATTTGTCAGAACAATCCATCAAACCTCCTAAAGAAATCAGGATTTTCGAATTCTCAACAACAAACTGGTGAATCACATTCGCTCACATGTTTAGGAAATCCTATGTTGTATTTGGTGCTCACAATAATCGACAGTTCACAATAACAAACGAAAGAAAAACAAATTGGCAATCGAAGAAAACAATATCTAATTGTTTTCTTTGTAGAGAAATTCATGAGAAGCAATTCAAACAACAGCAACAACAACAAGTAGTCAACAACAATTTGTTAGTGAATATCACATGTTGACAAAGATTGAGTGTGGTTTTGATTCAAATGTTATCTAATCGGCTAAGACAGTCATCAATTTTATAAACAACAAACTGTCAACAAGAATAAAAGTCATTCCAGAAAAACATGAAGTCATTTATGTCGTTGTTTTCATTTTCAGCTTCAAACAGCTTTGAAGTGTTATTGATTATCCACGAAAGATCAACATTCTATATTTTACACAAGTGAAGGTTAGAAACCGGGGATCAATAAAAACTCGTCCAAGGTTGAATAGTTATTTTTTGATTGCTATGAAAATGTTTAGTGAAAAAGTAACTAAAAGACATGGCGACAAGTTTCTACAAAAACGAATCTTGATGACCTCAGTTACGTGAAAACAGCCGTAAAATTGTATGAATTAACAGAACGAAATGAGTTGATCATAAGAAAGTATGGGTCAGCAAATTGAGGGCATTTTTAGATGAGACCATAACGTAAGGTATTAATCAACAGAATCATAAAAATTCAACAACGATTTGTCATTAAATATCGCATGTTGACAAAGATTGAGTGTGGTTTTAATTCAGTGAAGAGTTTGAATCGACAATTCAAGTTTTCAAATGGTATCTAATTGGCTAAGTCAGACATCAACTTTATAAAAAATAAGCTATCTGAACATTAATTTACTGGAGCTTTAGATTTACTAATGGAGCAACAGAAAGGGATGAGAATTAATCTTACAGACAGAATCTATACAACAGTAAGACTATGTTAGCAACGAAATTTACTCAATTTGGACCTGTTTATCCATCTAGCTACCCATGTGATTGGATCTTCAACTCATCCGATATCTCAGTGACTCACTGAAGTTCATGTTGCAATTCACTCACACTATGACAATGGACATGAATATACTTAGAAAATTTATGAGATCATTTGAATTTCAACAACATGCTGATGACATATGGGAACTCCTGACATAGGACACATTCCGTAAAATGCAACATGTAGTCACCTTATGAGAGAATAGCCTGTAGTATCGGTTGTTATGCTAAGCCCATATGCCTTATTCTAACTTCTGGACAAGTCAATTCACCTGTTCATCATGAGTCATGTTCTCACCTTGTTAATTATTCACTTATTAACCCTGACCATTTTTATGTGAGCGTAGGTGTGTGTACACTTCTTATAGGACACATTCCGTATGTTACAACACTTCAACACTTAAATATGGATTTTACATCATAGTTTGTAAATAAAATAAATAAATAGATAAATTTATGGATCAAGTTATGATTTTCAATTTGACGTTTATTAGTTAATGCTTTTATAAGTAATTTGAGTAAATAGTTACATTAGTATACTTCAGAGAAGGACTGTTTGAACAATACATTAGTTCTGAACAATTAATAAATATGAAATTTGAGAACTTTGTACTTATAATAACTACAATGTCAATAAAACTATGTGCTAAACTGATTGTTAAACCACAATTTTTAAGTGGGATGGTTAACATCCAAAGATTAATTGAATTAAGTATGTGGTTGATAGTATAAATCGCTTCGATTTTTTTCATTTCCTAGACTATATAATGACAATGCAATATGTCTTACTGTTATAACGATTGCGTGCGTTCTTGCTCAGTTGATATATATGAACATGCTGATCCCCTCCAATCAGAGAGGAGCGAATTATCGATCAGAGCTATGATACACAAAAGCCGAATGAGCAGTCTTGAGTGCTTATCAGTCCTGCCTTCTGTCTAGCCCAGACAGTTAAGTCCAGAATACTAATAACAGCCTCTGCAATATGAATCATTATTCTCAAACATACTGGGCTTATATACCAACCAGACAGACCATATCGTACCATAAAATAAGAAACAACATTTGTACAAGACTCGGACAAATGTAGCTGTGATTAGGGGAACAGTAGTTAATGGACTAGGGATAACTCAAAAATGGTAAATCCTATAATATAAGTCTATAGGTCAAAATAAAGCTTATAATAAGAGAGACACAAATATGAATAGTTTAGTTACTTAACAATTATACAACAGGAAATATACATACCATATTGGTCCATTAATAGTTCTAAAGGTTACCATTCATAAATCTCCACGGGATATAACACTTTAATACATTTCATTGTAAAACTTTACGTTAACATATTACTGAACCCAGTTTCAAAATTATCCTTCTTCATCTAATATATATGATGTTCTCCTTCATTTTAAGTCAGCCTCAAAATTCATGAAACAACTTTAGTATATTAATTTAGTTTTATTGCTACATTTGATTAACCATTGCTATCATTGATGATTATTTATATGAATAACTTCTTTTAGGTATTTTCATTAATAGTCTATAAACGGCTGTTTTCACGTAACTTAGGTCATCAAGATTTGTCTTTGTAGAAACTTGTCGCCATGTCTTTTAGTTACTTTTTCACTAAACATTTTCTTAGCTTATAATTGATTGATTGATTTATGTTCCCCTTACACATTTGAACGATTGACTTAGCACTCTCTCCGCACTTATTATTTCATGCTAAATTCTTATTATTTTATGTATTACGTGATTTCTGATTGGACATTTAATTTGATCATTAATTCTATGATTATTTCTCTTACAATACCTTATCTGCATGTTTTCCAACCATTATCCTCATAATTTCATTTGACCTAAAACTGGCACCAGATAGACACAACATGTTGGCCGTCTTAACATTGATACACTCAAGTGCTAAGATTACATTTTTTCAGTGATCTAAACAGTTGGATTATTAATTTGGAACTACATGAAAAATAATCGGAAAGAATATTCACATTTTTAAAACAAGTTCAACAACTTGACACCTTAGGATGAATTTTCCTAGCCCTTAAATAATCTTTCAAATTCATTATTCATACACTTTAAACTGCAATAGAACCAAGGCCCCACTTTAACCTGTAACATTCTTTAATTCATTTATTTATATACTACTGATTTTATCAATTGTAATACAACAGTTATTGATTTATAGCTGTAAAGTCTGATTATGAAGTTATTAGAAACAATTATTTGCTCAAATGTTTCTTGTCTTAGAATACTCTTTGATTACTTTTGTTTCCAATAAAATAGGAATTTTTAAACATATTGGGAAAGCTTAACAACCGATAGGCGTTGGGCTTGTAGTGCCGTGCTTCGTTAATCATTCACCTCGATAATCGTTATAATACAAATCTTAACGGTGCATAAAAACCAGATGGCAAAGAGAAGCGACAGCTACAGTTTTATTAACTAATGACGCAGGCCAGAAAATTATAAGCACATGAGTAAACATCAGCGAGCAAAACAAAAATGACATGCTTTGGAGATGGCGGCTAAGCCAACTCACTTTAATCAAGCATTAATCAATATTTATAATCAAACAAGAATAAATGACAACATGTGATAAATAGGATATGAAGTGTACACACACCTACGCTCACATAAAAATGGTCAGGGTTAATAAGTGAATAATTAACAAGGTGAGAACATGACTCATGATGAACAGGTGAATTGACTTGTCCAGAAGTTAGAATAAGGCATATGGGCTTAGCATAACAACCGATACTACAGGCTATTCTCTCATAAGGTGACTACATGTTGCATTTTACGGAATGTGTCCTATGTCAGGAGTTCCCATATGTCATCAGCATGTTGTTGAAATTCAAATGATCTCATAAATTTTCTAATTTGTTGTTGTTGTTGTTGTTGTTTTTGTAGCATCGATATCCTTTGACCTAAGGAGTCAAAAACATTATCAGAACCATTTTCAAACCGACCAATTTGCTCAAATATTATCATAACAGATAATTTATTCAAGTTACATATTCTTACAAGAAACTAAATAGCTTTCATGAATTAGTTAATGTGCATCAAATATTTAACGGTATCATAATGAATCACCTAATTGATTTTCCGATATTCTTAATTGCCGATAGAATAATTAACATGACTGATTTCATTGTTGATCAGTTTTGAAATTGAATGAGACCATAGTTTGAAATAAATTGTTGAAATATCGAGTAAAAAAAGCACATTATCATTTTACGAAATATAAATCGCTATTCTCGATGTTTGAATGACACAAACTGAACTATTATCTGTGTTATTGTCCTGGGTTCGAATCTCGCGAGGAGGGATCTTGAACGTGCACTGCTGAGGGGTGCCACATTAGGAAAAAACGGCCGTTCAGTGCTTCCAGGTTTTCCATGGTGGTCTAGCTTCAATTGACTCATGATTTCAACTATGAAAATACTGAAATCTCAACAAAACCCCTTCTGATTATTATTACTGTTTTTTTAAAAAAATTTTTCTGATATCTATTTAGATACATCAGAATGTTCGATGGTGTTGAATGTTATGCATTATATGGTGTGTTTAAACTTTAAAACTCTATTTGTGAACATTTATTTGCGCACCTTATTTTACTACATTATCATACTTTGGTCTACAATTAAATAATCACGATTCTAGAGAAGATTTGTAGCTCAGGTGGATGATTTTGATGGAGTTTTGTTCTCTGAGATGGACGATTTGATCTTGGAGATTTCATCGTCCTTCTGAACGACAGAAACTTAATCTGTTCCTCAGTTGAGAATTTTAGTTCATTGTTACACTGGTTTTTAATGTAGATATTATTGAAAAAGCAATCTAACATCTCTATCACATTCAGAGCTAACCATTTAAATATAAAAAACTCTATCCTACAGTATGTTTATTGACTTATGAATTTTCAAACTACAATTGACGTCGATCTTTATCACTTTCAATCTTTGCAAATTTGACTAGAATCATAAAAATTATCACTATTAAATTGTAGCATAGGAATTTGTGTTTTCCATGGTGGTCTGGCTTCAATTGACTTATGATCTCAACTATATATAAAACAATTATGATTGTTTTTTTCCTCTGATCATTTATTCAATTCAACAATAAAGCTGAATTTGTATTTACGTATACTATTAAATTTGATGCATTTTCACATCTTAACAAAAGTGTAATATTTTCATAGTTGAAATCATGAGTCAATTGAAGCTAGACCACCTTGGAAAACCTGGAAGCACTGGACGGCCGTTTCGTCCTATTATGGGACTCCACAGCAGTGCGCATCCACATTTTACTTGGTAATATTTATTATTCATCTTCGAAATTATAAAGATAATCATTAAAAGGTTAAGTAAATAAAACAACAACCCGTCTCTAGTTTAAATCACTAGATTCATTTCCGATTTGGTTGTTTTGCCCATCTGAATTTCCGTTCATATCAATAACAATTGTAAGTATTTTTATTCTGAGAATTAATACAGATCACGCGTAAATTTACGGACTGATACGACGTGTAAACAGAATGTTATGACTATAAAAGTTCAATTGTCGGTTGTCTGCTTGATGATGGACTTAATATTTCAAAGTCGTAAAAAGTGATCAATACTCAAACAATATTTTGAGATAATATCCATTCAAACAGATCTCGAAAAGTCCCAGAAACTTCCATTTTCTTTATGATTCTGTTGATTAATACCTTACGTTATGGTCTCATCTAAAAATTCCCTTAATTTGTTGACTCATCCTTTCTTATGATCAACTCATTTCATTCTGTTAATTCATACAATTTTACGGCTGTTTTCACGTAACTGAGGTCATCAAGATTCGTTTTTGTAGAAACTTGTCGCCATGTCTTTTAGTTACTTTTTCACTAAACATTTTCATAGCAATCAAAAAATAACTATTCAACCTTGGAAGAGATTTTATTGAACCCCGGTTTCCAAACACGTGGGTAGCTAGATGGATAAACAGGTCCAAATTGAGTAACTCTCATTGCTAACATAGTCTTACTGTTGTATAGATTCTGTCTGTAAGATTAATTCTCAACCCTTTCTGTTGCTCCATTAGTGAATCTAAAGCTCCAGAAATTAATGTTCAGATAGCTTATTTTTAATAAAGTTGATGTCTGACTTAGCCAATTAGATACCATTTGAAAACTTGAATTGTCGATTCAAACTCTTCACTGAATTAAAACCACACTCAATCTTTGTCAACATGCGATATTTAATGACAAATCGTTGTTGAATTTTTATGATTCTGTTGATTAATACCTTACGTTATGGTCTCATCTAAAAATGCCCTCAATTTGCTGACCCATCCTTTCTTATGATCAACTCATTTCGTTCTGTTAATTCATACAATTTTACGGCTGTTTTCACGTAACTGAGGTCATCAAGATTCGTTTTTGTAGAAACTTGTCTCCATGTCTTTTAGTTACTTTTTCACTAAACATTTTCATAGCAATCAAAAAATAACTATTTAACCTTGGACGAGTTTTTATTGATCCCCGGTTTCTAACCTTCACTTGTGTAAAATATAGAATGTTGATCTTTCGTGGATAATCAATAACACTTCAAAGCTGTTTGAAGCTGAAAATGAAAACAACGACATAAATGACTTCATGTTTTTCTGGAATGACTTTTATTCTTGTTGACAGTTTGTTGTTTATAAAATTGATGACTGTCTTAGCCGATTAGATAACATTTGAATCAAAACCACACTCAATCTTTGTCAACATGTGATATTCACTAACAAATTGTTGTTGACTACTTGTTGTTGTTGCTGTTGTTTGAATTGCTTCTCATGAATTTCTCTACAAAGAAAACAATTAGATATTGTTTTCTTCGATTGCCAATTTGTTTTTCTTTCGTTTGTTATTGTGAACTGTCGATTATTGTGAGCACCAAATACAACATAGGATTTCCTAAACATGTGAGCGAATGTGATTCACAACTTGCTAAACAGGTTCCATGTAAACAGTTGACAGTCTAAGTCTTGTGAAATTTCAAACGTTTCATTGTGATGTGTAACTTCTTCTTGTGACAATACTCTGTGTACACTTTCATTCATCATTCAACGAAGCATGGCATGAGATCAAGTAATCACGAATCTAGTTTAACTGTGAAATAATTTAGTTGATGTTTTCTGGAGGCTACTGTTTCCAGATATCTATTTGATGACCGCCAATCAGCTCACTGTCTGTGATATATGAAGTAGTTTAATAACTATTAAGTTGTGCAATCATCCGAATCTGATACTGATGAGCAAGCCGACCATACTCAAACTCAAACCAGCTACTTGGGTCAAAAGAAATCAAGAAGCTTTAATCGACTAATTGAAGTCGAAAATATGCTCACAACTTATACATAAATATATATCAATTATTACGTAACATGTTGCTAACGTAGTAATTTGTTGTAATATAGTAGCGTTGTTCAAACGCTAATCGGTAAACAACAGTTTATTTGTTGTACGAAAGTGCTAAAGTAAATGCTATCCTAACAAGTTTCACTTGAAACACAATCAATCGTTATGAACTCGTTAACTGTAAATGATGGAACTCATTCCATACAGACATGTCAGTCTTGACGCGTAAGGCTATTCATAGCTATCAGCCAAGGGATTCTCATGTAAACCGTCATCATATTCCTGATCTAGTAAATTACTTGATTTAAATTTGATTTTTTTGGTATTATAGGCTAACTAATTCAAATTAATTTCTGAAAATGTAATGCCATCGATGAAATGAAGAATTTATATAAGTTTACATCTAGGAAAGATTCTCAACTTATAAATTTATTCAATTAACAAAGTTCTACTTTCCGAAATCCTCATCAATAGACAGTGATAAATAGAATCGATCACGATCGTATTAAATATGTCAAGTTTGATGATTTAATTTTAAAGTTTTTACTATTATTTCCAGAGAAGCCATCAGTACTAACTTCAGAAATGAAAATATGAACTATTAGAATGTAACCACTAAGAGTTAATTATTTAACCTGTCAGTGAAGAATATGGTTAAGTATTTGCAGTAACTATGTTGTCACTGTCCGGATATGGATCTTGATTATTCTTTCCTCCAGCATCTTTACTGACCCTATATTGACTTAACAATTTTCCATGAAGTGATAAAATACGTTTATTGCCATATGTCGGTTGGTTTCTAAATATCATTAGAGTAATACTCTTAAAAATCATTTATCTTCTTCGCACCACGTCTGCATAAGATCCAAAGGTCTTTACAGTCGAAACATTGTTGATTATAGTTCATATGCCCAGGTATGTCGTTGTATTTAACAGCTACTTAACATTCACGTTGTTAGATGCACCATTTTTCGTGGTTAGTAAAGTGAACTTGTAAATTCTATTTCACTCAACTTCATTAGGTACTGAGTTTTTTGACTTACAGATTATTAATCACAAGGATTTTCTGTAGACAAAATTTCATTCAGTTCAATTTATTGGTCTTCATTCTCTGTAATGAGAATAATTTTCCTCTTAATTTAACTTTTTGTAATTGTCTTTTTCGTACAATATACATAACCTGAACCGTAATCAAAGTATCTCTCAGAGTGTGTTGATTTCCTGGATACATTTATTTTCAACTTATTACCATGTATTCTTTCAACCAAACAATCGAGAAACTCTAGTTTATCATCATAGGACTCTATTTCCTTGGTTAGCTTGATGCACTCCGAAATGTTGCTTACACTTTCAAACACTGCTTCTAAACCATTCTTAACATTTTTATCATCATTAAATGAAATGGGACCAAACGAGAGTACCAAAATACTTCAGAAAGGTTTTGGTACACATAAAGAAATAATGACAGCAGAGGCGTTGTATATTTGAGCTTATAAGAACAGCCTAAACAGAAAGGATAGTATTCAACTAGCAAACACTTGACAAATTTTCATTAACAAGTTATTGGACCCTATCTCTATCCAACCTGTTTACTTCACATGCATCGTTATTCTGAAAGAAATTAATTGGGATATTTTGACACTACAGTAATGCATTTGATGGTTCTCATTTTACATACACATTGACTGTACAAAAACAGTTAACCTAATCGGCGGCCTGCTTGAATATCTGGGCTACCTGTTTCTGTCATCTAAATATTACAACAAGTTGTCTGTTTTTATCTTGTTGTAATACCCCATTATGTCTACTAATCACATAACCTATACAGGCTCGTTTATGAAAAACTTGCGTCCTGTCGCTGCAAAAATTACAAAAATGTCCAGTAAGAGACATCATGGTGGTTGGCAATATACATTAAAGAGAATGAGAATTAATCATATGTCGATTCCCCAGCTGCTAAATTCTAACTTCCGACCACTAATTAACAAGGTGGACTATGTTCAACTCCTACTAAGTCAAAACATGTATCGTAATTTTGGTGTCATCACAATTCAAGAATCTTGGTTAACTGATTCACAGGACGATTGCTTACTACACTGCATGGTTTCAATATCTATCGTCAGGATCGATCGAACAATAAAATGAGGTGTGGTGGCTGTGTAGCTTCGTTTGTAAACGTTTAGTGGTGTCGATCTACTTTTTCTTGTTTGAAGTTTTCAAATAATTTTATCGACTATCTAACTTTAAGATGCTGTCCCAAACACCTGAATAAACACAAATATGTTTATGTTACGAACATCTACGTGACTCCATACTGCACACCATCTGCGCTATCTGTTTTCGCTGATGAATTTACTGAATTCACTGTTACTGCCTTCAGTGGTTCACTTTCATTTGTATGTGATGATTTCAATTCATATGACTGTAGCTACCTTACATCACTAGGTCACCAAAATGTAGTAGATTTTCCTACACGTTTGGATGCTCATTTAGACTTCGTTTTCATCAATGATGTGGGTACATATGTGACACGTAAACGTGCTTCAATGTCTAGCTCGGATCACTGTATAATTAGTGTTCTACCTAAAGTAATATGGAAAACATGGAGAGAGTACACCCTTACACCAGACCAAAAAAGTAATATATAGGAATTACTCAGAAAAAAATATACAAAATCTGAAAATCATGTTCCGTACGACTAACTGGGAATGATTTACAGATGACTCACTGGGAAACAACACTGTCGTTATCACCTGTTATCTTAAATTCTGTCTTGATATTTGTTGTCTCACTGAAACTACTTTTTAAGTTTTGATAGACTCACATCCCCACAACTAAAACAACTACAGAGAGTAATAGAAAGAATGTACAAGGAGAAAAACACTATTGAAGTTCGTAAGCTAAATGGTCTAATGAACATAGAGATTAGAAGTCTAAACTTTGTGTTTATTCAGAAACTCCTATTCTGTAAAAACTCTCCAAGTATGTGGAAACTCTTCAAAGAACTAACAGGTGACAAGCAGATTATAAGCGATAACCAGCTGAATGTTTGTGACTTAAATATGTCTTTTGCACATCAGTCATCTGATGTCATGTTCCCTATATACACAGATTTGAAGAATAATTGTGTTCTTAGTTTCACTGAAAATGATGTCCGAAAATGTCTCCAGTCACTTTATTCGTCCCAATGTTTAGGACCTGATAGTATCCCGAACCTCTTTTTTAAAAATGTGCTGACGTTCGATGTAATCCATTCACGAATGTCTTTAATAGATTCTTCTCAACTAATCTCATACCGAAATTGTGGAGAAAGATAAAAATAATCCATATACCTGAGAAAGTATCTGGTGATAAGAATGCAAAATTTAGACCCGTAGCTATAATTTCACCTTTCCTCAGAATAACGGAAAAAATATTGATACTCCCACTTCAACTAGCAATAAAAGAACACAGTGATCCGTATCAGTTTGTTTACAAATGCACAATAAACACCTTAGATGCCGTTTCTGTTTTGCATCACAACATAGTGTTCGGCTTGGAAAAGGGTTAGAAGTATGTTCGCTGAGCTTTTCTGAACTATACTTTTGCTTTTGACACCTCTTACTTAAAAAGTTAATCAGCGTCAACACTGACGGCTGGATAACCAATTGGCTAACCAATTGTTCTGAAAGGAAACAGTACACTGTGTTCAACGTCTCTACTGTGTAATGAAGGTGTGCCACAAGAAGCTGTTCTTTCACCTCTCCTCTTCTCTTTTTTTTGCATGATCTGCCACCTTCCACAGAAAACACTTTTGTGAAATATGCAAACGACCTCACTGTATGTATGTCAATTTCTATATCTTCACATCCCATAGAAATTAACGAGTTTTTCTCTCATATTGAATGGTGGTATGTTGGTGATGGTCTCTTACTTAATCCATCTAAATGTCAAGCTGTTAACTTTAGCCTGAGACATGGACAGCACCTATACACTATTTTTAGATCACACAATGCTTGCGCCGTTGGAGACTCCTTCATAAACGCAGTGTCCAAAGTCAATTATCTTGGTGCTACTCTTTCCTCTGATCTCTCTTGGTCTTCTCAGGTTTTACTGTTATCGATAAAAGTCTACTGTTTGACTTACTACATAAAGAGGCTGCATACTTTTGGGATTACTGGCCATTTACTCTTACAACTTGTCAATTCCTTCATATTACCTATAACTCTTTACCGTTCTCCTTTATTCTTTCACAGGCTTTTGAGAAAAAACTTTGCTTTACTGAAGAGAGTGCTGAAAGCAGTTAGCAAGGTGTGTGGTGAATCTTTTGAGGTCATTATAAATATGGTTGTGGATAGACATCTTAAGTCTTGCGAGCTCCTGGCAGGTATTATATAATCAGATACCAATCATCCACTTCATTCATATATTTCTCCTTATATATCTGGTATAACAAGACGTCAATACATTAAAATCCATACACGCAAACAAATGTATAGAACTTCTGAACATATCCTAACAGAGGCTGATTAGTTGCAGTGTTTAATGTCAACAACAGGGAAATTCAAACCCTAACCTATAATAATCTAAATATCATACCCATTGAAAAACTTGGTGCCTATCTGGATTCATCAGTTTAGTGGGTGGCATGTTAGCATCTAAAATACTATGTACTGGGTTCGAGTCTCAGTGTGAAGAGTTCTGCATACGAAGAAGTATACGCTCTCTGATTAAACTACTTCTCACATTTCAAATGTCACTACAGTGAGTTTCATGTATTTGAAGAGATGGTCAGGAAACTTCTAAGCGTATTCCAGCTCACCTTTCTGGAGATGATCGTAATGTCGTTCATACAGTGAGTCTAAATTGTCAGATTAATCACTAGCAAAACAAGGACTTTCAGCTCCTATATTTTACTGATCCTTTAATCATTCCAGGCATCAAGGATCTCAGCAAAGTCAGTTTTAACCTTCCGCATACCTGAACACTGAAATAAAGTGCTTTATACAAAATAATTTGATGATCTCAGTTGAAATCTGATATTGTAATTGTTTTTCACTTAAAGTAATTAGATCCCTAACTTTAAAGGATATCACCAGTTTGTTGTTGAGAGTTCGAAAATCCTGATTTCTTTAGGAGGTTTGATGGATTGTTCTGACAAATTTCTCGGTCTGGCAGATTATCTGCTACAATTCTTGTTAGCCTAATGCTTGCATATTGAGGAACTTTTGACTTTTGGGAGTTTTGTATAACATGGAAATGAGAGAACATTTTTATTGATTTTCTGTATTTCAGTCTAATTAAGGTAGAGTTCTGAGTAAGATTTAATTCTGCTAGTTAAAATATGCATTATTCGTTTAAGTGGCTTTTCTTATTTCACTGAACTTATTGTGATTGAGCAAGAGAAAATAAAACCATGTTTACTTGTAACGGAAAAGTAATACATGATAGCTGTACTCACATTATTTTCTCGACATGACGTAGGAGCTAACAAGATTGTTTTGAACAACAATGAAACGTTTTCAACTAGACTAACTAGTTCAGATGACATAGCACTAAAAACACCAAAATTAGTTGGAAATTTTTCTCAATATCTCTCACCATAACTTTGCTTACATCGATCATTCAAACAGTACTGTCAAGTAACATACAATTCAGTTACTGAATGAACAAATATGGCTATGTGAACACACAAAAGTTATCACGATGTATCATAGTAAACAGTTCATAACATGTCATTTCCTTCATAGAACGATTAAATGTGTCTGATAAACAAGCATATCCACATATACAAAAAAGAGAAATGTGAAAATATCTTACTGTTTAAAGTTATTAATATCACTACAACTGATGAATGAGACATCATCTGGATTGGATGAAAAGTCGACAGATATATTATCAACTGTGTTTTTATTTCTCAACATTAAAATAAAAATAAATTATCAGTAGAGGTAAAAACAGTATTTTATAAGTTGTACAGATTTTTGAACTGACATTACAAAGATTTGTATTACAACATGTATAATTGTAATTATTATATTCCTTAAAAAATTCTTTTGATTCACACCAATCTGCACAGTGTTTAGTTGTGAAATATGGACTGCCAACTGAAAGTGACTAATAAATTATATGGAAAGAAAACGAAACAAAAGTGTTTTGAAAAACAGTAGTACTGCGAGATAAATTAACATGACGTATTAAAATTTCAATATGGATATGAACATAGATGTATGATTATAAGTTGGTCTAAAACGACGATTGCCTCTCAGACTAACCAATTTATAGTGTACTTCTTACCAGGAATTTGTAAATGATGAACGTTAAATTTTGGTTGAGCGCTTACTATGAAAATTGAAGGTAATTAATTTGACTCCGCATATATTTCTGGGTGGACACATCTGATAAACCACAAACTAGGAAGAAATGATTGTCCAATACTCTTCAGTTTTTTAGTGCCTACCTCGTAATAAGAATGAATTTCAACTTAAATATATCTCGAAAAAATAACTTGCGCTAACCAAACCTGTTCGTTTGTTATTGATCGTACGGTAAACTTGGGATGAAAAAAATAGTTGGTATTCCTGTTTTAGTAGCTTATAACTAATCGCAACACATTTGATGTATTCTTTACTTCTCAGATAGTCAGCATTGAGTCATATTTATGTGCAGTCATATCATCTTCTCTCTGACAGAAAATCAGTGTGTATTTAGGAAGTTCAGGTAGATTTCTCCAAGTTATGTTTATTTAAATATTAGTCGAAAATCATTAAGTTTATCAAGGTTCTAGCATACAACAAAAAGCTACGCTATCTTATCTCTTAGTTGTGAAGCATTAATGACTAAATCTACGAAGTTTAGGCGTTTATATGTATTTTGCTACCGGTTTCATCAAAGTATAAGTATTCGATGATATAACTATTACTTAGGAAACTTGAGTTCAAATGTGAACTTTTCAGTGGAGAAATGACATCGGTAGATGGTCTTCGCAATTGTAAACTACTAGGATATACAAATCATGTAATATACATTCTTACATTCCACCTCATTTTTGATTGAGAATAATGAGTGAATTAATACGTTATAAAATGATTCAGTCTATTTTTTAAGCAAGCGATATTTGCTGCGGTTTATGTATGAATCGGTAAACTGGCGATTTACGATCTATTTAGGAACTTAATCTATGTTTGGAGAATTTTTCTAAATGGTTATACAGCTAACGACCATGGCCTAAGTAATGTTCTGTAGTGAAATAAAATCCAATTACTGTACCAGGAGGTGGTTATTATATGCAATATATTCATTTTGCGAAAAATCTGAACTAACATACAAACTGATTTTAACAATGATATTAGAAAACAGTATACCTAAATGAAAAGATCTTCCTTTCATATATCAAATGCTTTATAACATTAGAATGATAAATTTATTTATAGGATGGGCTAAGGTCTTCTGATGACGTTAAGAGCTTCAACCAATATTAACTTTGATATTTTCATTTGTTTCAACAGGAACTTCTTCAGATCTGTAAATGGATAATCAATAGATCGTCTTTATCAAGCAGAGCAATCGAACTATTGTATTAATTAGGTGGTATTGGAGCATTTTTACTATTCATATCCTCTATAGAAATAATCACATGTCAGATTGTAGGAAAAATATGAAGTAGAATAATGGCAGATTAACTTTTAGTATGTCACTCCTTTTTAAAGTTTCCTAAACGTGAATAATCGATAACTAGAAAAACACACGACTTCGAAACTGAAATTAAAAATTAATCCTGTAATTATTGAAATATAAATTGTTACTTTTTAAAAGACAACAGTCCATCAATCTTTATATTCGTGCAAAAACAATTGCCTTCTATTCTTTTAGATAAGTACACGAATAATCAATCCTCCAAGTTAGTAAGATTTATTAAACTACCCAGTTCTTCTAGTGAACATAGTGTAGCATAACTAAACCTGAACAACATCAAGACATCAACACTATCACCAACAATACAGGGATCATGTAAAGAAAATTCGGAGTGTGAATTCATATATAAATATACTGACATTCATTTTTTGTGGATTAAAATGTTTCGTAACTGACAGTTTTCATCAACCTGGTATGTATGTAACTGGGACAAGCAAACTCACTTTACTTGTGAGTTTCTAAAGATGGTCTAAAATTATATTTCTAGATTTTATCATTAATTTGATTGGCCTATGACTCAGTGCCAGTAAAGACTAGTTAATTCATTTAAGTTCATTACATTTCATCGCTCGTTGTTTCTGTTTCAATTCAAAATGAATACACTGAGATCTCGATTATTACTGTCTGTTACTAGAAATCACGACATCAATTAATGTCCGGTGGTACTTTGGGATAATAATACCTTACTTTATTAAATTAATGTTTCACTTTCATTTTAGAACATGGAGATGACTTTTGCAATATAAAGTTAGGTTTTTCTTTCTCAACTCTTGGCAAGTAACTTGATTTTAAATTTTCGTTGTGTTTCATAATCCGTCTTTAAAAGTGTTAATAAATTGTTTATATTGAACTAAAAGTAATTTTTTAAATTAATATGTAAAATAGCAACTCAAGTGATTTTATGTATACTCTCTACACTTACCACACACCATTTACAGCCACTTCTGATGCTAACGAAACTAGAAGAGCGATTGAATGGAAATGGACACCTTGCACACTCATAACACTTGGCCGAGAAAGCTGAAATGAATGGGGATGAATTACAGTCATAACAACAATAATGAGCGGTTTTTAGAGTTTGTTAATGTGTGTTAAAATGAGATGAATTGGATAGAAACAGACACATACCAGCAAAAGGTCAAGAAGGAAAGCAAATAAAATAAAGAAGAATTAGCTATTTAAAGTAATTAGTTTCTTTGATAATAAGTAGTTAAGTTTAATTCCTAAAAGAAAATAAAAATATGAGTCGCCATTCATATTAATGACTTTAGATGAGACCTAATAAAAACTCTAACAACTGTGTTTTAATATCCCAAAGACTTCATTTAGAAAAGAAGAAGATACTGTATAATTTTAACCAAGAGGAAGAAATGCATGGTTCATAAGTCCGAAAATTGATTGAAAACAACTTCAATGAGTGTGATATTCATGATATCAAGAGTTTGATTTATTACATATACTTATATATTTCTCTGTGCAAATTATTTATAAAAAGGGATAAAATATTAGACACATTGGACTCATTTTACAACTCTACTGCTTCTGAACAATGTATCTAGCTTAATTAACTTTCACAGATAACAGAAATATTTACGCTTATTTGCAGAATTATATCTCCAACTATTTAGGTTTCTGTGAATATGACGTTGTAAACATGGTAAGAAGCAGTGTCTCATTTGTTCAATCAAAAGAATAAGTAAATGAAGATAGTTAAATCAAACTAAAGATAAAACGAATTGTGATAATGAAAGAATTCCCAAATGAATGCAAGACCCAATCACTTGAAGCTATCAATCAATATCTTCGTATCACATATATTTGATTAGTCTGATGAAAGTAATCATAAGAAGGTTAATAAAAGTCAAATAAAATTCCCATTTCACTAAATAAGATTCTATAGGTGAAATTTTCTACTGAAAATTAATTTACAATCTAATTCAATGAAATTAATTAATTAAATCAACATTGTGTCCTTATTGTTTGGTCACAAACTTCTCATCACTATCTGATAAACTGCTATGCCTGAGCAACATGGAATTCTCAATGGAAAAAGAAATTACTATCACATTCTACATTTATATAGTTTGTTCATATTAGGCAGAGATGGATAGTGGCTAGCAGTGGACGCGCGTCTCGTCATATTTGAGACTTGTCAGCTGGATGTACCTGCATCTCAGAGTTGATGTTCACTCTAGGACTCAAACCCAGCACCTATCACTTCAAACGCCTTCGCGTTATCCACTCGGCCACTGAGTCCCGATACCCACTTGCTTGTGCGATGGGGTGAAGTTTAAATTCATTTAGTATTGTTTGTTTGAACCTGCTTATCATGCTTGTGAACTAAGGCTATATCGAGGCAATACACACAGTATGCACATATGCCAATTAGAGATTGACCAGTTGCAGTCCTAACACATCGATGAGAAGATTTAAGCAAATAATACCAAATGAAGTTTGTTCACATTGTTTTTATATTCCCCATGGCGTAGTGTAAATTTCTTTACAAATTTCAGTGAAATTAAGAATGTATGCTATGAAATTAAACAACCTTAATTATAATCGTGGCAAACATTTCAGTTGACATGTTACTTTCAATAAAAAGCATATAATTTATATTATCAGAATTGGGTGTTTGTGGAGATTTAGTATTTTGATAATTGAACATCATGGATGCTGACTCAGTGGTCTATCGGTTAAGTGCTCTGTCGCTCGACTGGTAGGTCCTGGATTTGAATCTCGTGGATGCGCACTGCTGAGGGGTCCAACAATTGGACGAAACGGCCGTCCAGTGCTTCCAGGTTTTCCCTGGTTGTCTAGCTTCAATTGACTCACGCTTTTAATTATGAAAATATCATTTGTATAATATAAATCACAATATAAACGTTAGTGGATGGAATAATCACTTATCAACATTGTTTTAAACTCACTATAATCTGTATTCATCACAAACACCAATATTGTCAACAAAATCTTTATGTTACTTTCCATTATACCAAACGATCAGAAACACATTTATTATATATTACAACTCTTCAACACTTAAATATGGATTTATTAAATATGAATTTGTGGATTAAATTACAATTTGTTATTTGATGTTTATTAATTGGTTGAAAAGAAATCACTTTTATGTATCTTAGTAATCAAAGTCAACTATGTACAAACAACAAATGTTACGTACATGAGGTAAGACATGAGAACAGCAAATTTAGAAAGACAAACAATTGCCACTTCATATTAATGACTTGTTTAAAAATTATTTCCAATCTATTTCGTTCAAAACAAGACTGAACATTAAAACATGTGTAAATTGACATGAGGTTTTGGTTACTATTTTATTAATTTTTATGTAATGCTATACAAGGAAAAAATTGTAGTGAAAAGTTTTCATTCTAAAAAAATGTACGATAAAGTTAACATGTGGATGACTATGCTTCGGTGATACATCATTCAACCTCCATCTTATCTAGGTTATCTAGGTTACACACAGTAGTAGACTTCGGTACTCCTACGACTTGTCGTTTACTGAACAGATAATGAAACAGACTTCCAAGTCTCAACGCCTTATAGGTTACATAACTCGGAACCTTTATAACAACGAATCACGTATTTTAATTTACAGAGTTTGTGTTCGACCACTCCTTGAATACTGCGCGTTTATTCTTAGTAGCGCGCGCATAAAGGATAAATTAAGGCTGGAATCAGTACAGAGACGATTTACACGTCGTACTCTTGGTACTGGTTGTACCTTAACTTATAATTCTAGATGTGATAAACTTGGGCTCGACCCATTATGGAAGAGGATACTCAATCTTAATCTTATCTTCTTCTTCAAAATACTTAACGAACTATCCTTTACATCCAACCAAGCGATTCAATATGCAATATATATATATATATATATATATTATATGATTGAAGCAATTTTTGGTTAAAAGGGAAAACTAGACCAATTAATTATTCTATACATAAACCTATTGTTAATGTTAGAATAACCTGTTCCACGCGCTTTAATCCATAGATTCACCAACTAATTATGATAACTATTATTAAATAGTAATTTAATGAACAACTCATTATACCTTTGATTCAAATCACTAAGCTAGTCGAGTAATGTCAGAAGTTGAGTTTATTAAATTACTGAAGGCAATCGATGAGAACACGCAAATTTATATTTCTTGCCAGTTGGCATTTATTAACAAATAATGTCTGTCAAATTTGTTTGGTAGAATAATAATCCAAAAACTGAAATGACATGCTATGAACTGTTTATTATGACACATTGTGATAATTTTTATGTGTTCACATAATCATATTAATTCGTTCAGTAACTGAATTGTATGTTAGTTAAAAGTGGCGCAAAGAAGATCAAATGATTTTTAAGAGTATTACTCTAATGATATTTAGAAACCAACCGACATATGGCGATAAACGTATTTTATCACTTCATGGAAAATTGTTAAGTCAATATAGGGTCAGTAAAGATGCTGGAGGAAAGAATAATCAAGATCCATATCCGGACAGTGACAACATAGTTACTGCAAATACTTAACCATATTCTTCACTGACAGGTTAAATAATTAACTCTTAGTGGTTACATTCTAATAGTTCATATTTTCATTTCTGAAGTTAGTACTGATGACTTCTCTGGAAATAATAGTAAAAACTTTAAAATTAAATCATCAAACTTGACATATTTAATACGATCGTGATCGATTCTATTTATCACTGTCTATTGATGAGGATTTCGGAAAGTAGAACTTTGTTAATTGAATAAATTTATAAGTTGAGAATCTTTCCTAGATGTAAACTTATATAAATTCTTCATTTCATCGATGGCATTACATTTTCAGAAATTAATTTGAATTAGTTAGCCTATAATACCAAAAAAATCAAATTTAAATCAAGTAATTTACTAGATCAGGAATATGATGACGGTTTACATGAGAATCCCTTGGCTGATAGCTATGAATAGCCTTACGCGTCAAGACTGACATGTCTGTATGGAATGAGTTCCATCATTTACAGTTAACGAGTTCATAACGATTGATTGTGTTTCAAGTGAAACTTGTTAGGATAGCATTTACTTTAGCACTTTCGTACAACAAATAAACTGTTGTTTACCGATTAGCGTTTGAACAACGCTACTATATTACAACAAATTACTACGTTAGCAACATGTTACGTAATAATTGATATATATTTATGTATAAGTTGTGAGCATATTTTCGACTTCAATTAGTCGATTAAAGCTTCTTGATTTCTTTTGACCCAAGTAGCTGGTTTGAGTTTGAGTATGGTCGGCTTGCTCATCAGTATCAGATTCGGATGATTGCACAACTTAATAGTTATTAAACTACTTCATATATCACAGACAGTGAGCTGATTGGCGGTCATCAAATAGATATCTGGAAACAGTAGCCTCCAGAAAACATCAACTAAATTATTTCACAGTTAAACTAGATTCGTGATTACTTGATCTCATGCCATGCTTCGTTGAATGATGAATGAAAGTGTACACAGAGTATTGTCACAAGAAGAAGTTACACATCACAATGAAACGTTTGAAATTTCACAAGACTTAGACTGTCAACTGTTTACATGGAACCTGTTTAGCAAGTTGTGAATCACATTCGCTCACATGTTTAGGAAATCCTATGTTGTATTTGGTGCTCACAATAATCGACAGTTCACAATAACAAACGAAAGAAAAACAAATTGGCAATCGAAGAAAACAATACCTAATTGTTTTCGTTGTAAAGAAACACATGAGTAGCAACTGAAACAACAAGAACAAGAACAAGTAGTCAACAACAATTTGTCAGTGAATATCACATGTTGACAAAATTGAGTGTGGTTTTGATTCAGTGAAGTGTTTGAATCGACAATTCAAATGGTAATTCAAATGTTATATAATTGGCTAAGACAGTCATTAATTTTATTAACAACAAACTGTCAACAAGAATAAAAGTCATTCCAGAAAAACATGAAGTCATTTATGTCGCTGTTTTTATTTTCAGCTCCAAACAGCCTTGAAATTTTAATTATCATCCACGAAAGATCAACATACTATATTTTACACAAGTGAAGGTTAGAAACCGGGGATCAATAAAAACTCTTCCAAGGTTGAATAGTTATTTTTTAATTGCTATGAAAATGTTTAGTGAAAAAGTAACTAAAAGACATGGCGACAAGTTTCTACAAAAACGAATCTTGATGACCTCAGTTACGTGAAAACAGCCGTAAAATTGTATGAATTAACAGAACGAAATGAGTTGAGCTTAAGAAAGTATGGGTCAGCAAATTGAGGGCATTTTTAGATGAGACCATAACGTAAGGTATTAATCAACAGAATCATAAAAATTCAACAACGATTTGTCATTAAATATCGCATGTTGACAAAGATTGAGTGTGGTTTTAATTCAGTGAAGAGTTTGAATCGACAATTCAAGTTTTCAAATGGTATCTAATTGGCTAAGTCAGACATCAACTTTATAAAAAATAAGCTATCTGAACATTAATTTACTGGAGCTTTAGATTTACTAATGGAGCAACAGAAAGGGATGAGAATTAATCTTACAGACAGAATCTATACAACAGTAAGACTATGTTAGCAACGAAATTCACTCAATTTGGACCTGTTTATCCATCTAGCTACCCATGTGATTGGATCTTCAACTCATCCGATATCTCAGTGACTCACTGAAGTTCACGTTGCAATTCACTCACACTATGACAATGGACATGAATATACTTAGAAAATTTATGAGATCATTTGAATTTCAACAACATGCTGATGACATATGGGAACTCCTGACATAGGACACATTCCGTAAAATGCAACATGTAGTCACCTTATGAGAGAATAGCCTGTAGTATCGGTTGTTATGCTAAGCCCATATGCCTTATTCTAACTTCTGGACAAGTCAATTCACCTGTTCATCATGAGTCATGTTCTCACCTTGTTAATTATTCACTTATTAACCCTGACCATTTTTATGTGAGCGTAGGTGTGTGTACACTTCATATCCTATTTATCACATGTTGTCATTTGTTCTTGTTTGATTATAAATATTGATTAATGCTTGATTAAAGTGAGTTGGCTTAGCCGCCATCTCCAAAGCATGTCATTTTTGTTTTGCTCGCTGATGTTTACTCATGTGCTTATAATTTTCTGGCCTGCGTCATTAGTTAATAAAACTGTAGCTGTCGCTTCTCTTTGCCATCTGGTTTTTATGCACCGTTAAGATTTGTATTATAACGATTATCGAGGTGAATGATTAACGAAGCACGGCACTACAAGCCCAACGCCTATCGGTTGTTAAGCTTTCCCAATATGTTTAAAAATTCCTATTTTATTGGAAACAAAAGTAATCAAAGAGTATTCTAAGACAAGAAACATTTGAGCAAATAATTGTTTCTAATAACTTCATAATCAGACTTTACAGCTATAAATCAATAACTGTTGTATTACTACGTGTTCGTAACATGTGGCACCTTATCAGTTCAATTACAGTTCTTATTGGAGAATTTAGCTTGTCATTATTTGCAGGAATAACTTTTCCGCCACCCTAATTAATTCCAGATCACTTCGTATTTCCCCCTTCAAAGAAAAACACTAAATCTTCGCACTCATATTTTGTACATCGTAGTCTTGTGATCATAAATTATAGAACAATCCAGTTAACAACTACACAACGTAATATCACTTATTTATCAATATTTATTGTTCACTAGCTTATGCGTACACGTATACTACAAAGTCACTTTCTAACGGTTATCTTTACTGGGGTAACTAGCAAGTGATTATACCTGTGCTTGACAATCTTAATAAAAGACATTTCCATTTAGTTATATTCCAAGTGTTCTAGACTTATACTTATTAAGATTTTCACAAAAGTAGCGTAAACGTCTCCAATGTCCTAGGTTTACGGTCAATCTCCAATCAAGAGGCTCAAGACTAGAATTCGTTGACATAAAATACTTTGTTTCCTGGTAGGGTGCAAAACCTCACCCTATTCGGAGCTTAAGCGGTAGGAAACCTTACGCCTAGGTGTAATGTTGGTTGATACTCATCAGTAGTACGTATCCATAATAGTGAGGGAACTGATATTCACCAGTGAATTCGAATCCGTGTCATTCAGTGTCACAGATCAAGATGTAAGCATTGAGTTATTTAGGCTACAAACGTTTGTAGGACTTAGATATTTGTACTGATTGATTACATAGTCGATAGAATTCGGTTGGAATTGAGCAACTGGGCAGTATCACAGCCCACATACAAATCAAGTGATTTATGTGGCGCATATGTATTCTGTGCCCCTTTGTATCAACATTTATGTGTTCAAATAAATAAATAAATGGAAAAACAAAACGTTGTCTACTACTGAGTAATCGGTCGGAATAGGTTTATAGCTCACTTGTGATAGGTTGAATGCAAACCAAACCTAAGTCAGGTTCTAATTTATTAATCAGTGAGTCAACATTAAAATGCGAATCCTCCAATGACTTATGACACCTAACCATATTTATTTTTATATTAATATTTTGTATATAACTATTTTGCCTCATTAGATAAGATGCCTATTCTTTTGATGAATGATTTTGTGTTTGAACTCAGTTCATTTGGGGAGTTGAACTGATAATTCGGGATTGCGAGTAGTTATCATTCAGTCACATCGTAGTATTGTATTCCACTTACAGATTGCCATTTTATTCATTCATTTTAATACTATTTACACTTTGAATCACTTCTTAAGTCGTAATCTTTAGTAACGTGATCTAGTAGGTTAGGGGAGGTTCTGTGCAATTTTACTGACCTCATTTTTAAATGAGTTTTTTCAGATTCATTCCATATTGTTTCTTGAAGACGTTACTTCAATAACTGGATTTTATATGTCATTTATTAAACTGACTCATGTGAAATATTATTCACTTAGTGATCGATTTGGTGGTACAGAGAGCCTGGTTTAAATCTACTATTACTCATTCGTAGGTATCATTACGAAGTTTTGATTTCATAATTTCAAACAAATTGACCATTACATAGATTTTTATAAATAAATGATGTATTTGTAATATCCCAATGAGTAGAAAAATTAGATTTCCTGACGTTTCGTGAAGGAACAATAAGAATATTAAGACTTAGTATTCTTATTGTTCCGCTGTACTATTGAAACTTGGATTAATTTTAATTTGATTTGTTCTCTGAAGAAGTGGCTTACACTGAGTCACGAAACGTCAGGAAATCTAATTTTTCTACTCATTGGGATATTACAAATTATTATTTATGTATTACTCATTTGATTTAACTATAAAATCTTAATGAATGAGTTTGCATGTCTGCATGCGTTTCACATGACCCATGACTAAATAAGTGATCACATAGATACACGTTTAGTCACCAGCCCTTGACTGGCATGAAGACGTTTGCCAGGTCCACTCCTATTCTTTAGCCGAGAAATGGTTATTTCAATATAATGGTAAAACTGAGATTATCCATCACTGCTGATTCAGAAAATATAGTTTACATTTTGAGTAATTAGTTTCTGAAATAACAGAATTAGGAATAAATTGGTAAATAAGAACAGGTTATTTGACAAAGTAATCACCTTTTTCAACATGTATCCCGAGATTGAGATTTCAATGGTAATAATACACGAAAAGCAGGAAAAGAGTCCATTAATCTTACGCATCAAGTCAAGGGACAGAACACTAATAGTTTCTAGCTGTCTGAACTTGAGCGAGAACGTTTTCACCTAATCATCGATACTATGACTAAGAATCATTTATCGTAATAGACATTTCGAGCATATATTCTCTCGATATTAAGTGATTTTATAGAATACAGGCTTTCTTTAAATGTGAGTCAGCTACAACGTAGGACCAGGCACATTTATGCATCGGTCCAAGTTGCCATACCTCATTAGCACAACAACATGAACACCGGATTCATAGAAATGGTTAATTTAGTGGTGGTAATATTTAAAAGATAGGTTGTAATATAAGGATATGGTATAGGAAGAAAGACAGATATGAAGCAATTTTAATCTCAAGGTTTAAGGGAAGATAAAGAGTGTATACACCTACGCCATTGTCATCGATTCTGAGCCATGTCACCTAGAGTCTCCAACCATTGGTTACGATAGTCACGCAATTTTAGTCACAAAATTTGAAGTCTTCGTAGTAATGTTATGCAAAATGAAAGACATAAAAAACACTGTTTAGAACACTAGCTTGAAAACAAACTGTTGCGACTAAAGATCTATGAAATCACGTTACAAAGAATAGCAAAACTTATTTACTGGGTGTAGATATATGTACTCAGCTTTGAGTTACAAACAACAAAAATAATATGGTTTACTAGAATTTACTCAGTGACCTCGAAGATGAGTATATAAGTCAGATCAAACACATATCGAAATCTCGTGTACTGAATAAACACTAAATGTGTAAACGGTTATCGAAGTCCTACGATTTCCTTGGACTTAAAATCCCATGGCAGAATTTTTTATAGAAAGTTATTATACAAAATGAAGTATTGAACACGCATACAATAAAATAGTGCATACATAAGATAGATTGTGCAGCGTCAAAATTACAACTTTAATTAGAACAAACTCTTTGAAGTTGCTTTGTCGGACTAATCGTCACTGCATCATCATCGTCTACTTCTAACCTTCTCCGACGTTCGTGAGGGGCAAACAAAACAGTGTGTCTTTGTGCAGGTGGCTTATCAACTAAATAACCAGAGTGTGGTGTACGGACTGGTTTCATTCCTTCCCAAGGGTCTGATAAACTGAATGCAAGCCAATTCTTGAATGGACGGTTATTCTCATTGAATTTCCTGCTACCATTTCGTGGTGATCTTGAACTAATATCAAATGATGAAGAATTGTGCTGAGAAGTGTCATACTTCCAACTCAAATCGTCTTGAGTCGATACAAAAGAACTACTAGAAATTGAACCGGAGTGGATATTCATAGGTGGATTGCAGTTAGATATAAGTGGTGAGTGTGAGGCATATGAGTTCACAGAAGAATCAAAGGTTCGTTGATAAGATGGTTGGTTGAAATTTGGTGAACCATAACGTGCAGGGGGACTATCGACATAATAAGATGCACAACCTACGGGCGGACTCCAACAAACTAGAGGGTCTTGTGGACATCGGGGAAATCTCC
The DNA here is from genome assembly GCA_944470415.2 of Schistosoma rodhaini. Classification (NCBI taxonomy): domain Eukaryota; kingdom Metazoa; phylum Platyhelminthes; class Trematoda; order Strigeidida; family Schistosomatidae; genus Schistosoma; species Schistosoma rodhaini. The sequence goes on along the minus strand of OX104036.1, from coordinate 14,774,605 downwards.
CGCTGCCAAATGGAGGTGTTGAAGTGATTGGTGACCTGTGAAATTATATAAAAAAAATTGAGAATTTATTTGATGACAAAATATCTGCAGCTACTATGAACGGTTAACCTAAGGCAATTCCATGATCAAATACGGGCTCTTTATTCCTCTTTAAGCCAAGTTTTCATGTGGGCAGTGGAAATTGCTTGGCAAATGAAGGTTTATGTACTCAATTTCGAGGGATGATGATATCACTGAGCTGCCCAAATGGAATGTAAATGAGGACTTGAACCTATGATTTACTGGCTGAACGGCAAGTCCTTTAACTACTAAGTAACACTATCCAAGGATTCAAACCAAAACAGATGGAGAGTTTCAAACATACAACCTAATAATTGAAATCCATCTCCCTGACTCTGTCTTAACTGGTTAGGATTTATTCGGGATTAAGTGCTTTATTACACAGATTGATCATAACGAGTAAAGCAGTTGGAAGTGTTTACCAGTTTACTTATTTTGAAAGTCCCATCAACCCTGGTGGGTTGGTGTCTGACGAAATCTCTGCACGGATTTGGAAAGCTTGGCTTTTATCAGCTTACATCACTTGTAGGGTAAGCCATATGTTCATTTGTCAACTAATAAGTATTTTATTTATTTATTTATTTAAACACATAAATATTGGTACAAGGAAGCACCAGATACATATGCGCCGTACAAATCTCATTCGATTTGTGTGAGGGCTGTGATACTGCCCAGGTGCCCAAACTGAAGCAGATGGTTTTCTTACGGGCCCACACCCGGAGCCTTTGACCGAAAGATCTGATCCACAAGGCAGTGGAGCATCGTGAGGAGATGCATTCCCATGGTAGCCGGTGATCAACGATTTATTCGTACGCCATTTGTTCCCTCAGGATACTGGAGCCCATGTGCACCATTGGTTTGGAATCAGTGTTTTCCAACTCCCCTAGGTGGATCCTCCACATCCACTAACCCGGTTAAAGCGCCGGACATTCGCTTTTCTTCCTCTCAATTTCGTAAACAACACCCCTGCCACGATAAGGCAGTGAGTAGGACTTCCCCGCTAAGGGATGTGTTACGTATGCTCAACCAGCACTTACTTTTGACAAGTAGTGCTGGCTGGAGTAGAGATAGTTTAGAAGTTAGGGGCAGCCAGGCCAAGACATGAGGTTAACACATAAAATCATTGACTGTTGGAATGAACCATACTGGTAGACGAAAACTACCCGTTTAAGGTAATGTATGATAATTGCGATAAAAGGCTGAGGATATTAAGTGAAGTAGCCCAGACTCGGTGTGAGTGATGCAAATATAATCACAACTTATCTTCAGTCTCAGAAAACTTTTTTACTCCTTTTTCTCAAAGCATATTCATAATGTCTTTTTTTTCTTACATTCAATATAAATATTACTACTTCGACTCATCTTATTCACCTTTTTAGTTTCATCACATGCTAATTTGGAATGGCAATTTAGGTCGATGCATACTTGCGTCGGGCTCTACGTTACAGCAGATCGACTGAAGACCAAATGTCGTAAATTCAATAAAAAGTGTAAAATGTACAGCATATGGAACGCTGTTAATGCATAAGTAAACCAGTTCAAAACGAGTGTTCCATTATATTAAAAGGAGGAACAGACGAAATGGTGGGATTTCCTAGTTACTATCATGTGGGCATGTAACTATAACACACTCAGCAAAGCCGAAATTTACTTTGAAAGTAATGGTAATGAGTTACCTAACTGTACCACCAATCTACTGACTACAGAACCAATGTTTCTCACAAAAGAAGCAGTATTTTAATGGCCTGGTAACCCAACACACGGTAGACTACCCGGCTATGATGAGTTACGCTGTCGATTGATGTCATCCCTCGAGTATCTTGTTGCCAAATCACTTGTGGAGTTATTTTGCACATTACCTACTCAGGCAGCCCTCAAAAAACTTATCATATTCCCGATAACTGAGACAAACAGCTTGTACTCAGTTTTAGCCTGTCAATCTGACTTGTGTAGTTATAAAAGTTTTTGAAGTTGAGACATACTACTTTGTTAAGTGAAATCACACAATTTCCTGACGCTGAAGTATAAGTTTTCTTATTGCCACCTCGGGATTTTAAAAAAACTTCATTGAGAGGATCTGATGGAATTCCCAGATAACGGTTCATCTGCCAATGTTTTTACCCAGTGATTTGACAAAACATTTGATGGGTTCCAACCGAGCTCATTCAAAAACACTAACTTGGAAATTGAGGGCGACATACAAGGTTGTTAGGGTAAAGTAGGCATGAACTAGAAAATTTATATGGCGATATATGAGCACGAATGGAAATCCTCTACCATTCCAAGTCTATGTTGATGAAATAGAGAAACATTTGGGATCATTTTCATTCTTACTTGCAGATGCCGTAGAAACTCGGGAGATAATATGTGGTGAAAATGACAAGCACGAATCTCAAGCTGAATTAGGTAGATGGTACAAAAAATATTCCTCACAAATTTATTTTAATAACAATAGATTCATAAACATCAGACATGATATCCGTCACTTGTCCACTATAAATGGAATACCACACTAAAACGTTCTGGAATACAAGTGACTTAAAATGATTAGCCCATGTTTTATCACAGATGTCAAGTTTTCAGCCCGTCCAAAGTATAACTCACAATTCAAAGGCGTCTGACTCGAACGACAGCAGCTCTATGGGTGGACGCTTAGGGAAATGGGTTTAAAAAAATATTTCCTGCTTGGATAACTAAAACCCGGATATAAATAATGAAACAGTCAACCATAACAGGTAGAGATATCAATACAAAAGTCCAATACAAGCTCTAGACAGGTTTACATTATTCAAGTAAAAGGCCCCCCCATTAAGTGTAGTCACTAGAGATACCTTTAACAGACACCCCACCTACTATAAAATGCTTCTCTCTGAGCCGTAAACACAATCAACGACGAAATTTTATGAATGTTTTTGGTCAAAAATACCATGTGGAATCTTCTACCCAGCTGACAAAAGCGCGGTCGAATATTATATGAGATGGAGCCCACGGACAAAGAAACAGTTTCGGATCCAAAATTTAACTCGATGTTTACTGAGTTTGACTACACGCGGTCGCTCCTGGTCCCTCGTAATTGTTAACTAGGTTGATTTCTAACTGAACAGTTATTTCAAGCCCATTATGAGTTCAGACAATCACTCTTACCCAATAACGTAAATAAAGATGCAATAGACAATTCAGTTAGTCAACAAAAACTTTAAAAATAACTAGAACCTAAGCAAAATATAAAATATCATTATTTGTCTGGAACTTATAGGCCGAATCAGACAGGAAAAGCGGGAATTTATAGAACCTAATTACCTAGAATGACTGTTAAATCTTGCCCTGTAAAAAGGATCCCTATTTGGGCTAGGACTACAGGGGTTCCAAGAATATCTATGCGGAGAACCTCCGTTGTTGTTCATAACTGTACCGTCACGGCCAATAAGGGCGCGTAAACTTAATTTCAGTTACATCTGGTTCCTCTACAACGAAAATTGGTTTAGCTTAGCCAATCGAGCACCATATGGGAGCTTCATTATTTCGGAGATCAGCTTAGTTGCTATTCTCTGAACTTTTTTCAAAAGCTCACTGTCTTTTTAAGCAGGGGGCTAGCCGCTTGTATGCAGTTCTCAAGTTTAGAAAGCACGAATACTGTACGCAAAGTCAAAAACGTTTTAGCATCGACATGACTAAAGGCCCTACGCATTGACCATAGGGTTTCAAAACCTTTAGCGGCTATCAGACGGCAGTATGTACTAGTTTTTTACGTCTTGGCTAACAATTACTCTGTAGGGGCGGTGAAATGTCACTGAGCCCGAGCCAAATCATCCGCAAATTGAGTCACTGAATATCAAACAGATCATTGATCCCTGTCAAAACTTTGTCTAACTCCAAATACCTGTGGCATCTTCAAGTCCTAAGTGATTGTGTGTCTGAACAATAAGTAGCTTGATGTTATTCTCCCTGTATGTATCTGTACCTTGATGACCAATTTGCATCACAATACACTCAAAAGCACTTTTCGGTAACTGCCGAATTCTCGGCCATTTAGATAATTTCCCCAGATCATTTCGAAGTTATAAGCCATCACTCTTACTTCTAATCGCTCTCCATATCTTGATATCGTCAGTATATAGAAAGACCGATTATGGTAGGAGATGAGGAAGGTTATTTCATAGAAGAAGAACAACACTGGCCACAAAACTGTACCCTAAGGCACTCCGTTAAACTGAGCAATTTGGATTTTACCCGTACTCTTCGTTGCCACCCAACTAGGAAGTCTTTATTCCAAATTATTAGATTATATCCAACCCCGATATTCCTTAACTTATATGTTGGCTACGCCTACAGGTAACTTTTGGCCATTAAAAGCTCACCAGATTTCACAAGCGTCTAATAAGTTGGTGAAAAAGGAATAACCTACTCTAAAACCATGCTGCCTCTCCGAAAGGATTTGGTTTTCATCGAGGTATTTAAACAGCTCCTTCCGAATAATCTTTTCTAAGATTTTAACAACCACACTAGTTAGGCCAATGGGTAGGTATTTCTCAGGTTTATGTTTCCTACCTGTTTTGAAGACAAGACATACTACAGCGTTCTTCCACTCTTTTGGCAATCGACCCTGGGATATAGATAGAATAAAGCATATACCTAGGGGGTTCACAAAGAAGTTAGCCAGTTCCTTTAGTGACCTAGGATGTAGTTCATCGGGTCCTGTGGAATTGCCTATGTCAAGCTTATTTAGCAGTGCAAGGACATCGAGTTCTTTAATGGTCACGGTGTCCAATGTGTGTGAGGAGTATGTATGATCTGAAGGGGAGGACATCTCTACGGCATATACATTGCGTTATATACTAACCCCGAAAACGGACGTGTAAACAGTGGATCAACTTGTTTACAGAAAGACAACGTTTTGCTAAATGCTCATGAAATTGCTGCAGTACCCGCCCACGAAGAAACGGGAAACAAATCGAGCAGTATATTGAATACAGTGGCGCCAAATGAAACTAATCATGATACGAAAAATGTTTCTAATGAATCTAATGATCAAAATTCTGTAATTGTTCTGTCAGATTTAGATTATTTTGATGATTCATATGTTCCTGTCGAACTCCCTTATAAAGATGAGAGAAAAATGTCAGATGCATTAAATGATAATCAAGAATCCACTGATTATGATTCATTATCTGCCAATGAGGTTCCAAAAAAATTCAAGCAAACTGTTTCACATGAATCAAAAGCTGGTGACCTCAAATCAACTGTCGTCGAACTTCGTGATCCAGTCAGTTTTAATGGTTTCTCTGTTAAGTATGACAAACATGTTCTATTTAGTGTCACATTAATAGTAACTTGACTATATGAGGATCCAACAGTCTTTCGTGGGGGAGGAGGAATTCGAGAAATTAAAATCCGGATATCAACTCCGGATTTCTCAAAAAGGGGAGGTGTTATATCCCCCGGTGAATTACGAATGGTAACTTTTAGGTCTATTTATGGATCAATGTAATATGCCTATTTTCTATTGTACAATTATTACGTAACTGAACTATTCATATTCGTGTTTCTCTTATCATTAGCTTTATTTTGATCTTTGATTTATGATCATACGATTCTTGAGTTATAATCAGTTTATTGATTACTTTGGTTTGTATAAAAACTCAGTATGTTTGTAAATAATGATTCATATTGCCGAGGCTGTTATTTGTGTTCTGGACTCAACTGGCTGGGCTAGGCATACGGCAGGGCCGATACCCACTCAAGACTGCTCGTACAATTTATGTATCATTGGGTCGATCAGTAAAATCCACTACCTCTCTAAATTGGCGTTCATATATTAAATTGGGCACTCATACGTTATAACACATTGTTAAAGTAATTTGAGAATACCTGAGCTCTAATGTAATCGTCCTCTACTGATTATGAAACATTACTGTCTCCCCACAATGCTGGAATATTTCCTCTTTTTTAGTCCCTTGGTTTATGTACGAGTATAAGTGTCTAGGGTATTCTATAGATTTCTCGACAAGTTTTTCTTCGCACAACCTTCTAGACTTTTGAGAGTCGAGGCACAGATATTTTGAGCTTCTCGATATTGAGATTTTGTCTTGTCAGTACCGAGTGACTTAAATCTCCTCCACACTCCTCTCCTCTTACGAAGAAGTGTGTGAACCTCCCTACTGATCCACGGTGGGAGGTTTCCCGGTCCCTTTGGTGTAGTCCGAGGGATGTGAGGTGCAGTAACTTCTAAGTATGAATTTTGACATACATTCCAAGCTGTTTCAATTGGGGACTCTGATTCTACTATCCAATCTGCTGAGGATGCTTACATTTGCTTTCCAGACATTAAGTTTGCTTTGGGCTGGCACATGCTCTTTTTCGACAAATATATATAAATCGAAGATTAGAACTGCATGATCACTTTTGCCTAAGAATGGCATGTTGTCGAGGTTTGTGACATCATCCTCATAATGGATCAGTATCACATCTAGTAAAGATGATTCAGAGTCAGAGTCGAACCTAGTTGCTTCTCTCACATGTTGCACTAAAACACATACAAATACATGTCCCACTCTCATGGGATACGTTATCAATAATGGTAATTGGGTTAGTATTTCTAATGAATAGAGCTACTATTCCTCCTCTTTTGCGCCTCTGGATCCTATCGGTTCTTGCTAAGATAAAACCTTCAAAATCATGTCACGTACTGTCTATAAACTGCATCAACCACGTTTGTGCAACTTTGATTACATACCGCTTGGTAGAGTCTACCTGTACTCCTAGCTCCGATCGTTTATAGTACAAGCTCTGAGCATTTGTGTAGCAGATTTGAAGCCCATTTAAATGGTTTCATGCTGCACCCAGAGTGGTTTCGGCTTCATTCTTTGTCACGGCCTCACTGTTACGTCCAATTATGAGTTTCTGCCCGTTCCAACTATTGAAGTATTGGCCGTCGATATTCGCAAATCGCGAACCCAAGTAGGCAAGAGAACCTAAACTCCAAATTAAATACCAAGTTTACTCGCAATTCACAAATAATCGACCAAAGTCGTTCTAACAACAATAATTATAACAATTACAAAACAAACCTTCAATTTTGTAGGTTCCCGGAGCGAAAACTCTCAAATACCAAACCAATGACAAAAGAAACCAAAATGTCCGAAAAGAATGATATAAACAAAAAAGTTCAAAGGCTAAGTAAAACAAACACATCCAAAAACAATAAAATTGATGTACAGTAAAACGGTTTTAATCAGCCAAATGTCTTCAGTTCTCCCGTAACACTCACAACTCTAAAATGTACGATTTTCAGATCCTTCTCGCCAGCATTTAACTTAAGATTTAGATTTACTTCAACTTTTTGTCATTTACACGGTCCGCTAGTGGAAAGTCTTTGCGGACAAAGACTCCTCAGCCCCTTAGCTATTGTCCATTCTGTTGTGTAAAGTCCCTTTCATCGGGAGATTTAAATACTACATTTAACAATAATAACAATATATTTCTGCAATAGCAGGTACACGCCATTTTTACAGGCATGATCTACAATTTACAACATATACTGGTTCACAGTATGCATCCCAAGCAAGGTTGTTTAGTAATTATAATCTTTAAAAGTTGATAGCGGTTCATTCGTTCACATATAATGTTTTCATAAAAACAGTTTCCGAAGGGGCATGGCGTCCACGTTACATACCAGATCCAATCTCGACAAAAAGTGCAATAGGGTTTCGGTAGTTCTAAGTATTTATGTAATGCAGCTTTTTAAGTTTATAGTTGTTATAAAGTAGGCTTGTGGAGCGCCTGGTCCCAGCTATGACCTTGGGAAAGCGCGTTCGTCGAGCTTGTTCCAGATGTCAGAAGTTACATAGCTTCACCCTCAGAGCAAGATTCTAAAGAGAAAAAGAAGAAAAAGAAACCGAGTAGCAGCAAGGCATTTGGATATGAACGACAACCCATGCTTAACATTTATTAGTGGAACAAATGGAGGTATGATAAATTATTAGATTAGATTGATACCAGCTCATGTTGCAATAGTGAACTGTGATTAGGGGCTCTAGAGGAGAGAATGCAGTAATAACGAACAATGAGTTGTGATATTTATCAAGATGGAGTGGGTTCCAATGAAGGAGGGAAGTCAAGGTTGGAATGAGGAAGAACAGAGAGTGCATTTAGAGAGTAGAGTGTTGAGTAGAATAACAACCATATCCTTTACAGTCAGTTTTTTTTGTTTTTTCATCATCCGATGCCTGCCACACAGTTTTCATGCAAAAGTCCGAGTTAACATGTTAAAGGTTGTCTTAGTAGAATAGTTAATCGAGCACAAAAATTAGAAACATGAGTCTGAATGGTGAGTGTGGGAGAACAATTTCAATATCACAGATTGATTGACTTGTTCTCATCCATAAAGAGCCTGATACAAACAAAATGTTCTGCCCCACAAACACGGGTGGATTGAAACCATCTCCCTCACCATCAGTGCTTGCTGGTCAGTAACTCCACCCTCCCTCCTTTTGTGATGTTAGGCTCATTTACGCTTATTTTTTGGATACATATCATACCTCACACAATGCTCTGTGTTTCACATCCTGTTGGAAAACACTATTTCTATAAGTACCATGTTACAAGCCTATCAGACAGTTACAAATTATGGACTGTGGGTAAGGCTTCGATGCTATGTTTTTATTGACTATATAGTGAAGTGTAGGTTACGAATCAGAGTATAGGCATTAGGAAGGGTATAGTGTAGGATATTTGTTTACCATAGTAGGCGGAAAAGTGGAGATTTATATTAGTTACAGATAAGGTAAGATAACGAGTGGTGAAATAATATTAATGGCAAGGCAACATAGTGTACAGATGAGTAAAAAGCTGATAAATAGACAAGAAGTAACTCACACTAAATTCGCGCTGAGGTTGTTTTTTTCTATGCTAACCGGTTGATGGGTGACAGGTTCTGTGGTTGTACGACCACTGGCAGTAGTCAGTCGATTGTGCGTTTCTTCTGACAGTGATTTGCCTGTCTACGTCAATTGAAAAGAATTAGTGAGGGGAAAGTATCTAATACAACTACGAGGTAGGGAAAAAGGGCGATTCAGTCTATATATGTAGAGAGCCTATGATGTCTGTGTGGGACGTGGATGTGTTCGTTTGCACCAGATCTATGCAGGTGAGGGCTTGATCAATGAGTCTTGCAAACGTATGTAATTTGTCTGCCATGCGTATTTCAGAAGGCAGACTGTTCCATATCAATGCGTACTTGATAAGGAAGAAGTTTTCACGTGTTTTTGATCTGTGTTTTCCAATTTTGACAGTGGATACTTTGTCTCGAAGGTTGTATCCATGTGAGTCTTGGTAGAGAGCTATATTACATGTGTAATAAATAAGGTTTGAAATGAAGAATTATGTTAGACCTAAGCCTTCTTTTCCAGAGGTGTTCTAGTCCTAAGATATGGCATCTGGATTAGCAGCCTGGATTGATCCTGTTCCAAGTCCATTTGTCTACCTTGTCTATAAACCTTTAGTAAGGTGACTCCAGAGATACTTTGAGACATTTACTGAATTAGTAGCTGCTTTATCAACTGAATTTCATGGTCAAAACAAGTTTTAGATTCTGAGCTATGGCTCATCTTGACTCCATAAAAGATAACTGATCCGTAACTATGATAAGTCTTCGACTTTCTGGCTACTTTTTAGGGGACTCGCTTTTCTGTAGTAACATTATGTCGTTTCTTATTCTCGATCTGTACCCATTCATCTTTTTGTTGGAGTAGCAACCACAGTAGCTTTACACGAACTGTGAGATCCTGGACGATTGTCGATGACTTGGGTGGTCAGGTTTTTGATTTCCTGTTAGAAACAGACCTAACCTTACGATTAGGTTTTCTGTGCGTTTTCTGCTGGCTGAAATTTGGTGAATGTACGGCAGAAAAACTTATCTTATCCTCAGTAACAACTAACCAGTCTAGAACATGTACTTCCCGGCACGTCAACCACTTTCCAAACATATCTTCAAAAACCACTTCTGACTTCCAATCCGACTGGCTTTACAACCATCGATTGTGAAGATGTTACGTACATTAGCGTTGCGAAGCACTGAATATCCGTGACATCTTTAGTGGTGAGCTCGAGGCGGTCCACTAAATGGGTCTCTTCTTTTTCACAACATTAGATGTGCTTTTTACACATTGTGGTATTATTATTGTGTTTTCAGATATTTTCTCATGCTGATAGATTTTATGCATATTATGTCGAAATGCAAACGTAAACTGTTCAAAGTTAAGACACTCACGTCCCTTTACCTTGAAACTCATGCCACCATAGTCCAACTGAACTACATGTCTGAGTTTACATCAACTTGCTTGAGATTTTGTGGCTTATAGAGTATATTGTAAATTGCCTTATTTCACCACTGCTCATATTAGTAATTCTGACATAAAAAAATAAGGTAGGGAAAGCCTTGTTCTGAGATATATTAATTCGTGTAAGGAAACAAATGATTAGTATTATTAGGTGAGAGTCTCCAGTGGTATTGGTTTCTAACCACACGATCTTTGAAGTCGAGAATATAATTACTGCAATTTCCATTCAACATGTAACGCTTGGAGAAGATCAGAAATGGTGAACGCAGGGAACAAATTGTTCGGAATGTCATGGCTGGTGTGGTCATTCTCCGTAACTAATCCCTATTCACGTTATACATCACACTATCCCCAACATGAATGTGTCCTGGAGAAGTGTTGAAAACCATATTGCCTATATTCAGCAAACGATAAGTCAGTATTGACAACAATGTGACTTCCATCAAGGATCTTATAGACTAGGTAGTCACATCATGGCAAATCTACAATTTGGCGGTTATGTCTTTTATTATACTAGAAAAAATAAATGTACTAATATTGAACTAAACCAGTCGACAACATGCCTACTACCTGTGTTTATTCTTTTTCCTTGAAAGCTTCTGAGAGTGTCTAGTCTTCTTGTGTTAGCCAAACAGAGAAGCGAACATCGTCTTCGGGTAAAAGGTTACAAGTATTGAATATATAGTGGCATTGGGTCACAACCACACAATCCGCAAAGCTGAACATGAGACAATTGGGAAAATCTTTGTTGAACATTTAACGCGGAGAAGAACCTGACGATGGAGGTGGGAGGAAAGAACTCAATTGAATTAATTCAGTCAATCCAATCCATCGGGTGGCATGGCTCAGCCTTGCAAGCATGGTCAATCTGTATGAATTGTATTTATTCATATTAAACCTATTGTTCTATCTCCAGCTTGAATTTGTCCTCTACCGTACATTGATGATTGTTATGATGCGATGAGACGTTGTAGACAATGATGTTACTTCAATATTATTTCACCACTCGTTATCTTACCTTATCTGTAACTAATATAAATCTCCACTTTTCCGCCTACTATGGTAAACAAATATCCTACACTATACCCTTCCTAATGCCTATACTCTGATTCGTAACCTACACTTCACTATATAGTCAATAAAAACATAGCATCGAAGCCTTACCCACAGTCCATAATTTGTAACTGTCTGATAGGCTTGTAACATGGTACTTATAGAAATAGTGTTTTCCAACAGGATGTGAAACACAGAGCATTGTGTGAGGTATGATATGTATCCAAAAAATAAGCGTAAATGAGCCTAACATCACAAAAGGAGGGAGGGTGGAGTTACTGACCAGCAAGCACTGATGGTGAGGGAGATGGTTTCAATCCACCCGTGTTTGTGGGGCAGAACATTTTGTTTGTATCAGGCTCTTTATGGATGAGAACAAGTCAATCAATCTGTGATATTGAAATTGTTCTCCCACACTCACCATTCAGACTCATGTTTCTAATTTTTGTGCTCGATTAACTATTCTACTAAGACAACCTTTAACATGTTAACTCGGACTTTTGCATGAAAACTGTGTGGCAGGCATCGGATGATGAAAAAACAAAAAAAACTGACTGTAAAGGATATGGTTGTTATTCTACTCAACACTCTACTCTCTAAATGCACTCTCTGTTCTTCCTCATTCCAACCTTGACTTCCCTCCTTCATTGGAACCCACTCCATCTTGATAAATATCACAACTCATTGTTCGTTATTACTGCATTCTCTCCTCTAGAGCCCCTAATCACAGTTCACTATTGCAACATGAGCTGGTATCAATCTAATCTAATAATTTATCATACCTCCATTTGTTCCACTAATAAATGTTAAGCATGGGTTGTCGTTCATATCCAAATGCCTTGCTGCTACTCGGTTTCTTTTTCTTCTTTTTCTCTTTAGAATCTTGCTCTGAGGGTGAAGCTATGTAACTTCTGACATCTGGAACAAGCTCGACGAACGCGCTTTCCCAAGGTCATAGCTGGGACCAGGCGCTCCACAAGCCTACTTTATAACAACTATAAACTTAAAAAGCTGCATTACATAAATACTTAGAACTACCGAAACCCTATTGCACTTTTTGTCGAGATTGGATCTGGTATGTAACGTGGACGCCATGCCCCTTCGGAAACTGTTTTTATGAAAACATTATATGTGAACGAATGAACCGCTATCAACTTTTAAAGATTATAATTACTAAACAACCTTGCTTGGGATGCATACTGTGAACCAGTATATGTTGTAAATTGTAGATCATGCCTGTAAAAATGGCGTGTACCTGCTAATGCAGAAATATATTATTATTATTATTATTATTATAAGATCTTGTAGATTAATAATAATAGTTATATATTTCTGCAAGGGCAGGTACACACCATTTTTACAGACGTGATCTACGAGTTACAACATATACTGGTTCGCAGTATGTATCCCAAGCAGGGTTGTCTAGTAAATATAATCTATAAAATTTAATAACGATTCATTCGTTCTGATATACTGTGTATTCTTCAAAATATTTTCCAGAGTGGCATTGTGTCGACCTTACATCATGACGCATCTACTATTTCAGGATTAGGTCTATTATTAGAGCAGTACTAATAACGAAGTAGACCATAATCCTACAAATACTCACTGTGAAAACCTGTATGCCATGTTTTGTCTTCTGGGAGGTCGTAATCTGGTAGGAAGAAAAAGGCGATATGTCAAGCATTCTACCCATCAAAATCAGACCAACTCTCAATCTGCGGCAGGGCAGATTTGAGATGTGTAGTGATACTGTGATTGCACGTGTAGCTGCTCTCATTACTTTTTCTAGATATCTGGGTCACATTTTAAACAGGATCTTTAATTCAGAAGACGATTTTCACGTTTGGATTTCATCAAGCTTGTGTATATTGTAGTGAACGAGTTCACTTGAAGGGCACATGCATCTTAGTCTCCTACTATTTCCCTCTAGAGTTTTACATAAGCGTATGGTAACGTCGGAGAATTAACTATATTTGGAAGTTTATTTACACACAGTATAAAAAGTAGAGGACCTAAGAAAGAGCTTTGTAGTAGTCCACATATTATTGGTTCCATGAAGAAGCATTTTAAATTTATTCTTACTTCCTATGTACAGCCTACCAATAAATCCTTGATCCGCTTCATGGGGTTTTTCGTGATATTGAGTACCTCTCGTTTTATTGCTAGAAGAAACCAGACTAAAAATGAATAGGTCTTTATTTAGATCGTGGAATAGAACAGTTTGGACGTGGGGTTATTTTCAGAAACACAAAGTTTTTTAACATTCAACACAGAATGGCAAGAAATATAATGCCTATACAAAATAAAAAAGAGAATGAATACTTGAGCAACAGTTTTGATACTACTAAGATGTTTTCGGCCAGCTCTTAACCAATCAACCTGAGCGGTTACAAAGTCCCACAATCCACGGATTTTCCAGCATATTTTTATGCACCTTATCAAGTGTTTTGTTCAAGTCTATGCGTAAAACATCCACTGATTTTTCATTATCTATAGCTTATGTTAAATATTCTCTTGCTATAAGGAAGTTTGCTGTGCAAAATAATTCTCTCCTGAAGTCATGTTGTCTGCTGTTTCACAAACTGTTCGTTTCCACGAATGTCACAATAGACATTTTGATTATTCCTTCTAATTCTTTTACCGCGACATCATGGAAGGGGTTTACAGGTCCGCAATTAGGTGGAAGTTGTCTAGTCCCTGATTTGTGAATATCAGTGACAATTACAACTTTCTATTCCATAGATAACTCACGTTGACCAAGTGACACATTGAATATCGTAGTCAGTGGAGCAGGAATGTATTGTGAGATTTTTTGAGACTTTAAGGTGCTGTTCATCCAGCCCCGTTGGTTTTTCCGAACCCAAAGAGCTAAGCTCCTTAAGTCTTGATCAAAGCCCTCAGTGAGTTGACGATTTTTCTACTTTGCACTTAGGTCCTGTTCTTGGTCTAAAAGATGCTCAAAGGTTGAAACTGCCTCGAAATTGTCTGTCATGGTCTTCCTCTATCATTTGTAATGCACTCCCTTTAGTAATTAGGTTGGGAGTTCAATTATACATTTATGGCAGCAAATAAATCCCTCAAATCGATAGCTCTGTGAGTCTTCGACACTTGGTGCTGATCGCATTATTTTTAACGGACTCACTTAGCTGTAGGCGCTCGGTCATGTTTCCACACCAGATCATGAGTGAGTACGCCGTGCTTCACTTCATCTACAACCGCTAGCCAGCCTAGAGTAGTCACTTCTCGATATATCGATACTCTGTCAAATATATCTTTGAACCTTTTCATTTCTGACTTCTGATTTGACTGAGTTGGTATGTTTCGATTATAAGAGGTGTTACGGGTTAAGTTGTTGTCAAACTCCAAATGCTTGTGGCATCTTTACATTCTTGCTCTGTATTTTTGTATAAGAACAGTCTTATAGGTTACTTGACTACAAATTGTGCCCAATGCTTCTTATTTTTTCGTTGAACTGCTCGGATTGTGCCGATTTGCTGATTTTGAATAAGCTTGTAACCTTCCAAGGCGGCACAATATTTCTACACAAGCGCATACACAAAGCTACATGGATCTCACCGGATCACACCACAGAGAACCTGATAGATCACATCTGTATCAACAAAAAATTCCGAAGATCAATGGAAGATGTGAGAACCCGGAGAGAAGCTGACATAGCTTCAGATCATCATTTGGTTGTGGCTAAGATAAAACTAAAGCTAAAGAAACTCCGGACAACTGGACAAACAGCACTACAAAGGTTCAATACAGCCTTCCTTCAAGATACTCACAAGCTAAACGAATTCAAGATAACTCTCAACAACAGGTTCCAAGCTCTACAGGATCTACTGAAAGAACAAGAAACTACTTTGAAGGACAACTGGAAAGGGATGAAAGAAGCACTAACTTCAACGTGTCAGGAGGTTCTTGGTCCTAAGAAGCATCATCACAAAGAATGGATCTCTATGGGAACCCTGGACAAAATTCAAGAAAGGAAGAACAAGAAATTAGCAATTAACAACAGCCGAACACGAGCAGAGAAAGTCAAAGCACAAGCAGACTACGCAGAAGCAAACAGGGAAGTGAAGAAAAGCGTTTAAGACGAAATACAGAAATACATGGGAGAAGTAGCAACGACGGCGGAAAAAGCTGCAAGAGAAGGGAATATGAGACGACTATATGATACAACGAAGAAATTAGCAGGGAGATATAGCGAACCAGAGAGACCAGTCAAGGACAAAAAAGGAAGGACAATCACTGAGATTCAAGAACAGAGGAAAAGATGGGCAGAATACTTCGAGGAACTGCTGAATAGACCAGCCCCATTGAATCCACCGAACATCGAAGCAGCCCACACAGACCTTCCAATAGATGTCACTCCACCAACGATCGAAGAAGTCAAGATGGCCATCAGACAAATCAAAAGTGGGAAGGCGGCAGGACCTGACAATATACCAGCAGAAGCACTGAAGTCAGACATTGAAATAACTGCAAACATGCTTCACCTTCTATTCAATAAGATTTGGGAAGAGGAACAAGTGCCAATGGACTGGGAAGAAGGATATCTCATCAAGATACCAAAGAAAGGAGATCTGAGCAAATGTGGGAACTACGGAGGCATCAGTTTGTTTTCCGTACTAAAAAACGTCTTCAACGGAGTGCTGCTGAATCGGATGAAAGACGCGGTAGACGCCGAACTTAGGGATCATCAGGCTGGATTCCGTGAGGATCGGTCGTGCACAGACCAGATTGCGACACTACGGATCATCGTTAAACAATCAGTTGAGTGGAACTCATCACTAAACGTCAACTTTATTGACTATGAGAAGGCGTTTGACAGCGTGGACAGGAGAACATTATGGAAACTTCTTCGACACTATGGAGTTCCTGAAAAGATTGTCAACATTATCCAAAACTCATACGATGGATTACAGTGCAAAGTCGTGCATGGAGGACAGCTGACAGATGCATTTCCAGTAAGGACCGGAGTCAGACAAGGCTGTCTACTTTCCCATTCCTCTTCCTTCTAGCAATTGACTGGATTATGAAGAATTCGACATCTGAAGGGAAATACGGAATACAATGGACAGCTCAGAATCAATTAGATGATTTGGACTTCGCAGATGACCTAGCCCTCCTCTCTCATACACACGACCAAATGCAGATGAAGACAGCAAATGCAGCAGCAGCCTCCGCATCGATAGACCTCCACATTCACAAAGGAAAAAGCAAGATTCTCAAATACAACACGGAGAACACCAACCAAACCAATAACTTTTTGATGGCGAAACTCTGGAAGAGGTGGAAACATTCAAGTACCTGGGGAGCATCGTTGATTAACAAGGAGGATCGGATGCAGATGTAAAGGCGAGGATTGGCAAAGCAAGGGCAGCATTTCTACAATTGAAGAACATATGGAACTCAAAACAACTCTCAACTAATTTCAAGGTCAGAATCTTTAACACGAACGTCAAGACAGTCCTACTGTATGGAGCTGAAACGTGGAGAACTACTACGGCCATCATCAGGAAGGTACAAGTATTTATAAAAAGTTACGTACGCAAAATACTCAACATCCATTGGCCGGATACTATCAGCAACAGCGTTTTATGGGAGAGGACAAACCAGCTTCCAGCTGAAGAGTAAATTAGTAAAAGACGTTGGAAGTGGATTGGACATACATTAAGGAAATCACCAATGTGCATCACGACTCAATCCCTAACTTGGAATCCGGAAGGGAAGAGGAAAAGCTGGAGGCCAAAGAACACAGTACGCCGGGAAATAGAAGCCGATATGAAAAGGATGAATGTTAACTGGAAAGAACTGGAAAGGAAGGCTCAGGACAGAGTTGGATGGAGAATGCTGTTGAGCGGCCTATGCTCCTCGACGAGGGGTAACAGTTGCAAGTAAATAAGTAAGTTGTAATCATCCATAGTTTGTACTATGCCACAGCTGGTGACGACGTTGAAACTCTTTCTTTCGTCTTAACAAACGTCGAATCCCCCTGTTTATCCGTGGATGAAGGTACGTTTTCTCCCTTGTGGCTGTGCAAGATATAAATGTTTGAGCTACACTTATTCTTCTTCTGAACAAAAGAAGACTGTGTCACTTCTTTGCCCATTGAAGCAACCGCTTCACCTTGCTTTTTCTTCTAAGAATGGAGATGGCAGTACAGAAATGGATAGAAAGAACAGAAAACCGCATACAGACAACCGAACTATACTTTTACACCCGATGGCATACAAAAAGTAAAATCACCTATAGCAGTACACCTAAACGCCTCCAATCTTATCAACAGTTTTAGGCTAATAAATGCATGGTAGTTTGGCTGGTTAGTGCATCTCTTCACCGTTTTCCCTCATAGTTTCACTGTGTACAGTTACAAGCTAACCAGATCAACACTTTTTATCACAAATTCCGAACAAACTAGCAAGCCTCCAACTCCCCCAACATTCCCCTGTCGTATCCACTCAATTCCTGATTAAAAACTAACGTAACCTCAGTTAACCATCAATATCACATTACGATACTTGGGAATGACGTCATCGACTAATGTGATCGGCAGCCATCAATTTCCCTTTTTTATGAATGAGGTGACTAATCGAATCCACTCGACGGAACATATACGTGTAGTGTTTTAACCCATTTGCGCTTAGGCTAAACCATTGGACCAGTGACAACCCATAATTAGAGACAAATCGATAAACCAAGTGATGCTCACGTAACAATTAAGTGGCAATTCACTGATAAAAAATTATTAAACGGCGTTCTGCATCTTGTAGGCTAGTCGGATACAGAAGTTAGTGATGCCAAATAGGCTATCTGTGGGATATCGTGATTACTTAGAAACACGAATAATATAATGTATAGGATTATCCCATAATATATGTACATGATTATGCAGCACGTTGTCTCATTCATCATCATGCCTGGTAGGGAACCAAATCTCCTTAAACCACATAGTGTTCTATCAAATCCTGATATCCTGTCAAAAGGAAAAGTCATTTATCTCTCTTATCACTACAGTATCTCCATGCGCTCGACAGTCCTTAGCTAACTTCTCCAATAACATCCTTAGCACAAGCAACTAAAACAATTAAAAACTGTTAGCAACAGCTAATAATATCTAGAAATTCTTGTAAATTATTACATAGGTCGATGTGAGGGCTGCATGTCACTACGAATGACAACCATCTGCATTTGTTGCATTACGGTTAGGCCTAGAGGATTCTCCCACTTTGTCCTAATGTATTTCTAGCTCACGATGCACTATTTGAGCACAGGTAGTGTGACGATATATCCTTGTCCATTCGAGTACTGAGGCTATCGTTAGTAACATCGTCAGGAATGCGATGAACCAAGTTATGTATCCTGGATCAAGAAATAACTCTAAACAAGATAGGATTTCACAGACGATGGCCGTTATTTCCAATATCGGTATAACAAACAAAACCTTAACTCCGTATTCAAACTTCGTTAATGCACTATACCTTTCATAAAGTCGAGAGATGAACTTTCGATAAAGTTCATAACACTATAAACAGCAGCGTCTAAATACTTGGAGCTCACTAATCACATCTGGGCTAACATTATCGTGCTTAAAATTTTTATTATATGTGGCACCACAAGCTTCAGTAGTCATTGAGAGTAATATATCGAACGTGCAGTGCACAAATCCAACTATATTGAGGAACTAAATACTTGGTCTCAGAAGCATATATTGTCCAACCAGTCGTGGCTGAATTGCATAGCACCTCTTGACAAACAGCTACAAATTTCAAGAAAAAGTGAATTGATTTTATCTAGAATTTTAACCGGATTCATCTCACTATTCGCTTCACCCAAGTCTTAAGGCACATCTTCAATCACACTGTTTGTGCCTATGCACTTGAGAGACTTTATTTCAGGACGATGATCTTCGCCTTGACTCAAACACAAGGGCTGATCCATTTTGACAGGCCACAATATGAATTATGAGAACCAATGGTTATGTTGCATCCTGAAGAGAATTGTGAACGGTAACTTTCGAGGACTATTTATGGACCAATGTAATATGTATATTTCCTATCGTTTAATTGTTAAGTAACTTAAATATTCGTGTTCGTGTTCCTCTTATCATAAGTTTTATTTTGACCTATGAACTATTATTATACGATTTACCATTCTTGATTTATCCCCAGTCTACTGATTACCGTTCCCCCTATTCACAGCCACATTTGGCCAAATCTTGTACAAATGTTATTTTCTATTTTATGGTACGATGTGATCTGTTTGATTGGTATACAAACCCAGTATGTATGTGAATAATGATTCATATTGCAGAGTCTGTTATTGGTGTTCTGGACTTAATTGGCTAGGCTAGGCAGAAAGTAGGACTGACAAGCACTCTGGACTGCTAGTATGGTTTTCGTGTGTCACTGTCCCAATCGATAATTCGCTGCTCTCTGATTGGCGGTCTTATAACGTTCATACATTAGCAGGGCACGCACGCTCTCACACGATATAACAAGTTAAAAACAAGATCATTAGTTGACAAAAGACACTTCAAATCTCTAGTCTCACATCGAGCTTCTAAGTCAACCAATGATTTTTCTGACACAGGAGTTGAATGAACACCACATTAACATAACGATCATATTAATTAATAATGAATGATAGTTTTTTTGTCTCACGTGAACTCCGTTTTCTCGCATTCCAAATCAGCGAACTTAAGATTACACTGAAAAAAGTTTTCAAAAGCCAAGAGTCAATTATTTGTCAGCTGACTGACAGTTTTACATTTTGAAGATGTGTGTCAACTAACGTCAAAGTTACACCTTGCGGTTAGTACTTAATGTGGGTTACCCACTCGTCGTATGCACGTTCCATGGCTATCATCAGGAACAACTGTATTACAGTAATATATTAGCAAGCGTAGGTGCAAGGACGAGAGTGCAACCACCACCGCATGGACAAGTCCATGACATGCAGTTAACTGTTGCTCATTGGTTGTCCTTGACCTTGACGACGATCGGTGGACTGTTGATAAATCAGTAGTCTGACTGCCGAATGATTTTGCTAGGGCTGAACATATCAAAAATTTCAAAAGAAGGCTGGATTATGAAGAAATTTAACGGGGAACAATCGATCTCTGTCTTCAAAGCAACATATTGAGTGTGTTCTACTGAATCATTGTGACTGCAAAACCTTCACTTCAAAATGGCGGGATGTTACGAAATGCGTATTTGTGACTCATAATGTTCAAGTGTTTGCCAATCATTGGACCTTGTGGTCGACATACAGATCATATTGACAGGCGTCATTCAAAGCTTGAACAGGTTCCAGATGACGTCATAAGAAATTTTCGCACTTTAGAAGAGTGCCGCTTAGACGCAAATCAAATCAAGGAATTACCAAAGGTATTTAGAAATACTTTCAACACAATCTTGCGTGAGATGGAATGGACATTATAATTTTTATTGTGATTTGTTTCAGAACTTTTTCCGCCTGAAGCGCATTCGTCTCCTCACACTGAGTGATAATGAACTAACACGCTTACCAACTGGAATTGGCAGCTTTTCTAATCTTGTAGAGTTGGATATTAGTAGAAATGGTATGATTTCGGCTGAAGTTTCTTCATATATCTAGATATATCTGAGCTTCCTGCGAGTATTCGGTTCTGTGATTCCTTACAGAGTTTGGATGTAAGCAATAATCCTTTGCAAAGGTGAGTTGTTAATAATTAAAGTATGAGTAATACCATAATTTATGGACGAACTGATCGGATTTAGGACGATAGGCCTTGAATTTTGGCGCAAAATCCAATCACCCAACTATCCAAATAGTGTCTTAGCATTTTGGCTGATACCAGTTCGTGTTGAAAAACCCTAAATCTAATTCCTAATTTTAACCATCAACTATGAATCATAATCTTTATCCTTCAAATTACTTCGTAACCTTCATTTAGCCTTAGTGAGTAGGTAGACGCTCTCAAGATTACTTTGGCGTCGCTCAAAGGTCTCCCATAAATTATAGTCTCACCGAAATATGGTATACGAATGTCCGGTTTGTGCTCGTGATAGATGCACTAAATTTAAACCGATGTAGTAGTATTAATTCTTGCGGTTAAGTAAAAGTTTAGTTGTCTGTGTCAAAATATAACTAACTAGATAGTTATATGTTCATGCCACCTGTATTTCGTCTGAATGTTTCAACTCTTCATTATAACTACCAGTAACATATCTCTACTGTCGTATTTTTGGGTTTCCAACCCCTGAAATGCCTTTGGTATTTACAAATATCAAACATCGAAGGGTAGTAATAAAGCCCAACCTTCAGTGTTACGGGGCCTCGGTAGAACATAGCTGTTTACTAAACACAATTTAAAAATTCATATTTATTCCGTTTCGACTCACTAAGTAGTTTCGTTTATTTTATTTATTTTTATTTAAACACATAAATTTTGGTACAAGGAAGCACCAGATACATATGCGCCGTACAAATCTCATTCGATTTGTGTGAGGGCTGTGATACTTTCCAGGTGCCCGAACTGAAGCGGATGGTTTTCTTAGGGGCCCACACCCGGAGCCTTTGACCGAAAGATCTGATCCACAAGGCAGTGGAGCATCGTGAGGAGATGCATTCCCATGGTAGCCGGTGATCAACGATTTATTCGTACGCCATTTGTTCCCTCAGGATACTGGAGCCCATGTGCACCATTGGTTTGGAATCAGTGTTTTCCAACTCCCCTAGGTGGATCCTCCACATCCACTAACCCGGTTAAAGCGCCGGACATTCGCTTTTCTTCCTCTCAATTTCGTAAACAACACCCCTGCCACGATAAGGCAGTGAGTAGGACTTCCCTGTCAGAGGCTATATATTCGCTGGCCATGTGAGAGCATTTGGAGAGGGACAGCGGGCCCTCCCCACTCTCGGCCGTACCAGGGCCTTTGTGGGCTTTTTCGTTGATTCATCTATTAAGTCGTCTTATCACGAATCTTACTTTTCAAGTACCCTTTCTTTAATGTCTCGAAAACTTAACGAAAATCATGAAGAACTACCAGGGGCGAGACTATAATTTATGGACGACCTTTGAACGAATCTTAAGTGACCTTGAGGGATTTTATCCAGTCAGTAAAGTCAGCATAGATTAAAAATACTTTACACAAAACCAAAGAATTAAAGTGGATACACTTATTTTATATGGTCCAAAACTTTTCAAGGTTAGAAGGAGGTTCAAAGGTCAAAAATGGTAATTTATAAGGTAGAGGAACTCAACTGTATGGCTCCATAATAGTCGGTCTCTTGAGACATGTTAAGGTCACAAAAACGCTCTCAGCCTCGACCACATAACTTAAGTATTGTCTGTGTGTACTCCAGTTGTGTAAGCTTATCATTTTTATTATGGATATATCCCTACAATACTCATATCGCTGAACAGCCGAAGTTTCAGTAACATCTGCGATTATTGCAGCCAATGTTACTGGTGCTTTTATCACACAGTTCGCGGCAATTATTATAATATGCCTTAGTCTCAATCTGGATCGAACGAAAAAGGTTCCTATTCTAGCAAACGTCTTCCTTCGAAATATGTTACATACTTACTTACTTACTTACGCCTGTTACTCCCAATGGAGCATAGGCCGCCGACCAGCTTTCTCCAACCCACTCTGTCCTGGGCTTCCTTTTCTAGTTCTATCCAGTTCTTGAAATATGTTACATCGAAGGACAATATCATGTTAGTCTTCACAAGGTCTACAAGTCATTTGATTACTGCAATTACAAATAAAGGAACTTATTAGTAGTCCCATTCATTGTAGCCGCTCAATCGTCAAGTCTTCCCTAAAATCCTCTGTGAACCGTCTGTAAATGAGCATCAGGTACTGAAATTTGCGCCGTAACTTTGAAATCCTCAAACGCCTCTGATTGGCTCGTCCATAAATTATAGTCTCGCTCTACCAGGCTTCATGTCACATTTGCCAGATAAAAATGAAGGAAATATACTTTACCATAATGAACTAAAGGTATACTTCGTTGTTAATATGGCTAACTAAGATATCGACAAGTGGACTTTAGTCTAAATACTATCAATATGTTTAGAATTAAGTTTGAAAGATGAGGTAGTTTCTTTTATTGGGTTACTCAAGGTTTTGTGCTGGTTATCTGTCTTTCTGAATGGAATTTATAGTCTATGGTATTTATTACCTTATATTTTCAGTGAAAGTTCAAACTATATTCCCCTTTTTCCAGTGTCAAAAACTGAAGGTTTGAATTTCGTGTGTAATCTCATGTTCATATAAATGGTAATAAATGGTGCCTATTGTGGGATACTATATAATAATTATTTGCTGTGCATAAAAATCAGATGTTTACACAACTAATTAGCTCACTTTTGGTTTCCTTCATCACTTTAAAACCTTGTAATTGAAAGCAGAGATGGATAGTGGCTAGCAGTGGAATCCAGGACGCGCGTTTCGTCCTATTTGGGACTCGTCATCTGGATGTACCTGCATCTCAGAGTTGATGTTCACTCTGGGACTCAAACCCAGTACCCTCGCTTCAAACGCCATCGCGTTATCCACTCGGCCACTGAGTCCTGATAGCCACTTGCTTGTGCGTTGGGGTGAAGTTTGAATTCACTTAGTATCGTTTGTTTGGATCTTCCCATCGATGTGTTTAGGACTGCAACTGCTAGCCACTATCCATCTCTGCTTACCATGCTTGTGAATTAAGGTATATCGAGGCAATACGCACAGTATGCACATATGCCAATTAGAGACTGATCAGTTGCAGTCCTAAACACATCGATGGGAAGATCCAAACAAACAATACTAAGTGAATTCAAACTTGTAATTGAAAGTTTGTGATTCTGTCTACTTCAAATTAATTGCGTTTTGAACTACAATGACCATAAATATATGTATTGTATTATGTTAATAAAGACGTAGAATCAGTTGCTAGTGTTTCTCTTGGAAAAAGTATAGTAGCATCTTTTTCAAAACAGAATGTGACTTTATAAGTATTACAAAATCTGAGTTTATCATTTCATGTTACTTTGAATTTTCCGACTAAATTAACTTATCTATCCCGCTCTACCGATTCTAGCTTACCTGCTGGGTTCTGCCAGTTGCGCAATCTTCGAGTTTTATGCCTCAATGATATTTCGATTGCTGAGCTTCCAGAAGAAATAGGCAGGTAGGTTTCCTTTTGTTGTTTTTGTAATCGTCAGTGAAATATCGAACCAGTTTACTAGCTATATACTAGCATCGTGCTACTTTATACATGTTTTTAAAGGCGTCACTTTTAATCACTTGAATAATAACCTAACTTAGAACTCGGCATATTAGCAAACCAGTTCAAGTTTCTTCAGCAACATAAAGAGAAATCTCAAAAGATGTACAACATAGCGCTTAACGTGTTAGAATGATCTTGAAAGACATGACTTATTGATATAATATTAGTCTGATGAACTAAATTTGGGCGACTAATTGGTTTTTATTTATGAGACTGGGCTTGAAAACTTACTCGGGTGATAATTTTCCGACTCGTAAATTATGCTGACCGTAGCAAAAAATATATGGTTATTGATTCGGTTTTACTTCAATTTCATTCCGTGAAAATGTAAAAGGAAATACTTAAAAGCATTACTTGTTTCCGTAAGCTAATCGTGGCCGGTTGATTTATTGCTGTTAGTCGAAATTTATTTGAATGATTCTGACAAACGTCTAAACCTGGAATGTTGAAAGAAATCTCGCAGATTCGAGTTGTTACACTTGAAACTAGTTCTATAGAGCCTAAATGATTTTGCAGAAAAAATAAATTGTCAATGAGGTGCTCAGGGTTTCGAAGTAAACAAATAGGATGTAATGTATTAGCTATTTTGGTTGATTTTTTCACTACCTTTCATAGTGTTGTTTATTCATTGTTTTCAGTCAACCTGGTGACCTGGGTGGATCTGCTACCTACAGAATTTTAAAAATCTTAGTATCGTACAGTTATCTTTTAAGTACCATTTGAATACTATCGGAAGTAACAGAGGAAAAATCCGGTTGCATTGTTGTTCTTAAAATTTGAAACAAATCTATGAAAAATCACGGATGCCAACGATAAGGCTTTTTCTGTATTAACTATATTAATTTATTACCCGAGCTCTACTAGTCATTTATATTCAACACAAAGCCTAGCCCGAATGTGTGTTAATTTAAATGTCATACTAAGCTTCATTAGTATAATAGTGTTGCAGAAAGCTTAAGCGGGATGAGCATTAGGTCTTGTTCCAGCATAGTTCACGTAGTATCTTTAGTCAGTCTCCGTCCACTATCGATTTTATGTTGTTGTTTGACAGCCGCATTTGACAGGTAAACGCCCAAAAAGAAGTAATTAATCGCGCTAGAATCATCCAAGTTTGTATGGATGCCAACTGCCATTGTTTGTAAGCAAATTGTAATTGACATCAAAGAGTGAAGATTGTATTTTTCTGATGGACATATTTAAAAGACCTCAAATTAATTAAGACTGGTCGTGGCATGATAAATCTTTATTTTTGTTCAGTTTACAGTTACTAGAAAAATTAGAACTTCGTGATAATTGTCTCAAGTCAATACCAGATTCTTTCGCTGATCTTATTCATTTGGAGTTTCTTGATCTTGGAGCCAATGAGTTTCAAGAGTTGGTGAGTTTTTTTCCCCACTTTTATCGTCTAAAGAAACTGTTTGCTCATTTTAACACTGTTTCTATCCCATAAGTGTGAAACATATAAGTTGTCAAAAGGTGACTACACTTAATCCTCTGCTTCAGATTAATTTCTGTGCCTTCCTGACTTACCAATCAAACACACTACAATACAGAATTCAGTGGTAATAATAAGACCCAACTTCTGGAAAGTGGTGTATACAAACTTAACCATTATAAACTTGTATTTAACAGGTATTAAGTATGTGGTTTAGCCACCATCCCCACATCCACAATATAAACTAGTCTAGTTCGCTTAACCGTCCATTGAATTGGTGGGTAGAAGGTAATTATCATTTCCCAGGAATTACATTTGCATTATGTACACATATATTTCATTGTAACAATGTTTTTGTGGTTGTACAGAGTTTATTTCTCTTAAAATTGACTTTTCACTTTTATTTAGTCTCCCGTAATTGGTCAGCTCTCCCAATTGAGCGAATTATGGATAGATGATAATGAATTGAGATCATTACCTAAAGTAAGATGTAATTTTAATGAAATTTTCGTTTTTTTATCAACATACTAGTGGAAAGCGTAATAGCTTTCGTGTCTGTAATAAAACAAGTTATCTTTTTTATATATAGTTGAAATCATGAGTCAATTGAAGCTAGACCACTATGAAGAACCTGGAAGCACTGGACAGCCGTTTCGCCCAATTGTGGGACTCCTCAGCAGTGCGCATCTACGATCCTGTCTCACGAGATCCGAACCCAGGACCAACCAGTCTCGCATAATGCCAATTATGTTTACGTGAAGTAGACTAGTACCAGAATAATAGAAGTAGTAACAGTCAGTTGTAGTAAAAAAATTATGCGCAGACCCTACGTTTCAGGAGTAAAAAATGAATTCACCGAATAACTAGTGTAAGATTAATTTAGAACTCATGATCTGAGGGAAGACAGATAATGCATCTGGGCCATTGTGACCGGTTTTGAGCCATGTCACCCACTGTCTCCAGCCATTAATTACATTGGTGGTGGTTAGGGGGAGCTAAACATTTCTATTTCTTGTATTACTTTGTCTTTACACGATTGTGTTGTGCATACATTTTGTTTATGTAAAAAAAGGACCAGCCGTAGATCTTAATATATAAATGATTTTATTTCATTTACTTTCACTTTGCTAAACATTACATTTTTTTGGTATACGAAAAAATCAAACTACAAGGAGTTGGGAAATCTTGGGAATTTACAGCAGTTGGATTTATCAGAAAACCTTATTTCTACTCTGCCTGAAAGCATCTCGGGATTAGTTTCATTATCGGACTTAAATTTATCACAAAATAGCATAACACATTTACCAAATGGCTTAGGTAAGGAATTGTAATTTATTAATATTACTATTGATGATATTATAGCCTGTACATGATAATCTCAAATAAATTGAATATCGAGTAGATTGTTATTAATAGAAATAATACAAATATATATATATATATATATATATATATATATATATATATATATATATATATATATAATTATTTTTTCCAAAAGAGCCTTATTTTTATATTTTATCAGTAGGCGTTTTTTATTTTGATATCTGCTGTCATACCTGTCAGACACCGGGCAAGAGTAGTGATTATTCTAATTGATGTACAAGAAAATGAAGTTTTGCATATTCTTCCTGGGAACATTTCCATATTTTTCTGCTTTAAACATCTAGGTTTGATGTTTAACTTACAAAGATTTAACTAAAGACGTTAGAGACAATATATTATTAATATTTGCGGATTTAAAATAATCAAACTTTGCACATTATTATCAACATGAAAAAATATACCAAAGTTCGGAAATACAATATTCCCGAGTATTCTGATACATTTTAATTTTTCTACTTAATTTGTATATTACTTGTCTAATGGTCTGACTTAAAACATAGAAAATTTTACTTGTTTAAATGCTGACCTTTAAGTCGCATAACCATCATATAATAAATATTTTGTATGTAACCGTTTAAATCTCTGTAAGTAATCAAACCTTCAGGTTATTCTTTCGAACTTGAGTACTTAAACTTAAATAAGTTTTAGCTTAACTGAAATTATTTCTCACAGTTGTACAGCGAGTCAAGAATGTGGTTCATTGAAAAGATCCTTTGACAATAGCATATTTATATATTTTCACTATGATAATCTATAATTGCAATGACTAACTACAGCGACAAAAGTTAAAAAAAAATTTTCACTCATATTTAATTATTGAATCAAAGTTGAACTGAGAATTTTGTAGAAAGTTGATAGAAAATGATTATTATGGAATCTATTTACTAAGTATGGTGATATAAACATCAGAGATGATCATGCAAACAAAAGTAGATGTTTGGATTACAATTTCAATAACTTAATGGAGAGCAAGGATAATTTGTAAAATCTAACAAACAAAGCATAGAATAAACTTAATATTTAAAAATTTTATAGATCCAGTTCATGATAAGATGGGATGCAGGACAAGTTTATTTCGTGTTCATAGTTATGGCTTCTTTGTACATCATGAGAGCCTCAACAATAGCAAATAGATAGAAACATACCGTTTTTATCAGTCTTGTAGTTAAATTGTAAAGGACCTTGCAAAATGAACCTCCTATAATTTCGGGGTCGGTATTGACAAGATCTTCTATAACTACACTTCTTGTACATCCACTTTTACGTTTCTTTAACCATTCAGCATACGTTTTCTAAACGCTCTTGGAATAAATGCTTACCGAATGACCAATATATACTGCCCTACAGGAACAGGTAAATTGGCTAGCAGATATTGAAACAGTTAACTGTTTATGATCTTGATAAATATAGGTCCAGTGGTAAATAATTTTCTCAAGATTATTCCGAAGAATGTTATTTTGAAGGCGTTTGCGATTATCTTCTCCAATATGTGCGTCACCTCTGAAGTCAACATTCATGTAAATTATCATATTGATAATAAAAAGTTTTATTTGATATATATATATATATATCGATGTAGTTTGCACGATTGTAAATAATCAAAAATGTATGGTGTGCTGTTAAAGATAAAGAAGTTAAAAAAGTATTCATAAAGTTTTCTTTATTTTCGTATGTATATTGATTCATTTTAAAGCTTTGATGGTACTAATAATTTTTGGTTACTTGTTATCATTATTTTCATTTTTAAGGTGATTTAGACAAGTTGATCATTTTAAAACTCAATCAAAATCGACTGCTAACAGTAACGCCAGCTATAGGAAAGTAAGTTAGGAATCATACATATATGTAGTTCTGTGCGTTAATTAGTTTTACTGTGTTTGGTTTTCATAAGCATACTAGACAATATTGTTAGATAAAATAGATTTGGAAACAAAATCAAATGTGACAGTTTTTTTATCAGTTGATTGGTATCCTGACTCAATAATTTTGTTGTTCTCACTCCTTGTGTTAATCATTGTTTGGATCTGCGTTTCACTGAGTTTTCCTGGTGATTGAATATATTTCATTAGGCCTACAGACATTTTAACCTCATTCGCTACTGCACACTGGAAATTCTTTGAGGTATTGTTTTTTCTATGTAGTACTTCCACATTTTAAGAGTCGTTTATTTCTGTGGCTATTCACATGAAAGGGGAACGTGTCATAACGTTTATCCATTGATTCACCATTGGGAAGACTATGATTTAGTGTTTGGATTGCCTATCTAATGTGTTCTCCAGGTGTGGTAGTTACGAATAATTTTCGTGTTCTTTTATAATCCTATGTCCTCAAGGTTTGAATTTTTTATTGTTTGAATAAGAAACAAAACATACTTCATTTTTAGTGGATGTACTTTTTCATTAATCCTTCTGACGATGTAATACATTTGCACTGTTAATCCTTGACTTTATTCGATTCTCCCATAGCTAATTCCACAATTGCTTCTCAAAACTTTGACTATCGTGATAATGATGGATAACTCGCTGAAACTCATTATGTATGAGAAATTCTCTCCAAACGAACCTGTTACACGTTCGCGTACTAATCTCTGGGATACATATATTTGCAGTAGCTACGAGGATACTATCCGACTAACTAAACTGACGTAGTTGAAGTAACGCTCGATCTCGAAACGCAGTGATGGAAATCCTCGTGCATAAACCACTAAACGATGTGTAAAAGTGATATTTCTAAATTGCTCACTGCGAGATAGATATTACTTTTATTGTCGTAATGCAGATCTTTCTATTTAACAAATTAAATGGTAATTTTATCATATTGGTTATGTTCATTACTCAATATTAAATTTTATTTATAAAAATATACTTTTCTTTTGTTAATTTCAGCTGTTCCAGTTTACAAGAATTATATTTAACTGAAAATTTTCTTTCTGTAAGTATATATTAATATTTAGTTTGACTATGTTCAATATAACATTTTGAATACAGAAGACCATCTTTATACTATGTTTAATTAAAATCGTTTTGTGGGAATTTGATTTAACTTAATTGTAGCTTTGATCATAAACTGACATCAACTGGAAAATCATCTGAAAATTAGATAGCATTGAACACTTGTTTCGTAATATTTTGAAACCTCCTCAACAGTGCTCACTCATAATTTTCAATAGATCAGTTGGGGAGTAAAGGTTTATTGAGAAGACGGATGCAAAAGAAGATAGAAAAAAATTACGAAAGATTAAGACCACGGTAGAAGGAAAAGTTGTGCAAGTTTCATCTGGACACAATTCTAGTTTTTCCATATGTATAGCTAGTGCTTCGGTAATGTTAAGAAGATGAAATATAACTGTCTTTGGAAACTTTCTACTTACCCTGTAGATGACTTTTAAAAGTTTTGAAAATGAATTCGCCGAAAAAGGAACTCTTGGGTGAAGATAAATCGTACTTTCGTCCTCAATTCAGGCCTTACCCTCGGTAATCAACCAAAATGAGGCGGGATATGTTATTTACTTTTTTGTAATCCATTATGGTCGGTATGTTTAGTTATCTGTCGTTTTTCTGGCTTACATGAGAAATTTTAAGTTTTCTACCACGAAAATACCATTCCATCATGCTACAGACGTGTCAAGCATAGGTCAATCAGTTATGATAAGGAAGAAAAATTGTACCTCCAATTAATCCTATAATAGAAAGTATTCTAAAGTATGTAATTATTTATTTAAACACGTAAATATTGGTACAAGGGGACACCAGATATATATATATATATATATATATATATATATACCACACAAAACAATTAGAATGGGAAGAGGTGCATATAAGAAGAAAAAGGAACAGCAAGAAGCACAGAGTGTATGTTAGCGTAATAATAAGAGTAATAATGGGGGAAACAGAAAGGTACAACCAAAAACAATTCTTTCAGTCAGAGAAGTTACGGCCACTCTTTATGAAGAAAGTAAAAGAAGGTTACAGCAGGATCGCCACTGGCTTCTATTTTGAGCCATATCTGATAACGTCTCTAGCCACTGTGTTGCACCATCTCTCGGACCCCAGCCAGGGATTTATGAAGGACCAACAGAAGCCAGCCCTTTGCAGCTTTCTTTCATACAACGACATCATGTCATACACTGACCACCTCTCCGCTTTTTCCAACCAGTCCCAGAGTCGGCAAATAATGCACGACGTGGAAGTCTCTGGGATAACATTCATAGAACATGTTCAAACCACCAAAGTCTATGTTTCAATGGGATTATCGTCTCTGCGCCCGAACACACGATGTCGAACCTGTGCATTATATATATATATATATATATATATATTGATTCATTTTTTATGACAGCGTTCTACAGAAGATAATGTTTTCTTAATGTACATTTATGGTTGAAGTATATTTGATATTTGTCCTATAGTAGCTGGTTACAAAATAATTATTCCTTTAAATTACAGTCATCATAATGATTATGTTCTCTTGTGACATCTGACAACTTGTTACAACCTGGTACTCCTAGAATTTTTCTTTCGTTTTGATTATTTTTAAAATTTTCTTGAATACTCACCGTGTACACAAGTATGTTTTTTGAGTTTAAACAAAGTTTCATCACCTGTAAATAGTTTACTATATTCTATAGTCTTGCGAATTTAGTAGGAAAGTTACAAAATCTTAATTGCTTGGCGTTTAGTGAAGTAATGATAATTGACTGAGCTTATTCGGCTATATTGCTTTAATTTTTTTCAGTTACATTTTCTCTCTAACTGATCGATTTGCTTTTCATTTATGACACCTATCCAATTCGTTACTTCAGTGACTAGAATAATTCCTATGGATTTCCATCTATGTTACAGAGTTTTTATGTAATGTGTAAATGTATATCTGCAACAAACTCGGCTGTCTTCCAATATATAACTTTAACAGATGACAGTTGAATTCATAAAAATATGAGTAGACTACAATTGTCTTTCGAATTTTTCTGTCGATCTACCGGGGACTGCGAAATGTTTTGGTGATTTGTGACAACGTTAAACCTACAGCTCTAACTAACAGAGATAACCTAGCTCATAAAGTTTGCATACGCTTGTAACTTACAGTATAGTGCACTTATACGTAATTGTTTATTGGTGTGTATCATTATGTTATTGTGTTTCTATATTACTAAATGCGTTTCAGAAACTCCCGTCTTCTATTGGCAATTTAGTCTCCATGTTTCATCTGAATGTTGATCAAAATCAACTGACTGAGTTACCCTCTGAGGTAAGAAATTATTAGCGTTTTGTTATTTTCTCACTACTGCTCTTGATGTTGTCTAAATATTTTCCTTTTTATTATGCATTCGTTTCTTCTTTCACTATTATGATTCCCACTTATTTGTTATTTCCCTCGGATTCAGATGTCTTTGATTCTGCTTTTATTAAGGGATTTCTTTACATAAATCTCATATGTCATCAAAGACTAAACACGTAAAAATAAGTATTAAGTAAAAACGTAATACATTTTCTAGACATTCTTTACCTAGTGTAGATAAAACATGTCAAAACCGTGTTGTCTGGTTTAATCAAATTAGCTGATTCTCACTGCATTTAATTCCACTGAACTATCTTATGAAATTATGTAAATTGTGTAATAAATAGTACCAGTGGTGCAGTGAACAAGAACACGGGTGGGAACAATCAAATGCATTTGAGAACAAAATTACAGAATATCTCACTAAAATCTGATAACCATACAGTAAACAGTTAATTTGCAATCTATCAATCAATTGTCTCAATCTTGACTGTTCCTTCTACAAATATCAGTTCATCGTTTCTGATTTCATTGTTCATGCATTTTCATACCAATCGCGTTTCGTTTCCCTTCTTTCGTTATCCATCTCTTGCTGAAATACATTCTATACCTGACCATCACATACTACTTATGTGGATATAAGTAACCCACACCACAGTAGTAGTGGTGATAATGTGAATTTGAAATGAGCATATTCTTTGTTATGTTTATGTAATAGATGCTTGGTGCGGATTGATTATGACCGATAATCGTTAACCTAGTAACTGAATAAGTAATCAAATTTCTTTCTCAATATATATATATATATATATATATATATATATATATATATATCGTCGCATACCTTTTAGTGTAGCATTTTTTCGAATGTTATCTACTTAAAGCCAAGTTAAATAGGTTAATACATAATTGTATTTCGACAAAAGTGCATATTCGTTAAAGAAGCGGTAGTTATTATTTAGTTTATTGGTTTATTGGTTGTTTTATGCTGTTCATGGTACTTGACTTCGGGAAAATTTGGAGCGGATGGTTCTGGGTGTTGTCCACGCTCTATCAGGTTTATCTATTCAAACAAATAATATGGGTTTATGTGATATGATTATTCCTAGTAAGCAGTGTATCTAACAGATTCAATTTTCCCAGTTGAAGTTTTACAGCCGTTTGTGTTACTTTCATATGAATATCGAAGTGTCAGTGACTACCTGTTAACCACCTTCTTTGACCATAGATGGAGTTCCCTCAGACAACAAGCATAACGGTGATGCTGCCTTTCCACAAAAGAAAGTTGGGGTTAGAAAAGGTTGACCCTAAAAATGCACACCTCGCCTTATCCCACGAATATCCGTCTCCGGCGGTAAGGTCCCAACAAGTAGGGAGCTAACACAAAAACTACCCACAAAAAGGTCCTGTGTGACCGGCCTCAAGCAGTTGTCCCTTGAGCACTGCGGTCACGCTTTCGGATCAGTAAGAGAAATTCTAACCCAATTTTCTTTTCAGTTATCTCCAGAAAATCCCGTCCACAGTGTGGGCGACCGAGAAGTGATAACCGTCCTCATACCTCTAAAAGCAATCAAGACTGATTGATCTTCCAAATCAAAGTATATCATATACTTTTTTCTTTTCATTTTGCGTGCAGTGAATTCCATAATTTTTTCTTTATTTAAATCCAAACACAATTCGATTTGACCTGTAGGAGAAAGCTTTAACCAATCTGTAATTTTATTTCAAACTGAACCAACTTCTAGCAGTTAGATGTATATTTTATGTTACCTTGTCGATAATGTTTTGTATGGATATTAGTTTCACCAAATGTATTTGTTGTACACTACTCTCTCTCTCTCTCTCTCTCTCTATATATATATATATATATATATATATATATATATATATATATATATATATATATATATATATATATATGCGAAACGTCACAACATATGACTTAATTACTCATTATATGCCACAAATCTCTTTATATTGTATTCAGAAAGCAGATAGTAATTGTAGTTTATTTTGTATGTACTACTATTAAATAGATTCAGTTGTATTGATAATACAAATGTTAGTAGTAGTAGTTGTAGTAATAGTAGCAATAATAAGTTTGTTTTATGCATATTTTCTTTACTTTATGCAATTCGGTTTTATAGTTCTACATAAAAGTGACAGCGAACTGATTTAACTACACTAACAACCGTAAATAAAGTGTGAATCTTTTATGTGAATGTTACAGTGCATACATTTTATTTGTTTATTTATTCGTTGTAAACTCTATCTATCCTACTAAACTAACA
Organism: Schistosoma rodhaini; assembly: GCA_944470415.2. NCBI lineage: Eukaryota > Metazoa > Platyhelminthes > Trematoda > Strigeidida > Schistosomatidae > Schistosoma > Schistosoma rodhaini. The sequence goes on along the minus strand of OX104036.1, from coordinate 14,739,491 downwards.
ACTGGTTAATGGATGGACTGTACACAATAATACAAGAAGGTAATATAGAGCCAATGGCTTAGTTGTTCAGGCGTTTGACTTTCAGACACCAAGTCCCAGGGTCGAACCCCAATACACTTATGTCAGTTTGGAAAACCAAGTAGTATAATTAGCCCTCACACTTAAAGTGTGTCTTATATTCAAGTAACTGGTGGGTGAGTTAATTGATATTCACTAATATTAACCTAGTACAGTCGACTTAGTTATTCAACTTGTCTGATTTGTTAAGTTTATTTTATGGCGTATTTTATTGGGCTTTTTATTTGTTGATTTGTTCGCCTCTTTTACTTTCCTTGTTCCATATATTTTAATTCTCCTTCACCTTCCTTTTATTCTTCAAATTTTATTAGATTGGTCAATGTACATCACTCAATATTTTGTCTCTTCGAGAAAATAATTTGCATAGATTACCCGATGAAATTGGTAATTGTACACGTTTACGAGTTTTGGATGTTTCTGGGAATAGGTAGGTTTATATTTATTTTTCAGAAATTGTTGTAATTATAATGTCATATATTTGAATATACTAACTACCCACCTGGAGCCCCTCTGGGATTACTGCCGGTCCCGAGCCCGGATAAACATGAGATACATAAGATGATACAACAAAGAAACACGCTGGAAATTACCGTAAACCAGAACGACCAGTGAGAAGCAAGGAAGGCAAGATAATCACCAACATTGAAGAACAACAAAACGGGTAGGTAGAACACTTCAAAGAATTCTTGAATCGACCAGCTCCACTGAACCCACCGAACATCGAAGTAGCACCCACGGGCTTCCCAATCGATGTTGGCCCACCAAAAATTGAAGAGATCAGCATGGCCATCAGACAAATCAAGAGCGGCAAAGCAGCGGGACCAGACAACATCCCGGTAGAGGTACTGAAAGCAGATATAGCAGCAACTGCAAAGATACTCCATACTCTCTTCAGTAAGATTTGGGATGAAAAACAAGTACCAACAGACTGGAAAGAAGGACTTCTGATCAAAATTACAAAGAAAGGCGATCTCAGCAAATGTGATAACTACTGGGGCAACACTCTCCTTTCAATATTAGAAATAGTCTTCAACAGGGCGTTGTTAAACAGAATGAAGGACTCCGTAGACGCCCAACTTCAAGACCAGCATGCTGGATTCCGTAAGGATCGATCGTGTACCTACGAAATCGCGACTCTACATTTCCTTGTGGAACAATCAATTGAATGGAATTCATCACTGTACATCAACTTCATTGACTACGAGAAGGCATTTGATAGCGTGGACAGGACAACAATATGGAGGCTTCTTTGACACTACGGCGTACCCGAGAAGATAGTCAATATCATACGGAATTCATATGCTGGATTAAACTGCAAAATCGTTCGTGGAGGACAGTTGACAGACTCATTCGAAATAAAAACCGGTGTTAGGCAAAGTTGCTTACTCTAACCCTTTCACTTTCTCCTGGTGATCGACTGGATTATAAAGACGTCAACATCTTGAGGGAAGCATGGGATACAATGTACAGTTAGGACGCAGCTGGACGATCTGGCTTTTCTATCACACACGCAACAACAAATGCAGAAGACGATCATTGAAGCAGCAGCCTCAGCAGCAGTAGGTCTAAATATACACAAAGGGAAAAGCAAGATTCTCCGATACAATACAGCATGCGTCAATCAAATTACACTTGACGGAGAGGCTTTTGAGGATGTGAAAAGCTCTACATATCTGGGCAGCATCGTTGATGAACACGGTGAGTCTGATGCAAATGTGAGGCGAGGATCGGCAAAGCAAGAGCAGTATATTTACAACTGAAGAACATCTTGAATTCAAAACAATTTTTAACCAACATCAAGATCAGAATTTTCAATACGAATGTCAAGACAGTTCTACTGTATGGGGTGGAAACCTGGAGAACTACGAAAGCCATTACCCGGAAGATACAGGTGTCTGTTAAAAGTCGTCTACGCAAGATACTTCGGATCCGATGGCCAGACACTACCAGCAACAACCTACTGTGTGAGAGGACAAACCATATTTCAGCGGAGGAAGAAATCAGAAAGAAGCGCTGGAAGTTGAGAAGAGTAATACCAAAGAACACACTACGCCGAGAAATGGGAACAGATATGAGAAGAATGAACAACAACTAGATAGAACTAGAAAAAAGGCTCAGGACAGAGCGAGTTGGAGAATGCTGGTCGGCAGCCTATGCTCTATTGGGGGTAAAAGGCTTAACTCAATAAGTAAGAAATGTACTGCAGAAGTTTTTGATGTTCACTTACGTAACAATCAACTCGATTCGTTCCTTTTTTATTTACCAAATGTCAGAATGGGAATTTTCACTAAATCAAAAATTTATTTCAAAGTACATGAAATACATTCAAGGTTAACATACTTTATACTTATTCTCCCGTTTTTAAAAACTTTTGGAACGTAACCTTATATATATATATATATATATATATATATATATATATATAGTTTCTATGATGAATTCGCAAAGAAGCGTGCATTAAATTCAATTTTCATAATGAAATGGTTAGATTTAGACTGGTTAAAACTATATACATTAAACGATGTAATTCCACTGAACCTAATACAAGCAATCTTATTCAAGGTATCACTTATTACTTATCATAACATTTTCTTTAATTTATATTTGTTTACTCATTCAATTGTCATCCCTGAATTCGGTTTTTAAATATAATCATTTCTTTACACGACAAGGTTTCAGTTACTCCTTTTATTTTCCCATCAAATGTATATCAAATCATATTCAGTAAAGGTCGATTCATATTTTAACTGTGATAATATAATAATGTTTGGTTTCTATTTTAGAGGGTATTCTTGCTTTTTAGTTCATGATTGTATTTATTTACTCAAATGACTGTTATATTATTGAAATTACTTTCTAGACTTGATCGTTTACCATTCAGTTTATCAAGATGCTCATTGACAGCTTTATGGCTTTCACAGAATCAATCTCAACCAGTTATTACGTTGCAAAGAGATGTAGATCCTGTTACACAAGAACAGTATCTCACATGTTATTTACTACCACAGGATCAACTAGACTCACGTGTTGAAACTGGTAAGATAAAGCTTCTTTTTCAATGCCTTTTTTTCAAATATTTTTGAATTTTATTTTACTATCTGTAGCACACCAAAATACCATGTCATTTGGCTTCATTTTCACAATGATCGATAAACTCTAATATTATTGAACATTAATTCATTTAAAAAGTTTTTAACTTTGGTTATCTATACCACCGTTCACACTTATCATATTTATGGTATACTCTAATACTTTCGTTTTAGTAAACACTCAAGTAGAGATAGATTTCTTAGAAAAAACCTCTTAGTAAATTACAAATCATAATATGTATTTGGAGGTGAATACCCCGCTATCGGACTTAATTACTTTTGTGCATTCATCATAAATCTATATCTGAGTTCGTAAAGACATCTCTGTCTACATTTAATCTGAAATACCATCTTGGTACTTAGTTTTTATCATCACTTTACATAATGGAATTGCTTCTTAAATTTGTTCTGTTTCGAGTTATCAATTGATATCTCTCTCCATTAACACATATGTGGACATACATGTAAATAACGCTATACTTTTCTCCGTAGCCAATTAGTAGATGAACATTTTTCCACTCAGTCCTTATTGGATCGATTTGTATTAACTTAACCAAGAAAGGTGTTAGAACAGCATTAAACATAAGTTATATGGCAAGAAACGTTGAAAGAATTGTAATATCGCTTGTAAATGAAGTATATGAAGTGGTTATTACTTTGATGCTTCTGTCAAGGCTTTGTATTATTCATGTATTATTAATACACATTACTAAAAAATCCTAAATGAGAACGGTATATAGTTATCTATAGCACTTTGATTTCCAGTAGTTTTATAGGCGATGACATTCCAGTATGAAAAAAAATGTTTTTTAGAGTATTCCAAGAAATTTATCTTATAAGTTATTTTTAAATAGTAGTACTTTATAGCGTAGTCATTTTCCTGAATTATAGAGTCTTGTTTATGATAGATTGTAAAAAATTTGTTGTTGATCATCCATAGTCAGTATATTTTAAGATTTATTGCTATTTTTATCACTGAATCAATTTCTGGGATCTCGCCTCTTGCTCTAGTTTCAAGCAAATAATTTCTTTTTATTGTATTGGAATATTTTATGAAACAATCAGTAGTAATGAACATAGATAATAATTTGCAACAAACATATTCATTCCAAGTATATTGTAGTTGTAGTGAACATCTGTATATTTGCCTTGATTACATTCATCAATACATTTAGAATTCGATGGGAAATATTCTAGTTTTATGACGAATACGTTATTGTTAAGCTTGATCCATTTAGTTAAAAATCAGTGACTAGAATACTCTCTGAACTTTCTATCAAAACTTCCAAAAGTCTATCTGAATTAAATAGCAGTGGACCGTTGTACTAATTAGTAATTACTGGCTCCTTGTAATTCGAAAGTACTTTTCATTAAAAATTATGTATTTTAAGTTTGATGTATGATGAAAATCCCTATCCTCGGATCAACTTCATCTTCAAAAAAACAACTGTCAGTAGTTCTACTTTTTCATGCTTTAATTTATAGTTGTTTCATTCTTAATTGATAGATACGTAATTTTGGTTATGAGATGTTACTCGTGTGTATGTATGCACATGAAGTACAGAGTTATATGTCGAAATAGGCATAATCAATTTCTATGAAGCAAATAATCGGTTCTCACTTGCATACCGCTAATATTTTATACAACAACTATAGATTATAGTAGGGATAGTTTGTTTGGTTGCTAGATGACTTTTGGTCAATTATTTTGTATGTATGTTTTTTTCCCTAAGTATTTTTGAGCTGCGCAACCAATTGATGCTTTTAGATTTTTTGAAAATGTAAGATATATACATATATATTCTCATTTTAGGACTTACAGTTAATAGGAATGATTTTTAAGCGTATGAATTCAAGAATGACAAAATTGGTGGTTATTATAGTTTGTTAGGAGGATTACTGAGTGTATATATGTGTTGTGTTTGGGATTGTAGGTGATATGCTTGATCTAAATCGATTCCGCAGTAACGAACGAAAGCCAATGACACAATGACACGATAAGCTACTCTAATCTGTTGTCCCAGGCCCCGCTAACTAGATGAAGAAGTCCAAGGCAAGTAGGGGAATATATGTATTCCGTAAGCAGCCGAGTACAAGCAATCCAATAAGGGGAAAAGTCAAGTGCATTTATACAGCAACAAATTGTCCCTGAGCGTCATTAATAAATAGCACACACAAAGAAACAATGGACCAATAGCGTTTAAGATAGTTTACAAGTGGGAAATATGACGTGAAGGTAAAAAGAGCGCGTTTGTCGCGAAAACAGCTAAATTCAAATTTCCAAAATAAAATTACAAAACTAAGCCATTTACCAAGTAAGTTCTGGGGATTTGACATCCCCAACAGTAGGATAAAGAAAGAAATTTGTTACACATCTTAGGAAATGTATAGATCAACATCAAACTATATGGGTAAGACTAAAAATTAATGGCAATTTACAATTGATCGGTCACTGGCACTGTAACCGATCAATTGTAAATATCTCAGTTTTCCAAGAGATCAGTCGCTACCCGAATAGCTCAGTGTTAGTATTTCACATTATGTCGTTGTATGAAACAAATTCAAATCCTACAGAACACCAGTACCCCCACGATTGATTCCAAGTACTCCATGTTAGTGGCTTGGAATTTGTATGAAATCTAGATTCAGTGTTTCCTATAAACCACCTCCAACCGCCTTACAATTGATAATAAATTTAGTGAGTCGCATCTTGTTCACGGTCTTATGTTGTGACAAGTAAAAAAGAATTGTTATTCTTGTGATCCAGTTCTAGATGTAGTGCTTGCAATTAAGATAGGATTCTGTTATGCATTATTGAACGCAACTCTTGCATACTTTCCTGGGACTCTATATGTATGCTGGTGTTTTTTTAGATTTTATGGCTTGCATTACATGAGATAACTCTAGAAGATTGGCTGATTTAACTTTTCATTTTCCTACTTACATTAAACAGTATTAATGAGAGTAGGTGAGTTTCCTGAGTATTTCTGGTGTTTTCGGACGGGCATTTAGATTTGGTGTATACACTCTTTATCTTCCCTTAAACCTTGTGATTAAAATTGCTTCATATCTCTCTTCCTTCCTATACTATATCCTTATATACAACCTTTCTTTATATACTAAATTAACTACTTCTATGAATCCGGTGTTCATCTTGTTGTGGTAACGAGGTATGGCAACTTGGACCGATGCATATATATGCCTGGTCCTACGTTGTATCTGACTGAGTTAGATTTGTGGATCTAGGCTAGATCATCTTGTTGTTCTTGTTTGATTTTGCTTTCGATAACGTAGTGTATGTAATGCTGAGTTCCAGCAGTGTGGTATTTAAAGTAGTATGGGTCCATTTATTTTCCATCTCTGAAGCAAATATGTCATAATTCTAAATATTAGTAGGTAATTTTGTTTTTATTACTCATTCTTCAACTACAATCTGAGCATCTGTAAAACTGCGATCCATGTCAAACTGTCTTTCTACCTACTCTCATTCTTGATTTTAATTCGTAAGTTATTCATAGTGAAATATGTTTTATGCCAATATAGTTATTGTATTAGGTAACATTATGGTCTCAGACCTTTTGTTCCAAATAATGTTTTTCATTTTACTCTTTATAATCTGCGTGTTTCACAAATTAATATTTTCATCATCCATAAATAACAATTTGACGATATCAGGTCAGGTCAGGTCAGCTACAACGTAGGACCAGGCACATATATGCATCGGTCCAAGTTGCCATACCTCGTTAGCACAACAAGAGGAACACCGGATTCATAGTAGTTAATCTAGTGTTGGTAGTAGTATATAAATTATAGGTTGTATATAAGGATATAGTACAGGAAGGAAGAGAGATATGAAGCAATTTTAGTCTCAAGGTTTAAGGAAAGATAAAGAGTGTATACACCTACGCCATTGTGACCGATTCTGAGCCATGTCACCTAGAGTCTCCAACCATTGGTTACGATAGTCACGCGGACCCCAACCAAGTAGTCTGCATTTGCCAACATGGCTCAGGCTAGAAGTTAGTGACTTCAAACACTGATGCCATGTTTTGGTTTGGCCGCCCCTAACTCTCTTCCAACCGTCCCCAATACTAGTCATCATAGCGCGTCGTGGTAATCGGTGTTCAGGCATACGTAACACATGGCCCAACGATCTCAGTCGATGAAGATTCATCACCTCATCAACTGATTTACCATCGTTCCCTAATACCCTGCGTCTAACCTCACTATTACTTACCCGGTTATCCCAGCAGATGCGAGCAATATTTCTAAGGCATCTGTGGTCAAATACTAGTAACCTACGAGTATCTTCTACTCTTAATGGCCATGTTTCACAGCCGTAAAGTAGGACAGAGCGAACTGCTGCGCAGTATACTCGTCCCTTAATTGATAGACGGATATCTCGTCTACGCCATAGGTGACGTAAGTTGGCAAAAGCCAAACGAGCTTTTTGAATCCGTGCTGAGATTTCGTCTGACACCAACCCATTAGGGCTGATCAGACTTCCAAGGTAAGTGAAGTTGTCGACGCGTTCGACTACTTCACTCCCTATCCTTAGTTCAGGTGTTGACGTAGGCCAGTCCTGGAGTAACAATTTACATTTGGATGGGGAGAAACGCATCCCAAACATCCTGGCATTATTACTCAGTTCCAACAGAAGACTCTGCATTTTGTCAGTGTCTTCACCAAACAGGACTATGTCATCTGCGTATTCTAAGTCGCTTAGTGGTTCCCCTGGTAGGAGATCAATTCCTGTAAACTCAGTCGACGAGAGTGTCATTTGCAGCAACAGGTCTATAATGAAGTTAAACAAAAAGGGGGATAGTGGACAGCCTTGACGGACACCACTTGAGGTTGTAAAATCATATGACAGTTCGCCATAAGCTCTCACCCGACTGATAGTATTCGAGTAAAGAGCCTTCAAAAGGTTTATGTACTTCTCAGGTACACCTTTCAATGACAGACACTGCCACAGAACCTCTCGGTCTACAGAGTCAGATGCTGCTTTCAAGTCAAGAAAAACTATCATTGTCGGACGCCGATAAGCGTGTCTGTGCTCTAAAACTTGACGAATGGTGAATATGTGGTCGATACAGCCATGACCAGGTCTGAAGCCAGCCTGATTTTCTCGTGTTTGCAGTTCACGAGTCTTAGTTAGGCGCCCGATAATTATTGAGGCTAGTATTTTAGATGCTATGTTAGTCAGACTAATCCCTCTATGGTTATCGCAGGATGATTTTGACCCCTTTTTATATATTGGGACAATCAGTGATTGTGACCAGTCGGATGGGATGATATCCGTCTCCCAGATTTTAGCCAGAATATTAGTCAACCTAATCGCTAAAATTGGACCACCGTATTTAAAAACCTCTGGAACCAATCCATCAGGACCAGCTGTTCTTCCTCGTTTCAGATTACTTATAGCCTTTTGAACTTCAAGTAGGGTCGGGGGGCCTACTTCAATGTTCCATTCAGGTTTTCTAGGAATAGTGGGTAGTTGTGCAGTAGCTGAAGGCCAGCTAAACTGCTCCTTAAAGTGTTCCGCCCATCGTTCTAAACGTTTAGGTTGAGAGCAGATAAGGGTTCCGTCTTTTTCGGAGATTGTCTCACTTACACTTGACTTCTTAATTCCGGTTTCTTTTATTAGTCTGAATAGTTGCCTGGTGTTGCCTACAGCCGCTGCCTTTTCCATCTCTTTTGCTTTCGTTGCCCACCACTGCTCACGATCGTTCCTTAGACTTTTAGTTAACCTAGATCTAATTTGTTTACGCTCTTCGTCATGTTCAGAGCCTGATGGGATGAGTTTACGCGAATCCATCAGTGAAATAGACTTAGAGGAAATCCACTGGTTTTTTGGAGCCCTATGGTTTAAATGACTAATAGATGTTACTGCCGTTTCCACAGCTGTTCGTGTGTCTTTCCAAGCAGCATCTGGGTCAGTCTCGTTTACAGAACTGCCTAGATGTGAACTCAGTTGTTTCTGGAATTCGCATTTGGCTTTCTCGTCCTCCAGTTAAATCCTAATGGGTCTTCTTAGTGTACTTTTCCTGCGTCCATTGAGGCGCAGACAAATGCGTGCTCGTATTAAAGCGTGATCAGAGTCTAAACAAGTATTCCAATACGAGCGACAATCTTCTATTGAGCCTCTCCAACGATGACTGATGACAATATGGTCTATTTGAGTCCATCGTTGGTTTGGTGCAGGTGGTCGCCATGTTAGACGATGTCTCTCCTTATGTTTAAAATTAGTGCTTGCTAAAAATAAACGATTGTCTAAGCATAGTTGCAACAGACGATCACCATTATCGGTTCGTTGAGCCGGAATACTAAAACACCCACCTAAATGTCTTTCTGTTTGATTTAAGCTGCCTACCTGGGCATTAAAGTCACCCGCTACGACTACTATGTCTGAGCGGTTAGGTTTCTGAAGAAGCTCAGAGAGTTTTCTGTAAAAGTCATCTTTTACTTCATCATGGCTGCAGTCAGTGGGAGCGTAGGCAGAAACGACGAAAAGGCAACGACGTGTGTCCCTATCCTTCCGAGTTCTTACAGAGCCATTTAGCCGGACAGCACACAGTCGACTGTTAACGGGGATCCATTCTAGTAGTGCCTGTTCTGCCCTTGTACTTAGTGCTATGCCTACACCTGCAAGGTCGCGAGAACTAGCCAACGGGTCGCCAGATACACGGAGGGTGTATTTCGTTGGCTGTCCATTTTGGCGAGGTGAGGTCAAGTGAATGACCACACTGGGATCCTGTATGCGTGTTTCGGAGACACAGCATACATCAATGGTACGAGATTCTAGGGTTTTAGCTAAGGAGGCCTGTTGACCGATTTGGCATAGGGTACGTACGTTGAAGGCTCCAATGTGTAGTTTGGAGCGAGGTTTAAGTAGACCTGGGACAGCGTTTCGCGCACTAGAATCGTTGGCCATGGTGACACTTGAGGAGGAAACCGAGAGAGGAAGTTTAGTGTTGAAAGTCATGGTAGAGGGAATAGTAGGAATTGAAGAAGAAGATTGATTATGAATACAGTGGTCTTGAGTGCTGTTAGAGGTATGAGGGCAGTTATCACTTCCCGGTTGCCCACACCGTGGAAGGATTCTTCTAGAGGTACCTGAAAAGGAAATTGGGTTAGGAGTGGTCTTAATGACCTGAGAGCGTGACCGCAGTGCCCAAGGGATAACTGCTTGAGGTCGGTCACACACGACCTTTTTGTGAGTAGTTTTTGTGTTAGCTCCGTTCTTCAAAGGACCTTACCGCCGGAGACGGAAATCCGTGGGATAAGGCGAGGTGTGCATTTTTAGGGTCGACCTTTTCTAACCCCACCCCTCCTTGTGGGAAGGCAGCATCGCTGTCATGCTGGTTGTCTGAAGGAAACACCTTACTGCCGTCACACCTCTGTACAGTCAGCAGTACGACTTTGCCCTCGAATCTTGGGGCTTGCTGCTTTTAGTCTCACCGCTCTTCAACCGACCTGTCTGGCATGGTAGGACCTCGAGGAACGACTGTTCCAGCCAGCATAGCTCGATTGGATCATCACGATAGGCAAGCCCGACCACCACGTCAAGGTAGCAGCAACGATCGGGATTTGACGATATTTCATTATTTAAAATATTTCGCTTTATTCATCCAAGATTATTTTTGCTCAATTTTGAGAATTTCTTTTCTAAGATGAAAGTACTCTGTCTGCCAAAGGTGGATAATAACGGGAATCAATAATTATTTCTTCATATTTAGCCTTGGTAATAAAAATGGTACAGTCTACCGGAAGTGTAACGATTTGTCAATATAAAATCTAAAAATCTAATGTATATTTGATGAATTCAATGAAGTTATAATTTAAGCCATCTTCTGACTTTAATCTTTAATAGTAGTGATAAAAAGTTAGGTGATGTGTCCTGATTTTCGTGATTAGTTGCACTGTGTAGGCATAATCTCTTTAAATACATCACTAATACTGTGTATTCATGTAAAGATTTCCAGCTGTTCACGATTCTAATCAAAAAAGAGTTTCTAGACATTTAGTCTTGATATTTTTCAACCATCGGAGAAAATCTTCTAATATGATCAGCCCTAGCTGATGGTAAAAAAAGTAGAAGACATGCCACCTGTGGTTTAAATATTGAAAGTAGACATATTTCCTGGTTGAATTTCATATATTACTTTAAACCGAGATTGTAAGCATTTAGAAGTGTAGCTCGAAATCGACGGTACTCGGGCAAGTACATTTAGCTTTTTTTTATCCTATCGGATATTTGAACATTATGACAAGGTCTCTTACACCACCACCTTAAATCAGTGTTGGGTGAAATATTGTAAACGTATCCTTACCCGAATTCTAGAAAGCTATGCTTAATGTTCACAAAATCTGAAACGTTTAACAACCTCATCTTTATTTTTAGCTGTTGTTCCGAGGTCACTGCTTACTAAAATTTCTAAATTTTCATACTCATTAATTTTATGTTATGATATTCCATCTTCGTCAGTCGTTTAGATCACTAAATATTTGAGTTTTTTCGTAAAAATTTCCATTTTTCCTCCTTTTTCTTTTGTGTTCACTTATAGATCCAACTATGTCACCATCTGAATTAGATAGTTTTTCTGCTTCATTAAATGCTAACATGAAAACAAACCACGATTTACTTGATAATATCAGTGCTGAAATAAATCATACCTATGAGCCCGCAGATATGCATATATCAATTCCTCAATCAGATCTTTCAAAAAATCGAAGTATTTCACCGTTGAAATATGAATCGACTAAACCGTCGACTTCAACATCATCAACACTGAATGATCATTCAGCAATAACAAATGATCCTAATTCATTAAACAATCATCATTCAGTTAATTCTACTACTAATCCTACAAAAAATTTACCATATTCAAATTCATCTATTAATTCACCATCAAATGTAAATGGTAATTTAGATTCATCCTATACATCACCAAATCATATAAATGATCTTTCTACCTCATCTGCACATTCATCTCTATCTATGCCAACATCTGCATCAACTCGTGTTCATTTTTCTGGTTCAGTTAAACCTGATGAGATGGTAATATGTTAATATTGTCTTTCATCAATAATTCCATACTTTCATGTCTTATATGCTTTTCTATTGAATTACTTTCATTATTTTATGATAAATATATTTCGTGTATCTACTCTTCTCTCTATGTATACACGTTTGTCTACTCATTTCTCTGTTCTACATCTGTTGTTGTGTTATTATTGCGTAAAGTACTACATTTACGTAGTTTGTTAATCATAACTTTTAACTCCGTCATTCATAACTATAAGTAGCTGTTTTTTGTCCCAGAAAACAATAAACCATAGATTTATTCTTTCCTCTTAATGCCTAATGTATATTGAAGTGTCTTTGAGTTGTGAAAGAAGTATTGAATTACTTCAAGATAAGCGTCTACTGTTAACTGCTACTAGTATGCGAAAGAATTTGAACAAGTCAACTTACTTAGGAGTGTTCATTAATTCGTTTTAAAATTATTAGCTAATAACTAGATCTCAGTTCAATTAAACCAATTGATGTACAGTTGATAACTGCCTGTTTTCACTCTTCAAAGCTTCGATTGAGTTGACGAATGACTGTGTATTTTATCTACATGTGAGCTGGCAAGTTTATGTATATTTAGGTTTGTTTGAGTATACACTTTACCCTAGCGCTCTCTACTCTGGAACAATCAACCATAGTTCGTGTAGATAAAATATAGCGTGATAGTAGTTACCTTTCCAGATATAATATAGTAGTCTAGTTTCCTTCTGTATATAAATGTTGTCTTCAGTCATGTTCATCTATAAATTATTCTATTTATCCTCACTACCCTTCTTGTTAGTTCAATAATACACATTTAAAATGTGTAAATCTTCCTTAATAGTCTGATAACTCTATCTTTTCACTGATAGAAAAATCCGTAAGTTTTTAGAAACGAAAATTCTTTTTTCTACTAAACGACAGTTTAACTTCAAATAAAGACAGAACAAATATTGATGCAGTGAATTCATTATATTTCGTGGTTTCTCATCAGCTGCTTACAACCAAATATGCATCCCCATGCTAAAACTCTAATGCATATTTGGTTGTAAGCAGCTGATGAGAAACCACGAAATATAATGAATTCACTGCATCAATATTTGTTCTGTCTTTATTTAAGTTCAACTTCAAACAATTTTATGTTGCTGTTTTTCTTACCGTGTCACTTTAGTTTACTCAGCGTCCAACCTTATATTTATGGTAATTATGTTGACATACATCTGTATGTAAATCCTAAGCACCAAATCAAACCTACCGTAAGAAATATTTTTCTCTTTGTTCACGGTTTAGTGAATACTTGAAATCTGTTTTTACTGAGTTTGTTTCATTCAGTTCCATATTTTTATTGCTCCATTTATTATTATTATCATCAACAGGACAAATCAGGTTCCAAAGGCTTTCCGAAAACACGTCATCCTCGTTCCTGTAAAAAAGCCACGGATAATCATCTTATTAGTGGTAACGATGATTCCAGTCAATGCAGAAGTGTAAGTTCTTTTTGTTGATTATTTAAATTTTTGTACAGTTCCTTAGGAGAGCACAGGTTACAGTGAAATAAATTATTCGTCATAAAAAAATGTGTTCATGTATGTAGATTAGTTGATTTTACTTACTGCTGTATGTTATTTTCAGTTAGTTTTGAAAATGACATAAATAACATTAAAATATGTCATATTTTTTGAATAGTTCTTACTACTTTGTTCTTTCTCACGGTTATCATATCTGTTGGGGATGTCAAATCCCCAGAACTTACTTGGTAAATGGCTTAGTTTTGTAATTTTATTTTGAAAATTTGAATTTGGCTGTTTTCGCGCCAAAAGCGCTCTTTTACCTTCACGTCATATTTCCCACTTGTAAACTATCTTAAACGCTATTGGTCCATTGTTTCTTTATGTGTGCTATTTACTAATGATGCTCAGGGACAATTTGTTACTGTATAAATGCGCTTGACTTTTCCCCTTATTGGATTGCTTGTACTCGGCTGCTTACGGAATACATATATATTCCTCTACTTGCCTTGGACTTCTTCATCTAGTTAGCGGGGCCTGGGACAACAGATTAGAGTAGCTTATCGTGTCATTGTGTCATTGGCTTTCGTTCGTTACTGCGGAATCGATTTAGTTTCAAGCATAACAGTATCATTAAACTAATCGTCAATTTTTTGTTTGATTCAAGTATCCACTTCAATCAATGCAACTCCTTATGGAAAGTATGTTACATCTACTTCATTCTAAATGAAATGAGTACATTTCATTGGAATAATAAAATTTAGTGAGTAAAAATCCTCTACAGTACCTAATTTATATAATTCTACATATTACGTAATTTCCGATTTGTAATCCTATTTTTGTAGCTCTCACCCCCATGTCAACTATATATATTCTGATAATTTATCTTACGATTTTATTTCACCTATAAACTGATTCAAGTTAACACTTCATATTAGTCATCCCAAAAACATTAATGATTCGATCTTATTTTATATGACAAACAATCCTTGATTCACATATTACAGTTTCTTAAATTGATGTACTCTGCCTTAAACTTGGCCAATCTTCTTTTATGGATTATTAATTTATAATTGTAGAACCTGATGAGAAATTATTGAAAAGAGTAAAAATCCGAAAATATTTATCATTTCATACTGTTGAGAACGAAATGTCAATTAGAACCTCACTATCTGTTATGACTTCACTATCAAGCGCATGTGAATTAGCTACTTACTTACGCCTGTTACCCCTCGTCGAGGAGCATAGGCCGCTCAACAGCATTCTCCATCCAACTCTGTCCTGAGCCTTCCTTTCCAGTTCTTTCCAGTTAACATTCATCCTTTTCATATCGGCTTCTATTTCCCGGCGTACTGTGTTCTTTGGCCTCCAGCTTTTCCTCTTCCCTTCCGGATTCCAAGTTAGGGATTGAGTCGTGATGCACATTGGTGATTTCCTTAATGTATGTCCAATCCACTTCCAACGTCTTTTACTAATTTACTCTTCAGCTGGAAGCTGGTTTGTCCTCTCCCATAAAACGCTGTTGCTGATAGTATCCGGTCAATGGATGTTGAGTATTTTGCGTACGTAACTTTTTATAAATACTTGTACCTTCCTGATGATGGCCGTAGTAGTTCTCCACGTTTCAGCTCCATACAGCAGGACTGTCTTGACGTTCGCATTAAAGATTTTGACCTTGAAATTAGTGGACAGTTGTTTAAAGATCCATATGTTGTTCAATTGTAGAAATGCTGCCCTTGCTTTGCCAATCCTCGCCTTTACATCTGCATCCGATCCTCTTTGTTTATCAACGATGCTCCCCAGGTACTTGAATGTTTCCACCTCTTCCAGAGTTTCGCCATCAAGTGTTATTGGTTTGGTTGGTGTTCTCCGTGTTGTATTTGAGAATCTTGCTTTTTCCTTTGTGAATGTGGAGGTCTATCGACGTGGAGGCTGCTGCTACATTTGCGGTTTTCATCTGCATTTGGTCGTGTGTATGAGAGAGGAGGGCTAGGTCATCTGCGAAGTCCAAATCATCTAATTGATTCTGAGCTGTCCATTGTATTCCGTATTTCCTTTCAGATGTCGAATTCTTCATAATCCAGTCAATCACTAGAAGGATGAGGAATGGGGAGAGTAGACAGCCTTGTCTGACTCCGGTCCTTACTGGAAATGCATGTGTCAGCTGTCCTCCATGCACGACTTTGCACTGTAGTCCATCGTATGAGTTTTGGATAATGTTGACGATCTTCTGAGGAACTCCATAGTGTCGAAGAAGTTTCCACAATGTTCTCCTGTCCACGCTGTCCATGCCTTCTCATAGTCAATAAAGTTGACGTTTAGTGATGAGTTCCACTCAACTGATTGTTTAACGATGATCCGTAGTGTCGCAATCTGGTCTGTGCACGACCGATCCTCACGGAATCCAGCCTGATGATCCCTAAGTTCGGCGTCTACCGCGTCTTTCATCCGATTCAGCGGGACTCTGTTGAAAACGCTTTTTAGTACTGATAACAAACTGATGCCTCCGTAGTTCCCACATTTGCTCAGATTTCCTTTCTTTGGTATCTTGATGAGATATCCTTCTTCCCAGTCCATTGGCACTTGTTCCTCTTCCCAAATCTTATTGAATAGAAGGTGAAGCATATTTGCAGTTATTTCAATGTCTGACTTCAGTGCTTCTGCTGGTATATTGTCAGGTCCTGCCGCCTTCCCACTTTTGATTTGTCTGATGGCCATCTTGACTTCTTCGATCGTTGGTGGAGTGACATCTATTGGAAGGTCTGTGTGGGCTGCTTCGATGTTCGGTGGATTCAATGGGGCTGGTCTATTCAGCAGTTCCTCGAAGTATTCTGCCCATCTTTTCCTCTGTTCTTGAATCTCAGTGATTGTCTTTCCTTTTTTGTCCTTGACTGGTCTCTCTGGTTCGCTATATCTCCCTGCTAATTTCTTCGTTGTATCATATAGTCTTCTCATATTTCCTTCTCTTGCAGCTTTTTCCTCCGTCGTTGCTGGTTCTCCCATGTATTTCTGTTTGTCGGCTTTAATGCTTTTCTTCACTTCCCTGTTTCCTTCTGCGTAGTCTGCTTGTGCTTTGACTTTCTCTGCTCGTGTTCGGCTGTTGTTAATTGTTAGTTTCTTGTTCTTCCTTTCTTGAATTTTGTCCAGGGTTCCCATAGAGATCCATTCTTTGTGATGATGCTTCTTAGGACCAAGAACCTCCTGACACGTTGAAGTTAGTGCTTCTTTTATCCCTTTCCAGTTGTCCTCCAAAGTAGTTTCTTGTTCTTTCAGTAGATCCTGTAGAGCTTGGAACCTGTTGTTGACAGTTATCTTGAATTCATGGAGTTTGTCAGTATCTCGAAGGAAGGCTGTATTGAACCTTTGTAGTGCTGTTTGTCCAGTGTTTCTTTAGCTTCAGTCTCATCTTGGCCACAACCAGCCAGTGGTGATTTAAAGCTATGTCAGCTCCTCTCCGGGTTCTCACATCTTCCATTGATCTTCGGAATTTTTTGTTGATACAGATGTGATCTATCTGTTTCTCTGTGGTGTGATCCGGTGAGATCCATGTAGCTTTGTGTATGCGTTTGTGTGAAAATATTGTGCCACCTATAACCAATTTGTTGAATGCACATAGGTTTGCAAGTCTCTCCCCATTTTCATTTCTCTCTCCTAGTCCATGTCGTCCAATTACATCTTCATATCCTGTGTCGTCCACTCCGACTTTAGCATTTGGATCTCCCATCAGGATGATGAGGTCTTTTCGTGAGCACTTCACTATAATTGATTGCAGCCTTTCATAGAACTGATCTTTATCATCGTCGTTGCTATCATTGGTGGGTGCATAACATTGGATAACGTTCATTGTGATCCCTTGCTTCTTTGTTCTGAATGATGCTTTGATTATCCTGGGTCCATGAGATTCCCGTCCTAGAAGTGCATTTCGTGCTTCTCTGGACAGCATTAGAGCAACTCCCTGAGTGTGTGGAGCATTTTCCTCTTCGTGACCGGAGTACAGCAGCATCTCTCCTGTACCTAGCCTTTGTTGTCCAGTTAGTGTCCAATGGGTTTCGCTGATTCCGAGTACTGCCAAGTTGTATCTCCTCATTTCCATTGCTATTTGGCTGGTCTTTCCTGTCTCCCACATTGTCCGGCCGTTCCATGTACTTATAAAGAGTGTTGCTCTAGTTGTTAGAAGGTGCATCGGTCTCGTGACTTCCGAAGAATTTCAGCTTTCATCCTGAGGCGTCATGTTTCTTCCTTCAACTCCCAGGGCAGAGTTTAAATGGTTTGAATTATTTTTTTCTGGTTATCGTTTTTTAGCGAGTTAGCTTTTCTACGGGATGGGGTCGCTAACCCCATGCCCAACCCTCCTCCTTTACCCGGGCTTGGGACCGGCAGTAACTCTAGAAGAGCTACAGGCGGAGTTAGTAGTATTTATTCTTGATGAATCCAGATGACTTTATTCAATTTCACTGTCATGTAGATATCAATTGTTGCTGAATCACAGCTTGACACAGAATCACCTAGTGTTTTCAAACATTTATACCGATAAAATATCAGGATTTTTATAAGATCCAAAAATCTGTCACTGTAGTGTTTACATAAACATCTGTGGTGGTTGATATTCGATATTATCCTTAAACTTCGTATATTGTTCATCCTGATAACTGTTACTCGATAACGTACTAACGGTGTATAAATCAGAAGGCGAAGACGAAGGGTTGATTGCGTTTATTATTGAACCACACATAGATATCCAATATTACAGGCACGTTAAACAAGCATGAAAGAGCAGTGCCGTAAAGCAGGCGAGTGAGCGTGAGAGCCGAATGAGTGAGTAAGCGTGTACAATACGGTGTAGCGCAGTGCAGAGCAGAGCAGTGCTATGGAAATAGAATATTGATAACAGTAATCGAATGGTTTGGATGGGTAATGGATGATGCAGCATTCAGTTATACATATGAATGAATAGATTATATGAACATAATCATTACTAATCGGCTGGTAATGCGGTGTCGAATACTTGATTTGTGTATAGACCTTAAAGTAGGGATCATCGTGAATCAAAAATTGCAAAAGTTCGGTTTAGCTTGCCGCTTCAAAAAATTTTTTTCTGATTTAAGTGAGTTCGTTCCAATTTTTTTCATGTCCTTTTCGGTCTAATATTACACTCTGTCATAGACATAAGTTTGTAGTCATACTCCCGATAGTAGGAACTTATGTTCTCGATATACAACTAGTGTTCAGTGATCTGTTTGGTACACAGCAAACGTCGTTTCTTTTTTTTTCTACTTTAATGTCTATGCACAAATCAAGTATTCGACACCGCATTACCAGCCGATTAGTAATGATTATGTTCATATAATCTATTCATTCATATGTATAACTGAATGCTGCATCATCCATTACCCATCCAAACCATTCGATTACTGTTATCAATATTCTATTTCCATAGCACTGCTCTGCTCTGCACTGCGCTACACCGTATTGTACACGCTTACTCACTCATTCGGCTCTCACGCTCACTCGCCTGCTTTACGGCACTGCTCTTTCATGCTTGTTTAACGTGCCTGTAATATTGGATATCTATGTGTGGTCCAATAATAAACGCAATCAACCCTTCGTCTTCGCCTTCTGATTTATACACCGTTAGTACGTTATCGAGTAACAGTTATCAGGATGAACAATATACGAAGTTTAAGGATAATATCGAATATCGACCAACACAGAATTGGAAGGCCTCGCCGAGATTTCAGGTACTATACAGAACTGGTAATTCCGACGTACAAACACGCAACACATCAAGTAAATTGGACTGCAATAAATAATGACAACTAGTCAATTCTTTTACTGTTTGTCTATATGTTTCTACCCAGGTTACTACTTAATAATATGGTCAGTATTATTATCGTATAATTGCAAAGGCTAACCTTGTTGATATTAAAACACTTATTATTTGTTTATCGACTTGAAGTTTCATTCTAATCTTGAATAGTTGAACTCAGTGTTAACTCATGATTATCCAATGACCGTAATTAAATGCTAAATATAGTCTAAGAATTTTTCAAGTATTTTATCATCAGTGATGAACACTTTCAATACAGTCAAAACATTTTTCTCGTTCAGTAGCAGATAGACAGAATCTGTTCACTATGATTGTACAGTTAACTAAGATATCAAGTGAATGATATCAAACTAACTTTGTTTCTTTTTTTTGTAATTTATGCAAGTATCCATTTACTATACTATCTTTTCAATATCTCTGAAGGTATAAAATACATCTCATTCTTTTATTTTGAACTTGAAACATGTGATATGTATGTTGCGCTAACCAATTACTTCATACGTGATTCTAAAATCAATGATTTATTTGCATAAATGGTTTTAAAACGAGAATTTTTTTACCACCAATATATATACTTTTTTATTCGCTATCTGTCTCTACATTCGTTAGCATGTTATCAAAAAACAGGTGAAAAATAAGTTAATCACAAATTCACTTATTGAATATTTAAATGGTAAACAGTAGTATAATACCTCTCGTAAAAGTTAACTCCATATATAATAATGGAAATTTGTAAGATTAAATTATGTACAATGATATGAGTGTGAAAGTCTTACCCGTTTTGATTGCTTGTCTTCGTTCATAATTAAAACCAGGAGATTTGTTTTAGCAATGGAATAAGAGAATATATTCGACTAACTTGATATTTAATTCCTTAAATCGATAATTATCCAAAAACCTAATCTTGTTAGTGTTCATTGTATTCTTTATAGAACGATAACTTATTAGTTTCGGTATTCGACTTTCAACAACCAATTCATATGTCTGAATCTTGCTCTACCTAATTTAGTTTGGGTAATGTGATAGTATCACTAAGCGTCACACG
This sequence comes from Schistosoma rodhaini, assembly GCA_944470415.2. Taxonomy (NCBI): domain Eukaryota; kingdom Metazoa; phylum Platyhelminthes; class Trematoda; order Strigeidida; family Schistosomatidae; genus Schistosoma; species Schistosoma rodhaini. The sequence goes on along the minus strand of OX104036.1, from coordinate 14,718,889 downwards.
TAAAGTGTGACTCCAAAACCAAACACATAAACTTGTACCAGGTGAGCGAAATAAATCATTCTATTTTTTAAGATGTGATCGTTTCTTGTACGAAAAAGATATGCAAATCGTGTTATCAGAACCCACAGCATAATTAAGAAACAAGTTATCGCTAGTTATGTCCACATCTTGATTTATTACAAGTTATTTTGAAATAACTTGATTGACTAATTGCACACTACAGGTAATGTCAGAAATAATGTGATTCTTGAAAATGATTATCTACCATCCTGATTTTATTCTTCTATTTAATCTGATTTTTTTGGTCCCTCTTATCTACTGATTAACATCAGTTTTCGAATTTTCAAGACATAGATAGTTTATTTGGTTGTTTTTCTCATTTCTTGTTACATCACAGCCATATTAATTAGTTAACAATCATTTGGATCATAGGTTAAACTGGTCAGATATATGTGCTGATTGATGTTCATTGATCAGTGTCTGTGTATCTGGTTATGCATAAGTTGATCACGGACAAGAACTCATGTTAACACCTCTTATCATTGTGTAATATTCCTAAAATAGGAATCCATTAACAACACTTAGTTTTCACCATTTTTTAGTTGATATCGAAAAACCATTGCCAACTGCTCCTCTTCGACCGCATACTTTTAAACATTAAACTAGTAATTGCATTTTCACCGATTGTCATAAAATTGTGTTTACAGGAACTCGTACTTAGTAATTAACGTTTATAAAGGGCTATTATTATTGTCCCATATCGTAATATAATGTTTTCTATATTTTCTTCCTTTATTTTCATGTTTAAGGACAATTTTCCTTCAAATACATTTCGTGATGGCACCGGTTCTGCTAGTTCATCAGAATCTCTAAATGATCGAAGTGCTCCAATCTCACCGTCCGAATCATTAAATCATGATTGGAATTCTCCGAAACCGATCGATTCTAATTTTAACACTTCTATTTATCCAAATCATATAATGAAATCGAATGATGGGAATTCTGTGGTGACTAATGATAATCTTAACTCGACCGAACCGACTGCCAAGTTAGTTACCATTATTTTCTATACATCCCGAGTGATGTACCATCAACAACAGTAATGTCAATTTTCCTTACAAATATTTCTTATCTATGGCAATTGTTCAAGTTGCCAGTTTTAAAACCAGGGTTTTTCTTAGGGCATTAGTGTGGTGTACAAGAAAGTAAAATAGGAGTTTACGCTCATATAATGTTTACGTCTTTCTGTCAAAGATCAAGCATACATGTCGCTTTGTATGATAATTTTAAACTTAAGATCTAAGATATAGCCAATAATAAATGCACGAGCACAATTCCAAACGATTTTGAGCCATGTCCCCCTAGGTTTCTAACCATTGGTTACGGAAATTGTGCAAACTCCAACCAGACTGTGTACACCTACGTACTCAGCTCAGTCCGTTGTTAAAAATAAAATTCCGACCGTTAAAAATAAAATAGCAATTCACAGTTGAAAAGTTGTGACTAAAGTATTTATTTTGAGTAAATCCTTATCAACATTAAAAAGTATGTAAGAAAAACTACACTATCGGAAGTTATCGAATCTTTTCAATTTAAATATGCACTCTTATCACACTTCTCCAAATTTTTAGCCTATAAACTGTAACAAACCTATCAATTGTTCAACATAGTAAAGCCATTTTCTAAGCTTTTCATTTAAGCAGTGTTTAGACAGTCAAATAATAATAGCTTCAGATTATTTACTCTACCCTTGTATGAATATCGATTTGTTGTTCGACTTACTACATACTTCCTGCTTATGTTCATTTTTATTTCTATAACTTTGTTTTGCTCATCGATAATATTTCTTTTATCTAGACCACGCAATAAATCTCAAAATGTTACAGAAATATTTGGTAATAAACCTACTCAACCTTCTAATTTTCTCAATGAACACCCAGCGTCAAAATCTTCTACAGAAATAAGTAGACCTAAAATTCCTGGCGATATTACAATTAGGATGGCTTCTGTAGAAGATAATTCAAATGCTCATTCCAATCGTGAATCTCCGATGAAAAAATTCTCCGATAATTTGGATGTACAAGGGAATCTTGATGAGGACGCCTATAGTAGTGGAGGTGTAAGTGTTCATTTATTATAAATATTTGTTCAGTTTTTTCGATAAAATTTTCTACGATTAAAAGATTTACAGATTGTTTAAACTTTGTCATTTATAATATAATCACTTCTGAAAAGTTTCAAATTATATTTCTACCTAGAAAAATCAATACGCAAGATACCTATTACTTTTTTATTTTCACCCATATGAATTCACTAGTTGGTACTGTATTTGAAACAGTCGTTCCTAAACATCCAATCACAGTAGTGGTACAGATTTTGTCAATGCTAGTAGATTCAAATGTGTTGATTGTGTTTCAGTGAAACATACAAAACCCTTGATTCTTTTTCATGTATAATATTTCCGAATTATTTCAACCTTTTCTTTTTGAATACCTTTTCAGGTTAATTTAGTTTTTTATCCGTCTCCTAAATATTTTTGTTGTTGTCGACTGAGTTTAATACTGAATTCATGTTTACAAATACACCTTATATATCAACCATTAATTACTTGCTGCATGTGTTACGTATTGCAATTTTTAGTAATTATCAGTTTTCATATTATTAGAAAAATCTTTTTTCCTCCAAAAATTTAAAGCTATTCCAAGTGCTAACAAGAAATTGTACACTTTCCCGTGTTACATTAATTTTAATATTTTCTCAGTAAATATGGCAGTATGCATAATGACAACAATCGCACTGTATATTGCTTTTCAAATCATTATTGTTATTTCCCACAAAGTACACACGATATGTACCGTCATATACATTTTCATTTACCCTAGTTCTAAACTTAAAATAGAATAATGTATGTTTATCTTTCCTTCTATCGCTCTCTTTAAACAGTTTGCATTGGTTTGGCCGACCAGTGGATTAAAATAATGTATTCAGTAAAAAGTAACTGAAATAAGTATAACCAATGCTCATAGTGGTCGTAGTAGTGGTACTAATACTAATACCACCAATAGTAATAATAATAATAATATTTTTCAGTTGAATATATGGATTAAGTAAAGCTTATTATCAGAGATAATTTGATCAGTTTCAGTGATCATCAGCTAAGTAGCATGATACGAGATCGAATTTCCAATATAATTATAGTCTGTTTTTTTTAGAAAAACGAAGACTGACATGGGTAACATAGTACTTATGCAAATTTGCATTGATATTAAACAAATATCAACGGCAATGCAATTTGTAGTTACTTGACACACTAACTGAATGGACAAAATTATTCTAGATATTATCCGTATATGATTGGATAAATTATCCACATGAAAACTTTTGATATTAATTGAGATCATTAACCGATCAATGTTAGATCACCATTGAACACCCTGGAAGCACTTGACGGCCTTCTCATCTCAGTATGTGACTCCTCATCAGTACACGCAAGACACGAACCCAGGGTTTTCGTTCTCGCGCGTACACTTTACCTCTAAGGAGTTCCATACTGGGGTTAGAAAGCTTTCTAGTGCTTCCAAATTTTTAATGATTGTCTAACTTAAATCAGTTGGTAATCTCAATAAAATTCTATAATCCCCATAACGTTCATGCTGAAAACTAGCATTAGTTGCATCTATGGGTGGTCTTATGAAATTCCAATCTTTCTTAACCAGATGGTTGAGCTTTAGATAATAAGAAATCTTTTCAGACTTTTTAAATCGTAGCTGATATTAAGATTGTTATTCCTTATGGTCTATCTTTACTCATTTGTTCGTGTATGATCAGACCAATAAGTCGATATTGCAGACATGGTAAGCGTAGTGAACGTAGTGGTAAACGCCATGAATCTATTGATGAGTTTGTGGATATTTGACCAAGATGGTTTAGAGGTGTGTTACACATGCTTGGCCTCCAATAATAACCTTGTAACGTAATCTTTGTTGTCATAGAAGTAGGTCGAAAAAAATTCAGTAAGGGTTTAGTAAGAGTAATTGATATTTCACTAACCCCCCTCGATTCATGAACTTTTGATCTGAGCCATATGGAGAAAGTTCAGACTTCTTGATTGAAGCCTGTCTTTTATATCTGTAATCTGTAGATAAGTACGTTGGTTGATATGATACAAAATCAATCTCCTTGATGTTGTTGTATTCGTTCTTCATCTTCAAATGATTGTAGCTACATGTAGCGTAGTAAGTCAGTTACGTCCAAATTGTTTTCTAACGAAAAAAAACGTTATACATTTTTTCTCGAAAAACAAAATTCCAATAAAAATGAATACTTATAGATTTGTGTTAACTTGAAATCGTTTTTAAGCTACCATATCGTCATACGCAGTGTTACGATGTATGAATAATGAATATACTACAACTAAGTGACAAACATTTTATACAAATGACCTCATTTTACTAACATTAATAAACCTTTGTCCACATCAGTCATTACATATCCAACACTGTATTATAATTAGTTCTATAAATTTATTGTTGTTATTTCAAAAAAAAAGAAAACATGTATTCACAATGTTCAAGTTCAGACGTGACTCACTGTTGCTTCTACATGTACATGTGATTTAATTTTTCATCAGTTATAAATAATGATATTTCTTTAAGTTGATTGACTTCAAGTTGTTACACTACTCACATTTAAAGTGAACTAATATCTAGCAATAACAGAACACACAAGGTTATCATATTACCGTTAATATCCGTTTAAAAAGAAGTGCTTGTAATGATGGGTCACACTTAATATAAGGTAACTAATTTCTTTGTTCTAAGTTACTCTGTTTTGAGTGAATATTTTGTATGTCAATAAGTGATAGTTTTATTCCTTTAAAACGTATTTATTTAGTTGGCTAGTGAGTAACTGTGTCTTCTGATATATATTTAATTAAAAAATAACGAATTGCTTGTATAAAGAAATTATCAGTTCACATACGTCAATCATTCTAGTATTCTTATTATCGATTCTCGGGCCATAACATTTGTCTTCGATTGTTTGGATGCTGTTTTACTTCAATACTTCATGTTAACCGCTTGAATAAAAATATATTACATTTGACTTATGATTTGAAATTCGGTCCTATTTTTCACAAAATAAAACTTAATTTTAATATATTGGTATATCTGTATTCATTAGTTTTGCTAATGAAGTAAAACAGATACCCGTAACCAATCAACATTCTAAAATTTTAATCTTTGTTCATTTGAACTACTTCTTAAGTTTCTTTTGAAATGGTGCTCTATTATTTTCCTGTTTGTAATTTATTTTCAGTCACCAGATTCAAAGATGTAACAAAACAATGATTGACATAATTGTTATTCATTTAGTTCGTTAATTAGTAGTTCTAATATCAAATTAAGATTTGAAACTGTTTATTTAATTACTTAAAATCTAATTTACAAGTCTTTTCGAAACCAGTCATTTCATTGGATATTAATTAGGCTTTTTACTATCAAAACAAAGATTTAGGTTCTGTAATTGTTGTAAATAAAATGTTAAAAACTCTATGATACTTAACAACATGGAATTATTTTGTTTGGATGATTTGTGGAGAGTTCGTATAGTTTGATTATAGTTTTCATCACAAACTAGTTGTAGGTATGTTTTTCACTGCTAAGCTCCAAACTAAAATAAAATAGCTGTTTCCATGCTCTAGTTTTCAAGCGCTTCTTCAACCATTGTCATTTCTTTATGGCAATGATTCCCAAGTTTTGATACTAACTGCAAATGTTTATGAACTTTCGTATTCAGTCCTTATAAAGAGCCTGTTATATAACAGATTTTTACACTGTGCAAGTATCTATTTCTTTCATGTAGAAAAAAATTTGTCCACTGTTCTCAACAATTCAGTATATCTTTGACTCGGTGATCTAACAGCATTTTTTAATGTATTAAATTGTCAATTTTCTAATTGTATTGCACTCATCTATTTTAATGAAGTAGTAGTAAAAGTTGACGATATTTTTTATTATTACTAATATTTACTATTTTACATATTGTAGGAAGAGATTTATGTTATTTCTAGACGAGTTGGGTTCACAGATGATGTGGAAGATAATGAAGAGAAATCAAATCAAAAACTTATTCGACGTGATACACCACACTATACAAAACGCGCTCGAATTCAGTCAAAAACGGCTGATGGAAGTAAGTGTAATTATATATTTTACTTTCCATCCAATATCAATTTCAATTTAGTTAATGAAATAAGGGGAATGAATTGAGATTACTTGATGACGATGTAATGAAAAACATCAGGTTTTTTTAATGGGTCATGTAACTCTCATTATGCAGAGATAATGTTTTCTTTTGTTTCAAATGTTTTAGTATAAGGTTTTTTTTGACTGTATATAAACATATTTATGCTCACAGCTTTGTAAACCTAACAAGTTACAGTAAATTATACTAATTCAGGACCCGTTTAAGGATGATGCACTCTAAACGCTAAATATAATTTCCGTGTCTCGTGTTGTTTATTAAAATATTAGAGACTGTCCTGTGAATTTTATATCTAAATTCATTTCACAGACACAGTCATTGAGACCTATCTACTGATCTCATTTCTTCGTTTGATTACCTTTAATCTTTCTTCTAACTTATCAGTATTACACAAGTAAGCAAACAGTGATTAACGATGAATTACAACTGCTTTGACTTTATCCTCAATGGTATTCAACCACAACAAGTGTTTTCATACATTTAATCAGCGCTTTACACTTATCATCAGGATCACCCTTTTAGTCACTCCACGAGAAATGAACAGTTCTTTAGGTACCTTTATATTCACTTTATTTTCTTGGGTTGTTGGATCGAAATATTAGTTTACAAGAAAGTAATTAGTTTTTTTTTAAACTGATTTTAGTGATTTTTTGCAAACAACTAAGAAAGTAAAGTTTTAAGACTTAGTATGCTATCGCTCTATACATATACGCGAAAACATTCAACAGTATGTAACTGACTGAATTGAAATGGTTGAAGTATACTTCGAATGAAACTGGTTTTTAATTGGAAACTTTTTTATTCGCTAGAGTTCATTCATAAATAAATAATTGTAAAAACACATCTATTTCTTTAATTATTAGTTTTATTCATTTATTCCTTGAAAAATACAATGTGATAAATATTGTTTATACTCCCATAGTTATTTACCTTTATGCGTATATTGATATTTGAACGTAGAGAAAGAGAATGTAGTTGAATAAATATGTGACAGTGAGTATTGTAATTAGTAATTCTACTTCACGACACAATTCAAATTAAGCATTAAATGAATGTTTAATCCGTTTTTCATTTAATTCTCTCTCTCCTACATCCCTCATCCTCATACTATTGTATTTGTCTCGGTTCGTTTTTTTTAAATCGTGAAGTGGATAGTGAAGAAGCAGTATTAAAAATATTAGAAAAGTATCGAGCATCCGTTTCACCGAATCCCGATTCAAATTCAATTGATGTAGGTCATTGTCATTATTACATTTGTTTGCTCTTTGTTATCTTGGCTAATGTAAGAAAGTTTGATACTAATTCCACATTGATTATTTCAAATATATTCTGAATATTGATTTTATGCTTTTGTTTTTCTTACAAATTTATGCATAATAATACGTCACAAAAATGTTGTTTGTTGTTTTTCAACTGAAATCCCAATAAGTTACATGTATTTACTACTTTCAGTAGCCTTTAAAGTAAATATATATTCAATGTGTTTTAAATTTTGTTGTTTTCGTGAACTAATTGAACTTCTCACATAGTTGTTTTACTAGAACATTCATTTTGGTTTTGTGTGTTACAAAAAAAGTAGTTGGTAAGTTTCGATTACTTGGCGAGACTATAATTTATGGGTGAACCAATGAAATTAAAGATACTAAATCTTGGGTTTTGGCGCTAAATTCATTTATCTATTTAGTTAAATATCATATCGGGATTATAGCTTATGTCGGTTCGTGATGAAAGCTATTACTTTAATTCCTATCATTCAATTCTAACCTTAGATTCTAATCCTAATTTAAAACCCTCTTTCGGCCCTAGTAAGTAGGAGAGTTGTCTCAAGGTCACGTTGGCATCGCTCAAATGTTTTTCATAAATTATCGTCTGAGAGATTATATATGTACATAGAGAGAGAGTATTGGTTAACAACTGTAAGGTTTATAGCCAAAATATATTAATTGTTCTTTTTAGTTGGATAAAAATTAATGCCTAACAGCCAGTCAACTTCCTGAAGGTTATCATTATATAACTGTAAATGTTAAATTTTCGGCCAGATCTCTGAACCTGTGGATTTACATCGAACAACAATAGTAATTAGATGTAGAAAATTAATGATCAGGAAACAACTAAATCGTCAGTCACTAACTATTGTACTACAAGAAATTGTTAGTTATTTGTTCAACAGTGACAACGCATAATATAAATAACATTAAAGTTAAAAGTGAATGTCATTCAATTCTTATGAAACTAAATATATTTAATCAATAATTATTCATTACATTGTTTAAGAACTGATTTTAACTGATTTCGTTTTCAACTTACTGTACATATATATTCAACATAAATATTCAAAGATATTTATAGCTGACGATTAAGTTATCAAATGATAAATAGCAATATATGATTTTCATATTTCCTATGTTATTTATTTTTTTCAACCACATGCACTTCATGAAGTAGTTATCATTCAATTTATGTGATCAGGGATACTGTCCGGTTGTTAAAACTGAAGCAGATGGTTTTCTTCGAGGGAACACTTTTGGAGCCTTTGATGTAGAGGTCTAATCCATAGGGCAGCGAAACGTTGGGGGATCAATCCTATGGTAGCTGGTGAGCAACAATAGGCTCATACGCTGCTTTCTCCATCAGAACCCTGCCCACGTTGCGAACCCACTGGTTTGCAGTCAGGAACTTCCAACTCCTTTTGGTAGATCATCCCTATTCACTGACCTAGTTTAAGTGTCCGACATTTGCTTTCCGTTCCCAATGTCATAAGAAACAACTCCGTCACGAGAAGATTGTGAGTACGACTGCCATGGCAAAGGCTATATATGCGTTGTCAGATAAAAGCATTTTGAGAGGGAGAGTAGGCTTCAACCACCTTCGGCCCTACCAAAGCATTTGTCGGCCATTCCATGTATTTTATTTACATCAGTAGTATTATTGCTGTATCATGCGATTTGGTTCAACCGATCCCAATGTGATTGTTATTATAAGTGATTGGGATAATTCTAGCACTGACGGAATCTATTGTAAAGTTGAAAAGATGGCAACTGATACACACACAGCTGTTCAACGATATGAACCCTAAAGGTAAGTAGAAGTGTATAGAAAGATTTAATATTTTCCCTGACAAATTGAAGTGAAATAAATGCATATAGATTCTAAAACAACTTCTAGACAGTAAATCTAGTTATCTTAAAGTTGAAACATTCAATCAGAAGATAGTGGTCATGCGGAAATAACAATTAACAGAATTAGACTCTTGGTTATCGTTGCAAGAAGGAACTAACAATTAATGACAAAACTAGATCACTTGAGGGTTTCCTTAGGATTTATTCTCATAGTTTCACATAATATTTGGAATTTATCTTTCCTGATTTTTCTATTTAGTTTGACGGAGCTGTAAAACGATTTGCCTCCCCATTTGGTGGATTAAGTCCTCCTGATATCCCATTACAAAGTCGTGACTTGCATTCTCCATCATCATTACATAAACAACCTGTTGTCAGTTGTCAACAAGAACAAGTTGTAGTACACATCCATCGACAACCTAATGCTGGCTTAGGTCTTAGTGTGGCTGGTGGAGTTGGTTCAATACCATTTCGTGGTTTAGATCATGGTATATTTGTTAGTCGATTAAATCCTACTGGATTAGCTGCCACTTCAGGACTTAAACTTGGCGATAAACTATTAGAGGTTAGTGTACTGTCCTGTTTTTCTTTGTTTTGATTTCTAATCCGTAAAAGTTTCTATGTAGATACAGCAATCTCGGTTATTTCTCTTCTCTTTAGGAAATTTCTTTACTTTTTTTCAGGTTAATGGTGTTAGTCTTATCAATGTAGAACATCATGTCGCTGTGGCTACTTTACGTGCCAATACAAATGACTTCCGTATTCTGGTCGGTCGTGATATTCAAATGTCTACGAAAGCAGATAATTATAAGATTATCCCGTCTATGTTATCAGGAACAAATCTAAACATGTCGACTCAATCATCACGAGTAGGTTGGGTTTTCTTTCTCTTAAATAGAATTCTCTTTCGTTGTTATTGTTTATTGACTTACCATGAAAAACCTTCTACTTAATCCTTACTTTCTTTTTCTTTGATTTAATCTGTTAGACTAGAATATGTTTTTTTTTAAATCCATTGGTCATACCGAAATGTTATTTGTTTGTTAAGTGAAAATAAAACACAACTATAAATAAAATAAGTTTCAGCTGAAATAAAAAAATACATGTTGATTCTTGGTAAACATTAAACAATTACTCATCCAAAATATATTTATATAGTGTCTGTGCGATAATTGTCATCGATGATTAAAGATCATTTCTTGTGTTTGAAACATTCTTGATAGATAGGTATACTATTATAGTTATCGTCATTAGTTCAACTTCTAAGTAGCTATTCATCTTATTATCTTCTTCTCTCTGGGCTGAAATAGTGTGACCTAATGCATATTTGTACCAGCTTCTACATGTATTATGCTACCTAATCAATATTACAAACATTATATACTTTTCTGTCTTACAGTGGTTGCTAGGTCTGTGAAACACTAACTCAGTCATTAGATTGAGTGTACAGAAAATTTATAGATTATATCATAAAACATTTATTCTGTATTAACTGTAAATATCTCTTACTTTATAAGTTAGTATTCAAGTTCTTGGCACTATTTACTGCAACATGAGAATATACAGTCAACCATTCAAGATTTCATAGTTTAATCCATATATGTGTGTTGTTTAGAAATAACGAATGTGAATGTAAGTAGTGTAATAACTGTTTTATTTCAGCTAGCAAATAGCAATCAGAAGTGTTAAATAGTAATCCAAAGTTCTATATTATCTAGTCCGTTTAACAATAATGTAGATCTCAGAATTTAGCAACTTCTGCATTTTTTTTAACGGACATTATTAGGTTTAAATAGAATTAATTTTTCTACTAATACCACTGAATAATTTTAACATAGATTTTGGCAAAACAAATACTAGATAAACTTGTTTCAATCAAATAGGAAAGATAGTTTGAAAAAAGATAAATTATGACATCAGTAAAACATATCAATTAAGTGTAGCTTTTTCTCATTTAAATAATAGTGATTAGTAAACTGACTATTGTCCGTAAAACGAACTTTTTTTTAGACGTCTTACGGATTTCGTCTTACATGTTTCTTTATTTTGTTTTCTACTTTTTTTCAATCTAATCATTAATAATGCTTTATCGCTTTTGGTATTTACTGTAAATTTATTTTATTAGGGCCTAATTTTTCATTATGAAACAAAGTGTATCTTTTATTCTTCATTTCAATCAGAAATGTTCCTTGTAGTAGGACTTTGTTCATGTGATTTTCGTGAATGGATCTCGCACCTGTAGATTTACTTGGTGGTAAACACTACATGAATGATATTATTTTTTATTGTTGAATAGTCTGATAAAATCCAGTTTCCTCTAAATAACTATGCTAGGATCTTTGGAATCGATTTCTTTTTATCTAAGTATAAAATATTGCTTTAGGATAACGTCAATGTCTGGTTTGATCATAGGAAGCGAACTAGTCAAGCTGGCTGGCATATTAACTTATAACTGCTAACAATACTAGAAAATGGATGATTGGCGAAATTCCGGCACATTTCGAAAAAGATTCCTGTTTGGTTTTTGTTAACTTGTGGCCCAGATATTATGTCCATCTGTCAACTAAACGATGTGCCGTAGTATATTTTGTATTAATTTTTAGACGTGATATAACCTTTGAAAGTAAGAGATATGTATAGGTTACCAGTTTTTGATCATGCATGCATTGTATACAAAAAAAAATTATTGGACATAAATTTGGAAATGATTTTACCCAGTAAGTTGATGCTGTGTTAACTTAACTGGATATAATTTAACTGATAACTAGATCACAACGTTATTTCTTTGCATTAACTTCCTTCAGATATTTTTGTATCAGAGTAATACTAATATTTTAATGTACAGCATAACTAAAATATCTTATTCTAGTGATTTAACATGTTCTAAATTTTATCGTCTAAGGTTAGGACTACAAGTACTTCTTAATTTACTAATCACCATTCTTTAGATAAGATATTGTTTTAACCTGTAACTAAGTGTTTAAAACTATAGTATTTTTTTCTAATGAATCAGACAATTGGTGTGAATATCTTCGGTTATCTTTTGTCTAAGTAATGTTGTAGTGAACAGAACACTGGTTGGGGACAATCGAATCTATTTAAGCAAAGACTACAGACTATCTCAGTAAATTCTGATAACCAAACAATGAACAGTCAATTTGCAAATTAACAACCAATTGTTTCAATCTTCACTGTTTCTTCTCTTATTCCATTGCTCATGCATTTTCCAAACGATTGCGCTTCATTTCAGTTCTTTGCTCATCGGTCTTCTGCCAAAATACATTCTATATCTGACCAACACCAAATACTACTTATATGGATATAAGTAGACCACACCATAATGTTATATATAGAAATTACAGATAAAACTATTTGATAATATTAAATAGGAATAATATATTTGTAAAATCTCAGCGAATGAATTTTTTAAATTAAATCCAAATATATTATTCCTATTTAATGTCTTACTTCAACTCGGCGCTCAAATACTGTGAAACTATTCGTTCTAATTTAGACGAGAGTTCTTATATATTTGATAATATGTTCTTTTCTATCGGAAAATATTATTTGGAGCATATTTCATACATATAAAATACAATAATTAATATTAAAGAATCTATCAATATGTGTTGTTTTAGTAAATCTTTGAACCAAATAGAATTCTAGTATGGAATTCAAACTTGTGATTTGTACCATGTTAGTTGATTCACAATGATAGGTCAGCATATACACATGATAAAGAGTTGAAAACTTTTAGTGACAAAGCCCATTATCTTACTGTAAATCTTGATTTCTCGTGTTTCTTCATACCCTATACCTTTTGATTCTATCTTTCGGTACCATATTCTCAATATCACCTCGTCATTGCTATTTTTACGACATCTATTCTTTTTCTTTGGCTGCTCATCTTGTTAGTTTCATCTTATCGTGTTAACATGATATGATGACTTGAGCCAGTGCACACTTGTACCAGGCTCTACATTGATAATGACTGACTGATATCATGCAAGAATCATTACAATGTGTTATTATATAAAAGGAATGTTGTATAGGCATTCGAATTTTATTATTTGTTTAACTTTATTAATGTTATTCTATATTCCAATATTTTAAACTAGATTTTACTTATTTGCACACTATAATCATGATAACTAAGTAATTACACAATAATAATAAGTTCTGTTATAGTTTGTTTAACCTTGTAATATTTTTCTCTGGTGTAGAGAACTGTTTAAAACACAAATCTAAGCATAATTACCAAGTTGAATAGATAATGTGTGATGACAGGAAAATCATCAATCATGGTACAAATCACAAGTTTGAATTCCATACTAGAATTCTATTTGGTTCAAAGATTTATTTTATATGTATGAAATATGCTCCAAATAATATTTTCCGATGGAAAAGAACATATTATCAAATAGTTTTATCTGTAATTTCTATATATAACATTATGGTGTGGTCTACTTATATCCATATAAGTAGTATTTGGTGTTGGTCAGATATAGAATGTATTTTGGCAGAAGACCGATGAGCAAAGAACTGAAATGAAGCGCAATCGTTTGGAAAATGCATGAGCAATGGAATAAGAGAAGAAACAGTGAAGATTGAAACAATTGGTTGTTATCTTTTCATCCTTTCTCTTCCTATTTTCATTATTTTGTGTGACGCATATGTATCCGGTGCCCTTTGTACCAATGTGTATGTTTTTAAATAAATATTTCCACCATATTACGGAATTAAGATACGACTTATTAATAATTTTCTCATCTATTAACTAGGTTCGCTGATCACTTTCCTATTTCTTAACCAATTACACATTGGTTAACACGTTTTTCTTTCGGTGATCAAGAAATATTTGTTGATACATTTTTCTTGAAAGTTTCGTTATTTGTAATAGCGAAGAAATCTTAGTTGAATTACATTAAACATCCTATGTATCTCTGAATCTTCTGACTTCTTTCATTCATTAATAACACACGAATCAACAAAAAAACTTGGCGACTTTCCTCAATTCTTTACTTCTCAAAACATGAAGATATCCAAAATACAACATTTGTTCTGTTACTGGGAAAAAGTGTTATCTAACAAAAATATAAGTCGATGTCCATTTCTATGTAGCGGCAAATTGTAGTAGAAAGTGATTCAAGGATTTATGCTGATTAGTTCAGCGGCAGAATAAACTGTACGCTAAAATTATTCTTATCACTTTTTAACGTAAGTCGAAATTTGGAGTAAAAATGCCTACATTTATTCAAGTAACGGCCTAAATAGTCGGTTTCAAAGTCAGCTACTTACACCTCTGAACTGAATTACAACACGACTGAGCAAATATTCATTCAACCACAATCTTAACATTTTTGTTTGCAAATTAAACAAAATATCATACTGATCTGTGTGAAACAACGTAGGCATATTTACGTATTTTATGTCCGATTAGCATTATTAAATATTTCTCGGATTTAAGATCGACTAGATCCATAGCCTTTATCACATTTAAGAGAATATATTATTCGACTATTTTAATATGGTTTTCTGTATAAAATTCCCGTCTTCTTTACAGATGTAGATCTCTTAATAAATAGTTATTGATCTACATGTATATTTATTTATACCATTTCTTTCATCTATTTAAATAGGTTACGGGAAGTATTAGCACCAAAGAAATACCTGAAGTACGTGGTTTTTCTCTTTCTTATTATAGTTTTAATTATCGTACTGTCACCACACATTAATAACCTTTTTATGGGATAAAATAATGGTATAACTTTAAATCCAAAACAAATGGATAGATAGCTAGTTTGACCAATTTTTAATGCACAACTATCAAGTGGATTGTTATACTGTAAAATTATATTTTCAAAGTTTCCTTTCAAACATATAAATCTGGAAAAAGTATGTTACATGTAACAATTTTTTAACTGTAAACTTTTTGTAAACAAAGTACGGTATCAAATATCGGCTTACTTTACTAACTTGCTTACGCCTGTTACGCCTCATGGAGGAGCATAGTCCGCCCACCAACACTCTCCATCCAACCCTGTCTTAAGCAATCCTCCCCAGTTAACATTCATCCTTTTCATATCGGCTTCTATTTCCCGACATAATGTGTTTTTTGGCCTTCCTCTTTTCCACTTCCCTTCAGGATTCCAAGTTATGGCTTGCCTCGTAATGGAATTTGGTGATTTCCTCAATATATGTCCGATCAACTTTCAACGTTATTTTCTAATTTACTCTTCAGCTGGAAGCTGGTTTGTCCTCTCCCATAAAACGCTGTTGCTGATAGTATCCGGCCAGTGAATGTTGAGTATTTTGCACAGACAACTGTTTATAAATACTTGTACCTTCTTGACGATGGTTGCAGTAGTTCTCCACGTCTCAGCTCCATACAGTAGGACTGTCTTGACGTTCGTACTGAAGATTCTCTCCTTGATATTAGTTGAGAGTTGTTTTGAGTTCCATATGTTCTTCAATTGTAAAAATGCTGCCCTTGCTTTGCCAATCCTCGCCTTTACATCTGCATCCGATCCTCCTTGTTTATCAACGATGCTCCCCAGGTACTTGAATGTTTCCACCTCTTCCAGAGTTTCGCCATCAAGTGTTATTGGTTTGGTTGGTGTTCTCCGTGTTGTATTTGATAATCTTGTTTTTTCCTTTGTGTATATTCAGACCTACTAATGCAGAGGCTGCTGCTACCTTTGCTGTTTTCGTGTGTATGAGATAGGAGGGCTAGGTCATCTGCGAAGTACAAACCGTCTAATTGATTCTGAGCTGTCCATTGTATTCCATACATCACTTCAGATGTCGGGGTTTTCATAATCCAGTCAATCACTAGAAGGAAGAGGAATGGGGAGAGTAGACAGCCTTGTCTGACTCCGGTCCTTACTGGAAATGCATGTGTCAGCTGTCCTCCATGCACGACTTTGCACTGTAGTCCATCGTATGAGTTTTCGATAATGTTGACAATCTTTTCAGGAACTCCATAGTGTCAAAGAAGTTTCCATAATGTTCTCCTGTCCACGCTGTCCATGCCTTCTCATAGTCGATGAAGTTGACGTTTAGTGATGAGTTCCACTCAAATGATTATTCAAATATGATCCGTAGTGTCGTAATCTGGTCTGTGCACGACCGATCCTTACGGAATCCAGCCTGATGATCCCTAAGTTCGGCGTCTACCGCGTCATATAGTTGTTTCATATTCCCTTCTCTTGCAGCTCTTTCTGCCGTCGTTGCTAGTTCTCCCATGTATTTCTGTTTGTCGGCTTTAATGCTTTTCTTCACTTCCCTGTTTCCTTCTGCGTAGTCTGCTTGTGCTTTGACTTTCTCTGCTCGTGTTCGGCTGTTGTTAATTGTTAGTTTCTTGTTCTTCCTTTCTTGAATTTTGTCCAGGGTTCCCATAGAGATCCATTCTTTGTGATGATGCTTCTTAGGACCAAGAACCTCCTGACACGTTGAAGTTAGTGCTTCTTTTATCCCTTTCCAGTTGTCCTCCAAAGTAGTTTCTTGTTCTTTCAGTAGATCCTGTAGAGCTTGGAACCTGTTGTTGACAGTTATCTTGAATTCGTTTAGCTTGTGAGTATCTCGAAGGAAGGCTGTATTGAACCTTTGTAGTGCTGTTTGTCCAGTGTTTCTTTAGCTTCAGTCTCATCTTGGCCACAACCAGCCAGTGGTGATTTAAAGCTATGTCAGCTCCTCTCCGGGTTCTCACATCTTCCATTGATCTTCGGAATTTTTTGTTGATACAGATGTGATCTATCTGTTTCTCTGTGGTGTGATCCGGTGAGATCCATGTAGCTTTGTGTATGCGTTTGTGTGAAAATATTGTGCCACCTATAACCAATTTGTTGAATGCACATAGGTTTGCAAGTCTCTCCCCATTTTCATTTCTCTCTCCTAGTCCATGTCGTCCAATTACATCTTCATATCCTGTGTCGTCCACTCCGACTTTAGCATTTGGATCTCCCATCAGGATGATGAGGTCTTTTCGTGAGCACTTCACTATAATTGATTGCAGCTTTTCATAGAACTGATCTTTATCATCGTCATTGCTATCATTGGTGGATGCATAACATTGGATAACGTTCATTGTGATTCTTTCCTTCTTTGTTCTGAATGATGCTTTGATTATCCTGGGTCCATGAGATTCCCATCCTAGAAGTGCATTTCGTGCTTCTCTGGACAGCATTAGAGCAACTCCCTGAGTGTGTGGAGCATTTTCCTCTTCGTGACCGGAGTACAGCAGCATCTCTCCTGTACCTAGCCTTTGTTGTCCAGTTAGTGTCCAATGGGTTTCGCTGATTCCGAGTACTGCCAAGTTGTATCTCCTCATTTCCATTGCTATTTGGCTGGTCTTTCCTGTCTCCCACATTGTCCGGCCGTTCCATGTACTTATAAAGAGTGTTGCTCTAGTTGTTAGAAGGTGCATCGGTCTCGTGACTTCCGAAGAATTTCAGCTTTCATCCTGAGGCGTCATGTTTCTTCCTTCAACTCCCAAGACAGAGTCTAAATATTCTAATTTATTAAATCTCGTTGCCGTTGTTTTAGCAAGATTTTTATCCACGGGTTGTGTTTGCCGACCTCATTTTCTTTTACCCGGGCTTGGGACCGGCAGTAACTCTAGAAGAGCTACAGACGAAGTTATTAGCTTATTTAATAACGTTTATCAATCTCATGTTACAGATTTTACGTCTTAGATTGAAAATTTAACCTTCATTAATGACATAACCTGCTACTTGTACATTGCATATTCGTGAATAATGCAATTATAAAAATCTACAAATAATATGCTACCCCTCATTGATTTATTTCGTGTTTTAATTGTTTTTTGTACAGTTTATTCACTGTACATTACAGCGTGATATAAATGGTCTAGGATTTAGTATTGCCGGAGGTCAAGGCTCACTTCCTCCACCATTAGATAATGAAGTGAGTTTTGCTGATAAATATTTTAAATTTTGATATGTATTAAGTTTTTAATGTTTTATTTCTTTCTTCTAGTATTGGATGATGTATTGTTCTGTGATATATATGTCTTCATTCATACCATCCTCTTTTAGATGACTTAGTTAGTTAACAATCTACATTCTTTTATTTTTATTCTGTGTTTTGATATTTGACTTTTAAAAAGTTAATGAATAAACTAACAATTTTAATTCATTTGTGCGGGAATACACTTCAATAAAATTATGTATATACAACCAATAGATAATAATTCATGCTTGTAATTATAAGGATTTTAAAGTAATAAAAGTTTTCATTGTGATCACAAAAACAACACATCACATGTAAACGAAGTTCAGCGAAGGGATCTTCTTTCAACGAAATTATTATCAAGCTTGTACAATCGTATATATCAATAATTAAATGAAGTTTTATGTTTAAGTACTGGTTTCATGAGGATACATGAACAATGAATAAACATGATGATGCAATCGAAAGATTACTATTATTATTACTACACTAGATTACGTAATATGAATAATAATAATAATACTGTCCCCACACTAATAACCCTTTTGTGGAATAAAGTAATGGTATAACATAAAACATTTTCATATATACATATATATACGACTCTACAGCTTGATAATAAATTCGTTGAAAAGATATCCCTTCGCCCAATGTTTAATTATGAGTTATATGTCAACATCACATATAACCGGAGGATGTCATTTTTTGAACTAGTCCTTCATCAGGTTTTACTCTAGTATAACTTAGTAATATATATATATATATATATATATATATATATATATATATATATATATATATATATATATATATATATCCAGACAATTAAAGCAATCTATGAGTCAATGATAATAATGATGAAAAAAGAGTACATGATTAATCCTAATAGCTATAAACTATATACTCGATATTAGGTTGGTATGTTTACGTCAAACTTTGAGCATATATGTTTATGAAAATGAGTAGTATATAAAAGTTATCCAACAAGAATTATACAAATAATCTGTCTAATCAATTAGAAATCACATTATATATTAATAAATTAGAGTATAAAGCTTAATAAAGATCTAATTTAAAAAAAACCTTATTGTTTACATATACGTTTTTTTATTTGAATATCAAGAATAATCAATTATTCAAGGATTTAACATCATTATATATAATAGGCATAGTTATTCTTAAAATACATGTTAATATTTCATCAGCAGCAGTGCTACATATTCTAAATGTAATTTTAAATACTACTCTATGCTACCATTATTGTCCACATGAGTTCAGAAGATTTCTTTTTCATTTTGGTTCAACTTCTACTACTGCCTTTATTATTTTGATTAATTGATCTTTGATTTTTTAAGGGATACTTAATCATTTTAATATAACTTGTCTTCTTTTTCTTTGATATGAAATTATATTATTTTTCATGTAGAATTGCAAGTATCTTAAGGTAGGTTTATAGTTGACATAGTTGACATCAATCATACTGTCTTGTGGTTTTTGTTCCCCTCTCATCCTTTTTTTAATGTTAATTGTATTTAATCTTTTATTTCGTTTTCTCAAATGATTTATTATTATTATACCATAAATATTAATGAATCGGATAAAGTCTATTTTTATCATTGTTGTAATTGTAATTTGTTCAAAATATTTGACACAAACCTTTATGTATTCGCTCTCACGCTTGTCTCATATTAACATTTTTCTTCCTTGTCAATGCAAAATAAACTTGTTTGTAGGAAATTATGTCATTTGATGTTTGTTTCCGTTGTATCTTATTATGTATTGAATATTTCGGCAAAATGTTTAACTTCTTAAATGGAATGATGGGGGGGGGAGGATTAGAAAAGTGTATAATTTATACTTTCTCTCATGTATTTGTCTCTCTTTATTGTTGTATATAACAGTTATTCATGTATCAATTATTTCTTATCATTCGAAGAAACGCTGAGATTTTATTTCAGTTCAATTCATTTTTACAGAAATTTGAGTTGACTATTATTCCGCTTTTAAAGTTATAATCCATTTATTTCTAGTCTAAATAGTGAGACAAACATTTGTTCGTATTTTATATCACATTATATAACTAATTAGGGAAAAGGAAGTTTTCTTCACTGAATTATCTTTATTTCTTATTCAATCAGGGATTATTGTCTCAATTCAAATAAATCAGAATAGAATACAAACTAAATATTTGTGAGTAATCTATATGTATTCTATAGTTCAATAGATATATAACTCGATCATGTTCACTTAGCCATTTTACTGTAACTCTTGTCTTATCTGATAAACATCTCGACCAGTTATTCAAAACTATTTTCTACTGAGGTATTTTTATTTTAAAAGAATCCCTTTATTTGTACTGCTTTGTATTGTAGAGGCTGGTGCTATGTCAAGCCCACGTAGATTATTCTAGCCTCTGGACAGGCCAACTTATTAATGCTTCTTGAGTTACATTTTGACCTTGTTAATTATTCCCTTACCAACCTCGACCATTTTTATGTAAGCGTATGTGTGTGCATTTCTTATCCTACTCATTACATGTCTGTAACTTATTTTTAACTGACTATAAATACTGAGTACCGCTTGGTTAAAATGAGTTGGCTCATATGTCCTCTCTGATCCGTTTCGCTTCAATCTTCTAATCGTCCGTTTGGATCAACGATTGTAGGAAATATACGTATTCAAAATCCATTCTGTTATCTGACTTATTTAATCCCGTTATTCACTAACGTGGTTTATGTCGATAATTTCATACGAGGATTTGCGACATTTATAAATCAATAATGATAATTACGCGATCCAATTGGAGTCGGATATTCCAAGGCTGCTAAAGTATCATTCATTATTCAATGATTACTTTCAAACAAAATTCTTATTTGATATCTAACTTTAATTAATCTATGTTGTAATCTGTTCTTTCGTATCAATGTATTCCGTATCGTTTTTATTCTCCAACTGTTTGTTATGTATTTTGTGTCCATGTTATTGGTCAAGTGTTATACTAATTGCTTGTAATTAGTTAATTACTCTAAATTATATATGTATTTCTCTTTGTCTCAAAGAATGAAAGTGAAATAGCACTTCTGTCGTAAAAATGTTTTCTTCCCTCCTTTTTGACTTAATTTCATCAAAAATATGTTTGATTATCAAAACAGTTTCATTCTTTGGTAAGCAAAGATGGATAGTGGCTAGCAGTGGAATCCAGGACGCGCGTTTCGTCTACTGCTAGCCACTATCTATCTTTGCTTACCATGCTTGTGACTTTAGGCTATATCGAGGCAATACACACAGTATGCACATATGCCAATAAGAGACTGACCAGTTGCAGTCCAAAAATATCAATGGGAAGATTCAAACAAACAATACTGAATGAGTTTCATTCTTTGTTTATATTTCAATTTAATTATAGTTGATCCTTCATTAAAACTGAATGTGATTCTCCTCTGTTTTATTTGATCTAATTTGAATTTTATATAAATTAACTAGTTATTAAACAATATATAACAAGATTCTTTTTTCAATCTTTGAAATGTTATAGTAATAGTCGATTGAAAATCTAAACGATTGCCTTATTCATGTTGAAGTTTCGTTGATAGACATCATTCTATCGAAACTTGAACTATTAAAGTCAACTTCTAACTGAACCTTGATATTTAAACGTTCAATTATTAGCTTAACTAATAATCAAACAATGATTTATTCTAGTTTTGTCTAAAAATGGATGCATTTTATACAAAAGAAATATAATTAAATAATCAATTCATTGAATTTGGAAAGAAACATTTTTCCCTTATCAATATAAAATCAAGACACAAAAATGTATTACAATAGTGAAGCATAAAATATAAATTTATAGTGCTTTATCATATCTAATACTTTTTAAGTTTTTTCCCATTAAATCAAAGTTAAGAAGTGTATAGTGAACGAGAACATAAGCGGGGACAGTCGAATGTATTTAAACACAAAATTACAGAACATCTTAGCAAAATCTGAAAACCATACAATAGATACTTAGTTTGCAAAACGTCAATCATTCACTGTTCTCGTTCTCTTTTCTTCAATCAACTTAGTCTCTTGCTTCCAGATGGTTCACTTTCAATTGATGATATATACTACTTATATCTATCGACATCAGTATTACACATCATAATTGTATTGTTATTATGACTATAGTTTCGTTTCTTTATCTAATCTATCACTACAGTAATACTAAATTGTTAATATTTCTGTTGAGTCGATTAGAAATAAGTAAACATTTTCAAAATGTTATGTTCAGTGTTTATTTGAACACTGTACTATTTATTGTATATAACGCCATTATAATCTATCGAGAGATGAAGTGAAGCATATCCAACTATTTTTTTTTTAAAAGTTTATTCATCGAAGTTGTCCCCAGTCGTTAGCTTATGTTTTGATGAATTTCAGTCCTATAATTCTGAAAATTATCATTTTTCATATCACCCATTAAGTGTATAATTAGTGTAGTCTGTTGTCTTAATGTTTAATTTGTAGAAATTGGCCACTATCTCACCAAGATTACCTCATAAAATTTATATAGCTTAAGAGACTACGTGCATGACACTATACTAAGCCTTAATCTGTATCGATCGTTTTAATGTCAGTATTACTGAAACGTGTTATAGATAGACTATGTAATCATTCATATTTAAAGAATGGTGATTAGTTATATAAATGAATTAACTATTGCACGATTTGCTTTGTTTTATATTTGTACTCATTAGTATTAAAAAAATCTATGTAGGTTTGAATCTTCTGTTGGCAATACATATTACTTGAATCACTACTGCTTATTATAATTACTACACTTTGAAATATCATCAGTAAAATCAACTGATTAAATGAGAATTTAAAAAAGGACACTTCATAAGTGGAATAAGTAAATTTACGAGGTAATTGTATTTGGTAATGACAAACTATCGGACATGCATTCCATTCACAGGATGATTTCACTGGTATTCAACTATCTTTCTGTTTTCTCAATACTCACATTATCTAAGTGAAAAACTGTGATCTTCGCCGCCAACTTTTAGTACAGTTCAGGAGGCTGTAATGTAAACCAGTAAGCTCTCATAAGATAGTCGCGAAATTATCACTGTGTTTACTAATTACGGTTTTGGTTTTCTGACTTGCTTTAAATTCTTTTACTTTTGATTGTTTTTGTCACTTCGTTTTTAAATCTTTCATCCTACCAATTTTCGATACTCCGTCACCATAATAATGTGCCATTAAGCAGCTTACCAGTCACATATTTAAATGTTCGACTTTTTGTTTGTTTATCTACACTACTGACGATTCCAGTCTTATAGTAAGATGGTCAAACTTCTATCAGGTTTATTATAATTCATAGCAAGGTCGACGCGTGGTTACCTTTCTAGCGCAATCACTTTTCAAATTGATGAAGGTATCTATTTCAATGGCAATAAAGTATTCAAGTGTCTTCAAGTTTTTTGAATCCGATCAAGAAAATTGTACGCGTATATGCTTTTTATTTTAGGCTATATATGTTAGTAAAATAACAGAAGGTGGAGCCGCTCATAAACAAGGCCAACTTCGAGTCGGTGATCAAATTATTAGCGTAAGTTTAATATTTCTGTTGTGGTTTTCTCTATTCAATATACCTCAAAAAATTTTAACGATTTCCTTTGTGATGTTTTCCAATTCTTTTTGAGAAGTACTATATTTTCCTTTAAAATAAGCTCGAGTAAAACTTTCACTCGTGTGGTTGTACTACTTACTATTTCTAAGTATCTAAATGTATCTTGATATTGACTACGTCTGGTTTTGATGTGTTTGACAAAAATATTTATTATCGATCGTCTTTTTCATAGGTTTACACCATCATATTGGGAGTTTCCAGCTTTAGTTGTTTGTTGTGATCGCTGTATGAAGTAAAATTTCCGGAAATGATTTCTGATAGTTGACTTACTTTGTAAAGATGAAATAATGAATCACTATTTCAGCCTGGCTAATCTTCTATCAATCAAGCTGAAAATTTATTTGAATAGCTCTTGATTATGTAGTCTTTTAATTAAGCAAAATACTTATTTTCATGACTTTTATTTGGACTACAAGTTATTTATTACATCAAAAAGAAATTTAGTTCACTCTCCCAGATTTACCTTAACAAAAAAAATGTTGCGAGAAATCTTTCGAGTGAAAATCATCTGAGTAGCGTTTCTTACTTTTTCTATTTTTCAGATAAACGGTGTTGATATCAGAAACGCTCGTCACGACGAAGCTATTTCGTTGTTAACAAGTTCTAACGATTCAGTAGACTTGGAATTACTTCGTTATAATCCTGACATAAACGATAATCTCGGTAGTCTTCCGAAAACATGTAAGCATATTCCAAATATTCTTTCCTTGTCATTATGAGTAAAACCATAATGAATATGCGAAAAAACTAGTCACATATTTCCAAAGAAACTCACACTTTTTGGTAAGAGATGAGAACTTTTTGTTCTAATACAGTAAACTTGTAATAGTATTCATTTTGTGCTGCGAATCCTCAATTCTAACCTCAAATTAGATGTATGTATTCTTATTACTCTAGATAAATATCGTTTACCGTATTGGCACAGGTATTTCAGTGAAGGTGAAAATGTATATCTAATAGATATTGAAATTGGTGGTGTATTTTGATTCCTTTACACAAAGTTATCTTCAGTTAGTTACTATGACTTAAAATTATCCGTAGATATCTTTGTTGAAATAAATATATTATTCGTCAAATTTTTTCTTTAGTGATGGTTTTTAGATCAAATAAATTCGTTATTTTTTTTTTTAAAAAAAAGAAGATAGGTAGGGTTCAAAGTTTGACATCTTTTCCCTTTCTGATGATTTCCTAGGTTTGGGTTTTGTTTCTTTTTGATTTTAGCAGCAGCTAATGGTTTTATAACATCATCAATTCTGACAGTTAAAAGATCGAATAATCCACAAGATACTACAAAGGCAACAGATTTGACGGATACGGACAGTCGTATTTCTGAGAAATATGATTCTCGGGTTTACTTATATAGCGAAAAGGGTATTCCTGTGGAAAGAATTACAGTTCGCAATGATGGTGGACCTTTAGGTTTAGCTATCTGTGGAGGATCCGATATAAGTTGTCTTCCGTTTGGTAACAAAGAACCAGGTATTTTTATATCTAAGGTAATAGTCAATTATTCGAAAATGAATCTCATTTCATTATATTCCATGCTATTTATACGTAAATTTATTTCTGTGAAGAAATCATGTAATACAATAAAGAACGCCTTGTGAATGACTCATCCTGTTATACTGGGAAAATTGAATGTAGCTATGGAGATATTGTGCTTAGGCTGATAAACTAGACGATGATAACTAACTAGATTTTGTAAATATTTATCCAACGCCATTTGCTTTTGATCTCCGATCAAGTTCATCTACTACGCAAATCCTTGACACTTGCCAACGTTAACTGTTCAGAGAGAAAAGGCAAACTGTTTAGGAGTTTTTATTGTTCATAATCGTGATAGTACTTCACAATTAGTATATTTTTTTGAGGTGGCTGAATTGACCTCGGATAGGTGATAACCTTCGCTAGCAAAATAATCCATTTACAATGGCTCGTCCATATTTACATCCAAATTATCATGCGACCATATATGTTCTGACTTTTACTCAAAATGTGTGTAGGGAAATGAACTTTATGAAATGGGATGACAACTTTTTTTTGTTTTCACCAATCACCATTGCGTCAGACGAATATCGTGCAGTGCATTTGTACAAGTAACATATTCCTTTGTTCATTGAACGTAAACGATCTGCTTCGGCAAGTTATACTTTTTCTTTTATCGAAACTTCCGTAGGTAATGAAATTTTGAGAAAGTCATAGACGAACCTATAAATTAAACACTATTTGGTTGTAGAATTAAAGGTTCTTTTGACTGCAGAAAAGCTGACTCGCCAGGAATGTATAAGCATCATATTAAAGGGATTCATTTACTCTCCTCAATTCCGTATACTTCACTTTGATCATTTTAGATCTCCCTAGATGGCGCAGCACTTAATACTGGCTTACGTATCGGAGATAGAGTGCTTAAAGTTAATGGAGTCGACTTGAGACACGCTACACATGATGAAGCGGTACAAGCTTTAATCCAACCTGTTAAAGAACTACAATTAGATGTACGCAGAGATCCTCCTCCACCAGGGCTAAGGGTAAGTGAAACACCAATTCTTGATGTATGAAATCTGTCTCCAAATATTGTTTTAATGTGACATTTCTTTATCATTTCAGCGTATCACTGTGACCAAACGACCTGGAGAACGATATGGATTACGTGTTACAGGTGGACTTAACACTAGTGATAGTAACATGATAAATAATTTAGGATCACATTACTCATCACTAGCCAATGATGACGGAATATTTGTTACATGGGTTTCACCAGATGGTGTCATTGCTCGAGACGGCAGATTGAAGCCGGGTGACAGATTATTGGAGATCAATGGACATTGGTTAATGGGAGTTACTCTTGATGAAGTACTGCATGTAAGAATTTTTTCCAATTTCCCTTTGTCCTAAACGAGTAAATTCATGTAGATCAGTTCTCGAGAAAGATATTATTAATAACCGACCTTTTAAAATCATTGGCGAGTGCTATAATCTTAAGAAGAATCATCTGACCTGTTTGATCACATGAATTCATGATTTTGGATATTATGCATATCTACTAAGATGAGACACTTTGATCAATTACTTTTTTAAGTTACTATCTGGTATCACTGTAACTTACCATATACGCACTACTGCAAAAGTAATAATATTTTGGATAAAGCAGACACACTATATATAGAATGATATTTCAGTGCTTTCACTAATATATTTGCATATTTATGAACAAAGATAACTGCGAAACATGTTATTTTTCACGGTAATCTAAATTTTACAAAATAATCTGTTGGTTGTTGAAAACCTCAAATCAGTTAATCAAGCTACTAGAACTTCTAGTTTATGATAAAAGACTGGTTATTTTCATATTCTTTCCCAAGTCAGTCAAAACTAGTTTATTTACATCTTGCTTGATATTGTTATCTGTGAATCCTTACTTACTTACATAACTCATATATACTAGACATACTACTACTGTTACCTGTAACAAACCGTGTACGTTAAAGTCCATACGCTTAAATTCCGACACCCCTGTAATCTATGTGAAATCTTATCGTCATGAGATTCACCTGAATATCTGGAAATTAGCTGTCACGGACTTGAAACAACAACATACGGGGAACACAGTCCCCACTACAAAAAAAACAAATTATGCCAAATGAGTCACCGATTTTTGTGGTAATTATCATCGTGTATGTGTTTATGAAGACTGTTAATTCGTGTTGTCTAAAATGGAATTCCATATTATTATTGACAGATATTTTGGGGATCCAAATCAACTCTGTCATGTGTGGTATGCGATGGTCCAGTCGAATTCGCTCTCCAAATTAATAAAACAAACCATTCAAGGAACACTGAACCGTCTACATATTCTCCTGCGATGCCATTTTCTATCATACGCTCTACAATGCCAGAAATCGCTGATGCATCTGTCGACGATAATCCTACCTCTAACTCACAATTAGATGAAGTAAACAGTACCCACAGATTGAACTTAGTAAGTTAAATTTCCAGTGTATTTTTGGAATCAATTTCAAGTAATCCGTGAGTAAATCATTATTACATATTCAGTCTAGAGGTTGCTCGATTTGAAGGTAATTTTCACCACGATCCGCTATGATCGGAAATCATTATAAAGTAGGACTGAACAGCTACTCTGTTGTAGCTTGAAAATCCACCTACGATTAACTAAGGATTGGTCTCAAGACCCGCTGTCTCTGCAGAATGTGTATAGAAAGCTTATCTCCGTAGATAACATTGGTATTTAAGAATAAACTAACCTGAACCCTTATTGAACGCGCTAACTCAATAGAATTAGGTTCAGTGGATTCCCAAATAAGCATACCTGTAATAAACTATGAGTATCAACGTTGTTCCAATTTGTTATTTGAGTACAATGACGTCTTTTTATATTTCAGGAGGCTGCTGTACGTCATTAGCATCAAACAAACTGATCGGTGGACTGCGCGGAAGCACTCGTGATGATATTCGAATTACTATCGAAATACACATTTTCTCTCCATTTCATTACCTTCAATCAGACTTTGTACTAATCCTTTAAATGACAGTGATTTCCTTACGCTTGTTATTTTGTTTCCTGTAAAGAGTTGTACAGCGCCTTATTAATTTTTTTTATCCCCTGCTCACAATGTTAGTAATATAAGAACAGTTGTGGATCTCCTTGCAATCGGTAGCACATACCCTCGTGCGCTTATGTACTTTTTTATGTTTGAATTCCAATAAAAATGTTCAAAGTTTGTTTAAATACTCTTGACTTCAGTGTTTTTTCCATAATTTTATTGAATTAGGCAATTGTTCAAAGAAGAGCAGAAAACATCAGTTAAACTCTGACAAAGTCTAAGAAAGTGTACAACTGTACAATCACTTACAAAAAAAATGTTGATCATTGATACACAATGGATTGAAGAGAGCTATAAGAAAATAGAATAAGAATTGATAGCCGGTTTTGGGAAAATAAACAAGATCACGATGTTTAGATAGAATGGAAAATGAAGATCCAGTTATCGAGACTTGGGAAATACTGTGGTAGAACAGCGACTATGAAGTTGTACAATTTGAAATTAATGAACAGGATCCGGAAAAACCAACATTATCACACAAAGAAAGTATGTAACAGAAGTTCGAGTTATCTACAATACATCATCTACGAAAGACAAATTAGGTAGATGCTTTCGCACTTCAATCGCGTCCATTAGTTCTTGCAATGATGTTTGTCTGAGTAAGAGAAAGCAAAAGTATACGTTGCATTTCGCTTAACGAATTAACAAACTGCTTCATAACAGCGAAAAGAGCGAGATAACAGGTAGATCTTTACTTCTGTCGATATGTAGCATACATAGATTTTAAATCTTATTGTGAATGGTTACAGTAGTGTACGCAATGAAATTGATTAGTGTACCTGAGTATCCAAACGTTTTCTATCCCTCGATAACGGAGTGGCTGTGACTTCTATTATATACTTGTAAAGTACTCGGTCTCGTTGATCATAGATGAGCCAATTAACAATCACGTAAAAATAACTAATTCTCCACAATTTGTTACCTATTTGTCTTATGACTGTCCTGAACTTTTAGAAATCAAGAATTATTTATTTTATTACAAAAATTTCCATTTGTCTACACGGTTAGCGTCAAATGGTCCTTGTAGGCTAAACAGCCCCCAAATGCCCTGGTACGGCCAAGAGTGAAGAGAGTCCGCCCTCTCTGTCGAAATGCTATCACATGGCCACGCGTTCAGAGCCTCTGCCAGGGAAGTCCTACTCACTGCTTTCTCGTGACGGGGGTGTTGTATCCGAAATCGAGAGGACGAAAAGCGAATGTCCGGCACTCTAACCGGGTTGGTGGACACGGAAAGTTCACCTAGGAGAGTTGGAAAACCCTGATTCCAAACCAATGGTGCACTTGGGCTCCAGTATCCTGAGGGAACAAATGGCGTATGAACCAATCGTTGGTCACCGGCTACCATGGGACTGCATCTCCTTACAATGCTCCACTGCCTTGTGGATTAGACCTTTAGGTCAAAGGCTCCGGGTGTGACCCCCCAAGAAAACCACCTGCTTCAGTTTGTGCACCTGGGCGGTATCACAGCCCTCACACAAGTCGAATGAGATTTGTGTGGCGCGTATGTATCTGGTGCTTCCTTGTACCAATATTTATGTGTTTAAATAAAATGAAAATAAAAGGCTGAACAGATAATCACAGTCGATGAAAGTTCAAGAAAATTAGTGGTTACTCCCTCTTGCATAACTCTTTGGTCGTTAGTTTAGAAACATAATGTAATAGCCCATGATGATTGATGTCTACACTAATCGTCATAGTTTATAAATTTTGATCCTTTTCCAAACAGCGAATGTTTTCGTTGAGCGGTAGTCTTAAAGCTTTGGATATGTGAACTCCTGGGTCGAAAATATCTAAATAATAAGGTCGGTTGTTCTTTGCTCTAACAAACAACGTTGACCAGCCACGACGTAAGTATAAACCCATCATATACCAATCGCTCAGTTTTCTAGGTGCAGTTGAATCGTAATTGATAGTACAATGAATGCCACATAATATACTAAGAACAAATAGATTGATCACCTTCACAATAAATAAGATTCTCAACTTATTGCTGGTATGAAAGTAAAGTTGAAGAATATTAATCACAAAACTAAATACTTTTCTACACTCACTTCTCTTTATGAATTGCGAGTTTCGCTTCACTTATTCGTACTAAAGCGCGCAACTTTTTGGATTCAGCTGATAGTTCACCATAAAGAACACTCTGTAGTCGATCGAAATTTTTCGACTCCATTTGAGCCTGAAGCAAGAAAATATTAATTTGAATGAAGATTATAACATAACTGGGGGATTTTATAATCATTTTGACTGGGGTTAAACTTACTTCTTGTTCAAGACGTTGCAAAGTATCATCTTGATATTTATAAATAAATATAGGATCAAAAAAAGACTTCATCTCGAAGCTGTTTAGGATATCCGTAATCTTTTCTAATCTAGACCCACTTTCCGACAGTGTAGCAGGTGAGAAACCTCTTTTAGTTGTGACGTCAGCTGCCATAGCGGTAGAATGACTTGAACGAACTGATGGGGAAACAGAAGAAGGACTTGGTAAATTTGCAATCTCCTTTTTGTCTACATCCGGTGTATGTTCAACCGTATTACAGGGTTTGTTAACATCTGAAAAATTGCAAGCAGATACAGGAGACGCTGATGTGTCTAGTCCAGAATTGCCTTTATTGAACAGAAATGAGTCCGTATTCAATCGGCTGGAAGCGTTGGTCCGCAACATGCTTAATGAAATTAAAGAAAATAACCTCATAGTCACAAGAAAATCAAAGTACAACATCTATACTTAGACAACAAATAAAAATCCCAACTGAGAATGGCTGTGTACGAATTGATTGCTTTTACAGCTTCAGAAAAACTTGAGTAGTGATTCAAAGAGGTCAAGTTTGACAATTTCAAAGATAAAACATAAATTTAGTTACACACTTATTCAAAACTACATTATACTATTTAAGCGAAACGGCTGCCGCAAAATACCGATATACAGAACAAGCAACTGACTAATTTTATTTCGGATGATAATGACACAAAAAGTCGCAACGTCCAGCCCAGTACGTGTGCCCCTAATTGCCCTTGTACAGTCGAGAGTCAGTCGAATCAGCTATCGCTCTCGAAATGCTATCACATGACCACGCGTATACAGCTACTCACAGGGAAGTCCTGCTCACTGCCTTCTCGTGGCGGGGGTGCGTTTTCACGAAATCAAGAGGACGAAAAGTGAATGTCTGGCGCCTTAACCGGGTTGGTGGATATGGAGGAGTTGGAAAACCTGAATTCCAAAACAATGGAGCACATGGTCTCCAGGATCCTGACGTAACAAATGGGGTATAAACCAGTAATTAGTTATCGGCTACCATGAGACTGCATCTTCTGACGTCGCTCCACCCCCTTTGGAATCAGAAGCTCCGGATGTGGCCCCCTAAGTGATTTGTGTGACGCATATGTATTCGGTGCCTCCTTGTACCAATGTTCATGTGTTTAAATAAATAAAATAAACGTGTGAACATGTTTTCATGTTGCCACACCCTGTTAGCACAGAAATGAAATTGTTAGGCTAAACAATAGAATAGTAGAAGCAGTATCAGTGGTGATTAAAACGATTAGGTGTCGAAGATTCGATTCCAGAAAATATAAATTAGTGAAATAAGAACAAAAGTTAGAATCACAGAACTTGGGGGGAAGGCAAAGCAGGGATGTACCTACGTCATCCCAAACAATTTTGAGCCATGTCATTCAATGTCTCTAGCTATGAGTTACAACAATCACGAGAATTCAAACCAGGTGGTTTACCATTATCATGATTTAGTATTTTATTTATAAATATTGGTAGAAAGGGGCACCAGATACATACGCGCCGCACAAATCTCATTCGACTTGTGTGAGGGCTGTGATACCGCTCAGGTGCACAAACTGAAGCAGGTGGTTTTCTTGGGGGGTCACACCCAGAGCCTTTGACCTAAAGGTCTAATCCACAAGGCAGTGGAGCATTGTAAGGAGATGCAGTCCCATGGTAGCCGGTGACCAACGATTGGTTCATACGCCATTTGTTCCCTCAGGATACTGGAGCCCAAGTGCACCATTGGTTTGGAATCAGGGTTTTCCAACTCTCCTAGGTGAACTTTCCGTGTCCACCAACCCGGTTAGAGTGCCGGACATTCGCTTTTCGTCCTCTCGATTTCGGATACAACACCCCCGTCACGAGAAAGCAGTGAGTAGGACTTCCCTGGCAGAGGCTCTGAACGCGTGGCCATGTGATAGCATTTCGACAGAGAGGGCGGACTCTCTTCACTCTTGGCCGTACCAGGGCATTTGGAGGCAATTGTCAGTATCTTCATAGACTATTGGTTTTTTTGGTTTGGGCGCCCCTAGCTTTTTTCCTGCTTACTCATCCAACAGGCAACATCACCCGTCGAGATAGGTGTTGGTTGGGCATACGCAATACATGTCTTAACCAGCTGAATTGATGAAGATTCACTACCTCATCAATCGACTTTCTATCTTTACCTAGTTCCCTGTTCCTGACCAAGGTATTGCTAACTCAATGGTCTCAAAATACACCAGGAATGCTTCGTAGACACCTATGGTCGAATTCCAGTAGCCTACGAATATCCTCTACTCCTAATAGCCATGTTTCACACATCCATAAAGTAGAGCTGAGCGAACTGCTGCTCAGTAAACGAAAACGTATACAAAGCACCACCTCATAAATTCCTCGACAGTTATCAAATACGAAGGAAGCCATGAGTTTAAACCATTTCAATTATGTGTTGCCCATGCCACACCACCGCTTATGCAATACTGGTTTACAAAATAAAAATCTGGTAGCCGAACTAAAATATGACAATATTTCGTAACAACCCTATTATTACGAGCAGTGCATGAAAATGGAAATGAGTAAAGTTACTTGTCCCACTGCTAATAAGAATTGGACTATTATGGGCTTCTAACAACTTCTGGAGGTACGATGGTCTACTCCGGTAAACCGTGAGTTCAATGAGACGCATATATTCGTAACTCCAAAACTTTTGAAAAATCTGAATGAAACCGAGAAACCTGGTGACCGGAGTGTGCTGCCGAGCTCAAAGCAGCAGCTGCATCTGATAACTACCCGAACTTAGTTAACCATTTGAACCTTTGGAAGCGAAATTCTGATCTCCGTGGAATAACTTGTAAAGTTGATGATACGCCAATTAATAACATTTAAGAGTATCTCAAACCCTTGATGGAACATTTTGAGGGACAGACCAACTGGTTTGTTGCTTCACCTAAGTCGTTTAGACTGTTGTATAACCCTTGGCTAGTGACTATAAGTCCACTTAATGAAATGGAAATCAGTAAGATATTACGAAGCGTGGATCAGAATAAAATTTAATTATCCTGCCGTAGTTTTCCATTTTCCTCTTCATAAAAGTAGGATGGACCCTCTTGAGTGAAGCGAACCTAACTTATTTGATTTCTTAACACAACCGTATTCTTTGTGGAGCACCCTCATTCCTCAGTTATTCGGATTTAAAACCCATCCCCTATCTATATGTTCACAACATTAGCAGTTACGTGGCAAATTTTAGTACACTAGAACTTTTGTATGCCATAAATAAGAAATATCAATCCCCTAGAAGCATTTACAATGCTCTTAATATTACCTATGGAAAAATTTTATTGTTAAACTATATCTAAGAAAGCTTAAGTAATAAATTAATAATGATAAGCTAATCACGCTACGCAGAATAAGGAACTGTATACTCCATATTTCGGAGAAAGGGAGACTGTAATAAGATTTGGAGTGATTTGTGCTTTAGGTCATAACTCATGTCTGTTACATGAAAGCTGAAGATACCATCTAATTTTCAGAACACCTGTAGGTGGAATATGTCCCGAAATATTGAAAAGTGTCTCAGCTAAATAGGGGAATTTAAGTGGTGAAAATTACGGTAAGCCATTTAAAAGTGGTACTCCTTATATCATGAGTGGACAGGGAAGTGGCAATACTTTCTAAATGGAGCGAACTTACCCGCTCTGTAATGGAAAGGTAGGGCTAACATGAGTTGTCGTAGAGATATCATCTTTGTTCTCAAGACCTACCAGAATATAATAAAATAAAAATATAAGTATACTGATGTAATTGTGTTGTTCAACACGCATATAATATTTTGCATATATTCCACTATTTATCATAAAACATTAGAACTGAAAAGACATTACATTTATCAAAACAGATTGACTAACTACTTGTGAAAAGGACCCACTCACAATATCAATGTTGATTGCGTTTATCAAAAAAATAATAGTAGGTTTACGAGTAAATAATGAATCATAGGAAATGAAATAACATTAATGCATATGCTGAACAGAAACTCCCCTCCGTGCTTCAGGAAAAGCTATCTTTTATTGTCATTAATGTCGTCAGAACCATCTAGCTGACGTGTACAGTCGAATCCGACAAACAAGCTTAGTAATCCATCGACCCGGACCATGAATTACACCAGAATCCAGTTACATTTCGAGGTTTGTGCATCTGAAGTAACCAATATAGTAACTCTCAGACAACTGTCAATAAGTTGACAACTCTCTAACCACCTAATTAATCAAATTTGCTGTGTATGGATTTACAGGTGCAATATAAAACTAAACTGTAGCTTGAAATAGACAGTTCAGTTATTTAACTTTAGTCCAGGACAAATTACTACTATGATATACTGTGAGACATTGTGGAAATACATAAATTTATCTATGATTGTTTTTGATTAAAAATTTAAGTCTTTTGAGTTAGAATTAAAGATAACTTGGTTGGTAATTGGAGGAAGAAATGTACGAAAGACAGATGATTTGTTAGAAGATTCATACTATATTTTTTGCACAGCTATATGTAAAAATTAAAAATCACATTGTCGCTAGGTAACTGTTAGTAATGTCCTTGTTACACTACAGTCAAACTGGATTTGCTCAGGAAACAACGAAAAAAATATTTTATCATGTCTAACAAACTGAAATAATACGTCTGATCACAAATAGACGATGCATTCGCTTCTGACATCCAAAACAGTTCTATTTGTCTTAGTGATCACTACATTCACCTGTTCTAATGGTGGACAACTGGTCCATCCTCCTTTTATTGACTTTATTGACTTGCCAAAATTAATTTCCTCAGTATGTCTAAACAACTGCTTTCCGTTAATTATCACTGTCACTCTTATACCTACTGCTTTTCTTACTTACTACTGCTTGTCATCTTCAGAGCTTCAGTCACGACACGTTTAGTTCACCAGCTAAACTCTGAAATGGGTGTTGAACAGCTTTTATCGAGGAGAGAGCTATGATGCCTCATGGTGGGATTTGACATTAAGATAACACTAGATCGGTCCCCCTTCTGATAATCAAAGCAACAATTAACACAGGTACGTGGAATGACCGAACAATGTATGAAACCAAGAGGATCATTCAAATGGCTAAGGAAATGAGGAGATATAGCCTAGCTCTGCTTTGAATACGCGAAGCCGATTAGACATAATTTGGACAGAAAAGACTTTGTGAGAGGTGTTTTGATAACCTCGTCATGAATTGATGAAACCCATTGATATCAGGAAACTATTGCTTTTGCTTCGAAGCCCAATGTGTTCTAGTACAAAATCCTAAATCTAGCTAATGTACCTACTACAAGTCAACAGACATCTAACTTCGAGACCAACAAGTTGGGTTTCGTAAGGACTAATCATGTGCCGGTCTAATCGCAACACTTCCGATCACTGTTCAGCGATTGATTGGAAGGAACGTGTCGTTTAGTTATGGATTAACTTTGATTATGAGTGCATTCAACAATGTATAAAGTTTGTGGAGTCTTCTTAGACAATTCAGAGCATCTGAGATCATCAACATCATACGGAACTCTAATGGGGAACTGAATTGCAAAATTGTGCATTGAAGGCAGCTGATAGATCCACTCCAAGTGAAAACCGGAGTCAGACAAGGCTTCTTACTCTTGCCTTTTCTATTTTTTTAGTGGTCGGTTGGATTATGAAGAGACCTCCACATTTCAGAAGCATGGGAAACAATGAACAGCTTGCATGCAGGTAGACGTTTAGGACTTCGTGGATGACCTAGCTCTTCTATTCTCTACATAACAGGTGAAGACACCCAGTGTAGCAGCAGATGTAGTTGGCCTCAACATACACAAGGAAACAAGCAAGATCCTGAAATACAACTCAGTGAGCACCATCTAAATCAAACTTGGAGCTCTGGAAGTGGTGGAAGCTTTTGACACGCCTGGATATCATTGATAAGTAAGGAGAATCTGATGCAGATTTGGAAGCATGCATTAGCGAAGCAAGACTAGCATACCTATGATCGAAGAATATCAGGAAATTAAAACAAATTCCTGTCATTACCAAAGTCCAACTTCCAGCACTAACGTAAAAACGGTTCTCTTGTACGGAGGTGAAACTTGAGACACCACAACCACCACCAAAAGGGCAAAAGTACTTGTAAAAAGCTATCTACGCAAGATACTCCAGATCGATTGTCCAGAGAGCATTAGCAATAATGTACTGTTAGAGAAAAAAATCAGCTTTCAGGTGACGAAGGCATTGGTAAAAGACGCTGGAAGCGCATAGGACACTATGTGGGTGAGGACGGTCATATAAATGAACAAATTTATATTTTCTAGATTGATTAATGGTTCAACTTTAAATTATTAAAGCAAAGGTGACATAAACGTTGTTGATTTATTTACCACAGATAATACTACATCATATTCCATAAAAGGTAAGGTTCCGAGATTCGGGACTATCGAAGACAACTGACTTTATAGATCTGACTATTACCTTGATAACCTGAAAAGATTATAATAAACTAGACACCTAATCAAACTCCTTTCTACAAACATAAAGGATGTGGTAGTGTAAGAACGGTGACAACCATAGAAAGCAAACTTTTGTAATGGAATGAACTTGAATCTCGCTTTTGTATATAGACAGCTCAAAGTCATGGACCAGCTAATAAAGCGTACAAAATTATTTCCATGTCTTATTACTGAGACTTTATTTACACAATTGCAGATTACACATGATGTGACATAAACAGATAGAATATAACCAAGTGACAAATTATTTTCATACCTGATTTATGAGGATGTGGTGAACGTTAGTAGACAGAAAAGTAATACCGAAATCACAGAGGTTGGCTAAAAACATTCAAAGTACTTGCTGTAACAATTAATACCCAATCTAGCATGACTGTTTATAAAAACAAGTATTCATTTAAACTAACCTTTTTTATTGACAGGAAGATCTGAATTTAAATGTGGACAAGTATTGAGACGATTATTTGACTGTACGGATGTTGCAGAATCTACAGATATATGGTTGGAAGTATGGTGATGCAGAGCTGCTTTAAGAACCTGTACAAGGTCATTTAACTGGGTGTGTTGTGATCGAGTGTTAGGATTTACGGAATCTCTGTTCACTAGAATGTATAGTACGAAAAACGAAACAAACTAGTCAGTCAAATTATACCAATACTGAATAACTGACTCACGATGGTTTATTTTTGGTTATTTAATGATCTGGATAAAATGTACTTCGTAAACGTATAAATCGATTAGCTTTATTGCAACATTCGAATGTAATTATTTTAACCGCTGTGGTGAAATCTGATACATTTGCCGTGAATAGTGCATATTAATTAGAAGTGTACAAAACTAAATCGGATGGAAAGCAACAAGTGTTAATCTTATCTTAGTTCAACCGCTTCTCACTTTTTCAATATGGTTCTACGTAGGCCAGTATAACTTATATACATGAATAGCGGTGAAACAAACGTAACACAGGTCTCATTTGTCAAATCGATGGAGGATTAAGAACATTTTCAGTCTGTCTGCCTTACGCGTGATTTTAGCATTACTCACTTAAAGGCCTTAATATGTATAACAATACTTGGAAAAGATTTAATAAAACACTGAAAACCTACTTTCGAAAGTCACGTTTTACAACCACAATATTGGTTGCGAAACCAATTAGTTTGTAAGCGCTGTACGATGACAACCACTTTAAAACGTATAGATTGATATTATTAATACTGTCCACTTGTTTTTGAATGAAGTGAAATTAATAAACTTAAAATTACTTAACTCAGTCTGCAAGAATGATAAAAGTAATGCCAGTAAATGTAATAAACGAGACGGGGATGAAACAATTTAAACGAATCAAAGTACTTAATGTGGAAACTAATTCCACAAATAATCACCACTGAAAAAAGTATTCAATTTATTAGAAACGCTTACACTAAGGGGCTGGTCAATACTTAATATGAAGTTTGAAGAATAAATTGAATAAATTCACTTACAAGAATGGTTGGTTTGAAGGGTCTGTGAAATGAATGTTCGGGTTGAATGTCCAGGTGATGTGGATCCTTTTAAATTTTCTGGTAATCTGCTAGAGCTAAGTGATACATTTTTGTTGAAATTATATTCCTCAGTTGTACTTTGACAGTGAGCCTGTTCAGCCAAAATTTCGATGATCTTGTCAACTTGACGTGACGACAAATCATACTGAGATAGAGAGACACAAGTTTGATGTGATGCACTAGAAACAGATGTGGTGGTATTGTTTGGATTATGTGGACTGCAAATCACAGCTGGACTATTCTGATGCGAAATACTACGGCAAACAGGATGAGTTGCATTAGAAGGGAAACGATGGTTTTCGCCCTGAGAAGTGACGGGATTGGGATATGCTGGACTGTGATTAGAGCTTACTGTATGTCCTGGATCGCCCACAGGATATAGTATCTGAGGAAAAAACAAAGCTGGATGATAGAACATAACAAAAATCGAGCCAGTTCTAGAATTTTTGACGGTTGACAAAAATTGCGACTAGCATTCACCTATTAGATTGAATATAATGTCATAATTACGGTTGATAAAGTCACCAATAAAACTTTAGGTTGGAATATACGTTGGAATATTGGAATATACGTTACACGAAGTCAAGATAAATTGCCGTTTGTTCTACTTATCATTCCAAAAATCGACTCTAGTAAATTTACATAAACTATCAACAAACGTTTGCTAGTTAGTTTGAAGGCTTTCACCTACATATTAAGACCAAAATTTGACCACGAATATATGAATAACGGCAGCAAATCCTAAGGAAAACCTGACCAAATAAAGTAAACTTCTTGGTATAAACCTTTGAAACAATATTAGTAATTGGCACTGTGGAGGTGCCAAAATGATAAAAGGAATATGACGTGACAGTCAACAAAAATACGGAGCTTGGAAAGTAACTTAAGAGACGAAAATTCACGCAAGGATCGTAAGCTTTTGTGGATGATTTTCCATTTAGCAGTTTTTGAACATTCAATAAGACTGTAAAATATATATCAGTTAGTCAAACCCGAAATAGAACCTGACACATGTGCACATCAGTTCAAATTAACACACCCCATTAGCAAAGTGAGACGAGGTTATCAAGGTAGATCTCAGAGTAGTAGCTGCAGTCGCCTCGAAAAGCTTGTTTCACGTGCGCTTATCCGGGGACCCTGTGGCATCTTCGTCTGGTCTTGCTGGCGTTGGTGTCGCACTAAGCGCTAGGGCTGAGGCAGCACTAATCGATTGGATCCCCATTAACAGTCGGTTATGTGTTGTTAGATTAGAAAGTTCCATCAAAGTGAGAAGAAATCGGCGTGAGAAACGGTGTCTTTTCGTCATCTCCGCCTATGCCCCGACAGATTGCAGCCCGGATGCAATCAAGGATGAA
The DNA here is from genome assembly GCA_944470415.2 of Schistosoma rodhaini. Lineage (NCBI taxonomy): Eukaryota > Metazoa > Platyhelminthes > Trematoda > Strigeidida > Schistosomatidae > Schistosoma > Schistosoma rodhaini. The sequence continues at coordinate 14,678,544 of OX104036.1, read as the reverse complement.
TTTTACCATCAGTTAACAGTTCTTCTCCAGAAAGCGCGTTCGACAGATATTGTAGTATTAGCCGGAGACTTGAATGCTCAGGTCGGGCGTCTAGGCACAGAAGAGAGTCGTTTAGGTGGCCGATGGGGACTTGTTGGTCGCAGGTCAGATAACGGGGACCGTCTAATGCAACTGTGCACAGACCACAACCTGCTTCTGGCCAGCACTAACTTCCGGCACAGTCATCGCCGGTGTGCCACCTGGCGTCCTCCCTCTGCATCCCAAGCCTGGACTCAGATTGATCACATCGCGATCAGCTACCGCTGGCGTGGTTGTGTACAAGACTGCCGCTCCTTTTGGAGTACCTATCTGGAGTCTGATCATGCCCTGGTCTGCGCCAATCTCACCTTACTTTTCAGTGGCCGAAGGATTGACCACCACCAACGGATTGATGTTAGTAAACTGGCTGCAACTTCTGTTGCAAGTAAGTATCGAGCGGAGCTAGCCTCTAGGCTAGCTAACACCCCACCGAAAAGTATAGATGAACATTGGTTGCATCTTCACGACGCCATGAAAACGGCGAGTAAAGCCGCTTGCGGCTTCGCGAAACGTCCCGCTTACAAGCACTGGGTTTCTTCTGGCTCCTTACAACTGATCGAAGCCAGTCGGTCTACTCCGGGTGACTGTGAGTTTGACCACAAACGAAGGCTGTTACGTAATGAAATCGGGCAAAGCTTGCGTAAGGACCGGGAAGCCTGGTGGTCGGAGCGTGCTAATGAGATGGAAGCAGCAGCTGCATCTGGTAACTGCCGGAAGCTCTTCCAACTCATCCGAGCCACTGGCAGCAAGAAGTCTGGTGTGAGTGAAACAATCTACGAGGATGACGGGATGCCAATCACTAACATCTCTCGACGTCTTGGACGATGGGCGGAATTTTTCGAAGGGCAGTCCGACTGGCCTGCTGCTCCGGCAACATCAACCAGCTTGTCCTGCCCCCAATGACCGGTGACGACTGATCCACCAAACGAGGCGGAAGTTCGCAAGGAACTCCAACTCTTGAAACGTTACAAATCATCGGGCCCAGATGACTAACCTCTGGCTCTTTTTAAAGATGGTGGTGACTTTCTGACTAAGGAATTGACTGTGTTGTTTGCAAACGTTTGGGAACAAGAAAGTGTTCCAACATCATGGAATGAGTCAATAGTCGTCCCTATCTTTAAAAAGGGTTCACGTTGTTCCTGCAATAACTATCGGGGGATAAGTCTACTTCCGATTGCGTCCAAACTATTGGCTTCTATCATTCTTCGTAGGTTGTTTAAAATCCGAGAACGATTGACTCGTGAGGAACAGGCTGGTTTTCGTTCTGGTCGAGGATACATTGATCACATCTTCACCCTCCGCCAAATGTTAGAACACCGTCATACTTATCGCAGGCCAACAATCGTATATTTCTTGATATCAGGGCCGCCTTCGATTCGTTGGACAGGACTGTTCTCTGGGATTGTCTATTGAAGAAGAGTGTGCCTGAGAAGTTTATTAACATCTTAAAGGCCCTGTACACGAACACCTCAGGCAGAGTGAGGGCAGGCATACAACCACCCTTCTCCCTTGTTCCATTCGAGCAGTGGGGTTAGGCAGGGTTGCCCGATCAAACTATTCCTCTTCAACTTTGCTATCGACGACATCCTGGAAACTGCTCTGATGGATGTAAGTAATGGCGGTGTGGATATGTTGCCTGGAGAACGACTTCTCGACCTTGAGTATGCGGATGATATTGTCTTACTGTGCGATAATGCTCAAGCCATGCAATCCCCACTTAATCAGTTGGTAATCAGTGTCCTTAGGTACGGCATGTGCTTTGCACCCTCCAAGTGCAAAGTACTCCTACAAGACTGGCAGGATTCTCATCCTGTACTCACCCTGGATGGTGAGCAGATAGAAGTAGTTGAGAAGTTCGTGCATCTAGGTAGCTATATAAGTGCTGGTGGTGGCGTGAGTGATGAGATTGATGCACGTATAATGAAAGCCAGAGCGGCTTATGCCAATCTGGGCCTTCTTTAGAGCCTTCGTGATGTTAGTCTGGCTGTAAAAGGTCGGATCTACAACGCGTCGGTGAGAGCAGTTTTGCTCTATGCTTGTGAAACCTGGTCTCTCCGAGTTGAGGATGTTAGACGTCTCTCTGTGTTCGATCATCGTTGTCTCCGAAGGATTGCTGACATCCAGTGGCAACACCATGTTAGTAATGCAGAGGTTCGGCATCGTGTGTTCGGGCGCAGAGACGATAATCCAATTGGTGTCACCATCTTGAAACACCGACTTCGGTGGTTTGGACAAGTTCAATAAATGTCGTCCCAGAGAATTCCACGTCGTGCATTATTTGCCGACTCTGGGACTGGTTGGAAAAAGCGGAGAGGAGGTCAGTGTATGACATGGTGTCGTTGTATGAAAGAAAGCTGCAAAGGGCTAGCTTGTGTTGGTCCTTCACGACTCCCTGGCTGGGGTCCGAGAGATGGTGCAACACAGTGGCTAGAGACGTTATCAGATATGGCTCAGAATAGAAGCCAGTGGCGATCCTGCTACAACCTTCTTTTACTTTCTACATAAAGAATGGTTCTAACTTTCTTAACTGAAAGAGTCTTCTGGTTGTACATTTCAGTCTGCCTTATCTTTTCATCCCTTCTTTTCCTACTTTCATTATTTTGTGTGGCGCATATGTACCTGGTGCCCTTTTGTACCAATATATGTGTTTAAATAAAAATAAAAAGCTGCAGTAACACGATTAATGATAATAATAACCACGCAGCCGAGATGCAATCCTACGAGAATGTGAATTAGTGAGGTGATAGAAAAAAATTTGAAGGATGTAGAAGTTTAGATTCTAAGAAAAAAAGCATGTTTCATTGTATCGTCCTAAAAGCACGATACAACGACTTTATCAGAAGACAGATCAGTTACCCATTGTTACATCAAGTGACTAAAGTGGGAGACTAAATGGGAGACTCAGAAATGCAGTTCAGCTGACTTACAATGACCCTTTACTTGTACACTACTAATAAACTGTTTAAACAGAATATCGAGATTTTGTCTTTAACTCTGAGTTAAGTGGAGTCATAACGAATTAGAGACAAGACTATCATGCTGATCAGTTAATAGAGATATTTCCGAAGGTAGTGGTCCAGAGTTCTTAGTTAATTACATAAGACTTTTCCCTTCTGTAAAGAGCAAGAACAGCTATTACAACTGAATAAGTGGAATTTATGTTGCAGATTCTCCTCAGATGGTTACAACTCAATTATTTAAAAACGAATGTACATAATTCATAGCATATTAACAGAAATACTTATCAAAGATTATTGAAAAAAGTAATTAATACATAAAAACTACAGGTGTTCACATGGTTGGTTGTTTATTTTTAGTAATGTGGATATTCTAAAAAAATTTAATGTAAGGCAAGTCTCTACAAAATTGATGTTAGGAGTTACGTTATAATAACAACACTTCTGGTATGATGAAAATACTAAGTTTGAGCACTTTTGGAAAACCATGCTAACAGATATGATGATCTGCATCCTTGACGTCTGGGCTTATACTGTCAATTTATTTTTGAAGTATCTCTTAACTCCTATAATCTTTAAGCTGTAAGCAAATGACGAGGAACCGAGAAATGAATGAATCTATACTCTATTACGACAGTTTTTTGTTTTATCTAATCTTCAATTTGAATAACAATTTATTATTTATTTATTTAATCACATAAATATTGGTACAAAGAAGCACCAGATACATACGCGCCGCACAAATCTCATTCGACTTGTGTGAGGGCTGTGATACCGCTCAGGTGCACAAACTGAAGCAGGTGGTTTTCTTGGGGGGTCACACCCAGAGCCTTTGACCTAAAGGTCTAATCCACAAGGCAGTGGAGCATTGTAAGGAGATGCAGTCCCATGGTAGCCGGTGACCAACGATTGGTTCATACGCCATCTGTTCCCTCAGGATACTGGAGCCCATGTGCACCATTGGTTTGGAATCAGGGTTTTCCTACTTTTCTAGGTGAACTTTCCGTGTCCACCAACCCGGTTAGAGTGCCGGACATTCGCTTTTTGTCCTCTCGATTTCGGATTCAACACCCCCGCCACGAGAAGGCAGTGAGGACTTCCCAGGCATGCATGTAATTAATTATTACATGCATAATTTGAAAGACTGGAGTATTTTAGTTCGGGAGTTGAAATGGTGACCATTTAGCATCGGTTATTCACTACTTTAACTTATAGAGGACAGCTTCCTGTGATTACCAGAGGAATCAATTTAGTAGGTTCTCGATATCCCACTTTATCTGGTTTTTTGAGGCGTGTCAGGAGCGGAAAAGCAGGAAACCTGAAAAACCACAAAAACTTTGAAATAGCTTGATGATAAACCAATCAAATCATTTCCCATTCTTAATTTTCCGGACTGAAATATGCCTACTGACGTCTGATTACCTCTCTAGTCCTTCGTCTAAAGGTAGAATATGATTCGAAAGGTTTTGTATAACTGTCCATCTTTGGAATCAATTGATATATATATATATATATATATATATATATATATATATATATATATATATCTCTTTGGAACTCCGCCTGTAGCTCCTCCAGGGGTTACTGCCGGTCCCAAGCCCGGGTAAAGGAGGAGGGTTGGGCATGGGGTTAGCGACCCCATCCCGTAGAAAATCAACTCGCTAAAAAAACGCTAACCAGAAAAAATCATTCAAACCATTCAAACTCTGCCCTGGGAGTAGAAGGAAAAATGACGTCTCATGATGAAAGCCGAGTTCATTCGGAAGTCATGAGGCCGATGCACCTTCTTACAACCAGAGCGACAATTTTTATAGGTACATGGAATGTCCGGACAATGTGGGAGACCGGCAGAGTCTTCCAAATTTCTGCGGAAATGAGGAAATACAACCTGGAAGTGCTTGGAATCAGTGAAACACATTGGACGCAGGTTGGACAACAACGACTGTCTTCAGGGGAACTTCTGTTATACTCCGGTCATGAAGAAGAAAATGCCCCACATACACAAGGAGTTGCATTGATGCTGTCTAGAAAAGCACAAAATGCACTTATTGAATGGGAATCTCATGGACCGAGGATCATCAAAGCCTCCTTCAGAACAAAGAGAGAGGGCATTACAATGAACATCATCCAATGCTATGCGCCGACCAACGACTACGATGAAGACGCTAAAAACCAATTCTACGATAGGCTGCAGTCAATCTTCGAGAAGTGCCCAACCAAGGACCTGACCATTCTGATGGGAGATTTCAATGCAAAGGTTGGAAAGGACAACACTGGATACGAAGACGTCATGGGACAACATGGACTGGGAGAAAGGAACGAAAATGGTGAGAGATTTGCAAACCTATGTGCCTTCAATAAACTGGTCATAGGTGGCACCATATTCCCACACAAAAACATACACAAAGCCACTTGGATTTCACCGGATCACACTACACAAAATCAAATCGACCATGTCTGCATCAACAAAAAGTTCAGGAGGACGATGGAGGATGTGAGAACCAGAAGAGGAGCTGATATAGCATCCGATCACCATTTGCTGGTCGCCAAGATCAAACTAAAACTCAAGAAGCACTGGACAATGGCGCGGACAACATCACAAAAGTTTAACACGGCCTTTCTTCGAGATGCTGACAAACTCAACGAATTTAACATAGCCCTCAGCAACAGGTTCCAGGCCTTTCATAACCTACTCAATGAAGAGGGAACCACCATAGAGAGCAGCTGGAAAGGTATCAAGGAGGCAATCGTTTCAACATGTCAGGAGGTTCTGGGCCAAAAGAAGCACCATCACAAGGAATGGATCACTGTTGGTACACTGGATAAAATTGAAGCAAGGAGGAACAAGAAGGTAGCAATCAATATCAGCCGAACAAGAGCAGAAAAAGCCAAGGCACAAGCCGAATACACAGAGGCAAACAAGCAAGTGAAGAGGAGCATCAGGACCGACAAACGTAAATATGTGGAAGATTTAGCGATGACAGCGGAAAAGGCTGCAAGAGAGGGAAACATGAGACAACTGTATGATACAACAAAGAAACTTGCTGGAAATTACCGTCAACCAGAAAGACCAGTGAAAAACAAGGAAGGCAAAGTAATCAACGATATTGAAGAACAACGAAACAGGTGGGTAGAACACTTCAAGGAACTCTTGAATCGACCAGCTCCACTGAACCCACCCAACATCGAAGCAGCACCCACAGACCTCCCAATCGATATTGGCCCACCAACAATTGAAGAGATCAGCATGGCCATTAGACAAATCAAGAGTGGCAAAGCAGCGGGACCAGACAACATCCCGGCAGAGGCACTGAAAGCAAATGTAACAGCAACTGCCAAGATACTCCACATCCTCTTCGGTAAGATTTGGGACGAAGAACATGTACCAACAGACTGGAAAGCAGGACTTCTCATCAAGATACCAAAGAAAGGCGATCTCAGCAAGTGCGACAACTACAGGGGCATCACTCTCCTCTCAATACCAGGAAAAGTCTTCAACAGAGTATTGTTAAACAGGATGAAGGATTCCGTGGACGCTCAACTTCGAGATCAACAAGCTGGATTTCGTAAGGATAGATCGTGCACAGATCAAATCGCAACTCTACGTATCATTGTGGAACAATCAATCGAATGGAATTCATCACTGTACATCAACTTCATCGACTACGAGAAGGCATTTGATAGCGTGGACAGGACGACACTATGGAAGCTTCTTCGACACTACGGCGTGCCTGAGAAGATAGTCAAGATCATACGGAACTCCTATGATGGACTAAACTGCCAAATCGTCCACGGAGGACAACTCACCGACTCGTTCGAGGTAAAGACCGGTGTTAGGCAAGGTTGCCTACTCTCACCCTTTCTCTTTCTCCTGGTGATCGACTGGATTATGAAGACGTCAACATCTGGAGGAAAGCACGGGATACAGTGGACAGGCAGGATGCAGCTTGACGATTTAGACTTCGCGGATGATCTGGCTCTTCTATCACAAACGCAACAACAAATGCAGGAGATGACGACCAGTGTAGCAGCAGCCTCAGCAGCAGTAGGTCTCAATATAAACAAAGGGAAAAGCAAGACTCTCCGATACAATACAATATGCACCAATCCAATTACACTTGACGGAGAAGCTTTGGAGGATGTGGAAATCTTTACATATCTGGGCAGCATCATTGATGAACACGGTGGATCAGATGCAGATGTGAGGGCGAGGATCGGCAAAGCAAGAGCAGCATACCTACAGCTGAAAAACATTTGGAGCTCAAAACAATTGTCAACCAACACCAAGGTTAGAATTTTCAATACAAATGTGAAGACAGTTCTTCTGTATGGGGCAGAGACGTGGAGAACTACGAAAGCCAGTATCCAGAAGATACAAGTGTTTATTAACAGCTGTCTACGCAAGATACTTCGGATCCGATGGCCAGACACTATCAGCAACAAGTTACTGTGGGAGACAACAAACCAGATTCCAGCGGAGGAAGAAATCAGGAAGAAGCGCTGGAAGTGGATAGGACACACCTTGAGGAAATCACCCAATTGTGTCACAAGACAAGCCCTCACATGGAATCCTGAAGGTCGAAGGAGAAGAGGAAGACCAAAGAACACATTACGCCGAGAAAGAGACAGACATGAGAAGAATGAACAAGAACTGGAAAGAACTAGAAAAGAAGGCCCAGGACAGGGTGGGTTGGAGAAAGCTGGTCGGCGGCCTATGCTCCATTGGGAGTAACAGGCGAAAGTAAGTAAGTAAGATCTCTTTGAGCCACGTTGGTGGCTGGTGACACCTTCAAACAAACAATTTAAAACGCAGAATCTAGCAAATACGTACATTAGTTCATATGATGAAACGACATCGGCAGAACGATAAGCAGTCAACAAGTCTCAGACTAGCAGTAGTAGCAACGGTGATGAAAGGAAATATTAGGCACAGACAATAAGATTAAAAAATGAGCTCGCCCACCGAAGCGCGTAAAATAATTTCGGAATTTATTATCTAAGGGATGACAAACAGAAACTGCATCCAAACCGCTGGGACGCATTTCGATTCACCATACATTTTTGTTATGATAAACGAGCAGACCACATCCGTGCTTGAATGCAACAATATGGTTCAGTTTAACAGTCGGTGACTTCACAAACTAATGTTACGTTTCGGTCTAGCGGTCTCTAGATTCCTTCCAACCTGCTCTTGCGTCAACTAATATCTCTCATTGAGGAAGGCTGTGGGCAGGCATACGTAATACATGCTCAAACCCCGTTGATCAATGAAGACATAAAAATATAAACCTGTCACACTCAACTATCACCCTACATCTAACCTTAGTAATACTCAATCCGTAGTCTCAATGTATGCAAGCAATCTTTTGAAATGACCTATAGCCAAGCACCAGTAACCTAGGAATATCTTTTTTTAAAGACATAAAGTAGAACAGAACGAATTGCTGCAAGGTCAACTTGTCTTTTGTTTGGCAGACAGACATTTAATCTAAGCTACAAGTGATGGGGATTGGCGAAAAATCAAGCAGATTTTTTAAATTCATGTCAAGATGTCTTCGGACAACAGACCGGCAAGGCTAGTGAGGCTTGTAAATGGTAGTCAAAGCAACCAAGTGACCAAACGATTTGTCTTCAAAACTGTGAACACTATGCACAGATGTCTGCTACAACCTACATCAGAATGCTATTTTACCTGGAGTCACAGTAAGTCAGGAAAAGGTTGAAAGTATGCTAAACACTTTTATTCTCCAGACTTATCAGTATCCTCGGTACTGAGTATAGTTATCAACAGTCCTGATAGGATTATTTTGAACGTTCAATCCCTACCGCTGAAATGACTTGTAATCACTTGAATGGAAATAAATTTGTATCAAGTTTTATTTCACAACTCATATTGGTCATTTCATCGACTAACTGCCCATTACAAACGCACTAAACCATACACAGCTAAATAAATTAGGACTCAAAAACCCTTAATTTACAATTCATAGTGAAAAACATGTTTGTATTGAAGTGATTTCCGAAAATCACAGGAATATACAATTTAGATTCTTATTATCAGATTCAGACGCACACATTTTTATCCCGTCATTCAGTTTCTGATGTGGCTGAAAAACCTTTGACTCAAATGGTAGGAAATAACAATACAGAGTCTTCAAACCGACTGATACAACACAAGTCTCGTTAAAATCACGCCCCCAAATGCCCTGGTACAGCCGAGAGTGGAGAAAGTCGGCTCTCCCTCTCGAAATGCTCTCACATGGCCACACGTATATAGTCTGTCACAGCCCTCACACAAACAAAATGAGATTTGTGCGGTGCATATATATCTGGTGCCCCTTTGTACCAATATTTATGTTTAAATAATAATAATGTTAAAATCATATTTTTAATAACAAAACAAGCTTAATAAAACACAGGACAAGCGCGTTACTTTAGAGGATATACATATAGAAGGTTAGTGATAACAACCTACCTTAGTACCAGTTGTGTAACCCTGACCACGATCATATGAGGAGCCTTTATGTACATTACAATTCTGAGACTCAACGTTGACTGAACTGGGATATGCAACAGGACTGTCCATTTTTGTCAGGTGCCTGGAATTTAAGATAGTGGGTGAACATATTCGGCCATCGAAATGGACATCGCATTGTTTATATCTTCTTGAGATAGTGCTTGGGGAAAGCTGGTTAGTGGCCATCTGACTGTTTTCCGAAGGAACTGACACTTTGGATGACTCATAAATTGAACCATTAACAGGGGTTTTTACAGAGGTGCAGGATAAGGATTTAGGTGGCTGTTCGAGCAAACCCCCTATGGAAGCTCGGATAGCATCCACTAATTGATATAAGGTAGATTTTTCTGAAGTAAAAAGGAATAACAATTAGTGTTTACCCTCATTATTTACTCATGGTTTGAATTGTCAAGTATCTATGTACTTGGTTTATTGTGAATAAAAATACAAAACCAAAGTCCTGTGAAACCCATGCTGACGAAATGAATTAGGAGAACCTACACTTCCTTGGGAATTAAATTCAACTTCCGCATTATGTCAATAAGTAAAGCTATCTGCCTCCGTAATTAAATGAATGACATATTAGAAATAGGGAAACAAGCACATGGAATAAATGAGTTAAATTATGATTGATACCTGGTTTTTGGCCAGCATCGCGAACCGGGACCACTGTTGCTTTAGATTTGCAGTCCCTGGGACGCTGTAAGCTGAGGGTACCTGGTGAACAAAAGTTCATATTGGACTTCTGGGGAGAGAACTGTCTACTAGGTGGAAATTTTGTAGAGCTCTCATCTGACAATGGGGAACTATTTGGAGATATTTCCATATCATCTGTTGTGAAAGTCCTCGGTGGAAGATGATTTAGCTTCGCTTTCCTCAATGGATCGTACCGAAAATCATGAGCCACAGGACGGCTAACTAATCAGAAAGCCATGTTAGCACAAATAGCAACAAACCATGGGTTTTTCCGTCATTGTGGGAAATTCCTGTGATATGACCTACATCAGCGGTATGGCTACAAACAAATAAAAATAATATATTATTACTTGGACATATTAATGCTCAGATGTGATGAACTTGGACGCCGAACCTCCGCATTGACAGAATACTTTGTGCGTTTCAGTTCACTAGATAGAAGTGAACGTTCATCTTTAATTGCACTAGGTTCACTTTCGGATATACTATGTGATCTTTTCAGATTGTTTTCTAAAATAAGTGAGGCACATTTTGAGAGATACCTTCAGTGTGTTTACGATCACTGAGCAGCTTTAGTAGATCTCTCCTGTTCATTTCAGGTAAATCCCACTCCGGAGGCTTTTGCCATTGGGAAACCTCAGTCATACAGTTGTAAAAGTATATCTTGCCTTTGGAGCTTAACTGCTCTGACCAGTACCCACAAGTCCTGATTGCACTTTTCTGCCACTACACGTATATTCAAATGTAGGATACAAAAAAACTAACCTCGGGTTTCCCATGCACATTACGTTCTTTTTTTGTTTGGTGGTTAACAGAGTTAGATGAGCGGTTGGAATGATCCATGAAGACTAACAAAATAATGAAATCGTGATAAAGAAAGCTACCTTCCATGTGCTCTTTACTACTACAAGTATTTAACGTGTGGATAGCAAGTTACAAAGGAGAAGACTTCGGTCGATCCTGACAAGGCATATATACTACCTACGTTTAGGAAAAATACTAAGAGCCCGCCAAAACAGTTGTAATCGCGGCAAAAGAGTCGGTGAGCCATATTGTCAACCAGGCGAACATTTGCCTAAATAAAACAAATGCAAAATTTTAATAACTTTAATCTTATTGAGTTGTTTTATTTTTTTATCGTTTCCAATATCGTAGACAACTACTCTCATGGGTGTGGTGGTAGACCTAGTTGAAGCTTTAATTAGGGACATTCCGTATTTCATAATAATTAGTCTTCTGAGCACTCACCTCCATAATTAGAGACCGTGGTGGCAAGAAATCCTCGAAATAAATAGCACTGTAAGTCTTCGGTATTGATGATAACTTCATAAGTTCTACTGGACACATGCTAACTGGTGATCAGTTACGGATCCACATCGAGTCGCCATTGGGTAGGCCATGCTACGCAGCTTTCGCAATACCTAGTCAGTTTATATCATACACTTTTCGAAACATTAACTATCTTCCATATTTATCTTCGAACTCCTTCATCCCTGACTTTTAGTTTGACCGAGTTTGTATATTTTGATTATAAATGTATTACATACAACAGTGTTGTCAACCCCTGAATATCCCTGACATCTTTAGTCGTCGTCAACCGCTCCACAGAACTATTAACTTCAAAACTTCTTGACCTGAAAAAATGTCACCGATATTTCCATGGCATTCTCTTGAGGTTACTTGCTATTTAAATAAAAGGGGAATGGTTACTCTCAATCGACGAACCGAAGATAGATCATAATATTTGCAAACAGACGTGGATAATGATGAATATCTATAGTAGCTCTAACAGCTCTAATCGGAACAGAAGTTGATGGACTTCTTTTCGAACGGTCGGTAGGAAAGTTTTTCTTTTTTTTCTCAGAGGGTGGGTGCCAGAAATCAAAGGTGACCCATGCCTTCGTCGAACGCTTGGCAGCAAACTTCGGTTGCCCTTCAACCATCACTACAGGTCGTGGACACCAGTTCGAACGTGGACTTTCCCTTTTTTCTAACTACACTATTAGGAATCATGAGATTCCGAACGACCACCTACCGCCCACAAGTCAACAAATTGGTTCAACGATTTCACCGACAATTAAAAGCTTCACTCTCAGCTGTTAAAGCTTCACAGTGAACTGACGCTATTCCATTCGTTTTATTCGGTATTCACAATGCAGTGAAAGCCGTCATTACATACACTGTAACTCAACTCGTTTATGGAACGACACTTAGCCTTCCAGAAGAATTCGTGGATTATTTGTCTTCTTCACTGGACAGAGATCTAAACTCCTGAACGAGCAGGCCTACAAACGCAGTGAGTTCAGTTAAGCCTGTTTTCATCCGACCGCAACCAACTCATATTTTCGTTCAACCTACCGTACGACATTAGTACGCACGTTTTTGTTCGTCGCGACTCACTTCGATGACCTCTCAAAACAACACACGAAGAACCCTTCAAAGTCCTTCTGCGTGAATCTAAGTACTGTATAGTCGATAGGAACGGAACTAACGATGGCATCAGCATCGATCGTTTTAAAGCCGCGTATTTAGAAGAAAACCCTATCCACATCGATTTTCCTGTGGTGCAATGGATAGACACGAGTTTCCCAATTACATTACCTCATCCTGCAACCAACAATCACGACGAAACCTCGTTGATACCTGACAATCGACTTAAAACAACTCGTTGTGCAAGAAGAGTAAGATTTCCAGAACATTTAAACGACTATTGCACGTAAGATATGAGTTAATATTTTGCTTTATCTCGACTTTCCTTTGTATTGTATATAATAAAAAAATTAACATGCTTATACTTATATATCCATTCCAAGAAAACAAACGAAATTGCTTTTTGCTAATATGTGTATGTTTAATATTCTTCTTTAAAGAAAACCAAAAAATTCTTTAAAATTAGCTTTTTAGGCTAACATATGTGCATGAGTTCATTTACCTTTTTTCTCCCGATTTGTGTCTTTACGCGCTTACGAGTGTATTTTAACATGCACTTACATATTCTTTTTTTATTTTCTAGGACAGCTAGAAAAGACGATAAAAAACGATGAAGTTTACGATGAACCTAAATTTTTATTGTACTTTGTTTCCTTTTTACTACATTGTACATCACGGCCTCTTATAGTAAGGAAAGATGACCAGATGCTGCTAAACATAGTAAGCTATCAGAAGGGTGTTTACCAACGACAAACTTGTTGGGTTTAAACTTCTGGCTGGAGACGTCTTAGGGTCATTACTACCTCACTGGGGGGAAGTGGTCTGTAGCGGTAAACCAATCGCCGAAATCAATGGCTCCGTAAGTTTTCAACATTAGATGCTGACCACATTAGTTTTGATGGATTTACTTAGCTGAATGCGATCAGTCGTGCATCCGCATCAGATTACGAATGAGAACGACGTGTTCAACATCCCCTGGAATGGCTAGCTGGATTTGATCAGTCACTTCTCGATATATTGATAACCTATCAAATATATCTTCGAACCTCTTCGCTTCTGTCTTTTGATTTCGCTTGGTGGGTGCGATTCACTATAGAAGGTGTTTCTTGTTAAAATGTCAAACTCCAAACACCTGTGGCATATTCATTGTTATCGAAAACAGTTTACCGTTTGACCTACTTTATAAAGAGGCTGCGTGCTTTTAGGATTACTCAACATTTACTTCTACAATTTATCGATTCCTGAAAATACCTATTATTTTTATTGTTCTCCATTATGCTTTCTAGGGCTTTTGAGGTGTGTAGTGAATCTTTTGAGGTCACTAATAATACGGTTGTGGATGGACATCTTAAGTCTTGCAAACTCCTGGCAGATGTTATATTATCAGATGCCAACCATCCACTGCATTCATATCTTTCTCCTTGTATATCTTCTGGCAGAACGAAACGCACATACACTAAAATCCATACACACAAGCAAATCTATAAACGTTCTGTAATATCTTACTTAGCAGATATACTCTGTAACGAACAGGTTGTTAGAGTTAACCTGGTCAATAACCTGTATTTGTAAACATGTGTCAAATTCGATAAGTTGTACAGTCTCAGATATCTTTTCACCTTTTCTCATTTCTTTTTTTTGTTTTTCGTCAAGAAAAATTTGTTGAAATACCTGATGCTAATAATCCTATATTGTACCAAAATATGATATTGAATGGATCCACTATAATAATAATAAAAGTATAACTATGGAGAAGACTTCCGACTACTGTTCCAGTCAGTTTCTTAAGTTTCATACGACTTGTTTACTTACACGGAGATTTTCCCAACCTCAATATTACTTAACCGTGATAGAATTTAGTAATATTACTAATATGTATGAACGTCTGTCAAAAAATGTTTTTAATACGTGGGAAGTGATAATTATGCGAATTTTAGACGCGTAGCTAAGAGCGATTCGTTAAATATGAATGTATTCGTAAGAGGTATGCTCTAGACTAAATGTTATTTATATTCATATTCAACGGCTGATCGTGTATACAAGTTAGTTACAAGTATCAAGTTTCGCAAAAGTTAGTTACAAATATAGTGATTAAGAATTGTCGAAACCGACTAAGCCTATGTGCCATAAACATAGGTGGCAATAGCTTCACGCTACGGTACAGCAATACAATCATGGTGGTAGGCTCAATATACGAGAATCAAGTTGACGATGAAGGATTGTGTAAACACGTTCAACAACATCAAGAGGATTCGATAGCTTTTATGTCAATGAAGGTGTAAGACATGGTGAGCCGGACCTGGAAACGAACGAGTAGATGTTCACATGGATAGTTTCGGAGGGTTAGGCTATTTACTCACAAGTAATAAGGACAAGTTCGTTTCAGCCACGAAATGACATGAGCTGAGACTGCCAAGGCAAGGCCCATGTTGATTTGAGGGTAGAATACTGTGAGAGATGGTATTATGAGGTCAGACTACTGAAAAACCTATCTGTGAGCTGAACCGTCAGGTATGAGTTATCTTGTTCTAGTTAAACTAATTTTTAGTGTCGATAAAAAACTGATTATAGTAGCTTGTGCAGGTAGGCGTACTGTTGTGTGTCCTGCCTGTTCCTCGTAAATCGTCCTTTCTTAGTGCTTCTGATGCCAAACGGTATTCGGATTGATTTTCATCCAAACAGATTAGCAACATGTTACCTTGGTCATAGGTGGCACAATATTCCCACACAAAAACATACACAAAGCCACTTGGATTTCGCCGGATCACACTACACAGAACCAAATCGACCATATCTGCATCAGAAAAAGTTCAGGAGGACGATGGAGGATGTGAGAACCAGAAGAGGAGCTGATATAGCATCCGATCATCATTTGCTGGTCGCCAAGATGAAATTAAAACTCAAGAAGCACTGGACAACGGTGCGGACAACATCACAAAAGTTTAATACGGCTTTTCTTCGAGATGCTGACGAACTCAACAAATTCAAGATAGCCCTCAGCAACAGGTTCGAGGCCTTTCATGACCTACTCAATGGAGAGGGAACCAGCATAGAGAGCAGCTGGAAAGGTATCAAGGAGGCAATCGTTTCAACATGTCAGGAGGTTCTGGGCCAAAAGAAGCACCATCACAAGGAATGGATCACTGTTGGTACACTGGATAAGATTGAGGAAATGAGGAACAAGAAGGCAGCAATCATTATCGGCCGGACAAGTGCAGAAAAAGCCAAGGCACAAGCCGAAAACACAGAAGCAAATAAGCATGGCCATTAGACAAATCAAGATCGGCAAAACAGCGGACCAGACAACATCCCGGCAGAGGCATTGAAAGCAAATATAGCAGCAACTGCAAAGATACTCCACATCTTCTTCAGTAAGATTTGGAATGAAGAGCAAGTACCGACAGACTGGAAAGAAGAACACCTGATAAAAATACCAAAGAAAGGCGATCTCAGCAGGTGTGAGAACTACAGAGGCATCACTCTCCTCTCAATACCAGGAAAAGTCTTCAACAGAGTATTGTTGAACAGGATGAAGGACTCCATAGACGCCCAACTTCGAGATCAACAGGTTGGATTTCGTAAGGATAGATCGTGTGCAGACCATATCACATATCATTGTGGAACAATCAATCGAATGGAATTCATCACTTTACATCAACTTCATTGACTACGAGAAGGCATTTGATAGCGTGGACAGGACGACACTATGGAGGCTTCTTCGACACTACGGCGTGCCTGAAAAGATAGTCAGTATCATACGGAACTCCTATGATGGACTAAACTGCCAAATCGTCCACGGAGGACAACTCACCGACTCGTTCGAGGTAAAGACCGGTGTTAGGCAAGGTTGCCTACTCTCACCCTTTCTCTTTCTCCTGGTGATCGACTGGATCATGAAGACGTCAACATCTGGAGGAAAGCACGGGATACAGTGGACAGGCAGGATGCAACTTGACGATCTAGACTTCGCGGATGATCTGGCTATTCTGTCACAAACGCAACAACAAATGCAGGAGAAAACGACCAGTGTAGCAGCAGCCTCAGCAACAGTAGGTCTCAATATAAACAAAGGGAAAAGCAAGACTCACCGATACAACACAACATGCACTAATCAAATTACACTTGACGTAGAAGCTTTGGAGGATGTGGAGACCTTTATATATCTGGGCAGCATCTTTGATGAACACGGTGGTTCAGATGCAGATGTGAGGGCGAGGATCGGCAAAGCAAGAGCAGCATACTTACAACTGAAAGCCATTTGAAGCTCAAAACAATTGTCAACCAACACCAAGGTTAGAATTTTCAATACAAATGTCAAGACAGTTCTATTGTATGGGGCGGAGACGTGGAGAACTACGAAAGCCATTATCCAGAAGATAAAAGTGTTTATTAACAGCTGTCTACGCAAGATACTTCGGATCCGATGGCCAGACACTATCAGCAACAAGTTACTGTGGGAGACAACAAACCAGATTCCAGCGGAGGAAGAAATCAGGAGGAAGCGCTGGAAGTGGATTGGGTACACTTTGAGGAAATCACCCAACTGCGTCACAAGACAAGCCCTCACATGGAATCCTGAAGGTCGAAGGAGAAGAGGAAGACCAAAAAACATATTACGCCGAGAAATAAAGACAGACGTGAGAAGAATGAACAAAAGCTGGATAGAACTAGAAAAGAAGGCCCATGACAGAGTGGGTTGGAGAAAGCTGGTCGGCGGCCTATGCTCCATTGGGAGTAACAGGCGTAAGTAAGTAAGTAAGTAAGTAAGTATAATGACCATGTCTGCAAGGCTGAGGCACGCCATCCGATTGAATGAAAGTTTCCATGTCCATCATTGCTGACCTGCTCTAAGTGTTATAATTTGAACTTACATCTTTTCAGTAATTATATACTCCGCCTCAAATATCTTGTGATTAGGAAACAATGTCACTGTAAGTATCCATCTGAATATACTGTCATAATGAAGAAAATTATATATAGAACGCAACATTTTGGTGAAACTTTTAAACTGATGCAGTAGTACATGTTGTCGCAACGAAACGGGTACGTATAAGGCGAATACTTGAATGTTTTTTATTTCCACAAACAGTTACCTGTCAACGTTACTGGTATCCCCCCATGAAACTACGAAGACGAAAATAAAAATTGGCAAAACTTTATTGATGCATCATTACTGTTGGTATAGGAAAAGCAACATTTGATGCAGAAAAATCAGTTTACAATTTGGATATATAGTAACGTTGAAAATACTACAAAAAAGATCTTATAGTAAATAATTCCTGTTATTTTTCCACATCTTGTTACATTCCGATCCATATTTTCTATCGTGAAGAATGCCACACAAAGACTAGTGTTAGGGAAACTACAGTCTTATCTACTTATTGATAATTACTAAGTAAAAATTGGCTTCGCTGAATGTTGTACACACTGCTTGATTCGCCTGAGTAATGAAATTTTTGTGCTATTATGGAAGGTATGAGTGTTATCTGTCTTCCATCGACTGCAATGTCTAAGAATATGATGAACTATACAGTTTATATTTTGAAATTGATCGAGCTTACCTGTAACAGTTAATCTACTTATGTATGCCAGTAGCATATGACTGCACGAACAACGGCATGTCACAATTTATCCAAGATCCAGTGTACATTTGTCTGCAATTCTTTTTGCTTCCAGGAAAACAGATCAAAACACTCCCGACCAGAATTATCCGTTTTGATTTATTCAACATATTTTCCTCAAATTTATAAGACATTTAATCAGAAATATATGAATCATTAAGGCAAACCATATGTGGTACAATAACATGAGAAATCCGATAATAGATTGATTGACTAGAAACTTTCGTCTCACAATGATTCTTAGTTTGACTTACTTCTAGACTGCTATATTGCTCTATACTGTTTTTCGAGATAATGTATAAAGATAAGCGATTATTGAAAGCGCTCAACTTAATACGATAGGAATTACAAAGTTAAGCATTAGTTGTAGCAAAATGTACAGTAGTATTACAAGCTGAACGAATGTGTCCATTCTTACTACATTTAAAACATTTAGCATTACAGAACATACGTACATTACATGTGTGACACTTGCCACGTAACAAACATTTACCAAACGTGTGATCATTTTCGTAACCCGATTATAAACTCCTCAATGAATCGTCATCTGCATAATCTTGATTACGCATGATAAAGTGAAAATACGGCCTAGGTGGAATGAATAGAATGGTCTGTCCAGAAACTGCACCGAATGGTTGGGGGCCTGTTCGAGTTAGATGGGAATTGTGTGACGAACCAGCTAACTTCGAGGTCACACCTCGCGGTCAGCACCTAAGATAGATTACCCCTTCGACGTAACGAGGTACTATGGATGCTTTGAAGACCGTACAACACAAAGGACGATATAACAGAAATATATTAGTTCAAGTAGGTACAAGCGAAGGTGTGACCACCACCGCATGGGCCAGTCCATGATATACGTATGACTGATGCGCGTTGGTTGTCCTTGACCATGAAGGGGATCGATTATCTGTTCGATATGCTGTGACCCAACTGCCAGCTGGTTTGGCTAGCGCTCAGTGACATTTCACTGGCCCTACAAGCCGTAGTATGCAGCAAAGTATTTGTGAGCGACAACCAATGGATCATGTTATGTGTGTCCACAAGCCGGAACGGAAACTTATAGGTCATGTCTTTTAAACGAGGATTTTACAAGCATTAGTGATAACTGAACAAATTGTAAAAACTGATGAAAAACGCAAGTAATAACTCAACTTGCGCGCTATTTAAAAAGGACAGTGGTATTTTTCCTCGTTGAGTAAATTCTATTGTTTTGATCGTTATTAACGTATCAAGACTACTGTTTTTATACTTTGATTGAATTTCTTTCAGTTAAAGTATTCTATTAGAGTATCATCTTTGGTATCCTAAATAGTTTTATCGTCGGTACTCCAGAGTACCTTTTTTTCCATTGTGTCTGTTAGTACTTTGGTCCTAACTGTTTATAGTTTTTTTTTCTACTTATAGTCAACACTCACTTTCGCATCCTAAAATGACTGGAAGATGCAACAAAAGCATTTGCCACCGCCCAGGATGTCGATATCCTGTTGATAGCGGCATGCAGTGCGATGAGTGCAAAGGTTGGTACCACGATGTTTGCACGAATCTAACACCTGCAGCGTTCAAGCGGTTTAGTAAAAATGGGTGTGTATGGCTATGTCAACAGTGCTGTTTGGATGCAAATAGCCTGTTAACCGAGGCCATTTCAATAGTAAATGCCGCAAAAAAGTATCTCGGCAAGCGCGGTCGGGATACATCAGTCAGAACTCAATCTGTCGACACGCAGATTGACACAAGGCAGGCCCATGTGAGTCCAAAAACTGCCGACCCACACCCTACTAAGGAGGAAGAACATCCTCCAAAGACGACTGTTACAACCAGAAACTCGCGCAAAAAAGTCTCTTCTGTCCCTCGTATCAAAAATGGTACCCAGAAGGGAACTTCCGGAAGCCGAAACCGAAAGGCTCGATCGGTTTCCAGCGCGAAAGATGACCCAATCTCCCAAGTCGTCCTGACTCTTCCGGAATCCCACAGTTCGCCTGACGCGAATGTGATTACCACTCCAAAGAACGTTGGCGATTGGGTACGGGTCGTAAGAAAAAAACGCCAAAATGACGTAAAAAGAAATCATACCCCCACCAAAAGGGTCGACAAGCCGAGGTCTGATCACAGCGACAGATCAGTCATTCTCCATAGAGTCAAGGAGAGTGACAACTTAGAGCCGAAAGCTCGTTTTGAGCATGACATTGTGTTGATAAAACAACTACTCAACCAAGTTATGCCCAAAAACATCCCCGGAGTCACCTTGCTAAAGGTGTATAGACTAGGAAATCTAGCGCATCTGAAACCAAATCAGTCTAGACTACTCAAAGTCGTTTTCAAATCCCCAAACGAACGCGACTTAATCTTAGAAAATGGACACAAATTAAAGGGTTCAGGAGTTTTTCTCCGTAAGGACTTACCGTTGGCGGACCGTGTTAAAAGACGGGAAGCCGAAAAGGAATTACAGCTCAGATTAGACGCTGGCGAAAAAGACCTGAAAATTGTAAATTTTCGGGTTGTGAGGCTTCGACAGAGGATGATGCCGAAGCCACTCTGGGTGAAGCACGAGGCCACCTAAATAGGCTTCGGATCTGTTATACCAACGCCCGGAGCTTACTAAATAAGCTACCGGAACTAGGTGTACAGATTGACTCAACTAGGCCAGACATAATCGCAGTCACAGAAACATGGCTGACGCCGTCTATAGATAGTAGGGAACTTGATTTCGAGGGTTTTACATTGGTAAGGGCCGATAGAATACAAACGCGTAAAGGAGGGGGAGTAGCTCTATTCATTAGGAATGCTATTCCATTCACCATTATCGACAGTGTATCCCATGAGAGTGGGACGTATGAATTAGTTTGCTGCCGCCTGAAATGCAGGGGACAAGAGTTACTACTTAGTTTGATCTATCGCAGTCCAAGCTGTGAGGCAAACGAGGTCCTGCTAAGCAGTCTCAACACTTTATCACGAAGTGACCGATGTCTAATCCTAGGGGACTTTAATGCACCCATGGTGGACTGGGGAAATCTGCGGACTGAATCGTCAGCAAACTCCTTCGAACAGGAACTAAATGATGCGATAATCACATGTGCTCTAGTGCAACACGTGAAGGAAGCAACTAGGTACGACCCGGGTTCTGCATCATCCTTACTAGATCTTATATTGACTCATTATGAGGATGATGTTGCAAACCTGGATTACATGCCACCCCTAGGCAAAAGTGATCATGCAGTTTTAAGCTTTGACTTCCATATAACTGTCGATCACGAGTACGCTTCAGCTCAATCCAGACCTAACGTCTGGAAAGCAAACATAGCAGACATCATGAAATCAGCATCATTAGTAGATTGGAAATTAGATCCAGAGTCATCAATCGAAACGGCTTGGGACGTATTCCGGAATTTATACTTAAAAGTTACCACCCCCCACATCCCTTGGACTACACCTAAGAGACCGAGAAACTCCCCACCGTGGTTCAGTAGGGAGGTTCGCATCCTTCTCCGTAAAAGAAGGAAAATGTGGGACAGATTTAGGTTACTGTGGACTGACGAGGCGAAATCTCAGTATCAAAAGGCTCGAAATACCTGTGCCTCGACCCTCCGTAAGGCCAGAAAGCTGTACGAAGAGAAAATCGTAAGGGAATCCATAGAATGCCCTAAACGCCTGTATTCGTATATAAACCAAAGGACAAAAAGAAGAAGAAATGTTCCTTCACTATGGGGAGACAGTACTGCCACATCACTAGTGGAGGATGACTTTGGCAAAGCCCAAGTATTCTCTAAATACTTTAGCGATGTATACACCATAGAAACACCCTTCTCACCAGTCCATGAAAATCCACCCACACAAGCACTGGACAGCGTAACCATTAAAGAACTCGATGTCTTTGGTCTGCTAGTTAAGCTTGACATAGGTAAATCCACTGGACCCGATGAACTGCATCCTAGGTTATTAAAGGAATTAGCTAAGTTTGTTGCGAACCCTTTAAGTGTATGTTTTAATCTATCCGTAACCCAGGGTCGTCCACCAAAAGACTGGAAGAACGCCATAGTAAGTCCAGTCTTCAAGACAGGTACAAAACATAAACCTGAGAATTACCGACCAATTAGCCTAACTAGTGTGGTTGTTAAAATCTTAGAAAAGATTATTCGGAAGGAACTGTTAAAGTATCTCGATGAAAACCGGATCCTCTCCGAAAAGCAGCATGGTTTTAGAACCGGTTACTCTTGTCTCACTAACTTATTAGTCGCTCGTGAAAGCTGGTGCGCTCTTAAGGACCAAAAGTTACCTATAGACGTAGCTTACATCGATTTCATCAAAGCTTTCGACAAAGTTCCGCATAACCGGCTGTTATATAAGCTAAGGAATGTCGGGATTGGAGGCAATCTATTGATGTGGATAAAAGACTTCCTAGTTGGGCGTCAACAAGGAGTAAGGGTGAACTCCAAGTTGTCTAGCTGGGAAACTGTGCTTAGTGGAGTCCCCCAAGGTACAGTTTTGGGGCCAGTGTTATTCCTCCTGTACGTAAATGATCTCCCTCGTCTACTATCGTCATCGGTCTTACTCTATGCTGATGATGTCAAGATATGGAGAGCGATACAAAGCAAGGGCGATAGCTTAGAACTTCAAAATGACCTGGAGAGATTATCTGAATGGTCCCAAACCTGGCAATTGCCGATAAACACTTCCAAGTGTATTGTGATGCATATTGGCCATCAGGGTACAGATACATACACGATGAATAACACTGAGTTACCTATTGTTCAGGCACACAACGACTTAGGCGTCATCGTCAGTCAAGACTTAAAGACTACTGCACACTGCCGTGCAATAGCCGCCAAAGGTTTTAGATCTTTATGGTCCATACGCAGGGCTTTTAGGCATCTTGACGCTAAAACGTTTTTGACTTTGTATACAGTGTTCGTACGCCCTAAACTTGAGTACTGTATACAAGCAGCTAACCCCTGCCTAAAAAAAGACAGTGAACTCTTGGAAAGGGTTCAGAGAACAGCAACTAGGCTGATTCCCGAAATAGCGAAGCTCCCGTATGGTAATAGACTGACCAAGCTAAACCTATTCCCGCTGTCATATAGAAGAATCAGAGGTGACTTGATTATAGTTTTCAAATTGCTAAATGACAAATTTGCACCTGATATGCCCTCATTTTTCTTGTCTTCCAAAACAGAAAATCTACGAGGACACTCCAAAAAAGTTCACAAGCCCGTCGACTCCTTCAAAAGAAAGTTGGATCAGCTGAGAGACCATCATTGCCAGGACTAACACAGGCCATCAAGCCTCCTGTCCTTTCCAAACTGAAACTGAAACTGAAACTGAATAACAAAAATAGCTACAAAAATATTTTTGGCTTATCTTCAAAGACTAAGTGATGGAATAACAGTATTATAAATGGTCCAAATGCGCAGATACTGGGATATTAAGACTACATACAATGAAGCGAACAAGTTCCTGCCATTCAAACAAAATCTTCCCGCCGTCACTTGAACACTCAAGATCTTATCGTCAAAAGTGAGGTGATTTTAAACGGGTGAGGACTGTAAGGTACGTCCATGTCTTCAGTCTTCAGTAATAAGGATAGTAGGTTGATGAACCTGTGTTAATCCTGACAGATTTCCTTCCAGTGAAGGTCCAGCTTCTTTTTGGAAATGTTCACTGATGGTGCTGATACCACTTGTTCTGGTAAAGCGTTCCAGTCATTGACCACTCGATGAGAAAAACGGGACCCCACCTTTAGTTTATTAGATCGCGGTTTCAGAACCTTCTTGCTATGACCCCGGAGATTATTAGTGCTGAAGGGAGCAAAAAGGTAAGACATATTAACACCCAGATCATAATTAAAGATACGAAATGCCAGTATAAGGTCACCTCGCGTCCTACGATAAGATAAGGGGAAAAGATTTAGACGTTTTAAACGCTCATCGTAAGGGAGTTTGGAAAGACCCTCTACTAATTTTGTCCCTACACGCTGGACACGCTCAAGAGATTTAGTATCCTTTATCAGACAAGGGCTAGCTGCTTGGATACAGTATTCTAAGTGTGGCCTTACATAGGTGGGATATAAAATTCGAAACATATCCTCGTCAAAGCATTTAAATGCTCTGCGAAGCGACCATAGCGCGCGATAGCCTTTGGAAGCAACCTCATTGCAGTGCGTAGTAGTTTTTAAGTCGTGACTTATAATTACTCCTAAGTCTTTATGCGCATGAACGCGTGGCAGAGATGTACCATTATTGGTATAGTGGTAACTAATATCGTGCCCGATGTGAATGAACACGCTCTTCCTGGAATTAACTTCCAGGCCTCAATCATGAGCCCACCTAACTAATTCGTCTAAATCTGCTTGTAGATAACAACGATCAGTCTCATTTCTTATTGTTCTCCAGATTTTAACATCATCCGCAAACAATAACGTCGACGACTTAAGTAATAAAGGTAGTTCATTAATATACAGAAGGAAAAGTAAAGGGCCCAAGATGGTGCCTTGGGGTACACCACTTCTGACCGGTTTCCATTCGGATAGAGTTCCATTGACTCTCACTCTCTGTCTGCGGTCACATAAGAAGCTTCCTATTCATTCCTGTATAGCACCTGTTATACCAAAGCTCGAGAGCTTTTGCATAAGACCTAAGTGTGAAACCTTATCAAACGCTTTGCTAAAATCTATAAATATCACGTCGACAGACTGGCCGTTGTCTAGGGCAGCTGTCCAATCCTCTCTCGCAATGAGTAAGTTAGTCAAGCATGAATGCTTGTTACGAAACCCATGTTGCTCGGGAGTTAACAGATTGTACGAATCTATGTGGCTCAGTAGCTTAGCTCGAATTAATTTTTCAAGTAACTTAACTACTATACTGGTCAGGCTAACAGGCCGGTAGTTAGATAAGATCCGTCTCTGACCATCCTTAAATATAGGACTAACTATGGCGTCTTTCCAGTCTCTAGGTAGTTGAGCCTGTGAAAGGGACATGTTGAAGAGCATCGTGAGCGGTCTTGAGATAATGTCCGCAAGCGACGACAGCAAACGTGGGTGTAACTCATCGGGGCCCGGTATCTTACAAGGTTTTAGGTTAGTTATCAAAGGAAGAACTATATCCTCTGTCACGTGCAAAGGTCCTATGGCTGGTATCTCATTGTCAACGGGACAAGTAGTTGTAACACTACACGTAGAGTAGACTTCACTGAAATAGTTTGCAAATAACCCCGCTTTCACTAGATCAGATTCGGCCAATAAAGCTGAATTTTCGCTTAACAGTAATGAGGGGATACCATAACTACGTTTCGTCCGCCTTTTAACATACGAAAACAGTCGCTTCGGACAGGTACGGCTATCGTATGCCAACTGTCGTTCGTAAGCCGTGCGGGATTTACATATATTCCGGATTTTTTTATATTCGCACTTAAATGATGCCTGACCTGTTGACAAGAATAAGTCCCAGAAGTGTTTCCTACGCTTCAACAGCTTCCGGGTTTCCTTATTAATCCATGGAGGGCAATATGATAACTTACGTGCTGACCATGGGATAAACGGTTGAGTTACGGATTCGAACGTAGACTTAAACCTATTCCATGCATCATCAATCGATCCATCAGCATCGACCGACCAGTCAATTGAGATAGCATAGTCCCTGATTGCCGGAATATTAGCTCTCCAGATATTAGGACGGGGTGGAGCTGATGCAAATTCTATACCATGTATCCGGAACTTAAAGGAAAGTACGACATGGTCACTATTCATCAGTGGGGGAAGATGTTGAATGTCAACGATATCTTCACAGTGGTGTGTGAGGACAAGGTCTATCAATGACGGATTATGTTCCAAGTCTATATGCGTCGGCTTAACGATACATTGTACAAGTGAACATTGAATAATTGATGACAGAAGGACGCTATCAAAACCCCCACCTGGAGCTGTGAGCTCTATCCAGTTTATATGAGGTGCATTGAAGTCTCCAACGATGAGACAACATTCTGCTTTACTCCAAGAACAGACGTGTTTTAGGATAAAGTCGTCAGCGAGACAACACGGACTACGATATATTCCTCCTATCGTCACTAACCCGTTTCTAGACCTAATTGTACAACATACTACCTCACACGTACCACTTACATGCGCCTCCGATATGATCGAGTTAATGCGGAAGTGGTCCCTAATATATAATATTATGCCTCCTCCCTTGCGACTTCTAACTCTATCACTTCTGACACAGATGTAGCCTGAAATGACTGGAGAACAGTCTATATCTACAGTGAGCCAAGTTTCGGTGATAACAATTATATCCGGATTTAAGTCGTCTACCATCAAACTTAGTTCAGACATCTTATTCCGAAGACTACGAGCGTTCGTATAACACCCATTTAGGGTGTTTTTGGAGACATGCGTTCTACCCACACAGGTCTCGGAAGCATTGGCTTCCAAGACCTGACTACCCGAAAACCCTTAATCGTAAGGTTCGCTTCACCGTTTAGCCTTCGAGTTTTTAACTCTGTTAGGGCATTCTTCCACTTGATCCGATCCTCAAGTGGCCAGTCAGGTCGAATACGAATGTTTGAGTCACGAGTTTTGCGTGAGTTATTTAGTAATACGTCCCTTTCCTCAAAATTACCGAGTACTAATTTGAGGATCCTTCTCTGTTGGGTTTCACCTCCAACATACTTACCAAGTCTGATGACTTTCGATATATGTACCCCTGGGACCTCCTCTGGCAGTATATTTCTGATGAGAGATCCGACTAACTTCAGGTCGTGGGCATGTCTCTTAGCGGGATCGGTGTCTTTCGATTCTGCCAAGTTCCAGATGATTACACTAGGCACCTGTTTAACTGCCTTAAAAGTCGTGTTCACGGCCTTTGACCGTGATGTCAGATCCTGCCGGTTAGCTACCGGCTTCTTGCTATTATCTTTCTTTATCACAGTCAGTCAGTCAGTCAGCTACAACGTAGGACCAGGCACATATATGCATCGGTCCAAGTTGCCATACCTCTTTAGCACAACAAGATGAACACCGGATTCATAGAAGTAATTAATTTAGTGGTGGTAGTATATAAGGAAAGGTTGTATATAAGGATATAGTACAGGAAGGAAGAGAGATATGAAGCAATTTTAATCTCAAGGTTTAAGGGAAGATAAAGAGTGTATACACCTACGCCATTGTGATCGATTCTGAGCCATGTCACCTAGAGTCTCCAACCATTTATTACGATAGTCACGCGGACCCCAACCAGGTAGTCTGCATCTGCCAACATGGCTCAGGCTAGAAGTTAGTGACTTCAAGCACTGATGCCATGTTTTGGTTTGGCCGCCCCTAACTCTCTTCCAACCGTCCCCAATACTAGTCATCATAGCGCGTCGTGGTAATCGGTGTTCAGGCATACGTAACACATGGCCCAACCATCTCAGTCGATGAAGATTTATCACCTCATCAACTGATTTACCATCGTTACCTAATACCCTGCGTCTAACCTCACTATTACTTACTCGGTGGTCCCAGCAGATGCGAGCAATATTTCTAAGGCATCTGTGGTCAAATACTAGTAACCTACGAGTATCTTCTACTCTTAATGGCCATGTTTCACAGCCGTAAAGTAGAACAGAACGAACTGCTGCGCAGTATACTCGTCCCTTAATTGATAGACGGATATCTCGTCTTCGCCATAGGTGACGTAAGTTGGCAAAAGCCAAACGAGCTTTTTGAATCCGTGCTGAGATTTCGTCAGACACCAACCCATTAGGGCTGATCAGACTTCCAAGGTAAGTGAAGTTGTTCACGCGTTCGACTACTTCACTCCCTATCCTTAGTTCAGGTGTTGACGTAGGTCAGTCCTGGAGTAACAATTTACATTTGGATGGGGAGAAACGCATCCCAAACATCCTGGCATTATTACTCAGTTCCAACAGAAGACTCTGCATTTTGTCAGTGTCTTCACCAAACAGGACTATGTCATCTGCGTATTCTAAGTCGCTTAGTGGTTCCCCTGGTAGGAGATCAATTCCTGTAAACTCAGTCGACGAGAGTGTCATTTGCAGCAACAGGTCTATAATGAAGTTAAACAAAAAGGGGGATAGTGGACAGCCTTGACGGACACCACTTGAGGTTGTAAAATCATATGACAGTTCGCCATAAGCTCTCACCCGACTGATAGTATTCGAGTAAAGAGCCTTCACAAGGTTTATGTACTTCTCAGGTACACCTTTCAATGACAGACACTGCCACAGAACCTCTCGGTCTACAGAGTCAAATGCTGCTTTCAAGTCAAGAAAAACTATCATTGTCGGACGCCGATAAGCATGTCTGTGCTCTAAAACTTGACGAATGGTGAATATGTGGTCGATACAGCCACGACCAGGTCTGAAGCCAGCCTGATTTTCTCGTGTTTGCAGTTCACGAGTTTTAGTTAGGCGCCTGATAATTATTGAGGCTAGTATTTTAGATACTATGTTAGTCAGACTAATCCCTCTATGGTTATCACAGGATGATTTTGACCCCTTTTTATATATTGGGACAATCAGTGATTGTGACCAGTCGGATGGGATTACATCCGTCTCCCAGATTTTAGCCAGAATATTAGTCAACCTAGTCGCTAAAATTGGACCACCATATTTAAAGACCTCTGGGGCCAATCCATCAGGACCAGCTGTTCTTCCTCGTTTCAGATTACTTATAGCCTTTTGAACTTCAAGTAGGGTCGGGGGGCCTACTTCAATGTTCCATTCAGGTTTTCTAGGAATAGTGGGTAGTTGTGCAGTAGCTGAAGGCCAGCTAAACTGCTCCTTAAAGTGTTCCGCCCATCGTTCTAAACGTTTGGGTAGAGAGCAGATAAGGGTTCCATCTTTTTCCGAGATCGTCTCACTTACACTTGACTTCTTAATTCCAGTTTCTTTTATTAGTCTGAATAGTTGCCTGGTGTTGCCTACAGCCGCTGCCTTTTCCATCTCTTTTGCTTTCGTTGCCCACCACTGCTCACGATTGTTCCTTAGACTTTTAGTTAACCTAGATCTAATTTGTTTGCGATCTTCGTCATGTTCAGAGCCTGATGGGATGAGTTTACGCGAATCCATCAGTGAAATAGACTTAGAAGAAATCCACTGGTTTTTTTGGAGCCCTATGGTTTAAATGACTAATAGATGTTACTGCTGTTTCCACAGCTGTTCGTATGCCTTTCCAAGCAGCATCTGGGTCAGTCTCGTTTACAGAACTGCCTAGATGTGAACTCAGTTGTCTCTGGAATTCGCATTTGGCTTTCTCGTCCTCCAGTTAAATCCTAATGGGTCTTCTTAGTTTACTTTTCCTGCGTCCATTGAGGCGCAGACAAATGCGTGCTCGTATTAAAGCGTGATCAGAGTCTAAACAAGTATTCCAATACGAGCGACAATCTTCTATTGAGCCTCTCCAACGATGACTGATGACAATATGGTCTATTTGAGTCCATCGTTGGTTTGGTGCAGGTGGTCGCCATGTTAGACGATGTCTCTCCTTATGTTTAAAATTAGTGCTTGCCAAAAATAAACGATTGTCTGAGCATAGTTGCAACAGACGATCACCATTATCGGTTAGTTGAGCCGGAATACTAAAACACCCACCTAAATGTCTTTCTGTTTGATTTAAGCTGCCTACCTGGGCATTAAAGTCACCCGCTACGACTACTATGTCTGAGCGGTTAGGTTTCTGAAGAAGCTCAGAGAGCTTTCTGTAAAAGTCATCTTTCACCTCATCATGGCTGCAGTCAGTGGGAGCGTAGGCAGAAACGACGAAAAGGCAACGACGTGTGTCCCTATCCTTCCGAGTTCTTACGGAGCCATTTAGCCGGACAGCACACAGGCGACTGTTAACGGGGATCCATTCTAATAGTGCCTGTTCTGCCCTTGTACTTAGTGCTATACCTACACCTGCAAGTCCACGAGAACTAGCCAACGGGTCGCCAGATACACGGAGGGTGTATTTCGTTGGCTGTCCATTTTGGCGAGGTGAGGTCAAGTGAATGACCACACTAGGATCCTGTATGCGTGTTTCGGAGACACAGCATACATCAATGGTACGCGACTCTAAGGTTTTAGCTAAGGAGGCCTGTTGACCGATTTGACTTAAAGTACGTACGTTGAAGGCTCCAATGTGTAGTTTGGAGCGAGGTTTTAGTAGACCTGGGATAGCGTTTCGCGCACTAGAATCGTTGGCCATGGTGACACTTGAGGAGGAAACCGAGAGAGGAAGTTTTGTGTTGAAAGTCAAGGTAGTAGGAATTGAAGAAGGAGATTGATTATGAATACAGTGGTCTTGAGTGTTGTTAGAGGTATGAGGGCAGTTATCACTTCCCGGTTGCCCACACCGTGGAAGGATTCTTCTAGAGGTACCTGAAAAGGAAATTGGGTTAGAAGTGGTCTTAATGACCTGAGAGCGTGACCGCAGTGCCCAAGGGACATCTGCTTGAGGTCGGTCACACACGACCTTTTTGTGGGTAGTTTTTGTGTTAGCTCCGTTCTTCAAAAAAAACCTTACCGCCGGAGACGGATATCCGTGGGATAAGGCGAGGTGTGCATTTTTAGGGTCGACCTTTTCTAACCCCACCCCTCCTTGTGGGAAGGCAGCATCGCTGTCATGCTGGTTGTCTGAAGGAAACACCTTACTGCTTTCACACCTCTGTACAGTCAGCAGTACGACTTCGCCTTCGGACCTTGGGTTTGCTGCTTTTAGTCTCACCGCTCTTCAACCGATCTGTCTGGCATGGTAGGACCTCGAGGAACGATTGTTCCAGCCAGCATAGCTCGATTGGATCATCACGATAGGCAAGCCCGACCACCACGTCAAGGTAGCAGCAACGGTCGGGCCATGAAGTCCAACTTGTAGTTCGAAAGAACTCTCCGCATGATCCACATACAACTTTTTGTCTTCCTCTCGAATAAATTCTGATTTAGGGTCCTTGAAACGAGCAAGTGAGTCAAGTGAGTTACTCCCAACAACATTTGGTGAAGTTAGACTATTTCCATCCACAACAGTATTAAATATTTCCTTACACTTGGACTTGAGCGGAATTGCCTGATGCTCAGGACGTGAGTCCAACGATGACTTACCAACTATACGCGCGCTTTCTTTGGGTATTTTTCCGTCTCTTTTGCGTTTCCGCGTAATCCATTTACCACTATTCTCAGCATCCAGATTGGAACTATTCTGGACGATAGTGGTTCTAACCGGGTCCTCAGTCGCTGCTAAAGCGACTGGTCCCTCAGTACTAAATGGCATGGCTTTCACTGGTTGTACCGGAGTACAAATTTTTGCTTCATGTTGCGAAATTGGGTGTCTGGTACCTGCCATGGCAGCATTTACGACACTGATACAATCTTCATTATCAGTATCCATGTTGCCGGCACGGCCTACTTCGACCTTTTTAGCTAACGCTAGAAGGCTGATGGCTTCCTGAATGAGTAATGTCTTGCTTGAGCAACAAAACATACAGAGCCAATGAGAATTTGGTTTCGAGCACCTTTTATAGGCAACAGGGCTTAAGCGGGTGCACATTTTATAAAACCACTTCTTACAATCGTCACACTGCATCCCTTCTTCCACGGGGAATAAGCAATATGGCTGTCCACACTTGTGTACAGAGCCGACCATCTTAGAATAAAGCAAAATGATAGGCAAGGTAGATATGTAAGATAAATCACAACCTTATCAAATAAACAAGCCTCAGTCGACCAAGAATGCTTTGATGCAGTAAATACACAAAAGCAGGATCAAAACACACAAATACAATGTCACGTTAACTGAAATAAATTCAATTAAAGTGTAAACGGTAGTTTTGATACGTAATTTACGATCAAAACAGTGAATTAAACTCAACGTGAAACAATACCACTGTCCTTTTAAATAGCGCGCTGATGTGATCATTACGCTGGGATATCAAGGGAAGTTCTAACGTACCCAAAACAAAATTGGATGACGTGTTAAACTAATATTTATAGGAGTAACCCAGGTCACTCGGCTTCCCGCCATTTCCAAGCTAAGACAAGGACTTTAACGGGTTTCAAAAAGACGTGGAAAGACATGATCTTTTGTCAAAGGAACAACATGGTTTTCGAAAAGGTCTATCATGTTTGACAAATCTTCTCATTGCAAGAGAAGATTGGGCTGAGGCAAAAGATCGCAATATTCCTGTAGATGTCATTTTCATAGATCTAAGTAAAGCCTTTGATAAGATTTCCCATTCTGGTCTTAAATTGAAACTAGAAAGTTTTGAAATTCATTATGCAGTCATAGACTGGCTAAGTGACTTTCTTCATGAAAGGAGACAACGGGTAAGAGTAAATGGGGCTCTCTCATCGTGGGAACCAGTAAAAAGTGGCGTCCCCCAAGGCACGATTTTAGGTCCTCTCCTCTTTTTACTTTATATAAATGAATTACAAGCTATAGCTAAGTCATCCGTCCTACTATTCGCCGATGACATTAAGATTTGGAGACCCATATATAGTATGTCAGACAGAATAGTTTTACAGGAAGATCTTAACTCACTAGTTGCATGGATGAATGGGTGGTCACTAGAAGTAAACCCTAATAAAAGTGTTGTGATGCAATTAAATAACTACGATGATTCGTATCACTACAAAATATGTGGACTAGTGTTGCCCAAAGTAAGAAACTATAAAGATTAAGGAGTCATACTAAGTAATGATCTCAAAACAACCAGTCACTGTAAGGCTGCTGCTGCAAAAGGCTATAGGGCATTATGGTCTATTCGTAGATCTTTCCGGTATCTGGATGGGGAAATGTTTAGATTATTATACCCAACTTTCGTACGGCCACATTTGGAATATGGGATTCAAGCAGCGAGTCCTTGTTTCAAATTTGAGGCGGATATGTTGGAACGAGTCCAACGCCGCGGGACAAAAATGGTAAAAAGCTTATCTAGCCTATCTTATGAAGACAGACTGAGACACCTCAACTTATTTCCGTTATCTTACCGGCGAATACGGGGTGATCTAATATTGGCATATCGTATTCTTGAACGATGACCTTGGTACTAACATGTCCTATCTTTTCCTCCCGTCTAGGGCTGAGCATTTGAGAGGACATTCAAAGAAAGTCCAAAAACCGAGATCAAACCGTCTACGTCTGGAGTTTCGTTTCTCGCACCGAGTAGTGAATTACTGGAATTCTCTACCAGAACACGTAATATCAGCACCTTCTGTTGATATATTCAAGACGAGATTGGACCTCCACAGTGTAACAAACTGCAAGGATTAAAATAGGTCACTAGACCTCCTATCCTTATTACTGAAGACTGATATCATGAAGGAATAGTGTGAGTATTAATCGTCAGCGTATGTGGCGGTGGGAACCATCAGCGTTGACTCTTGTCTGTAGAATGGCAGTATGTAAATCCCTACGGCTCACGGTGAGATGAAGACTACACTTAGAGTGTTACGTATGTCCTAATCAAACACCAGTGTATGTCTCCGGGATACCCATCCCGTCTTCAAGAGAAACTAGGGGAACGAACGATATACTTGTATCATCCTGATTAGTGGTGGTGCAAAAATTTTGTAATTTAAAAGCCTAGAACGACTGACTAAATGAAGACCTAAAACTTTGTGCCTTTTGCATTTTTCGGTAGGACTAAACTATGCTGCCGAACCAATCAGAAGCTTTCGCGAGTTTTCAAGGTTACGGCGCTAAGTTCGGTACCTGATGCTTACGTACGATCGGTTTACAGCAGATTTTAGGAAAGACGTGATAATTCAGCGTCTACAAGAGAAGTGTTCATTAGATTTTGGCGCGAAATTCAATTATCCATTTGGATGAATAGAGTCTTGGCATAATAGCTGATGTCAGTTCGTGATGAAAACCCTAAGTACAATTCCTGGCCTTAACCGTGAACTTTCAATCATAATTTGAATTCTTCACACAGGTTTATACCCTCATTTGGTCTTAGTTACTATTTTGAAACTCAGGGTCACTCTAGCGTCGCTCAAAGGTTGTCCATAACTTATAGTCTCACCCATAACCCTAAACCTTAACTCTAACCCTAAACCGTAAACCATGCCAATGCACTAACATTATTGAAGCTATGTGGTCAATCTAAAAGAATTTTTGAGACCTTACCATGGTTTCAGATGTCGACTACTATGGAGCCATATGGATGTGTTCCTGTACCGAATGCACTATGGTTTTAAAACTTCTGAACCTATATCTGACCTTGAGAAGTAAAGGACGTTTTTCCACTTTAATTCTTTGGTTTTGTATAGTAAATTTTTACTGTACACTAACTGTATTCTGATTGGCTAATATTTCTCAAGGTCATTTAAGAGTCGTTCAAAGGTCGACAGTATAGTTTAGTCCTACCCATTTTTCCGATAAAAAACTATACCTAGGAAACACCTTGTAATGCTTAATGTAGTTCACAAAACCTTGCATCTAATTCTCAAATCTTTTTCGGTCACTGTAGTCTTCATGTCGCTGCCTCTATTAGTTCTATTAGTAAGTTAAAAGTTTCTACTCATCTGATAAATTTATGTCGACAGTGGCACTAGGATCACCAGCGATTATATTGGAATAGAACTAGCGCTGACAACAGAATATCCAGTAATTTTATTTATAGTGCATTGAGTCCAAGATTGCATTATACTGGTCTAATCTGAATTGTATTGAAATGAATGCAAACTGTCCAATGTCAGCGCGTCTCAAATATTTATACATCAATATAATAGTTGAATGTGATTAACAGATAGAAAGATATGCAACCAAATAAAGGAAAACTAGAGAGATCCATATGTAGGACATTTGAATCAATAATAATAATGATAATCGGTAACGACTCGGAAAGATAGGGAAACTGGTCGTTGCCCCTTCGTCGTCTCTGCCTACTCTCCCACTGACTGCAGCTCAGATGATGTAAAAGATGAGTTTTACAGAAAGCTTTCCGAACTTCTCCGAAAAGCTAGGTGCTCTGATGTAGTAATAGTGACTGGTGACTTTAATGCTCAAGTAGATAAGCTAAGCGAAAAGGATAGATACCTGGGTGGGTCTTATGGTGTCGTGGCTAAAAGCGACTGTCTGTTGCAGATGTGTTCAGATAACCGCCTATTTCTCGCAAATACTAATTTTAAGCATAAGAAAAACATCTTTTGACATGGCGACCCCGAGTTCATTCCAACGTTAGACCCAACTAGATCACATCGCTATCAGCCACCGATGGAGGGGCTCGATAGAAGACTGTCGCTCATTCTGGAGCACATGTTTAGACTCAGATCATGCTCTAGTGCGAGCACGTATCTGTCTGCGTCTTACTGGACGTAGGAAAGACACTGCAGGGAAGCCTCTAAGGGTTCTACTTAATGATAGGCAAGCTAAGAATATATTTCAGGAACAACTGGAAATACAGTTAGACAGACATGTAAGTTGTGCCCACCCCGAAGCAGCGTGGAATGACATCCGTAAAGCTGTGGAAACAGCAGTGATATCTGCTAGTAAAGTAAACCATAAGGTTAGGGAGAAACAATGGATCTCGGCAGCGTCTACCGCACTGATAGATGCTCGTAAACTCATCCCACCTGGCTCTGAACATAACGAAGAGCAGAGTCAGTTTAAGGGCAGGCTAATAAGAAGCCTACGTAATGATCGTGAACAGTGGTGGGTAGCGAAAGCAAGAGAGATGGAAAAGGCAGCGGCAATAGGTAACAGCAGACAGCCATTCAGACTTGTTAAAGAAACCAGTATTAGGAACCCAACCAGCAGCGAAACCATCTCAGATAAAGATGGACATATCATTCATTATAAATCCAGGAGATTGGATCGATGGGCAGAACACTTTAGGGATCAGTTCAACTGGCCTTCAGCCACACTTCAGTTACCCATGATCCCCAGTCGTCCTGAATGTCAAATTGATGTAAGTCCTCCAACTCTACGAGGTTGTAAAAGCTATAGGAAATTTGAAGCGAGGGAGAGCAGCAGACCCTAACAGCTTTACTCCTGAGATTTTAAGGATGATGGTCCAGTACTAGCAGCGGGATTGACTGAGATCTTAGGTAGAATCTGGGAACTGGACGTAGTTCCATCTGACTGGTTCCAATCACTAATTGTGCCAGTCTATAAGAAAGTACAAAAGTCCTCCTGTAACAATCAGAGGAATCAGTTTGACTAATTTTGTGTCTAAAATATTAGCTTCAATAATACTTGGACGCCTAACCAAAGCTTGTAAAGAGCAGACTAGAAAAAACCAGGCTGATTTTCGACCTGGACGTGGTTGTATAGACCAGATATTCACCCTACGTCAGGTCCTAGAACACAGACACACATTCAGACGTCCCATAATAGTAGTATTTCTCGACCTTAAGGCGGCATTTGACTCTGTTGATCGTGAGGTTCTATGGCAGTGTTTGTCACTGAAAGGAGTACCAAAGAAATACATTTACCTTATAGAGGCTCTCTACTCGAACACAACTGGTTAAGTTAGAGCTTATGGCGAACTGTCATCAGAATTGATTACCTCAAGCGGTGTTCGTCTTGGCTGTCCACTATCCATTCTTGCTTAACCTTGTCGCTGACGTGCTATTAGAAATAACGCTTTCATCATCTCAATCCCCAGGAGTTGAACTTTTACTGGGAGACTCACTTGTTGACTTAGAATACGCCGATGACATAGTTCTATTTGGTGAAGACGCTGACAAAATGCAGTCATCTGACCACTATAAGCAACTATGCAGGCATGTTCGGGATGCGATTCTCTCCCTCGAAATGCAAAATGTTACTTCAGGATTGGGTTGCATCGGCACCTGAACTAATGATAGGGAGAGAAGTAGTTGAGCGGGTTGACCACTTCACTTATCTTGAGAGTGTCTCATCAGCCCTTGTGGTCTGGTATTTGACGAAATCTCAGCATGGGTACAGAGGGCTCGTCTGACTTTCGCCAACTAGCCTCACTTATGGGGTAGGCGAGATGTCCGTCTAGCAACAAAAGGACGGGTTTACTGCGCAGCAGTTCATTCCGTAGTACTGTATAGCAGTGAAACATGGCCGGTAAGAGTAGAGGATATTCACAGGCTACTAGTATTCGATAATAGGTACCTTCGAACCATCGCTCGTATATCCTGGAACCACCGAGTAAGTAATGTAGTTGTTAGGAAACGGGTACTAGGTAAGGATGGCAAATCGATTGATGAAGTAGTGAAACTTCACCAGTTGAGATGGCTGGAACACGTGTTACGTATGCCCAACCACTGACTGCCCCGACGTGCAATGTTTCATGGTGTAGGAGTAGGTTGGAAGAAAGTTAGGGGCGGTCAGACCAAAAGTGGCACAAATACATGGAGACACTGACAAGTGGACTGAACCATGTTGGTAGGTGTAGACTACCTGGTTGGGATTCGCGAGATGATAGCGACCGATGGTTAGAGACCTTGAATGATATGGTTCAAAATCGTTTGCAATAGAGAAGGCGCATCCACTCTTTGTGCTCTGCCAAATTCTAATCTTTCTTACTTCTCTTTACAAATTTATTTCACTGGATTGTACTCCTTGAATAACATCTTCAAACCATAATCTTTCGGATTACTGCTTATACTCTTACTACTTCTACCACTATGGGATTTGAATCGACAACTGCATCTCTGTGTTTTTATGTGGTATGGCAACTCGAACTGATGTACGTACGTACTAAGTTCTACGTTGTTGCTGACTGACTGATATTTGAATCAATCAGACAACTGGGTACAAGTTAGCCGAGAGAGTTGGATTAATGCATTTGACAGTCACATACTCATTCTAAAACGAGTATACAGTTATGTTGATTTAACAAGTCTGATTTTTATGATCCTGTTTCTGTGTTGTTGACTGATGTCCTCCTGTTTTTCTTTCTTGAGTCTTGTTTAGATTACTGTTCTTAACATTGATGTTTCTGGGGGCCCAAGACCCTTTAGGATGTTGATGTGGTTGTCTCTTCCATTAGATCTTGTAAGACTTGTTACTGAAATCTGTCTTGAATTCTCTGGAGTCATAATGTTCTCATCGTATAAAAGTTTTTCGTGCTTTTCTGGACGGTGTTATCGCAACCCCTTGTGTGTGTGAAGTGTGTCATTTCCTCCTTTATGACCAGGATATAAAACACCTCTGCCGGAATTTAACTTTTCTGTCCAAATTGTATCTAATGGTCTTCACTTATTTGAAGCAGAGCTAGGTTGTATCTCATAGTCTCCTTAGCTATTTGAATGGTCCGGTTTTATACATTGTCCTGACATTTTGTATGCTTGCATTAATTTTTGCTCTTGTTGTCAGAAGGAGTATTACCTTCGTGATTTCTGAAAAATCTTGGTTTTCACCATGAAGCATCATAACTTTCCTAAATGTGGACCCTTCAACTCTCATGTCTAAGTTTAAGAGGCTGGAATGATTTGTTCCGGTTGGTACTTTTTTTTACCAAGGTTTCATTTTACGGGATGGAGTCGCTAACTTCATACCCAAGCCTTTTTTATCCAGAGTTTAGACCAGCAGTAACCCAAAAAATGCTTTAGGCTGTTACCACCAAGTATGGTAGAAATAAATTTTAAAAATGAGTGATTTGAAAATAAATCGATATACAGATGCAAGGTTTTTAGATATAAAATGAACATATCTTTATTACTCTGACTATTGTAAAACCATGTTGTGATAGGCAAGCTCGATTATTACGTCAAACTAACTGCTACTGTCAAGATGGAACCATTCAACAACACTTATTACGAAATGTAAGATATAGGTGGTAGAGCAATTATAAGTCCTCGTGTAATATAATTACGTGTTACACATACTCGGCTGCTGATTAGCTTGTTACGTTAAACTAGTTAGCGAAAGTGAGGATTTTAAAGCTGAACTTAGCAACACGTAGGCATTGCACTTATCTATGAAATCACTGAGTTAGTCTAAGATTATGTATGATTACACAGTCTTCGGGATTAGGATCCGTAAGATAACTGTTATGTTGGTGCGTTAATGGCATAGTGTAAATCAGTTAATTCTGTGAAAATGCATACGTTTTTGTGTTCAACTAAATTTGTAACACAGTATTAAGTAGTAACTGTCATCACTTATTCCCTTTCAGTTCTCCACCACTGTCAACATGGTTATTTTAACTCACCTTTTCGTACAAATTCTTGACACGTGAATGTAACTACTGAATTATGATTCTCACCGTTTATGTTATTCCTAATTTTTAGAGATTTGCAGATCTAAGGGTTCTGTCCAATTATAACAAATGAACTTCAGTTTTCAATTCCTTGACACTACAGCCAACCCTACTGTAAATACTATATATGGAACTATATTTTCGGTCTGTAAATTTCATATTATGATTTTCTACTTAGATACCATGGACCAGTGAACTGTGGTTAATTTCACTAATTGGATTTCATTTTCTCACAACCATGTGTGTAATTGCCTTCCGCAAATATACAAATTTGTTGCTGTGTATTTTGCTTATTTCCCGTAAGGTTTTATGTATAGTTGTTCATAACTTAGTTGGCACTGTTTGGTGTTCACACTGGATTAATGAATTCGCTGCTAATAACTGGAAGTAACAACCATTTGCAAGTCTTTTAACCTTTCTAGCTTGTTCGCTACTGAGCAATATTTTGATAGTTATGGATATTTCATTTCTTGTATTTGGAACATTCCTGTTATTTTAAACAGTCTACTAATTGTTGTAAGTTCGCTTATTCCTATTTACTTTTCAAATTAGCTACTCCTTGTTTTACAGATCAACAGTTTAATAATTCAATCTAAACGGTTGCAAGTTGCTAACGAAAAGCGATTAAAAACAGATTAAAAACCCTTATTGATTTTTAATTAAATTTCTATGTTTGTAACCGATTGCTGTTTTTTTGGCACACCAAGTCAATTTGTAAGTTGACTTAGCCAATTGTTACATCAAATTACATATAATACAAATCCATTCGCTGAGATTTTATAAATTTATTCTACTTATTTAATATCTTACATCAACTCGGCGCCCAAATACTGTGAAACTATTCACTCTAATTTAGACGAAAGTTCTTATAAATTAAACATAAGTAGACTGAAAAAGAAGCGGCTGGCATAAAATAGATGGCACAGATTTATGAAACCACATACAGCTGTATTTTATATTTGTGATCTTAAGGGTAATATAAAAGTGATTGAAGACTGCACTGGCGTGGTTGAAAACGAACTCAACGTATACACGTACCCCACAAGTACTTTCAGACATTTCGCGTCACTTTAACCTATTCATTTTTAGATTATTAAACTGCGACGTTATCTAGTTTATTAATTTTCTACATGTGAAGTTAAGATGTACACCATCTTAAATCGCTGCGTTTTCTTGTGAAATTCATGAACAATAGTCGCTTCTGAAGTAGTCTGTGCTCTCACATAGCGTGGCTCCGAAAGGCGCAGTAATTTAGCACTTTGATTTTCTCGTATATCATATCAAGATAGGTGCTAAGTTTTTATGAATTCATTAATGGAAAAACATTGTGCAAAATCCCCTTGGATCTTCGCAGATGCTTATATACACAACGCGTAAGAAATCAGCTGTAAAGCAACGATTACTTGCAGCTGTATATATTAGAGTGTGTAGAATTTCTGGGTATTTAATACGCAGCTAGTGAAGCAAGATCATGGTAGTACACACTCTAACTTTGTTCTAATTACTATGATTTTCCACCATCCTGCAGAATATAACAACTAATAAGTGGGATATACTCATCAAGAATCGGTCAGGTACACTCTAAAGAACCACACTTAGTGCACTTTAAGTGTACACTACACGCTTTGTGAAATTCCATCGTACGGCCGAGGTTGGGAAAGTTCGTTCTTTCGACATGCTCTCACATGAACACGCGTATACAGCCACTCAGGAAAGTCCTACTCACTACCTTCTCGTGGCGGGGGGTGCTTTTCATGAAATCGAATGTCCGGCTATTTAACCGCGTTAGCAGATATGGGGAATCCACCTAGGAGAGAGTTGTAAAATCCTGGTTGCAAACCAATGGTGCACATGGCATCCAGAATCCTAAGGGGACAAATGGCGTATAGATCAATGATTGATCACCGACTACCATGGGACTGCATCTTCTGGCGTTGCTCCACTGCCTTATGGACCAGACCTTTAGGTCGAAGGATCCGAGTGTGGCCCCTAAGAAAACCACCTGCCTCCGTTTGGGCAGTATTGCAGCCCACACACTAATCAAGTGACTTGTGTGGTGCATATGTATTCGGTGCCCCTTCGTACCAATATTTTAAAATAAATAAATCAGCAAATCATTAAAACGTTATAGTAGTTGTGTGGCAGCATAGAACACTTACTACTACCACTAATTTTAATAGCCGTGATGATAAACTACACACGTTCATTCTGGTAGAAAAGTAAAGGTTAGAATCAATTAGCAGCTAAAAAAATCATTCCGGTCATCAAAGAGGTGGTCCTACCACAGTAAACACCAATACAAACGGTTTGATTAGTATCTTGGATGGGTAGAAACAACTTATATGTTTCGATTAAATAATGTAATTTACTTTATAAAGTTCTTTCTAGAAACCTACTTCAATCGTATAATCTCTAATGCCTCAGAAGATAACGTTCAACAAAACTCGTCTGGGCTAGTAAACTCTATCAGCATAAAAAGGACAAGGTTTCATTTGCAACAATGATAGAAATAATATTGGGAAATGACATGATTATTTTGAGGCTTTATATTTCAAAAGTAGGAAAATATTCACAGAATAAATTTAATGAGATTTGGTGAAAAAAAATCAGTTCTTTAAACCAAGTTTTCGTTTTTCTTTCTCCTTTTTTCTATGGACTTCCAGTTGACGATTACGCCACTCGCTTTTCTTCAGTTTGATTGGACGATTACCAACATATTTACCTAGAGTAGCCAAAAAAACAGGTTTCAGAAACCATCATGTTGACAGTACGCCTGTATCAGAAAAAAAACGATGTTGCTTCAAACTTTCATATGGTTGCAAGTTTCTAACAATTAATACTGTGATTTGCCCACAGAGACGCACTACAAGAATTTTGTTGTTTTAGTATTGTAAATATCGCAAGCAATCAGTCGAAAAGATTTTTACGACATAAGGTCCCATACTGTCTGAGAATTGAAGCTAAACCGAAGTCTACATGCGCGTTTCGTTCAGAGGTGTACCTCAGTCATCAAAAGCAGTATAAAATAGCATAGAAACTGTAAAATACATTGACTCACAGTTCCCGCTCAAATAAAATGGATATTTAGAAGAAACTGTACATAACTAAAGTACAATGTACAGAGCCTGGGTTTTTTCATTCAAAAGATCACTAGGAGAAAATGGTACGCATCTTGACAACTATAACCCAATTGCTACGAAGTGGTACGGGAAATATATATTTATTTGATTAAAGTTCCCTTTCATTGCAAATTTTTCAAACGTGATAGCACATTTGCCGCTATAGATTGCGCATCTAACTATAAGGCGATTATGTTAACTTAACAGATCGGAGTGTTTTTCGAGAGTATCCTGCAAACAAAGAGTATACGCCGTTTCTACTCGTGAAGACTTTTTAATCTGATACTTTGAAAACTCTACATATATTGTTTATTCTTTAGATGCAGTAATTTGTATGGTTATGTACTAATGTCGTCTGGAGGTTATGCGCCACAGATCTTACGTTACTTATGACTGATTGAATTCGTGTAGTGACAAATAATGTGAATTCCTTCATTTACTTTCGTATAGGTTATATTTCACAAACGTAGCCAATACTCTTTCCAGTTTTTTACTACGATTATCACTTTCCGTGATTCCTATCGAAAATAAAATTGGAGATTGATAAGTTGGTTTTGATGAAAGCGCATTAAAAGTTTGGTTACTCTAATTAAAATCAAATAAGCAATGCAGTTTTGGGATAGAAGCCTGATTTGCTTTCTATCACTATTAGTGTTACGAGACTGGCTGAAATAGATCTTTTGTCTAAATATCGGGAATCATATTATTCTGCGATGATCTTATTCTACTTTTTTTACGTATGTTTCTATAAGATGTAGCAATAGGAACCGGTATTTGTGTGTGACGTATCATCTTTCCAAGTCACGTCCGTTCTGAGTAACATCCAAATAAGCTGTATTTACTGAGTTGATAAGAGAAAAACACCGCTTGTGAGATAACGATAATAGCTGTAGAAAGCATCTCTCTGCTATTAAATATACAAAATACAAACCACAAGTTTATCATACACATGGTGAAAATCATGTGGTTTTCTACTGATGCAGAGTTCGGCAATGCATATCAATAATAAAGAGGTTTTTCGAGATGTTATCATACATCTGTGGTGTGGTCTACTTGTATCCATATAAGTAGTATATGGTGATAGTCACACATAGAATGTATTTTGACAGAAGATCGATAAGGAAAGAACAAAAATGAAGCGCAATCGGTACGAAAATGGATGAACAATGAAATAAGAGAAGAGGAACTGATATTTACAGA
Organism: Schistosoma rodhaini; assembly: GCA_944470415.2. NCBI lineage: Eukaryota > Metazoa > Platyhelminthes > Trematoda > Strigeidida > Schistosomatidae > Schistosoma > Schistosoma rodhaini. Next base: position 14,634,783 of record OX104036.1, on the reverse strand, counting down.
AGGAATAGTGAAAATTGAGACAATTGGTTACTATTTTGCAAATTAACTGTTTACTGTATGGTTATCAGAATTTAGTGAGATGGTCTGTAATTTGTGCTTAACTACATTGAATTGTCCCCAACTCGTGTTCTGTTTACTACACATCTACTAAAGAAAACAAGCAAAGTATGTTCCACCATTGAAGTTATTTTTGCGATTTAGCATCTATTAATTGGTACGGGACTGCAAGCACAATCTGTCGTTTTATTTGATCGATCAAGATAAGTGTTCAGAGAGAACAGACAATTTGTATATAGCTTAGTGAGAATAGATTATAACTTACCATTCATTTCTCGCATGGCGCGAGTGAAATCTCCAGGATCAGAAAAGCTAACGAAACCATAACCACGAGATTTACTGGTACGTTTGTCTCGAACAACTTTTGCTTTTTGAAAAGAAGGGTAGCGGTTAAACGCTCGTGCTAGAGTGTCATCTGTTACTTCATTTCCCAAATCCCCACAAAATAATCGGAAGTCATCTGGAAGCCAAATGAAAAAAAATTTATGCGTTAGAGGACAGTTGTCCTACAAATTGCTAGTTTTCTTTATCTTTTCAGCTAGGTAGTGGGTTTTAAGCCCATTTGTTTATCTTTTTAGTCTTTCAAAGCATATATAGGTTTGCCATATTAGGACAAAAAAACTAGTCTGATTGTTTTAAAATCACAACTGTGTATTTAATATCTCATTTTACATACACTGACGTTCTGAAATACTTCAATTCGTATTATTATTTTTACTTTTACTAAAAAAGACGATCGTTGGTAGTAGCATAAATTGGATTTTTTTTTACCAAACCTTAACTAATAGCAGTATCAAGTTCCATATACGCACTCATTCTTTTTCACATTGTGAGCATCTTGATGTTTGTACTAACTAATGATTTCTTTGTACTTGATTGCGCGCTGATTATGAATTCCAAATATAATATGTTCATTTGTTTTCATCTAGTTGTACCTGCCTTAAATTGCACTATTTCGGAAATTCTTAGCACAATAATTCGAATACTTCCAATCACCATAGAACTATTCACATTATTGATATCTTATTGACTCTTTTTTCTATTCAGTAAAATCAACATCTGAACATTAATGGATAAAACATCAGTGTAGATTTAGTTGCAGGATGCTATACATTCTTTTAATCGCTGAGATTATTTCCAGTATAATTTTAACGAATAATATCCTCCATAAACTCGGTACTCCATTTTTGTAAAACTATTGGTTAAAATATTGACGAATATTTACATTTAATATAAGTTTCATCAGAGTTAGTCAAACAACTAATAAATTAAACTTTTTGATAGGCTTATACGATCTACTGTGAGATTATATGAAATAGTCGTAGCTTACGTGGATGATCTGAGTAGATTTTCGCTCTTTGAACTGAAGGGTTTAATCATGCAGCTTTCGTTGTTCTTCTAAACAACATTAGCAGCACAAACTTCAGGTAAAAGTGCAGCATTCGAATTTTTTCACATATGACCAACAACTTGTCCTGCCGACGTCGATCGGTTATTGTTGTCACTGTCTGCATCTTCATTTTAATTGCCTCTCCCTTCTTGGTCTATGATTTTTTCAACAAGTTGATTAATTGAATCGATTTCGATGTGTTTGTTGATTTATCTGAGTGTCAAGCATCTAAAAATTTTGTGGTGTTCTTAGTATTTCCTTTACCCAAGATTTTTCCCTTTTCTCACTCGAATGTATGTTCACAATTGTCCATATAAATTGATATGAGCAAATACATAACACGACGTTCGACCGTTCGTGCAGGCAAAAGCTAGGACGGCATTAACCTTGTACAATGTTGTGTTTACCGCGGTTAGAGCAGTCTATTATGTGGATGATGTCATTTTATCCTTTGGTTTGCCTAAGACTGGCTGAAGTGATGTTGCTGGTTTATGTGGTACACTTATTTCACATAGCTTCAATGATCTTGTTGTAGTTTTTAACATATCCCTTATATTTGGTAAGACGATACGTTTGTTAGTCTCTGTATTTAATTTCGCTTTTACTGATGAATTAGACTGATATCATTTGATGAGGCTTTGTGGGTGTTCGTTCTTTCGAAGGATATTCATTAGATATTTTCCTTTATTTGTCCGTGCTGCAGGTGTGCTGCTATATGTTTTCGCCCTTTTGAATAACCCTTGTACGCAATTGATTTTGTGAGTTCTTGGGTGGTTCCTGCTGTAGTTGACAACCTGAGTCTCCAGTTTTCTTGTGTGGGTTCTGGTGACCAACCAAATACTAAGAACACCACAAAATGTTTAGAAGCTTGACACTCAGATAAATCAACAAACACATCGAAATCGATTCAATTAATCAACTTGTTGAAAAAATCATAGACCAAGAAGGGAGAGGCAATTAAAATGAAGATGCAGACAGTGACAACAATAACCGATCGACGTCGGCAGGACAAGTTGTTGGTCATATGTGAAAAAATTCGAATGCTGCACTTTTACCTGAAGTTTGTGCTGCTAATGTTGTTTAAAAGAACAACGAAAGCTGCATGATTAAACCATTCAGCTTAGAGAATGACATTTAGGCAAAAACATTCTACTGGTTTTGCATAATTCGAAGAATACATTATCACTAAAGATTTACATGGTTACCGTCTCATAAATATTCCAACAGAAAAAGTTGTTCATGCCATCACACTGAATGTAATCACTGCTGGCCAAAACTGCCTATCAGAGTATAACTCTACATTTTGTTGACTGTTTGCCCTAAAATACTTAACTTTTCACTTGTAACTTTACATTGCTTACCTACAGCCCATGCATTATGTTTGACTTACATTAATCCAATTTTATGGCAACACGGACTGACGTACGAAGTTTTACGTTGTAACTGAATGACTGACTGAATCCAATTGTATCTTGAGTAAATAAGCCACTCTGTTACATAAGACTAGTTATTATCTAAATACATCATGAAGATGAAACTATTTAGTAAATGTCTTGCTACAAACACTCCTGTTTGTATAAATTGGGCTGATGAGTACAGAAAGATAAAATGCATACACTACATGTTAAGTAAATAAGATAAGCACCACTTACTTGGATCCCATTCAACCAAAGTCGGGTCTTCCCAAATGGCTCCAGCAGCTGTGCGAATATACTTTTTCTTTTTATAGACCTGATCATTTGTAGTTGTACTGGTAGAACGATAAATTGTAGGTGGTACTGGTGGTAGCACTGTTGTTTGTGTTACTTTGTTCGCTTCCGCATCTGTATTGAGATCGTTTACCTTTGATTTTTTACTCGTTTGTGTAACAACTGGTGTCAGCGGAGGTTTAGTGATACTTGCTAAAACCTTTTCTGAGAAATGTTAAATATGAGATATAAACATATACCAATGAACAACAGTAGAATGTAACTATGAAAACGTCAATGGAGTAACGTAAATTACTTGTCCATAGCATAATTATTCTACTTGTCCCATGGAAGGGTATGTTAGATTTTAGTCGTTTGTCAAAAAATGTAACTTTACAATTAATATTACTACAGGTTTGAGGAGGTAATTGTAGTATGAAAATAGGATACTCTTCTTGAAATCGAAAATTAGCAAATAAATTAAACTTCTCCTCGGGCAGCATTTCGTGAAAATCCCGCTGATAAGATGAACAAAGTAGTTTACAGCAACGACCGTTTTAAGAGTTAGGCCATGATATTGGAGTATAACATAAAAAAATTGGCAGTGACGTTAACCTGTTCAACCATTGTCGATACTCGACAGACTCGCTTATTAACTGTAAGACAGATAGTCTTCAGATGCACGTATGCATTAGAGTCGGGCATGATTATGACCTAATAGATTAGAAGACTAAAAATGATCTGATAAGTGTGACGTCTGTTGGTAGGAAATTTTCTGCAATGTGAGTAGGGTCTGGATCTGGTCTTTGTTTATGTTACAGATAAGGTGTTACTCCGAGTGAAAAAAGATGGGTACCTTTTTTAGATGAAATGCAATTCAATATATTTTGATTGAGATTAAATCAGAGATCAAAAACAGTTATACAATTGGATAAGAAATATTTGCTTAGGGTACCTTATTTTCCACTTAGCCATGGGAATATAAGATGAAAGCTTCTATCAGTAGCTGCAAAGAATCATTAGCTAATCAAAATGTTATGACGGGATGAAAGATCAAAATTAGATTGATTTACTCATTGTGATATTTATTCAACATTAGTTCCGTTTAATTCAATTTGATGATCACTCAGTATAGTATTTGTTTCATTTTATCCTACAACCTTTTATTCTGTATACGATGCGACATTCTTGTGTGAATCATCTTGATTATTAATCGAAAATGGGTGTACAAACCAATATATAAATGTATTTCCGATTAGATGGATTGCGACTGCTTGTGGAAAATATTTCCCAACTTCGGGCTTGGACTTCTTACTCTAGTTAGCGAGGCTGGGACACTTAGGAATACCTAGCTTGTTGGACTTTGGTCAGGCTCTTTCTTCCGTTTTCAGATCAGGGAACTTGTAATCGCCTCAAACATAACACAAAATGAGTCAGGTAACCACGTAGGGAAAAACCCCATGACACATACTACATTTAATTGTTAATAACATTAATATATACGCTTATCTTTTAGTCTAGTACTTAATTGTACAGTAGTAAATTTTAACCTGGTGATGAACTTTCATTTTAATAATGCCAAGAAACAATATTAAATGAGTTTGTTTAAAAATTCAAAAAGTCTCATTTTATTGTGAGAGCTAAACATAAAATTATCAGTTATTATATTTTAGACAACTCTCATGATTAATACTAACTTGACTTCATAAAATTGTTTAGATGGCGGGAAAGTATAACATTGTATGTCGTAAGCACCAGTTTCAAAAATGAAACTACAAATCTAATGGCAACTATGTTTAAGTAACAATAAAATAAAATTACTACGTAGCATTTGTAATGGACTTGCCTTTTCCATCCGGCCCCTGGACTCGAGTATAAGTAACTCCCGCTGCCGCAGCTAGCAATGCTCGAGTAACATCATCGTCTTCGTCTTCAGCTTTAGATTTGGCAGCTGCGACCGCCGCAGCAGCTTGTTTAGCTCGTGCCGCTAACTCGTTTGGTCCAGCCATTTGTGGTGGAGCAGTTATAACTTTTTGAGTTGGGTTAAGTTCACTAACGGTCTCTTTGTTAACTGATGAAACGGGAGCCATTTCCACTTTTGACGTTGGGATCGACATATTAGATGCCTTTGAAGGCATAAAAACAGGGTTTGATGGCGGTAACTGCGTGTGGGCGACATTCATATGGTAGCAAGACACAGGAGGTTGGGATAGGGGGACAAACATGGGAACCCCGGGAGGCAGTGGTAAGACTGTAAAAGAAAAGTTAAACAGTTGCTGAGAACATGTTAAACTCCGACTCTAAAAATGATAGTAGGACATTTCAGTGTATTTATTGATTCATACGGTTTAAATTCAAGAAAACTAAAATATATCGTTCAGTTGATAAACACAGTTTTTACGATTAGTAACACTTGGCAGTAACTATGAACTTCAGGAGTTAGTTCACTCATACAATAGTAACCAGACAAAACACAAATCGGTGAGATATAATTTTCAAAGCTATGATTGATAACGTCCATTCTAAATGTTCTCTCGTACAAGTAATACCAAAAATCCATGAAAAAATTGGGTTTCGAGAATGTTATATTTTCTCTTATCACGACCCAGCTATTTCTATTGCTTAGTTTTCTTGAACACTAATTCACTCGAAAAGTCCCCAAATCAGAACACGGTTGAACAGGGAAGAAGTTATATTCCGAATAACAAGGGTAGATGGAAGTAATAAGCACAATAAGAAAAACGTTAGTATATTTATAGTTATTACACGAGAAGGTTCTAGTCTTCTCAAAGTAACGACTAGTGCTGATCGGATAAGAATTAGCCAATCAACGTGCGCCAATGCAATCGTGCACGGAACATGTTTTAATCCAATCTGTGTTCCGCTAACAGGGAAAGAAACCAGTCACTCTAATTTGTAGTAAGCTTTCAGGCAGTTTGAGATAATTCCGAGGACATTATCTAAGGAAGGTAGGTATATGGCATAGATCAGCATACGCCTACTAGGATTTCACTAAACAGGTTGATTTTGTTTGTTGCGTCGTCAGAATACGACCTTTTTCTAATGATGCCAATGGATAATAAACTAAGATTGGATGCATGCGCAGGCTCTTTTTAATCTAGCAGATTCATCTTTTATTTTAATGGTGTACAGTATGTCTCATAATTCTAGTTCACTAACAAGTCATATGCGATTTGAGTAACGAGTACACCATCATGCCGTAAGAGAATACTGTTTGCAAACTCGAAGTAGAATCCACACCTCGGAGTTATAAATCCACATTACCGACTCCCACCCCACTTAAATGGGCTTGAGCAATTGAATAGAATCAATACTCCGACACAAGTAAATTATCCTCGAAACCAAGTGTATAAACCTTTACCTGGTAAATAAACTACACTACGAAATTGTAGATTGGGAAACCTTCAATCCTTGGTTTTGAGCCACTCCGTTGTGAGGGCACCTGACACCAACAAGAGATCCAAAATGGAGTACAACAAAGAGTTCAGACTTATAATTTATTAGTCAAAAGATAATGCAGTAATACATTTATTTCTCCGATAACCGAATGACATGAGTGCTTTAGACGTTGCGTTTATGTTAAGATTGTGTTTTCTTCTGTTAAATTAATAGTCACCGACCGCCGATCTTAATTGACAAGAGTGAATCAACCAATAACACCTGAGTTAAATGTCTAATATTCAGGACTTTTATTCTCAGACTGGTTGTTATCTTTTGCTTAACCACCAATCATGGAATTTAACCTGTTCTGTACGAAAATCACTAGCACTGTCATTGGTTTGTCTTGTTGAGTCCCTGTTAGTGTTCGGTAGGCGTGGTTATTGTTCTCTTAGTAATCGACTGTACTATATTGCGTCTTTGTATTAACTATTTAATTTGGGTTATATATATATATATATGGAGAGTCTAACTAACAGACAGTATAGGTACTTAATCAAGAAAACATGATCAGAATTTTTTCCGTTACCTTCAGTGATACATGTGTGTAACCACTTTTTGTGTTAGATTTACCAAATGAGCAGTCCATAGTCAGCGAAAAAAATGCACAGAGGTGAGGAGTGAAATGTTTTCAAGGACTTGCTCTTGTAAACTTCTGGGCACTACAAATTCTCTTTGGTGTACAGCAAAATGCTACTATGGAAAAGCACTCTCCGTTTGCTATTAATTTTATGGTTGGGATTTTGTAAACTAACACTTTATAATATAAACTATAATTACCCGAATAAACTGGCTGCACGACATTGGTCGGGTTTTGATGCACACGCAACTGGGGAGGCATAAAGCTAGTAACAGGAGGGAAAGTAAATCCGCCAGAGATTGGAATATTATTTGGTGTCTGACCTGATGACTGATGAGCAATCTCAGCCTCGAATCTATATTCAAAAACCAATTAAACTGTTTCACACTGGATACCTATCCATTTCCTCCTCCATTTGTTTAAGTTTCTCATTGCTATCAGTCATTGTCTTCAAAGAAACGTGTAGTGAACAACTCAATCAGTTGGCTGGAATTGCCGTTGAAATAAATCCCGCGATGAGATACGTGTATATCCTCAGCTCGGTTAGCTTCTAACTAACTGAAACTGTCCAATTAAACGTATTGAACCGGCTGATCAATTAATTTACAACTTCAAATTAAAGGTCGTTCCTATATTACCGTGTTGCTAATGTTACAAACGTTTACGTTGACTATCCCGCCATAACGTTGAATTCATATATGTGTACAAAAGACAGAAGGGCGCCTGTCTTTGATAGTCTTTTTCTGTTAGGCTTTTCTGAGTATCCAGGGTTATCTTGAAGTAATCATTTGAAATTATGGACACCACCTCTACCAGTAGTAGGCTACAAGAGTTGATTACTCGGTTGGAGAACATGTATGCTACCGGTAGTTTGTATGGTCTTGATTTTTGAACTTATAAAGTAGATTACTGGTACACACTTAAATGATTAATCTTGGCTTTCGAACAGACACTAATAACTCGAACAACATTAGACATTGCGTCATTTTCACTATCATGACAACCATTTTTTTCACAGGACATCGTAACCTTCAGTTCACGCATATATATTATTTTTACGACCTTGTGTATCAACACTTATACGCTTTGTGTGTTACAATATAGTCGTTACATGCAAAGTTATTGTTGTTAGCCTGGTAACATTTATAAACATGTGTCAAAGGTAACTGGAACCAGGAAATGTCAAATTATGTTTGAATCCAATACGCTTTGTCTGTAGACAACACACTTTCCCATAGTAGCATGTTGTCTTATGAGGCCATTAAATATATCTTATACAACAAACGTTTTGTAATTTGTTTTGTATGAATTATATAAGGCCAGTCTGCGTGAAAAAATATACACATTAAGTACAAAAACAGTAAACCATCAAACGAAGTGGTTTAACGCGGCTGGATTACTTTTGGAATTAGATTATTCTGTAGCTGTAAATAATTCCCCAAAATCAATAGCTCATTAAGTGTTCGACATTGGATGCTGACCACGTTGTTTAAGTGGACTTGTTTAGCTGAAGGCTTTCGGTCATGCATCCGCACCAGATCACGTTTCAACACGGCGTGGGACACAGCTCCTACGTTTCATTAGCCAGCTCATAGAAAAGGTCCTCGATATATTGGTAACGAATCAAATATATCTTTCCTGCCTCTTCTCGTCTGACTTCTGATTTCTATCTGACTGGGAACGATCGAACATAGAAGGTGCTACTGGTAACTAGTTGTAAAATTAGAACAGCCTTTGCATCATCAATTCCATAGATATGGCTTATAAAAGGCCATTTGCAACGAGTAGTAATGATCCAAAAATAACCAGATTAAACACGCAGTATTGCAACTAATTTCAGTGTGCTTGGTGCTGTTGACCTTCGATTTAGAACAAATGAATAAATCCAGATAATTACGTGGCTTTCATTGCTTGAACCATCTAAAATGACCTCATGATTGCAGAAAATTATAGCCTAAACTCACTGTGTGTTTTTAGAGTATTGTTTCCGTCCTTTGTCAATAAAACTCGAGAATTGAAAATTAGGCATGAAGTGGTCGGAAGAAAAGATATCACAGGATAGTCTGACGTTTAAAAAAGTGTGAAACGTTAAGCGAATTAACAATGTGAAGAATTAGGTTCAGGCAACCATTCCCTTCTCGCTGATGTTGTTGGTCAATGTCTATTTACGTCATTTAAAGGCCACATTGCTAGAACTTGATGTTCTAACAAGTTTATTTATTGAAGCATGTATGTGCTATTAAAGCTTTTCAATGAACCATAGTAGCTTACGATTAATATAGATGACCAGTCATTAGTATCGACTGAGCCAGTAAGTTATGAGCACTAACTAACATTACAATACTATAATACATACGAGAATCAATCAGACGGCTAATAGAATGATGGGTTAACATAAGTAAAAATCGTTCGAGAAAGTTAAAGTGAAAATGAGGACTCATTATTAAATGAGTTTCTGTAGTCGGGCTTCACAATATTGATTTGTGGCCTAGGCTAATTGTTAGTACCACTCTAAAAATAGACCCAATCCTAAAATTGTAGATTTGTCCCGATGTGACTACCAAATCTATAAGATCTTACGTGGAAGTTACATCATTTTCTACACTGACTTATTGTATCGTTACAATTAGCCGTGTGTTTAGCGTTCCTAAAGAACACATTTAGGCTCGAGATAAAACAATATATTCACTATGAATAAGAGATAATACAACATACAGGAAAGACCACGTCCACAAGGCTGAGCCATGTCATTCGATGAATTAAATTGATGTTCCCACGTTCTCTATCATCAAACTTCCTTTCTTATCAAATTGTCGAATACAATTTTTTTCAGTAATTATATGCTCGGCTTCAATGTTATTATTATTATTATTCACAAACACCTTATGGGTACATAAGTGCTGTGAAGAAACCATTTCGGGTTTCTTCAAAAATTGTGATTAATCGCAGATTTCTTCAGTCTTTATCGTTTCCCGATGTCATAAACATGAATAAAGGGTGAGGCAATGCATGTCGAAATTTACCCGTACATGTGTGAAGACCCAAAACCGGCGAAAAATGCAAATAAACTCATATAAATGCTTTTCGTGAACATACGATAGCGTACGAATTATTATTGCGGGTGAATTTTCGGCTTTTCTTAGAAAAAAAATTTACACATATAAGCAACAAAAAGACCTACTTTTTGGGATAAGAAAATCAAATATCTATATGAGCATATTAAAAATAGACTTTTTTGTCGCAATACAAAAAAATCAAGACGAAAATGTGTTATGTGGTGTTCTACGTGCAGCGATCGTTTAGATGTTCTGGAAATCTTACTCTTCTTGCACAACGAGTTGTTTTAAGTCGATTGTCAGGTATCAACGAGGTTTCGTCGTGATTGTTGGTTGCAGGATGAGGTAATGTAATTGGGAAACTCGTGTCTATCCATTGCACCACAGGAAAATCGACGTGGATAGGGTTTTCTTCTAAATACGCGGCTTTAAAACGATCGATGCTGATGCCATCGTTAGTTCCGTTCCTATCGACTATACAGTACTTAGATTCACGCAGAAGGACTTTGAAGGGTTCTTCGTGTGTTGTTTTGAGAGGTCATCGAAGTGAGTCGCGACGAACAAAAACGTGCGTACTAATGTCGTACGGTAGGTTGAACGAAAATATGAGTTGGTTGCGGTCGGATGAAAACAGGCTTAACTGAACTCACTGCGTTTGTAGGCCTGCTCGTTCAGGAGTTTAGATCTCTGTCCAGTGAAGAAGACAAATAATCCACGAATTCTTCTGGAAGGCTAAGTGTCGTTCCATAAACGAGTTGAGTTACAGTGTATGTAATGACGGCTTTCACTGCATTGTGAATACCGAATAAAACGAATGGAATAGCGTCAGTTCACTGTGAAGCTTTAACAGCTGAGAGTGAAGCTTTTAATTGTCGGTGAAATCGTTAAACCAATTTGTTGACTTGTGGGCGGTAGGTGGTTGTTTGGAAACTCGTGATTTGTTGTGTACAATCACTTTAGATTTCTGGCATCTTCCGATTGCACTGTCGGATCCGTCTACTGCTTTAGTAATGAACACATGAGTGTTCTGACATGCCAGCATTGTCGCTTTTAGATATGTTCCTTAACTGTGTAGGATGATTTTCGCGCGGTGTCTTCCGGATTTATGTATTTTGCATTTCCACGAAGTTGGTCGGTTAGCAGTTACATGAGAGACACAATTTCGTATGAACCGTCTACAGAAACTTACAAGACCTTTAAATGCGAGTCACTGCCTAATGGCGGTCGGTTGTTGGTAATCGAGAATGGCTACTACTTTGCTTTTAAGAGGTCGGATGCCTTGAGCATCAGAAGTGTGTCCTAGCAAATCTGCGGAGTCGGTTGCGATTTGACATTTCTGAGTGTTTGCAGTAATTAAATGCTTTTGAAGTCGATCGAACACAATGTCCAGATTCTGGAGATGGGATTATCTGTCTGGACTTGCCATCAAGCTGTCATCAACATACGTATGTACGAAATCGAGACCTCAATGAACATCATCAATGAACATTTGGAAGGTTTAGACAGCGTTTCTTAGACTGGAAATCTTTCTCTAAAATCCGTACAGTCCGAAGGGAGTGATGATAGTGGTTTCTGGAATATCGTCAATAGCCACTAGGATTTGATTATAGGCTTTAACCAAGTCGATTTTCGAAAAAGACATTTGTACCTTTCAAGGTAGCTGTCGAATGTGGGGCAACTGGTAACGATCGGGAATGTCTTTTGCATTCAGACGCCGATAGTCACCAGTCGAGCGCCAATCGCTGCCTTCCTTTTTCGAGACCATGTGCGAATGAGATGACCATGGGCTGTTTGACGGCCGAATGATTCCCAACTCTATCATGTGGTCGAATTCGTTTTTAGCCAACCTCAGCTTTTCGGTAGCCAGTTGGTGTGCTTTTGAGAATACAGGTGGTCGTGTAGTCGAAATGTGATGTGCAACATTGCTGGTTACACAAGGCAATTTCGATTGCGATTGGTATATCCCGGGGTATTTGTCGAGTACTGATTGGTACAAGGGGTCTATGGTGTGTTTAATCGTGACTGGGGATAATCTGCAAAAAACAGATAACCTAGTGTTTCCGTCTATTAACCTTCGTGAGCGTGTGTCGATGAGTAGATTGTGGTATTGTAACAGTGTAGTGAACAGAACACGACTGGGGACAATCGAATGTATTTAAGCAAAAGTTACAGACTATATCAGTAAATTCCGATAATTAAACAATGAACAGTCAATTTGCAAATTAACAACCAATTGTTTCAATCTTCACTGTTTCTTCTCTTATTCAATTGCTAATGAATTTTCCAGACGATTGCGCTTCATTTCAGTTCTTTCCTCATCGGTCTTCTGCCAAAATACATTCTATGTCTGACCCACACCATATACTACTTATATAGGTATAAGTAGACCACACCACAACAGGACTATACCAATGATTGGCATAGACACATCTGCAACAACGAAAATCCAGTGGATGGGTTTGCGTAAACTCACGTTAAGGTAAACCTACCTTTTACCATATGTAGCAATCGGTTTTCCGTTCGCCGCCTGTAAACTTAAAACAGATTAGCGAAGTCTGTCGTTGGAATTAGCTAGAAAAACGCTTACTTCTGCGCCAGTGTCGACGAGGTAGCGGACTTTTGTGGTTACATCTGTGACGTATAACAGACGGCTATGTTCGCTGGCTACGGTTATCGTCAATGCTTGCCGTCTGGGAGGTTTCTCAAAATCTTTTCGTGTCGGTCGACTTGGAGTTCGGGTAATTTCAGCGATTCCTGAAATTTCTAGAAGACTTCTCTTACTGGTTATGATACCAGCACCAGTTGGGGTTATCCGAATCTCGTGGTCTAGAGCCAGATCGCTCACGTGAAACGCCTCTTCGCGGGGATTGTGACCGTTTACGGTCATTACAAAATCGAGGATAGCGTGCTCATGTATGACATAGTTCCGTGACGTAACTCTGGGTCGTTTGAGGTTTTTCTTTGACTGAAAAGACCTCGACGCTAATGGATTTTGTTATTTCTAGAATGCGGTCGGCAGATGCAGCTAGTTTGTCCACGGCGTTGTTTGAAAACGAGACCACAACTGCTTGCACCTGTTGCGGGAGTTTGGATAGGAAAAGTTGTTTGAATAGGCCTTCGTCGAAGGTTTTTTTACTTATCATCTCTCTCCTCCCAAGCAACATATTTGTCGCAGAACCCTGTTGCAAGTCGAAGTTATTAAGGAGTAGTTCTAACCTTTGTCGGTTGGTTAGGTCGCGTTTAAGAGTTTCGTAAGGTTCCGAAACATTACTAAGTAACATACAAGGTGTTACGTACCTGTTAAATTCGTGCAGTAGTGCCTTAACAACCGCGAGGAACTGTGTGCGTGAGCCCGTAATGCCGTGGCCACAAAAGTCAGCTTCTGCGTAGCAGAACCAAGCTTCGATATTGTCCGGCCAAAAGGCATTGACTGAATCGTGGGTGGGGGAACAGTCTTTAACCTAAATACTTTTGGTATCTGTTCTGTCATTGTGAAAAATCAAGTATTATAATGGAGGAAAATAAAAAATTCAAAAATGTCCGAAAACTCGAAAAAATCACAATATATAAAAGTCGAATAGAGCCAGACAATGATTTATGAAGTTCCAAAAAGGAACAGACTTACTGTTTATCGTTTGGGGTACCAGGTCACGTCGGGTTCACCATAGAAGACACCACCAGTATTGTAGTTTGGCAACTGTTTACCAGGAACACCTATAATCAAATCGTACCCATCCAGTTAAAATCAGAAGTCAGAAGCGAGGAGGTTGGAAGATATATTTGATGGGTTATCAATATATCGAGCAATGACTGATCTAATCTGTCTAATGATCCTAGAAGATGTTACCCATGCCGTACAGTAACGTGATCTGGTACAGATACATGACCGAGCGCTTTCAGTTAGACGAGTCCACTGAAATTAATGTGGTCAGCATCCAATGTCGAACACTTACAGAGCTATTGATTTTCGGGAACTATATACAGCTACAATGCAAAGAACTCCGGCAAAGCTAAGGCACACGCCGAATACACAGAAGCAAACAAGCAAGTGAAGAGGTGCATCAGAACCGACAAACGCAAATATGTTGAAGATTTAGCAATGACAGCGGAAAAGTTTGCAGGAGAGGGAAACATGAGACAACTGTATGATACAACAAAGAAACTTGCTGGAAATTACCGTCAACCAGAAAGACCAGTGAAAAACAAGGAAGACAAAGTAATCACCGACATTGAAGAACAACGAAACAGGTGGGTAGAACACTTCAAAGAACTCTTGAATCGACCAGCTCCACTGAACCCACCCAACATCGAAGCAGCACCCACAGACCTCCCAATCGATGTTGGCCCATATGTTGACCATATCACAACTCTACGTATCATTGTGGAACAATCAATCGAATGGAATTCATCACTCTACATCAACTTCATTGACTACGAGAAGGCATTTGATAGTGTGGACAGGACGATACTATGGAGGCTTCTTCGACACTACGGCGTGCCTGAAAAGATAGTCAGTATCATACGGAACTCCTATGATGGACTAAACTGCCAAATCGTCAACGGAGGACAACTCACTGACTCACTCAAGGTAAAAACCGGTGTTAGGCAAGGTTGCCTACTCTCACCCTTTCTCTTTCTCTTGGTGATCGACTGGATCATGAAGACGTCAACGAATGGAGGAAAGCACGGGATACAGTGGACAGGCAGGATGCAACTTGACGATCTAGACTTCGCGGATGATCTGGCTATTCTGTCACAAACGCAACAACAAATGCAGGAGATGACGACCAGTGTAGCAGCAGCCTCAGCAGCAGTAGGTCTCAATATAAACAAAGGGAAAAGCAAGACTCTCCGATACAACACAACATGCACTAATCAAATTACACTTGACGGAGAAGCTTTGGAGGATGTGGAGACCTTTATATATCTGGGCAGCATCTTTGATGAACACGGTGGATCAGATGAAGATGTGAGGGCGAGGATCGGCAAAGCAAGAGCAGCATACTAACAACTGAAAACCATTTGAAGCTCAAAACAATTGTCAACCAACACCAAGGTTAGAATTTTCAATACAAATGTCAAGACAGTTCTATTGTATGGGGCGGAGACGTGGAGAACTACGAAAGCCATTATCCAGAAGATAAAAGTGTTTATTAACAGCTGTCTACGCAAGATACTTCGGATCCGATGGCCAGACACTATCAGCAACAAGTTACTGTGGGAGACAACAAACCAGATTCCAGCGGAGGAAGAAATCAGGAGGAAGCGCTGGAAGTGGATTGGGTACACTTTGAGGAAATCACCCAACTGCGTCACAAGACAAGCCCTCACATGGAATCCTGAAGGTCAAAGGAGAAGAGGAAGACCAAAAAAACATATTACGCCGAGAAATAAAGACAGACATGAAAACAATGAACAAGAACTGGATAGAACTAGAAAAGAAGACCCAGGACAGGCTGAAGAACAGAGCTTCAGTAGATTTGTCACCTACGATGTAGGTATGTTCCGCGAAGTTGATTATAGGAAGATTGAAGTCCCCTAGAATCAGGATATGAGAGAATCCAAAACGCGCAGAACCGGTTAATCCTTCCAGCAAGCGATTGTCATACTCGATCTCGGCAGTGGGCTTCCTGTAAATGATCCCAACTAGACACCTCGAGGTTGTAGACAATCTTACTGAGCACCATACTGACTCATCAAGATCGAGATACTTTCGGTTGTGAAGTTGGTGCGCTTCCAGGCATGACCGTATGTTTAATGCTACCCCGCCTCCCATTCCAGGCGTAAGCAAGTAAGTAAAATGCATAGCCGATGAGAGTTAGGCTTAGAGCATCTTTTGTATGAGGCGGGATCTAAACAGGTACACATCTTATGGAACCACATTTTACACTCATTACACTTCATTCCTTCATCCAAGTAGAATAAACAATTAGCCTATCCACATTTGTATGTACTCCCAACTACTGTAATCAGATTAGGGTTTAAAACATAATATGATCACAATAGGAACACAAGTGTCAGAGTCGATGAGAAAGAAAGTACCGAAGGACAAAGTTTTTGGTAAAATTTCAAACCTTAACCGAAATACTTCGAGTTTAAATAGACCAAGAATGTGTAGTGGATGTGGAGTCGAAGACGGACTATGATCACCACTACAATTCGTTTACGCGCCCAAAAACGACTTGGTTCCTTTGATAGCTCGTAAGTCAGAAGACTTTATTAATCCAGATCAATTGTATTTATTGGCGATCTCGTGGTATCGAAATAATACCGAGACGTGCTAAAGATTACAGGCGAACAGGCAGTGCGTGAGCAAGTTCGAATCAAACAAGGCGGAGAGCGAAAGCAGAAGTGAAACTGATACAGTTAAACAAATACAGTAAAACAATCTCTGGTACAATTGGTTACAATAATAATAATTGTTTCCGTTATTCCAATCGTGTTCTTATCGAGACTGGCCGGTCACTACAGGAGCCCCCGCTAGAAAGGATTTACACTTTCGATACGTAGCGGTTTCATTCGTGGGACTGATCGCGAAACGTGCAATTGTAGGACGAAGGCGTTGGCAGAACAGGAAGTGATCGTTGATCCTCGAGTTGCCATCAAAAGTCTTTGACGTAGAACTGTACCAGAAGGAATGTACTGTATTGATTGCTTGGATTAGCATGCTACACCAGAGTGGTTTGTATCCAGAATCTGAAGGTTGCGTTCGTAGAGGTCCGGACCAGAAACGCTGAAGACATAGGACGAAACCAGATTGAGCCAAGGAACCAGATGCGACCAGGATAACCATGTTCGGGACCAAATGTATACCATACGTATTTGGAGTCAGAGAGGTCGACTGAGTGCGTTGACTAGAGCGTGGGTGATCAGGCCAGCTTTCGCCAAAGTTGACTGAAGTCGACGATACCGTAACAGCGATGGTCGGAGGCGTAGGCTCGGGGTAAACAAAAAAATGAGAGAAAAAGGGAAAAGTGTAGCATTCGTGTAGTATAGGGTTAAGGTCCTATACTGTATCCGCTGCTGGTTATGAGGTTAGTCGCGAAAGCGTACGGGTAAGCGTACTCGGCGACTGGAACGTGAGACGGTAGTCTCGTTCGAACCTCGTGAGCCTGCAATCTCATCCACAGTCAAGGGCGGTGTGGTCTGCTGGTCAGGACGTGAGACGGAAGTCTCGTCAGTAGACGGGGCAGATGACAAGTGCGGTTGACTGGGACGTGAGAATGAGGTCTCAGGTGCATCTAGCGTGGGATCCGAAGTAGATATAGAGATCCCGCTAGAAGCTTTGATGGGTTTAGCATTGGGTCTCGGCTTATCAGGTAGGGCACTGTCATCGACGTGTGCTGGCGTGAGACGATCAATGCTGACTACTTTGACACGGCCATGTCGATCAACCTTAAAGGTCTTTTCGTGACGGGAAATCACGTGAAAAGAAGCTTCGTAAGGCTGTTTGCTCAGATTGACCGTAAGTTGTCGTGTACCATAGTTGGGAATGACTGAGTCATCCGCAGCGCGTAGTCGAAGCATCGTAGCTTGAGACTTACTGTTACTGATAGGTACGACAGAAACTTGGGTACCTGTATCCACGAGGTACCTAGCGTTAGTGCGATAATCGTGCACGTAAAATAAACGGTCAAACGGAGGTGAAGGGCCGGTGAGTACGGCCGTATTTACTCACTGGCTCAGGAGTTTCCCGCCTTGTATGAGCAGGGAGCTGGACAATGATGGGCACCGGCCCCGAAGGCACGGTGGAACCAGCACCAACTCAGACTCGCTTCCGAAACCGCCTTCTGGCGTGGCTTGGAAGATGCCCGCTTGGGGCGAGTCGTTACGGCTGTTCGAGATCGTGACCTGGGTCGGGGGACGTAGGGGGCTGGCACATTTGAGCGGTCTCGGAAACTGAGACGAGTATGGATACATCTGTCCCTATCCCCATGAGCCGAAGGTCGTCTAGCATCGAAATCCATGTTTGAACGAGAAGTAGAGGCAACAATATAGTTGTCTTTGGCGCTAACAAGTGCTAGGATCTTGTCTGCTATGAGGGCCACCTTGTTCAGTGGGGTGTCCTCGAGCAGGGCCGTAAGAGTTGGTTGGATACTAGCTGGTAATGCTTCCAGCCATAACTCTTTGACTATTTCGGAGTCTGCTGTCGAGTTTCCTGCGAGGGATTGCAGGCGCGTGAGGTGGTGGCTCGGCTTAGCATCACCCATAGGGTGACGTGCTAAGAGAGTCCTCAATCGTTCCTCTCTTGATGGGAGGAAATGTCGAAGGATGGCATCCTTAAGACGGTCGTAAACGTTCGGAACGTTCGGATTGAGGACAACCTCACGAACAGCAGTTAGGTGATCCCCGGGCAATGATTCCAAAGCGTAGGCGTACTTTTGCCTTTGGTTGGTTATGCGGCGGATCTCAAATTGAGATTCCAGTGCCGCGAACCAGACTTCTGGATCATGAGGGATGAAAGGAACCGGTCGAAAATTGATAGCCTGTACCTCGGAGTCTATAATATTTATACTATTCTTATCGTTATCCACCATAGTAAGTTGCCAAGATATTATATATTGAAAATATCAATACGAATATATGCAACCGATGTGGATGGATAAATAGACTCACCGGATTGATCTGGTTTGGAGAATTGGCCAAGTTTGAACTGTGCTCGAAGAATTGGGTTACTGGTTGTGGTTCACTAGATGTTCTGCGTGTTCCCAATACGGTCAACCTGAGCAACCGACGACAGTATCTGTGGACGTTCATCATTGCCGATGTTCCCACAGCTATACTCGGTATCGATTTCCTACAGCACTATGAATTGCTGGTCGATTCACGTAGGCTTCAGCTAATTGATACCTTGTCGAACAGCAACTTTATGGGCTTTAAAGCCCACACAAATGCGTACCGAATCACGGGTGTATTTCATTCGCGTGACGATTTATTCCACGCTTTATTTCAGAAAGTCCCCAAGTTAACTAAACCTCTCGAGGAGACTCCATTGATGACCAATCGTGTGGTACACCACATAGTCACTCGCGGACCACCAGTCACGGCAAGACCTCGCCGACTGGCACTGGACAAATTAGCTTTCGCTAAACGTGAGTTCGACAATTTACTAGCTACTGGTATTATTCGTAATTCTCACAGTCCTTGGGCCTCACCTCTCCACATGGTTCGAAAAAAGGATGGGGTTAGTTGGAGATCATGCGGAGACTACCGAGCGTTAAACGTAGCTACACGTTTCGATAGCTATCCCATCCCCCACATACATGACATCACGGCATCACTCAAGGGCACGACAATTTTTTCCAAGATCGATCTGGTACGAGCATATCACCAGATCCCAGTCGCTCTTGAAGATATAGAGAAAACTGCTATCACGACTCCTTTCGGTTTATTTGAGTTCCTACGAATGCCATTTGGATTACGGAATGCTGCTCAAACTTTCCAAAGGTTTATCGATAGCATTGTACGAGACCTAGATTTTGTTCACGTCTATATTGATGACCTGCTAATCGCATCATCAAACGTAGATGAACATTATCAACACCTGACGCTACTATTCCAGCGCCTTTCGGGTAATGGAATAATAGTCAACCCCGACAAGTGTGAACTCAGGAAGAAGGAAATAAAATTCTTAGGTCATGTTATTAAGCATGAGGGTATTCTACCTTGCGAGGATAAAGTACGTACTATAATGGAGTACACTGTACCGTCCACACTCAAGGAACTGAAGGCATTTCTCGGTTTGGTCAACTTCTACCGACGCTTCATTTCGCACGCGGCAGAACAGTTACGACCGTTAACCGATTTACTTCGCGGTAATCCACGCAAACTGGAATGGAACGACGCCGCACGTACTGCATTTTCAGATATCAAAACGGCCCTAGCTCAAGCCACACTTCTCGTGCATCCTGACCCATCAGCCGCGCTTAGTATAGCGGTTGATGCATCGGATTTCGCCTTAGGAGCCGTTATGCAACAGAATATCTCCGGTAGTTGGCAGCCCCTCGAATTTTTCTCACGACGAGATATAGCGCTTTTGGTCGCGAACTGCTAGCAGCCTACTGCGCCATCAAACATTTCCGGCACGCTGTAGAAGGTCGTAATTTCATCCTATTCACCGACCATAAGCCCTTACCGTATGCCCTGCATACCAAGTCTGACCGTTACTCACCACGAGAGTGCAGACATTTAGACTATATCTCTCAGTTCACGACAGACCTTCGTCATGTCAAAGGCGAGTCGAACTGTGTTGCTGATGCTTTATCACGTCGGGCTCACCAGTTTGTAGTGGATGTGGAGTCGAAGACGGACTATGATCACCACTACAATTCGTTTACGCGCCCAAAAACGACTTGGTTCATTTGATAGCTCGTAAGTCAGAAGACTTTATTAATCCAGATCAATTGTATTTATTGGCGATCTCGTGGTATCGAAATAATACCGAGACGTGCTAAAGATTACAGGCGAACAGGCAGTGCGTGAGCAAGTTCGAATCAAACAAGGCGGAGAGCGAAAGCAGAAGTGAAACTGATACAGTTAAACAAATACAGTAAAACAATCTCTGGTACAATTGGTTACAATAATAATAATTGTTTCCGTTATTCCAATCGTGTTCTTATCGAGACTGGCCGGTCACTACAAATGCATTTTGATGCAACAGGTACACAAAAGCAATGATAATCACAAGTATGAAATCACTGCTCTTTTGTAACAAGATCCTCAAGATGAACCCTATAAAACTGATAAGACCCCTCGAATATTCATAAATAATGTATTTTTAATATCTTTTAGGGACTAGTTAATGGTCCTACATGGTAATGTACTCATTGGCCAATAGGAAATGAAGATTCAAGGTTATTTTCGGCGAAAGATTTGGCGGTGCAATAGTTTTTTTCCGTACAAGGCTGGGACTTTTCTTGTGTACATTTCCATCACCTTTAATCGTCTTCCTGGTCATTAATTTCGTTTTTTGAATTGATATGGTATAAATCTATATTCTTGGCCTGTTTGCGATTTCTTTAAAGTTTGCGCTCCATATGGATCTCTGCACCGTTCGTTATATTATAATGATAAGTTCATATATGAACTGTTACTAGAGACCTTCTTGGTTCTACTCAATGATATGTAGATTGTAGTGTAGTGTTCTTAATAGACAACAATGGGTCTTGTTTAGTCACCTGGATTACCAGTTCTTTCCTCTTGAAGTTTTTTAATCAGACGCACATAACCTCGGAATTAGGATACATAAACTAGATGCTTTGGTAAACGGAATAAACCTAATCATTACAACCGTCACTGAAATGTAGTTAATTTATTTGCATGTAATTTTGAAACTATTGGGTTACAAAATGTGACGAAAACTTCTCAAATAAAGTAAAGCACTATCTGACATAAAAACCCTTTCGTTGCTATGCGTTCTACATGTTCAAGATTTGGAAGGTGGTTGAAAGTGAATTCACTCTCAGATTTGCATTTGGTGCTAGCTCGATATTAAGTTTGGTAGCTACATTTAGAAGACTTGTTGGTCGACAATTCGGTAAATGATACTTAGAATCTGTAGTATACATAGGTAATGGCATCGATAAATGATAGGGAAAATTTAATTATCCTATTCAAATAGCCAGGAACCGCCTGTGATGTGTGCCGTACCGTCCTGTTAACTTTTTTTTTTACACAAGTAGTCAGTACTTCTAGTATGTCTTGTTGATCTGCATCTTCAAAAACTTATCTGTTCATTGTAGATTCATAAATTAATTAAGTGTACGTCGTAGCTTGCTTAAACATCATCTAAGTAAACTGGTACTCTCTGTGTAAAGTCATTTTCGAACTGTACGTAGGATCTGTTTCTTTCTGTAACACATTTGTTCTTGACTGTCATATTAGTTCCCGTTCCAACAGAGAGGGTCCCATTTCTCCTTTCAATGATGTAAGTGACGAATTGTGCTGTAAACTCACAATCGACCTGGGGCAAATGTATACCAGTTCAAGTTGCGACTTTCCCTATTACAGAAGAAAAAGAGGAGCGCGGGGGCGAAAATGAAATACCAACAACAGTTGACTAACAAAACGGATGGTTTTATATGATTCGGCAAAACTGTGCGATTAAAGTTAGAGAGTAATAGTGTATTGAAGGAGAAAAATGAATGTTGTACCTCTTGCATTGTGATCGATTTTGAGATGCGTGATATTGGGTCTTCAAAGGTGAGCTGTGGTTTTTTCGGGAATGGTACACTACATTACAGAAAAGGAGAGCGAAGTAATGGGAATGGTATCAGCAATAACTGGAAGTCAAAATGAAGGGCAAAATAAAATCTAAGGCCAAAAAGTAACGAATAATATTAAAAAATGGGTTGTAAAATAGTACTATATTCCATGTAAAAGATAAACGCGTCTACAGTAGTTTGACAGATAACGGCAGATTATTGCTAAACCAAACACGCCGTTTGTCTTTTCTAGTTTGATGTCTTAACTAAACTGGTATTGAAATTATAATGCATGGGGTATACTGTATCATCGATAACTAAAGTTAGCAAATATGAAACTAAATTCATACCATAATTAGTTAACGGAACATTACTACCTATTACTTCTACTTTCAACAGGTCAATTTCATGTAGGAAATGCAAAAGTGCTCGTGTTAAATTGTATTTAAATCAAGTACAAACCTTTATGCTAATAGCTAGTTATCATCATAATGCAGGGAAATTGGTATTTTAGAAGTGCTTTTCGATCGCGTTAATTTTTCCGTTTGTTTCTACACACTTTAGTTCACAATTAATGAGACATCTTGGGGTTTATAAGTGGTTATTGAATTAAATGCGTTATGATTCCTTATGTTATCACAAAATACTGATACTCATGATGCCTTTTAACGATTTGAAAGTAACAAATCCTGTTTTCTATATAATTTGCATTTTCAGCCGCTCTTTTATGGGATCCTATATCCTATCGCTTTAATCTTTTTATCAAACTTCCTGGTTTCAAATAACTATGGCTATCAATACCAGGAAAAATAAGAAAAATAAAGAAACACCCATGGATGGTAATTTTCATGTTTTATCTTGGATGTCCCTCATGTAATATTATTTAATCACATCTCTTTCTCTGTAGAGAATTCACCTGTTCGAATGCATTATTCATACCGTTTGTACACCGTTTATCAGACATCACTGATTTACAGCCCCCAAATATCCTGGTACAGTAGAGGGTGGGGAGTGTCAGCTCTCCCTCTCGAAATGCTCTCATATGGCCACGCGTATACAGCCACTGACAGGGAAGTTCTGCTCACTGCCTTCTCGTGGCAGGGGTTCTTTTTCTCAAAAGTGAGAGAACGGAAAGCGAATACCCGACACTTTAACCGGGTTGGTGGATACGGAGGATCCACTCAGGGGAGTTGGAAAGTCCTGATTCCAAATCAATGGTGCACTGGAGCTCTAGGATCTTGAGGTAACAAATGTCGTATGAACCTATTGTTGGACACCGGCTATCATGGGATTGCATCTCCTAACGTTGCTCTAATGTCTTTTGTATTAGACCTCTAGGTCAAAGGTTCACAGAGTGGCCCCCTAAAAAAACCACTTACTTAGATTTGGGCGTCCGGGTAGTATCCCGGTCCTTGCACAAATCAAATGACTTGTGTGGTGGATATATATTTAATGCTGCCTTGTACCAATGTTTATGTGCTTAAATTAATAAAATACGTACGTATCAGGTCCCACATACGACATTTGTCCCTTCAGGATCCTAGAGCTTTTGTGCACCACTGATTTGGAATCAGGACTTTCCAACTCCCCTGAGTGGATCCTCCGTATCCACTAACCCGGTTAAAGTGTCGGGTATTCGCTTTCCGTTCTCTCACTTTTGAGAAAAAGAACCCCTGCCACGAGAAGGCAGTGAGCAGAACTTCCCTGTCAGTGGCTGTATACGCGTGGCCATATGAGAGCATTTCGAGAGGGAGAGCTGACACTCCCCACCCTCTACTGTACCAGGGTATTTGGGGGCATGTTCACACATCAGTTTAAAGATGCCATACTTGATTAGCACAGAGTTGAAACTGTCAAATCTCATGGTAGCAGAGATAGTAATAATATCAGTGGCAATAAAAAAAGACTAGACATCGGAGATACGATATGAGTGCGATGGCAGACACAACAATATTACAACCTAACCTATCACAGGTAATAATACTAAGCGCTCTTTATTTCTACTGAAGTTTAGAATCTTATGTTGAAAAACCTTAAGGTGTTCTGAATCTAAATCCTCTACCTAATCAAACTGTCAAACAGTAAACAAGTTCTTGATTTGTGGTTTATTTCGAAAAAGCTTGTGTTAATCAAACTTACTATATCATCGTGAGTTTTTACCAGATAAATATGTTAATTTTGTCAAGAAACATATAAAATATTCGTGAATTAGTGTTTTGTTTCTATTAGCGTCGTGCTACATTAAAGGGGCGATTGGGATAGACTAGTAGATTGTAGACATTAATGTATCTTTAAATAAATCACTTATCTTTAGCAAAATACAGTTAATCTACGCTTGTACTGATAAGTTTCACGTTTGTATAGGTTTTAGTACCATCTTCTCTAGTGGTTTCCTAAATAAAAAACTACAAAAAAGACAAGTGTTCATTACTCATCATTTTCCTGATCACTTTTATTTTATCAAAAACAAGGTGGTACAAGTTGTGACCAGAATCTGAAAAGCGATGCGAGTATGGATACTCATAAATTTTCAAGTAGATTTTATTATTTGTGATTTTTGTTTGATATGTCAGATTTCCGTAGTTTTTATAGCGTTTTTTCTATAGCAATGAGCATAAAATATTGTATTCTCGCTTACCTAATCTGAATTTATCATTGAGATTCAGCCTTAAGCCATTATTATCCTGATTTTGAATATGATTTTCATTTGTTCCCTACTTGATATATCTCATCAGATTTCGTATGCGCTATTGAAATAGGAAAGTAGTTAGTCATTTGAAAATTCAAATTACATTAATTTAATTCTTTGTTGTGTCGTTGCTTTACATCGTTAAACGATCTTTTGAATTTGTAGAACAATAAGACCAATTATGGTGTATAAATTCCTATTTCTGGTTCTTTATTCATCCCATATATAGTAGAGAAATATGTATATACATAAAAGCAGTAAAAATTGTGGTCATTCGAGATCATTTATATGTCGAGTCTATTAAAAGACAAAACGCTTGACAACCATCTTTCGTAGTTAGGTGGACTGCTATGGGACTTCTCGACGTAACTGAATACCAAAAAATAAAATTGAAAATATATGTTGGCAATTGTTTTATGGTCTATCAGAGGGTGAATAAACTTTTGACTAGGCCTTAAATGTATCTGTTTCTCTTCACTTTGTGTGAACTACTTTTGACCATCAAATGTTCATCCTGAAAGGAGAGGATCTTGTAAAACAAGATTTTTTCATTGTTGTTATACTCTTTTCTTAGATACATAAGTCAGCCACTGTATAGAAGTTTGACATTGAAAACCTTCCCTTTTTGCCTAACAGAAATTAATTTTACTGAATTTTTTTTCTTGGTGGACAATTACTTTATATATGTAAATGTTTTTGTTTCATCCTCTTTATTATTATTATAGGTCTATCATCAGAGGAACTTGAATACTTGAATAAAAACCATATAGAGCCTCTTAAAACGAAACGTGTAAGTTGGTTGTGTAATAAAGTACTTTGAGACACATTATTATCAACTCGACCATTGCTGCCACCTTAACATGATGGTCGGGCTTGTCTATCGTAATGAACCAATCGTTCCTCAAGGTCCTACCATGCGAGACAGGTTGGTTGAAGAACGGTCAAACTAAAAACATCAAACCCAAGGTCCGAAGGCGAAGTCATACTGCTGACTACACAGCGATGTAACGGCAGTAACATGTTTCATTCAGACAACCAGCATAGCAGTGATGCTTTCTTCCCACAAGGGGTGGTGGGGTTAGAAAAAGGTCGACCCTAAAAATACGGATTTCCGTCTCCGGCGGTAAGGCCTCAACAAGTACGGAGCTAACACGAAAATTACTCACAAAAAGGTCGTGTGTGACCGACCTCAAGCAGTTGTCTCTTGGGCATTGCGGTCACGCTTTCAGGTCACTAAGACCACTACTAATCCAATTTCCTTTTCAGGTACCTGCAGAAGAATCCTTTTACGGTGTGGGAAACCGGGAAGTGATAACCACCTTCATACCTCTAACAACACTCCAGATCACCATATTCATAATCACTCTCCATCTTCAATTCCTATTATTCCTCCCGCCTCGACTTTCAACACTAAACTTCCTCTTTCGACTTTCTCCTCAAGTATCACCATAGCCGACGATTCTAGTGCGCAAAACACTGTCCCAGGTTTCCTGAAACCTCGCTCCGAACTACACATTGGAGCCTTCAACGTACGCATCGTATGTCAAATCGACCAGCAGGTCTCCTTGGCTAAGACCCTAGAATCTCATACCATTGATGTATGCTGTGTCTTCGAAACACGCATACAGGATCCCAGTGTGGTCATTCACTTGACATCACCTCGCCAAAACACAGAGTCGATGAGATACAGTCATTGTGTATCTGGTTACCCGATAGCTAGTTTTCGTGGACTTCCAGGTTTAGGCATACCGCTTAGTACGAGAGCAGAACATGCACTATTAGAGTGGATCCCCGTTACCAATCGCCCGTGTGCTGTTCGATTAATCGGCTCTATAACAAAAATCGGAAGGATAGGGACACACGTTGTTTCCTTTTCACCATTTCTGCCTACGCTCCCACTGACTGCAGCCCAGATGAAGTGAAAAATGACTTTTACGGAAAGTTTTCTGAACTTCTTCAAAAAGCTAAATGCTCAGACATAGTACTCATAGCCCCCAAATGCCCTGGTACGACCGAAAGTGTGTGGCGCATATATATCTGGTTCCCCTTTGTACCAATATTTATGTTTCACTAAAATAAGATAAAGTAACTTCAATGCCCAATTAGGTAGCTTAAACCAAACTAAGACACTTAGGTGGGTATTATAGTATCCCGGCTCAGCGAACAGATAATGGTGACCGTCTTTTGCGACTTTGCTCAGACAATCGTTTATTTTTAGCAAACACTAATTTTAAGCATAATGAGAGACATCGTCCAACGTGGCGACCCTCTGTAGCAATCGAACGATGGACTCAAACAGACCATATTGCCATCAGTCATGGTTGGAGAGGTTCGATAGAAGACTTTCGCTCGCTCTGGAATACATGTTTAGACTCGGATCATGCTTTTATACGAGCACGCATTTGATTGAGCCTTACTGTACGCTGAGAAACTACACTAAAAACACTCATTAGAATTGAACTGAGGGATGAGAAAGCCAAAAGTAAGTTCCAGGAACAACTGCGTTCACATCTAGGCAGTTCTGAAAACGAGGTCGATCCAGATGTTGCTTGGAAAGATATACAAACAGCTGTGGAAACAGCAGCAACATCTATTAGTAATTTAAACCAAAGGGTTACAAAAAATCAATGGATTTCTTCCAGGTCTATTGCCTGATAGATTCTCGGAAACTCATTCCATCAGGCTCTGAACATAATGAAGAGCAAAAGCAAATTAGATCTAGTTTAACTAAAAGTGTAATGAACGACCATGAGGAGTGGTGGGTAGCGAAAGCAAAAGAGATGGGAAAGCCAGCGGCTGTAGGTAACACAAGACAGCTCTTCAGACTAATAAAATAAACTGGAATGAAGAAGTCAATTGTAAGTGAGATGGTCTCGGAAAAACACGACACTCTTATCTGCTCTTAGTCCAGACGTTTAGAACGATGAGCGGAACATTTTAAGGAGCAGTTCAGTTGACCTTCAGCTACTCTAAAACTATCCACCATTCCCAGACAGCCTGAGTGAGACATTGAAGTAGGTCCCCCGACTCTAGGTGAAGTTCAAAAGGCTATAGCTAATCTGAAACGAGGAAGGGGCAAGGCAACATATATTTGACTAATTTTCTACCCAGAGCTCAATTTATTTGACACTATCAAATCCAACTTTGTCAGTGATAGCTACAAACTCATTTTTTAAAAAAATAGTTCTTCAAATTTAAGTTTTATGACCATTTAGACCTTATCGATTTGGAAATAGCATACATTAGGAACTGACACCAAGTTGAAAGCCTTCATCATACCTAAAGGACTTGATTACTAAAGGGGATTGCGTCCAAACTATTGGCTTCTGTCATACTTCGTAGACTGCTCAAAACCCGAAAAAGATTGACTCACAAGGATGAGTCAGTCAGTCAGTCACAACGTAGAACTTCGTACGTACGTACATCAGTTCGAGTTGCCATACCACATAAAAACACAGAGATGCAGTTGTCGATTCAAATCCCATAGTGGTAGAAGTAGTAAGAGTATAAGCAGTAATCCGAAAGATTATGGTTTGAAGATGTTATTCAAGGAGTACAATCCAGTGAAATAAATTTGTAAAGAGAAGTAAGAAAGATTAGAATTTGGCAGAGCACAAAGAGTGGATGCGCCTTCTCTATTGCAAACGATTTTGAACCATATCATTCAAGGTCTCTAACCATCGGTCGCTATCATCTCGCGAATCCCAACCAGGTAGTCTACACCTACCAACATGGTTCAGTCCACTTGTCAGTGTCTCCATGTATTTGTGCCACTTTTGGTCTGACCGCCCCTAACTTTCTTCCAACCTACTCCTACACCATGAAACATTGCACGTCGGGGCAGTCAGTGGTTGGGCATACGTAACACGTGTTCCAGCCATCTCAACTGGTGAAGTTTCACTACTTCATCAATCGATTTGCCATCCTTACCTAGTACCCGTTTCCTAACAACTACATTACTTACTCGGTGGTTCCAGGATATACGAGCGATGGTTCGAAGGTACCTATTATCGAATACTAGTAGCCTGTGAATATCCTCTACTCTTACCGGCCATGTTTCACTGCTATACAGTACTACGGAATGAACTGCTGCGCAGTAAACCCGTCCTTTTGTTGCTAGACGGACATCTCGCCTACCCCATAAGTGAGGCTAGTTGGCGAAAGTCAGACGAGCCCTCTGTACCCATGCTGAGATTTCGTCAAATACCAGACCACAAGGGCTGATGAGACACTCTCAAGATAAGTGAAGTGGTCAACCCGCTCAACTACTTCTCTCCCTATCATTAGTTCAGGTGCCGATGCAACCCAATCCTGAAGTAACATTTTGCATTTCGAGGGAGAGAATCGCATCCCGAACATGCCTGCATAGTTGCTTATAGTGGTCAGATGACTGCATTTTGTCAGCGTCTTCACCAAATAGAACTATGTCATCGGCGTATTCTAAGTCAACAAGTGAGTCTCCCAGTAAAAGTTCAACTCCTGGGGATTGAGATGATGAAAGCGTTATTTCTAATAGCACGTCAGCGACAAGGTTAAGCAAGAATGGATAGTGGACAGCCAAGACGAACACCGCTTGAGGTAATCAATTCTGATGACAGTTCGCCATAAGCTCTAACTTAACCAGTTGTGTTCGAGTAGAGAGCCTCTATAAGGTAAATGTATTTCTTTGGTACTCCTTTCAGTGACAAACACTGCCATAGAACCTCACGATCAACAGAGTCAAATGCCGCCTTAAGGTCGAGAAATACTACTATTATGGGACGTCTGAATGTGTGTCTGTGTTCTAGGACCTGACGTAGGGTGAATATCTGGTCTATACAACCACGTCCAGGTCGAAAATCAGCCTGGTTTTTTCTAGTCTGCTCTTTACAAGCTTTGGTTAGGCGTCCAAGTATTATTGA
This sequence comes from Schistosoma rodhaini, assembly GCA_944470415.2. Classification (NCBI taxonomy): domain Eukaryota; kingdom Metazoa; phylum Platyhelminthes; class Trematoda; order Strigeidida; family Schistosomatidae; genus Schistosoma; species Schistosoma rodhaini. The sequence goes on along the minus strand of OX104036.1, from coordinate 14,604,760 downwards.
AGCTAATATTTTAGACACAAAATTAGTCAAACTGATTCCTCTGATTGTTACAGGAGGACTTTTGTACTTTCTTATAGACTGGCACAATTAGTGATTGGAACCAGTCAGATGGAACTACGTCCAGTTCCCAAATTCTACCTAAGATCTCAGTCAATCCCGCTGCTAGTACTGGACCACCATCCTTAAAATCTCAGGAGTAAAGCTGTTAGGGTCTGCTGCTCTCCCTCGCTTCAAATTTCCTATAGCTTTTACAACCTCGTAGAGTTGGAGGACTTACATCAATTTGACATTCAGGACGACTGGGGATCATGGGTAACTGAAGTGTGGCTGAAGGCCAGTTGAACTGATCCCTAAAGTGTTCTGCCCATCGATCCAATCTCCTGGATTTATAATGAATGATATGTCCATCTTTATCTGAGATGGTTTCGCTGCTGGTTGGGTTCCTAATACTGGTTTCTTTAACAAGTCTGAATGGCTGTCTGCTGTTACCTATTGCCGCTGCCTTTTCCATCTCTCTTGCTTTCGCTACCCACCACTGTTCACGATCATTACGTAGGCTTCTTATTAGCCTGCCCTTAAACTGACTCTGCTCTTCGTTATGTTCAGAGCCAGGTGAGATGAGTTTACGAGCATCTATCAGTGCGGTAGACGCTGCCGAGATCCATTGTTTCTCCCTAACCTTATGGTTTACTTTACTAGCAGATATCACTGCTGTTTCCACAGCTTTACGGATGTCATTCCACGCTGCTTCGGGGTGGGCACAACTTACATGTCTGTCTAACTGTATTTCCAGTTGTTCCTGAAATATATTCTTAGCTTGCCTACCATTAAGTAGAACCCTTAGAGGCTTCCCTGCAGTGTCTTTCCTACGTCCAGTAAGACGCAGACAGATACGTGCTCGCACTAGAGCATGATCTGAGTCTAGACATGTGCTCCAGAATGAGCGACAGTCTTCTATCGAGCCCCTCCATCGGTGGCTGATAGCGATGTGATCTAGTTGGGTCCAACGTTGGAATGAACTCGGGGTCGCCATGTCAAAAGATGTTTTTCTTATGCTTAAAATTAGTATTTGCGAGAAATAGGCGGTTATCTGAACACATCTGCAACAGACAGTCGCTTTTAGCCACGACACCATAAGACCCACCCAGGTATCTATCCTTTTCGCTTAGCTTATCTACTTGAGCATTAAAGTCACCAGTCACTATTACTACATCAGAGCACCTAGCTTTTCGGAGAAGTTCGGAAAGCTTTCTGTAAAACTCATCTTTTACATCATCTGAGCTGCAGTCAGTGGGAGAGTAGGCAGAGACGACGAAGGGGCAACGACTAGTTTCCCTATCTTTCCGAGTCCTTACTGTTCTGTTTAGTCGGACAGCGAACAGACGACTGTCTACTAAGATCCTGTCTAAAAGAGCTAGTTCTACTCTAGGACTCAATGCTATACCTACGCCAGCGAGACCATGGGAAGCGGCGTCAGGGCTTTCAGATACACGAAGTGTGAATCGAGTTGGCTTTTTATTATGACATGGTGAGGTCAAATGAATAACGCTACTTGGATTTTTTATGCGCGTTTTGTAGACGCAGCACACATCGATTGTGCGAGATTCTAAAGTCCTAGCTAAGGAAGCCTGTTGTCCTATTCGAGATGATGTTCGAACGTTAAAAGTTCCTACATGTAGTTTAGAGCGTTGTTTCAGGAGACCGGGAATAACGTTCCGCGTACTCGAATCGTTTGCCTTAGCGGTGTGAGGTGATAAAGGGATGTGAGAAGGGTTGGTCTTGGAGATAAGAGAGTTGTTAGGTGGTGTAGGAAGGATTTGAATGTGACCAACTTGGTCTCGTGTGTTGTTACGTGTATGAGGGCTAATATCACTTCCCGGCTTCCCACACCGTGGAAGGGTATTTCTTGAGGGACCTGAAAAAGAAGTTGGATTAATGTTGGTCTTAACGACTTGGAAGCGTGACCGCAGAGTCCATGGGACAACTGCTTGAGGCCGGTGAATGCACGGCCTTTTTGTTGGGGATTTTTGACGTGTTAGCTCCGTTCTTCAAAGGGCCTCACCACCAGAGACGGAAATCCGTTAGATAAGGCGAGGTGTGCATTTTTAGGGTCGACCTTTTCTAACCCTACCCTTCCTTGTAAGAAGGCAGAATCGCTGCAGATGCTGATTGTCCGAGGGAAACACCTTACTGCTGTTACACCACTCTACAGTCAGCAGTACGACTTCTCCCTCAGACCTTGAGTTGCTGCTTTTAGTCTTACCGTTCTCCAGTCGACCTGCCTGGCACGGTAGAACCTACAGGAACATACGTTCCAGCCAATGTAGCTCGGTTGGGTCGTCATGATAGGCAAGCCCGACCATCCCGTCTAGGTAACAGCTACGGTCGGGGAGGAAACTAGCTCTTATTCTGGTCGACAATTTATTGACCATATTTTCACCCTTCACTAAGTGTTACTACACTGTCATACTTATCACAGACCAACAATCGTAGTGTTTCTTGACATTAGGGTCATCTTCAACTCATTGGACAGGACTGTTATCTGGAGTTGTCTATTGAAGGAGTGTGTGTCTTGGAAGTTTATCAACATCTTGAAAGCCCTATATGCAAACACTTCAGACAGAGTTAGGACATACAACCACCTCTTCCCATTGCTTCGTTCATTCACTGCAGTTAGGCAAGCTTGCTCAGTCCCATCATTCCCCTTCAACTTTGCTGCCGATGACGGTCTGGAAACAACTCTGATGGATGTAGGTAATGGTGGTGGGGATCTGTAAAAGGTTGGATCTACAACGGGTCTGTGAGAACAGTTTCGCTCTATGCTTGTGAGACCTGGTCTCTCCAAGTTGAGGATGTTAGACGACTCTCTGTGTTAGATCATCGTTGACTCTGAGAGATTGCTCACATCCAGTGGCAACATCATTTTAGTAATGCACAGGTTCAACATCGTGTGTTCGGGCACAGCGACAATAATCTAATTAGTGTCACCATCTTGAAACATCGACTTCGGTGGCTTGAACATGTTCTACGAATGCCGTATCAGAGAATTACACGTCGTGCATTATTTGCCGACTCTAGGACTGGTTGGAAGAAGCGGAGACGTTATTAGATGTGGCTCGGAATAGAAGCTAGTGGCGATCCTACTGTAGCTTTCTTTTACTGTCTTTATAAAGAGTGGCCGTAACTTCTCTGATTGAAAGAATTGTTTCTGGTTGTACATTTCTGTTTCTCTCATTACTATTTTTTTCCACTATCATACGCTAATTTGTGATCGCTATTTTTCTTTTTTATTATGCACACCTTACATTCTCTATCTCTTCACATTCTTATTATTATCGTGTGGCGCATATTTATTCGGTCCCCCCCTGTTCCAATGTTTATGTGTTGAAATAAAATAAGTAATTTTGTATTGGAATGAAGTAGATACCAACAGTTTCTCATCTGGATTTCTTATTCCTTACGTTGTGTTCAGTTATTCATGAAAATATTTTCACAATGGTTAATTTTTGCGCTTAAGTGTTTAGTAAATATTTTATTGTGTAATGTAAGTTATATGAAAAGTTTATAGTAGTGTAAAGAAAGTTTCTGTTCAAATGTATTCATGCATATTTTTTTATCACAGTCTGATGAAATAGTTTCACATCAGTTAGTTAGACAACATACTTTATATCATTTTTACAGAATATTGAGAGCTACGCATTCTGAATTAGAAATAAAATGTATTATAATTAAGTGAATTTACTAATCTAACATCGTAGTGCCAATGGGACGGTATAAATTGTTAATATCAATGATAAGACCTTTTTCTCTTATTTTACGTTCTCATTCTGTTTATCATAGAGATGTGGACTTTTGTGCAATGTTTGTGGAACCCTCATGTCTACAGTTGCCGCAGCTATTCACCATACCTCTTCGAATTCTCATAATGCAAACCTTATGGTAAGGGTTAGGTAGATTGTTGTTTTTGAAGTTTCATGGTCTTAAATTGAATTTTTTTCCCATGATGTTTATAACCGGACGAATAGATGTAATATATTTCCTACTTACAAATCTTTAGACAGGGCACTAACAGGTTTGTATATTATTGTCTGTCAGTCCACACTTTAGTGTTTTGGTAGATCAAAACTATATATTTGTGGTATATATAATTGATTCTCGGACACTGGATCATAGATCCAAATGTATTCTTAATTGCGTTTGAAATCTCCAGTAGTATTATGATCTACAAATCACCAGAGTCCCTTATGCTGTGATGCTAGCATGTAATAATAAGGCACCTACAGTAGAATGAAAGTGAATGGAGCACCCTTTAGTCAATTAGGTTCTTTGGTAAACCACAAAACAGTATATTTTTGTTTTTCCCAGTATGACTAGCCGAATACATAAATAATTAGTAATTTAGGGGCATTTTCTACAGGTTTTCACAACATCGACTTCTTTTGTAAGCGTTAATAGACTTTGGTTTGTGTACCTGAATTAATATTAATGCAAAGCTTCAGAGACTTTGTTGCTCTAACAGTCTAGAAGTCAGTTAAGTATCACAAGGATTTCATGTATAACACGACACCTAACTGTTAAAAAGACAGCCCAATATATGCAATATTCGGACCTTTGACCTAAAGGTCTAGTCCACAAGGCAGTGGAGCATCGTAAGGAGATGCAGTCCCATGGTAGCCGGTGACCAACAGTTGGTTCATACGCCACTCGTTCCTTCAGGATCCTGGAGCCCATGTGCACCATTGGTTTTAAATCAGGGTTTTCCAACTCTCCTAGGTGAACTTTCCGTGTCCATCAACCCGGTTAGAGCTCCGGACATTCACTTTTCGTCCTCTCACTTTTGTGAACAACACCCCCGCCACGAGAAGACAGTGAGTAGGACTTCCCTGACAGAGGCTATATATTCGCGTGGTCATATGAGAGCATTCCGAGAGGGAGAGCAGACTCTCCCCACTCTCGGCCGTACCAGGGCATTCGTGGGCGATTGGCTGATTATTACACTGCTACTATGTTTAGTAGTATTCTAGAATTTTCAGGAAAACCCAAGGACTTTTAAAATACTATAAAAATTCTATATTTTCTGTACATAAATGAACCCTTGGAGTAAAGTGCTTCCCGCATATTTTGTGCCTTTTCTCTCGTGTTCAAGTCTCTGTGTAGTTCTAGCTCGGGGGTTTGAAGACTAGCTTAGGATCCGAATATAGCGTTCAATCAACAAGACGTATCAATTTGGCCGCCCCTAACTCTCTTCCAACCACCCCTACACTAGTCAGCATAGCGCGTCGTGTTAATCGGTGTTCAGGCATACGTAACACATTGCCTAACCATCTCAGTCGATGAAGATTCATGATCTTATCGACTGATTTACCATCATTCCCTAGTACCCTGTGTCTAACCTCACTATTACTTACCCAGTGACCCCAGCAGATGCGAGCAATATTTCTAAGAAATCTGTGGTCAAATACTAGTAACTTGCGAGTATCTTCTACTCCTAATGGCCATGTTTCACAGCCGTAAAGTAGAACAGAGCGGACTTCTGCGCAGTATACTCGTCCCTTAATTGATAGACGGATATCTCGTCTTCACCATAGGTGATGTAAGTTGGCAAAAGTCAAACGAGCTTTTTGAGTCCGTGCTGAGATTTCGTCAGACACCACCAACCCATTAGGGCTGATCAAACTTCCAAGATAAGTGAAGTTGTCGACGCGTTCGATTACTTCACTCCCTATCCTTAGTTCAGGTGTTGACGCAGGCCAGTCCTGGAGTAACAATTTACATTCGGATGGGGAGAAACGCATCCCAAACATCCTTGCATTATTACTCAGTTCTAACAGAAGACTCTGCATTTTGTCAGCGTCTTCACCAAACAGGACTATGTCATCTGCGTATTCTAAGTCGATAAGTGAACCTCCTGGTAGAAGATCAATTCCTGAAAATTCAGTCGACGAGAGTGTCATTTGCAGCAGCAGGTCTATAATGAAGTTAAAAAAAAATGTGGATAGTGGACAGCCTTGACGGACACCACTTGAGGTTGTAAAATCAGATGACAGTTCTCCATGAGCTCTCACTGGACTGGTAGTGTTCGAGTAAAGAGCCTTCACAAGGTTTATGTACTTCTGAGATACACCTTTCAATGACAGACACTGCCACAGAACCTCTCGGTCTACAGAGTCAAATGCTGCTTTCAAGTCAAGAAAAACTATCATTGTCGGACACCGATAAGCATGTCTGTGCTCTAAAACTTGACGAATGGTGACTATGTGGTCGACACAGCCACGACCAGGTCTGAAGCCAGTCTGATTTTCTCGTGTTCGCAGTTCACGAGTCTTAGTTAAGCGTTCGATAATTATTGAGGCAAGTATTTTAGATGGTATGTTAGTCAGACTAATCCCTCTATTGTTATCACAGGATGATTTTGGTCCCTTCTTATATATTGGGACAATCAGTGATTGCGACCAGACGGATGGGATTACGTCCAACTCCCAGATTTTAGCCAGAATATTAGTCAACCTAGTCTCTAAGATTGGGCCACCATATTTAAAGACGTTTGGAGGCAATACTTCAGGACCAGCTGTTCTTCCTCGTTTCAGATTACTTATAGCCTTTTGAACTTCAGGTGGGGTCGGGGGGACACCTAATCAAGGTTCACTTATGAAACTCAAAGCCCAAGTACTTGAGTCTGCACTTGGTACACTTTCCTGGAAACGTTTCCTTTATTTGTGATTCCACAAGTTTCTTTGTGATAAAGTTACCTTAAGATCGAACCAACTGAACGCGTCTAACCTTTGAAGATCTTACTATAATAATCTCTTGTAAAACAATAACTTTAGTGACAATTTTTAATTCAAGATATCATTCTGATTTCTATTTCAGTCCTTTCAGTAATGATATGATAAACTGCATAATACGTTCATCATATATTTTTAAATTTGTATTTACTTGACTTTTAGACTGCTGAACTAAAATCAACGCTTCTTTATTTGCCTCCCATCACGGATTCCCATAGAATTGCATTAGATTTGGAGCTAAAATCCGCTTCTCTTTCTGTTGTGGCTGATACCTATGAGATGCAGCGACGACAGAATTTTACAAATGATCTGATTGCTGCTATTGAAGCTCGAATTCCATGTAATGTATAAAATTTTTGTTTTGCATGAGTTTAACTTTTAAGCTGTGAAGGTTAAGTCAAAATTTAATATCGTAAAAGTAATACACCTAATGTTTAGATAGCTTTGTTTTTATTTCCAATAATTGTGTAAGTTGATTTTATCTTAGTTAAGAATTGAGATGTAAAATATCATATATCAATCCATACTGTTTCATGTACAGACAAACAGTCATATATGGAAGCTCATAACAGTATGTTTTCAAATTATCTCATTTCTTGCTAACTTATTAAGATAAGAATTCAATCAAATGCGAAGGTTGTTAAAATTGGAAGAATTTAATGAAGGGTTGAGCAAAATCATACATTGATTACAGTTATACACTAACATTGTTGGATAACGGTTCAGTCGTCTAGACGTTGAGTGTTCGCACTCGAGACCTAAGGTCCTGGGCCCGACCCATGTGTGCGGGATCGTGGAGGTGTACTGCTGAAAAGTCCCATAATGGAATGAAAAGGCTTTCCAGTTCCTCCAGGTTTTCAGTTGTGGTTTAGCTATGATCATTTCGCCATTTCAATTGTAAAAATGTGATCATTTTAAAGAGGATAATAGTCATCGGGTTTCTATCTCTAGAATTAATAATAATACTGCTTCTAGAAGAATACAAAATGAGTGACCAATAATTTTTTAACTGAGATAACCAATCTTCCGAATTTCATATTTGTCCTAATTAGTTTATTTCTAAAAAATGTCAATCCCTAGATATAAAAGTTCGAGGAACTGGTAGTTCATGGTTCGGTTTAGCCTTACCAGATAGTCACTGTTCATTGGATGCAATTTGTCCAAGTGATTTTAACGAGAATAAATTACTGGCAATGGACCCAACAATGGATGATGATTGTGAAAATAATGACGGTGACGAAGAGGGCGATGATAATGATGATCATCATGATGATGATGACGATGATGATGATAATGAACAGTCTAGTCCACAGCCTGTATGTGGTCAGTCAACAAATGACACTGAACAGTCAATGGGGATTGGTTATGTTCTTTCTAATATTTTCGATTTATTACAACTTAATGCATGTGAATCACCGACTAACATACCACAAATACAAACAATTTCCGAAAAAGCTGCCTCGTTTAATTGTTTTACTGATCACAATACAAAAATGAATGAATTATCCGACAAACCTAATTTCCCTAAATTTCATACGTATGTTGATTGTCATTATCGCTTTTTCCATCTGTTAGTTTTTTATTCTTTTTTAAAATGATCCTTGTGGTTCTATATGATCTTCTTTCATGCTTTAACGACCAAAGTTAAAAACGTATCTACCTCATAGGATAAGTCCCATAATAAGTAATAGTCCTAATATGATAATGATTTGTAGCTTAGGAGGATGGTTTTGTCGACTTTGTGCTTACTGCGTTAAGTAGTTTCGATATCATAAACTTTGAGAGACAATGATATATGAGATTCATCCTGGATATTTTCTAATGGTCTATTTTTTTAACCCAGAGCGTAAATGATTATTGCCTTTTTTTGTGTTGTTACTACATGTATATTAGCTGTTTTGTTCAGTTTATAAACGACCTTGTATTTGTTCGCTCATTGACTGATAAATTAAGATTCATAGGTAGTTGTTTGATAATGCGCTCACATCTATGATGATGATGAGTGTCCAGCCCTAAAAAGTTACTATTGTTGAGCTGCGATAATTCAGTGACGTAGATAAAATCCGACTATTCTATTGTATATCATAGAACAAAGACAAGTTTTTAATCGACCCAATTGTTTTTAAATAATTGATCGCAGATCCTGTTTGTCTCTGTCCTAGTTAGTACCGAAGTCGTATAAGCAGAAAGTAATTTGAACATGGATGATGTAGTGCTTTTGATCACATATCACAATTTCGATAAATTCTATGGCATGTGTACAGTGTTCAATAATGATGATTATGCAGATTAACCTTCTCTTTATTCTGATCTAAATTTTCTTTGCCGTTTAATCATAATTTTTGTTTGTTAATCTGCTTTCGTGTCATTAAGTTTTGTCAAGCTTCTGTTTCTATAATATGGATGGATGAAACTAACTTAGTGAGTTAAAGTCAGTGGGTTGGTAAGAAACTAAGATTATGTGATCAGTAGATAAATCAAGAAAACTGGGGTCTCTGGGATATGAAGATTAGTCGAGCTCGCCTTCTGTGGATATGTATCAAGTGAGCAATAAATGATGTCAGTAGCCTCTGCAAAACAAAGTGGATTTAAAATTCCTCGTTGGGGGCCTTAGAAAAATGTTTTAATGTTCACTGTGTAGGAATCGCACTTACGAGTACTTCATTTCCTTTGAAGCTTTATTCATGAGATTTTTAATTAGAGAGGACAAAATATTATCACAGTTTAACCATTGCCACTTATCATGTTTCTCTTCATCTTATACTAACATTTAATCACTGGTCTTTCATAAGCATATGGCATCGTAATTTCGATGGTTAAGTGGAAATGAATTTACTGATAGAACAATTACCACCAAGTTGTAGTGAAATTACTATCTAGCATGTAGATAATTCCAATTTAAGCCTCCCGTGGGCCCTTTAGCTGCAGGAGGTTCTATTAATTGAATAGAACTATCATCTCTTGGCCTATCTGTTAATGGCTTAATTATTCTAAAACTACATCGTAAAACGAGTAAATAAATTGTTATTTTTTATTCTGGCTGATATAAAGTAGTGATGTAGTGAACGAGAACTCATGTAGGGAAAACCAACCTATTGTTATATGCGAAATTACTCAGTGCCTTTGTAAAATATGAAAATGATACATTAAATCACATTATTTGTACATCTTCAGTTTTTGTTTACGTACTTCTTGAATCTTTCGATTCTATTGTTATTACAATTGCTTTCTATTTCGATTCCTCCTCTCTTTAATTCAATATTCCTGTTGCAAGCATTCCACTTCCGATTGCTGTTACATACTACTTCAATCTGTCAGCATACGTAGTGTGCATCACAGTTGTAATGGTTATATTGAGGATAGAAATGCATACAATAATACTGATATCATCATAAACAATATAACCCAGTTACTAAGCTTAAGTCGATAGTATTTGATACTCATTAACACTCACTCCATGTTATTACTTTTTTGAGCCTGTTACCCCTCGTGGAGCACAGATGGCCAACTAGTAATCTCCAGCCTCCGCTCCATGCAATCCATTATTATTAGCCTATAGTACAGATAACTAGTTATTTTATGAAATAACTGACTTCTGCCTAAATGATAAATTTTTCATTTCCCTAGTACATTAGTAATCAGTTATCATGATACTAACTATTATTTCCCCTGTTTTTTCTTTGAATTAGTGTTTTGCGTACAAGTAGTGACTACTTTTATCTTTGTCTGACGGATTTCTATGGTGTACGTTATCGTATTAGTACTGGTAATCCATATGGATATGATTTGGCCAAATTAATTAATACCTACCTCAATTTAAATGATCAAGCTCTACAATTAGCAATATTATTTCGTAAATTATCACGGGTATGTTTGTAAACTTATTTTCGATTGGATAGTATTTCTTGTTCTTTATGTTATTAATAAATTGTAATCGTTTCCTATAAGTCTGATAATCTGTAAGGTTTGAGAATTTTGTTGGAAGCAGTTGTTTCAAAGCCAGAAAGTCAAGATTTCTCATGTTTTGGCATTCACCTGCGATGGTTATCCTAAGCCTCGTTGAACTCATACTATATATTATGATTTTTACTGATGAAATAAATATTCATCTCTTTAATGAAACTGAATTCTAATGGAAATGTAAGTCATCGAAAAGTGTAGCGTTTTGATTTGTGATTTGAATCTTTGTGTCAAAAAGCTTAAAGCTTTAAATGACTAGTAAATTTCGATAGACTTTTTAAAACGGAATCAAGTTTAGTTCATTTCGTTAACTATGATGAATGGATCTGTACTTTATAGAAGGTATATCAGATACTTGTTAAATTAATTTCAGATATTATCAGATTTATGTGTATGTAGTTGTTAGATACCTATTAATATAGTGTATTTTGATAAGGAGATACTTTATGCACATTTTCACTCTAGGCACTTCAAAACCTAGTGCAAGTTCATATGCGCAACTGTGAGTCACAATTATTACGTGAATACCAAAGTCAAAACACACCAGAATTTTATTTTGTTAGTATTGGGTTGTGAAAATTGTTGAGTTTCGTTGAAATAATGAACCGATCAGTGTTAGAACACCATCGAAAACCTTTAAGCACTGAACAGCCGTTTCGTCCTAGTATGGGAGTAATGTAGTGAACAAGAAAACAAGTGGGGACAATCGAATGTATTTAAGCACAAATTACAAACTATCTCACTAAAATCTGATAACCATACAGTAAACAGTTAATTTGCAAAATAACAATCAATTGTCTCAATCTTGACCGTTCCTTCTGCAAATATCAGTCCATCTTCTCTGATTTCATTGTTCATGCATTTCAATACCGATTGCGCTTCATTTCTGTTCTTTCCTTATCAATCTTCTGCCAAAATACATTCTATGTCTGACTATCACCATATACTACTTATGTGGATATAAGTAACCCACACCACAGTTCTACTTACCAATTAATTAAGTTTTGCGTTGTTTTTGTAACTTTCACACAGAGTTAGGTAACGATTTAAATGTTTTCTTCATAACATAATCAATGCATTTACATCCTTCATGATCGAAATATTTTTAGTTTTAATTCGTTATCTTAATTTAATTTTCGAGAAATTCGTTATTCATATTTCTTTGTGCTCATGTGATTATTGGTAACTGTGTTACCATAAATGGATAGTGGCTAGCAGTGGAATCCAGGACGCGCGTTTCGTCCTATTTGGGACGATGCTTGTGAATTAAGGTATATCGAGGCAATACGCACAGTATGCACATATGCCAATTAGAGACTGACCAGTTGCAGTCCTAACAAATCGATGGGAAGATTCAAACAAACAATACTAAGTTGAATTTAAACTTCACCCCATCGCACAAGCAAGTGGCTATCAGGACTCAGTGGCCGAGTGGATAACGCGATGGCGTTTGAAGCGAGGGTACTGGGTTCGAGTCCCAGAGTGAACATCAACTCTGAGATGCAGGTACATCCAGCTGACGAGTCCCAAATAGGACGAAACGCGCGTCCTGGATTCCACTGCTAGCCACTATCCATCTCTGCTAACCATGCTTGTGAATTAAGGTATATCGAGGCAATACGCACAGTATGCACATATGCCAATTAGAGACTGACCAGTTGCAGTCCTAACAAATCGATGGGAAGATTCAAACAAACAATACTAAGTTGAATGTGTTACCATAAGTTGTAAATAGAAAGACTGCATGAGTTTAGATTCTAAATGGTTTTAAATAGTGAATTCATTTATGACCACCATCGAGTTGGCGATGTTTTAGTTGGACACGCGGTACTAGATAAAGATGGCTAGTCAATTGATGCTGTTGTGAATCCTTATTGACTGAGATGGTCAGGACATATATTACGTTTGTCCATCCACTGAATATCTGGATGCACAATAATGGCTAGTATAGGAGTAGATTTGAAGGAAGCTACAGGGGTTCAAACCATGTCATAGGACCAGTACATGAAGACACTGACTGTTGGGCTGAGTCTTGTGTGTAGATGCAAACTACATGGTTAGGGTACGTGTGGTTATCGTAACAAACGGCTAGAAAGTTTGGGTGATACAGCTCAGAATCTTTCTCAGTATCGTAGGTTCATTCACTATTTGTCTCTCTTCGAATCCTAAGTTTCTAAATTTCCTTGTAGATTTTTTTGGAAAATCTTTACTCCACTAATCCATATTTCCTTCTTGACTTGTATCTTCTGTGCCTAATCTTGTTTATTACCACCAATACTGTTACTACATCTATCACTTTGGGATTTACCCTGATGATTTCATTTCACTGTGTTAATTATATAATATATGTATATATGCATTCTGAAAATAATAATTACAGAATTCACACCAGTTTACAGGCATGATCAGCTAAATATAGATAGCAGTAATAAATACAAAGGACATATAGGATATTCGATTGTTTGAAGTGTTCTAGTTAAAAAGTTGTTTAGGCAGTTCATTTTTCACATGTATTATATCAATGAAAGGCATCAGCCGGGAACTATTAATTGTTTTATGTGTACATCGTGTTGATTTACAAACGGTGTATTTAAGATAATTTCCAGTGCCATAACGAATTAATTATAATCATCTACAACTAGAGAAAATAGAATGAAAACAAGAAGCACGGAATGACGAAACCAATAATTACTTCGATAGGTCTGTCATTTATTCAGGTTTATCACAATACATGTGCTAGGTTATTTTGTGATCTGGTGTTCGGGTTAGTTGTTATTCAGGTTAGTTAAATTTACCAGGGACGGTGTTAGTGTAAAGTATCTGCGGGTAAGAAGGTTTAATTAGTGAGTTCAGTGATAACGGTTAAGCATTTAGTGTTCCTATAATATTACTTGTGGAGTCTGAAATACTTACAGGTGTGAGCACATTAAAGACATTTTCAGCATAGGAGTAAGCATCGATTCACTTCACAAAAGATGAGATTGATCTTATCTCACGGACAAATTGTGGTAAATTATTCCAGAGTCTGGAAAATTAACTGGTAAAGTTATTCATATAGAAAGAAGATTTAGAATGAGGTTGTTTCACTAATGAAAAATAGTTATGGGTGCTGTAACTAGGAATTTCTGTATATTGGATTGGTTCATGGGATGTAAAATATAGTTTATTATGTATTTTAAAGAGAAAGATTAGATTTAGATTGTCTGTTTTTCCATAAAGGGTCGAGTCTAAGTTAATTATATATGATATAAAGTATATATATATATATATATATATATATATATATATATATATATATGATATATGATATAAAGTACAATCATTCCCAAGAATTCTAAGTGTAAATCGTCTTTAAATGAATTCCAACCTTAATTTATCCTTTATACGAATGAGGTGTGGCAAATTACACTGATGTTCACACGTACCAGTGACTTTATGACCATTGATTTTTAAACAGATATCTGATTTATATCATCTCTGGGATCCCTGCTATCTAATTAATCTATATGTTTAAGAGAAGCTTCAAGGAAAAGTCAGGAACTTAATAGAATGGGGCTGTTTTTCACTTTGTTTCTTTCCAGCTCTGTGTTACTTCAACCAGCTTCATGTCAAGGTTTTTTTTGTAAATTTAATTACTTACTGTTCTAAATAGATGAGCTGATAAAACAATTTGATTGTTATTGTAAATCTACTTAATGAATACCTAGTATCATTTTGTCATCTAAGAGACCTATTTTGTTGTTTTAGTTCACTGCTGTTTACAGTCTCGGATTCATTTGAGCACTTTTTTCATTAGTTCTGTTTATTGTATTAAAGCTGATTAAGAAGTGATTGCCATTTTCAAAATATCATCATCCAAGATATTGTTTGGTTTTATTTTCTGGTCTTATTTTTTGTCAAACAGGACACAAACTTCTATTCCTTTGCTTATATTGAATCATTTCTGATTTTCACGATTTTATTAACTTACTTAGTTGCTTTCTATTTTTTTTCCTAGTTGGGTCATTTAGATATGCCGGAAAATGGTACATTTGAAGAAACAGTCATACCTCTGTTAGTTATATTCTACTTACAACATTATGAACCTCCATTACTTCCAAATCTTCATATGCTTTACCGCCAACATCTTGATAAAATTCCTGAAAATTCTTATCATCAGGTAAGCAAAAAAAATAGTCGTACAGTGTTATTGAACTATCTTAATTATATAGGATTGTTTGTTGATTTGTAATTTTTTTTGTAGCCCACTAGTCATTTGTATCAATTATATTCTAAAATTTTATACTTTATTAAATAACAGTTACTTATTTGAATGTCATGTCATTGAGTGTTAGTCAGGAATGATAGTTTTAACGTTGTTAAGTCGTGTAGATTTGGTATGTGAACGATTCCACCTTGCTTATAGACCATTGAAATTGAATATTAAGCAGGTGTTCTTCACGAGAAATCAGTGATAGCCGCAAAACTTCGTCAGATCCCCATTAAGTTTTATATTCAAAATTTCCTGATGTATTGTATTGGAGTATTTTCGTATCTCACTGGTCCTGATAAGTATTAATTACACAACTTCCAACAGTGTACAAATTTTAGAAGACAGTAACAAAGCGTTGTCTACACTTTATTATTGTACAGTACAGATCACAACGCCACAAGGAAACAAAGCGAATATGAACAGAAACAAGAGTGTGAATGAATACGAGCGAACCAATGCAAGAGAATACCAGAGAGCAAATTGAGGCAAGCGAATTGATAAAATGTGAAAGGTACACATATATCAGAAAGCGATTGAGTAATTGAACGATTTAAAGGTCTAACATTTAAGCTAGTGAGAGATATATACATGTAGTCTGTAACACATGATCAAACACATATGTTCAAGCAAACATGATAATGATGGGATATAGACGAGTTGTTACTGACCAAATGGCTTACTTACTTACTTACTTACTTACTTACGCCTGTTACCCCTCGTCGAGGAGCATAGGCCGCTCACCAGCATTCTCCATCCAACTCTGTCCTGAGCCTTCCTTTCCAGTTCTTTCCAGTTGCTATTCATCCTTTTCATATCGGCTTCTATTTCCCGGCGTAGTGTGTTCTTTGGCCTTCCTCTTTTCCGCTTCCCTTCCGGATTCCAAGTTAGGGATTGAGTCGTGATGCACATTGGTGATTTCCTTAATGTATGTCCGATCCACTTCCAACGTCTTTTCCTTATTTCCTCTTCAGCTGGAAGCTGGTTTGTCCTCTCCCATAAAACGCCGTTGCTGATAGTATCCGGCCAATGGATGTTGAGTATTTTGCGTAGACAACTGTTTATAAATACTTGTACCTTCCTAATGATGGCCGTAGTAGTTCTCCACGTTTCAGCTCCATACAGTAGGACTGTCTTGACGTTCGTATTAAAGATTCTGACCTTGAAATTGGTTGAGAGTTGTTTTGAGTTCCATATGTTGTTCAATTGTAGAAATGCTGCCCTTGCTCTGCCAATCCTTGCCTTTACATCTGCATCCGATCCTCCTTGTTTATCAACGATGCTCCCCAGGTACTTGAATGTTTCCACCTCTTCCAGAGTTTCTCCATCAAGTGTGATTGGGTCGGTGTTCTCCGTGTTGCATTTGAGAATCTTGCTTTTTCCTTTGTGAATGTGGAGGCCTATCGATGCGGAGGCTGCTGCTACATTTGCTGTCTTCATCTGCATTTGGTCGTGTGTATGAGAGAGGAGGGCTAGGTCATCTGCGAAGTCCAAATCATCTAATTGATTCTGAGCTGTCCATTGTATTCCGTATTTCCCTTCAGATGTCGAATTCTTCATAATCCAGTCAATCACTAGAAGGAAGAGGAATGGGGAGAGTAGACAGCCTTGTCTGACTCCGGTCCTTACTGGAAATGCATCTGTCAGCTGTCCTCCATGCACCACTTTGCACTGTAATCCATCGTATGAGTTTTGGATAATGTTGACGATCTTCTGAGGAACTCCATAGTGTCGAAGAAGTTTCCACAATGTTCTCCTATCCACGCTGTCAAACGCCTTCTCATAGTCAATGAAGTTGACGTATAGTGATAAGTTCCACTCAACTGATTGTTCAACGATGATCCGTAGTGTCGCAATCTGGTCTGTGCACGACCGATCCTTACGGAATCCAGCCTGATGATCCCTAAGTTCGGCGTCTACTGCGTCTTTCATCCGATTCAGCAGCACTCTGTTGAAAACTTTTCCTGGTACTGATAACAAACTGATACCTCTGTAGTTCTCACATTGGCTCAGATCTCCTTTCTTTGGTATCTTGATGAGATATCCTTCTTTCCAGTCCTTTGGCAGTTGTTCCTCTTCCCAAATCTTTTTGAATAGAAGGTGAAGCATGTTTGCAGTTATTTCAATGTCTGACTTCAGTGCTTCTGCTGGTATATTGTCAGGTCCTGCCGCCTTCCCACTTTTGATTTGTCTGATGGCCATCTTGACTTCTTCGATCGTTGGTGGAGTGACATCTATTGGAAGGTCTGTGTGGGCTGCTTCGATGTTCGGTGGATTCGATGGGGCTGGTCTATTCAGTAGTTCCTCAAAGTATTCTGCCCATCTTTTCCTCTGTTCCTGAATCTCAGTGATTGTCTTTCCTTCTTTGTCTTTGACTGGTCTCTCTGGTTTGCTATATCTCCCTGCTAATTTCTTCGTTGTATCATATAGTTGTTTCATATTCCCTTCTCTTGCAGCTTTTTCCGCCGCCGTTGCTAGTTCTCCCATGTATTTCTGCTTGTCGGCTTTAATGCTTTTCTTCACTTCTCTGTTTGCTTCTGCGTAGTCTGCTTGTGCTTTGACTTTCTCTGCTCGTGTTCGGCTGTTGCTAATTGCTAGTCTCTTGTTCTTCCTTTCTTGAACTTTGTCCAGGGTTCCCATAGAGATCCATTCTTTGTGATGATGCTTCTTAGGACCAAGAACCTCCTGACACGTTGAAGTTAGTGCTTCTTTTATCCCTTTCCAGTTGTCCTCCAAAGTAGTTTCTTGTTCTTTCAGTAGATCCTGTAGAGCTTGGAACCTATTGTTGAGAGTTATCTTGAATTCTTGGAGCTTGTCAGTATCTCGAAGGAAGGCTGTATTAAACCTTTGTAGTGCTGTTTGTCCAGTTGTCCAGTCTTTCTTTAGCTTCAGTCTCATCTTGGCCACAACCAGGTGGTGATCTGAAGCTATGTCAGCTCCTCTCCGGGTTCTCACATCTTCCATTGATCTTCGGAATTTTTGTTGATACAGATGTGATCAATCTGGTTCTCTGTGGTGTGGTCCGGTGAGATCCATGTAGCTGTGTGTATGCGTTTGTGTGGGAATATTGTGCCGCCTATAACCAATTTGTTGAAAGCACATAGGTTTGCAAGTCTCTCCCCATTTTCATTTCTCTCTCCTAGTCCATGTCGTCCAATTACATCTTCATATCCTGTGTTGTCCACTCCAACTTTAGCATTTAGATCTCCCATAAGGATGATGAGGTCTTTTCGTGAGCACTTTGCTACAATTGATTGCAGCCTTTCATAGAACTGATCTTTATCATCGTCGTTGCTATCATTGGTGGGTGCATAACATTGGATAACGTTCATTGTGATCCCTTGCTTCTTTGTTCTGAATGATGCTTTGATTATCCTGGGTCCATGAGATTCCCATCCCACAAGTGCATTTCGTGCTTCTTTGGACAGCATTAGAGCAACTCCCTGAGTGTGTGGAGCATTTTCCCCTTCGTGACCGGAGTACAGCAGCATCTCTCCTGTACCTAGCCTTTGTTGTCCAGTTAGTGTCCAATGGGTTTCGCTGATTCCGAGTACTGCCAAGTTGTATCTCCTCATTTCCATTGCTATTTGGCTGGTCTTTCCTGTTTCCCACATTGTCCGGACGTTCCATGTACCTATAAAGAGTGTTGCTCTGGTTGTTAGAAGGTGCATCGGTCTCGTGACTTCCGAAGAATTTCGGCTTTCATCACGAGACGTCATAATTATTCCTTGAACTCGGAGGGCAGAGTTTAAATGGTTTGGATTATTTTTTCTGGTTAGCGTTTTTTAGCGAGTTAGCTTTTCTACGGGATGGGGTCGCTAACCCCATGCCCAACCATCCTCCTTTACCCGGGCTTGGGACCGGCAGTAACTCTAGAAGAGCTACAGGCGGAGTTTGACCAAATGGCACTGTTATATAAATTGATCGAAGAGCTGAACAAAATTAAAATTGATTTATTTAAGTGTCATTCGGTCAGTAACAACTCGTCTATATCCCATCATTATCATGTTTGCTTGAACATATGTGTTTGATCATGTGTTACAGACTACATGTATATATCTCTCACTAGCTTAAATGTTAGACCTTTAAATCGTTCAATTACTCAATCGCTTTCTGATATATGTGTACCTTTCACATTTTATCAATTCGCTTGCCTCAATTTGCTCTCTGGTATTCTCTTGCATTGGTTCGCTCGTATTCATTCACACTCTTGTTTCTGTTCATATTCGCTTTGTTTCCTTGTGGCGTTGTGATCTGTACTGTACAATAATAAAGTGTAGACAACGCTTTGTTACTGTCTTCTAAAATTTGTACACTGTTGGAAGTTGTGTAATTAATACTTATCAGGACGAGTGAAATACGAAACATTAGGAGCCATCTGGAAGATATCCCACTACAACACTATCATTCTCAAAAAATAAATGAAAAAAGTGTTTTCAACTATTCGTATATTTATATTATTACTTAATACCCTAAAGTAAATACATCCACTCAATAACATATTACCCATGAGTGTTCATCATAATGTCGAGGGGAATTATTTCAAAGAACTTTTGTTAAGAGATGTTTAGTGATTTGTGCATAATTTTGTTTTTAATTGTTCGTGTTTTTGTTTTTTCCTGATCTATCATTCCTGAAAATAAACTTCAATCAAGTGGTTTTATTTGATTTCAGTTTGGTATACTGCTTGCTTATGTTCTGTTTTAATATCTGTTTTTTTTTGTTTAGGTTTTGCCACCCAATACTGATTGTTCGTTTATTACAGACATTGAATTAATTCGAAAATTATGTCCTGATCAACCATGTAAATTTATGTTATTTGATTCTTAAAAGCATCATAATTTGTTTGGTGAAATCATTAAATAACAATTTGTTTCATTTCAGCATATGTGCGCGTGCGTGTGTATTATGTACTCTTTTATTTCTGTGTGCAATAGATATCTCTTTATGTATAATTTTTCTACTGAATTGAATCTGTTTTCTTTTCTAATTACTTTCGTAGACAAAATTAAAAGGGAAAATGTGCTATATGGTATCCCATTACGTATAATTCATTAGACTGGGCTAAGTCGATAAGCTCACAGTTAATAGATTGGTAGTTATTAAGTTAAAACTGAATGATTCACACTTACGATTCACTTCGACCTATATCGAACATATTCGGAAGATGTTAATATTTTCTTCATTTATAAAAAACAATTGGGTTTCACCAGTGTGAATGTTTAATTGTTGAAATGATATTATATATTTCAGTTTGTGAAGTTTAAACAGTAGTAGATTTATGATTCCTGGAGACGATTTCAAACAGTAACATTACCTGTGGTAATGAGGTGTATAATAATTCTTGTTGTAATCAATCTAAAACCTGATGACAATACAATCATTCTTTTAGATATACGTTAAATTTAAAATATTTCATTTTCCATCCCACAGATTCCTCTTCGTCTAGCAATTTACCATGTTTAGCTGATTTATGGCTTGGTTTCCTCAGATTTTATTTATTTGATTTTAAAATTTCTTCTTGTACGATTAATATTGTGGAACCTGAACCAGTGCCATGTTTTAATGCTCCTGAAAAGCGTTGTTTTACAGTTACCGGTAAGTTAAAATATATATGTAAGCGAATTTATTTATATCAATCCTAAAGTATTTTCGGAAAATGAAAAGTTATTTTTATTCAAAACAAATAGATACTTTTAATAACAATTATTGTCATCACCCTGATTGATTATATCAATTCGATATTAATAGCCTGTACCATCTACCTACTAATTGTGACTTTTCCTTTGCTCATGCGACCTGTTGAACCCTTTACTAAAGGTTTTATTTGTTCGCATTGAAAATTACACAATGATATACAACAGAGAAGTTCGTTCTGTTCTGCTGTATGGTTATGAAATGTGCCCATTACTAATATTTGATCTAAGATGCCTGTATAGCATTTTTTGTGTATTTTGGGACCATTGAGTGAGGAACATTGAGGTCAGACTTATGGTACTAAGTAAATATGGTAAACTGATTAATAAGGTTGTGAATCTTCCTCAAATAAGTTAGTCAGGACATGTTACATATGCACAACCACCGCCTACCTCGACACACATTTTGGTGATTTAGTTGGATGAAGGAAAGCTAGGAGCAGTCAAACTAAGACGTAGAATTAGTTCAGGAAGTCAATGACAGTTGGACTGAGCCGTGTTGATAGGTGTGGACTACCTAGTTGGAGTCCTTGTGATTATTGTAAACAGTAGCTAGAGTACTTACATTGCTCAGAACCGTTCGCAACAGCACAAAAGTATTCGTTTTTAGCCTTTCATTAAAACCTGAGTTTCGAAATCTTATACCATTTTTTTTCGTTTTCTATAGCTAATCTCTCTTAGTAATACCAATAATATTACCACTACTACTCTGGGATGTATTTGATAGTTTTATCTCGCTGTGTGAATGTGGTATAACAACTTTAAATTATGTCACATATATGTATCAGGTCCTATGTTGCACTGACAATGCCATATAGCCCCTATGAACGATGCTAGAAATCACTGTTATGAATGTCTGGAAGTCTATTACCGTTTTCAATCAAGTTATCAAATTTTCAGCAACGTTTAAAATGTTTGTTTAAATGTATTAACGTTGTTAATGAAACAATGAAGTTCGGAAGCTCAGCTGAATAATTTTGGCGTTGTATTCTCTGAGCTAGATGATTCGATTACTCAGCTTTCCTTGTCGTTTTGTAAAACATCACTACCGCCTACTTCATGTTTATTTATTTATTTGAACACATAAACATTAGTACAAGAGAGCACCAGATACATATGCACCACACGATAACAATGAGAATGGGAAGAGATAATAAGTGTAAGGTGCGTATAAGAAAAAGGAACAATAACAACCACAAATTAGCGTATGATAATGAGAAGAATATTAGTAATGGGAGAAACAGAAAGGTACAACCAGAAACAATTATTTCAGTCAGAGAAGTTACGATCACTCTTTATGAAGAAAGTAAAAGAAAGTTACAGTAGGCTCGCGACTAGCTTGTATTCCGCGCCACATCTAATAACGTCTCAAACCAATGTGCTGCACCATCTCTAGCACCCCAACCAGGGAATCGTGAAGGTATTTAGTTATATTTAAAATTTATTCGTATGTGCAACGTACTCATTTTTTTTTGATTATTTTAATTAATTTATCCAATGCCTCTAAAATTTTTACCGCATACTTTTTTCTAGATCCTTTTAACCCTAAACATAATCTCTGTAGGAATTTAACTCAAGTCAGTCGAGATTATATCAATTCACAGTTATTAGCGGCCTACGGTTATTTCGGTGTGCCACGATTGACCATTAATGGTCGACATTTGTTCACGCACATTTCTGTTGTTGAAAAATCTCCTCTTGAGCCAAAAGATGTTTGTGACAATTTGGATCAGAGTACTAGTAGTAGTATTAATCAAACAACTGTGTCTAATGATAAAATGACAACATCTGCAGGTATTCATTTAACACCTATCATTGATGATTCTGACAATTTTGAATCCAATTTGAACAAAGTAGGTCAGAGCGTATCCTAGTTTATTTTTCGCCTTTTTATGTAACAGTTATGTTTATCGCAAAAACTCTGATCGTTTAACGTTTATTGTTTCTTAATAAATGTCTTAGCAACTTACTTTTGTTAATTAAATTTAACGGAAATAGGTTTTTATGATTATTACTGATCCTAATTGTTTGTTTAATTGTCTGTCTGTTTACTTGTAATAGTATAAATAAATGTATTGGCTTATAATCCAGTCAATAGAGAAAATACTCTTGATATCATTCTTTAGTGATTTAAATCATTTAAAAGGTATAAACTGTTTGTGTGGGGTTCTTTTACTTTCGAAACTTATCATCTGGATACATAAATTAGCATTTATCGTAATCTATTCTTCTAGCTTGTTTACATTCACACTGAACACTAAACGATGAGTTACTTGTCTGAATTTGGATATACATTTTGATTTTTTTTTCATCTGTACTGTTTTTGGACTCTGAATCTCTGGTTTGACTTTCAACTATCAAGTTGCGTGTCCCAATCCAGCTTCACCTACTTCGGTTTTTGCAAGTAGGCCAGTATCACTAGCCAAGTATACTAATCTGTACTTGATATATACGTTGAGCTGTTTTAAAGTTCATTGGTTCAAAATAATGTATGTGTTGTGGTTATTATTTTTCAGCGAAAGTGAACAGAATAGATATAATTATCAAACCTATATAGTGTCAGCTTCATTATTATTTTTCTATATTTTTATTCGTATAAAACAGCTTGCTAATCCCTAGAACGTTTATAAAACTTTCTTTTTTTGTGCTTAACATTCCTAGGTAACCAATTTAGTTACAGAGAAATTTCAATTGCTTTCAAACGGCGCCACCATCAAACATGCTGTCCTACCATCAACTGTGGAAGACATATTGGAAAGTTCATCAAGCATTGAACACGCAGAATTGAATAATTCAATAGCCGATCAGAAAACCCTTTCATTTTCAGAAATGTTTTCATATATTCTTACATATGTCATGGATGAATTATTTGAGTCAAACATTGTACCCGGTTCGTTTTTGCTGTTTTTTGTATTTCCGGTTCATACTTATGCTTAACTAGTTGCTTCGTATATTCCTCTGAAAACGTGAATTTATTGAGTTAATTGTTTGTTTATGTAACAATACAAGCTTGGGTTTGGTATTTGTCCATTATAGGTCTCCTGTTTTCATCGAAAGATACATCTATACAATTCAGAAAGAAGCACCATATGACATTTAAGTTTAATAGATCTTTCTAATCACACTCAAGCATATTACATAATGTACAGTTCATTTAACTGTTTTTCACCATACTGCTTTCTTCGTACATTTTAATTAGCGGAAAATTGAGTCAAGTCATTATTAGTTAGCGGAATCATATAAAAATACCTTTAAAATGGTATAATTTCAATTTTTTGTGTGAAAGTTTAACACTCACTTTTGGCACGTACAAATTCTAACCTAAAAACATTAATATTTTTTAGTACATTTCAATGGGAAGATTCGAGCGAATAATACCAAATGAATTCTTTTCTATCTGGTTTTAGTTGTTGATAAATCCTATAGATCAATTTATCGATTCACTGTAACTCATTAACCGAGCACCTATTCATACACCTGAATTTTAACCATAGTTTCA
Organism: Schistosoma rodhaini; assembly: GCA_944470415.2. Lineage (NCBI taxonomy): Eukaryota > Metazoa > Platyhelminthes > Trematoda > Strigeidida > Schistosomatidae > Schistosoma > Schistosoma rodhaini. The sequence continues at coordinate 14,580,571 of OX104036.1, read as the reverse complement.
GGATGTATAAAAGCCAATGATGAAGATGGTTGAGCAATATTGTAGATTGATTGAATCTAGACGTTAACAGTGTTTGATATCGGTACATTAGTCTTGAAATTAGGCGTTCGTGCGTGAGGCCGAGGGCCCCTGGTTCGATTTACGTGAATACAAGCTCTTGAGGAGTCCCACATTAGGGAGAAACAACCGTCCAGTGCTTCCAGCTTTTCACTGGTGGACTAACACTAATCGGTTCATGATTTCAATGGGACTCAACAATATGCACAACCATATGCTTTCAAAAAATAAATAATATCATTCATTTGTCAAAAATATATATTTATATACTCGATTTTAAGCCACACTTCGGCTGTGTAAAATATCGTAATCCGGTCGCGCGTTCTAAAATGAACGGGAGTATTTTCAAGCCTGTAATGGAGTGGCTGGAAGTCAAACAGTTTGACCACTAAGTTAATGCTCTAAGATCTAGTCATAAAGACTGGTTACCCTAACTACTGCGAATGAAAATAAGTTTAAACTTAAAACGTGTTTTCACTTCGGTGGCAAAAATGACAACTTTAGCTTCATATCTTCATCCTGATAAGATAATAAAGCTTGTTATTTAATTTAAGTTATTTTGATCATTCTAATTTTGATACATACCTCAATTTCGTCTCATATGTTTTTATTATTTTTAAAGATCTTGTCAGTGGATGCTTGAAAATGTCAGAAAAACGATTTTCCATTCCTATAGCATCTTCATTTAAGCTTACTTTGAATAATTTTATCCAGATTACAAGAAATTTTGCTTATGCTTACTGGCTATCTTTTTTCAACACACACATTAGGAAAGGAAAGTTTTCAGCATCAAAAAGAATCATCATGAGAACTACTTTGTCGTTATTTTGTAAAGTATGTATTTTTATAAATGTGATTCGCAACCTAGTCGTTATGTTTGTTGCTAAATTTTATTGGTGTACATCGGTTTATAAATAAATAAATATAATTTTATGTTTTGATTCATACTACTAAGTTGCAAAATTGATGTGCAATCACCTTTGTCTCACCGAGCCTTTTAATCATTTTTTTCCATGTTGTTTGTTAGTCATTGACTAAGACAAGTGTACTCTATTTCAAACGCTTATATTGATATTTTTCTGATTCACCAAGAGTGTATAATTAAAACGTTTTACTTCAGTCAGGCACTGTGCTTTCGGAAATATTTGATTTTATGAAGTCCAGTTGCTTGACAAAAATATTTACTAAAACCTAACTTCATTGTGCATATATCGTTTTAAAAAAAAACGTTTCCTCAACCTTTCCTACATAGTTAATTTTACAACTTCATCATCGGACATATAGTCTCACAGAATGATTGTCTTCATTTGTTAGTGCTAAGTAGTATCAGGTCATGGTGATAGGTCTCATCATAACATATGGTTAAGAAGAAAGTTTGCTAAATTCTGTGATCACAATTTATTTTTAATATCGGTATATACTGTTATTGATTTACTTACATGTGATAATCGTACAATTGATAGATATGTCACTTGTAATATATAGAAAAACAGAATGTCTTTTAACCTAGTAGATCTAATGATGACTTGTTTAAAACACTTAACTCTTATCGATTGTATCCTGGGTTTTAATCCCATTCTACCTAGTAATGTTTGATCACTCGAATACCATATCACTAACTCGAATTCGAGTTCAGCAACTTGTACTTGGTTGCTGACTAGCATTATATTAGTTGCTACTGTATATATTAGTTGTTACTGTAGAAATTTGTGTGAACGTTCATTGTCCATCTAGCTGTCTCTTTCAATTTTGATTTCTTTTTTCTTTTTTTCAGAGTGTTAACTTATGGTTTGATCGTTTAAAACTACGAAATGTTGTTGATGATGATATTTCAATTGACTCACTTTGTGGTCAATCACAAGTAACCTTATTTGTTTTATTGTTTATATTCTGTATTATTAAAAGAAAACAATCGATGACTATAATGTCCAGTCATCCGACATGCCACACTTGTCAGGACAGGAATAAGTTTACGTCTACAAAGTTTTTATAACCTGTTGTTGGTAAAGTAGGGTGTCGTAAATATGACACAAGTTTAATTATTTAAAGTAGACATTTGAGCATAGGCTACGAATTCAATTTTATGATTATAAGTCTTCGAGGTACATTGAGGATGGCTTCCTACCACTCTATTTTAAACTCAATGTGTTGAAATATTAAACCCCTTATCTTATTAATTTATGATACACAAATGATTGTTTGTCCCTTAATCTGATTTCGAATCGCCTCTTATTTTCCTATCCGAAAATTCATAGGAAATGAATTGTTCAAATGAAAATGTGTTTGAAGATCAAGATAATCATCAACTGTCTCCTTTAGAAATGAATCAAGATTCTAATTTGTTAAGTAAAAGTGATGGAGACGATTATTCAGAGTCTATAGTTGAACAAAGTTCAAATAATTTTCTTGACGTTGAAGAATATTCGAATTTTGACATACCTATGACTGTTTCAGATGATGCTTTTTTGGATTGTAATTTTGAAAATGATTTTAATGACGGTGAAATCCTTGAACATTTAGAATCTACTCTTGATGTAGATTATAGTGAAGATATAATTGATCCGATCAGTATATTTTCATCTTTTGTTGACAGAAATTCTGAAGTTTTAGAAACTTTGACTCCTCAAGGAAGTAATCAAAACAGAATTAAAGTAAGCTTACTTTGTTTATGTACAGAAAGTGTTTCATGGTTTTACTGAGATTGTGTACATTTTATTAAATACATATTCGTAGTAGGTAATATTGATGTCCAGAATTAGTATTTCATTTTATTTGAGATTTTTCGGTTGTGTGTAATTAAATCCATGTTGTCGACTCCAGTTAGGCTCCAGTTTAATATTTATCATTACAAACTTCAAAGCGTTATGTGTCAACTTAATTATTCAGGACTGCTATATCCTTACAACAGAAATAATAATACTTGTAAATGTGGTTCATTAGTTGATTCGACTGAAGATTTAAGAAAATATTTTAGCGTATGTATTACCTAATATCCTCTTCTATCATCCGGTGAACTACTTATTCAGTTCTTTACTGTACAACTCTTGTCCAGTTCTCGAGAAAAACGTACTCGGATAATCCAAACTTGTTTCGGACCTGGACTTCGATATGTGGATTAAATATTCTTTACGTCTTAGAGCGTATAGATGTACTTCCCGACTCCCAAATACAGTTTTATTTCTTGATATTAAGGCATCACTCGACTCTGTTGACCGACAGGATTTGTAACATTTTTCTCTCTAAATGGTGTATCGACGAAGTATGTAAACTTTTGAAGAGTCTCTAATTAAAAATTACTGATCTATTCAGAGCTCACTGGGAACGGTCAAATGTTTTTCGTTAACGTTATCCATCATCCCCCTTTCTATTTGATTTTTTCATAGACGTCCTCTTAAAGATCAAAATTTCTTCGTCTAACTTTTCGTGGATTGTTGTTTTTCCCGAAAATTCACTAATTGACATAGTGTATGTATATGATTAAGTTGCATATCATGAAGCTGGTTATGTGATCCGTTCTCCGAAATACTGATAATTCAAGCATGTTTGCGATGCGTTTCTATTGGTTAGCATTATTACCTAAATTGATCATAAAATGTAACGTATTTGAGCGTGTTTGTTATTTTTACTTATCTTAGTAGTTTCATCAGTCTTGGTGAGTTGGTGTGTTACGAAATCGTCGCAAAAATTTAAAGGGCTCTCTGGGCTTCTTCCATTTTGGATCACCTGTAGCGCAGGTTAGATGTCTAGTGTACTGCTGTACTGAATGGTATCCCTCTCTCTTTTTCTTAAGGGTGCGGAACAGGGCGTATGACAGTAGAATTATAGAGTACGAGCTTTTTATCATTAATGTCTCCTAAGTATCACTCAGGTGTCATTTAACAGCTGAGTTAACAATACTGAGTCTAGATACAAGGAACTAGGTAAATGTATCAAATCTTTTGATGAGGTTGAAAACTTTCGTCTACCGAAATGTTTGATGTCGTAGTTAATTGTTTCAAATCTAGACAATTTCAAATGTCAGCACGGCTGTGGCTATTAAGTCACATTATTATTTATTATTTATTTATTTAGACACATAAATATTGGTACAAGGAAGCACCAGATAAATATGCGCCTCACAAATCCCATTCGACTTGTGTGAGGACTGTGATACTGCCCAGGTGCCCAAACTGAAGCAGGTGGTTTTCTTAGGGGGCCACACCCGGAGCCTTTGACCTAAAGGTCTAGTCCACAAGGCAGTGGAGCATCGTAAGGAGATGCAGTCCCATGGCATCCGGTGACCAACGATTGGTTCATACGCCATTCGTTCCTTCAGGATCCTTCAGGATGGTTTAAGCTGACTACCTTCTTTCTTAATCTATACAGATTTCTAATTTAATTTCACCTAGCTCATGTACACAGTGCAGATTAGTGTACTCTGATCATGGACGTATTTTTAATGTGAAGTCACTGAGTTGCTCAAACTGGAGTAGTTGAAGAAGAATTTAAACCTTCGACATACAGGTAGAAATCCCTTTTGTCACTGCTGATAATAAAGTATCCATTTTGTGTTCAGATGGCTCTAATCTTTTCTTTTCAAAATTATTATCTTCTGGTACAAACAAGGTTATTTTATTAACAGAAATCGGTGGTCATAAACCGTGAAAACAAACTTTGAGTTTAGTCAAAATTCTAATTAATCGTTCTTACTGTATGTAGAGCTACGTTTCGTGACGTGATTAGCTGGAAATTCTTAAACTGAAGCATCGCATTCATTCGTTAAACGTGTGTGACAGTTCAGTTTTTTGCATTAGTCTGTTAAAGTGTTGGTAAGTTATTTGTACACGAAACACTTGAAAACTGAATCACATGGCACTAATGGTTGCTATTTTTAAAAATATTCTATTAAACCTCAAACATATCATTATTATGCATCTCTATCCGTTTTGTAATTTTCTAGATTATCCTGTTGAGAATTTTGTAAATTTAAATGTACACTTACTGTAGTGTTTCACGTTACTCATCTTCCTCTAACCTTTTTAAAAATCCAACTACTTGTCTTAAGATTATGTATTAAAGTCATCTCATGAACTGTTGTTAAAATTACATTCATGGTAAAGTTTTCGAATGTAAAGTGATAACATATTTCTTTACTAAATGACATGCATATTTTATAGAAGTCTTTCTTTCGACCTTCAACAGATGGTATATTTTCTTGACGCTTTGTAATCAGTGACTTTTTTCTATCAATTTTCCTTTATTTTTCAGTCGTCTAACAAAAACAATTTAACATCAAATGATTTAAATTCAGTCAATCATTTATCATCTATGAGTTGTCCATCAAAGGAATTAGTTACTGCTTCGAATGAACTAATTAGACGTGATGATGAAGATCAGGAGGATGCTACAGCATCAACAAATAAATTGGCTAAAAAAGCACGTAAATCTGAGAAAAAACAGCAAAGTCATTCCAACAATATATTGAATCCGAATAACAATACAACTGCATCGAAATCAAGTCCTACCAGAGCTAAGAAAAGAAAAACCGCTAAAAAGCTTGAATGGGAAGATGTCATTTCGTCACGTTCTGCAGTCGCTCCTGTAAGTATATTTGTTTATGGATATGTACTGGTTTAGTTATTAATCTTACTAAAACAACCTAGTTCATGTATAACATTAATAATTTGTTTTAGGAATTTTTACATTTTTTTTAATCGCTGGTTGAAGTTTTTAGCGAGGTCCTTTTTTACTGGATGTAGTTACTAGGTTTTTCTTTAACCCACCTTTACCCGGGCTTGGGAACAATGGTAACCGTAGAGGAACTTTTTTTAGTTATCTTATATCTGGGTAATTATTTCATGTATCTAGACATCTGCTGAAGAAATAGTAAATAAAGTTTCAGGTTGCATTAAGTAGCTATTATTATTATTATTATTATTATTATTATTATTATTATTATTATTATTATTATTATTAACCTCTTTGGAGCGACAAAATAGTCAATTTCATTTTGTTAAATGATCTGATTGACATGTAACATTTTAAAGCTTTCAGTTTTCATTAGCTTGTTACAGAACCTGATAGTTTCTTTTCATTAATTAATTATTAGCTGCTAAATAAATGTAAAGGACACGATGTTATTTTGGATAAAAAGACTTTTATGTCCAAAATTTTACCTGTTCTTCACTATTCTCTCAGCTTCTTTTTACTTATGAAAAGTAGTTTTCACCACTACTCTTTATCTACTCTCAAAGAGTGTTCTAGAGCATGATTATCTGAGTTAAAGAGCAGATTTTCTATTGTCATAATCAATGAGTAGAATGCTAATCGATGGACGAATGCAATTATATAATGTGGCCAAGTAATAGCTAGTCATGAAAATTAGTTTTTCAAGTATACCACCGAATTATTAAAAATGGAAGACTATATCACTAGTTGCATTAATAGATTTTCTCGATACATTAAAAATTAGAATGAGAAGAGATAATGAGTTTAAGGTGCGTATAAGAAAAAGGAACAATAACAACCACAAATTAGCGTATGATAGTGAGAAGAATATTAGTAATGGGAGAAACAGAAAGGTACAACCAGAAACAATTATTTCAGTCAGAGAAGTTACGACCACTCTTTATGAAGAAAGTAAAAGAAAGTTACAGTGGGCTCGCGACTAGCTTGTATTCCGCGCCACATCTAATAACGTCTCAAACCAATGTGCTGCACCATCTCTAGCACCCCAACCAGGGAATTGTGAAGGTAGATTTATCCCCCGATAGTTATTACAGAGACGACGTGAACCATTTTTAAAGATAGAGACAACTGTCGACTCATTCCACGATGTTGAGACACTCTTAATTGCCAAGCCTTTGTAAACAACTCAGTCAGTTGCTTAACCTGAAGGCCACTGCCATCTTTAGAAGGGGCTGAAGGTAAGTCATCTGGTCCTGGTGATTTGTAGCGCCTCAAGTGTTGTAGTTCCTTACTGACTTCGGCCTCATTTGGGGGATCGGTTGTCACAGGCCATGGAGGGTAGAGCAGTCTGATCGATGTTGTTGGATCAGCAGACCAGTTGGAGTTTCCTTCGAAAAATTCTGCCTATCGTCCAAGACGTCGGTAGATTGGATTGATTGACATCCCGTCATCTTTATAGGCTGTCTCACTCACACCAGACTTCTTGCTGCCAGTGGCTCGGATGAGCTGGAAGAGCTTTCGGGAGTTGCTAGATCCAGCTGCTGCTTCCAGATCGTTGGCACGCTCCGAGCACCAGGTTTCTCGGTCTTTACGCAAACTTTTCACAATTTCATTATATAAAAGTCTCCGTTTGTGGTCAAACTCGAGGTCAGCCGGAATAGACTGATGGGCTTCAATGAGTTGTAAGGAACCTGAATAAACTCAGTGCTTGTGGGTGGGACGTTTCGTGAAGCCTAAAGTGACTTTACTCGCTATTTCCATGGCATCATGCAATTGCAACTAATGCTCACCTATACTTTTCGGTGGGATAATAGCTAGCTTTGAACCTAGCTCGACTTGATGATTAATCGCATCAGAAGCTGTGACAAATATACTGACGTCAATCTGTTTAGGAAGATGAATTTTTTTTTGAACAATAAAACGTAAAGTTAGATTAGCGCACACAAAGGCTCGATCAGTGTCCAGATAGGCACTCCAGAACGAGAAGCATACTTGTACACAAACACATCAGCGGTAGCTGATCACGATGTGATCCATCTGAGTTCAGGCTTGAAAGGGAGAGAGAGGGAACCTGGTAGCACATCGATGATGACTGTGCCGGTAGTTAATGCTAGTCGGAAACAAGTTGTAGTCTGTGCACAGTTGCAGTGGACGGTCACCGTTATCTGACCTGCTCCAAGAAGTCTCCATCGGTCACCTAAACGACTCTCTTCTATGCCTATACATCCGAATTGAGGATTGGTGTTTCCGGCTAGTACTACAATATCTGTCGAATTCACTTTCTCTAGAAGAACAGGTAACTGGTGAATTAACTCGTCCTTGATCGCATCCATGCTGCAATGTGCCGGAGCGTAGATGGAGATGCTGAAAAGATATCGTTTCTCATATCAATTTTTTCTTACTTTGATGGAACTTTCTAATCTGACAGCACAGTTGTTGTGGATCCCAGCGGTTAGTGCTGCTGCCTTAGCTCTAACACTTAGTGCGACACCAACGTCAGCAAAACCGGGCGAAGATGCCACAGAGTCTCCGGATATACACACAAAACAAGCTTTTTGAAGCGACAGATGGAGAGCGAATGTGTAGTGTTTCACTAGAGTCTTGAATACGGATCTCGGATAGACAACAGACATCGATGTTAGGACTTTCTAAAGACATAACCAATCCATCCTGTTGTCCGATCTGCTTTAGTGTGAGAGAGTTGGAGAGGGCCAATTTAGGTGGAATACGTTGTCTCAGAAACACTGTTTCAGCATTCGTAGTTGATGATAACATTCAGCTTTAGACCGTTCAGTGACCGTTTTGATGGGACAGGGTTACCACCATAGATGAGCTGCTGTATAAGTTGAAAAAAAATACGGAGAACGAGAATAAAGGGGAGTACATAAGTGACATAGTATAAAAGAAATAAAAATGATTGTTATCATATGATTTGTCTGAATAAGCATTGAAGCCAGAGAAATTTTCTTAGTCGTAGTTATCATTGATTTTTGTGATGGCTGTGATACTGCCCGGACGCCCGAATCGAAGCAGGGTTTTTTTCGGGGGCCACTCTCTGAACTTTTGACCTAAAGTTCTAATGTAAAAGACATTAGAGCAACTTTAGGAGATGCAATCTCATGATAGCCGATGTTCAACAATAGGTTCATACGACATTTGTTCTCTCAGGATCCTAGAGCTCCTGTGCACCATTGGTTTTTGAATCAGGGCTTTCCAACTCCCCTAAGTGGATCCTCCGTATCCATCAATCCGGTTAAAGTGTCGGGTATTCGCTCTTCGTCCTCTCACTTTTGAGAAAAAGAACCCCCGCCGCGAAAAGGCAGTTGGTTATGGGTATTCAACTTTCAGTTCTAGGTCCCATGTTCGAGCTTTCGTCGCCTGCTTTTGTTTGGGTAATCGCGTAATGTCATTAGCCCCCACAGATACAGATGCAGTTCATATCTAACTACGTACATAATGAGCTAATTTAAATAATATTTACCGTTCAATCAATAAAGATCTGTTTGTTAGGCGTAATTTTTGTGGATATCGTGGAAGGGACTGGAAGTCACAAGTTCTCTCATGTCATGTAGTTTCAGTGTGATATGAATTCATCATTGAAAAAAGTAGTTTTATTTATCTCTTAGTACATGTAGTGTTCTCGTGAATTATTCATTGCTATTAACCCTTTGCGTCTTTCTACTTTTTTTCTTTTCAGCCTATTGATGATGATCGTCCCGATTATTATAATTCGAAACTTCTAGAGAATCTACAACCGGACGATTTTGATTTCAAATTCGTTTTACATATGAACTTATCCTCTAATCGTCGACATAATCAATCATCAGTTTTAGGTTTAGCTTCACGAAACCAACCATCCACATTATTAGCTCATTTTGATGCACCTCAACCTCAGTGTCAAGCTTGTAACTTAACTGGTCATCGACAATCACAATGTGAAACTACTAGTGATAAATCAGTATCATTTTTAGCTTGGCATAAGTTATTAAATAAAACACCTTGGCCACCTATCGCTGAACAAATTGAAAATCTAACTCATTGCTTAAATTGTTTAGAAGAACATCATGAAACTGATAATAAAGTTAATGCACGTCAAGTATGTTATTTACTTGAATATTATCAATGTTTTTTTCAACCTATCTTGATTTTCGTTTTTGTATTTTAAATTCAGTGTCGTATTATCTATCAGTGGAATTTTTAAGGGCTTATTTACTTTAAATTTAATGTTGACCAGCTACGGCTTGGTGCAAATGTTTTATATGCAGGTTAGATTTCCCATATATGACGTCCGAGAACGTTGGGTAATGATATGAAATACAATTGATAGGAAATAATAGTATTGTAGTAAGAACCGAATGAAACAATTAAAACAGAAAAAAGTCAGATTGGGATCGTGAAGACTGTTAAGTTTTATTTAGATCATGAACCGATCAACTTTAGATCGCCATTGGAAACCCGGAAGCATTGGTAAACACCCCTCATATTAAGATTAAACGGCCTTCCAGTGATAAATGATTGACTGAATTTAAATCATTTGATGTTAAATTGTTTTTGTTAGACGACTGAAAAATAAAGGAAAATTGATAGAAAAAAGTCACTGATTACAAAGCGTCAAGAAAATATACCATCTGTTGAAGGTCGAAAGAAAGACTTCTATAAAATATGCATGTCATTTAGTAAAGAAATATATTATCAGTTTACATTCGAAAACTTTACCATGAATGTAATTTCAACAGTAGTTCAAAAAAATATCTTCAATATTTGACAACAATAGTCAACTTACTATGTTCAAATAAATTATTGTTCATTTTTTCAATTTTGAAGGGGATTTTTTAAAATAAATTTATGAATATTTGAAGAAAGAATAACTTACACGTTAGATTAACATCTAAAGACAAATAAATGCTGAGTGCTAATGGTGCGTGACTGCTAAGTGCTGGGTTCGAATCTCGCGAGTGCGGGATCGTGGATACGCATTGCTGAGGAGTCCCATAATAGGACGAAACGGCCGTCCAGTGCCTCCAGGTTTTCCGTAGTGGTCTAGCTTCAATTGACTCATGATTTCAACTATGAAAAATAAATACTGTTTAATCTGTACTTAATAATCTTTTCGATTTTATTAGTAGTATTTCACTTTTGATTGTCATTTTCATGTTTTCTTTTTTTTGTAATTTGTATATCATTTTTTTAGGAACTAGTTAAAAAAATATATGAGTGTTTTTCATATCGTTTCCCTTCTGTTCAACTTGAATTATTTGGTTCTTGCGCTAATGGTTTCGATCTACAGACAAGTGATTTAGATATTTGTGTCTTTTTTCCTGTTGGATCAACAGAATGGCATTATTTGAAAGATAAAAATACAACAAACATGGTAGAAATTGTTTATCAATCAAATTGTTTATTTCATCCTTAGTCAAATTAACTAATTTATCATTTTTATCAACTACTAAGGTTTGAAATCACAATGTTTGTATGTGAGCTTTAGTGAGACCAATCGACTTTTCAATCTGTTGTAATGTTAATATGTTTTAAATCTTATACTTAATAATTGATCGTAATACATACGTTAATTGAAAGTTTAGATGGGAAGGTATTCCACATTAATGAAAAGTCGATTTTTTCTATCTTTTGTATGATATATTTTTCTTCAAACGTTTTTTAAGAGACATTGAAAATCATTATAACTGATGTTAGATGTTGAATTATTCCAACGTCAGTCACAATATCATAGTTTCAAACGTATTTTACCTAATTTAACTTAAATTATCAAGTAGCATTGTTGTCCATTGTGCAATCAATTAAATTCCACCAAAGTTTTAGTATTTAAAATGCATATACAAGTTTCATAAGTCTAGACATGTAATCTATCAAACTTTAATAAACACCAGTTGGGACATAGAACTTATCAATCAGTCATCTACAACGCAGGACCATGCACCATACTTCATTAGCACAACTAGATGAACACCAAATTCACAGAATTAGTTACTTTAATGAAAGTAAGATGTACAATAAAAATTGTATATAAGGATATGATACAGGGAAAAGAATAGGTTTTTAGAAAGGTATAGAGTATTTTAATCTCACGGCTTAAGGGAAAACTATCAGTGTATGCACCTACGCTATTGTGATCAATTCTGAGTCATATCACCCAGAGTCCCGAACCATTGGTTATGATAGTTGCTAAGACCCCAACCAAGTAGTCTGCATCAACCAACAGAGCACAAACCAGTAGTGAATTTATGGACTGATACCACGTGTTAATTTGGCCACCCCTTACTTCCATCCGTCTCCATCTGTCGAAAACCTTGCGTGGCACTAATAGTAATGTGATGCCTCTATAGTTCTCACACTTGCACAGATCTCCTTTATTTTGTATTTTGATGAGGTATCCTTCTTTCCAGTTTGTCGGCACTTGTTATTCCTCCCAAATCTTCCTGAATAGAACGTGAAGCATGTTTGCAGTTACTTCTATGTCTGACTTTAAGACTTCAGCTGGTATATTGTCAGGTCCTGTTACTTTCCCATTCTTGATTTGTCTGATGGCCACAATTGATTTCTTCAATCGTTGGTGGAGCGACATCTATAGAAAGGTCTGTGTGTGCTGCTTCGATGTCCGGTGAATTCAATCGAGCTAGCCTACTCAAGAACTCCGCCTGTAGCTCCTCCAGGGGCTACTGCCGGTCCCAAGCCCGGGTAAAGGAGGAGGGTTGGGCATGGGGTTAGCGACCCCATCCCGTAGAAAATCAACTCGCTAAAAAAACGCTAACCAGAAAAATTCATTCAAACCATTCAAACTCTGCCCTGGGAGTAGAAGGAAAAATGACGTCTCATGATGAAAGCCGAGTTCCTTCGGAAGTCATGAGGCCGATGCACCTTCTTACAACCAGAGCGACAATTTTTATAGGTACATGGAATGTCCGGACAATGTGGGAGACCGGAAGAGTCTTCCAAATTTCTGCGGAAATGAGGAAATACAACCTGGAAGTGCTTGGAATCAGTGAAACACATTGGACGCAGGTTGGACAACAACGACTGTCTTCAGGGGAACTTCTGTTATACTCCGGTCATGAAGAAGAAAATGCCCCACATACACAAGGAGTGGCACTGATGCTGTCTAGAAAAGCACAAAATGCACTTATAGGATGGGAATCTCATGGACCGAGGATCATCAAAGCCTCCTTCAGAACAAAGAGAGAGGGCATTACAATGAACATCATCCAATACTATGCGCCGACCAACGACTACGATGAAGACGCTAAAAACCAATTCTACGATAGGCTGCAGTCAATCTTCGAGAAGTGCCCAACCAAGGACCTGACCATTCTAATGGGAGATTTCAATGCCAAGGTTGGAAAGGACAACACTGGATACGAAGACGTCATGGGACGACATGGACTGGGAGAAAGGAACGAAAACGGTGAGAGATTTGCAAACCTATGTGCCTTCAATAAACTGGTCATAGGTGGCACCATATTCCCACACAAAAACATACACAAAGCCACTTGGATTTCACCGGATCACACTACACAAAATCAAATCGACCATGTCTGCATCAACAAAAAGTTCAGGAGGACGATGGAGGATGTGAGAACCAGAAGAGGAGCTGATATAGCATCCGATCACCATTTGCTGGTCGCCAAGATCAAACTAAAACTCAAGAAGCACTGGACAATGGCGCGGACAACATCACAAAAGTTTAACACGGCCTTTCTTCGAGATGCTGACAAACTCAACGAATTTAACATAGCCCTCAGCAACAGGTTCCAGGCCTTTCATAACCTACTCAATGAAGAGGGAACCACCATAGAGAGCAGCTGGAAAGGTATCAAGGAGGCAATCGTTTCAACATGTCAGGAGGTTCTGGGCCAAAAGAAGCACCATCACAAGGAATGGATCACTGTTGGTACACTGGATAAAATTGAAGCAAGGAGGAACAAGAAGGTAGCAATCAATATCAGCCGAACAAGAGCAGAAAAAGCCAAGGCACAAGCCGAATACACAGAGGCAAACAAGCAAGTGAAGAGGAGCATCAGGACCGACAAACGTAAATATGTGGAAGATTTAGCGATGACAGCGGAAAAGGCTGCAAGAGAGGGAAACATGAGACAACTGTATGATACAACAAAGAAACTTGCTGGAAATTACCGTCAACCAGAAAGACCAGTGAAAAACAAGGAAGGCAAAGTAATCAACGATATTGAAGAACAACGAAACAGGTGGGTAGAACACTTCAAGGAACTCTTGAATCGACCAGCTCCACTGAACCCACCCAACATCGAAGCAGCACCCACAGACCTCCCAATCGATATTGGCCCACCAACAATTGAAGAGATCAGCATGGCCATTAGACAAATCAAGAGTGGCAAAGCAGCGGGACCAGACAACATCCCGGCAGAGGCACTGAAAGCAAATGTAACAGCAACTGCCAAGATACTCCACATCCTCTTCGGTAAGATTTGGGACGAAGAACATGTACCAACAGACTGGAAAGAAGGACTTCTCATCAAGATACCAAAGAAAGGCGATCTGAGCAAGTGCGACAACTACAGGGGCATCACTCTCCTCTCAATACCAGGAAAAGTCTTCAACAGAGTATTGTTAAACAGGATGAAGGATTCCGTGGACGCTCAACTTCGAGGTCAACAAGCTGGATTTCGTAAGGATAGATCGTGCACAGATCAAATCGCAACTCTACGTATCATTGTGGAACAATCAATCGAATGGAATTCATCACTGTACATCAACTTCATCGACTACGAGAAGGCATTTGATAGCGTGGACAGGACGACACTGTGGAAGCTTCTTCGACACTACGGTGTGCCTGAGAAGATAGTAAATATCATACGGAACTCCTATGATGGACTAAACTGCCAAATCGTCCACGGAGGACAACTCACCGACTCGTTCGAGGTAAAGACCGGTGTTAGGCAAGGTTGCCTACTCTCACCCTTTCTCTTTCTCCTGGTGATCGACTGGATTATGAAGACGTCAACATCTGGAGGAATGAACGGGATACAGTGGACAGGCAGGATGCAGCTTGACGATTTAGACTTCGCGGATGATCTGGCTCTTCTATCACAAACGCAACAACAAATGCAGGAGAAAACGACCAGTGTAGCAGCAGCCTCAGCAGCAGTAGGTCTCAATATAAACAAAGGGAAAAGCAAGACTCTCCGATACAATACAATATGCACCAATCCAATTACACTTGACGGAGAAGCTTTGGAGGATGTGGAAATCTTTACATATCTGGGCAGCATCATTGATGAACACGGTGGATCAGATGCAGATGTGAGGGCGCGGATCGGCAAAGCAAGAGCAGCATACCTACAGCTGAAAAACATCTGGAGCTCAAAACAATTGTCAACCAACACCAAGGTTAGAATTTTCAATACAAATGTCAAGACAGTTCTTCTGTATGGGGCAGAGACGTGGAGAACTACGAAAGCCAGTATCCAGAAGATACAAGTGTTTATTAACAGCTGTCTACGCAAGATACTTCGGATCCGATGGCCAGACACTATCAGCAACAAGTTACTGTGGGAGAGAACAAACCAGATTCCAGCGGAGGAAGAAATCAGGAAGAAGCGCTGGAAGTGGATTGGGCACACTTTGAGGAAATCACCCAATTGTGTCACAAGACAAGCCCTCACATGGAATCCTGAAGGTCGAAGGAGAAGAGGAAGACCAAAGAACACATTACGCCGAGAAATAGAGACAGACATGAGAAGAATGAACAAGAACTGGAAAGAACTAGAAAAGAAGGCCCAGGACAGAGTGGGTTGGAGAAAGCTGGTCGGCGGCCTATGCTCCATTGGGAGTAACAGGCGAAAGTAAGTAAGTAAGTAAGTAAGCCTACTCAAGAGTTTCTCACAGTATTCTACCCACATATTCCTCTGTTCTTGAATCTCGGTGATTGGCCTGTCTTCTTTATCCTTGACTGGTCTCTCTGGTTTACTATGTTTCCTTACTAGTTTCTTCGTTGTGTCATATAGTTGTTTTATATTTCCTTCTGTGCAGCTTTTTCCATTGTCGTTGTTAGGTCTTCCACGTATTTCTTATTGTTAGCTCTAATGCTCTTCTTCACTTGCTTGTATGCTTCTGCGTACTCTGCTTTTGCCTTGACTTCCTCTGCTGGTGTTTGACTGTTGGTAATTGTTCTTCTTTTGTTGAATCCTGTTCAGGGTTTCCACAGTGATCCATTCCTTATGATGTTGCTTATTGAGACATCTTCCATTGTCCTTCTGAATTTTCTTAGTGATGCAAATATAGTCGATCTATCATTCTTTGATACCCTGCATTTAACCTTACAATTATTTACACAGTGATCCCAGCAGATGCGAGCAATATTTGTAAGACATCTGTAGTCAAATACTAGTAAATTACGAGTATCTTCTACTCTTAATGGCCATGTTTCACAGCCGTAAAGTAAAACAGAACGAACTTCTGCGTAGTATACTCGTCCTTTAATTTATAGACGAATATCTCGCGTTCGTCACAGGGGACTTAAGTTGATCAAAGCTAAACTAGGTTTTTGAATCCATCTAGATGATTTAGGATTTATAAAATGATCTATTAATATATCCTCTGAAAACGATTCGTTTTTTGTTATTCTATTTCACAATCACTAATTAATTCAAGAATAAAAAATAGTAGTTTTTAAAAAAAAATATTTTTCTTTCAATTAACTCAGCATTTTTAAATATAAAATAATGATCGAATTATAAAAAAATTCCAAATATTTAATCCATTACTAATAAATCATATTATGTTTGTTTTTACATATAAACTAATTTATTGATTTTTTTTTTCTTATTCACATCCGTCTCTTTTTTTTTTGTTGTTGTTGTTTTATTTTAGTTAATTCGACAATTTAAAAAACAATTATTTTATTGTAAAAATCGATTAAATATTACTCATATTCAACCAATTCTTACAGCTCGTGTTCCAATATTAAAAGTATCATTTAATAATTCATTTGAAGCAGATATAAGCTTTTCAAATTATCTGGTAATTAAATTTACTTAATATTACTTATTTAAATTTTCTCATTGATGTTTTTAGGATTTCAACTGGTCAATCTCTAATTGGTATATATGCATAATGTGCGTATTGCCTCAATATAGCCTTATCCATCTTTGTTTATTATATCTGGTAATTATGTGGTAATGATTACTGTTCAATATTTATTATCTACTAACTATATCTAAAAGAATTATATGACTAATAATGGAAATCAGAAGGGTTTTTGTAAAGATTTCAGTATTTACATAGTTGAAATCATGAGTCAATTGAAGCTAGACCACCATGGAAAACTTGGAAGCACTGTATGACTGTTTCCTTCTATTGTAGAAATATTTAGTTAATTTGAACCAACTTTTTAATGAGTGATTAATGAAACCAACGCTCCCTATACAATAATGATCAACAGTTCAAATTTATGGGAATTGATAATACATCATTGTATGATCAGTCTTAACTTTAATAAATATGTCTTGCTATTTAGGATGTGTAGTCAGGTGTATATGGGATATTCCAGTCATCTCAAACCATATTTTCCATGGTCGTAGCTGTTTGATCTTATCCATACCTATAAGCACTTTGATGTGAATGTAGCACACCCATCAGCCATAAGTAGTGATATCTTGGGAATATCTATATTTCAATAGGAGAGTGTAGTTAACTTTTTCGTATTGTTCGTTTTAAAGTATTAAAAAACGTGGTAACCCCGTCCCTTACATATGGAACCTAAGTTGTTCTATAGTTTTGAAACAGACTATTTGCTAATGCTTAGATTTATGCATTGGGAATAGAACATAATGATCGATGGCAATAAGCTCTTTTTCAGAACTTTTAACACTGTACGATTTTGGACAGTTTTCTCTTGAGGTTGATCAACATCACCTCTATTTATTTTTTAAAGTATTTCATGATAATTTCAACTTCATGGTCTAGGTTCAGACAGTATCACTCATCGGTATATTCACAGTATAACAAAAATGTATTCAACCTCAGTTCATCATTTCATTCATTTGTGCCCGATCTCACCATTCCTCTTCAACTTCGCCATCGACGACATCCTGGAAACAGCTCTGGTGGATGTAAGTAATGGCGGTGTGGACATGTTGCCTGGAGAACAACTTCTCGACCTTGAGTATGCGGATGATATTGTCTTACTGTGCGATAATGCCCAAGGCATGCAATCAGCACTTAATCAGTTGGCAATCAGTGTCCGCAGGTACGGCATGTGCTTTGCACCCTCCAAGTGCAAAGTACTCCTACAAGACTGGCAGGATTCTCATCCTGTACTCACCCTGGATGGTGAGGAGATAGAAGTAGTTGAGAAGTTCGTGTATCTAGGTAGCTATATAAGTGCTGGTGGTGGCGTGAGTGATGAGATTGATGCACGTATAAGGGAAGCCAGATCGGCTTATGCCAATCTGGGCCATCTTTGGCGCCTTCGTGATGTTAGTCTGGCTGTAAAAGGTCGGATTTACAACGCGTCGGTGAGAGCAGTTTTGCTCTATGCTTGTGAAACCTGGCCTCTCCGAGTTGAGGATGTTAGACGTCTCTCTGTGTTCGATCATCGTTGTCTCCGAAGGATTGCTGACATCCAGTGGCAACACCATGTTAGTAATGCAGAGGTTCGGTATCGTGTGTTCGGGCTCAGAGACGATAATTCAATTGGTGTCACCATCTTGAAACACCGACTTCGGTGGCTTGGACATGTTTTGCGAATGTCGTCCCAGAGACTTCCACGTCGTGCATTATTTGCCGACCCTGGGACTGGTTGGAGAAAGCGGAGAGGAGGTCAGTGTATGACATGGTGTCGTGGCATGAAAGAAAGCTGCAAAGGGCTAGCTTGTGTTGGTCCTTCACGACTCCCTGGCTGGGGTCCGAGAGATGGTGCAACACAGTGGCTAGAGACGTTATCAGATATGGCTCAGAATAGAAGCCAGTGGCGATCCTGCTGCAACCTTCTTTTACTTTCTACATAAAGAATGGTTCTAACTCTCTTAACTGAAAGAGTCTTCTGGTTGTACATTTCAGTCCGTCTTATCTTTTCATCCCTTCTCTTCCTACTTTCATTATTTTGTGTGGCGCATATGTACCTGGTGCCCTTTTGTACCAATATATATGTGTTTAAATAAATAAATTCAACCTCAGTCCTCTTTGTCTCAGTCTGTTTCTGTATATTCATTATCACAATCATTCTCGCAGTTTGACATATATTTTCAACTCTGCTTCCAACATCAAAATGATTTGTTGAATCTGTTGAGAAAACTGTGACATCGTAAACTATATTTATTAATTGTGTTATGACTTACAAGATCCAATGTGGCTACCTGATTATCTTTTTCTGTCTTATTCAATGAATCAGTTTAGTTCAATTTTCTATCAGTTAGTTTTCGTAAGTTTATAAATGTAACGTTTGGTTGAATTAGGCTTTAGAGCGAAAAGTTGACTCTTTGACTGGATCTCATCACAGTCGACTTTGAGTTTTTTTTGCCAAATGATTCCTAACAAAGAAACAGCAGGACACTAAAATCTGTTCGTAGTTTCCTGTCATACATTTTTTGACCGTAGTTCATATGAAGTCGATAGTGAATTTTGCCAAACACCTGAATTTAGAGATGTAACCAGAGGGCTTCATTGGTCAAGTAGGAAAGATTAAACCTCACAAATGAACTTGTTGTGTTTATCTTCATTATCGTGCGTCAACCCTTTTAATGCGTCAATATAATTTATCGAATTTTCTTAGTATTATGTTATAAAGCTTTAACCCTATTTAATCAAAGGTTACATACAATGTACCAGTACTGGGTTTGATGTATGTTACTGAGAGGATTTGTTGAAAGTAAATTCAACACATATTTTAATAAACATAACGCAAAATGTGGGCAAGACTTGCAATATAGTGGTTGAAAGTTGAGCACCTTAACCAATGAACAATCACTTCACATGAATGTAAATAACGTTACTCTAATCTAAAACTAACAATCGCTTGTGACTTTTAGCTGTTATTCGGATAATATTGGTCATTCTTGTTATTATAAAACTAAAATTAGACAGCAAAACATTATACTTTTCAGATTACGTAATTAATGCCATTTAATTTTCTGTTTCTTCTATATTTTCTTATGTAAACATTTGCAGGCTCTTTCAAATACACGAATGCTTGCATTTTATACCAAAGTTGAGCCAAAACTTCGTACTCTAGGAATTGCTTTAAAAACTGTCACAAAGGTAATAAATTTTTTATTATTTCTTTAATGCTGATCTACTTTTGTACAATAGCTTGTTCCTAGTACTATAGTTTAATTAAAGTACTTCACTTTCCTATAATAATTAAAAGCTTTTCTACAGGATGAGGTTGTTAACCCCATACAAAAACCCTCCTCTTTTTTATCTGGGTTTAGGGCCACATGTAACTCTAGAAAGGATGCGGGCAGAGTTATCCTTGTATAACCGTGTAGGTGTATAAATTTCCAAGTTATGAGCTGTTACTTAAATCCAAGTTTTTAGTGTCTTATACCCGTTTATTATAAGCCGGCGATTGTTTTACGATAACAGTCATTTCCATAGTTATGGAGACGACTATATAATACTTTTTTAGTTTAAGAAATACCCAGACGGGAAGCTGTAATGCATTTAAATTTGCTTGTAATGTGTAAAACATTGATTTGTTTTTCCTTTATTTAGAACATTATCACAATATAGGGATTTTTCAAATTTTATTTATTTATCTTTGGTTGATTACTCTGTAAAATGTTTTCTTAACTGAATAATCTCGAATTTAATTTTTTTCCGGGGTTTTTCATAAACTAATATTTCTTGTTTTCTTGCTTTTTTATAGATAACAAAAATTGGAAGAGCAGCTTCCGGTGGTATTTCTTCTTATGCCTGGATCATTATGTTAATCCACTATCTTCAACAAATTGATCAACTCCCTGTTTTACAAGAAGTAAAGACAACAACCTATATTTATATACCTTGATCAACTTTAGATCACTTTTTGAAGAGTAATGTTTGATTTAAAAAAAACTTGACCTATTATTGAATATTCACAAAAGAAAATCTTCAACTAGATTCTAGTTCGTCTTCTTTCATTTTCCCTTCCTCATTTAGCTTTATGAAGGATCAACAAAACCGACCACTCTTGTCAACGGTTGGAACGTCTGGTATCAAAATGATTTGTCTGTTATAGTAAGTATAACCAGTTCTTATTATTGCATATCTATTCTCGACAAGAATTTCAACTATTCAGATAAACACGCGGATCATCACTGTTATTATAAGCTAAAAATAAATACGTTTAAAATTACTTTGATAAGAATAGACTGGTATTACATTTTCAGGAAACTGTAAGAACCATCAATGAACTGTTAATGTCCGAAATCGACTACTCACTTTAAAAAAACTACATCTATTAACACAAAATACACAAATAGAGTTATCATGATTGATAAGTCTTGCTAATTGAACGCTATACTCGGTCACGTGGTCTAAACGAGATTAATCGAAATATTTTAATTTCTTTAAGACTGATTTTTCGGAAAATGCCTTGATAACAAACAGCAGGAGATAAACTCTACGTTGCCAAGATATCTACGTGTATCATAGTCAGTAGTTGAATTTTTTTATTTAACCACTCAGTTGTAGATAGTTTGGAATAATTTCCCATCATGGAATTAACTGGAGGTATGACTTTTTCTATGTTGTTGTAAACTACAAATTATGAAAAACGCTCTCCATTATGGACTACCATAGTGTAAACAATAATTCTTGCTTCATTTTGGTTGGTCGCCAGGTGCAAGGTCGTAATTGCGAATGAGAGTGGAGTTTATCCTCACCCCAACAAACTGATTCATTTCAAATACAGTTGATTTAATCAAGTATGAAAATTTCAGATGGTACATTTGCGCAAATTAAATTTATGTAATTTATATACATTACCAACTCGCATATTTTCTTCATATTTGTATTGGCTTCAAATCCATCTATTTTTTATGCTTTAATCTAACTCATTTACCTAGTAAAACATTATGAACTGAGTTATCCTTCAAGCACGATAGTTTTCCATTTTCCGTGAACGACAATGCTGATAAAGTGAGATTTTAAACTATAAGCTTATGCTCTAAGTTTATTTCAAATGAGTGAAAATGTTTAATATCGGTTTATACTAGAGAAAATTCGAATTATGATTTCAAAATATAGTACGTTGATTGAATTTCATAAGTAAACAGTTACTTAGTTTTAAAAACGATTTCTACTTATCGTCTATAGCTATAATAAATTGGAACCTTACATTCCATTAAATTAAACTGAATAAATATGTACCATTAAACTATTAACACTATTTGACACTTATTGACAACTTTTCATTAATGTCACACTATTCTATTTATCCTTTAAATTGTAATGAATTCGAGCTCTTATTATATGCACTGAAGTTTTCTTTTTTTCTCCCAATATGTGTATGTATATACGCATTAGAATCGCTTATGGAAACCAGCTAATCCGTCACAACCAGTCGGAGAAATGTGGTTGGGATTTTTGCGTTATTATCTATTCGAATTCAATCATGATAAATATGTTGTAACTATTAGACAAAAGAAATTGTTAATACGATTTGTGAAAATGTGGAGATCTTTATTCGCTATTGAAGGTGAGTTATATATATATATATATATATATATATATATATATATATATATATATGCATTATGACACGAGAGTATTGGATAACTTTTAAGACCTTCAATCATAATATATATTATATAGATTTTAATTTATCTGTGCATGATTACTCGAAGCACTTCGAAAATTCACTACGTTTTTTTATTGATGCTCAAAATAAAAACACATAACAATTGATCATTACTTTTCTTCGCTTATGTTTTCACTTCATTAGTTATCATTCAGGATAATTTATCTCGGTACTTTGAATCTATCGCTTCTAGTGTTTCGATTTCAGTTAGAAAACTGTTGTGTATACACTCGGACGTCGAAATGGATTTTCGTTTTTCAATTCATAACATGAATATTTTCAGTATATCTGAATGGTATTGATTAAGCTATTCAACTACATTTCAAGATGAAGGTTGATAATTTCTAAGTTTTCATGAAATTTCTCAAATAGTTTAGTTATTAGTTATGAAACACTGGTAAAATAATCACACGTTCACACTGTAAAGACTGAAAAAAATTTCCACACTTGTCTTATATTTTTTATTCATTAGCTAATGTGTAATTTCCTATGAAATTATAAAGTGAAAAATGGAACTATTAGTGTAAATGATAAATATTTGTCATTTCAATATATGTATAACGATGTGAAAAGCTGTTAAATTTTCCTTTTCTCACATATTATATCATCTTTCATTCATGTATTTGTTTCTCATTATGTTTATATTTTATATAATTTGTAATACACTTAATCTCTTTTTGTTTTAAATATATATTCTTCTTGGTGTTCTTAAGCATACAATTAAGTAGACGAAGATTATCAGAACTGTGTGATATATTAACGCGATACATTTCGAACAATCTGATCACACACAATATACTTGTTAAGAACATGTATATATAAAAATAAAAGGTCAACTAGACTGGACCTTTTATTTTTATATATAATTGTCCTTAACAAGTATATTGTGTGATCAGTTTGTTCGTAATGTATTGCGCTAATATATCACATAGTTCTGATAATCTTCGTCCTTCGTATTACATCATCGAAATTCATCATAGGGACTAATTGCTTTAAATACGATGAAGTGTAAGTGTATATTCTACTTCAGGAAACTAACAATTGAATTTGTTACTTTTATGTCCGGTGTTCAAACGATTATTTTATACTTATTTCTCTTTGTTTTATTACATTTGTAGATCCTTTTAATTTAAATCATAACCTTACTGCTGGTTTGGGTCATTCTAGTAAGTTATAATGTTATCTGAAATATTGTGTTAATAATACTGATAATAATATTAGGTAATTTATATGTTAACTCATTAAAACTTTAAAAAACGAGAGATTCATTTTAAAAGAAGAATAAAGACATCTCAGACAAGAAAATATTCTCTTCAATAATATTATTTTTCGAAGCTGTACAATTTTATTTTTATAGGTGTATGGAAGAATCACGTTCAATCTCTTATTATTCCATGGCCTAAAAATCCATTTGAATTTCACAAATGATAATCGCTGATTATTACCTTCTTCTCCCCCCCCCCTCCGCCTTTATTAAGTAGACATTTATCTTAATCTTTTATTCCACAGATTATTACCTTTTATTACTTCTAAAACTATAACATAACGTAAGCTATTGATGATTGTGAATTACTTTGTTAAATATTGAGACTCCTTTTCCATCCAATACTTGTAAACGTTAGTTACATTGAAATGACACCCTTCCATTCATAAATTATTAGATTGAACGCCTGAAATTTTCGATAATTTTGATTATATTATGCAATATCACTTCATTTTGATTGACTTCCATTTGAACAAGTTTGACTATCTTTGATAACTTTGTAATACTCTGTTTTATCATAGATCATTTTTTTCAGATCCCAAAGACTAGATATCATATGACTGAAAACTGCTAAATGCTTACTTTATATATGTGATTGACAGTTGGATTAGTTTTGTATTAACACTAGAATAATTTGGAACAGTATATTTTTTTCTTCCGCTTCAACTATGTAAACACTGTTCTTATCTGACATACTATGTCACCCGCAGTATCCAGATACTTGAGATTTTCAATTATTTGTAACTGTATCATTAAGAGGTGGTGTTGTTGTGCGTTTTCAATTGTTGTACGGATATTTTTGTCTTAGGCGATGCAAATATATTTATGATGCTTATGAGCACTGATTGTGTGAATTTAGGTCGATTTGTTTTCACACACAAATTAGTGATCATAATTCTTTTCTTTCAGAAATATCTTGAGAATGTCATAAATTACAGTCTAAAGAAAGAAGTAAAAAGTCAAGTAAATTTACGACGAAGCTCGGTCGTTATATGTCGTAGCATTCAATAAACTCATTTATGTTATCCCTCTTCAACAGACGATTTAAATTCATCAATCCAGTTAAAAAAAAAGGAAAACAGTAATGATATTATAGGTTGTAACGACTGATAACGCTATTATTAACCGTTTTCTTTTTCCAACTCCGGTACTTCAAAAAATCATTCTTATTGACAACTAGTAAACATCTGGGTATTAACATTTATCTTAGTTATATTCATTCGCTTTCTTTTTGTAAAGTCCTTATGACTAATTATTTCATTTTTCTTGCACCAAATTTAACTTTTCTAGTGTTTCTTTATATTCTTACCGTATTCCACACGGTTCTTGTTCATCATACTACATTCTTGCCAAAACAAATGTCCATAAATCAATGGTACTAGTAAGTCTTGTATTTGTTATGTGATTATAAGTTTGTAGATTTTTCCCTAATGATCACATAATTTTCATTAATCAAACGAAATATTGAAAAGAAAGCATATTGACTTATTTATTGTTAAATTAGAAAACGAACGTCTCAAGGAGATCATTTAGAAACTAGATGTAATACCATCATCATCGGTCAAAATAATATTAACATTAATAATAAAGTGGAACTCTTACATTAGTGTAGTGGTTAACACTTATCAATCGCTTTCACTTATGAAAATAACAAGTGTGATAAAAATTATATTTCCTTGACACTTTATTAAACAGGAAGGAAATATGCCTCGTTAAGCTAAAATAAAGTTAAGTCGATTTTTCTCTTGGTAGATCTAAGTATTATTTTCATATCTGTACTAGTAATTCTCGATGAAACATGTTTTCACAACTCAGTTGACTAATTTAGTGAAGTAACTCAAATATATCCTTGATATGTTTACTATTTTAATAATGATATCATAAACTACTGTCACTCTGCTTATTGGTCTTTTCTGATTATAATAAACAAACCGACACCTTAATAGTATTATCTGTCAGTTAGTTATGGGTTTATGAAAGTTTATAGGGAATTTTGTGAATTTCCAATTGAAATGCACTCACAAATAAATTTGTAGACCTGGCACTAATTAATAAATGGAACTCACCAAAAAACATATGTGTATCCTTGGGTTGGAGCCATGTATTTTGCGTAAGTGAATGTTTATTGACATTATCCACAGTTGTCAAAAAAATTTATTGAACAATATTTGTGTGGGATTTCTCAAATGATTCCTTAAACTGTCGCACATAGTCTTGGTGTGACCAAAGTCGAAATAAGTAAGTGTTTGGATTGTAAAGATTTAATCTTTTTTTAAATCAAAATTAAGACAGTGCGAAAACAGAAATCAGTGCAATCTTCTGAAGGTAAAAAATAGACAAGGAAGATGATGCATAACGATAGTATACAAAAAGTCAGTCAATGAAACCTAGTCTCGTACAACTTTGTGATTGGCGAATAACCAAAGAATAATCACATCAAGTTCAGGGCTAATCAAAGTAATAGGTATTTAATAATATTGGTAGGTTAGTTTGTCGATCAAACTTAATAATTTGAACTCGTGACTCATCCATTTTCAAACAGATTTTCCTCTAAATCTTTGCCATTTTGGTAGTTCCCTATTTTTTTCAGTAGATAAGAGTTAAATAATAAACATCATTGGGCTTCAGTCTGTCGAGATGACTAAAGAGTTTGGTGCAGATGTGTATTGGTCTGAGTTCTCACACCACAACTTTTCAAAATGAAATTAAAAAGATAGTTTGCTATGAAATTTGAATGACAATTGTATCAGTGAAAGTAAGAAACATTGAACTTACAGAGTAGGATTCTAAAATGAAGTGATAAATCGATATAAAATAGCCTTTAAACTCAAGATCTAGGTAAAGGTAGTGGGGTTTCTCCACTGTGACCAGTTTTCAGCCACATCAACCATTATCTCTAACTGTCATTCAAGCTAATCACCCAGAAGCTAACACGTAATCTTCACTTAGCAACATAGCATTGACCAATGGTCTACGATTTCATGACTACTGTCATCTTTATTCCAATCTACTGCTTTTTCAGTCAGTATTACAAGTCTAGATAGATAGATTTTTGGCATGTGTAACATATGTTAATGAAGTTTCACGGTTTCGTCAACCGATATCCCATCCTCACCTAATACTTTACTTCTAACCTAATCATTGCTCACTTAGCTTTTCTACTATAAATGAACAATGTTTTATAAACATTTATAATCAAACACCAGTAATCTATTCATGTTTTTTGCTTTCAAAAGGCAAAAACTAACAAGTCTCACTGCATTCTATAATGATATATTTATTTGACTTAGACTTTTTCCTTCAATGTAATTTTGTTAGTTTTGTATTGTTCTATTTTTCTACGGAAGATTAATTATTTCGGCAATATTTAAACATTAATTTTCATCTTCAACGTTCACTTTTTAGCCATTTGTTTTCGCCAGAATACATTGTTGTTGATAAAAAGCTTTTGAGAAAAAATACGCTTTGTTTTATATGTAATCAAACTGGACATGTAGCATTTGAATGTCCAAGCAATAAAAAGAAAAATAAAAGGGACAATTCTGATATAGTTGCATTACATTCACTGATTGGTCATTTTTTACATAAAACTCAAGCATCACAGTCAAATTCACAGAAACCAATGGATCAACATTATAATAATTCAAATCAAAATCGCCAGTTGAATTCGACTAGTGCTGTTTGTAAAACCTTTCTTAAACCTAATAATACTCCAACAAACATATCATCACATACCTATAGGAATCCTTTCAAACCACAAAATAGTTATCAAGTTCAACAGATAAGAAATAATTTTCAGCAACAACCTTTCATTTCTATCTATCGTCATGTACAACCGCATCATGTAAATATGCCTACTAATTTGAATTCGATACTTCCGTCAGTACCGTACCCAACTCCTCTGCTTCCGAATAATACTGTTGGCTCTATCCCTAACTATGGTTTCATGCCTAACAGTTTATCAAATCACCTTGTGCAATCTAATGTCTACGATCGACAACAATCCTTTCCTCCGTCCTATTATTCACCACCTCTTGGTTGTGTAAACAATCAACAACAATATAAAAATACCATACAAGCGAATCATCCAGTTAATTACCGACCAAAAGGTCAACAAAATAATAATAATGAGACTAAAAATTATCATAAATTCAGTCGGGTATCTAGTTCAAGTGTTTATCAAGAACAATTGCCATCTGTTTCATCAAACCATCCAATAGTTGTTACGTCTAATAAATCTCCGTGTAAGCCAAAAAAATATAACAATAATCAGAATGTGTCTAATGCTGATCAAACTATTAGTGTATTACGAAAATCACACAATCATGGTAAGTATGTTTCTTGGTTTAGTGAACTAGTGATATTGTTGTAAAGCTAGACATTGCATTCATTTAAGGAAAATAAGTTGGCTTTTAATTAACACAATATATTTAAACGAAGCAGGAATGACAATATGTACAGAATACAATGAATTCATTGTATTTTGTCGCGTTCTCT
The DNA here is from genome assembly GCA_944470415.2 of Schistosoma rodhaini. Classification (NCBI taxonomy): domain Eukaryota; kingdom Metazoa; phylum Platyhelminthes; class Trematoda; order Strigeidida; family Schistosomatidae; genus Schistosoma; species Schistosoma rodhaini. The sequence goes on along the minus strand of OX104036.1, from coordinate 14,552,312 downwards.
ACAGTCATATATAAGCTAATATATTCTGCAAAAATTGGCTCTTTTGCTTTATCCAAATTTGTGAGGAAATCAATTTCAAGAGTTAAATAAGGTAATCTCATAATAAATATATTTTGTTATATCTCAATAAGTAGAAATTTGTGTTTTCTGATGTTTCGTAACTTCATGTAAGTCGTCTCTTCAGAAATACAAAGTTCTATCCACTGAGATGTCACTGAAATATATTTATTAATAAATTTCTACTCAATGCTCAATTTATTTGAAGATAATCTCATGTTCACTTTCACATTAGTTTTGGTCCTGATACAATTGTTTTTGACAAGCCAACAAAATAGGTGCATGCTGTTTTTATAAAAAGTTGATCGGAGTTTCAAATTTTTGCATACTGATAAATAATCACTGTGTTTCTATTTCGATATCTTTTCAACCACCAACTTACTGTTTTGTATTTAATAGTTTATTGAAAATGAATTCAGATATATCCTATTTTTTTTTAATGAATGCATTTTACAATCAGAACACCAAAATCTCGAATAAATTGTCTTAAGTATCATACTTACTATTAGCTACGTTGACTTACAATTCATTTAAACGTTTACGTAGAACATTGGTAATGTGTTAAGATATCTTGATTGTGGAACCTTCATTGCCATTCTGAATAACATTTTCAGCATCTTCATTTAGAAGTAAGATCTTTAGTTATTCAGCAAGTGTTATATACTACATTGCTTGTGATTGACTGTCTTCATATGTCCTTATATTCACGTTGACCATCTTTATTGATTGAGATGTGAACTTGCGATTAAGTGACCTTGTTCATATAGGTTCATTATATTGAGTCTTATGTCGTTATGTCTGTTGGGTGCTAGTTAGTCTGAATGCTATGTCTCTAAGAATTCTTTGTTATTTTTGGAGTTTCCCCGATTCAAATTATTGACATTTCTCCACTAGAATTTGTGTCCATAGTTTTCTGCCAGCATCGATATCATTTACAGTACGTCGTGTCGCTTTCCTGCTAATCTATATTCATTTATGCTTAGAATACTTCACTACTATTAATAGATCTTGGTAGATTGGTAAATAGCTGGAATATTCTAGTATAGATCTACGTAATACATTCGTAGTTAATAAACTGATAGGTCTTGCTAGTTGAACGCTATACTCGGGTCCTAAGCCAGTCTCGTAACCAAGCTAAATCTACACAGTGACTTGAACACGAAAGAAAAGACGCTAAATATGCAAGAAGCACTTTACTTCAAAGATTCATTTATGTACAGAAAATATAGGGTTTTTATAGCATTTTAGAAGTCCTTGGGTTTTTCTGAAAATTGTAGAATGCTACCAACATAGTATCAATGTGGTAATCAGTCAATCAGATACTCTACATGTGACTTTTCATTTTCGTGATGTTTCTAGCGAAACGTCTAGTCAAACGCTGATTGAACAAAATGCTTCTTTATGTTCCCTGAGCTTGTCATTTCTATTGCGAGAAATTTTCAGGATCGCCCCAACAAAGCTGTATCTTAGTGATGACGAAGATCTAATAATAACTCATTAGCCATAAATCATCAAAAACAACTGTTTGATAAATACTCTGTAAAAATATGTAACTGGGATAATTCGGTGCAAATCGGTTTTCCACATTTTTTTTCTCCGTCTCTATGAACAATGTTTTATATTCAGAAAATATTATTTTATACATTTATTATTTAGAATTTGAATCTTCCTTTGCCAAAGATTCAAACTGCAATAATCCTGGAATCATTAATAATCATACTTCTAAAAGTACTTTGCCATCCTCAGGGAATCAGAAAAACAGTTGCAGTACAACATCATATCGACAAAGACAATCCAATTCTCCAGTGAAAGTTAAATCAAATTTTCAACAATCCCCACAAAAGGCGAAATGCTCAGTATCTAATGGATGTGTTATAGATTCACATGAAAAAAGAAAATATCCAATAACAGAATCAAATAAAGTCAATTCAGTGTTTAGAGGCAATCGAAATTGTCAACGTTTTGGCTGTCCAACTAAAACACAATTATCAAATAATGTCAATAATAATAATGGTCATTTGGTAGATGAAAATTTAGTTAAACGTCTTCACAATATGTCCACTACATCTTCATCTTCACAGAGTAGCAATAATAAATACCGCTACTAATGTACTAAATCACAACTTCAAAATACCCTTTATGATAAATTTACTGAGACAAGAATGCGTATACTGGGTTTTCTTTACACTTAATTGGATATTTTATTCAATAAACATGTATTGTTATTAACAACCAAATTGCATGTTAAAATTGCAGTGCTACTTATTGTATTTTTTATTTTGACTTCATGGATTTTATTTAATTTACTGGGAGATGGGGTGTGGAATAGGTTTTTAGTGGCCATGTTATGTTTAGTATTGTGTTGAGTATCTTTGAGAAAATACTACTCATATGGGACCGAAAATATTGTGATCAGATTGATCAGCCTTTTAACAAACAATGATACTTCAACTGTGACACAAACACACGCAATCGAAGAATATAAGTCTGGGATTTACTAGGAAGTTACTATTTTCCGAGGTGAAGTGATTTAATGGATAGAAGTTCTTTGTGATTAGTATTACCGTGACCTGAATTACAATAGTTTGCTTTAAAAACATATAAATTATGAGTAGCTAATTGATATAAAGACTTCGACTGTATCAATTCCACGGCTACTGCAGGTCACGAACCCAGTAAAAGGAGAGGGATTGGGTATGAGGTCACAGTCCTCCATCCCGTACAAGAGGTACATGAAAAGTTTGCGCAATGTGAGAGACTGAGAGGACCAACGAAGTATCTACGAAAATAAAGAGATACAACTTGGAAGTGTTCGAAATCAGTGAAACACATTAGACCCAAGCTAAACAGATAAGGATAGAGCCGGGAGAGATGCCACTGTACTCCACTCACAAATGAGGAAATGCTCCATACACTCATGTGGTTGCTCTGATGTCAAAAGAAGCACGTATTGTAGGCTCATCAAAGCATCCTTCAAAACAAAAGAAAATCACAATGAATGTTATGCACCCACCAATGAAAACAAAAACAACGATAAAAATTAATTTTACGGGAGTCTGCAATCAATCTTAGCTAGGTGCTCAGGACAGAACTTCATCACCCTGATGGGAAACCTAAACACCCAAAGTTGACAACACCGAGTATGAGGATGTCATGGGACGACATGGATAGAGAGAAAGAGAAGAAAATATTGAGATGTTCACAAATTTGTGTGCATTCAACAAAAATGGTTATAAGTGGCACAATGTTCCCAAACAAACACATACACAAAGGTACATGTGTCTATTTCACTGGATCACACAATAGAGAACTAGATAGATCATATTTGTATCAATAAAAAATTCAGAAGGATAATGAAAAACGTGAGATCCAGGAGAAGTGCTGACATAGTTTCAGTTCACCACTCGGTTGTGGCTAAGATGAAACTAAAACTTAAGAAACACTGGACAATTGGGGAAACAGCATTACAAAGGTTCAATACACCCTTCCTTAAAGAAACTAACAAACTCGACCAATTCAAGATAACTCTCAACAACATATTCCGAGCCTTACAAGATATACTTAAAGAAGAAACTACTATGGAGGACGATTGGAAAGGAAAAAAAGAATCACTAACTTCAACGTGTCAGGAGCCGCTGGGCCGCTACTAGCATCATCATAAGGAATGGATCACTTTGGAAACCCTGCATAGGATTCAAGAGAGGAAGAACAAGAAAACAGCAATTAACAACAGTCGGATACAAGCAGAAAAAGTCAAGGCACAAGCACAGTACGCAGAAGCATACAAGAAAGTGAAGAAGTGCATTAAAGCTAACAATAAGAAATACGTGGAAGACCTAACAACGACAATGTAAAAAGCTGCACAGAAGGAAATATAAAACAACTATATGACACAACGAAGAAACTAGTAAGGAAACATAGTAAACCAGAGAGACCAGTCAAGGATAAAGAAGACAGGCCAATCACCGAGATTCAAGAACAGAGGAATATGTGGGTAGAATACTGTGAGAAACTCTTGAGTAGGCCAGCTCGATTGAATTCACCAGACATCGAAGCAGCACACGCAGACCTTTCTATAGATGCCACTCCACTCCCATCAATTGTGGCCATCAGACAAATCAAGAATAGGAAAGTAACAGGACCTGACATTATACCAGCTGAAGTCTTAAAGTCAGACATAGAAGTAACTGCAAACATGCTTCACGTTCTATTCAGGAAGATTTGGGAGGAATAACAAGTGCCGACAAACTGGAAAGGTACCAAATAAAGGAGGTCTGCGCGACTGTGATAATTGCAGGGGCATCACACTACTATCAATACCAGGAAACGTTTTCAATAGAGTGTTGCTGAACCGGATGAAGGGTTTGGTAACTTGAATTCTTGAATAGAAATGGGAAAGAGAAAGGCCAAATCTCACAGTACATTGATAATCAGAAGCAGGCATGAAAAGGGTGAATAGCAACTGGAAAGTATTGCTCAAGACAGGTTCTTTTATGTTTAACCCATTGGCTGGTTGAGTGTTATCCACATGAGTTGTTGTGTTTTGTAAAACTGATATCTGTAGTGGCTCAGCGAATTTACAGTTTGTGGAAGTTTCTTTTTTGTTATCTGTTACACACTACGTGACTGTAGGTGAGATATTCATAATAAATATGTACCATTATTTGTTATTGATCTTGCTCAATATCATAGACGTATAACAAAAAGAAATACAGTACTGGATTTTTCTCAACAATCGAATATACCAGGGCTTACACAAGATGACGTTCAGTTTTACTTAGGTTTGTGCTTCCAGGCTTCACTTATCTCTTCTTTCATATCATCAGTTATACGAAGCTGTAAACAGGTTATTGATGACCACGGGCATTCACTGTCAATATACTTGCTTTTAAGGAGGTCATTGCTTGTATCCCGATTGATTTTAAACCCGGCTTGTACCTAATTCAAAGTGTTAGAGATGCTAAATTACCAAATACATTTAGAAAGAAACCAGTCCTAAAGTTCACATATTGATTTAAAGAAAATTCTGTTTCATAACGTTCAGCCGCGACCAGCGGAACTGAACCGTTTTGGTTGTGACAGATGTATTCACTAAAGACTATGGAACGTTATCTTGCAACATCGTGGATTGATTGTGTTATGGCTGGTTGTAAATTGTTATGTCGGAATCGCTTGTTACTTATACATGTAAAACGAGGGACCGCTGCACCTCTCATGGCGCGAAGTAAGAACACCAAGACTGGTACAAGCGAAGATTTATTAAAACAAAACACGCTGACCCTAGTCGAAAATGCACCTATTTTTATTATTAATTAGAATAAAAATACATTTATGAAAAATACCGAGACTTATAACAAATCACATGGTTCATGTTATGCTGAGCATAGTTTATGTTAATTTAATACAAGAATATCGTATCTTGAACAAACGCCACACTCAAGTAAGTCAGTGTTATATCGAATAAAATATCACATTGGAAAATAAAGCACATGTCACACTGAATAATCATCACATTGAATTAAAACGAAAGTAATATTAAACAAAAATGATAACGAGCCAAAAAAACTTAATCTCGCTTTCTAATCCCATCAAATTGAAGTTAGGCTTGTATATCATCGAGTCCCAGATCATTGTTTAAGAGGATATGCGTTCGCATACAAGACCGAAAGTTTTTGATCACTGGTTCATGGATGTGCACTTCTGAGGAGACGGCGCTTCCAGGTTTTCAATGTTTGCCTGACTTAGATCGACTCATATGTTCAACCAAAAAATTTTTTTAAGATTGGTCATTTGGGATAGCTGGGGCTTGAAGGGAATATAGAGTTGTTATTTGTGGTATGGAAGTTTTCGTTAGATTATTGCTGTTATTCTCTTTCCGTAACACAAAAAAATTTATTTTTATGACACTTTACATTGGACCTGTACTTTGTCGGAACATGAATAGGAGGAGTACCATGGAAGCAGTTCGATAAAGATTTTTAGCCCAGGAGGATGTTACCGATAGATAAATTTATTTCTTGACTGGTGAAAACCATAGATTCGTGATAGTTCGCTATCAGTAAACAGACAACTATGTGAATATATCTCATGAGATAACCTTTTATTTGCAAAATGTGTACGTATGTGTAAAAATTTTAGAGAACACAAAATAAATCTACTTCATATTAAATTGTTCGTTGCTTTTGCTACAAAGCAGTTTATCGATGGAATTCGTTGTATATGATCATAACACTTGCTTTGCCTACTGGTATATAGGCTTTTCGTGGATTGTCGTAAATCACTGCTGAAAAGGCTATTTTGTCAATTAAGGAGGAAGATCTATTGCTTTAAGTTGTGTTTGAAGATATTTATGTATTAAGTACCATCTTGATGAATTTGAACTATCCGACTACCTGCGTTACATCAGCGAGGTTTTAACGAAGCAACCAGCTAAGATGACTTTACATTGACACGCATTTTATTCCATGTAATATGGTCAGAAACATGGTTAGAAACAAAAAACATTATTTAACCTGAAACATAACTTAGATCAAACGAAACTAGCAACCTTGATTTGACGTTTCAAAAGATTATTAGTTACTGCTAATTGAAAAAGCGAATATGATCACTTTACGATGTTAAGATAAATGCACTTCTTTGGTATCCGTTTTTTCATTATTATTTTAGAAGTTTAAAGATCCCCATAAAAAATGAATATTCATCATTATTTGTTGTGTGGTAGAAAGGACAGTTCATATGCTAGGTGAATCCAGACATACCATGTGGCTGTGCGTACAAGCTATGTGAAGGGTAGGTAATAAACACTATAGACAAGCTATTAGTTGGGACGATTTGTGAACGTTAACAAGACCCTGACTTATATATCAGGGATATACATTCCTAATCGTGTAGCGGATTAGGATTCAGTAAAATAAACGTTTATCTTTTTTGGTAGACCTCAGAGCGTAACAACACTAGAATCCGATGTTTTTAGATGGGTGTGATGCAGTAAAGGAAATCTCAATCGTTTCTTTTTTAATTTTCTATGGACAATCTGAGATGTCTTGTAAAGTAAAAAAAATCCACATTGAATGCATACTCTACCGGAATATAGCTTTCAAAACTCACCACCGATCTTCGCTCTTCTTTACAAGATTATCCTTTATGGTGGTGCGGAGACGCCAAGCACTTGCAAACTAAGTGGGAAAACACTTTAAAGCCTTATATTTCTGTTCTTAGTAGTATCTATATAAAGGATAAATTAATGTTTGAATCCGTTCACAGATTTGCGCTTTGAACTCTTGGAATTGTTCCTTATACTATAGTAAACTTGGATTTGATCCTTTATAAAGGTTGAGTCTTAAGCTAAGTTTTCTCTCTTTGTTAAAATATTTAATGAAGTACCGTTTACATCCACTGACGTAATGTAATACAAAGTAACGCCTAGTTATATCATCTGTAACTCTTGATGATTAATGAAGCGGCTTATTCACAATCTCTCTATCTGAATTGTTTTACCAGTAAATTTCCGAGACGTTGGAATAGTTTACCTTGATCTATCCGCGAAATAAAAGCAGTCCCACCATGTTTTTGTAGTTTGAATGTCCACATGTATCCTCTGAAGCTGTCTTAAATATGCTTACACCCTAATATATAATCCGTCCCATTAGAGAGATTATATGAACATTAAATATTTGATTATTAGTACTGAGCTCACTTATTGTAGTTCCTTTTCGGTATATATTTAACATTTAGATCGTCCCCAGTAAATTTAAATGACATATATCCTGAACAGTAGATAATAAAACAACCTGACACATATAATGGTGGACCTATCATATTGATCATGGCTATTGTTATTCTGTGCTGTTTCCGTTTCATTTTTTTTTGTTGTAGATGATTATGATTAATCTGCGATTGCACTCTGTATAAACTGTTCAAACACCATCAGGATGTCCTAGTACCCTTACAAAGAATTAAAGGTTCTCAACTGATACCTCAGATTGTTGTAATTCATGTGAGCTTTACTCGCTATATACTTTTATAAATATATAACTTCAGACAATCCCAAGTCATACATGTCCTTTACATGAAGCATCGCAATGTGTCAACCTGATCATGCCTGTAAATTGGCATGCGTTCTGTAATCATTTTTAGAATATAATATTATTTTTTTGTCTAGACTCAAGATATCAATGCACTATTTATGCAAAAAAACGAACTAAGATCCCACCTAATTTTTACGATTCGAAATATGATGTATGAATTACTAATGCAGTACACAATACTCAAAATCAAAGTTAGACACTACAGGCGCACAAATAAATATTACTCTAAATACAACAGTATCGAGAATACAACAAACCCATACTGATGACATTTTTCAAAATATTGAGTTATCATGCGATTTCATTATGCGTTTAATAAGTTTAATAGAAACGCAGGTTTTACTGCAGACACATAAATGAATAGTTCTATCAAATATATAAAACGTCTAAGAAATATCCATTTGACCTTTAAAACAACATGGAATGAATGTTAACAGCTAAGCAATCAACAATACTGAATAAACCTCGTATAGGATGTGAATAAAACAAATCTTAAGCTAAAAGAGCAACTATATAAACCGAGAACAACATAATACTGGATATGTTATGATACTTAACTATTAAGATAAATATTCATGGATAATTATGGATATGATTTCTACTAGAAAACTACAGTGGTTTTGAGCGAAGAGAATTACATAGGGAATTTCTAAAAAGCAATATTGAAATTAACAGAAACGGTAGTCTATGTATCAATCATACAAAAATATCCACAGCAGATAAACAAATCCTTTTTAAAAACGTCGAGACCCTCATTAGAAGAGAACCACTGGAAAAAGCCGGATCTGATTGTTGAAATTTATTATTACCTGGAAGCAGGTTACTGATTGTGAACCTAATAAGTTTACTCTAGTGTGATGCTTGCGCTGATGATGTGTTTTTCGCTTTTAAATTGATCTTTGGGTTCAGACAACTCTGAGAAAAAAAAACCTTTATTTTAAACAAACAGGTCGTCAATATAAACTAGAGAAGTAAAGATTTGAAAATTTGTCTAAACACATTATTACAGTTGAGATGGTTAATATTACTTCGGTAAGAAGTTAATTATGATTTTAATGGACGTGAAAAATTGACGGTTATGAATGACTACGGAGAATAAATTAAAAACACCAAGAAATTAGAAATGCACAAATGTATTATATAAATGTCTTAAAATTTATAGTGTTGGTTCTGCTTAAGCTCGACGTTTCTTCACCTGGAAACAAAACAACAGAATGAGTACAGCTTTGATTAACATATAAAATTCATAATTTGTGAATTACGCTTAATAGAAAAGAAAAGTAGGATTTAAAAATAGTCACATGGAAGATCTTATTATTCAAATTGATGAACACTTATAGAACTGTAGTTTTTTTAATTACTGTTGCCTACTTACATAGAAAATACATTAAAATTAAACTCCTTATAACTACTTTGTCATAGCATAAAGTTACAATGATTGTCATGAGAAGTAATGAAACAGAAAAGAGCTATAAGAGGTAATTTGTTAAACACTTGACGGTACACATATACCTTTGTATCAAACAATTATGCATCAAAGCAACCACACTCAACTTCCTAGTTTATGAGAAACCCTAAGTGTTGATGTTATTGATGGTTATTCATACAAATAGCGGTACAATCAATAAGCTCTAGATTGAAGATTCACTGATTGAAAATTGAGAACCTATACTGGTTAAGTCATAGCTTTAAAGTGTATAAATAGATAGTTAAAATTGAGCTTCCTTTGATACAATGAATAAATGAGTTTCTATTTGTTGGGGACATTAAATCCCCAGAACTCACTTGGAAAATGTCCTAATTATGTAATTTTATTCTGTTTTCGCGCCAAGAAACGCTTAGTTGACCTGCACTTTATATTTCCCACTCGGAAATCCTTGACTGTAATTGGTTGACGGATTTTTTTAGTAAGCTATTTTGTGGCTCTCCCTAGGGCGTTTCTATCATTATATAGATAAGCTTGATTTGTGTGCTTAGTGATCTCGTCTTTTCTGAGTGCCTGTAGAATACATTCTCTACGCCTCATTAAGCCTTCTTGATCTAGTTAGCAGGGCCGGCGACAAAGAATTAGAATAGCCTTTCCTGTCACTGTGTCATTGACCTTTGTTCCGTTTACCGAGTAAGGTGAACTCGTAATAGCATCAAGTATATCACTATTTATGGTTAGGTTGAATATTATTCATTGAATGAGAAAACGAATGACAGATATACGGACTTCAGCAACTTCTGTAAAATGACGGGAATAGAACATTTTTTGGTTTTAGGAGTACAGAAACACGATTGTTTAATGAAACTATTTACCACTTATACATTTAGTCCAATCAATGCTACAAATTCATTTACAAAAACTAAAGTAACAACAATTATTTGGATTTTATTGTTTAAACGTCGACCGAATCTATTTAATAAGCAGATTAACGTGAGATTGAAAGTCGATAATTCTTCATCTAAACAATTCTACAAAACATGATATTAGCGGCTAAAAATTATGACGCCTACAATTTATTAACAACTATTCAAAAAATTAGTAAATAATTAGTAAAGGAATTCGAAATTTTCTGCAAATTGACCAATAAAAGACAAGTAGGTGATTCATAATGAAAATTCTTTAGAAAAAGACTTACAATTCTATCGAAGGCAGCATCAAATAATCCAGCAGTTTGATCTTGAGCTGGATTAGCACCTTTGTTATCATATTCACCAGGAGAATTCTTACGCTTTAATCGATGTTGCGGAAAAGATGGCATCATATCAGGTTCGCACGCTGTTATCGATAAATAAGAGAAATTAAGAATGTTATTTGTTCTTAAAGATTACTGCATCGCTTTAGTTAAATAAATACTATTTACCAAATAAATATATTGATAATTGTTTATAGAAATGAAATAAAGATTGTAAAGTATGCTTTAAACTATTACCGAATAAAATGGTTTCAAAAAACTTAACAGAACATAGTGAGTTTTAAGCTGCGTTTTGATGCACAAAAGTCAGACATTCACAGACTGTCCTAGTGACACCAGTTACTAATTATATAGATGCAAACGGCTTATTAAAACTCGTTTAGTCAAAACTAGGCAGTAAGACACAATTTCCAAATATATGTTCAAGACGATAGTTTTTATATGAAGTATTGCAAATTAACCATTACGCACAGATTGGTGAGGTAAGACTTGATTTAAGTCATGTTATTTGTTAACACATGAATATATTTATCAACCTCAACTTGTTGCAAATCATTTATATAACTTTCATAAACTCTTAATGTGTATAAAAATAACATACCACGATTTCGCATTTCAACATTAGGCTTTATGAGAAGCGAATTCAAAAAAACGTTCATTCAATTAAATAAAATATTGATAATGGAATTGCACGAAATAATGATAATAGCTTTAGTCAATAACTTACGTAAAGGATGTTCACGGAAATAAGAACTCTGACAGCATTCACGAGCCCGAGCCCGTTTAGACGGATCATACATGAACAAAAAATTTAATAAACGCAAACCAGCATCTGACAACCATGGGAAAGTATGGCGCAAATTATTGTACCTGGAGGGCGCGAATGAGAAAAATTACGTGAATAAAACTTTAAAAATAATTTGCATACAAAGAAAAAGAATAATAAGTTAGATTTCATAGATTGATGACAGAAGAATGAAGTAAAATAAGATTTTCACTGACTTCATTCCTCCTTATTACTATGTAGTCTTGTGTATGGGTTATGAAGCACCTGACGTAAAATGTCGAAAATATAATGTGAATAATGTTACACATTACGACTAAATTAATAATAGACGATAATCAATCTTAGTGAGGTCTAACACTAGATGGCGAGATCAGTGCCCTACTAAAAGATATGGTAGCGAACAAACTGGTAAATAGCGAAAAAACCAATAGCCAACACTCATCAATCTAAGTTAACATAATACGCAAGAATAAAAGGAAATCAATGAGGCGAAAAACATAATAAACAACTTTGTGAATGGATAGGCTACAAAATAAACCCAAAATGATAAGTTGATTGGGATTTGCATGTATACATTCTCTCTGGTTCTTAATAAAACATGTATTCAGTTTGAAACTTCAATTCACAGAAATATGTAGTACCTTATATATATATATATATATATATATATATATATATATATATATATATTGGTTGATGTTCTCCGTGTTGTATTTGAGGACCTCGTTTTCTCACAGTATGTGTTGACGCTTACTGATGCACAGGCTGCTGCTGCTACTACTACACTGGATGTCTTGACCTGCATTTGTTCGTGTGTATAGCGTGAAAGGGCTAGGTCATCTGAGAAGTCCGAATTGTCTAGTTGCATACAAGCTATCCATTGTATTTCGTGCTTTCCCTCAGATGTCGAGGTCTTCATAATTCAGTCAACCACCAAAAAAAAGAGAAAGTAAGCAGCCTTGTCTGACTCCTGTCCTCCATACACGACTTTGTAGTGTAATCCGTTGCATGAATTCCGGATGATGCAGACGATTTTCTCAGGTACTCATACAATATATTTGAAGAACGTTCTCCTATCCACATTGTCAAACACCTTCTCATAGTCAAGGAAGTTGATTTATAGTGACGAGTTCCATTCAATTGATTGTTCAGCAGTGATTTGTGATGTCGCAACTTGGTCGATACACAACAGATTCTTACGGAATCCAACCTATTTATCTCGAAGTTGAGCAAATACCGAACCCTTCATTCGGGTCAGCAACACTCTGTTGGAAACGTTTCCTGGTATTTTCAGTAAGCTACAACGTAGAACCATGCGCACATATGCGTCGATCCAAGCCATGATCCCAGCAGATGCGAGCAATATTTCTAAGAAATCTGTGGTCAAATACTAGTAACTTGGGAGTATCTTCTACTCTTAATGGCCATGTTTCACAGCCGCAAAGTAGAACAGAGCGAACTGCTGAGCAGTATACTCGTCTCCTAATTGATAGACGGATATCTCGTCTTCGTCATAGGTGATGTAAGTTGGCAAAAGTCAAACGAGCTTTTTGAGTCCGTGCTGAGATTTCGTCAGACACCATCAACCCATTAGGGTTGATCAGACTTCCAAGATAAGTGAAGTTGTCGACGCGTTCGATTACTTCACTCCCTATCCTTAGTTCAGGTGTTGACGCAGGCCAGTCCTGGAGTAACAATTTACATTTGGATGGGGAGAAACGCATTACAAACATCTTAGCATTGTTACTCAGTGCTAACAGAAGACTCTGTATTTTGTCAGAGTCTTCACCAAACAGGACTATATCGTCTGCGTATTCTAAGTCGCTTAATGGAGCCCCTGGTAGGAGATCAATTCCTGAAAATTCAGTCGAAGAGAGTGTTATTTCCAGCAATAGGTCTATAATTAAGTTAAACAAAAATGTGGATAGTGGACAGCCTTGACGGACACCACTTGAGGTTTTAAAGTCAGATGACAGTTTGCCATTAGCTCTCACTGGACTGGTAATGTTCGAATAAAGAGCCTTCCCAAGGAATTCTTAATTCCAGTTTCTTCTATTAGTCTGAAGAGTTGCCTGGTGTTGACTACAGCCATTGCCTTTCTTATCTCTTTTTCTTTCGTTGCCCACCACTGCTCATGGTCGTTCCTTTGACTTTTCGTTAACCTAGATCTAATTTGTTTACGCTCTTCGTCGTGTTCAGAGCATGATGGGATGAGTTTGCGAGAATCCATCAGTGCAATAGACTTAGAAGAAATTCATTGATTTTTTGTAAGTTTTTGGTTCAAATTACTGATAGATGTTGATGTTTCTCTATCTTTCCGAGTTCTTACGGAGCCATTAAGCCGGACAGCACACAGTCGATAATTAACGGGGATCCATTCTAATAGTGCTTTTTCTGCCCTCGTACTACGTGCTATGCCTGCACCTGCAAGTCCACGAGAACTAGTCATAGGGTCTTCAGATACACGGAGTGTATTTTGTCGGCTATCCATTTTGGCGAGGTGAGGTCAAGTGAATGACCATACTAAGATCCTGAATGCGTGTTTCGAAGACACAGCATACATAAATCGTACGAGATCCTAGGGTCTTAGCCAAGGAGGCCTGTTGACCGATTTGACCCAGGGTGTGTACGTAGAAGGATCCAATGTGTAGTTTGAAGCGAGGTTTCAGGAAACCTGGGACAGTGTTTAAATGGTTTAACTGGTTCATTCTGGTTAGCGTTTTTTTAGCAAGATTGTTTTCTACGGGAAGGGGGATGTCAATCCTATGTCCAACCCTCCTCCTTTACCCGAGCTTGGGACCGGGAGTATCCCCAGAAGAGCTAAAGGTGGAGGAAATAGAGAATGAATACAGCCGCGACCAAGAACAATTTATATCATCTGATGTTTTCAAACACTGATCGCAGTTATCGCACAAACCCTACCCAGGTAGTCTGCTCTCACCAACATGGTTTAGCTCAGACCAACTATCAATGACTCCATAGATTGATACCTTAAGTTCGTTCGGCCAAACCTAGCTTCCTTCCAACTTACTCGCATACAACAGCAAACATCGCCTGTCGAATCGAAAGATGGTCAGGCATACGTAGCACGTGTGTTAATCACATCAGTCGATGAGGATTTAAAACAATTGAAACTAAAATTTAGTATCCAATCGTCACATTTACTAAAAATCGAGTAGTGCAGTTTTTAGAAATGAAATTGTACAACAAACTTCGCTAAAGTATTTTAGTTCTATAATTCTTTATTCTAAGAATTAGGAATGGGAACATCGGAGATACATGGTAGTTAGTTATTTAGGGCTTTTAGCAAACATCAATAGGACCATAAATCAAGTATTGTTGCTCAATCCCAGTTATTTGCTAAAATGAAACCTCCTCGAAGAATATGATATATAAAGTGAATTGTTAAATGAATCTTTAAACCTATCAATTACCATCAAATTACCTAAAAATTAGATTGTGATAAGTGGAATTTATTAACGCGATGGTGCGATGACCAGGAACCACTCACACAAAACGAAAAAAAAACAGATAAAAGGGAACAAGAAATTCTGAATACTCAAGATAGCAAATGATAGATTATGCAAACTTACGGTTGCTTTTTCAAATTTATTTTTTCTAAAGCTGGTAATTTTGAAAGATTCTAAAGCAAAGACAAGTAAGTACATAACTTGGACATACCGGCCAAATTTGATCATTCGGAGTGCCCAATAGATCAATAATTAACTCCAGTTGGTGAACCTCTGTCTTCCCGGGAAGAAGCGGTTTGTGTAATAAAAGTTCACCCATAATACAGCCGGCTGACCTGATATTTCAAAACTAGGATGAAACACAGTAACTTGAACTAACCATATATCAACAGCTTTAGTTTGGTTTTTATCGCCAAGTAAAATTTCCGGTGCTCGGTACCTACGAGTTAAAAATTATAGGCAACTTTAAATTTAATAATCATGTATAACTTCAATTTGCAGAATAACATAATCGTGGAAACGAGAGAACAAATATTCAAATCCTGTGTAAAGAAACCATCAAGACACTAGGTAGATTAAATACTATGAGCTCTCTTTAACTGTAGTGGCTGAGATGTGTAACGCATTCGCAAACTCTGATTATTTCCGTTGTGCTATTTTGGCTAGAGTATGAGCAGTTTGGAAAGACTTAGAGGTACCTAAATCAACAGAGTATCATTAAATGAAGCCATTAACTGTTTGACTTACCTATGTCAAATATACAGACTTCCTGGTCGTAGTTTGTGAGGCAATTGTTATCGGTGGATGGCAGGAAAGATTACTCGATATCAGTCTCAAAGAAATAGATGCAGTCACTTTTAATTCTACAATGATTCTTAAGCATGATGTCATTTTAGACAGTTAGATAGATCCTTGTAAATTATATTTCGAGTTCATTTTTTACTGCACTTGACACCAATTTCTCGCTTATATTCATCTAGTTAACTCCCTCCGATGAGGACTTAGGTCGACATATATGTCTAAAGTTATGAGTAGCTTACAACTGACTGATCGCAGACGAGGTTATACTGCTTTATGTTTACATCGGTGTGAAGCGTCAAAATATGAAACTAAGGTCGAGTACAAACATCATAAGGTTGAAACTCTTATCTGCATATTAACCAGATAAGAAATGGAGGGAACATTCTGAAAAACCAATTATATAGTTATGAAATAGGAGATCGTAATGCCAAAAGAATGCAAACTTGTAAATGATTTCCATAATCTAATCAGTGAGCCAGAAGATTGGTTTGAAAACATACTACAAAGGAACGAGAAAGTGCACAAATGTTTTAACGCGTTTGTTGTAAAACAATAGGTAATCTTGCGTGCGATTTTAATAAACGAAGTGAATTTTCTCACGTTTTGAGATGTTAGATTCCTGTTGGGACTATCATTATTGACACGCCGGAAGGGGATAAAACCCCTGTCCAAACTACCGTTACGCACAATCTCAAAAAGTCTCACACTGTCAGGGCAAAAAAACTATTACTCATCGACAGTGCGCTTACTCTAAACACTGCTGGCGAGGTAACTAGAACCATAAGATCTGTGGGGAGCGGAAATCTCTCCCAAGACAAATTGGACATAATAAATGAATAGACTGCTCCAAAAGTCAAAACACAAAGGAAAATTAAAGAAAAGCTTCTGATAGTTAGTGGGAAGAGAACGGCGAAAACACAAAAGAAAGCCGTGAACATGACTTTCAAGGAAGTCGAGTCCATCTAGAGTTTAATTATTTGGAATCTGGAGTCAAAAGATAATCAGTCTGCTAGACGGTATGCGCATGTTCTGCAGTTGGTGGAATTTGCTATCAGAATTGTTTTGCTAGAAGAGGTTTGGGGAGTACATATAACTACTGTAAAAAGACTCAAATTGGTTGGAGGCAAGGCCGAACCAAAAGAGGACCTTAAAGTTAGTACTCAGAAAAAACAAGGAAAGGGAAGTGATACTAAATAACACATACAAAATCTGTAGCTCGAATATTCGTATTTGGTCAGATTTGTTACTTGAGGATCGAATTATTATTATTATTTAAACACATAAATATTGGTACAAACGGGCACCAGATACATATGCGCCGCACATATCTCATTCCATTTGTGTGAAGGTTGTGATACTGCCCAGGTGTCCAAACTGAAGCAGGTGGTTTTCTTAGGGGGTAACACTCGGAACCTTTGACATAAAGGTCTGATCCATAATGCAATGGAGCATCGTGAGGAGATGAAGTCACATGGTAGCCGGTGACCAACAATTGGTTCATACGCCATTTGTTCCCTCAGGATACTGGAGCCCATGTGCACCACTTTTTCTTCATACCACAGTGGTGGTGTTACCGACATTCAGCGCCTAACTCCATCGGCAAACAGCGATCACCTCGTATTGTAACTCAAGTTTCAGATACAATGTACAGTATGGATCTACTAAAATTCATCCTGATATCTGGCTAGCCAGCATTCAGGCAATCAGAGACTGTGTTATCTCAACAAATTGATCAGTCAATGCAGATAAGTTGGGTGAAAACGAATGAAGTAATGTTAAAGCAATATTCGACGTCGTTCAAACACCGTACATCCCACGCTCAACACAAAAGCAACTACACTGCCCTCGATGGATCGATAGGAAAATCTGGAAGTTGCTGTGGCGTAAGAGAAAATTTCCGGGACTTATTCCTACCGATGGATCATGAAGCATTTAAGAGCGAGTGCCGGAAATCTGGAATATGCGTTAAATAACCTTAGCTAAATGCCTTGCTACTTACGAGAGAAAGTTGGCACATGATGGCCGTACTTACCCCAAAAAATTGTTTCCTTACATTAAACGGAGAGATAGAATTCCTCTATCACTGTTATACGAGGGTCTAAATACATTGAATCTAGTACGGCTAAAGCCGAGGTATTGTCAACTCATTTCAGCTCAGTGTACTACGACGACTTTGCTGTTAATATTTATCACAGCGACATGGCAGGAACAACAGCTACAAGACAAGTACTTGTGAGTGAAGAATCTGTTTTTTTATTACCTATAAACATTGAACTCGTCGATTCATCCGACTCTGATGTGCTACACCCACGATTGCTGTCATCCCTCGTTGGCAACATTTCAGAACCCCTCACAGTGCTGTCTAACATGTTGCGTCCCCACACTCAACTCCCTAATGATTGAATATTGTCGTTGGTCCTATATTTAGGTATGGAAAGAGACAAATTGTGTCTAAATACCGACTTGTCAGTTCTAACTAGCACAGTAGTTAACGTATTTAAGAAAATAAACCGTGTTAAGTTACTAAGTCATATAGAATCATAAAATCTGCCAACGGCTGAGCAACGCAGATGTGTCTCATTGGACCATCCTAGCTCCCCTATTTTTCTACTCTACATAGATCAATCACAAAGTCTGTTTAAGTTATCGACACTTGTGTTTAGATTACGTGAAAATCTGGAGAAAAACAAATAGTCAGACTAACCATTTTGATTTCCAAACTGATCCAGACGGGTCAGTTTCATAGTCCAAAATTTTAGGTTTGGAAATTAATTTTAGAAAGCGTGGTAATGCATATTGGACACGGTAGTTGATACTAGTATACTGCAAGCGGCACATCGCTTTCACGAGTGCAGAAAAGACAGGAGTAATAGTAGGCTGTGGATTGAGAGCGACTGCATATTGCAATGCAGCTTCTGCATAAGATTCTGAATGTCATGGTCACTTCATAGAGCATTCTAATGCCTTTATGAGGACACTCGAGCGTCTAACATGTGAAAATTAGGTTACTGATTGGTCTTTCCAATCTCCTATACAATGAGCGTTTGAAACGTTTGGACCTTTTACCCTTGTCTTATCGTAGAATCTGATGTAACCTCATATTGACACTTTGTATCTTAAATAATGATTTCAGTGTTAACATGTCTTAGCGTTTTGCTTTCCAAAGGACTAATCATCTGGGCGATTGCTAAGGGTTTCGTAAACAGCAGCTGGACAAATTCAGAGTTGGATTCTGTTATCATCTAACAGTCAATGACTGAAATGTCCTGGTATCGACCCGATCAGTAAACACTTCTACAGAGAAGCTGGATTTTTACATGAAAACAAACTGGAGTTAACACAGGTAAAATGGTCTACCTTCGTTATTTGTGAAGACTGAAATAATGGGTAATGTTGTTCAGTCCGATTGCAACCATTGGGACTGATCACCTGTAAAATCAAGGCTAGAAGACACAAATAGAATAAAAATGATGGGACCCTATAGATCCCTGCAAGTGATTCTTGAGGTATGTGTATTCGTCGAGTATGTCAACTGGGACTGAAATGCTTGGTGGATATTCTCACACAGCTCAGTGGTCTATCGGTTAAGTGCTCAGGCATGAAAAAGAATTATGTTGCCCCCAAATGCCCTGGTACGGCCGAGAGTGGGGAGAGTCTACTCTCCCTCTCGAAATGCTCTCATATGGCCAGCGAATATATAGCCTCTGCCAGGGAAGTCCTACTCACTGCCTTCTCGTGGCGGGGGTGTTGTTTACGAAAGTGAGAGGACAAGACTGCCGCTCCTTTTGGAGTACCTATCTGGAGTCTGATCATGCCCTGGTCTGCGCCAATCTCACCTTACTTTTCAGTGGCCGAAGGATTGACCACCACCAACGGATTGATATTAGTAAACTGGCTGCAACTCCTGTTGCAAGTAAGTATTGAGCGGAGCTAGCCTCTAGACTAGCTAACACCCCACCAAAAAGTATAGATGAGCATTGGTTGCATCTTCACGACGCCATGAAAATGGCGAGTAAAGCCGCTTGCGGCTTCGCGAAACGTCCCGCTTACAAGCACTGGGTTTCTTCTGGCTCCTTACAACTGATCGAAGCCCGTCGGTCTACTCCGGGTGACCGTGATTTTGACCACAAACGAAGGCTGTTACGTAATGAAATCGGGCAAAGCTTGCTTAGGACCGAGAAGCCTGGTGGTCGGAGCGTGCTAATGAGATGGAAGCAGCAGCTGCATCTGGTAACTGCCGGAAGCTCTTCCAACTCATCCGAGCCACTGGCAGCAAGAAGTCTGGTGTGAGTGAAACAATCTACGAGGATGATGGGATGCCAATCACTAACATCTCCCGACATCTTGGACGATAGGCGGAATTTTTCGAAGGGCAGTTCAACTGGCCTGCTGCTCCGGCAACATCAACCAGCTTGTCCTGCCCCCCATGGCCGGTGACGACTGTTCCACCAAACGAGGCGGAAGTCCGCAAGGAACTCCAACTCTTGAAGCGCTACAAATCACCTGGCCCAGATGACTTACCTCCGGCTCTTTTTAAAGATGGTGGCGACTTTCTGACTAAGTAATTGACTGTGTTGTTTGGAAAGGTTTGGGAGCAAGAAAGTGTTCCAACATCATGGAATGAGTCAATAGTCGTCCCTATCTTTACAAAGGGTTCGCGTTGTTCCTGCAATAACTATCGGGGGATAAGTCTACCTTCGATTGTGTCCAAACTATTGGCTTCTATCATTCTTCGTAGGTTGTTTAAAACCCGAGAACGATTGACTCGCGAGGAGCAGGCTGGTTTTCGTTCTGGTCGAGGATGCATTGATCACATCTTCACCCTCCGCCAAATGTTAGAACACCGTCATACTTATCACAGGCCAACAATCGTAGTGTTTCTTGATATCAGGGCGGCCTTCGATTCGTTGGACAGGACTGTTCTCTGGGATTGTCTATTGAAGAAGGGTGTGCCTGAGAAGTTCATTAACATCTTAAAGGCCCTGTACACGAACACCTCAGGCAGAGTGAGGGCATACAACCACCTTTCTCCCTTGTTCCATTCGAGCAGTGGAGTTAGGCAGGGTTGCCCAATCTCACCAGTGGCTAGAGACGTTATCAGATATGGCTCAGAATAGAAGCCAGTGGCGATCCTGCTGCAACCTTCTTTTACTTTCTACATAAAGTATGGTTCTTACTTTCCTATTTGAAAGAGTCTTCTGGTTGTACATTTTAGTCCGCCTTATCTTTTCATCCCTTCTCTTCCTACTTTCTTTATTTTGTGTGGCGCATATGTACCTGGTGCCCTTTTGTACCAATATATATGTGTTTAAATAAATAAATAAATTCTCACACCAGTTTCAAACCAAGCGATTTTCCTGTCTACTGATAACCAATTTAAGCCAGAATGTTAGTAATATGGTGAAGCCATCTAAGTCATGATGTTTTTCAGATCGTTAGTCGTTTTTGTAACAACCATTGACGTACACTTAATAAAAACATCAACTGTTCTATAGCTGGATATTAGTATGAGAACGCAAATAAGTTTTATTACTAAAAATTCACGAAAATTTTAAAGTGAACCTTCTCACCATAATGTAACAACGCAAGGAGTCATAGGATTATGGGAATGGGTAGGGCGTGACAGTCCAAAGTCCGCTACTTTGACAAGACCTTTGTCATTCATCAACAGATTGGAGACTTTTAAATCCCTGTGGATTATAAAGTTTTCATGAAGGTATCTCAGACCTTTGAAAATCTGAAGCATGATGCATTTAACCTATGGTACGGATAAAGATTTTAACCACATTTTACCTGGGACTCGGTGAAAGGATTAGGCATGTTATCAAGTAAACTTGCCATATCCTGTTCACAATATTCCATAACAAGGAAGATGCTAAAAATGATCGGCATTACTAGAACATACCTATCTAAGCTTCGGCCAACAACGACTTCTCTCAAATGAACAACATTCGGGTGCTTTATACTTAGCAACAAAGTGATTTCGCGTAAACTGCTAATAGGGATACCTGTCGCACTTAACTCAAGGGTGAAAAAAACTTGCCATCTCGAACATTTTCCATTCGGACTTTCTTCAGGGCCACCACCTCTTTTGATACCGTATCACGAGCACGGTCTAATTTATTAGCAAAATTGTCATACTTACAGACAATTCCATATGTCCCTTCACCGATGCGGTTTAGCTTTTCAAATTCAGCAACACTACGACATCTGCCCTCCTAAAAAATGTTGTACCGTTTGCAAACTTACTCTAAACTCGGACGGTATCTTAAAGTATGAAAGTCTCTTGACACTGAAAATTCTAAAATCCCTAGAATCTGAGTCAGATTCACGAGCAGCAGACCGTGTAGCACACATATTGGAATTAGCGCTCCAAACATCAATTCCAAATGTCTTACTCAAGAACTTGTGTTAATTAGTTGAGTTATTTGTGCTCTCTTCTTATTGTTTCGGGAATCTTGGGATATTCAATAGTGGTAGCCTAGTCGCCAGACTGAAAAAACTTCAGTTACTGGGGACGTTTTTTGTTGATTTGTGTACAATTTAGTTTGAATGAGTGAGTTTGTCTCAGGACAGTAGGGATCCTTGAAACCAGCAGCAATAACATTTACAGGCAGGAGGTTGACTGGTTATAATGTGGAAGTAATACAGTAACAATTCCAGTAGTGAGAGATTATTGTTTTGAGAATCGCTAACTATTTACCTGATTGATAATGTGTAAGAGGACATAGTTGAAAACATAGGGGAGAAACGGAAATAAAAATGAGACATAGGATGTAGTTACTGGTTATGCGGTAACGATAACCGTGGTGATTTGTGAAGAACGAGTCAGACATGGCTGCTGCAAGGGTGAGATGGTAATCCACTAGTGAATATGTGTTGCCGATCCCATCTTGAAGTTATCCAAAGTGGAAATGTAGTTAGTATTACAGTACTACGAATAGGGGTGACTCTTGGTGAGAAAACTGAGAGTGAATGCGTGCGTTTGTTGTTTGATGTGCAATCTTTCAAGGGTTGCCTCAAGGGGCATGGCGACTATGTTCTTGTGATATCTCTTGTCGGGGTAGCTTTGCGTACATAATGTGTTGTATGCTATTGTCAGATGAGCCCTTATTCTCATGTAGCTCAACAAAAATAATCCCATGTATTGGAGTCTTTTCTTTATATTTTAGTTATATCACCCAGTTGATTGCTCGTCTCTGTACGTGGTCTAGGAGATTTATATCTCTTTTGAGGAGAGGATGAACGACGACATTATGGACTTGAAGGTTAGATTCTGAGTATATTTTCAACAGTGTTAGGAACAGCCATGGGGTGATGCCCCAAGCTGTCTGAGCATGAACTGGAAAGCTGCATTTGCCTTGTCTGCATCCCCTGTGTGAATTAGACTGATGTCTAGGCACTCTGTGGTTACGATCCCGAGATCACGTTCCGAGGTGACAATCGGAAATGGATTTACATGAAGGTTTTAAGTGCTTTGTGTAGAATGGAGCAGAACGTTCATTATACGACATTTCGATAAGTTAGATTTTAACCCATTGTCTACTGTTCATCCTTCTACTGTTGTAAGGTCCTTTAGAAGCCCAAGTGAACCTTTTTCGCTTCTTGTGGACCTCCAGTTCCTTGCGTCATCTTTCACTGAACTAATTTTATCTAACAAGTCATTGATGAAACTTGAGAATAGGAGTGGACCTAAGACTGTCCCTTGTGAAACTCCCTATATTGAGGTCTCTCAATCTGCATGCATTTTATTTGCCTAAATCTTAAACATTCTGTTCTCTAGGCAGTCTTTGTAATCTTCGCTATGAGATTTACATAGAGTACTGTATCGAAAGCTTTTGCGAAATGCAGGATTATTACGTGAATCGGTATCTTAAAATCTCGGTAGGTTATCTAGCGTTCCCACGCTGAATGAACTGGACTTACATGACCTTCCTTTCCTGAACCTGTGTTGAGTCTAGTGGAGAATGGTGTTTTTATCAATATGTTATCTCGTTTGTCTGTTGACCAGTTTTTCCATTACTTTTGACGATATTGGAAGTGATGAGACTGGTCTGTAACAAGGTAGGTCTTTCTATCATCTCTGAAGGCTGAAGAGAGGGATTGGCCAGCCTCTATTTTCTTGGGAGTGCGTGTGAATCTAGTGAGTGCGTGAACAGGTCGCACACTAGTATTCTGATAACTTACACAGACTGTTTCAGGATTATAGGTCGGATGTTATCAAATCCTTGTGATTTTCCGGAGTCTGGAATTTTATTTTCCATATCACTAGCCCGGGAGTTGATTGAACGTTTACCAAACCCTCAACTGGCACTACCTATTCATAATGGTTTCAGGATATCGTCATAAACACTGTCATGGCTTAACAATCACGTTAGATGATTGATGAAATTGATGAAACTGCTTACAAAATCGGTCAACAAACTGATTCGTAATTATCATAAAATGGCATTGTTTTCTCTCAGTTTTCTTCCCTTTCGAATTTGCCTCAACACTGATTACGGTTCAAGCCATTATCATAAACACCATTTGTTAGTCGTACTTCCCTTTGTTACAACTTATGTTCTCCTTGATAACATGAGCATCACTCACTATTTACCATCTGATGAAGTTTTAGCTAGCCAGAAGCATCGTGCAACTCCACATCACCTATAATTGCGGCACATATGTTTGTTGATTTCAACAACTTATAATCACTGTGTCTCATTGATGTCGTTTTCCGCCTTATACTAAATTCCACGCTTGTGGCTAACTTGTTCGCACCATCAGACGGTAGGTATAAATATAAATAAACAGTTTATGGCAAGTCAGAACATTGAGTCCAGAGCATGTCTCTTGCGAATACAATCATGTTTATTGAATTACACTTAGCTATCTGTTCAAAATTCATATAATTATCACTTTCCACGTATTAGAAACATTTTTTTGACAACCATTCATACGTATTAGTAGCATTACTAAATTCTATCATGGTCAAGTTATAATGAAGTCGAGAAAATCTCCCCGTAAGTAAATAAAGCGTATACAACTTAGGAAACTAACAAGGACACTTGTTGGAATTCTTCTCCACAGTTATACGTTTGTTCTCCCAATTAGCCTACTAATGCGGATGTGATTGGGAATCAACTCATATGGGCAGCTTATCTGCATAGACGTTATTTGACTTCACAATTTAAACCAAAGAATCATGCCAGCATCAAAATTTCTACAATATCGATTGTTTTTAGTATTTTTAAACACAACATACTCGTACTACCTAAAAGTTAAGCCATTACCTAACAGGTAATACTACGCGTCATACTGTGATTTATTAAAATATCTATACACGAATTCATTCTTAATCGTATTTCTCGACAAGCTGCTGTAGCTCTCATTCTGATTTATCCTTCAGCATATCAATACCCTAGGTATTTTTATTGTTCTTGGTACTTCACGGCGCGCGACATATCAACTCAACTTGGTATCTAACCAACGTTAAGTTGATTCTGGTGGAATAATAGTGTAGCGGCAGTAGGACCTAGCCACACGACCTTTGAAGCCGAGCATATAATTGCTGAAAGGATTCATATTCAACAATCTGACAAGAGGAAAAGATTAACTATGGAGAAGGCGAAAATATTAATTCAATTCAGTCGACTGGCAAAGCTCAGCCTTGCAGGTGTTGTCATTTTTTGCGTAAGCTATCTCTGCTATTCATATAACAATATGTTTCTATCAGGGCGGGTACAGGCCATTTTTACAGGAATGACATACATGACCTTGAGAAAACGCGCACGTCAAGTCTGTTCAAGGCGTAAGGAGCTCCATAGCTGAGCCCTGAGAGCAAGATTCTGAAAAAAAGAAACAAAGGAGCAACTAGGCACTTGAAATGAACACTAAACAATGCCTAACGTTTGTTGTGGAACAGATAGGGGTATGATATATTCGTAGAATAAACTCATACTATCTCTTGTTGCTAGAGTGAAATGTAACTACAGCGTCCCAATGAGAGAATGCAGTAACAAAGAACAATAAGTTATGATATTTAACAAGGTGGAGTAGATTCAGATGACGGGAGAGAAGTTGAGTCAGAAAAAGGAAGGTTATTTATTATAACGGAAAGTGCGTCAAGAGAGTAAAGTGTTAATAAAACTAATAACTATGTCTTATTTTTTTTTGATTTTTTAGTGGTTTTTTCATCTGATATCAGCCACACAGCTCTAGTGTAAACGTCCGAGTTAGGTTGTTATAGGTTATTTTAGGAGAATAGCTAATCCAGCATAAAATTAGAAACATGAGCCTGAATAGGGAGCGTTGGAGAACAGCCTCAATATCATAGATTGATTGAATCTTTTTCAATCATAAAAAGCCTGATATAAACAAAATGTTATGCTTCACAAACGTGATTGGATTGAAGTCATCGTCATCACCATCGATACTTGCTGGCCAGTAACACAACCCTCTCTTCTTTTGTGATGTTAGGCTCATTTGGGCTTGTTCTTGGATAAATATTTTACCTCACACGATGCCTTGTGCTTCACATACTGTTGGTAAACACTCTTCCTATAATGCCATTATGCAAGCTTATCAGGCATTTACAATTCACATTACGGTAAGTTTGAAGTTTGCGTTACGATTACACGGTATCTTTCATAAAGTGTTTATGTGTCGTCGAATACTAGTTTATAACTCATTAATATCATTAGAATTAACCCTTCAAGAAGAATGGGTCGACTGAGAAAAAGACGAAGCCGGAGTAGCCTTAATTCTTCAGGGAGTAACAAAATTGTTATTATCTATACTCCACGCTCTGCCACTCCTTTTGAATTAGATGATGTTGGTAGTGTACGTATACCACACTGGCGGCTGGATGACTCAGTCTCTAATTTAATGAGTTCCACCTCAAGATCAAAAGATATCGATAATACTAAGAGTGAATTAGACACTATCTTCAAGCAATTAGGCGATATGAGTTTTAAAGTGTAGTCACTTGCATGCTTTTTATTTAAGCATGATGATCTTGAGCAAGAACTTAAGACACTATCCAACCTTAAACTGCCATTGTCAAAGGATGTAGTTTCTGCGTAACTTGAAGACAGTATCAAAATAGAATCTGTTATCGATTTTATCGCCAGCGCAGTTACTAAACGAATGATCTCTCCAAATAACGTGATTATCTATAACATACCTACAAAGTCGCTATTAAATATTTAAGGAATTCGATATTGAAGGAATGCGTGGGAGACCTTTTCAGTGGTATTTTTGCGAACGGCAAAGAATTCACAAAGGGTGCTATTTCAAGAGTTATATGCGTGACTAGTAACCCAATAAAATCTATCTCCTCCACATGCATGAAAATTAGTAACGCTATAAATACCCTTGAGTGGTCATGAAGCAGCCAGGATTTTATCCTTTCTTTAGAAGTACGGTGGTCCAGATATTCAACTTCTCCTAGAGCTGTTTACTCTCTCTATCGAATCAAGTTCTTACCCTTACTGTTGGAAAACCGCATACATCATACCACGTCACAAATCTGGAGATGAAACTGACATGAACCATTATCGGTCCGATGAATATTACTCCAGTTTTCTCTAGGATCATGGAAAAAGTATTTGTGACGAACAATCACTGAAAAATTTATCAGTGAAAAGCAACATGGATTTCTTAAAAATCGACCTTCTTTGACATGTCACATTGACTTCTTTAATTTAGTCTGTTCTCTCCGTAGCCAAGGATATCTAGTATTAGTGCTATACCTGGACATTTCTGAGGCCTTCGACATAGCTAATCGCCAACTTTTCATAAGTAAGCTCGCATCTTATGGGGTTCAAAACCCTTTGCTTGGTTGGTTTGATCCCCCCCTCAGCAACCGACATCAAATAGTTAAAATCGACTCTTCATTGTCGAATGTCGTCCCTGTTAGAAGTGGTGTAATATAAGGTAGTGTCTTAGGTCCTTTGCTCGTTTTAGTTTATATCAATCATATTTGTGAGTGTTTTTGTGTGGGTAAGCTTCTTCTGTATGCAGATGATCTTAAAGTGATGTATTCATTTTCTCCACGTGAACTGAAAAATATTCAAAATTGCATCAGCATGGAGCTTAACAATGTAGCACAGTGATGCGCAAAATAGCAGCTGAAGCTTAATACAGATCGATGTGGATGGATATGCTTCGGCGATACATCATTCAACTTAAATCTTACCGTGAATGGTGAAGTGTTATCTAGGTTGCGTTCAGAAATAGACTTAGGACTTAAATACTCCTACGGCTAGTCGTTTACAGAACAGATATTGAAACAAAATTCCAAGTTTCACAGTCTTATAGGTTACACAACTTGAAGCCTTTTTAACAATGTATCACGTATTTTGATGTACAAAGTTTGTGTTCGACCACTCATAGATACTGCACGCTTATTCTTAGTAGTGTACGCATAAAGAATAAATTAAGACTGGAATCAGTATACAGACGATTTACACTTCACATTCTTAGAACTGATTGTACCTTGAGTTATAATTCCAGATGTAACAAACTTGGGCTCGACCCTTTATGGAAGAGGAGACTCAAACTAAATCTTATTTTCTTCTTCTTTAAAATACTTAATAAACTATCCTTCACATCCAACCAAGCAATTCAATATGCCAATACTTCTCGGTATGACACGTAACTGCTTGTCACTAGCGAAACAAACATTCTAAATCATCTCCCTATATGAATTACTTTACTTGCAAATTTGCTAGACTCTGGAATAATCTACCACAATCTATCCGTACGATAAAACCACTCTTATTCTTTGTTCTCTGCATTGATGCATATCGCTCCTCTGAAAATGCATTAAATGTTCTAGCTCCTGTAAATGTATCCTACTCCACAAGTGTGATTATAGGAATTTTAAATATTTAATGAATTAAATATTTAGTGAACTCCCTAAGGAAAATCACTTTCCAGCTGTCACTTTATGTTAACACTGTCCCTAGCAACCTTAACTTATTTGAATATTATCTAACATAAACAGTGGTAAACTTGACCGACATATTTTGGTATTCATAATCTTGCTGTTCCCTGTTCTCTGTTTTCATTTTACTTTCTCTAGTTGTAAATAATTATCATTAATTCGTTCTGGCATAGAAAATGACTTTAAATAACACCGTTTATAAACCAAAAGGCTATCCACTTAAGAAAAAAATAAAAGTTCATTGCTGATACATTGGATTGCTTTAATACATGTCATAAATGTACTACCTAAACAATTAATGAACTAGCAAACTTAGAACAATCTTATATCACATGTTTGTTCTCTACATCTAATATTACTAATTATATCAAAGTGACCATGCCTGTGAGCTGTCGTGAATTCTTTAATTATTGTTTTCAGAATATATATATATATATATATATATATATATATATATATATATATATATATATATATATATATTATCACCAACTTATAGACTATGGGTAAGGCATCGATGCAATGCTTTAAATGACTATAGTGCGAATTATAATTTGCCAATCAAAGTATAGGCATTAAGAAGGGTATAATGCAGGATAGTTGTTTACCGAAGTAGGAGGAAAAGTATAGGAATACATGAGTTATAGGTAACGTAACGAGTGGTTAAATGAAATTAGTGGTAACTCAACATATTGCACATGAGAGTAGAAAGCTGATGAAAGATAGACAAGAAAGAACTCACATTAACTTGGTGCTGATGTTATTTCGGTTGATGGGTCACAGGCTCCATAAATACAAGATCACTGGTAGTAGACGGTCGGTTGTGAGGCTCTCTTAACAATTCTTGAGAGTAGTAGTACGCGTTCCTTAGAAAATAACTTTAGTTGAGCATCATCAATACTAAATATAATGTTCTGTCTCCAAACTAAATGTTTTATCCAGAAGTAGGTAAGACCACATTAGTGTTTCTTATGGTACGATGAGTCAGTGTAGACAATGAAGTGACTTCACATAAAATCGTCTATATTAGGCAGTCTCATCATGAAAAATCTGCAATTTTAGGATAGGTCTATTATTAGAGTAGTACTAATAACGAAGTAGACCATAATTCTACAAACTTAGTCACTGCAGAAATTACATTCGAAAATGGAGTCGTTGGTTTTAACGAGCGACTAGCATACGAAAGAATTATCGATTTTGCGCTGTCTTTCCCAAGTAATAGTCTGAAAGGCGATTACTTTAGGTCGCCTTTTTTTTCCATTTCTTTTTTGCTCATTAGCCTTACCAAGAGCTTTCTAAACAGGCTCCTTTCAAAAGTCCGTCGACCAACGACCTCTCGCATATGCAGTAATATTTCTGTTGCTGAGCTGTGTTGCAGCTCGATGTTGTTGAAGATTTGGTCCAACCTTTGTCGGTTGGTTAGATCATTAAGTTTAGGAGCAGCCTTTCTTAGAATTTCACAAGGTTCCGAGACATTATTAGTAAATATACTAGGTGTGACGTACCTATTGAATTTGCGTAATAGTGCTTTCACTACTGCAAATTGTGCACATTGGTCTGTCATGCCGTGCTCGTGGAAGTCAGTTTGTGTGTAGCAGAATCAGACTTCTATATTATCGGGCCAAAATGCCATGGGCTGAAATGAGGTGGAAGAAAGAATCTTGATATTTAATAGCCTACTTATCCGTTTTGTCATGATGAAGTTAAGATATACAAATGGGCGAGAAAAAATATCCGAAAATATAAAAATAATATCACGATATGTAAAGAGATTGATTAAAAAATATCTAACGTTCCGACAAGGAACGGACTCACAGTTCACAAATTGTTGTACCAGATCACGTCAGGTTCATCACTAAAGATGACATAAGTATTCAGAGTTTGACAACGCCATTACACGTAAAACCTTTATAATCCAAGTATTCCAATCAAGTCAAATCAGAAGTCAGAAAACAGAGATGTTCAGAGATATGTTTGGAAAGCTATCGAAATATCAAGAATCGTTTTGTCTAAGCTGGCTAACTGTTGCAAGGGATGCGTAGCACAGAATACCAAACAATGAACTGATAAGGAATAGTGGTCAAAAGCCTTTGGTTAGGGATGTCCAATAAATCTGATGAACGAAGAATCAATGACAAGGACTTACAGAACAAATTATTTTGAGGATGTTTTTTAAACCCCTACAACTGTTTACATACACGTGTTTGAATTTCAAGGTCTTCCTGGTTGTTTTCGTTTTTGACAATTCTGTAATGTCTTTGTTTTTAATTCATTAAACAGTTTATTGTCCATTTCGTGCAGTTTTCATTGCGACCATTGATTTTCAGAGGTATACTTAAAACTATGGCTCAGTCACTTATTTAAGTAAATTATGTGGTAGTATAATGTGTATTTCGATGGAAAAACACCGCCTTTAACATTTGGAAACTGTTCCTTATTGGCTTGAGGATCATACTTATGTCATTACCTTGTGAAAAAAACTTGGACTAGAATGAGCGACTATATTTAGTTAGTCGATTCACTTCATTGGATGTCCAGTAATAAATTACGTTATAAAAGACCTGTTAATTCTTTATGATAATAAGAAAAAGAGTTATAAAATAAATTTTCGTATCAACCTGCCACAAAGCATTGGACTCATGATTAACTCAAGGGCTAGTATTACGCAATGAGCCTTATGAGACGAAAATAGGTTTTGCACTACTGGGACCATATATTTTCACACTACATATAACATCCTTATATACTTTGAGTTATACAACAGCAGTTATACTTATCCCTTACCGAGGTAAGGAACACGCTATCACGTTTTCCTAAGTGTTGTCTCATTCATTAGACAAGAATACAGGAGTAAAGACAAATATTGGTCTACAAGATTTTCGATTTCACTGCCAAATAGAAAAGCTTTTCAATCTTCTCTTGTTTTGCTGCCGGGTGCGTTTGTTATTACCATAAACATGAGCAACTTCGCCTAAAGCGTTTAGTCTGTTATTGTTACGGCATACCAGAAATATCTAAGGTACAGATTTTTTGTAAGGCTACTTTTATCCAGTTAAGTTGCAGGTGAAGCCATAGCGTGACCATAATGTCGTCATTTAGGATTTCCAAAATATTTTAGTGTCAACTCTGGCGGCGAAATTGAGCATGAAGTATCCTTGCACCAAGGATTCTGAAGAACTAGCATTCTTAAACAGTATCATTGTTCACATGACTTGAAAAGAAATGTAGACATAGTTGCAGACTCGACTTAATCTCAGTAACGCTAGCAAACTGTCACTGTTATCAAAGTAAAAGCCTATCAAATATAACACCGAGTTGACTCCGAGTATAACGGTAATAATAAATGAACCATTAGATTTAAATTCCCCATTTAACCTCGTTTATCATTCGTAGGCTAACTCTCACTGTGTAACTACAGTGTTTAAAGTTAAATACCGAATGTTTCGGAAGAATTTGTTTCGCACATTCAGTTACGCAGAAATACAATAAGCATGAAGGTAGTAATTGCTGCATACTCAATTTTAGTAAGCGTCATTCAGTATTTATAGTCAGATAGACAGAAGCAAGCTAAAGGCAGAAAACGGATGGGGTAAGCGAGAAACAAATATACGCATACACAAAAACACTCAAGGTTGCTGGTGAATAACTGACAGTGGTATACATATATGATACTTAAAATCAGGTGAAGTTGGAATAAATTCACTTGAGTTACTGTGTGATCCCACTGTAGAAAATCGAACACTAATTTTTAAAAATTATGCTCAAAAGATATGCAAGAAACGTTTAACGAGCGACAAAATAGTGTATTAATTTAAGCGAGGTGCAATGCTAATTGAAAGTTGAACATGTGATATGAAAATGTTGTATTTTTGTGATAAAAAATGTGTATGTCGTGTAAGTATGGAGACATTTTAAGATGTTATCAATAAAATGCTATTCCGTCCCAGTGATTAAATGTATTATGTGAGACCGTTGTCTCTGTAGTAACATTTGATGGCTTTGGGGCATCTTTTAAATCTTTCGATAAGTGTTAATACCTACGTGTATCCTCTTAATGATGGGAACGAACCAACTATGTTTACATTATTTATTTATTTATTATTTATTTAAACACATATATATTGGTACAAAAGGGCACCAGGTACATATGCGCCACACAAAATAATGAAAGTAGGAAGAGAAGGGATGAAAAGATAAGACGGACTGAAATGTACAACCAGAAGACTCTTTCAGTTAGGAAAGTTAGAACCATTCTTTATGTAGAAAGTAAAAGAAGGTTGCAGCAGGATCGCCACTGGCTTCTATTCTGAGCCATATCTGATAACGTCTCTAGCCACTGTGTTGCACTATCTCTCGGACCCCGACCAGGGAGTCGTGAAGGACCAACAGAAGCTAGCCCTTTGCAGCTCTCTTTCATGCCACGACACCATGTCATACACTGACCTCCTCTCCGCTTTCTCCAACCAGTCCCAGGGTCGGCAAATAATGCACGACGTGGAAGTCTCTGGGACGACATTCGTAAAACATGTCCAAGCCACCGAAGTCGGTGTTTCAAGATGGTGACACCAATTGAATTATCGTCTCTGTGCCCGAACACACGATGCCGAACCTCTGCATTACTAACATGGTGTTGCCACTGGATGTCAGCAATCCTTCGGAGACAACGATGATCGAACACAGAGAGACGTCTAACATCCTCAACTCGGAGAGACCAGGTTTCACAAGCATAGAGCAAAACTGCTCTCACCGACGCGTTGTAAATCCGACCTTTTACAGCCAGACTAACATCACGAAGGCGCCAAAGATGGCCCAGATTGGCAAAGCCGCTCTGGCTTTCATTATACGTGCATCGATCTCATCACTCACGCGACCACCAGCACTTATATAGCTACCTAGATACACGAACTTCTCAACTACTTCAATCTGCTCACCATCCAGGGTGAGTACAGGATGAGAATCCTGCTAGTCTTGTAGGAGTACTTTGCACTTGGAGGGTGCAAAGCACATGCCGTACCTGCGGACACTGATTGCCAACTGATTAAGTGCTGATTGCATGCCTTGGGCATTATCGCACAGTAAGACAATATCATCCGCATACTCAAGGTCGAGAAGTCGTTCTCCAGGCAACATATCCACACCGCCATTACTTACATCCATCAGAGCTGTTTCCAGGATGTCGTCGATGGCAAAGTTGAAGAGGAATGGTGAGATTGGGCAACCCTGCCTAACTCCACTGCTCGAATGGAACAAGGGAGAAAGGTGGTTGTATGCCCTCACTCTGCCTGAGGTGTTCGTGTACAGGGCCTTTAAGATGTTAATGAACTTCTCAGGCACACCCTTCTTCAATAGACAATCCCAGAGAACAGTCCTGTCCAACGAATCGAAGGCCGCCCTGATATCAAGAAACACTACGATTGTTGGCCTGTGATAAGTATGACGGTGTTCTAACATTTGGCGGAGGGTGAAGATGTGATCAATGCATCCTCGACCAGAACGAAAACCAGCCTGTTCCTCGCGAGTCAATCGTTCTCGGATTTTAAACAACCTACGAAGAGTGATAGAAGCCAATAGTTTGGACGCCAGCAAGACCAGACGAAGATGCCACAGGGTCCCCGGATAAGCGCACGTGGAACAAGCTCTTCGAGGCGACAGATGGAGAGCGGATTTGTAGTACTTCACTAGAGTCTTGAATACGGGTCTCGGATAGACAACAAACATCAAGACCTTCCAAAGACATAGCCAGCCCTGTGCATTAGTATGCGAACGTTGAAGGAAGCCAGCTTGAACGGCGTACGTGGTTTCAGAAAGACTGCCTCAGTATTCATTATCGGTGGAAGCATTCACTTTCAACCAGACGGTGACTGGAGATCGTTTAGATAGGACAGATTTTCCACCATGGGCGAGCTGCTGCATAAGTTGAAAAGTAAGGTTACACAAATTGGGGAAAAAAGGGGGTGAGTTAGCGATATGGTAAATAATAATAATAATAATAAAGGTAATAATAATAATAATAATGTTAATTGTCTTGCTTTTAGTATGACCATATGACGATATTATCGTCAATAGAGTTCATCATTTCATTCATTTGTGTGTGGGCTGTGATACTGCCCGGGTGCCCAAACCGAAGCAGGTGGTTTTCTTAGGGGACCACACCCCGAGCCTTTGACTTAAAGGTCTGATCCACAAGGCAGTGGAGCATCGTGAGGAGATGCAGTCCCATTGTTGCCGTTGACCAATGACAGGTTCTTCCGCCATTCGTTCCATCAGGATACTGGAGCCCATGTGCACCATTGGTTTGGAATCAGGGTTTTCCAACTCCCCTAGATGGACCCTCCGTGTCCACCAACCCGGTTATAGCGCCGGACATTCGCTTTTCGTCCTCTCACTTTCGTAAACAACACCCCCGCCACTGTGAGAAGGCAGTGAGTAGGACTTCCCTGGCAGAGGCTATATATTCGCTGGCCATGTGAGAGCATTTCGAGAGGGAGAGTAGACTCTCCCCACTCTCGGCCGTACCAGGGCATTTGGGGGAGTACTCAAATCTATTATCTGGTTCTGAAAATGCTTCAGTGAGCTGACAGTGTCATTGGACTTAAAATCGATGGCAGGCTAGTAAAGCTTGTGATAAATGTCAGATAACACTGTTCAATTTCCGCCGTAATTAACCCGAATTACCTTGACTGAAGCTCTGGCTCTCAGTTGCGAAATTCCATGTAATTTATGGAACATTGTCATTGGTGCAAACAGTCTCTTTTATTTTGTAGACATGTCACAAATGTTCTGGAATTATCCGTGTTTGTGATATCTTTTCAATCAGCCGTGGTTTGTTTAACCCAATCCTAAACCTTTAGTAGTAAATCTTCTTAAGTGTTTACGACCACTGACTAGACTATTACATTTTGGAATACGTATTTTATTAAGCGTCATCTGGTAAAAACCCGATTCTAGGCCATAGAATGACTTAAGGATTACCAAGGTAAATTCAAGGTTACGACAAATTGTTTTTGTACACATAAGGGGGGTTTAAATTTACGAATAGCTAAGGCTTCAATAAACTTAAGAATTCGACCTTGACAATTTCTATACAACATTCTAAATGCTGTATTAATGTTAATTTTGTGCCCCGTCTCAATAATGTGTTTTGCTATCGATGAACATGGTTTTCTACCGCCTACATTGATCGGATCATTTGACACACACTGATTTTGAAGCCATCTGGGTACATGTTCATTGACCCTTGATTGCATTGTTCGATTACTCCTACCTATGTATGTGTGTCCACACAAACATGTAAATTGGTAAATACAATGGGATGTGACGTAATCATTAGTGCATTGTTTGGGTCTATTATGAATCATGGCCTTAGACTTTTCAATCACTACCAACTGAGCAGCATAATACGTATTCTCAATGGCTGCTTTCAATCTCTGCCTTAAAACTATACTGTTTGATTCGCCTCTATATGGTAGATTGATGTAAACCTTTTTCTTTGGCACTGAATAAATTAGAGGTCTTGGCATTAATTGACTTTTGCACCTATTAATAAACTTGAGTGGATAACCATTTGCTATTAACGTGTCAGTCAGTAACTTCTCCTCTTTTTCCACCATATCAGAGGTACATATTCTTCGAGTCCTCTTAAAGAGGCACTTAACTAGACCTCTCTTGTATTGCAATGGACAGAAACTATGGAAATTTAGGTATTGTCCCGTCCAAGTTGGTTTCCTATACACGGACCGTCTAATAGTGCCATCATCCCTTCGACTTAAAAGTATGTCTAGAAAGGCTAATTGGCCGTTACTTTCTGGTTCATGTGTCATCACAATATCATTTTGAACACCATTGAGTTTATCCAGTAATCGGTAAACATCAAAATGCTTATCACATATAATTAGAATATCGTCCATATATCTTCTATATAGAGTTGTCTCACCAATGAGGTCACTCGTCATATTTTCCACATATGACATGAATACCTCAGCTAAGAGAGGCCCTAAAGGGCTACCCATAGCTACACCATCAACTTGTCGGAAATATTCACCATCAAATGTAAATTGAACATTAGCTGTACATAATAAAAGTAAATCTTTCAAAAATGGTGACGGAATAGGAAAAAGGGGAAAGTTTTTTGAAATATAGTCACAAAGGAAATCCACCGTCTTTGTTAACGGTACATTCGTGAAGAGGGAGTTTACATCAAATGAATGCAAAGATTTATCCTTAATATTAATGTCACCAAGAAAATCGATTAGTTCAAATGTATCTTTTAAAGAGAACTTACATAGATTAGCACGAATTGGGTTTAACAGTTTTACTAACCATTTAGCAAGCTCGTGTGTGGGAGAACCACTCATAGACAAAATTGGTCGTAATGGAATATTAGGTTTATGAATTTTAGGTAATCCATATAAATTCGGGAGAACTGAACCCGAGGGTTTTAGTATATTAAACTCCTCGTTGTTTATGACGTTCATTTTAAGAAGCTTTAATAGATTGGACTTCACTCTGGATTCCAATTTTCTAACATTAATATTAGAAGAAACGTCCTGTAAGAATTTACTTTGATCACCCAGTATAGATAACATTTTGTCTTTATATTCACATTTATTGATAACGACCACCCCAGAACCTTTGTCAGGTCTGAGGATCACAATATCTGACCTACATTGGAGGTTTTTTAACGCAGCGAAATGTTTAGGAGTCAAAATACTTCTTTGTCTGACTTGAGATCCGTGAAAGTGGTGGGCAACGTCAACCAATTTCACCTTTAACCAATTTTTCCTATCCAGGGTGGTTGGGACAAGAGGGTTCAACTGATCATAAAGACTTTCAAATTGAGCATCTATCGACAGATCAGAAATCTTGGTATGTGCAACGGAGAAATTAAATCCGAGTGATAGAGCTTCTTTCTCCCCCTTAGTTATTTTAGTTGTACTTTTATTTGTTTCTTTGACCTTTATTAATTTTCATATAAAAATGCCTTGACAAGTATATGTGTGACCAGATTGTTCGAAATGTATAGCGCAAATACATCACATTTTTCAGATCAACTACGTCTTCTCATTGTTCTATCGAAATTTATAAAAGGGACTAATTGCTTTAAAAACCCGATTGTTGTCGTTGACCTTAAGGATCCACCTTAAAACTTTTATAATGGAATATATAGATCGAGAGATTTCGTTAGTTTGCGTAAATATTCAATAAAATTAAGGCCCAGTCGCTTCAGAGTCTTTTATCACTTTCTTAGTGACATATTTGTGTTTTTCTTCAGGTTACTCGGTTGAAGTTGTTGAACGAAATATTTAGTCCTCAAAAAGAGAAATATAGTATAAAAGATGACAATCATTTACTGGGACAAATTATTTTCATGACTAAGAATACTTATCATAAAGCTTGCTAAAATGAGTAAAAAAATAAATACTGAACTCAATGTGCCTGGGTATGAATGATACATAGGTCGCATTCATGATTAGATTTTGGTTTATTAAATGCAACAGTGTAGTTATGAATATCGTTTGATCAATTCGAAGCTTTCTCAAAGCAACGAGCTAAGCAAACCTTAAAGCCATGTCAATGAAGTCACTGACAAGTGGACTGGGCCATGTTGGTAGGTGTAGACTACCTGGTTGGGATTCGCGAGATGACAGCAACCGATGGTTAGAGACCTTGAATGACATGACTCAAAATCGTTTGCAATGGCGAAGATGCATCCACTCTTTGTGTTCTACCAAATTCTAATCTTCTGAATTCCTCATGTCTTTATATTTTTCTCTTTCCAAATTTATTTCACTGTACTATACTCCTTCAATAATTTCTTCAAACCCTAATCTTTTGGATTTCTGATTATACTCCTACTACTTCTACCACTATGGGAATTGAATCGACAACTGCATCTCTGTGCTAATGTGGTATGGCAACTCGAACTGATGTACGTACGTACGAAGTTCTACGTTGTGACTGACTGACTGACTGAAACCTTAAAGTATAAATATGTTAGTCTATTTTTAAAATGTGAATACAGAACATGCTAGTTCAATATTTTTTCTTATTTTCAGATCATATATGTACTGATGTTTTAACCTGCAGTCTTTTTCAGTTATTGCCAGTCACAATTTATCGAGGCGTATAGTGTGACCAACTTCAATATGATAGAAAATCCAGATACCGTTGGGCTCAGAAATTATAAAAAACTAAAAAACACATACAAACTATTTTGTGTGGGCTGCGTTGTTTTTCTTACTGGTTTTTTTTTCATATTTTTTGGCCGTCCATACACGTTTGATCGGACAAACAAGGATTTATTCTTTGTTTTTGGACTCGTTTTTATTTTTCCCGGATCATTCATTACATTGATGTCAGCGTATTTTCTTTTCCATTTGTGGAAGATCTCAAATGATTTCATAAAACTTAATAAAACTCCTGTTTATCCTGAAGATACGGTAGTGGATCTTGTACCCCCTGAGAAACAATGGGTCGAACCTATAGAGTCGTCTAATTTTTCTAAATTTGGTTTAGACTTGAATGAACCTATATGAACTATCAACAAGAACCGAAACAATCATTCCAGCTTTTACGTGCTTTTTTGTTTTACAGTCATTTGGAACCTCATCAGTCTTTTTGTATAGAAAATAAATGATTTTTATGTTCATTTTACCTTTTTTTATTTATTTATCCGAAACAAATTTACTTTATTTAAAAGTTAAACTTTTAATTTGTATATACTGGAAATTGCTTCAAAAGTCTACCCAACTTCGTCAGTACCATCCTCGATTTAATGTAGAAGAGAAAAATACTCAACGATCTCATTTACTTCAATAAGTCTAAATGTGATCTGTTTTTGGTACAAACGTTTTAGTTGGTTTTCCATTTCAAAGATTGACAGAACTCAAGTTGAATGCATATGAAGCATTAAAGTTAATGAAGCTGTAGTTATATGTTGTTGAAAACGTGAATTTAAGTCCACAGTATCACTTTGACTACTTTTGATGGTTTAACTTTGAACTATTTTGTCGGGTATATTTGTTAAAGGTAAACGACATACTATCAAGAAATTATGGCATAGAAATCGCTGTCGTGTCGCTTGTACATTAATGCTGGCCAAGTTACTATAATCACGTTTACCTTATATTTATATAATCAAGTAAATTTATACATCAACCAACTATATTCTGATTGTTTGCGGGTTAAATGTCTGAATAGTCTCAGTATTATATTCTACATGAGGGTTAGTTTCAGTAATTTATTACTCCAAACACTTAAATTCATACTTATCGTTTACAAATGTATATGTTCAAAGTCTTACAATGATAATTTAGGCCGTGATAGAGGTTTTATCATTCTTAGGTGACATGATATTGAATATTCTGTTTGCAGTAAAATCAGATAAATAGTATGGTAACTCAAAAGATAATCTATCACTTATATTACCGAGAGTCTAAAACTACTAGTAGTTGTAAATAAATAATATATTTGTAATATCCCAATGAGTAGAAAAATTAGATTTTTTGACGTTTCGTGACTCAGTGTAAGGCACTTCTTCGAAGAATAAATAACCAAATTAACATTAATCCAAGTTTAAATAGTACAACGGAACAATCCTAGAATATTAGGTGATCAATCAAAAACAGGTCTGAATAAACCAATGTCAAGTCATTTCATTTCGGTTAAAGTGATTCATAAGGGATATGTATGTAATTTTGCGTGCATGTACTATTTAAACTTGGATTATTGTGAATTTGGTCATTTATTCTCTGAGGAAGTGGCTTACACTGAGTCACGAAACGTCAGAAAATCTAATTTTTCTACTCCTTGGGATATTACAAATATATTATTGATTTATAACGATCTACCCAATGCTCAATTTATTCAAAATTATCAAATCAAAACTTGGTAATGATACCTATTAGTAGTTGTGTTTATGAATTAAAATCTGTCTTTCATCTTTTGGTTCGAATAAAGTATAAGTCTTTTTTATGATTTTGTTGATCTTCGACGAAAAGTGTTGACAATTTATTATGAAAAACCTTGGTTTACAACCAGTGATAACAAGAAGACAACTAAATGAATACCTTTTTGCTTAAATCAGGCTATTGCATGAATAACTGACGCTATTGTACAAAAGATGAATTTCATCTTGAACAGTGATGCACGAACTTATTAGAATATCTCACAAAGATCATCATTTGTGCTAATTTACCCTAAACGAGTAACCTGAACATTTGTAAAACGTATGTTCATCCCG
The DNA here is from genome assembly GCA_944470415.2 of Schistosoma rodhaini. Classification (NCBI taxonomy): domain Eukaryota; kingdom Metazoa; phylum Platyhelminthes; class Trematoda; order Strigeidida; family Schistosomatidae; genus Schistosoma; species Schistosoma rodhaini. Next base: position 14,511,257 of record OX104036.1, on the reverse strand, counting down.
CTTCTCATACCACTATTCAATATAATTTAGATTGTGATCCGACTCGGAAAAATTCCTATGTGATCAAATGAAGATATTTTACAAGGCCATACAATCAACAACTAATAGGTCGCTTGGGCATTAAGTTTATTTTTCGATATGCTGACACAAGTAAAAAAAAGTTGTTCGCCAACTGAATAACAGCATATAGGAAACCAGTACTGGTCTTGTAATAATAATAATAATGAACATTTCATTGATATGCTTCTTTAACATGTAGACTTCCGTTGATCGTTTACCCACAACTCATGGTATATAATGAAAATTAATTGTTTTACAGGTATTTCAGATTTTATACTGTTCCTAACAATCTTAATTTTGATGTATTGATGCTTAAGATTGTCAACAAAGAGAAATCTATCTAACGTAACTTCAAATAAAGGGTTTTATTTGAATTATGATTATTTTGACAAATATTATAAACCGATAGCAAGATTCTATGTAAAATGAATCAAAAATCATGGTTGATTAATTCGGATAAAGTTTGAATTTGCGGGAGGATGATGATTTGTGTTAAACTCATTCAGAGTTTCCTTTATCAAAAGGATAATATATGTAAGATAATTAAAAATGGGAGAATAAACATTCACGTTTTTCTCTTAGTTATATGATCGTAGATAACAACTTGAAGATACTTGTCAGTTCCGATTATTGTTCTTTTGGAGTTATCACCAGGGGATGCAGCCTGAAATTTAAAAAAAATAAAACAATGCTGTTATGACTTGACCTAGCTGTCGCCAATTTGTTATGTTTTTGACCTAGGTTGTAGCCAATTGTTATGACTTGATCAAGGTCGTCGCTGATTCGTTATGACCTTACGAATTTAACAAGGACGTAATCCGCGTAAATTATCCACCAATAGAATACGCCTTCTACAACCTTCACGCTGTGACAATGACGTTCGATTAATATGAGTAATCTAGCGTCCTTATTAGTCCTTATCCGCCTAACCCGTCCACTTGAGTCCAAAACACCAATAGCAGCCTCGGCAATACGAATCGTTTATTTCAAGCATACTTTGTTTATATATCAGACAGACAGGCCACATCATACCTATAATAGAAAATAATATTTATACAAAACCAGGCCAAATGAGGCCGTAAGCGTGGGAGACAATAATCAATAAAACTGAGCATAACGTAGGGACAGTAAATCATATAGTAATAATCAATAGGTCAAAATAAAGCTTAGATAATCTAGTTACCGAATAGTTATACAATAAGAATGATAGTCCAATAGTAGGTCCTGCAAGTTACCCGTACTTATGTCTTCGCTACTACATAACAAATGCAATATTTAATTACAAGACATATGGTGTAGAGAAAGTAGCGTTTTTGTAGTATACTAAATTCAGGGACCAACGTTATTTATTTGTAGAACAATCAACAAATTATTCAGTGATCATGAAATTATAAAAATGCTTTTCATATGTAATTGTTCATATTCAGTGAAAAATATAAATTCAAAACTTCGGGGTCTGTTGGTTCTTTCATAAAGATTGCAAACTAAAGGAACAATTTAATTTTAATGATACAATCAAACCAGTAGTTAGACATTCATTATGCTGAAAAAGTTTGAAAATATATTAAATAAATAATAATACTGGATGGAAGTTATACTTAATGTTTGGTATTAGTCAAATTGTCTACGCATATCTTGTGATTGGTACAAGGAATTGATATGCAGTAATCAATTCCTTACCTATTTTTTAATTTGATTTGAAGCTAAACAAATTTACATCAAACCTAGTTAATAAGGTTTGAAAGTGTGGTAATGTACATATAAGAACTCTCGTCTAAATTAGAGCGAATAGTTTCACAGTATTTGAGCGCCGAGTTGATGTAAGACATTAAATAGGAATAATATATTTTTAAAATCTCAGCGAATGAATTTTTAATTAAATCCAACGTTTCACCTGGCAATCTGGTCCAAGCTTTTTCAAAGAAATATAATCAAACATCAAAATTATCGAATATAAATAGGTACATGGTTCTCCGAGTTCATTATACACTGAATAGGTCATCCAATCAACGTTAACAAGAAGTCTAAACTAGGTATGTTTAAGAGATATGCGTGTTCACTACATTTGATTTCATAGACACAATTTTGTTGTTCTTTATGTATTGGATCTTTAATTCTTACTAATTTTGATCTTGAGTATTGTTTGTTCGAAAAAATACTCTTATATTTTGATTATTTAAGATTCTTCGAATATCTTCCGAAACTCCTTTCCGATATGGGATCACTGTAATGCAACGTATGTAGGTGAAACATCAAGACAACTGAATGTGAGGGTGAAGGAACACAAACAATGCTTGAAACACATTCCTAAATCCTCAGATGATGTAAGGAAACTGGAGAACAAATCAGTGATAACATTACACTCGATAGGATCGGGTCATACAATTGATTTCGTTCACACAAGAATTCTTCAGAAAGATTTCAATTCTTACAAGGAAAGACAAACAGCTGAAGCCCTATACATTCAGGCTAATCCAAACAATATTAATAGGAGAGATGGAATACAATTAGCAGTGCCATGGCAGCTAATCATTAATAAGTAATAACCTGAACTCCTTAATGTTTTTATCTAATTCGTATTATCTAAAATGACAACAATTACACTCAATGATTCTAATCTGTTGTCTTATCGGAATTTGTTAAACAATTCATTGGGTTCGTGGATGCACACTGCTGAGGAGTCCCATAGTGGGACGAAACGGCCGTCCAGTGCTTCCAGGTTTTCGATGGTGGTCTAGCTTCAATTGACTCATGATTTCAACTTTGAAAAATTCATTGGAACATTAAAAATGACACATACATACAGTCAAAAATTACGCTCTTCAAATTTCACCTTTTATATTTACATTTTTATGGAAAATATGTCTACAGGAGGCTAGGAAAGATTGCATTATAAATGGATTCGACAATAAATAACAAATGAGGTGACGTACTAATCAAGGGGTAAGGAAGAAAACAATTTATGGGTCAGATAATAGTTCAATTGACAGATATGAAGAAAAGCGATACAAGAGCATTTGATCAATTGTGGACACATTGCTCCAAAAGACACGATTTTTAAAATAATCTATAGAGTTAAAGGAACCGGATCAAAGGGAGGTCGAATCAATATTTTATGCACTGCTGAGGCATTGTCAATCCATGAATTCAAGCCTGAACTTTGCGTGCAGAAACGATTTGTCCAACCTCTTACCCTTCCTTGGCCCTAATTCCCTCATTGGGTACGTTTCTTGTTTTTTTCTGTACTTTTATCTGATTATTATGTCTTGAAAGAGTTATTACTGAAATGCACCATGAATGTAAATTTCAAATTCAACGGTGAAATATTTAGACAAACAGATGGTGTGGCAATGGGTTCACCTATGGGCCCTATACTAGCTGATATATTTTTAGCTAAACTAGAGAACGGTCATCTGAAAAAGATTGTTCAAGAATTCAAATTTTACTGCAGGTATATGGATGACACATTCATCCTGTGTAAAGATAATATTTCACAACAAGATGTGCTTAGGCAGTTTAACGAAGTGCATCCAGCCATCCAGTTTACATCAGAGGAAGAGGGTGATGGCCGATTAGCCTTTTTGGACGTCCTCTTAACTAAGAGATCAGATGGATCGTTAAGAAGAAACATGAACAGAAAAAGTACGTGGACTGGACAGTATACACACTTCCTTAGCTTTGTACGTCTACAGTACAAACGAAACCTAATCAAAACCCTTAGCTATCGAATACGCACTATATGTTCGGCGGATGTAGTTGACAATGAGCTAAATACATTGCATAATGCTCTAAGGGAGAACGGGTATCCCAGAAAATTTATAATTAAATATATGATCTTGAAAGTGAAAATAGGCGAATTCCAAACGGTCAAGAAAAAGTCCTTGTTCATGCGCCTACAATTCAGGTGGGATGTCGCTAGCGAAATACTTGCTCAGAGATTACGCAGATCTAAACAAAGATCTTTCAACGCAGGTGAACTACGTTTGGTGTTTTCTACGCGTCCAATGGTGGCACCGAGGATTAAAGATGAAGTTCCTAGAATGACCACTTCATTTTGTATTTATCAGTTCGACTGCTCCTGTGGAGCAAGTTATATTGGTCGAAGTTCTAGGAATTTACATTTTCGTGCTCGTGAACACCTCCCAGCGTGGCTAAGCAAAGGTCTGATGAGGAAAGTAAACAGCTCGATTTTGACCCATTTAGTAGAAACCGGTCATAGTGCCACTATAAACGAATCTTTTTCAATTATTTATAGGGTCAGTAACTTTTTGCCTAAGCTTGTCAGACTTAAAGTACTTCAAACGGCGGAGGCAGTAGCCATCAGAATGAAGAAACCGGAGCTATGTGTACAGAAGAAATATCTCCAACCTCTACTCCTCCCTTGGCCAACCACAAGGCCAATTAATGAACAATCACCTTAGCTATTGTATGACCTAATTTGACTATGCACTTACGAACACTGGACGGCCTTTTCGTCCTATTATGGGACTCCTCAGCAGTGCGCATCCACGAACCCGCTCTCGCGAGCGAGATTCGAACCCAGGACCTACCAGTTACGAGCCAGAGCCCTTAACCGATAGACCACTGAGCTGGCATCCAACGGTGTTAATGTCTAACTTCAACTGATCCACGAAGTTGAGCAACCATTCACCAATTGTCATCAGTGAGTTCCTATCTCACGACAGACGTGGTTTGCACTCCACTGGTCACTGCTTCTCACTAGAGCTCCTGGAAGTACTTCCCGAAGTCACTAGTGAGCATATGATTATATTAATTATTAGAAGGAGTCCCATAATAGGACGAAACGGCCGTCCAGTGTTTCCAGGTTTTCCTCGGTGGTCTAGCTTCAATTGACTCATGCTTTCATCTATGAAACATACCAAATCTCCACAAAAACCCCTTCTCTTATCTTTATTCACAAATCTTTGTATTTTATTATTATTATTATTATTATTATTATTATTATTATTATTATTATTATTATTATTATTATTATTGGTTAAATGTCATTATTAATCTCCCCTAAACATGATTCATTCACATCGCATTGATCCCTCCTTATTACGTCTCACTAATTTTTCACACATTTAGTCTTCCACTTGATCGAATTGTAATTGCACTATCATATATCTCTCTCACCCTATCTGACCCATATTTATATTCTGATCACAGATCTTAAATTTTTACTTGACATATATACAGATTCAAGTTAACATTCTATATGAGTCATATCAACATTAACAATTTTATTCTATTTGGTTTGACAATCCTAAATTTACATGCTTTAAACGATGTACTTTGCCTTTAACCTGGCCAATTTTTCGGATTATTAATTTGGATATATAATTGTAGAACCTGAAGAGGGAATTCATCGAAAAGAATATTCTTCGTTCAAATATTAGTCTATTAATATGATTGGGATTTTTAAACGATTTTAAATTACTGTTTTACATTTTAAACTCTAATCAGTTATTTATATTTTTGTTTAATTATCTTCATGTTATACATGCTGTGACAGATATGATTCATATGACATATATTACAAATTGTATGTTTTCCTTATAAATTCATTGATAAGAGACAATATATAATGTGAATGTAATTTTCTCTTCTCACCTCTTACGTTTTTTTATATACAATACGTTATATGAACACTCATCACTACACATCACATATCTCTTAAACATACCTAGTTTAGACTTCTTGTTAACGTTGATTGGATGACCTATTCAGTGTATAATGAACTCGGAGAACCATGTACCTATTTATATTCGATAATTTTGATGTTTGATTATAATTCCTTGAAAAAGCTTGGACCAGATTGCCAGGCGAAACGTTGGATTTAATTTAAAAAATTCATTCGCTGAGATTTTACAAATATATTATTCCTATTTAATGTGGTAATGTACAGCTTTAAATATTCTGCTATTATCCATAAATGCTTAGTTCTGTCATATGCTTGATAAGAAAGCCTGAAATTCTAATGTATAATGAGCTATTAATAAAAGCCTAAGAGATTCAGAATTGAATAGTGTTAGAAATTCATACCATTTTTAAATAAAAACAAAACAATAACTTACAGTCGGATCAAAATTTAAAATTTTTCTGTCACGTTTGTTCTTCAAAAGAAGGCCATTAGGATTTTCTGTTATAACAGTATAATTTGGTGATGAATTGGCTACAACATTGTGAGTTTCCCAATTGTAGAAACTAGGAATTAAGTTTATATATATATATATATATATATATATATATATATATATATATATATATATATATATATATGGAATTTTCATACTTCAAACAGTCATTTACACATGGAATCATATAAATAAAATCCAATCTACGTGTTAATTTACGATAAGTGTGTGCCATTATATTCGAAAGGGATAAATTACTTAGTCAGTAGATTAAACTTAAGGCAGTTATAGATAAAAAGGTGAATAGGGCTTCATTCTCGAGAATGTGATTAAAATTCTAAACCTAAGAACTATGAATTAGAAATATTGTATTTCTAAGAATAAAAGTGAGCATTTTAAATACATGCTACGGGATTATTTCAAATCTCTGGAAACGTAGAAATGAAAAGCATATCGTCAGAAAAACTGATTAAATACATCATATCGAGCAGCCATCTTCGATGTAAAGACTATTTTATGTCTCACTCTGGTAGAGTTAAGTGATTTTTTATAAAAATGTCTAGTCTGTTTATTTTTTCAGTGTTTTAAACGACTCTAGTGTAAATAAACTTCCTTAACTAGAATGGCTTTATTTGACAAAACTTTACTGTTTGAAGGAGTTAAATGACTAAGTATGAATCCGGAAGTCAGTTAGTAATATGCACATTATAAACTAGGATATTTTTGCACCGCTTTAGGTTGCTATATCACATTAACAAAGAGAGATGAAATTATCATCACAAATGCCAGATTAGTAGAGGTAGCAGTATCGGTAATAGTAGGAAATGTTAGATACATAATGATGAAATACCTATAAATTGATTTCGAGACTCGTGATCTAAAAAATAAGAAGACTAGATGTACCTGGACCATCACGAACGATTCTGAGCCGTAACATTCAGCTTCTACAACCATTGGTTATGATTATCACTGGAGTCCTAATTAGGTAGTTTATATCTACTAATATGGCTGTCATATAAATAATTTCATAAAGTGCTATCACGTATTGATTTTTAGACCCTACCTTCCTTATAACTTGCTCCTATGCTAGATAAGATCTCCAGTCGAGATAGACGGTAGTTTGGCTTACGTGGTGCATATCCAAACCACCTCAGTTGATGAGACTTCATTACCTCATCAACCGAATAACCACCTTCATTTAAAATCCTATGCTTAACATTAGCATCGATCGCTTGATAGTCCAAAAATACGCAAGTTATGTTTCGAAAGCGCCAACAATCAGATCGAAGTAAGTTTTAAATGCCCTTTAATCTTAATGACCATGCTTAGCATCTATAAAGTAGGACAAAGCTTGCTGCTGCACAGTATATTTATCTTTCGGTTATCAGACCATATTATAAGTGACACATTTTGGTAAAGACTAACAAAGTTTTCTGAATCTGCTTTGAGACTTGATCATAAACGCATATGGATCAACAGTTTCAATATTACTAATAAGTTTAATTACTGCATAAGTATGGTAACGCGGTTGATCCAGTAGAATTCTGTGGCTCTAGACACAATTCATTTGTTACCCATCTTAACATGTTTTTCAGTTCCTGTACTTTGATTCTTTTGGGAACAGAATGATATAATCATGGGATTTTCTGAATAAAATCATAGAAAACTAATTGCTGTTTATTAAAAATAGTAAAATTGACTTACTAAGCAAATTAAACACATTGTTTTACAATATACCTTAGATCTCCTGGTCTTGGGAGCAATTTTTTCTTTTCTTTAAAGTACACTATAAAGTCTTCAGTTTTTAAACGATGTGCATAATCTATATAGCCAGATATTTCTTGGCCACGTGAATTCTGATCTCTAATAAAAATAATAGTCTGAAAATATAAAAATTTAAAATGCAATGCAAGAGTTAGGTATAAATCGATTAAAAAAAGTATATTGTTGAGGCAGCTGTTGAAAGGTTAGCGAAATATTATCAAGGTGATCAGACTGAAGTAAATAAAATGGGTCCTAAGTTTAAATTTAAGTGGGTGATTATTAAAAGCTTGAACCAGTAGGATGGTTTATAAGAAAAGCAAAATGTAAATAATGGGCTGCAAATAACTCAGATGACCAATGTTTTATTCATTTTCTTTAGAGACAGGAGTTACAAATATCAAATGTTTTGTGGCTAAATCAGCCCTGAACTTTCAGGCATGAAAGCCATTTGGTCAGTTAATTTTTGGATTGTGTTGGTTATCATAATTAAGCAATTTGTCCCTTCAGTCAGCGACTCTCTATTCAGGTACATATTTATAGCTAAAAAGGGATTTCAGGCTAGTTGGGTAAGAACAAGAAATCAAGCTATACAACTGAGGATGACACTAAGTCGAGATACATATCTAGATCACTAAATTAGTTATTACAGTCTTTCGCCATTGATACTTCAAGGGACGTATGATAAACACTGTGAAGCACGAAGATAAGGGCCACATGGAACATTTTCAGATAGCTTAAACGATGACCTGAATTGTTTGACCGTTATGAGATTAAAGTTAAACCTTTAAATTCTTTACTTTATAGTAACTGATTATAAAGTGTTGCATGCTTGATGGAAACGCATTCATCACGTATATCTTTAAAACTAATGGATGGAAAATTCTTATATCTGATGAAGTTTCAACATTTAAAAATCTAATGCCACTTTTAGTTTTGCAGAATTCTAAATTCTTCAAATTTAAAAATTGCCAATCTGTGTTTTTACAGCTCTGTAGATACATTTTGACTTCAAATGATGACAGTGATGGTGAAATGTAGGTTTAAATTAACTTCAAATATATCCTTCCAAATGAGCATGACAGAAACAATTGGAAATAACAAGTTGATTACGAATAATGTTGAGGGAGCAACGCCCACGAACGTAGTATGTTATCCGATTTCCATAATGATAAAAAGTCTTTTTATACAAGAGTCAAACCAACTACTAGACTGACAAGATTGGAAGTGAAACAGTAATTTATCAACTAAAAGGAATAGGGAATGAACGATTTCTGTTGTCCAATATATCACATACCATCAAACCAAAAACGATTAAAAATGACAGTTAACAATGAGCTTTAGGTTGATCCTCTAATTAATTTACTTAATATTTTGTCATACATTTTATGCCGACTTTCACAAAGATATCTTTAAACAGCCAATGTTTGGCCAGATAGTTTATAATGTTTACAAAAGTTGTCAAATGATCTAAATAGCTGAAATTCGCTCAGTAGTTTAAAATGTACTACCGCTCTTTTCAAAAGCTAAACAATGTTACTTACAGACATTTGACCAGTTCGATTAGAACCTTCCCGCTCAGCTAAAGCTCGAATAAGTGGACACGTTATCTTCAAACCGAAGGAAGACAATGCGCTGAAACGAACATAAATTTTCATAAAGGTACTGATTTATATGCTTAGAAAGTAATTCCGAAAGATGATCCTGTCATAAGAGTTTGTTGAAGTGACTTGTCATTTAAGGTGGGACGGTAAAATATCTATTTTGATGACGCATATTGGTAAAAGATAAATTAAAGCTTGGGTGTTTGCAAATTCATATTTCAACATGTTAGGAAGAACGATCCAAATCATTCGAGTACAATGGCATAAAAAGGCTTTGAATATAAAAGGAAAAAATGTGATTATAGAGAGAACCTAGAGTACAGTCTTAATCTGAAACACTACTTTAGTAATTATATGCTTTACAAAGCCTCTACTTTGACGTTATTTTCGGGATGAAGATAAATTCTAAGATGATAGACAGTACCACATTGTCATGGTAAACAATCCACGAGTTTCTTTTACTGGCCTGGTGGTTCTAAGGTATGAAATTAATATTTTTAAAGACAGGCTTATTTACCATAAATAATCTTGAAAACTTAGTTGATTCTGTCAATGAATGTGAAAGTGTACTGTGGCTGAGCGTCCAACTATGGTGCTTTAATGTTCAATAAATGTTTTAAATTATTTATTGGTAAAATACCATGAAATTTAAAATACATTGTTCTGTAATGGGCGGGTGAAATGTGGGCAAGATGTTAGGAATGTATGTTTTCTAAAGGTACAGCTAGTCAAACGTGTTATACAAACTATCCTTCAATCAATTTCGATTATGGTTAATTTTGGTTAAGCTCTTTTATTAACGTACTTAACAGATATTGTCATTTGGATAGTAACAATTTGCATATTTCTTTGTACTGTTATGATCACTAGAGCACACGACAGACTCTAGCCAAAACGTTGATTGCTTAAACATCATTTGATGACTCATCTTTCTCCTCATATATGTATGTACTGAAATCCTGTTATTAGCCTTTGCTTTGTCTTGCTGCGCACTTATACAATTCGACTATAAATTTGCCTATTTAATTGCTTGCACTTGCCCTCTGATACTTACTCATGTGCTTGTAGCTTTGTGGCCTGCGTCATTTGATAATAAACTCCATCCTGGGAGTCAGAAGGTTTTCATTTAGAAGTGTTATGAAGCATCATGGTGAAGGCTGAGTTCCTTCGAAAGCCATGAGGACGATGCCTCCTCTGACAACTAGAGCAACCATTTACCCAGGTACATGGAATGCTCGTACAATGTGGGATACTGGAAGTCTTCGAAATTACTGCAGAAATGGGGGGATACAATCTAGAGGTGCTTGGAACCAGTGAAACACATTGGATGCAGGTTGGACAACAAAGACTAGCTTCAGGGGAGCTTCTGTTATACTCCGGACATGAAGAAAAAAATGCACCACATGTACAAGGAATTGTATTGATGCTGTCCAAACAAGCTCAAATGCACTTATATGATGGGGACCTCATAGACACAGGATTGTCAAAGGCTCCTTCAAAACAAGGAAGTAGGGCATTACGATGAATGCCATCCAACCAACGACTACAGTGAAGACTTTATCTATTCTATGATAGACCCAGTCAATCGTCGAGAAATGTCCAACGAAGGACATGAACATTCTAATGGGAGATTTAAAGGCCAAGGTTGGAATAGGCAGCACCAGATACGAAGACGTCATGAACTTGGGAAAAGGAACGAAAATGGTGGAGGATTTGCAAACTTATGTGCTTCCAACAAACTGATCATAGGCGGCACCATATTCACACATAAATGCATAAACAAAGCCACATAGAATTCACCGGATCACACCATACAAAACCAAATCAACCATATTTGTATCAACAAAAGTTCAGAAGGATGATTGAAAACATGAGAATCAAGAGAGGAGTTAATATAGAATCAAATCATCACATGCTGGTCACCAAGATGAAACTGAAACTGAAGAAGCACCGGGCGACGGCGCGGACAACATTACAAAAGTTTCATACGACTTTTCTTCGAGATACTGACAGACTCAACAAATTCAAGATATCCCTCAGCAAAAGGTTCCAAGTCTATCATGACCTACTCAATGAAAACGGAACTACTGTGGAGATCACCTGGAAAGGGATAAAAGAGGAAACCACTTCAGCTTATCAGGAGGTTCTGGGCCACAAAAATCACCACCACAAGCAGTGAATCACTGTTGATACATTGGATAAGATTCAAGAAGGCAACAATCAGCCGAACAAGAACAGAAAAAGCCAAGGCACAAGCCAAATACACAGAAACAAACAAGCAAGTGAAGAGGAGCATCAGAACCGACAAACGTAAATATGTGGAAGATTTAGCAATGACGGCGGAAAAGGCTGAAAGAGAAGGGAACATGAGACAATTTTATGATGCAACAAAGAAACTCTCTGGAAATTACCATAAACCAGAACGACCAGTGAAAAGCAAGGAGGGCAAGGTAATCATCAATATTGAAGAACAACGGAACAGGTGGGTGGAACACTTCAAAGAACTCTTGAATCGACCAGCTCCACTGAACCCACCCAACATCGAAGTAGCACCTACGGAACTCCCAACCGATGTTGGCCCATCAACAATTGAGAGATCAATTTGATCATCAGACAAATCAAGAGCGGCAAAGCAGCAAAACCAGACAACATTCCGGAAGAGACACTGGAAGCAGATGTAGCAGCAACTGCAAAGATACTCCAAATTTGGGATGAAAAATAAGTACAGACAGACTGGAAAGAAGGACTTCTGATCAAGATACCAAGGAAAGGAGATCTCAGCAAGTGTAAGAGTTACAGATGTATCAGTCTTCTCTCAATACCAGGAAAAGTCTTTAACAGAGTATTGTTGAACAGGATGAAGGACTCCGTAGACGTCCAACTTTGAGACCAGCAGGCTGATTTCCGTAAGGATCGATCGTGTACCTACGAAATCGCGACTCTACAGATCCTTGTGGAACAATCAATCGAATGGAAATCATCACTCTACATCAACTTCATTGACTATGAAAAAGCATTTGATAGCGTGAACAGAACAACACCATAGAGGCTTCTTCGACACTACGGCGTGCATGAGAAGATAGTCAATATCATACGGAATTCATATGCTGGATTAAACTGCAAAATCGTACATGGAGGACAGCTCACTGACTCCTTTCAAGTGATGACTGATGACAACTGCGTCACAAGGCAAGCCCTTATATGGGATCCTTAAGGCGGAATGAGAATAGGAAGACCAAAGAACACATTGCGCCGGAAAATGGAGACGGACATGAGAAAAATGAACAAAAATTGAATGGAATTAGAAAGGAAGACCAAGGACAGAGTTTGTTGGAGAATGCAAGATTGATTTTGAAAATTTGACCACTGATTCCACCCGAAAGTTTACCCCTCATCATTTTTTCATGATAATATTCATTCCACGATTTTAAAACTGAATGGTGGTATGTGTAGAAGTTGTGCAAGATTACTTCGAGGAAAATGGGTCACTTTTAGAATCCTTATCACGCGGAAATTTTTATGATAGCTACTTACACACTGAGCAGCCGATAAAGGGGAAGTGTGAGGTGAATCCCACAAGAAAATAAGAGGCAAATAGGTCGGGAAGCTCCAAAAGGTCCTCACCTTCCATGGGGGAATAGTGGGACATTTCTCGTAAATATGCCACAGATATTCGGAGTTTGACAACACTTAAGTGTGACACCTCTTTGATCGCATGACACCGACCAGGTCAAATCAGAAATCGAAAAAACGAGTGGTGCAGAGACATGTTTTAAAGGCCATCAAAATGTCGATAAGCATTCTGTCTAAGCTGATTAACGGCTGCAAGAGCTGCGTAGCACGGCGTACCCAACAATGATCTGATGCGAAAATGTGACCGAGTATATGTAGTAAAGCCAATGACGTCCGAATCAACGACAAAGACTTACGGAACAAATTATTTCGAGGATTTATATGCCGCTACACCCCTGTTTGTCTCTGGATGTTTGAAGTGTCGCCCAGTTACCTGCATTTCGCCTAAATACACACCAAACTGTTTAGTTCTCATGTACGCCATTGTACAGCAATTTAATGCAAAAAACAAATAAAGTGCTCTGCAATTCAACTGAAAACAACAATAAAATTTGGCTATTGCCAGTGTTTAATATACCTAGTATTAGTAATGAAGACCAATATTGGTCTTATGCATGTTTACGAGTTTGCAAAGCATATACAGAGCGTAGGGCAGACTGGAAAAGAATAGCAGATAAAAATTTACGCAGAAAAATATACAGATTAATACAACATACTTTGGAGACAAGTGAGAAAAAGTGAAAAAAGGTTAAGATGAGATACCCCGGCAATTTACTTTTTTTGTTGCTCTTTGGCTAACATCGCCTCCGCAAGTGCTTTCTTACGACTGTTGAACTCCTCACGTTTGAGTGTTTCACCTGATCCTCTGTAACCCAATTCAACAAGTTGTCGAGCTACTTCCTCATCCTTAAAATTATCAGTTAGCGAAAAAAAATGATACACCTCTAAATAAAAAAGATCAGTGGCAGTTATCTGGGAATCAAGATAGTCCTCGTATGTTTCAAACTGTGCAACCGCATCATCTATTCCGACAGATGAAGAGTTCTGATCATCCGTGTTATTTGTCATCAAATTGTACCTCAACAACTTATACTTTTGCGTTCCATTACTACGTTTACCAATTGAAATGGTGCAGTTAAACAAACTAAAATCCAAATAAAAATGATCTTAACGTCACTCATTAGGTCTAACGGTTCCTAAAATAATTCAAATTTCTCCTAAAGGTTTGTATGTTAGGTTGCTATGACGTGATTTTGTTCATCTGCTGGTTGATCCGTCAATCCGTCGCGGCATTCATAGCTTGTTTGCTTTACATAATTTATTGGCAGTTCTATGTGATCTGTGTAGGGAAGTGAAATAGGCTTATCTGGAAATGCCTAGGACTTTAGTAAGCTTTATGCATCTTTTCTGATTAATTTAAGGAATTGAGCCACAATTTTATCATCCTTAACATCTTACCTGGTCATATTCCAAATCTAAAATCTTTCAACGTATTCTTCCACAGCTTCGGAATTTGAATGTAATACAAACAACACCAATCCACAATCACAGCCCATCACGACGCCAATATGATAATTGAAAGTATTCAAGTTGGTATACTGTGGCTGTAAATAATTCCCCAAAATCAATAGTTCATTAAGTGTTCGACATTGGATGCTGACCACGTGTTTAAGTGGACTTGTTTAGCTGAAGGCTTGCGGTCATGCATCCGTACCAGATCACGTTTCGACTCGGCGTGGGACACAGCTCCTACGTTTCATTAGCCAGCTCATAGAAAAGGTCCTCGATATATTGGTAACGAATCAAATATATCTTTCCTGCCTCTTCTCGTCTGACTTCTGATTTCTATCTGACTAGGAACAATCGAATTTAGAAGGTGCTATTGGTATCTAGTTGTAAAACTAGAATATCCGTTGCATCATCATTGGTGAGACCGACGTGATCAGGTACACCAAGTCAATATACTGTGAGTCTATTCCATTTTGGAATATTATTATTCATTGTTATTCTTTATTTGAATTTTATATATTGTGATATACTTTTTTTCGCAGTTTTTTTTCTCGAATATATTTTACTTAGACATTTTTCGATATCTATATTACTATGACGGAACACTCTCCTTAGGTTCTTAAGTTTGAGTCTATTCCCCCTATTTCGATTCAGTTAACGCCATTTTGGCCCGACAATATCGAGTCCTGGTTCTGCTATGCAGAAGCCGATTTTAGCATGCACGGAATCACGGACTCGCGCACACGTTTCCTCGCGGTAGTTAAGGCGTTACCGCGCGAGTTTAACAGGTACGTAACACCTAGTATGTTTACTAGTGATGTTCCCGAACCTTACGAAACGCTTAAGCTATCGATTTTAAAACGAGGAGACCTAACTGATCGACAACGGTTAGACCAACTCCTTAACAATATCGACTTGCAACATGGTTCTGCGACGGACATGTTGCTTAGAATGAGAGAAGTCGTCGGCCAACGGACTTTCGATGATGGCCTATTTAGACAACTTTTCATGTCTAAACTCCCTCAACAGGTGCAGGCAGTGCTTGTTTCATTTCAAAACAATGCCATAGATGAACTAGCTGCATCTGCCGATCGAATCTTGGAAATCAATAGATCTTCTAAGGCCGAGGTTTTTTCCGTCAAAGAAAAACCCCAATCGACCTCGACTGATATGGCCGAACTATGTCACACGCTTACACGATATCTTAGAGTTCGTTATGACCGTAGTCGGTCAAAAACCCCGCGTAGAAGCGCCTCACGTAAGCGATCTGGCTCTCGACCACGAGAGACAGACAATCCCGACTGGTGCTGGTATCATAACCAGTACGGTAAGTTTTCCAGAAATTGCAATTATCCGACTTCAAAATCGACCTTCTTAAACTCGCTCAGCTTTAAAAAGAGGACATTGATCTTCAGCATGAGTTATCCTCGACAACTCTTAAACTAAGTATTAGGCAGATGGGAACAGGTAAGGAAACCTTACTCTGTGACACATCTACAGGTAGGGATCGTCCAATTGTACCAAAACACTATCGCCGCAACGTCTTCAATACGTTGCACAATCTTTCTCATCCAAGTGCTTGTGCAACAATCGAACTTATAGCCGAAGGCTTTTGTTGGCCTGTCATGAATAAAGACGTGAGGGAGTGGGCACGCTCCTGTGTAAGCTGTCAGAAATCTAAGGTAATCAGACACAACAAATGTCCCTTAGGTTCTTTCAAAACCCCTGACGCTCGTTTCGACCACGTCCATCTAGATTTGGTAGGACCCTTACCCGACTCGAACGGATACTCATATCTCCTAACATGCGTAGACCGTTTTACTCGATGGCCAGAAGCAGTACCGATTAAGGACATTACTACTGAAACCGAGGCCCGCGCTTTCGTCGAACGATGGGTAGCAAATTTCGGCTGCCCTTCAACCATCACTACAGACCGCGGACGCCAGTTCGAATCTGGACTTTTCCGTTGTCTCACCTCACTTTTAGGAATCACGCGCTTCCGAACGACCGCCTACCACCCACAAACAAACGGGTTGGTAGAACGTTTTCATCGACAATTAAAAGCTTCATTATCAGCTTCAAACGTTTCACAGTGGACAGACGCTCTTCCACTCGTCTTGCTAGGTATCCGCAATGCAGTGAAAGCTGACATTGGATACACGGCATCTCAACTCGTTTAAGGAACGACACTCCGACTCCCAGGAGAATTCGTGGATCCTTCAGCTTCTTCATTGAACATGGATCTAAACTCTTACATCAGTAGGCTTACAAACGCTATGCGTTCAGTTAAACCTGCTCACACTCGACCTCAATCAACTGATGTTTTCGTTCAACCCGAATTACGACATAGTACACACGTCTTCGTTCGTCGAGACTCTCATCGACGACCCCTCGAATCAGCATGCGAAGGACCCTTCAAAGTTCTTCAACGCGAACCTAAGTACTATGTAGTTGATAAGAACGGTACGAACGATAGCATCAGTATCGATCGACTCAAAGCTGCGTACTTAGAAGGAAACCCTAGCTACGTCGATTTTCCTTCGGTACAAGCAAACGACACAGCTACTACACTCGTAGTACCCCACACGACAACCGACACACAACTTGATACTTCGTCAATGTCGATAGAAAAACCTAAAACAACGCGTTCTGGAAGAAGAGTAAGATTTCCTGAACATCGTAACGAATATTGCACGTAGGACGTAAGCTTTACCTTGAATTACCCTTCCATAGTTCATTATAAAAAAAATTTTAATATGATAATTTTTTATTTATATAAAAAAAACCAAAAAAAAACAAAACATTTTTATCTTTTTTTGAGCGTATATATATATACTTTTTATATATAAAAAAACCCCAAAAACAAACCATTTTTTTCCAATCGCTTTTACGCTGTTTGTAAGTGTATCAGTTTATTTTTTCCGCTCATCTTGTGTCCTTACGCAAGTACGAGTGTATTTTCGACACGCACTCACACGTTTTATTTTTCCTCTTTTCCAGGACGGCTGGAAAAGAACGACGAAGTTTCGCAAGAAACCGAAATTTTCATTGTACTATATTTCTTTATTGCTATGTTGTACATTTTGGTCCCATAGTTTAAGGAAAGACGACCAGATGCTGCTAAACGAAGCAAGCTATCAGAAGAGTGTTTAACAGCGACAAACTCGTTGGGTTTAAACTTCTGGCTGGTCACGTCTTAGGGGCATCACTACCTCACTAGGGGGGGGGAGTGATCTGTAGCTGTAAATAATTCCCCAAAATCAATAGTTCATTAAGTGTTCGACATTGGATGCTGACCACGTGTTTAAGTGGACTTGTTTAGCTGAAGGCTTTCGGTCATGCATCCGTACCAGATCACGTTTCGACTCGGCGTGGGACACAGCTCCTACGTTTCATTAGCCAGCTCATAGAAAAGGTCCTCGATATATTGGCAACGAATCAAATATATCTTTCCTGCCTCTTCTCGTCTGACTTCTGATTTCTATCTGACTGTGAACAATCGAATTTAGAAGGTGCTACTGGTATCTAGTTGTAAAACTAGAATATCCGTTGCATCATCAATACTAACTAGCAATGCCCGAAAAAGTGAAATTTAAGACAGGTAGAATTAGATGAACGGAAATGAACGCAATGTATTTATAAATCGTAATCAGCAGGAATCCAGTACAAGGAAATCATTAGTACCTACAAATACCATACACATTCAAAAATGATGAACGAGATAGTACTGTTTTCACGGCATTTTGAACCACTCATACGATGGTGTTGCTTTATCGTACACAGAGCTGCAGATCATGAAGGCGTGTTAATTTTTTCTACGTTTATCAATCTGCTTATATTCGCTACTGACACTACTCTTTACGATATTTATGTACTTTGTTCATTTTAATGTAACTCCACCTGTAGCTCTTCTAGAGTTTCCGCCGGTACCAAGCCCACACAAAGGGGGAGGGTTGGGGATGCGGTCATAGACCCCATGCCGTGGAAAACTAGCCCGCTAACGAAACGTTAATCAGAAAAAATAATTCAAATCTGCCTTGGGAGTTCAAGGAATAATCATGACGCCTCACTGTGAAAGCCGACAGTTTTCTGTAGTCAGGACGCCGATCCCCCTTATAACAACCAGACCAACAATTTTTATCGATACATGCAACGTCCGGAAAATGTGGGGGACCGGGAAGACCAGTCAAATAACAAAGGAAATGAGGAGATACAACTTGGTAGTACTCGGAATCAGCGAAAACCATAGGTCCCAATCTGGCCAACAAAGGCTAGATACGGGCGAGATGCCTCTGTTCTCCGGTCATGAAAAGAGAAAATGCTCCACACACTCACGGAGTTGCTCTAATGCTGTCCAGATAAGTACAAAATTCATTTATAGGATGGGAATCTCATGGACCAAGGATAACCAAAGCATCATTCAAAACAAAGAAGGAGAGAATCACAACGAATATTTTTCACCCACCAATGATAGCAACGAGGACGACATTTATCAGCTCTACTCGAGGCTCAATCAATCATAGCTAGTTGATCAAGAAAGGACCTCACCATCCTGATGGGAGATCTAAATGCTGAAGGCGGAATGAACAACACAGGATATGAAGATATAATTGGACGACATGGACTAAGAGAGAGAAGTGAAAATGGGGTGGGATTAGCAAATCCATGTGCATTCAACAAATTGGTTATGGGCTGCACAATATTTCCACACGAGGGCATACACAAAGCTACATGGATCTCGCCGGACCACACCACAGAGAACCAGATAGATCATATTTGTGTCAACAAAAAATTCAGGACAATGGAAGATGTTAGAACAAGGAGAGGAGCTGACATAGCTTCAGATCACCACCTGGTTGTGTTCAAGATGAGACTGAAGCTAAAGAAACACTGGACAAACTGCACTACAAGGTTACAGTAGTTTTTCTTCAAGATAATGACAAACTCAACGATTTCAAGATAACTCTCAACAACAGGTTACAGGCTTTACAGCATCTACTGAAAGAACAAGAAACTATGATGGAGGACGACTGGAAAAGAATCAAAGAAGCACTAAATTCAACGTGTCAGGAGGTTGTGGCTCTGAATAAGCATCATCATAAGGAATGGATTTCTATGGGAACCCTGGACAAGATTCAAGAAAGGAAGAACAAGAAAATAGCCATTAACAACAGTCAAACTCGTGCAGAGAAAGTCAAACACAAGGCGACTACGCAGGAGCAAACAAGGAATTGAAGAAAAGCGTTAGAGCTAACAATTATAAATACGTGGAAGACCTAACAACCACCGCAAAAAAGGCTGTAAGAGAAGGAAATATGATACAACGAAGAAACTGGCAGGGAGATATAGTCAATTACAAAAAAGAAAAGACAATCATGGAGATTCAGGAACAGAGGATATGATGAGCATAATAATTCGAGGATTTCTTGTATAGACCAGCTTCATCCAATCCACCGGACGTCGAAGTAGCACACACAGACCTTCCAATAGATGTTACTCTACCAACGATCGAAGAAGTCAAGACGGTCATCAGACAAATCAGAAGTGGAAAGGCGGCAGGACCTGACAATGTACCGGCTGAGGCACTGAAGTCACACACATAAGCAACTGCAAATATGCTTCACCTTCTCTTCAAGAAGATTAGGGAGGAAGAACAAGTGCCAATGGAATGGAAAGAAGGATACCTCATCAAGATACAAAAGAAGGGGGATCTGAGCACGTGTGGAAATTACAGAGACATCAGTTTAATAAGTTTTCAACAGAGTGCTGCTGAATCGAATGAAAGACGCAGTAGACGCCCAACTTCGAGATCAACAGGCTGGATTCGGTAAGGATAGGTCGTACACAGACCTGATTGCGACACTACGGATCATCGTTGAACAATCAGTTGAGTAGAACTCGTCACTATAAATCAACTTCATTGACTATGGAGTGTTTGACAATGTTAGGAAAACATTATAAAAACGTCTTCGACACTATGGAGTTCCTGAGAGGATCGTCAACATTATCCAGAACTCACACGACGGACTACGTTGCAAAGTGGTGCATGGAGGACAGCTGCATTTACTATGAGAACCGGAGTCAGACAAGGCTGTCTACTCACCCCTTCCTCTCTCTTCCGGTGATTGACCGAATTAAGAAGACCTCGAAATCTGAGGAAAAATACGGAATACAATGGACTTCTCAGAATCAACTAGACGAATTAGACTTCGCAGATGACCTAGCCCTCCTCTCTCATACACAAGAACAAATGCAGATGAAGACCGCAAATGTAGCAGCAGCCTCTGCATCGATAGGCCTCCACCTTCACAGAGGAAAAAGCAAGATTCTCAAATACAACACGGAGAACACCAACCCAATCACACTTGATGGCGGAATTCTGGAAGACGTAGAAACGCTTACGTACCTGGGAAGCATCATTGATGCAGATTTAAAGGCAAGGATTAACAAAGCAAGGGTCGCATTCCTACAGCTGAAGAACATATGGAACTAAAAACAACTGTCAAACAATATCAAAGTAAGAATCTTCAATACGGACGTCAAGACAGTCCTAGTGTGCGAAGCTGCAATGTGGAGATCTACTACATCCATCGTCAAGAAGGTACAAGTATTTATTAACAGTTGTTTACGCAAAATACTCAACATTCACTGGCCGGATACTATCAGCAACAGCGTTTTATGGGAGCGGACAAACCATTTTGAATCCGAAGAGGAAATTAGGAAAAGACGTTGTAAGTAGATAGGACATACATTGAGGAAAACACCAAATTGCATCACGAAGCCATCCCTAACTTGGAATCTTGAAAAGAAACTAAAAAGTGGAAGGCCAAAGGACACATTAAGTTGGGAAATAGAAGCAGATATGAAAAGGATGGATGTTAACGGGAGAGAATTGCCCAGGGCAGGTTGGACGGAGAGTGCTGGTGTGCGGCTTATGCTCCTCCACGAGGGGTGACAGGCGTAGCCAACCCTACTTGTGTGTGAAACTTGTGTATGATACAACTTGATTCACGTATTTGACTTATTTTTATTCCGTTATTAACTAACGCGATTCACGTTGATAACTATATGCAGGAATTGGCGGGATCTATAGTTCGACAACAATCATCACCGTCTGATTCAACTGGAATTAAATATAGAGTCACTAACATGTAGATAGTTTTTCCATTTTGTGCTAGCATATCGAATACAGGTTTTTATCGATAATTGTTACAATTATTGGGTTGGAAATTTCTTTTCTGTGCCGATACAGCTTCTATCACACAATCAAAAGGTTTTCAAGCAAAACACAGTATATCAAACCCTAAGAGGAGTGATCAACAAAATGGGATTTAATGTTAAGCTACTACGAGATAATTAGGTGTTTCCATCAGTTAGTCAGAGATTGATGTAAAATTAACGTTCAACACGGTAACTTTGAGTTCACAAGATCTATACCTCATATTCAATGGCCGACATCATGACTTACTTGTACCCGTTACCTCACATGGGAGAGCATAAGACGGCCGCCAACATACTACATCAAAATCTTCCTTGGACAGTCGTTTACAGCTGCTTCCAACTGATGTTCATCCTTTTCGTATCTGCTTCCGATTCGCGACACAATGTGTCCCCTGGTCCTCCTCCTTTCCGTTTCCCTTCAGGAATTCAAGTTAGCCCATGCCTTGTGGTGAAGTTTGATGGTTTCCGTAATGTATGTCCTATCCACTCCCTGCGTCTTTTCCCAATTTCCTCTTCAAACGGGAATTGGTTTGTTCTCTTCTACAGTAAGCTGTCTGATGTTATCCGGCAAACGGAAATTCAGAATCGTGACTAGACAATTGTTTATAAATATATGTAAATTTAGATGATGGTTGTGATTATTATCGAAGTAAGAGCTCCATACAGTAAAACTGTCTTCATGTTCGTATTGAAGTTTGAGACTTTGATATTGGTTGACAGTTGTTTTGCGTTCAATATGTTATTCAACTTTAGGAATGCTGTCCTTACTTCGCCAATCCTTACCTTTGCATCTGCATCCGATCCTCCTTGTTTATCGATGATGCTTTCCAGTCAGGGACGTGAAAGGTTACACCTGTTCCACAGTTTCTCCATCAAGTGTGACTAGTTTGGTTGATATTCTCCATGTTGTATTTGATCACCTCGCTTTCCTTTCAGTATGTGTTGACGCTTACTGATGCACAGGCTGCTTCTGCTACTACTACACTGGATGTCTTGACCTGCATCTGTTTGTGTGTATAGGATGAAAGGGCTAGGTCATCTGAGAAGTCCAAATTGTCTAGTTGCATCCAAGCTGTCAATTGTATTCCATGCTTCCTTTCAGATGTCGAGGTCTTCATAATCCAGTCAACCATCAAGAGAGGGTGAGCAGCCTTGTCTGACTTCTTACTTCCATACACGACTTTGTAGTGTAATTCGTTGTATGAATCCCGGATGATGCTGACTATTTTCTCAGCTACTCACACAATAGTGTTGAGGAAGTTTCTCCTATCCACACTGCCAAACGCCTTCCAAGTTTTATCTCCTCATTTTATTAGTTATTTAGTTAGTCCTCTCGGCGTCCCACATCGTGCGGACATCCCATGTACCGGTCTCGTGACCTTCGAAAAATTTTGGCCTTCACCATGTGTCATAATTCCTCCCTCAACTCGGAGGGCAAAGTTTAAGTTGCTCATTCTGGTTAGTGTTTTTAAGCAAGTTTGTTTTCCACAGGATGGAGGATGCTGACCTCCTGCCCAACCCTTCTCTTTTACCCGAGCCTGAGGCCGGCAGTAATCCTGGAAGACCTACAGTCGGAGCCCCGACATTAAAAATAATTCCTAATTCAAATCAAATAATACAAGCAAGATCAAGGAATGCAAAACACAGTTACAAGAGTACTGTGCAATAGTTGAAATACGAATCAGGAGATTTTCATAGTATGTCGTGTGTTACAAGCAGCTGCGATTCCTTGGAGGTTCTTATGCTTTTGTAAAAATTTGTCACAGGTCATGTTTTGGAATAGCTCGTCGAACATTTGTTGGTCAGTTAGATGTCCCTTTCGGAACAATTATTTGATAAACTCTATGAATTGAAGATGTCATTATCAAAAGCATTAAATGTATTTTACTTTGTAGACTCGGAAGATAATCAAGTTACAGAGACCTGACTGTGTGAGTCTTTTGAGGCTTAATTTTGAAAGCCCGCCCTAGCACAGCTGAACCATTGTTCGATATAATAGAGTTAAGAAGGTATGAGTTGTGGGAAAACTTGCAGTACAGAATTAAATAACTCTTTGCATCATCATGGAATTTTAATAACAAGTAAGCAACTATATTTTCATGACAGGATTAGAAATTCATATTACTGGAGTAATTTACAACTTAGTGGTTGGATCTAAACATTTCTATTGAGAAGTCTGGAATAAAACTATGGTTACGCTTAATACCAGAGAAACGTCAGAAAATTACGAAATACAAAGTAAACATCATGAAAAAAAAATAAAATCACATAGAAGAACTGAAGGAAATTGAAAACAGGAATGATTATCAGCAGTAATGTTAATGGTTAGAAATGAAAAAAGTTAAACAGGTGAATGAAATAGATATACTTAGAAAATTAAACCGATGAAACTATAATTCTTTTCAAAACAATGATAGTGCAGAAATTAAGCCATAATCTCGTGTATTAATCCCAATCAAAAGGATTTGACGATCGTGGCTTGGAAAGATTTTGTTGTTGTTGCTGTTCATCGATCAGAGATTCATTGAAACCCGGATCTAGAGACTCATGATGTTCAGATTTACGATTAAATGAATGAGATGTTATGTTTTCATTACCATCATCATTATTATTAAAATTGAGAGAATCACTGGGCTCATCAAATGGATTTAGTGGTTTATGTACAGATAAATCAGATTGAGCTGGATTAGTAGATGAGAAATAACCAACAGATATAGATGATTCCAATTCAAAAGGGTTGGTTGAAGAACTGTGATAATCACTAGCAGTATAAGGAGTTTTAGCATTTGTTGAAGTCAAAGTAGTCCGATTTGACAAAAAGTTTCCAGGTAATGTTGGAGACCTAGTAATAAAATAATCAAATATTCGTTTTAGCAGGACAGTACGCTCATTCCTTTTTTGTGATGAGAATTACTATTTAGAAAACAAAAATGAGTATTGAAAATATAACTTCGGTTCTATTATGATGTGTTCACTACTCAGTTTTATGGACTAATATTTGTTTTTACCATTAAAACGTAAATTATTTCTGGAGAAATTTTGGGAAATTCCCACGTTTCTTTAGAAGAGTAAACTTAAGTGATTTGTTAGATGGATATATTTATCTCAAAAAAGAATTGTATCATGACTTAATTGATTTATATCATAATAGAAAGTAGCTGTCGAAATAGTAAAACTAGTCAACTAACAAGACTGAATGATACATTGCGAAACAAACTAACACATGTTTAGTCAACTGTCTTCCAGAAGTACACGATATTTTTCATTTTCATAGTTTACTGAAATAATATGAACTCCAGGTTTATTGAAAAATGCTTAAAGTTAGGAATGATCCTATAAAGTTCACAAAGAATTCTTCGACTGAAAATATAAATATTACAAATCATACAAGTCCATCTGTCCACGGAATCCAGCAGCTTCATTTATTTTACTATACGGTTATGTAATGTAGATCTTTGAAAAAGGAAGATTAAAATAAAACAGGGATCTTTTATATCAGTAGCATATGTAACATTTAAAATTTAGTGACTGACGATTAATGTAATTGAATTTGTAGAAATCAGAATAAAAAATACTGAATGGTAAGAAGTTAGGTTTTCATTTTTGCTAATCTCTAGTATTTAAAGTGATGACTTAGTAAAGGTGACTTGAAAACACTTGTTTTCCAATTATGATGTATTTTCAAATCCTGCTTCATCTAATTGTAGTCTAAACAAACAACTAAGTAGCTAGTCCTCTCATAAGAAATATGAATCGAAACATAAACCATTCAATATGTACACAGTTATTTAGTTGAACTCAATGACACTTTTTAAATATTATCCATTGGAAGTCGATAGTAATATTGTAGAAGAAGAATATATATAACAAATTTATTCGAAGAGTTGCTTTGAAAAATGCAAAGTGAATCTAATAAATGAGGGAAATTTCAAGATTAATTCACTTAGTTATCAGATTATGACTACATCTACTGATTATTAAGTACTTTGTAATACTAGTGTAAAACTAGTGGTCTGACTAGAAACGAAAATTTTTTAAAGGGATGCTACAACGGTATAATTTATAAATAGGGAATTATGTAACCATGTATGTTATGAATTGTCTAAAAGCTGTAAGCAAATTTTGTCGAACAGTTCTAATAATTATTTTCCTCTCAATGAATAAAAATTTTATAACATTGACAATAATCTAAAACCAAAATGTCAATTCAAAAGTATTCCCATAGTTCTCAAGGAAGTTTGATTTTTGGACACTAGATTCAAGAGAGGAACGGAAGCTGTAATATTAAAGAATGATCTATGTGGGTACCCGAGGACGTTTTATTTAACAGAGCTCCTCCTAACTGTTTTCACCAGCAAGTTACTCATTCAACAAAGTGTAAAAAATAAGCTGCTGCATTGGGCTATCTTAATGTTCATTTATCGGTTTACTAGCCCTTGTGGAGCAGATTATATTGGATGTGTAAAGCATGCACTTGGTAAACGAATATCCAAGCACTACCCTACATGGGTATCCGAAGGTGAATGCAAAGCGATCAATAGTTCAATCCTTGGAAACACGGTCAATTTGGGTCACACCAAGTGAATCGTCATCTGAAATCCTCTACAAACTGAAAAGAACTGGTCGAGAAAAGGTTTGGATGGGAAATTTGTGCACAGCTAAGGCTATAAGCCCCCAAATGCCCTGGTACGGCCGAGAGTGGGGAGAGTCCGCTCTCCCTCTCCAAATGCTCTCACATGGCTACGCGAATATATAGCTTCTGTTAGGGAAGTCCTACTGACTGCCTTCTCGTGGCGGGGGTGTTGTATCCGAAATTGAGAGGACGAAAAGCGAATGTCCGGCGCTTTAACCAGATTGGTGGACACGGAAATTCCATCTAGGGGAGTTGGAAAACCCTGATTCCAAACCAACGGTGCACATGGACTCCAGTATCCCGAAGGAACGAATGGCGTATGAACCTAGTGTTGGTCACCGGTTACCATGGGACTGCATCTCCTCACGATGCTCCACTGCCTTGTGGACTAGACCTTCACGTAAAAGGCTCCGGGTGTGGCTCCCTAAGAAAACCACCTGCTTCAGTCTGGGCACCTGGGCAGTATCACAGCCCTCACACAAATCAAATGAGATTTGTGAGGCGCATATATATCTGGTGCCCCTTTGTACCAATATTTGTGTTTAAATAAAATAAAATAAAATAAAAAGCAACTCACAATGTTAAATCTGACCTCTGTATATGGAAGAGTCATGTTCGATTCGTTATTCTCTTACGGTCTAACCTGTCTAACCAACCCTTTGAATTTTACAAATTATAATTGATAAGTATTAACTTGTTCTTCGCTGATTTTATAAAGCACATGGTTATAATTAACTTCTGTCCTGTAGATTATTACCTCTTATTACTTCTAAAACTTATACATAACGTAAGCTCTTACGTTACTATGCTAAATGATGTAACCGTTTTTTATTCAATGCTTGAAAACTTCAATGACATTGAAATGAGACCCTTCCATTCATAAATTATTGTATTCAATAGTTGAAATTTTTGATAATCTTGACTATATTATGAAATATCACTTCATTTTTATTGACTTTCATTTGAACAAGTTTGGCTATCTTCGATAACTTTGTAATAATCTTCTGTTTTATCATAGACTAATACATGGAAAAAGTACCTATAAAAATATGTCAATTCACTTACTTATAAGAAGTCGAAACTTTCAAAGATTCAATGGATTGCTTATCTACAGACAAGACATCATCATGATTTATATCTTTTAGATTTTGACTGCCGATTGATTTACTTTGATTAGTTAACAGTCCAGAACTCTGAGCTAAAACATTAGATAGCGCTTTACTTAGGAGTGGAGAATGAGTTGGTGATGAATTGAAATCGGTCGCCAAAGTTGTAGTGGGAATGTTATTATGAGGTTGTTCTTTAGAAAGATTTCTTTCTTTCGCCAGATGTAATGCAGTTTTCAGTTGAATTAACAATTGGTCAGGTGATTCTTTAACATTTTCAGATAATGATTTATTAATTGGCAAGGTATTATTGATTTCAGCCAATAACTTCCTAAACAAAGAATTGATAAAAATTAGTTTTAATTATTAAGCGATCTCTAGAATTCATTATTCAAAACTTTTGTTATCTATACCCTTTGATTTAAAGTCTGTCTCAGTAGATGAAGAACAGGTCGAGCAAACTGTAAGTCGGAAAATGTGATTACTAAGTTACTAAAGAAAATAAACAATCTAACTTGATTTTATTGACAGTTAATTGTTAGATTTGAAAGTGAAATAAAATATATTAGGAGTAGTAATGAAAGTGTTATTCACTGAGTACACGTCAAGTAGATAAACATTGTTCCTGTATTTTCACGCCTACTGATAAACGTTTGCAGATAAACATTGTCGTGCAGAGAACTTTTAAGACATGAAGTATGTGCTGCAGTAAAAAAGAACCCTATTTTCTGTAACTTGGCTTTTAAGGTGATTAAATATCCCGTAAGATTGACTTCAAACTAAAGAGATTCATTGAAAAGGACATATCGATCCACTAAACTGGTTTTATTATATCGAACGAATTGCTCGTTGAGAGGGTTAAATTTTCAACTATGTGATTGCTTGCCATATACAGAATAAGAGGTCCAACATCGATATTTCAAAATCCTTCAGAATAACCTACAAATAAATGACTCTGAATTTGTTACGTTATCCTGTAGCCGCCGTTATCAAACGGCTTACACCAAATCCGGGCATTTAAAAAGCTACTGTTATCATTTTTAGGCTGACTTAGCGACGTCAATTTCCAACACTTAGTTGCGGGACATATGACTTTCTCTTGTCAACTGCACATTCTTTTTGTTCATTTTCGTTCCTTATCTGAAATTTACTGACTCCATAAACGATGTCCTAACTACTTATTTCGACTGTACATTATGAATTCTATCTAATCAAGTTTTAGACAGTTGGTCAAAATAAGTGAAATAAATATGAACTATAATAATTAAAAATATCATAATTGCATTATTAATATCAATAAAATGAACAATATACATAGTTGTGGAACATCAATTAAACAATCTACACTGATTGAAGCAACTAATTTTCTTAACAGCACATTACGAGAAAACAGTTTTGTATAGTATGAGAAGTAGTTATACACCTTTAACAGTAGCATTGATATTACAAATCTAACTAGATATACCAGAGTGATAGGAGGATAAAACAACCACTTTACTTGCTTGAGAGTATGTTTTTGAACAGTGTAGATGAATCCACCCTGATAACTTCAACAGATTGTGAAACCACAAATTAATGCAGAAAAACAGTTGGAATTGTGAAAGATATTTGAAGCTTAAGACGCAAAAGCAAAGGTGATAGGATTTTATTTTGGATTATCAAAGGATATTTCGAGTCAAACTGAAAATGGTAGCTAAAATGTTAATGAGATATCTGTTATCGACCGTTTTCATTTACAGGATCCATTCGATGAAATGTAGAATGAATTACTTCGTGAAAACCAGAAACACCATAAACGGAGACTAACAATCATAGAATATTAGAAAGAATTCAAAATATGAAAACATCCGCTTATCTATTTTTATCTCCTGAATGGAAAGTTTACGAAGGAAACTATATTGAAAAGTTGAAGCTGTGATACATATTGTAAAAAACGTAACTACAATTGAGCGATAAACAGATATCAGCAACATACAGCCTTGAACATAAAGCGTAAACCACATCTATTGTATGCTAGTAATATTGAATATATTCGTAAATAAGCTGAAACTGATGATCAGCAACATAGAATTAAACCAATTTCAGCAATTTTTTTCTTAAAGAAAATACTCGGCGATGAGTTATGTGAACAGTCCACTTAAAAATGATAGTACTATCGATAAAATAAACGCCAGTACACAGCAACTAATACAAACATATGATGAAAAAAGTTGATCACCACAACTACAAAAGAACTTACTTATTTTGAGGTGCACATTGAGGGCATTGTTGATCACCATAAGCATAGTTGTCAAAGCATCTATTAATCAATAATTTATAAGTAGGAAGAAAAATACATACAAAGTTATATTGATGTTTTTTCACGAGTATGAAAAATAACTGTTTAGTAAATTACGAAACAGTGTGATAAACATCCAGTATATTATGAATTTCTACATTTGTTTTATTGAATCCTGCTGAATGAATGAACTCAGGGTATCTAGTCTTTTTAATCATAAGTAATAGTTCTTGCTTGTAAGTATAACCACGATAATATTTTTTTTTTCTATTTCATATATCCACAATGACCTTGGTTGCTATTCGACCGATTGCTTTTACTATTAGTTTGCTAATTTTGTTATTATTTCATTAACAAAGTTGAGTTCTTCAATACTAATCTTCTTTTGAATTTCTAATTTTTCTCTGTATTCTATCACACTTTGGGGATGTGTTTTTAAAATGCTGTGTATAGGTTACCCGATTTATCGAGTTCACACTAGATTCTATTCATATTAAAAAAAGTCTCAATCGTAAAACTTAACCAAGACAATCTACTAAACAAATTACCACGACTCGGTTTTAATTTACTTCCATATATCGAATACAATTTATACATGTGTGATTCTTGAGAGACTTAGATTCTTACATTTCTAACTAACCAACAAGATGTAGAACAATCTAACAAGAAAAGCGTGGATGAACGTTATCTGTGGAAAAAACCAATTAATCTTTATATACCAAGGTTCTATTTTACATTAGGAAAAATTCGACAAGATGTTAGCAAATATTTCAATAATATAACAGTCTATCAATTTCGACAATACAATATCATAGCAGTTATCTTTCTAGCAATCATGATAAAAACTAAATTTTCATCATCAAATAATGAATATCTATACAAAATTATAAGAACTGTTGTCAAATCTGTAAATAGTTAGTTTTACTACAGCCTTTTCCAAGTTTAACGTTGTAGATACCAAGTATAATGGTTAAG
The DNA here is from genome assembly GCA_944470415.2 of Schistosoma rodhaini. Taxonomy (NCBI): domain Eukaryota; kingdom Metazoa; phylum Platyhelminthes; class Trematoda; order Strigeidida; family Schistosomatidae; genus Schistosoma; species Schistosoma rodhaini. Next base: position 14,480,397 of record OX104036.1, on the reverse strand, counting down.
ATCTAAATATGAAAAAAATACCAACAGTACTGATATTTTCATATTGATCGATGATTAAGTAATAACTAATACCATGTTTGTTAATCTCTTCACAATGATTGAAGTTTATTGATGATTAATGAAACAATTTTATCACTTTTCGATAGAACACAGGTTATACAAGGAAATAGTAAAATTCAAACATTTCACATACATCCTATGATAAGAATGATCACATAGAAAATGAATTGATGGAGGGTCCAGACTTTGATGACACAGCTGACATTTTTGTTGTTGAAATATTTTCACTCTAGAACGCGAAAACATATAAACCAAATAGTGGTAGGAAAAAAGATGAAAAACAATAATTAGCAATATTCTTTTGGAAAGAAATGAAAATCTTATCATGGAAATACCACAATTATTCTACAGATGAAATCTTTACAAAAGCGACAAGTCGTTAATTGCCTAATCACTGCCACCGAAAAACACTGTTTACTGGTTTAGGTTGGAAGAAAGTTGGGAGCGGCTAAACCAAAACATGATACCAGTCCATGAAATTAGTGACAATTGAAGTGAATTATCTTTGTGGGTACAAACTACCTGGCGGATGTCAGAGTGATTATTGTTAGGTGGGTTGGCTAAGGAGAGGTGCTATCACTCTTTATTTTCCCTTAAACCTCGAGTTCTAAAATTATTTTATACCTTTCAATCCTCAAATTCACGCTTACCGAGTCCTATTGTATATGTTCAACCTTTTCTATTACCACAAATACAGTTACTACTTCTACCACTCCGAAATTTGTGTTGATAACTTTATCCAACTGTGGTAATGTGATGTAGCAATTTGAAAATAAGAAAACATGTATTAGGTTATGTATTGCTTATGACTGACTGTTTCTTGTCTGTGACATTAGTTATAATTTATTCGTATTATACAAATGAATTTATTATAGTAGGATGTCTTCACATTTGATGAACGGAAGAAAAACAAATATTATTTTGCATAAGTAAAGTTATCATTGTGTCATACCTTTTTACACTTGCTAACTGAAACAATTCCAATAATAATAATAATAATAATAATAATAATAATAATAATAATAATAATAATAATAAAACCATCTAGGTAAACGGAATTACTCAGCTGCGAGAACATTGGGTACAAATAATGCTCATTAAAACGTTTCACAATAAGTGAGCAATGCTTCGAATATACCTCTGACCGAAAACCTGCAATTTAAGCAATTCTTCCACTATAATATGTCACGTTTTACAGGCATAGGATAAAACAAGGAGAATTGCTTTGAGGTAGACTCGCATTTTTGTACGAAGATGGACTTCATCCCTATGCGCATGCATATTCGTAAGTTGAGTGAGGATTTTGTGCTCCAGTCAAGACTCCACCAGGTGCCCACCTAAGAGAACTAACGACAATTTTAAAATAAGTGGGGTTATTGACGCTCAGTACTGATGAAAATGTAACCTACATTTACACATTAGGAACAGAATAATCGTGAGTTGGTTAAAAATAATTTATTTAGAATGAATGACATAGTTTTAGAAATTTAGATAAACTACATCCATGGTGTTTTTCCTGGTACATTTTCAAATGTTTAGATGACAAAACCGTTAAACAATAAGTATAAGGTCTTGCCTATAATGTCACATACATGGAAATGATCTGAATGAATAACCTCTGCTGAAAATCAGAAACCAGGTGCAGCTTCCTGGGTTAACTCTGTAACATGTATTTGAAACAAAGTTATGGTGGTACTACGAGGCGGCCGAACCGAAAAGCAGCATCAGACAATAAACTCATTAACTTCTCATCCGAGCAGTGTTGGTAGATGCAAACTACTCGGTTGGGGTACATGCGACTATCGTAACCAATGGTAGCACACTCTGGGTGACATGTCTCAAAATCGATCACAATGGTGTAAGTGTTTTCACTCCCTATCTTCCCTTAAACCGTGAGATTAAAATTACTTTATTTCTACGAACTAATTCTTTCTTCCTGTATCATATCCTTATATGCAATCTACCTTTCATATATTAACACCACTGAAGTAAGTGCTTCTATGAATTTGGTGATCATTTTGTTGTGCTAATGAGGTGTGTCAACTTGGACCGATGCAAATATGTGCCTGGTCCTAGTGTAGTGAACAGAACACTAGTTGGGACAATCGAATGTATTTAAGCAAACATTACAGACTATCTCTGTAAGTTCTGATAACCAAACAATGAACAGTCAATTTGCAAATTAATAACCAATTGTTTCAGTCTGCACTGTTTCTTCTCTAATTCCATTGCTCATGCATTTTCCAAACGATTGCGCTTCATTTCAGTTCTTTCCTCATCGGTCTTCTGCGAAAATACATTCTATGTCTGACCCACGCCATATACTACTTATATGGATATAAGTAGACAACACCACACTCGTCCCCCCTTTAAAGCATTCGTTCATGCGGTGGTTCTGCTCGCCACGCCGCTATCTTCTTCCACTGCAGTCTGTGCCAAACTCTCCGTCAGAATGTCGAGTCTGCGGCGCGCTGAACTTCATAGATCCGTCGACCTGCCGGGGCACCAACATCCGCATCCACCCGGCACCTGGGACGTTCAACACCCGTACTCCACCGGCCTGCTGAGCCATCTACATCCGATGTCCGCCCAGCAGCAACACGTCCCACTGCTCCTCTCCGTCGGCAGCACCCGCTACAGCCAACGCCGCCTCGCCAGAACACTCCACTCGACGCCACCTCTCCGCACCAGACTGCCCCAACTAGCACCTCCACTCCAGACCCGCAGCGGCGTCCGCAGAACAGCACCCTTCCTCCTCCTGGTTGGCAGCGACACCAAATGTTGTGAACAAAACACTAGTTGGGGACAATCGAATGTATTTAAGCAAACATTACAGACTATCTCTGATAACCAAACAATGAACAGTCAATTTGCAAATTAATAACCAATTGTTTCAGTCTGCACTGTTTCTTCTCTAATTCCATTGCTCATGCATTTTCCAAACGATTGCGCTTCATTTCAGTTCTTTCCTCATCGGTCTTCTGCGAAAATACATTCTATGTCTGACCCACGCCATATACTACTTATATGGATATAAGTAGACAACACCACACTAGCTGACTGATTGAATAGGGTGAAGAAGAATTAAAATATGTTCAAACTCATAATCAATCAAATAGTCATGCATTAATACAGCGGAATCGCAACGTTATAATCATTGGTTGAAGTTAAACATTGATACTATTGGATGCCGGTTCAGTGGTCTGGAGGTTAAGCGTTCGCGCGCGAAACCGAAAACCCTGGGTTCGAATCCCGTGGATGCTCACTGCCGAGGATTCCCATAGCAGGACAAAACAGCCACCCAATACTTTCGGGTTTTCAATTGTGGTATCACATTGACAGGTTCATGATTTCAATTAATAATCATGAAAATTTGACGAATACAATACACATTTAGTGATTATGAATAACTAATATATTTAATGAGTAGAAAAATTAGATTTTTTTCACGTTTCGTGACTCAGTACAAGCCACTTCTTCAGAGAATAAATAACCAAATTAACATTAATCCAAGTTTAAATAGTATAACTGAACGTCACGAAACATCAGAAAATCTAATTTTTCTACTCATTGCGATATTACAAATATATTATTTATTTGTGACAGTCTACCCAATGCTCAATTTATTCAAAGTTATCAAATCAAAACTTGGTAATGATACCTGCAAACTTACTGATTGTTTAATTTACGTACTATTTCACGATTATGCATTGTTTCCTTACGAAGACGATCCACTTCGTTTTTCATACTGTTAATTCGATTACTACCACCTTCTAAGTGGCGTAAAAGATAATCCTATGAAACGGGATAAGCATCGTAAGAAATCAGAAAATAATTTGATAAAGTAAGTTGATATACATATCTGGTAAGTACAAAAAGTGAAGATCCATTTATGAAATATACATAGATACATTATTCGTAGCCTTATGTACAACATTGTGAAATCAGAAGTAATGAATACTTAGTTCTAGCTGTAGTGGAAATCACAAATGATTACTGAAATGCTAATGGATGGATACTCGAAGAGGAGAAACCCTGACTTAAGATAGCACTCTTAGAATGTGTTATATATCCATATATACACAAAATGAAAACAGATAATGATTTTAAAGGTGCTTATAACTTACACGTATCGTTCCAACATTACAACAATGTTCAGGATCACTATCACACAATAACTGTAGGACAACAAGTGGTGTCGCCAGATTTAAACGGTCCACTTCTGTATATGTTTTCAAAAGAATAGAAAGTAAAGTGTGAAGTGATACACAGCAATCAGTCAAAGATAGACAACTAAGAAGTTTACAGTCAATGAATAGATTGAGTGATTAGTATTATAAATAAAAGTAATGCCAGTGAGTATCTACACACACTTAACAAAATTCATTATGAGAAATATTCATATTTTGGTTCATGAGTCGATCTAAGCTAGACCACTATTGAAACTTTGGAAGCAATAGACAGCTGTTTCGTCCTAGTATGGAACTCCCTAGAAGTACGCATCCACGACCCCGCATACGGGACTCAAACCCAGGACTTCTGGTCTTGCGCGTGAACTCTTAACTTGTAGACCACTGAGCCGGGATCCAACGGTGTTAATGCCTAACTCCAATCGACCCATGATCTTGCACAACCTTTCATCCATTGCCTGAGGTGGATAACTATCTCACATACGACACGGATTCGTCTCCACTGGTCGACTAAGAAAATACTACAATCTCCACAAATCATCATACTGAAAATATTCATATATCAATAGACTAATTAAAGTCAAAACTTTATCTGATAGAGGTTAATCAATTATTTTATGTTGGGAACTAATCACTGGAAAATATTGTGAGAAGACAATTTACGATATATAGCGAATCAGCTTTACTGCTTATTTTTCTTCAAGAATTTAATCTCAGTTGCTTAGCCGTCAACTAGTAATTAAAAAAATTTCAAATATGTAATTATAAGATATCAATAAATATCTTCTAATTTCCCATTGAACACTAGAACGTGTGTTTAGTCCATTTTTGTCTAACATAAAGATTTAAAACGTTTTAATGTCACTCGAACAAACTAGATCAAGAGCTAAGAAAGTTACTTATGGGCTTGAAGGTAAAAAATTCAAAATTATTTTTTATCCAAAGTCTAGTCTACAGATAAAGCAAGTTTTAAAGTAGTATTTTTTTATAGTGAAAATCACAGAGATATCTAACTGATTAGTTACTCTGGAGACCAGTTCTAAAGTGATTTAGGTACGTTCCCAGAAAGCTTCGATGGTATTTGACAGTTTATGTTACCTGAAGATTTAATGACACATCTTATTCATTATAAGATTGTTTTCCTTACAGTTTGCATCTCTAATATGAACAAACATGTTTCAGAAGATAAAATGTTTTTAACAGTCATTATTAAACATTCCTAAGAAATTTCTTTATATTTAACCACTCGGAATCATTTTAACAAAGCTATGAAAACTAATCTTTTGTATAATTTCATTGAGATCGTGAAGCCATTTACATTAGAACACCATTGAAAACCTGGAAGTACTGGATAGCTGCTTTATCTTAGTATGAGACTCGTCAGAAATGGGCACCCACGATCCGTACAGTTCATATAGTTCTTGATACAGTTCTCAACAAAGATGAATAGCTCGATTCGAATAAACCATATTTATAAGTATAGTAAATATAAAGTAATAAAAGTGAAGTTGAAAAAGTTATTATCCAATAAATAAATAGATAAAATTAGGACTTACGATCTATGACTCGTTTAAGAATATCAGAATGTTCGGGTTTGTGTGCGTAATGAATCAAAGCAGTAAGCCATAAATTAGGCATTTGATCACTACATAAATAATAAGCAAAGACAAGTGAATTATCAACAGCGTAAATAATAGATGATCATTAAATTAAAGACATTGGCTATCTGACGATGAAAATAGAAGAGTTAACTACTAATCTATGGTAGAAAACCAAAGAACATTTTAATAACACACAAGAAGCATAATAGTTCGCTTTGTGAAATTGAAGCTTTAGTTAATTAGGATAGCATGAGGATGAAATCACTTGTTAACGAATCGATTTAGATAATAGACTTTTAAATTACACTACACTAAAGTGAGGTACTACTAAACACATTTAGTAAATTTGGCTTAGTTACAGAACAAATCAGTAAGCGATTACTCAGTTATAAAACAACGTAAGCTTTTACATATTTAAACCTGTAAGAAAAGTCAGAATAATATTACAAGCAAGAATTAGACCTCAAAACTAGTCCTTAATTGGTTGGAGAGTGGACTATAAACTGATTTCTTTTGATCGCCTACGTCACCTTATTATGTTGTATTTTGTAAATAAGTATTTTATTTCGTTATACAGCAAAACCTATCCTTCTATTGAGTGATCTGATTTCAAATTATTTAAGGGCTTAGGTGGACAATACGGTCTCTTGGGTAGCCATTATTCGGTCACAGCACTATTGCACACCATTGGTCGATTAGTATACTACTCATTGACTTGACGACTGGAAATTCATTCAATATTTTAAAAACCGGAATTCATTACACAAAATAACAACGAAGGGAGACCAGATGAAGAGTTTATCGTAATTGTGTATCCTGATATCTAAACAACTAAGTGTTAGATAACTAAGAAGTGTTAAATTATCTACGCAATAATAATAATATTTACTATATTTTTTATTTGTAAGGAGAAAACTACCACCTAATATTTAATATCATGCTGTAATAGCCTTATGATTACAACTTTTATTTAAAATTAATACTTTACACTATCAGTTTGGTAAATGTTATGTAACATGAATTCGGAGGGGCAATCACCAAATTTGCTCAAGTATTGGGAAATAAGAAGCGATATTAAATACAAGAAAATGCAAGAAACAATATATATATATATATTATCGACGTACCCACAATCTTCACATACATTCATTATCTCTTTATTCATATCTTGTGATATGTAATATCGAAGGATTTGATCATATCTAAGTTATAAGTTCAGAGCACACTGTCATGTACTCAAATTAAGAAAACTTACAACTTTTGTTTCTCCCATAAATAAATACAACCTTTGTAAAATTTTCGCTGATGGCAAATAACTAGAGCTTTCTTTTCATCGTAATGCAGCTACATTAGGTGATTATAAAAATACATAATTTAAAACTAATGTAATGCCTAAACAGTATCCAATTCAATATAAATTCTACAAAATGGTAACTAGTAGCTAATCGAAAAGAAATAATTCGTCGTTGTATGGTTAAATATCATATCTGGCCAGGTTGGGCGAAGGACAGTTAATGATGATCAAGAAGTCTACTCTCATTCACTTGATTGAAACAACAACTTGACAAGAATAAAGCTTTAAAAATTGTCCGCCGTATCCCATAAAAGTTTATATATGGTTCACAGGTTTTTCGTTTGCATATTGTTGAAGTTAGCAGAATCCACATTTAAAAATTTAACCAATACGCTCAAAAGAAGCTGGTACAAACCTTCTCTCTATCCTAGTCATCCACACAGAACATACCAAAGTGGGTCATAACTCAATTTTGATTCCTTCCAATTTTTCAGAATTTCTTCCAGTTTTCTGTGCTTACATAAAGTTGATATTCGTTTCATTATTTTTACCTAACCACTACTTAATTTATTTGTTACCAAAGTATTTTGCTAATTCGCATATTAGAGAGAGGGCTGTGATGAAATATGAATTGAAAAGAAATATTTCTTTACTCTGTTAGCCTTTTAGAAGGCAAACATTTTGCGCCTAAGATTCGTCAATAAGATATGAACGTATAAAATAAGTCAGATTAGGAGCAATTAAAATTATCCCATCCAACAAATAGCATATTAGACAAAGATTCCAGACCAAATTTACATAGATAGAAGCTATAATTACTCATGGAGATTGGATAGGAGTTAAAAATCAGTCTATGAATTATGATAAATTAGTGATTTTGCAAGTAAGAAACAGAAAAATGTTTATGACAGAACACAACTATCTAAATCATAGTAATAAGTAATACAACTAATGTATCATTTCTTCTATAACTTTTTAAGCCATACATGGCTACTAGCAAGACTCTCCAAGCTTATTCACCGAAATGAAACGACAAAATTAACAGAAAAATATTTCGTGATGGTAAGGCATCATTTAGAAAAAATGGCTGCTTTAAACAAACTTCATTATTCGATAATAATTGCATCGCCATTTGGAATAGTTGAACTGACTCTTCATTGGTCATTGATTTATCAGCTTCTAATCGATTGGCTTCATATAGTAATAATTCTAAAAATGTATCCACAACTCCTGTAACCAATTTAGAAGGTGAAGCCGTCTTGAATTTAAGCGAAGAAAGAGAGACATAACAATGTAGCATAGAACACACGAAAAATAACAAAACAATTAAACCGCGAGGAAAATACAAAATCTATAGGTTTTTATATCATTAATAATAGGGTACATTCATATGACGAGTCCCAAATAAGAAAAAACACGCGCCCAAGATTCTATTACTAATAGTAATCCACCTATTCTATAGAATCCATAAGTGTTTGGTGAGTGGTTGAACGAGAGTATCATAGACCAGCTGAAAAGTATTTATTAGATTCATGTGAATTGCAAAAACAACAACATATTCGACAGTAATAAACATTATTGCATCATTTCGCCTCTGATCTTCCGTATCTTGTTTGTCGTTTGTGGGGTGAATAAGTTTAAACTTCACAAATGATATGTAATTTCGGTAAATTTGTCATAGTCGGTGATAAACAACGTAGGACTGTAGCTGCTACCTTGACGTGGTGGTCAAGTTTGCCTATCGCGATGACCCAAACGAGCTATATTGGCTGGAACATATGCTCCTATAGGACCTACCATGCCAGGCAGGTCGATTGGAGAACGGTAAGGCTAAGAGCAGCAACTCAAGGTCTGAGGGCGAAGTCGTACTACTGACTGTAGAGTGGTGTAACAGCAGTAAGGTGTTTCCTTCGGACAACCAGCATCTGCAGCGATTCTGCCTTCTTACAAGGAAGGGTAGGGTTGGGAAAGGTCAACCCTAAAAATGTCACGCCTCACCTTATCTCACGAATTTCCGTCTCTGGTGGTGAGGCCCTTTGAAAAACGGAGCTAACACTTCGAAAATACCCCACAAAAAGGCCGTGCATTCACCGGCCTCAAGCAGCTGTCCCATGGACTCTGCGGTCACGCTCCCAGGTCGTTAAGACCAACACTAATCTAACTTCTTTTTCAGGTCCCTCAAGAAATACCCTTCCACGGTGTGGGCAGCCGGGAAGTGATATTAGCCCTCATACACGTAACAACACACGAGACCAAGTTGGTCACATTCAAATCCTTCCTACACCACCTAACAACTCTCTTATCTCCAAGACCAACCCTTCTCGCATCCCTTTATCACCTCACACCGCTAAGGCAAACGATTCGAGTACGCGGAACGTTATTCCCGGTCTCCTGAAACAACGCTCTAAACTACATGTAGGAACGTTTAACGTTCGAACATCATCTCGAATAGGACAACAGGCTTCCTTAGCTAGGACTTTAGAATCTCGCACCATCGATGTGTGCTGCGTCTCCAAAACGCGCATAAAAAATCCAAGTAGCGTTATTCATTTGACCTCACCATGTCATAATAAAAAGCCAACTCGATTCACACTTCATGTATCTGAAAGCCCTGACGCCGCTTCCCGTGGTCTCGCTGGCGTAGGTATAGCATTGAGTCCTAGAGTAGAACTAGCTCCTTTAGACTGGATCCCAGTAGACAGTCGTCTGTTCGTTGTCCGACTAAACGGAACAGTAAGGACTCGGGAAGATAGGGACACTCCTCGTTGCCTCTTCGTCATATGTGCCTACTCTCCCACTGACTGCAGCTCAGATGATGTAAAAGATGAGTTTTACAGAAAGCTTTCCGAACTTCTCCGAAAAGATAGGCGCTCTGTTATAGTAATAGTGGCTGGTGACTTTAATGCTCACGTAGGCAAACTCAGCGAAAGGGAAAGACACGTGGCTGTATCTTACGGTGTCGTGGCTCAAAGAACAGATAATTGAGACCGTTTGTTGCAGCTATGCTACTACCTCTACCACTATTGGATTTCAATTCACAATTGTACCTCTGTGCTAATGTGGTATGGCAACTCGAACTGATGTACGTACGTACGAAGTTCTACGTTGTGACTGACTGACTGACCTGGAATATATTTATACTTAGATCCAAGCAGAGACAACAAAGATCAATATGAAGTGAAAACAATAATACCGAAATTAACGAAGAAAACTAAGTGTAATAAATAAATATTATAAACAGCAGGTAGAATAGAATATTTGGAAGTAAGAAAATACTATTAAAAGTAAGAAAAATAAAAGGAAGGTAACGAATGAACACATTTATCTGTGGGCTGATCAGTGCAACATATTTAGGTAGTCAATCGGTAAGCAGCGAAATACATAGTACAACCACCTGAATCGATTAACGTAAACAGTAATACCAATCAATTTACAATCATCTCTACCAAATACTTTAAAATCTAGGTTTACCAATATTTACTCAGTGGTTCCAACATACGCGAACATTGATGTCGTCCCACCAAAAAGCTGATATTCAGTGTATGTCACTGATCGATTAATGTCACGTTGTATGGCCATAAGAAAGTTACAAAAATAATTTAAGTTGTTTAAATATGGAACTTTGGTAAATGTTATGTTAGGGAACTAGTTATTTAATAATGCAATTGTTAAGAAGACACACAAGCATGTTTTTAAAATGACTGCTTTGTACTAACAGCGACAAGAAATAAAGGCAAAAACAAATAAACTTACATTGATGTAACGATCAAGAAACTGCATTAAACCTTTAGGATTATTGACAAACACTTTCAAGAAGTGTTGTACATTGATTCGACTAGCATCTACAACCAAACAACGAAGAAACAATCGTTCATAAGTAAAAACATTATGACGAATAAATTAAGTCAAAATAAATGGTGACTATCGCTTAAAACTCCCCATCATACTAAAACACATATATGAACGAAGGATATTCTTTTCAATAAACTATCTTCAGGTTCTATAATTAGATATTAAAAATAATAATCGAAAAAGTGTTCATGTTTAAGGAAAATGCGGAGGAAAATACTGTCCTACTTAACAAAAAAGAATATGTTGACAGGAAAAATAACATCTTGATTGATCATCTAAAATTCCAGAAACTGAATGACTAATAAACGTCAGTATTAAGGTAGAGGATGGACTGATTAGATCTTTCAAGGATCCTAGAGACCAATGGGTAATCCTACCAAACATATATGAAAAAATTGCGCCGATATGTACCCATTTACTAATGCTCTGCAGACTACCGAAAGTGCACGAACTGGATATCTCATTGAGACCGATTCACGACATGTACAATTCCCCTTATCACACTATAGCAAAGAGGTTATTAACCATTTAAAACCACTCCACGAATGCTTAGTGAAGGATGCATTTCAGTTTCTGGACAAGATCAAAAACACAAACACTAAAGGACAAACGATGATGTCATTAGACGTAACATCATTGTTTGCAAATGTCACGCTCAGGGAGACTGCAGAATATATATGTGAATAACTTAGAGAACAAGAAATGCAGACTACAATCTCTACAGACATCATTAAGGAACTATTAATAAAAAATTCTATGAACGTAAACTTCAAATACAATGGTGAAATATGTAGACAAATAGGTAGTATCACTATGGGATCACTAACTGACCCCATATTGGCTGACGTATTTCTCGCTACACTAAAAAACAGTCTAATAGTACAGCAGATTGACGAGTTTTCCTTTTACTGCCGATTTATGGACGATACGTTCATCCTTTGTAGCGACTGTACTGACCCGATAGAAACACTCAAGCGATTTCATGAAGTTCATCCGTCCATAAAATTCACATGTGAAGAAGAAAAGTGAAGTAGAATAGCCTTTCTAAATGTTCTACTTACAAGTAGTATAGATGGGTAATCAAGAAGAACATTAGACAAGAAAACTACTTTGACTGGCCGCTATACAAATTTCATTAATTTTGTTACTCTACAATATAAAATGAACCTCATTAAGACACTTCATTACAGAATAAAGACCATAAGTTCCCTAGATGCAGTCGAAGAGGAAACAAAGGCGCTGCGTACGACCATGAAAAATGGATATTCTGAGTTATTTATAAATAAACATTTAGCCAAGAAAAAAGAGCATCAGAAAGGCTTAACTGTGAGCAAAAAGTCACTGTATGTGCGCCTACAACTTGGAGGCGATACAACCAGCGAAATGCTAATACTCAAGTTACACAGAGCAATATAAAGAACTTATAATGCAGGTAAACTGTAATTATTCTTTCCTACTCATCCAATGGTCACTCCGGGATTGAAAGGTAAGTTACTTGGATCAGACACCTATTTCTGTATCTGTTGATTCAACTACTCTTGTGAAGCAAATTATATTGGCAGGTGTTCTCGGAATGTGTATTTCCGGGCTCGTGGTTAAGCAAAGATATAGTCGAAACTCTTAACATTTAGTTTAAACGAGGCATACAGCCAACATGGAACAATCATTCACAATAATATATCGTATTAAAAACAATCTGCGTAAATCAGTCAGACTGAGAATCCTTCAGATACCTGAAGCAATAGCTATTCGGATCAAAAAGCCGGAGCTTTGAATCCAAAAGAAATATGTTCAGCCGCTCCTTTTACCCTAACCAACTTACAGCCCAACTAGTTAATAATCATTTTTATAATATGGTGTCGTAATTTGATTGATGTTCATTTTCATAGCTTAAACTTATCTATTTCACAAATATTATTATTACACAGAATGAAATTTCTGTCTAATGATTTAATTAGTTTTAGAATGTGGATATTTTGCTTGTATAAGTCAGTCACGCATAAGAAACGCAAAACCCTGGTTCATCAGTTTAAGTTGCCATACCATATCAGCATATTGAGATGAACTTATCAAGATAAAACCCAGGGTAGGAGAGTTAGTAACAGTATCAGTAGTAGTAGAAAACACTAGGCATGAAAAGTATGATTCGAGAGGAAAGAATAAATTTTCAGAATAAAACGTATGAGATAATTTTATAATTGAAGATTTAAGGGAAACAAAATTAAATGCGTCTGTGAGACCAGTGATAAGCAATTAAGTCCATCATCTCCAACGAATGATTGTGATAATTATTAGGACGCAATCAAGCACTCTGCAGTGCCAAGCCGGCTCAATCCAACAGTGAATGACTTTAAGGAATGATCATACGTCCTGAAATGGCCATCCCGAGCTTCTTTTTCGTTTACTCCTACACTAACAAACCCTCCATCAAGACAGGCATTGGTTGAGCAAATATAATACATATCTCGACCACCTCAATCGATGGAGAATTATGACATAGTACCTAGTACTCTTCTTTTAACACCAGTATTGATCACACAACGATGTCAGTATGCGTGATCACATTCTTTTATCATTATTTTGATATAAAATAACATTCCATCTTTCATCAGGAAATAAAAATCCAAGAATTAGCTGAATATATAAGGAAATCTTTATTTTACAAATGAATTTGATTATGCACTGTATCTAGCACAGAACGTACATAATTAAGTTTTCGAACTGACTAACGGAATTTTTAGGAAAGGGAAGTGAAAACTGTGAAAGCGATATTAGAAACTGATAGGGTAGTGAATAAATTGGTGTTTGACTACAAACAACATTATCGAATAACGAGCATAATTTATTAGAGTTTGGAGGAGAGAAACAAAAAACATTTAAGTGACGGGATGAAAAAGCAAAAGAACACGTTAAGAAACCATTAAATTGATTGTAGTGGGTAAAGTAAGGGTTAAATGGAAAACATGAAATTTCAACAAAAAAAATAGAAACAAAGATGGGTTTTAATTGAACGAAGATGTGTAAAAATTCAACTAAATATTGGGTCCCCAACGAATATCTATAAAAGCAGTATGTAAATAATCAAATTGTTTACAAGACAAAAAATACTACATTCGTAATTATTCTTTTTACACTTTTCCAACAAAAATACGACTTAAAAAATATAAGAAGTAATTATGATAGTATATCAGAAACGACATACACTTGTAGTGCAGGTGTTGAATGGTAACATAAACTTTGGAATGACAAGTACGGCTCTATATCGTTGGAGCAAAATTCTAAAGAAATTGCTGCTGTAATCTAACATCCGACCATTTGATAGCTGACAGGCATTCTGTAGTCATTTTTAAAATGTTTTATATTATTATAGCACTTTTAAAAAATTAGAATGTGCGTGAAGTAGAAAATACCCATCTTCCTTTATGTAAATGACACATGCAACGTTTCTTGACATTTTAGTATGAATTATGGACCTGTATTAAGTTTACAGCAAGTTTACAACAACTAATTCACTTTAAAGAAGTTTACTTGTGTAGTCAGAAGCTTGCATTCTAAAATGAACTCCGGGTGGAGATTCAGAAACAGAAAGGATGTAATCTGGTCACGACTTAATGACTGATTTAAACTTACGAGAGGTTGATCTTTGAAATAGCATCACAGCAACATATCTAACTAAGAAGCTGAGTAATTAGGGGTCGAACCAACTTATTAAACATGACATATTCCACTTTGGTGTTGAATGGTCAATAAACATGAAACATAAGTTCATGTTCACTGAGTAATTGACAAAAACTAAAGAAGACTTACGAAAATATGAATATTACAAAATTAGTAATAAGTTATAAATTCCTAGGAAGTAACTAGTGATTTACGAAGTAAGCAAAATGTTTTGAATGTATACAACGATAAATAACTAATCGATTATTTGAATGATAAGGCTTAAAAAAAGTAGCAGTGGAACAGATCTATTTCACACTTAACTTCTTTCAATATATTATTACACATCTTTCATGTATTTTTACACCTATAATTGATATTTTTGTATCTTTTCCTATTTTTATGGTGTTACTTTTTGCTACGCTGCTGTGAGGAATTGGATGTATGTTTATGTGAAGTCTTACAATAATTTTGTCCAGACGGCATTCAATTATCATTATGCGACTCGTTTTGTATGGTCAATTCGACAGTAGTCAATAGTGCAATGATTGGAAAAGCTTTATTACGCATAAGATCAATCATACAAGAAAAATGTAGATTTTTGACATAAAAGTCTAATTATGAGACAATTCAGGCATTATTTTGTGGATTTCCATTAAATGGTAAGTTAAAATGTTAATGAAAAAAATACGTATTTTTAAGAAAAATACAGACATGTACTGTTAATTTAGTAGCGAAAAGTGTGAAATAGAAAACGAAATAAACCACGGTATCATTTTCTGTTACCTAAATTGTAGAAAACGTTCAGTCAAACGCTGAATGGTTGGGTCAGCTACATAATTTCAACGAAAATATTTACATATATGTTTCAAAAATAACAAAACATGCTAGTGGATAGTTATTAAAACAAGAGAGAAAAAAGTACAATAACTTGGTATTTAGACGCAAAAGAAAATGTAAATCCTACCCGGATGAGCACATAATTTGTCCAAAAGCTTAATTGTGTCTTCAGGACAACGAGTGATCAGCTGATGTCCATATTCACTGATAGATTTCAATGCCTGGAAACAAACAAATAATGAGAAATGAACTTTAAATATGAATAATAATTTTTGGTATAATTAAAGATTAATGATTGTATAACAACGAGATGGCATATGAATTTTTTCTGATGTCTTGAATAAACCAAACACTAAAGTGAACATCCCAGTGATCACTTAAACTTTCAATAACATTTACGTATAAAACTACTTTGACAGTTACTTTTAAAAATTACCGGATTATAAGTATGCTTTCCCACATGTTTATGAGCTATTTGTGATTTCGGTTGTCAACAGCATCATTACTACAACACGTTTGTAGTCGATAAAAAATCACTCTGAGAAAATAACTAGCGAAGATACTATGATTCGGCTATTTCAGAAATAAACGAGAGGCTTGTATGAACCAATTTAATATCTACTTTCACATTTGGTAACCAACACATTTCTAAGTAGGTATTGACTTCAGATATATAACCCCATATAAAGAAGATCATATGATTACACTTTAAACAGTCTACCCAGTGGTTCCATAAGATGAGAATATTACTTTAAACATATTCCTGATGGACTATTACAACATAAATGTTTTATTTGTCCATTATTTAATTTTTGCGTAATACAATAAAGTATAGTCCATCTGTGGAATTATTGATAAGAGACATTTCGGTAGTTTAATGGAAATGTAGATGAGATAATTTTGAAAGTACTAGGAGCAAACTTTCTGTAACAATGACATTGAATTCGAACAAATGATCTTGCAAAGGAAGTACATTATTTGAGGTCTAATAATGAATAAGTTTTATTACAAAAAAGAACAAACAAGTGAGCAAATAAAAATAACTGTTAGAACCTTTTGTGGAGATCTATTTAATTTGTAGGTGATTTTCATGACTAGTTAATATCAACTGAACTACAACTGAATACCAGAGAATACTGGACGGCAGTTTTGTTATTGAACGTCGGGAACGTACACTTATGTCAAGGGTCGAACCCAGGGCTTTCGGGTCTCAATCAGGTTGCCTAACTCCTAGACCAGTTGAAAGCCAATGATGCACATCTCCGGTTTCAGTCAATGAACGATTTTGTGAGACAATCATGAGGTTCCATTGGTAAGCTTTTACGAAACCTCTCAACAATGATATAATCGCTGATCACAAGATTTTAATCGCTGATATATGATATAATCATTTGCTCGATAGTGATCTGGTTTGAGATGAGTCCTCCCAAATTCTTGTGAGAAGCCATCAATGGTCGAATTTAGCCATGTAGAGAGTGAGACAGTGGTCACCAATGGAGGTAGATGGTCTTTGACACTATACTGTAACTTACTAAATTCTGAAATATGAACCACTGAATTTCAAATCCACAGTTTTAAGAATAAACTCTCATGGCGAGACCATTAGGGTCCTCAGGTCTGGTCCCTAAAAGATTTATGTGTTTACTGCAGAAAAATCGCATAAAAAAATGAAACAATTGTTTCATGCCCTCTGGATTTCAGTGGAACACCAATTCATGTCACTATGTACCGAAAACCACCTATGAGACAAAACACACAATGCAAACCAATAAAAAAGTAATGAACATATTTACCATATAACTTACTTCATCGAAATTCAATTTATTGATCATTTTAAGTGCTGATTTGCCATCATTTAAGTCTTCTATTAAAAGACCTATAGAGTCTATGTATCGGTCAGTATTTCCAGCCAGTTTAACAGCGGCATCAATATATTTTGATTGCTTTAAAACATGCAAAGCTGATGTTATGTCTAACATCGGATTTATAGGAGCCTATATTTAATTTTGAAAGAAAATAGTACATGGAACTAAATTATATCAACGTAATGGATTAAAAGAAGTGAATTTAGACTAGAAAAAAAAACTGGACAATCAATAATAACAACTAGTAAATACACTGATGACCTGAGATGTAGTGTTAAGTGTAAGCTTCTTGGATAGACTTAATAATGTAACTGTTATATCTAGAGCCTTGATTCTTAATATGCCGCGAACTACTTGACTACTTGAACGATAGAACCCGCAACGTCGCAAAGAGAGAAGACAAAGACTGGTAAGCAGGAAGTTTATTGCCCCGAATAATGTCAAAATATAGCACAGAAATCTCGTGTATTTATAGTTTTTGGCTGAAAGTAAATTATCATTTAGGTCAACCAATAAGCACATAGGTATCAAACTAATCCATCCAATGGGAAAGCTCCACGTTGGCATTTCTAGAACATTCCCCTAGCCCTGATTGGATGGAATGTCTGCGGCTCTTCCTGGGCTTCCTAGAGCCTCCTCGACTTCACCTGTGGACCATCCTCACACCTCCCCCCTTTAAAGTCTGTTGTATAAGTCCTTTTTCTCGGATCCACCTGGAATTGAGTTACCGCGATTCTCTTGCGACTCATTACTCTCGAAGGTTGTGTTGCCTTGCTCTTGCGTCTTTTATCTTTTCTACCTTCGTGCGCCTGAGTGCATTTTGGAGACGAATCCATGAGCAAATGAAATGGGAGCCGGCTTTGTGGCATCCATGTTCTGCCATCCCTTCGAATTTGATTGATGTGTCTTATACAAGTACCGACATTTCTTCGGATTAAATACAATACGCTTCCAATTCGACGCTCTATAATACCTGGTTCCCACCTTTTTCCTCCTTGATACGACTTAACGAGTACCCTTTCACCCACCTTGAAGCTACGAGTGACCATATGGTTTCCATTCGTGGGTTTTCTTGTCTTTCTAGGTGGCAACATACTGCTAAAGATTGTTCGAATTTTCCTTCCGAACATACACTCGGCTGGTGACTTACCTTCGGGTACTGCCGGATTGGGGGTAACTCTGTAAGACAAAAGGAACTTGCTGATTACTTGTTCTGGGATGGCCTCTCCTCCCCCTTTAACTAGAGCTCGTTTTATAGTATCCACGAATCTTTCTGCTTGGCCATTCGACTGAGGATGGTACGGGGGAGACTGTAGATGTGATATGCCATTTTCAGTGCAAAACCGTTTAAAGACAGATGACATGAACTGGGTGCCGTTGTCAGTCACTAAGATCTCAGGAACCCCAAAACAAGCGAACAAACCTGTCAATTTTCTTATAGTACTCTCTGACGTCATTTTCGGCATGTCGTATACTTCTGGCCATTTCGTGAAGGCGTCGACAACAACCAAGTAATTTCTGCCTTGTATTGGGCCGGCAAAATCAGCGTGTATTCTTTGCCAGGGACCGTCTGGTTTTGGCCATGGTTGCGGTTCAGCTTTATTTGGGTTCTTTGCGGCCTCTAAACAGGACGAACAACTGCGACATTTTTGCTCTATATCATGGTCCATTGATGGCCAGTATGCGTAGCTTCGAGCTAACGACTTCATTTTACTTATCCCCGGGTGTCCGCTGTGGAACTGCTTAAGGACTTGGTTTCGAAGATTTCTGGGGATGACGATACGGTGGCCAAACATGATGCAGGAATCTACAATTGTCAATGAGTCTCGTCGACGGAAAAATTGCAAGAGTTCTCCATTTAGTCTCGACGAAGGCCACTTGTTGAGTATGCAATGGCGAACAAACTTCAACACGTTATCTTTCTCACTAGCTCCTTTAATAGCTTCGAATGTGACTGGGAGTCCGGAAACTGCGTCTGTTAATACTGTGTGAACCTCGTCCTCAACATCTACGGCAGCCACGAGCACCTCCTCTTCTTGTTTTGTACGGGAACTAATTAGTCTTGAAAGGGCATCTGCCTGTCCAAAATCCGTTGTTGGTTGGTACTTTATCTTGAAATCATAGCCCAGTAGTGTCGTTGCCCATCTCTGTAGACGGTTTGCTGTATATACAGGTATACCTTTTTTCGATCCAAAAATTGTCAGCAGCGGTTTATGGTCTGTTAGTAGGGTAAATTGTCTGCCAAATAGCATCTTGTGGAACTTCTTTACTGCGAATATAATAGAGAGGGCCTCTTTTTCTATCTGACTATAGTTTCTTTCTGTCATAGTCAGCGACCGTGCAGCGTGGGCGATTGCCTTCTCAGACCCGTCTGGGTAGGTATGTGCGATCACTGCGCCGATTCCGTAGTTGGACGCATCTGCTGCGACTATGATGGGAAGCTCTGGATCATAGTGTGTGAGTAGAAGGTTTGATGACAGGAGCTGTTTTAGTTTTACGAAAGCTTCTTGGCACTCAGATGACCAGAACCATTTGGTATCTTTTTTCAGCAACCCATTAAGAGGAGCACGAAGGCGATGCAGTTCTGGAAGAAAAACTCCATAATGACTAACCATTCCCAAGAAAGAGCGTAAAGTTGACACATCAGTTGGTGGAGGCATGGACTTGATAGCCTCGACGTTTTCAGGATCAGGTTTTCTTCCGTTTTTATCAATTATGAATCCCAAATAGCGGACTTGTTCCATGTAGAAATCACATTTTTCAGCACGTAATGTAAACCCAAAATCTGCTATGCGTCTGAGAACCATATCTACCTTCTTCTCCAGGTCAGCATAGTCTGTACCCATGATCAGTATGTCGTCAAGATAGGCCGCAGTACCAGGAATATCTTGTAGCATAGTATCCATAACTTGTTGAAAGATTGAAGGGGCAGTCTTTACTCCAAACGGAAGTCTATTATATCGAAACAACCCTTTATGAGTGTTTATTGTCAAGTAATGTTTGCATTCTTCCGCTACTGGAATCTGTAAATATGCTTCTGATAGGTCTAGTTTTGCAAAATACTTACCCCCGTTAAGTTTCGCAAATAAGTCTTCTGGTAATGGTAAGGGGTACTGATGATCTTCAAGTGCGTCATTTAATCCAGTGGAATAGTCTGCACATAATCGAATACTTCCATTAGGCTTTTTAACAATTACTATTGGAGCTGCCCAATCAGAAAAGTTCACTGGTTCTATAATTCCACTTTTTTGCAGTCGTTCTAATTCTTGTTCAACAATCGGTAGAGCTGCGTAGGGCACAGGTCTTTTGGGTCGAAAAACGGGAGTAGCACCAGGTTTGAGGATTAACAAGGCTTTGGCCTTCGTACATTCTCCCAATTCTTCTTTAAAAACGTTGTGATGTCTTTGCGGCACGGTACTTTTCTGGTTACACCTTGAGGAATTGCCAATAGTCACTCGTCTGCAGATGCTATTAATAGAATGATCTGCTAGCTTAAGAGTTTCTATTAGATCAAGTCCCAATAAGTCTAGTCCTGGGCTTTCCGTGAGATATACTTTCACATTCTTCTGTACATTCCCTTTTTTAACTGGACAGTATATCTCTCCAACAATATTTAACTTTCCTCCAGATGCACTGTGTGCTAACTGGGTTGTAGGGAGCACCGAGGGTTTTCCAATATGACTCCATGTTTTGCGGCTGATCAGTGAAATATCTGAAGCAGTGTCAAGCTGTAGACGAGCACGGCACCCATTTATCTCTAAGGTCACATATTTTCTTCGATTATGTTCTGTTCTAGTATGTGCTACCATTATTCTGTTGATTGATGAACAATTTTTAAGTCTTCGGAAATGAACACTTGATGATCGACGGTGCATCTTCTTTTTACAACATGCTTCTTTATGTCCTTTGAGCTGACATCTAGTGCACCGGTAGTTTTTGTATGGGCAGAACCTTTTGTAATGCAGCTCACCGCAAAACCAACATGCGGATGGAGGCTTCTTAATGGTTGTGTTCTGCTTTTGCTTCCCACTTACTGCCTGTACATAAGGTAGTCGACCATTATTTTCTACCATTGAAGTGTCATGCTTCAAGTTTACCAGATGCTGACATTCAGTAGTCACCTCTTGAAGGGTGATATTTGGACACTGTTCAATTTTGCTTAGAATTCTGGTTCTAATGTCGGCGTCTTCTGAAGATTGTAAGCTGCATACGAAAACAAGACATTTGAATTGGTCTTCTGTCATTGCTGATAGTTTAAAGCGCTCACATTCGCGATTTATTATGCTAGCATGTTGCACCCAGTCATCATTGCCGGCTTTTACTATTTTCAAGCACTGATATCGAATATTGAACAAGGAAGACTGTTCACCGAAAATTTGCGACAAAATTTTAACTGTTTCTTCGAATGAAATGTCTCTTGGGTTCTTGGGCAGAATGTAATTAGTATATCGTTCATGTTCAATGGTGCCCAGCTTTCGTAGTAGCACCCTGACCTTGGCGGCATCATCAAAAGTTTCTAGGTCGACATTAAATACATCTTCATATTTCTTGTACCAAGATTCGAATGTTACACCAGCAACACCATCAAAATGAAATTCGTGAATGGAATCAATGATACAATCAGCATGCGATTTGGCAGAAACATCTGTAAGTCCATTCTTATTGAGGTTCATTTGCTGGGTTAGTTTTTCGAGTATGCGCATCTGGAATTGTTCAAGCCGTTTTTCATGGCGCTCTAGAAAAGCTTCAAATTGGTCAAAGGTAATAGACATCTTGATAAATTAACCCGTCGCCAGTTGTTATATCTAGAGCCTTGATTCTTAATATGCCGCGAACTACTTGACTACTTGAACGATAGAACCCGCAACGTCGCAAAGAGAGAAGACAAAGACTGGTAAGCAGGAAGTTTATTGCCCCGAATAATGTCAAAATATAGCACAGAAATCTCGTGTATTTATAGTTTTTGGCTGAAAGTAAATTATCATTTAGGTCAACCAATAAGCACATAGGTATCAAACTAATCCATCCAATGGGAAAGCTCCACGTTGGCATTTCTAGAACATTCCCCTAGCCCTGATTGGATGGAATGTCTGCGGCTCTTCCTGGGCTTCCTAGAGCCTCCTCGACTTCACCTGTGGACCATCCTCACAGTAACAGAAAACAAAGATATTATGGTCTCAAACATGTCGTTCTGGAACGATGAGCAACAATATGCTTTTACTATTCTGTTCCATGTATTCTTTAAACACCTTAGTCCAGACTTATCATAACGCAATAAAACATTTTCGGCTATCGTTTATACTGGATGGAGGTTAAATTACTGACAAAGATACTAACCAGGTCATATTCACTTATCATAAATATATTCCAAAAGTATAACTGGCTATTCTTAAATTCAGAGACTATTAAAGTATTTGAATTTACAAAGTTAAGCTTCGGGATTCATTAGTTGCAGATAGCCGGGGTAATATTGTAAAATATTAACTTGTAGAATCCCCAAACGTTTACCATTCAAATATACACATCGTTAATATCCACTAATATGAGCTTAACTTCACTTGTTTATAGGTCCTACCTTGGAGGCAAAATATCGCATCGTTATTTACTATAAGGTGATTTCTATTTACAAGGGATAGCAGATAAACGATATTTCAATGCCGATTACAATGTTTTTGTAGAGACATAAAAATAATTGTCAAGGTCAAATTCTCAGGCTTACTGAAGTTCTGGCTATTCGCAAATTTAAAACCCCCTTATATGTGTACAAAAACAATTTGTCGTAATGTTGAAGTTACCATGGAAATCCTTACGTCAACTTATGGCCTAGGGTAATGCGACAATTTCCTATACTTTCCCCTTTATTACCTTGTTTACTTGAACTTCCATTTGTTTGACCTTTATTAATCTTCATATAAAATACCCTGACAAGTATATTTGTGACCAGATTGTTCGAAATGTATAGTGCAAATACATAACATTTTTGAGATCAACTCCGTCTTCTCACTGCCCTGTCAAAATTTAAAAAAGGTGCCAACTGCTTTAAAAATAAGTGTCTTACAAATATTAATATCATTCCCGTTCCTGAACTGAATGCACAAGATCGTTCTACTAGTGATAATTGCTGTAAAAATAAGAATTCTACATTTCCAAGTGGTGAAAGTGTCGAAATTCATGCTCATTAAAAAACAAACTATTAGTCTCTTTGATATATTTTTGTAAAAATGAATTCTCGTGGAACAGTCACTGCATAAAAAGTACGCATTAAAATTGTTCAGTGCATAAGTGACCAGTGATTAGATTTGTTTTCTCGAACGAATAGCTTGGTCATGACGATGAAAGGTGGCAAGATTCAGCTTTACAAAAACCTGTAAAATATTTTATTAAACCTATGGTGTGGGCTAATTATATCGACATAAGTAGTATATATCGTGAGTGAGGAATAGAATGTCTGGCAGCAGAAGATTGAGAAGATCGAGAAGAGAAATAGAAAGCAATCGGTGTGGAAATCCAGGAACAATGAAGCCTGAGATAATTGATGAACATTTTGCATATCAGAGTATCAGAGTATAGTTTTTGTATTTTATCAAGCAACTTTGTAAGTTGTGCTAAATTCATAATCGGTTGTCCTCACCGGTGTTCTCATTCACTACAAACCTACGTACTAGTGTGGTGCGTGCTACTAACATTGACAGATATAATTAGTATATATCATTAATCAGAAGTGAAATCCCTGAAGGCAGAAGGTTAAAAAGATCAAAGAAAAAAGAACGAGGACAAAGAATGATTGGTACTTTGCAAATGAAGTATTTGCTGTATGATTTCACTAAGACGTTCTGTAATTTTGTATTCAAATGCATTCGACTGTCCCCGCTTTTGTTTTCGTTCAATACGCTAGTAGTGAGAGGTTTAGTTTTGAAACTACCGAATCTCATTTTCTATTATATACAGTTTGTTACGAAAAACCTTTGTATCAGAAAATGAAAAACGCAATTCAAAAGCACTTTAACTTACTTTAACAAATTGTTCTATCTTATCTACATCTTGCAATCGACAATAACAGTTAAGGAGTAAAATTAAATGATCACCTGTTGACAAGTTTCGTTCTTTTAATGCTTCTAAGTAGGTAGTTAACTGAATAATGTGACTACCTTCAAGAAACTATAAAAAGCAAAGTTCAAAGAATTTACAAACAACATAATTTCGAAGCATTTATGTCGTAACAGATGTAAAAGTTAACCATTTTTAACATATAATATTTTCAAGTTCATTAATGCATGGTTTGTTTTGGACTACGTAAAAATTACAAGAATTATGGACTTATGACTACAGAGTCTGATGATGAAGTCATTGAAAACGACTGTTCGTTCAAATATTTCCTGTTTTTGAATAGTGAAAAATTAATGATAAAAAAAGCTATGTTAAAACTTGTATCAGTGGGATCACAGAAATTAAGCCATCACATTATTTAGGTAATTCCAAAAAATAACTAATATAATGCAGTAACGATAAAAGAGCTTATTAACTAGATGTGTCATCACGACGAACAATGAAACTGGATCATCTAGAATGCAGTAAGCGAATTGGATCTAAACGAGGCACCAGGTAGTTAAAAATCAAAGGATATTATCACTTAGTGTTTAATTCAACTAGCGATGAATGAACCAAAAGCCAGCATCAGTCCATGGAGTGATAAATATTGGTTTGAGAATTGATCGAAAATGCAAGATACCCGGTTAGCAATAATGAGATAATCGCAATTAACGGTTAGAGGTTTTGTGTGGAGTGACTTAGAAACAGTCACAATGACGCAGATACATACAATCTTCATCTCGCTCTAGATCAAGAAGGCTAGTATTACTTCATACACACGTCTTTATTTTTTATTTTGGATATATATTCTCAACTTCTGTTCTTTCGTGTTATCACTGCTACAACAATATTTCTACTCCCTTACTATTCATCTTGTTAACTTCAACTCGTCGTTGTAATATAACTCAGAACTTAATTTCCTTTACAACTGACTCCAATATATAGTAAACAAATAACTTAGTCGTATGTAATGAGCCCATTTAACAATTGTATAATTTGTCTGCTCGCTGTAATTTAGACATTTAATCCACTATGTAAAATTATGTGTGATTCTTATTGGGCGCGTGTCTGAAGATCAATCTTTAATCTATTCTCCCATTGGTTGCAACACACAGACAATCAATAATTATTCACAACCAATTAACACTCATACATTACGCCGGAAAACTGAAGCAGATATGAAAAGAATGGATAATAACTGGGAAGAACTGGAAAGGATTGCCCAGGAGAATGTTGGTGGGTGGCCTATGCTCCTACACGAGGGATAACAGGCGTAAGTAAGTAAGTAAGTCATCAGTTGGTAAACCTTAATGAAAGCTATTAGGTAAAATAAAATGTATAGCTTGAATATCCGAACTATCGAGTAAGTCCTATTGCAAAGACTAATTGAGAATTTCTGGGAATTAATGTTGACTAAAAGCCTAAGACTTATTGGAACGATTGATAATAGGGATTTCCCTTTGGAAAATGTACTCATTTATATATGGTAGTAACAAATTCTGGTGTTATGGTTTTTAGACCGTTACAACAGGATGAGAGTAAGAGGAATATGAACTATGATAGTCTGAGATAAATAGCTGGTATAATTAAACTAATTACAATGTTGAGGTAATTGCACAAGATTTTGTTCGCTGTTTACAATCACAGAAGCAAAACACACCTAAAAGCATCCTAAAAAGACCCTGTTAGAAAAAGCAACTCAAACAGACATTTCAAAATATGGATACAATAATTATACTATTCACACTACAAGATGGTAATTATTTGGTTGTGAAGTATTCAGTCCAAAATTTATTGTGTGCTGAAACTTTAATTCATTCGTAGATATATTAAAATAAAAAGTCTCCTGAAGCATGAAAACAGAAAAGATACTTACTCTCTGGATAACAAATGACGCTTCAAGTTTACCAATTGTTTTGATATATTCACGAATAGATGCATCATAATCTTTTTGTCTGAAATGCAGAAACGAAATGATACAAAAGTAACCCGTGATTTTATTGCACACAAGAAAATCAGCTAATTATTTAAAAGAGAGAAATAGTTATATTACAGAAAATAGTTACGGTTTTGGGATGATGGACAACATAACACAATGACTAGAGTTTTGAAGCTGAATAAGCTTTTTTACTTAACTTTGAAATCTTTGTCACATTTGAGTTGTCTCATCAGTACACTTTTAAGGAGTACGTAATTACGGGTTGCTAAGTGTTAAAGAAATGATACAAGAGACCTTGAGAATGATCTTTTCGTTACACAGGTTGCGTAAATAGATAGAAAATTCGACAGATTATTTGGTCATCTGAATGAAGATAGTCAAGTCAATTGAACTTATGGATATCAAGGTTAGAATTCATATTTCCTTAAACATAGTATAACAGAAGAGTGTGCAGTGATTAAGTTGACCAGGTTACTATGAAGAAGTAGGATCGTATGTACAGCAAAGTTATATACTGATGAAAGTTGAAAAATTTAGTCTCAAAATCATTGACAGGAAATTATGGGATCTAGTAAAAATATTTTAAATTTCTAATTAGTCGGTCCTTGAAACAAACAAACCAATTAAAAAAATCAAATCAAAATAACTATTAGATGATAAATGACATGTCCAATGATTATTCTATGGACATAACTTACTTATAAAGGTGATCAGCATAACGCCAAAATATGTGAGCCAATTCATTTTCATCAAAATGTTGAGATTTAGCTATCCTAAAATGAAATTTAGAAAAAAATTGCTTCATTTTACTAGCTTTTATTTGCTGAAAAAATATATTGATATTAAAATTAGTTTATATATTTATGCTAATTTGTCATGGTTTCTATAGTCAATCCCGATAACGGTTGAGTTAGGATAATAATTGAACAGTTAACAAAAATCGAACAAACTAGAATATGATATTTTAGCAATGTCATGCATTGTAAAACAATAAATTAGTGAGATTGATAACTAATTATAGATTTAAATGTTAACCTCGTACAGTTGAATGAAAGTAATATTTAAGAGGTATCATTTGATTTAAGAACTGCTAATAGAGTTTGTTGATATTATTAACAGATATTACATTTACTTTCGCATTTCAAGGTTGTTTAGCTGAATAGGTTAAGGTACCCAGGTGATATATTCTATTTACATGAAAATAATAACCATATATAAAGGCAGTTGAGTACTTAGAGTAGAATCTGTGGACTATTTTCATATATTTCAACCTTAATTAATAATAAAAATGATACTTAAGGGTTATTATGTATAAGGGATCAAACTGTTACATTTATTAATTAACGAACATGTCATGATGGGATAATGATAGATAGCCACAGAAATTTAGACATATTCTAACTTACGAAACTCATATTTTCGACAAAATATCTGTATATTTCTTAAGAACCAACTAAACTGTTGTAATAACGGAAGGACATTATAAAAGCTGGAATCGTCGAATCATCATTGATTATAGTTTTATTGAGATAAGATGGTGGTTGGAGGTGGTCGACAGGAAATCCTGGACCCGGGTTTCGTGCTACTTGGCACTCGTCAGCAAGGTGTGCCTGTAATCCTGAAGGAAATGATGCTCCCTGGCGGATTCGATTCCGTGTCACTCAGCTTCACAGTCAGAGACGTTACCACTGAGCTATTCGGGCCGCAACCGACCTCCTGTAGGACTGAGATGTAATTACAATTGATTGATCACTGAGCGGTGATCAATATCATGCATGTCAAGTCCTTCTTAGTGCTAATCGAATGCTATCGATCAAGCTACAATGTGGCCACCAGTCTAGGTGGCTGACGAGTGCCAAGTAGCACGAAACTCGGGTCCAGGGTTTCCTGTTGACCACCTCCTACCACCATCTTATCTCAATATATATAGTGCACGCAGTGTCGAGCCACCTAGACCGGTGGCCACATTGTAACTTGATCGATAGCCTTCGATCAACACTAAGAAGGACTTGACACGTATGACATTGATCACCACCCAGTGATCAATCAATTGTGATTATAGTTTTATTTTACGATTACTGAGTGGCTAAATTATCATGTATTTACGTCCCATATATCGTAAGCTTTCAGTTAACACACAAAGTACTGTTATGTGACCTGCTATTTCTAATTATATTGTCAGACTGGTACTTACAGTCTTCCTGATTTACAGCCATCTTTGGTTTGTTTTGTTCTTTTTCATTTTATGCAGCAATGTATTCCGGTATGCGTGTATGTAAAGCACAACTGTTCAAAGTATAAAGATGACAGAAGGTGGCCGCTATTTTTAGACTCAAGGCCGGGCAAAGAAAGGAGCTTTCGGATAGTGGACCAATAGGAATCTAACTGTAGACTCAAGGTTAATAGTTCTGATCGGATGTGTATTTGGCCAATTCGGAGGCATTAGGCTAACGAGGAGATAGTAGATGTGAAATAGACCAAAATTAGGATCAGGATTCTAATTGGTGACTCGGCACATGATATCGGTCAGCGGTCTCGATACATTTATGGTTTATTTATTTCAACACATAAACACATATAAAGAGGTATCAAAATAAATATATGTGCTACAGAAAATCTGTATGAAGGCCGAAATACTGTCCAGTTTCCCAAATCGAAGCAGATGTTTTTCTTACGAGACCATTCCCCAAGCCTTGTAACTAGAGATTTAATTCACAAGACAACAGAGGAATTTTAGTAGGTTCGATCCCATGGTAGTGTTTAACAACAACAGGTCCTTAGGATCCTGGAGTTATGGAACCAGGGTTCTTCAACTCCGCTGGGTGGACCCATCCAAATCTTGTTTCAACTGTTGTAACTTATCGCTTGAGTTTGCAAAATCAGATATGGGTTCAATTAGTCATAGCCATGCAACCTAGAGATATCAGAAGCCATGACAAAACAATTTACACTCGAGATTCAGAACAATAACTTATAAACAGACACTAATTTCAAATATTTCAAATACATTAAATTCGCCAACCATTATGTGATACATCAGTTTTTCTCATCAGTTGCAAAAACCATCAAGTTATAATATATTGTTTTGATGTAAACATAGGGAATAGAGTCCGAAGTTTAACACTAATGCCCTATTAATACCCGTAAGTCTTCAATAAATGTAAATCGTTTAGATGAAAATCTGTAGGTATGTCAACTGCGCGTTCGCGTACACATATATAATGTTTCAAAGTATATCACTAATGAGTAGTTATTATTTCTACGGTCATTTTTCTTTACTTCATACCAGTAAATAGGATGTTTACTACCACATTTAGCCAATAAATGAGTTGATTTTTGTTCAATAACGTTTAAATAACCAATTTTTTCATTGCTTACGCCCAATGTTAAATATTTGCTGATGGTTCAAATGGAAGTAAGTCATATAATGAAAAATAATTACAATAATTACAATAATAACTTGACAATATCGTGTGCTTAACTTACTCAATAGCTAAATTAAAATTCTTTTTTGAAAATAGCATGTCCAATTTAATTTGAGTATCTTTTTCAGTTAAACAAATCATCTAGAACAAATTTGATACGAAATTAACTGAACAATAGTGAAAAGAAGAAATTATAAGGAAAATTACCGAATAATTTAATTTGATAATCGTTTAATTTAACATTCCATTTATTTTGACAAAATGAGTCGTCGATTATTTGAGTATGTTATTCTACTTTATTCTAACAATTACTAATTTGATTTGAATATTTGTAAAGAGAACCGGTATATAAAGGGTGCTATTTTTTACCATAAATTATACAATCTTAACCGTAAAACAAGTTTTTCTTCCTTGATTTTGTGATTAGTTTTTTGAAGTATCCTATTCCAGTCTCATGAAGTGCTGTGAGATTCTTAGCAAACAATATTTTTGGAAGTTTTCATCATCACACTTCGGTATTCTTTTCAATTTGATGGGTGCTTCAATTTTGCTGGCAGTGCATTTAGTGAGATATTTTTCCATCATTGTATGAACTCCTACGGACAGATTATTCTTTATTACACTTCTTTTATCCCTTTATGTGTTTCGCAGTGCCTGAGCGTGAGTAGTTACAGTGTGCTTACTGAAGTTTGACTAATATTTTGTCAGAGTTCTATTAGAAAATATCAACGCAATCGTATACAAGACTTTGAGAATGAAAAGGTGATTTCAATGAATGAACACAAGCAAGGAGTCTTCAAAATTATGCTCCCAATATTTTTGATACAATCCATAACTATTTAAAAAAATCAAAGCCGGATATGATGAGCAAGGTCTTAGTTGATTAAAGTGCGACCGACCTGAGGAGCTGATTTTTTTCATTTCATTATGGCATTAATTCATGCTTATTTTCCCGTTAATATTTTGTACAGAACCGATTTACCATCTTCTACTAGTACCCTACGCCCAACTACATACCTGCTCACCCTATCGTTCACGGTGCACAAGCAACGCCTTGCCTACTCCTGAGGTGTAAACTGTAGTATAAACTATCTCCAAATTAAACTATATTTACAAATCTCCAGTCCTAGTAACACCCACACGTGAATAAATTGTAATGCATCCTAACTCAGGGAAGTAAGGATGAAAACCAAAGTTTGGAATCAATATAAAAAACAAAGAGGATAAAGATAAAAACAATTTCACAAACTTTCGAAGTCGTTCCAACAACATCCTCATCTTTATTACTCAATGTCTCTTCTACTGACTGATTGAAACATTCATCTCCACACAATAAATAAATACCATTCCATTCAATGAATAATGCTTTGAAGTAATTGAAATGAAATTCACCAGCAACAAATTTATTATTATAATCTTGGATAACAATTGTACCCGAAGTGATATAATTAAATGATTGAGATGATGGAAGCGGTGGTGAAAGTGTTGTTCCTGTCGCCGTTGTCGTTGCAGTAGTATTTGTTGATGTTGCTACAGCTGACGATGAGGATGACAATGATTTCTTTGTATCTTTATTTTTATATGACAAGTTTAGAAATGGATTGTATGAATTAACTAGTGATTCTCTAGAAATAAGAGAAAGAAGCACGCCACAGTTATTAACATATATGTGCGAAAGACCTTTGATTGTTTCGTACGTAGTATGAAAATAATCATTGTTATCATAATAAATGAATTTATTCACCAGGCAATTAGGTACGAGGCACACTCTAAGTGTGAAGGTTAGTAAAGCTACCTGAATTGCCTTAACCGAAATAGTTGGAGTAAAGTTCGAACTTGGGACTCGGTGGCTGAGAGTCCCTTAACCACTAAGTCACCTTCTCCATAATTCCGTCCCCCAACTATTCAGATGAAAAAAACTTACGATTGATTTTGTCATTTCTGATCGTGTTAATCACATTGTATTTATTTTCGTGAGCATAGCTATTCGCTTATATCCACGTTCGTTTCTGTATATGTATGTACGTGTTTGTTTACTACTTATCTCATTAACCGTTTTGTGCGATGATTCATATAGACCTATTGATTAATTCAATCAATCTAAATGGGTGTGATTAAACTCATGCTTACCGCACACTTGGATTAAATGCAGTTTTCCCGTTGCATTTCGTATTTGACTTTTGAATAACACTGTTACCAAAATGGGGTTAGGTGAAGAATTATATAAAAATTTAAATAGTCAGATGAATTACAGTGATAGCACAGAATCAAACACATTTCAATCCTTCTCATTAACACTCAGTGAATGAAACACAAAATCTGGAGATTCAAATACAACTTATTCGTGATGTTTAAATGTTTGATCGATGGAATATCCAACGACTGAATTATATGTATGAAATGGATAAAAGGCTAATAACCAAGGCGGTGATCTGAAATAGTGAATATAATTAAGCACTAACTGAGCACAATTTGGCTACCAGGTTAAATGATACATCTGTGAGAATGATGGGGTTGGACATTTTTGATACTACACAATACTCAAGTTAAAAATACACATAAATCTATCGCCAAACATTACCTATGATGGGTTACTGTATATAGTGCTTGAAAGATAAATTCATTGCCCCGAAATAGGCGAGGCTGGTTTTAAATCAAAAACCTAGTTAATGGTTAGATTTTAATAACATTATCGAATCCAGTCTCAGTAACTTAGTTAACACCATAAACTTATTGGCGTGGGACACTAGAGATATCGAAATTTTTTATTTCAATGAAACTAGAAACCACATCACTAAGTGGCAGAATTACAGAACAAGATAATAATCAACAGTTAATGGTTAGTCAAAAAACGTCGATATAGTCAAAACAAAGTTACCCGTATCTTAAGGTTATTTTGATGAAGAGGTCAGCGAGACCATCGCAACTAATGGTCAAAGACGATGGTTGGCACAGATCAAAATGGAGTAGATGTAATCACTCCTTGTCTCTCTTTAGATCCTGCGTTTCGAAATTATAGTTTTCCATTTTTATTCCAAGATTTAGTGCTTTCTCGGATCACAATGTCTATACCTAAAGATTTCTACTACCACTGATACTGTTACTCCTTCCACTGGTTTCGCGTCTCGCTGTTCTGATATGGTGTGGCAACCTGAACCGATATATGTGTGTCTAGTTCTACATTGCGTATGACTGACTGTATTAACTGAAGTCTGTAAAAGTAGCCCAGATAAACTAAAGATCTCAGATGCTTCATGAGTTCCCATGATGTCGTAAACATATCAGATGAATAGGTAATAAAAAGTATTTCAAATAGGGATGTAGTAATTTTAAAATAATTATTGATGGTAAACAGATTGCTTTCAGATTGTCAATATACAGATATCCTTGAATGTTGAAAATATTATACTCAGTTTTCCGATAATTTAATACTTGCTACACTGGAAATCATTTTGATCCCTAACATATACATCGAATGAGACTTTATTTCACCAGCTGTTACCAAGTACAAAATATTGTTAATAATGTCAGATAGAAAGAAGATTGAGAGAAACCTCACTAAAATCATATTGAGGAAATAGATATTTAAACAATAACATACCCGGTATTTTTCAGTATAATCAAATAATTTTTGTATGTTTCTAAAGCAATTTTTTCGCCATCTGTAGCTAAACAAGGTCCCCTACCATCCCAATTGTAGAAGTATACAGCCTTTGAAAAAAAAATATTATACAGTAATAATTGATGTATGTGTATGTGTTGGCTCAATATACATGAATAGTTATTAAGTCTTGTAAGAATGGCTGTAAAATAAATGGTATATTACCATAATACAATTTAGTCTAACATAATCAGCCTATTTTATGTTATACAATGACGGATTCTGTGATATTTTTAGATAGTAATTTACAAACTTACATCTGAACATGCCACAGCAAACTGAGGACTGGCTCCAGTAATATCATCAGTAAATATCATAGTTGTACAGTGAGGTCGTACTCCAAACCGGTCCAGAACAGTCTAAACATACATTTATAGAGAAAATATTTAAAAGTGAAACTGAGAATATGAAACAGTATTGATCAAAGTGTTTAGTCAGTTGTCGAAGCAAATTCATTAGCATACTATGTTATTTAAAATTCTATAAGAAATAGAATTTAGATAGAAAATGTCAACGTAACACGTATAAAAGCACAACCAAGTCATACTAATAACAAAGTATCATATCTAAAACAATATTTAATTTATTCCTAGAAATATAAATTGTATCAACGTATGATCTAGAAAATATCACAGGTCTCGCACATCAAACATGGTCTTTAGTTTTGAGGAGGACTATGGAATTTGCAACTAAAATGATAAGATATTAAGAAAAACAAAGATAGGTTACATGATTGAAAATCCACGGGAATGATGCAACCCCATTCTATTGATTGAGTTTTATTTCAGATCACATAATTTATTTCCGAACTAACTTTATGATTTTGTAAGTGTTTGTACCTTTCCGTTGATATTAAGGACTGTAATTGATCAGTCACATTTGACACGTACGAATCAGGAGTGGATTGCTTCAATATTGCCGAATATACACAAATATTTTAGTAAAGTTGGTTAGAGGCTAGCTATGTATATCTGGAGAGTCTTAAATAGAACGAAACGCATGTAATAGATTACAGTGCTAACCGCTATCCAACTTCGGTGAATTTATGATGTTTAGTTAACACTTCAACTGATGTAATTATTTTCCTTTTCAATCTCATAACTTTCCTTTCTAACTTTCTTACTATTAGGTGTCACAACTTGCACTAATGTGCATCCATACTGCGACCGACGTTGTATACAACTGATTAATAAAACAAATCAATTAAGTGGGAGAAAAAACAGATTTAAAACCGACTTGTAAAAAACCAATATACAGAAGCCTACCTTATATTTAATTTTCTCTCTTTGACCAAGTACGAAACTCATCAAACTTTGCTCTGAAGCTGCAAAAACAATAGGATCGAAACATTGATTAATATTTGAAAGATCACTATCCGCATAATTTTGTTGTTTATTTCGCTGATGATAATGATGATTCGGGACGTATAAACCTAACCCAGTGACAGGACATAGAAATTCATAGAGAATAGAACGTTTACACTGCCTAGAAGAAACAAATAAAATATTAGTGAATAGAATATAATGAATGTCAAAAGATTTAACAAATTATCGATAAGTTATATTGTTTTATACTGTTAATATTATTAGAAATCTGTTGATATATTTATAATTCTTGACTGCTTTTATCGGTTTCGATTGGAAACACTAAAGTTGTCAACTCATAAATGTTTACACAGTGAAGTTTCACAGTAAACTATCTTTGAAAGATTGAAAATAAATGAGAATTGTTTCAGGGCTAAATTTCTTAAGTTGCTACATTTGTTTTTAAACAAACAATATAATTAAAAACTAACTACACAATAACTTGCCTTTCACGAGTGATATCTCCTTTAAATAACTGAACTATACCATTCACATGACCCAAAACCATATAATGAAGACCTTCGTCTATAGCCAAACAAGTAACCTTTTGATTGTAGAAATAAGGATACAGTATAAGAAGTGTGATGTTGAAACATAAAGATAGAAAAATAGTAGAATTTTAAACTTTATAGTACCAAAATATGCCTGAAGTCCTATGAAAATCTGATGCCGGATACAGTAGGTCTCTTCTCTCTGAGCTCCAGCTACTCCATGAGACAAAGTCAGTCAGTCAGTTAGCAACAACGTAGAACTTGGTACGTACGTACATCAGTTCAAGGTGCCATATTACATAACCACAGAGATACAATTGTGGATTCAAATCCCATAGCAGTAGATGTAGTAAAAGTATAAGCATGAGCATAAGACGAAACTTATTTAAAATATTTTTGGAAGAATTAATTCAATTTTATATTGATTAAATTCAATAATTATTGATTACAAAAAGTACCAACTGAGACTTAAGCACAAAATTGCAGTGAATAAAACAGCCAAAACACATTGAAGTTCAATGAACGAAAATAACTTTAATATGTAAATCTTAAGACTGACTTTTCCATAATACGTTACCTTAGGCGATTTAGCATTCCCAAAAAACTGATGTAAGGCTAATCTACCAAGCGTTTATTGACGAATATAGAAGAAGGATAACAGTCTAGCTTGTAAAGTGTGAGTTGTAGGAGGCTTAACATCATTCGATGACTACTGCTTGGAAGGACCTTTCTAATTCAGTGATGATGATAAGTAATGATCAGCAATATTTCATAAACAATATGTCAGAACAAGGATTTTAATGATACAGTAATAACACTTTGCAACCAGTTGCTCTTTGTCATCGTCTGGTGTCTGGAAATTGACGAATCAGAATAACTGAACGTTTCCGAGATGTCCACTTGTTAGGTGAATTAAGTATATTTAAGTAAGAAATACATAATGCCAAACGGTCATTTTTCATGTTACTTATCAATTGATACATAAATCTAGAATTGATCAGAAAGTGAATGAATGTTAGTTTTGATTAAATAGCAGAAATTTTTTGTCCCGTATTGTTAATGACAACATTGAAAATGTATAAGAAGTAGGGAAAAGCATAACCTGAAGATATAAATCATGTCATATATGACTTTAGTTTACAAACAATAAATCAAGCTTGGTACCTCTCAAAAGATTTTGCCTACAACCCACCTACACAGGATAACACAGCGACGCTTGTACATGATGTAGGCAAACCACAAAAGAAAGTTGATATCCCATGGTAGGTGTAGCCACGATATTAATGTATATCATACTTTTTTGATAAATCAAAATCACAATTATCATAAGTGTGAAAATTTTTTCTTATAAATGTCACTAATAATAACAGTGTAAATGGAGTTTTCGGTTACTCTGAATAAATAATAGACAAAAATGAATTCACATACAAAGTAGGTCAGCTAACTATATGCGTAATTATTGTACGAAAAACCATACTTTTGACAAGATTTACTAGTTTGGTAAAATGAAAGCAAGTGATTTTGGATAAGCTGAATATGTTCTTAGCTCTTCATAAACATAAAACCACAGTTTACCATTGAATAAAAAAGATCACTTTAACTTACGTAAGCAAGGGGAAGCCCAGAGGGAGTTACCGATGTAACTCGACAACAAAATGGTGTCATTTTGTTTGTCCACTAAAGTAGAACAAAAAAAATGAAGCTATCAAAACTATGACACTACTTATGACGCATTAAACAAATTACAACCTTAAGAATAGAATCTAGTTTGCTCCTAAATCTAAAGAAAAGATCTTCGTGTAGTAATACTGATCAACTGATATGAATGACGTTTATAGATTAATACCATGTCCACTATATCATTGTAGGTGAGCTAATGAAATAAGTTGAGTGATAATAAAACTAATTTATCAAACATTGGTTTATGAACTCGGCTCTGAATCCTATGCTTGTGTGTGAGGCTGATAAACTAAGCAGTACGTGGAAGCGTTCGCACCTTGAAGCCAGAAGCTGAAAGTGGCGCTTCACAAATATAGCACTATTTCACTATGGGGACTGGGCAATGATAATAAGAGACATACAGTACGTGTATTATCATATATGGTTTCTTGACTTGATTCTGAGGTATGTTACAAAGGTTGTTCGAAATCAGAAAGACATACTCCTATGTTATCGTGATTATATTTTCAAAACTACATTATACACACTTTCAACAAAGGAATATGTTAATAAATTAACTTACTTTTGTAAGGTTCCATACTTTTAAATTGATCTCCTTTGTTTTGTCTTCCTAGATAGATGTGAAATATAAAATCCATGTTAGGAAAGGTATTAACATATTTAAGGTGATACACACTTGAAAGCCGATTTCACCGTTAGTAATTGTCAAAGATTTAATAGATTAGATTGTCTGGACGCAACTATACCCTAATCATAGATTTTTAAAGGCGATTTGCTTTGTTCAACAATGCAGATCGGAGACAGGTCTTGAAAGTATTCAATATCCAACTTTACAGTAAGATACATAAACTTCCTCCAGTAGACTTTAAAACTTTTACATGGTATTTGGCTACATATAATTGACAGAAAGCCCTAGACCCAAGTTTTATTTCTCTATATTTGGAGATATAAGGACCAGTCAGGTTTTAACTAGTGTCTACTTTTGGAATCGGGAAGAAACATAGACTCCATAAGGTCTAAATGTGTAAGAGGTTGGAAAAACTTTAAAACATTTATATAAAAGAATGAAAATTAAGCTTAGTTGGTTATGTGGACTACATTTTTACGCTACACAAGACTTAACTAACTGATTTAATAGTATGAGATAAAAAAAGAAATAACCGTTGAGGTTTGCTTAACTCAGTTAAAATACTTGATTAAAAACATCACGTCGTTGGTGATTGCCTTCTGATACTCAATAAAATATATCTCAGTTTTGAAGACAAAGATAAATCTACAAATCACTGAGATAGAGAAACAAATCTTAACAGTGAGACTTAAAAGGGTGGACTTTTACAAGAGTAGTGGAAAAGTAGTATGTAGTTTTTAATGAGAACTTACACCAATAGTTATGAGCAAATCATGCTCCTTCATTTGATACATTAGGTGAACACAGCTGTCGTGAGCTTGGAATGAAGTTATGTGTAAGCCCCGATCTACACGGCATGCAAAGCCATAAGAATCCCCAAACCATATGTGACCACGACCATATGTTGTGCAGTTGGTGTTAACAGTCTATCAAGGTATTGAAAAATAATCCATTATTTGCGAAACATGTATTATACGTAAATATTAAATAAACTGACAGTCATAATGCTTTCCGACAGCCAGTTAAATAGCTCTATGTCTTAAGGAAAGAGGTAAATATTATGTGATACAAAAGTGTGTAGCTTTTCTCCTGATAAAGTGTAACACAACCAGTGCCTTTTGATAGTCTTTATTTAAACGTGAATTTGCAGCTGCATCTACGACATGACACCGGCGTTCCTCTATGAATTAACTAAGCAGTCAAACAAACGTTAACTATAGCCGAATTTTGTGTAATACTAACCATAGTGCCCCAAAAATACGACAATGAAAATGTGAATTTAATTTTTAAAAGACTTTTAAAACTTAACTCAAGGAATTTAGAGACCTTAGGTAGATGTCAAAAATCTAAGTGAGAAAACGAGGTCACAGGAAAAAAAACTTAATTGTTCAATAAACAAAACTCCGTATTTTTGTATGTGTGAAAACCAACATCTGGATATTTCAACTGAAGTAAGAGACGAGATATTAAAAGTCTGCAACTTCTTGGTTGACAATTTTAATTTTTATATTAATAGATACTATTTAAATCAAATTGAAAGACAAAAACAGAAGTTCCTGAGTTCGATTACCGTGTGCGGGACCGTAGAAGCTCACTGCCGCATTTCATACTAGGATAAGACGGCCATCAAGTGATTCCAGGTTTCAAATGGTGGTTTAACTTAATTCGGTTCATGATTTCAACTGAATTCAACAATCTGAACAACTCCACACTCACAAAAATTTGTTTTGCATTTTGGATAGTACGAAAAGGTATTCCAAGATAAACTCATTTTACGAAAGAAATTGTGCTTCCCGACCGTAGATGTTACCTTGAAGTGGTGGTCGGGTTTATATACTGCGAATATACGATTGAGCCATATTGGTTGGTATAGTTAATCCTTTATGTCCTACCACGCCATGCAAGTTGGTTGGAGAACAATAAGACTGAAAGCAGCAACTTACTGCCTGAGGGCAAAGACTTACTGCTTTCTGTAGGACACGACAGCAGCAAGATGTTTACCTCAAACACATGTCAGCTGCAGCGATGCTGCCTCTTCACAAATCAAGGGGAATCAGGAAAGGTAGACCCTAAAGTGAATACAACTAATCCTACCTCATGAATTCCTGACTTCGTCTGTAAGGCCTCTTGAAGTACGAAGCTCGCACAATACAAACTTCCCACAGAAAGGCCGTGTAACCGGCCTTAAGCGGTTATAACCCTACCTATAAGGTCACGCTTCCAGGTCACCACGATTACTACTAAGTCAGTTTCTTTTCCAGGTCTATCAAGAAGTGTCGTTCCACAATGCTCAACTGTTTTACTTCACCCAATTAAACATTTGAGAATGTGTATACACAGGATAACATCAGTATTCATTAACCGTTTGCCGGAGAGGAATATTAGAACTAATATCAATTTATTTGTAAAATAACTATGGTTATCGACAGTACTTTAAATTGTTTGCAAGGGTGAAGGTGCATTTACTCTTTGTTCTATTTACTTTTAGTTCATCAATTTATATTTTTATAGTCTATTATATATTGGATTCATATTCTTTCCTATTACTTCAGCCTGTAGCTCTTCTAGAGTTACTGCCGGTACCAAGCCCACACAAAGGAGGGTTGGGTATGCGGTCAGAGACCTCATCCCGTAGGCTGTTAGAGAACAAAATGGAAGATCATAATATTGTTCGGAACTTCTAACTAATAGATGAAGGTTTCGTAATGACTTAATCGCCAGAAGCAGTAAAATTTATTTGATAATGGAGATTTCCAAACACTATGAAGTAGTACAAATCAGCTTTCTAATAGACCACACGTGTATAACATTAGCAAACGATATAGTTAAGATTTTCATTGATAAACTTTCAGTGTTTATTCCACAATAAAGCAATGAGTTACTTTCGTCGTATCCTGAAATCTTCCAATCGTTTGTTGTTAGGTAGGGTCCCTAAATTTTAAGGAAAATAAAAAACATGCAGTTCAATAACAATGCACAAGTTACTGGATCTACGATGCTTATGATTCACCCCATTACCATAACCCAATGAGTTATTGGAATACAAGTGTTGGAATGCAAGCCAATTTTATACTTTCTTAACTTGAGAAACGAAATAAACTGATCCAGTCATTAAAAAAAATAATGTGAATTTAGCGAGACAAATCCAACTGGACTGTATTTGTTTACTTAGATAATAAAAGCAAAAGAAAGCTTACTTGCAACTTAGAGAACTGACTTTCGCCGTCCAGTAAATCGACTTCTTTTCGATCGAACAAGAGTAGTCGCCGGGACTGACAGTGAATGTTAATTTAGAAAAATGAAAGTTAACTAGGAGGAATATAATTAAAAATCACAGTCAAAATTCCACACTGAGTCTAAGACATTAGAAAGAAGAGCTTTCATCCTCACCTAGATTAGCTACCCTGAGCAATTATACGGCTATCCATTGATATTTTCACTTATTTTAACTGTAGAGCGTTTTCAGCACTTTAAGTGGTAATTCGAGAATATTTAGGTTCCCTACCGTAACGTTAATTGCTTCTTCAAGATCATTCAAGATTAGTACTGGGCACTTCTCAACCATCCAAACGACCAGGTATTGAGCATTAAAAGATTGATGCATCAATTCTTCGCGTCTTATATGTGGAAACGACTTGGGGTGCAATTAGTAAGGATGGCTATGAATTTGTTAGTGAACTGATAGCAGGAGTGGTAGAAATATACTAGATATTTTAAATTACTCATCTCTAAGACAATAGGTTAATTATGTATTAAAAAAAACTGGCTCATAAACATTAATTATACTCTGTACTGTGGACTAAATACACGAATATTCAGTAGTAAACCAGCGTCTGTATAGGACAAAGGACCTCGACATGTTATCCAGTATGTCCGAACAATATTAAGACCCTATGATGGTTGTTTTGCTACGATAAAAGTTAATACTGAGGTTACTGACAAGAGCTATCAGACTTAAACCAAATTTCAAATTATATGTTTAGTAACAAGATCTCGTGCGACCGTGGGTGTGAAAGGTTGAAAACTATTAAAAGCGGATTCAGACGAATACTGTCGTATAGCTACTGTTTGTTGCTTCTGTTGCATTTTAAGTCCCAGAAGTCTCTGAACATATTACCATCAGTGCACTGAATAATGGGATTAAGGAATGCATGCGCATATGTTCACTGCCCAACGTCATTGCATTTTTTTGGAAAATCATGCAGTACGGTAACAGTTCATATCCAAGAGTATTATATCCCATAAGTCAATCAACCTACATATGCCATTCATCAAAGACCCAAGGTCAATTCTGTGCCGACCTCTTTTAGATTGAGCGCGTGAAAAAGGGTGAGATTTTCCTTGATAACATAAGACAACTCCTATAAGTGGTAGTCTATTTTGCTTAGGAATTAT
This sequence comes from Schistosoma rodhaini, assembly GCA_944470415.2. Classification (NCBI taxonomy): domain Eukaryota; kingdom Metazoa; phylum Platyhelminthes; class Trematoda; order Strigeidida; family Schistosomatidae; genus Schistosoma; species Schistosoma rodhaini. The sequence goes on along the minus strand of OX104036.1, from coordinate 14,438,366 downwards.
TGTGTGTGATAGTTTCACTTCATCATTCTAAAGAGCCAGATTGCCAGTACCTCATTCCAGTAATCAATGAAGATAACCAAAATACTGTATAAATGCATGAAGCCACAATACCAGAAAAAGAAACCAAGTCCTTAGATGAGTCATTCTAATCCTGAAAGCATATTTTAGTGTACTGTACTGTTATCTCTATTATACAGTGTGGCTCCAGATAAGTGGAGGAGACAAGATTAGGAGCAAACTCTGCTAACTTTAAACTACGGGACCTTCTTGTCAGTACTCTCAAGAACTGTCAAAAAATCGTGGCCACCTCTTATCGATAGACTTCTTAGAAAATTAAGAGCTCTGCACAGTATCAGCGTATAATCTTACCTTTTGTTACCTCATTTTTCTGTTGCATGTTGCCGGATTATCGGCAATAAGATCGTGTATGACTAAGCTCAAGATCGAGGAGCGATTCATTATGTGACCTATTAACCTTTGACTGACTGCTAGGAAAGATTTCTGGAATTCATACAAATAGACATTTTGAGGATACAACGGATATTCTAGTTTGGCAACTAGCAACCAGTAGTATCTTCTATAATCGTTCGTTCCCAGTCGAATAGAAACCAGAAGTCAGACGAGGAGAGGTAGGAAAGATTTATTTGATACGTTACCAATATATCGAGGAACCTTTACTATAAGCTGGCTAATGAACGTAGAAGCTGTGTCCCACGCTGTGTTGCAACGTGATCTGGTGCGGATGCATGACCGAAAGCCTTCAGCTGAACAAGTCCACCTAAACAACGTGGTTAGCATCCAGTGTCGAACACTTAATGAGCTATTGATTTTGGGGAATTATTTACAGCTACAATCTGATCCCGTCTATTTGGGAATATTTTTGTTGATTCTCAGGTATTGAACTTTTCTGTATCAACCACTTCTTTTGTTGTTAAGCACGCTAATTTGTGTTAAAGTAACCCTTGACTGTATAGCACAGGCTCAACCGTTTTAATTATTTTGTATTTTTTAGGTAACTTGTTATCTTTTTTTAAATTCGACAGAGAGTTTGTGTTTTGTTTTAATTTATCACGAGTCAATAAAATAGGCCTTGCACGCTACACAGAAAAACTTATATGTAGTTCAATCAAATTAATTTTCGTTCGTTGGTTCTGCGTACAAACCAAATATCAGCCATTCATTAGTTACAATGAAACTATTTTTCAACATGACGATAATAACAGTTATAGGGATAATATAGTGTTAAATAAACATGATAAAACCGAGGTAAAATAAGTAAGGGAATAAAAATGTCATTCTTGTTGAGTAAACTTGTGATCATGTCGTTGTCAGAAATTTGAATATTCAGCAAGAAGATAAGTAAATGATTACAATTAGAAATGGAAGGCTCGATGTGATAAAATTAAATGTTGAGATTGTGACGGACCGTATTTAGGAGGATAGTGGAAAGAGAAATAAGTCGGTCAACAGCAAAAGTTCTGAGGAGAAGATAGACGGAAAGTAGAGGGCTCAGAGTGGGAGAAGGAAGAAAAATTACGAGAGATTGAGACTAATGTTGATGAAGAGTTTGTATTTCTCTTTTGTGCACTTATTTCAAGCTTTTCAAAATGTATAGTAAGTGCTCCGTTAATGATAAAAAGATGGTGTATAACTGCGTTTGTTAGCATACTGCCTCTCTCGTAGACTACTTTAAACGTAGGGTTTGTTTTGATCGAATGACCTGTGTTTGTAAGGTATTCGGTTATTGGGCTTCTTATTCAGCCATGTCCAGGTAATGTTCTTGAAGTCTTCTGGATAATGATCAGTACAGTGTAGTAGAGATTGTAAACTTTTAATTGAGATCACCAATCGCTCAATGTTAGATCACCATTCAAGTCAGATATTAATGCCGTTGCATGCAAGCTCAACGGCCTGATGAATAAAAGTTCGAGTGCGAGAATGACGGTCTTCAGTTCGAATCCCGCGCATGGGATCGTAGATGCGCGCTGCTGAGGATTCCTATACTGAAACGAAATGTCCATCCAGTGCTTCTAAGATTTCGATGGTGGTCGTACATTGATTGACTCATGATCTCAATCTTTTGGATGAAATGCTCATCTGTCGACTTATATACCTGGCTCCACAAAAACAGGTTAACTGATGGACGCAGTACTGTTTATATGAGATGAGATGATCTATAGATTGTTATCGAACATTGGTCAGCTAGAGAACACTAACCTCAAGGTTGCTTCGAAAAACGTTTTAGTAAGATAGTCGGAAATTCTACTCTTTAGGATGTCGACGGCTACTTCATCTTTGAAATGGATGTTCATATAAAGTATTTTCTACTCTATGAATGTTAATTTTGATTTAGGAGATGTGAGTTTTATATCTTTGTCAATAAATACCGATAGATATTTTTCTCCGATAAGCAGTTTCTCATTGACGTTCAGTTCGTTATTTATAACCTCGTGACTACAAATTTTTCGTACCCATGAAGCGGGGATTTAGTTGAGTTTCGTATTCGACTAATGAGGTCCCACCTATGAAGCTAGATATCTGGCTTTTCCAAAAGGGTTTTCCATAGATCTACTTATAATTTCATTATATTTTCTTGTCATTTCTCCATCCATAAAGTTAATAATTTGTTTGCTTACAACCAATAATTTGAAATTCATTACCGGGATGTAGTTATCAGATGTCTAAAGAAGATTATTCAAATCATAAATGTCACCTTAAATAGTAAAGACACTCTTTGACTAACTTTGAAACAAATAGAATCGTCAATGGTCTTTTTGAGTTGGTTGTTTCTTAGGCTGGCTGATACGTTTGCCATTTACGTTCATTTGTTTTATGTATTCGACAAACTCAGGAGCGTCATTCCGAGGATGTTTACAAGTTCGTATTGAATGGGTTCCACATCTGCCACCAGCTTTGTTAAAAACTGGTAAACAGAACCGAACATATCACAACCACATTATCTGCCTTAAGTACGCGAATTTGGTCTACCTCTCTGGCATAATTTAAAGTTTCAAGATAACTGGTTATATATAACCCGTTATATATAAATGGTTATGTATATTTATGTGTAGTGGTTAATCATCAAAGTAAGATTCAAGTAACTATAATTAGTTTTAAAAAAGAAAACTGGTTATTCACACATACATTCCATTCAAAACCTTTGTGATAGGGAAGCAATATCTTGATCGTCTGTACGGCCTCACAGAATCTCCTAGAAGAACTTACTTTCACGAGAGAAGAAGAAACTCATTCTGGGACGAAGCATACTGAGTCACGATCTTTTGGTTTCACGAAAGGCCTACAGTGAGATGTCTCAGATACTAACCACGTGATTGTTTTATTTATTTACAATCAACTACGTGTGTTTCCGCCGATTGGTGTCCCAGAATTTTACACGGTGACCGACGTGTTGTTTAGTTTGAGACTCTAAAAATCAAAAATATCCTGATTTGCATGATCTCTCATAAATGTAAAGTCTTAAGTGAAATTCAGCTTTGTTCTAAAGGAATAAGAAAGCTTCTTTATTTTCCATTTACTACTATCTTCGAAAGTCCAGTTTTTAACGGTAAACTTTCATTTGTTTAAGGCTAGTTTTATGATGTCTGGTTGACAGTGACGAATAGAAGTATTTGAATTATTGTACTAACTAGGAATTCCAGAAATAAAGCATTTTAGACCAAGAAGAACTAGATGAGCACGAACGAACGTATTGTATTTGGAACTCAAAATCAGGCAGTCATCAAGTACAAAGGAATTATTAATTCATACAAACAACGCATTGACCTGACATCTCAAACTCAGTATCATAATCCTCTAACATTGAGGCAATCAGTATTCTCTATTCACATTCCTTGGCATATGTGAAAGATCATGAGAATATGAGTGACTCACAGTGTCACATATATCAGAACTCTATAAGAAGACTTGATTAGGATAAATAGTTAGTCTACTCCCTACACTTTAATATAATTCCTTTATTTTTGAGATGGAGAAGTAAATCAACAGTTTTGTCAGAATAAGAGATCTTTCATGGTAAATTTATGCTTAGTTTAAAGTGAAAAAGGATATAACTTAAGTGAATTTGAAAGAGGATGTTAAACTTAGACTTTTCGCAAATTAAATAATCATAGTCATTTTTCATCTTCTACAGCTGGTGTAAATAAAATGACATTTGATAAACGGTTTTCTTGACAATGAGGATATCGTATATCACTGGATACTTACTGTCCATTCAATTTTTTTCGCTGGACCTACCATATAATATACTAGTTACATGCATAACATTTGACTTTTTGCTTTGTGTTTGTAAGCATGGTTCAGGTCCTCACCGAACCCCAGCTGATAAAGCATGTGTTACAATTTATCTGACTCACCATAACCCCTTAATATAGTGTCAAGTGAGATCGCTGTAACAATAAAATGGAGGGACTCAGGTTATGTAAGTTTCTGTGGATCATATATAAACTGATGCTGTGTGATCGACCAGTTGATATATTTATCTTTAATTACGTTGTAGTTCAAAAATTAAGAATACGCAGAGACTCTAGTTTATTTTTGATACACTTTTTCACGTGACCTTTCGTGTTCTGAATTTGTGGAGGACCAAAAAGTATATTGACTCAAAAATAGCAATAAAGTTAATAAATCTAAATGCTAATATTATAGTATACAAATTATAATTTATAAACACAAACGAAAGTTAAGGGACGTTACTTAAGTCAGCAGGCTGGTGCGTGTTCACTTGCGTTTGGTACCAGAATCCACGATTATAGATAATTAATAATTCCAGTGAAGTTGATATGGCTCGAGTAATATAGCTAAACGTAGAATATAATGGAAATGTTGCCTCAGTCTATAATGTAGTAGATAGGTGTTTCAGAGTGCAGTTATTGTAAATACAAGCAATGGAGAACAAGAGCGTGTGTATAGTGGTGTATTTACAAGCGATTAACAACGTGTGTCAAGCAATGAGTAGTACAGAACGGAAAAGTGTGTGTCCAAGGTCATATACTTAAACAACATGTACAATCGTTTTGTGGTAAATGTACAGACTGTGAAAATTGACGAAATAAATTCAAGTCATATCGAAAACTATTAACAAAATAGGTTTATTATACCTATCTCCAAAAATTCATTGACGTAACTGATCGGTTATTAGTTGAAATAGAGGGCCAGTTATTCAGTTTACAATCATACTAAAACATCTTTTTATGTGTATGAACATTCTCACAGATAAGATTTTTTTTAGCTAACATCAGAATCATTAAAGCTCTAACTTAAGCAAACAATTATATAAGCTAAATCGGCACCCATGTGTATAAAAAACCTATCCACATGACTTAGACAAACAGTCTTCATTTTTCTGTTTCGGTTTACATATATTTCAAATACATATTCAAGTATAACCAGTGATAAATAACGCGGTTAATGGTTTCAAGTTAGGATGTTGACCTTGATAAACTTATGTTTGGAGTTTTGGAAACAGGAAATATATTGAAACAAACTCTGATATGAATTATGAAATGAAGGCATATGCAACTGCACACCGAATAAAAGTGAATAGAAAGACTCAAAAAGAACCATACTGATAGTATAACTACCCAGCTTTATAAAAACCAAATTCAATAGGTTAACACTTTACGTGAAGAAACATCCTATCATCAAAATGAAATTTCACTTGATCGACTTTTAATTTTATCATTGATTTCTTCTCCACATACATTAAACTATATTCGAAAATTTATAAAAACTTTTCATAAATATCTATTACATAAAGACTGAATAAATTCCACGTTTATGTTGATAGTATGCTGAATTTATAAATTATATTACACTGAGTTTTGATGACTTAAGCCTCTGAACATGTCTTCGTTACGATGAATTACTGTCATTTCATGATAGATACTTTTTAAAGTGTTTCAGTCGTTGGTTACATAATGCAGAAGTATGCTCAAATTGCATAAAATCATTCAGTATGAACACTACGATTACTGTAAGAGATGTAAACAATATATATTCATTGTAAGGTATTGATAGATATCTAGGAATAACCTAGTTATGGAACTTACGAAAATCATCTATATCTTAGTATGCAAATCATGTGAAGTTGCATAAATGACTAAATTAATCAATCTCCACTTAGTAATGTATGAAATGATATATCAACCTATTACCAGAACTCTTTAAATTTAAATCAAAGTATTGCACTTTGTCCCCTCGCCTCCGTAAATCTGAATATATCGCAAAATTATGTAGATATATGTATATATACTCTTCATCATCTGTTGTGATTTATACGGAAAGCACAGAATTCTGAATATCCTTATTACTATGTTTTTTGAAACTCGTAAATTTTTACCATTATTTGTTGGAATTATGACAGGAGTTATTGTTATCTCACTAAAATCTAAATATGAAAATAAAGTTATTCTATGTACAAATGATAAATCCAGAAAAAAACATGCTGATTTACATTCTAAGATAGGAAAACAATATGAAATTCAATCAGACCTAAATAAAGCGGTCAAACAAACTTACTGTAAGTTATGCTCAAAAACTCTTATTTAACAAATCTGATTCTCAGAGGGGTTTTTGTGTAGATTTAGTATATTTCATAGTTTAAAGCGTGAGTCAATTGAAACTAGACCACCAAGGAAAACATGGAAACACTGGACGGCCGTTTCGTCCTATTATGGGACTTCTCAGCAGTGCGCATCCACGAACCCACACTCACGAGATTCGAACCCAGGACTTACCAGTTTCGGTTAAGGGCTTCGGCTCGAGACTGGTAGGTCCTGGGTTAGAATCTCGCGAGAGCGGGTTCGTGGATGCGCACTGCTGAGGAGTCCCATAATAGGACGAAACGGCCGTCCAGTGCTTCCAGGTTTTCCACGGTGGTCTAGCTTCAATTGACTCACGCTTTAAACTATGAAATCCAATTCTCACTGATTCACTAAGATATGTTTGATAATTACTTTGAAATTTACATGAGACTTTGGCAGAATATATTTATTATAGACCAATAACAAAATAATAAAGAATAGAGAGGCATGTAGTGTTAAAGAGCTATCTGATTATCAATGTTTACCACAGTTTTTCACTTTATAGTCTTAAATTAAGTACTTTTTGAAAAATTACTAGTCGTAATGTTATTTTAAGATGATTAAAAAACATTATAATTTTTTGCAATTTAAAACAATTAGTCCCTTTGATGAATGTCGATAATGTAATGAGAAGACGAAGTTTATCGTAATTATATGATATATTTGCGCAATATATTTCGAACAATCTGATCACACATATACTTGTTAAGACATTTTTATATGAAAAATAAAAGGTTAACTAGACAGGTTAAGGTAAGCCTTAACAAAGAAAGAAAATAAATAAAGTACACAAGAACAATGTGATGACCACTCTGGATAATAAATCAGAATTACCAGGGTAGGTTAATGGTAAGAACAAATTGTTTTTGAACACATAAAGGGGGTTTCAATTTCCGTATAGCCAATGCTTCAATAAACCTTAGTATACGTAAACATCAATGGGAAGATTCAAACAAGTAATAGTAAGGAGTTTTATACTTGAACACTCAATCGACTGTAATTATTCTACGGATTCACAGTCTGAAATTAAGGTTGTTTACATGATTCATTCAAATCTACCTAGATTTCTTCGTATCAAACCAAACTCCCATCCGTGAGCTCAAACCAGAACTATGCGTACAAAAGAAGTACGTCTTATCATTATCGTTACCATCGCCTTAATATTATTATTACTTACTTACTTACTTACGCCTGTTACTCCCAATGGAGCATAGGCCGCCGAACAGCTTTCTCCAACCCACTCTGTCCTGGGCCTTCTTTTCTAGTTCTTTCCAGTTCTTGTTCATTCTTCTCATGTCTGTCTCTATTTCTCGGCGTAATGTGTTCTTTGGTCTTCCTCTTCTCCGTTGACCTTCAGGATTCCATGTGAGGGCTTGTCTTGTGACGCAATTAGGTGATTTCCTCAAACTGTGCCCTATCCACTTCCAGCGCTTCTTCCTGATTTCTTCCTCTGCTGGAATCTGGTTTGTTCTCTCCCACAGTAACTTATTGCTGATAGTGTCTGGCCATCGGATCCGAAGTATTTCGCGTAGACAGCTGTTGATGAACACTTGTATCTTCTGGATAAGGCCGTATTAAACTTTTGTGATGTTGTCCGCCCCGTTGTCCACTGCTTCTTGAGTTTTAATTTCATCTTGGCGACCAGCAAATGATGATCGGATGCTATATCAGCTCCTCTTCTGGTTCTCACATCCTCCATCGTCCTCCTGAACGTTTTGTTGATGCAGATATGGTCGATTTGATTCTGTGTAGTGTGATCCGGTGAAATCCAAGTGGCTTTGTGTATGTTTTTGTGTGGGAATATTGTGCCACCTATGACCAGTTTATTGAAGGCACATAGGTTTGCAAATCTCTCACCATTTTCGTTCCTTTCTCCCAGTCCATGTTGTCCCATGACGTCTTCGTATTCAGTGTTGTCCATTCCAACCTTAGCATTGAGATCTCCCATCAGAATTGTCAGGTCCTTGGTTGGGCACTTCTCGACGATCGACTGCAGCCTATCGTAGAATTGGTCTTTAGCGTCTTCATCGTAGTCATTGGTAGGCGCATAGCATTGGATGACGTTCATTGTAATGCCCTCTCTCCTTGTTCTGAAGGAAGCTTTGATGATCCTTGGTCCATGAGATTCCCATCCTATAAGTGCATTTTGTGCTTTTCTGGACAGCATCAATGCAACTCCTTGTGTATGTGGGGCATTTTCTTCTTCATGACCGGAGTATAACAGAAGTTCTCCTGAAGACAATCGTTGTTGTCCAACCTGCGTCCAATGTGTTTCGCTGATTCCAAGAACCTCCGGGTTGTATTTTCCCATTTCTGCAGCAATTTGGAAGACTCTTCCGGTCTCCCACATAGTTCGGACATTCCATGTACCTATAAAAATTGTCGCTCTGGTTGTAAGAAGGTGCATCGGCCTCATGACTTCCGAAGGAACTCGGCTTTAATCATGAGACGTCATAATTATTCCTTCTACTCCCAGGGCAGAGTTTGAATGGTTTGAATGATTTTTTCTGGTTAACGTTTTTTTAGCGACTTGATTTTCTACGGGATGGGGTCGCTAACCCCATGCTCAACCCTCCTCCTTTACCCGGGCATGAGACCGGCAGTAACCCCCAGAGGAGCTACAGGCGGAGTTTAATATTATTATTATTCTATTATTATTATTACTCCATTTCCCATTTACTTATGTCTTATATTCTCATTATTTTATTCATGAATACTCATCATATCATCTTATTTATTTTTAGACCTCTATGACCTTTAATTATTGTATCCAAAACATTTTATTCATTCTAATCATCTTATTATAATCTTGGTTATTAATGTTCATATTTCCTCACGGAATTAGTACTTTAATAAAACATTTTCATATATATACGATTCTAAGCTTGATAATAAATTCGTTGAAAATAGATCCCTTCGCTGAACTTCGTGTTTTAATTTGAATTTTAATGTTTAAATGGGAATCATATGCTAATACTAAGTGAACTTATTATATGTCCTTGAAGGCTATTGTACAACACTACAAACGGTGACTTGATGTCAACCTTATGACCACTTTCAACCAAATGTTTCGCAATGTCTCGCACCAGAGCACTGAACAGATAGACCACTGAGTCGGCATCCAATGGTGTTTATGTTTAATTCCAACCAGTCCACGAAGTTGAGCAACCGTTCACAATTGTCTTTAGTGAGTTGATATCTCACAACAGACGTACTTCCAGGTTTTCCCTGGTGGTCTAGCTTCAATTGATTCACTATTTCAACTATAAAAATACTAAATCTCCACAAAACCCCTTCTGATAATTAATGAATTGCCAGTGAAGTGCAATAGGTTAAAAATTCTCAATTACTTATAACACATTACATACTAGTGGGTTATCAGCGTGGAGCTTAATATCTTTTCATGTTTAAGTTTTAATATAATAAATATAAATTTTCCAACTACGTAATGAAATATATTTCGAACTCAATAAAATACATTACTTTTTCATCTTTATTCAAGTATTAGGGTATTAATTCTTTAAATTTATACTGTGTTATATAGAGTGACCTGAGTGACCTGCTAATATATCACGTGATGATTCCCGCCAATTGGAGAGCAGTGAATTTATTGATCGGACCAATGATACACGGAAACCCGTGTGAGCAGTCTAGAGCACTTGTCAGTCCTGCTTTCTGCCTAGCCTAGCCAGTTAAGTTCGGAACACCAATAACAGCCTCTGCAGTATGAATCATTATCCTCAAACATACAGGGTTTATATACCAACCAGACAGACCACATCGTACCATAAAATAAGAAACGACAGTTGGTCAAATGTGACTGTAAATAGGGGGAACAGTAGTTATTAGACTGAGCATAACTCAGGAATGGTAAATCGTACAATAATAGTCTATGGATCAAAATAAAGCTCATAATAAAGGGAACATGAATATTGTGGTGTTGTCTACTTATATCCATATAAGTAGTATATGGCGTGGGTCAGACATAGAATGTATTTTGGCAGAAGACCGATGAGGAAAGAACTGAAATGAAGCAATCGTTTGGAAAATGCATGAGCAATGGAATTAGAGAAGAAACGGTGAAGATTGAAACAATTGGTTATTAATTTGCAAATTGACTGTTCATTGTTTGGTTATCAGAATTTACTGAGATAGTCTGTAATCTTTGCTTAAATACATTCGATTGTCCCCAACCAGTGTTCTGTTCACTACAATATGAATGGCTAAGTTACTTAACAATTATACAATAGGAAATATACATATCATAATGGTCCATAAATAGTTCTCAAATGTTACCATTCATAATTCTCTTCGGGATATAACACTGTGTGTTCATCAAGTTCATCAAGTTGAATAACTCGAATGTTTTCAAGTATCTAATTAAACAAAATGAATTTCTTGGCATTTATTTTTAAGCTTAAATGAAATAATTAACTGAATGTTTTCTATGAATTCGTTCCGAACTAAATTATTTTACTATGAAACTTCAACTTTCCAATTAAACAAGTATCCTACAGATTATTTTTTTCTGAACAGTTTATAATGATCATATTTGGTTAATTAAAGATGTGTGATTCCGATTAAAAATCTGGTTTCAATGCTAGTTAAAATCTACAAATGAGCATCAGATAAAATCATCTCATGTTGTTATTCACAAATAGTCCATAGAATTACTTCAGATATTGCATTTTTTCAACTAGTACTAGCTATTCAACAGTAAATATATTTAATTTACGAGGCCTGACGGTCATATTTTAAAACTCACTTTAAGATTCATTTGATACTAAAGGCAGGACAAAAAAACACCGATGAATAATAAAAGCAAACAAATTATTCTGAGGAATTTATTCAGGCAATTCTCAGATACTTTACAGTAGATTCAAATTTCATTGATTTTTTCTCAATTCGGAATACATTATAGAAAAGCTAGTTCTTATAAAATCAGTCTTCTCTTCGGATCTCTTCGGATGTTTTACTTTGTCATCTTGAAAACATCATTTATCAGTAGTTAATCTGCACAATTCACAGGATATTAATTATCAGAATGGGTTTTGTGGAGATTTAGTATGTTTCATAGTTTAAAGCGTGAGTCAATTGAAGCTAAACCACCATGGAAAACCTGGAAACACTGGACGTCCATTTCGTCCCATTATGGGACTCCTCAGCAGTGCGCATCCACGATCCCGCACTCACGAGATTCGGACCCAGGATATACTTTATCTTGACTTCACAATGAAGTAAACACCACAAATTTTTCAAATACTAAAACTAATCTTTAACTCACGAAAATTGTATATCGACAAATACTACATCAATGTTGATATGATAATTCTTTGTTGTTTTCATATTATTGTTTAGTACTGAATACAGAAGAAGCTGAAAAATTACGTTCATCTATTCGTATATTATGTTACATTAATACAATACCGAAAACACATAAAACCAAAGCTATTTATGCTAAAAATACTTGGGCAAAACGTTGTACAAAATATATATTTATGAGTAGTGTATATGACAAGGAATTACCAACAGTTAGTAAGTTAGAAAAATTCTCATTATGGAATTTTAGTTTCTATGTGACTTGGTTTCGTCTAGTTCTATAAATTTTTACCCTTTAGTTCATATAAATTATTTGCTTTGATCGGTCAATAATTTAATGTGTATTTGATTATATAAAGATCAAGTACTTTTTTTATAGTTAATTTTTATTTTACGGTTTGTTTGTTAAGCTAAAACTTAAATTTCAATGGAACTTTAAACATTATGAAGTTTGGATTTCACTTAGTATTGTTTGTTTGAATCTTCCCATTGATGTTTTAGGACTGTAACTGATCAGTATGCACAGTATGCACATATGCCAATTAGAGACTGACCAGTTGCAGTCCTAAAACATCAATGGGAAGATTCAAACAAACAGTACTAAGTGAATTTAAACTTCACCCCATTGCACAAGCAAGTGGCTATCAGGACTCAGTGGCCGAGTGGATAACGCGATGGCCTTTGAAGCGAAAGGGAATGGGTTCGAGACCCAGAGTGAACATCAACTCTGAGATGCAGGTACATCCAGCTGACGAGTCCCAAATGGGACGAAACGCGCGTCCTGGATTCCACTGCTAGCCACTATCCATCTATGCTTATTATGAAATTTGATTTGTTTAGTTAACAAGTCTACATTAGTTTAAATCACAAATTGATCTTGATTTGGCCATCATCAAAATCCAGGTAGTACTAAACAGTTAATTTGTACTAATATGTCAATCCTCAACAGTGTGGGTCCACGATCTAGACGAAAGTCCCTTACTGAGACGAAACGGCTGTCAACAGCTTCCTGGTTTTTCAATGATGATCCAATTAAAATCAGTTTGTAATTAAAACCACGAAATTTCTGTAATTTTCACAAAGCCCTTATACAGTTAACAAAGTTACTTTTATATATACAATTTTTATCAGGCATTCACATTTTGTGAAAAGCTACAGATCTTTCCAGTCATGATAAATCCTGTAACATCCGTTCAAAACTTTATTTTAAACCACTTTTGTAACAAATAAGTTGATACATTCAATCTGTATACTTTTCAGTTACGAAATCACATTTTATTTTCATGAACTCTGTTACAATGATAAGAACTGAAAAATTCTAATAAATTATCACTGTACAACAGTACTTATTATTTATTGAGTTTGAAACTACAATCGCAATATGGATTCAACTGACCTAAGGTGTAAAGTAGTGCTGTTGAAGAAAAAACTCTCAATGACTCCATACTTTTCCCTGGAATTAGAGCTCATGTGACATTGACAACAAATTTTTCATTTTCGCTTACAGAATTTTAAATATTTAATTTTCGTTTAATAAAACTTTTGGTTAGAATAACAAAAATCAAGAGTAGTGACCATAAATTCCGTCGAATTCAAATCCATCAGTTGTGAAAATGCACAAATAAATTCTAAATCACATTTTGTAATAAAATGTTGATCTCAAGATTCCTAGCGATACAGTTGCCCTAACTTCTTTCGAACACTTCAAAATCTGACATCGGTAATAAGTCCAAATGATTACACATAGTTACGAAAAAATCCTACGGAACAGATACTATTCAGTAGATTAAGATTACGTAATTTCTTACTGTAAGTGAAATGTTCTACCATCTACTCAAATAGTGTAAATATACCTACGTACGCCTGTTATCCCTCATGAAGGACCATAGGTTGTCTACCAGCATTCTCCATCGAACTCTGTCCTAGGCAATCCTTTACAGTTGTTTCCAGTTGCTATTCATCCTTTCGATGAATGACTGTAAATATACTCTGACTACTGACTAATTTCGTTTTTATCATTATTTCATCATCTGAATTTTTTCACTAATGAGATTGAGAAATGAAATAGTAAACCTTTATTGACATGTTGTTTCTTTAAGTAAAAACCTTGATATTACCTGACTACACTTACTCTTCGTAATTTTCCTGGTAATGACAAACAATCGAGTCTAAAATGCAAGTTTCTCTGTATTCAAGATTTTTCAACCGAATGAACTTGTATGAAAATGCTGAAATTCATTATGAAGCTCAAATTCAAAGTTCAAATTGTAAGATCACAAGATTGAATTTGAGAATGGAAAATGCGATTACAAAAAGACTTAGCACTGTATTTCATAAAAAAGTTCCTTTGAATACTTTTGTTCGCCTAGTTGATCTTCTAATATCATTAAGATTTTAAAATTCATTTTAAACTCAGTACAAACTTCACTAAAGTCTATCAGTTCTACTTAAGTCATTTCTTGAATTACCATGTGAAAATCACCGAATCTTTTTCAATATGTTGAAAAGCTGTGAAAATAAATAAAGACAATTATTCTTTCTAGTATCGCTAATTTGTGAATTGATCTTAACTAAATCACCATTGAAAACTTGAAAGCACTGAACGGGTGTTTCGTCCTAATATGGGACTCCTCAACGGCTCTCTGTTAAATAGCATTTGCCGAATTGTTATCGTGTTTATTCTAAGGCAGAAATTATAGGCTAACAAACAATATGGTTATATTCATTTCAAACTATTTATTATTTTTTTACTAAACTAACATTTAACAATTTTCTTTGTTTTTAGAGTTAAATTTAAGTTATCCAGAAAGTCGTCAACATTTGTGGAGTAAAATGCGAGCAATTCTTCGTTATGTCTATCAATATCGAAATGATTATGATTATTTTTTAAAAGCAGATGATGATACCTTTGTAATCATGGAGAATTTAAGATCTGTTTTACATCAGCATAATCCTAAAGATCCATTTATGATTGGTTATAATTTTCCTGTAAGTTCGATTATTTTTTGAACTTTTGAAAATTCATAATACATAACAGTAGTTATATCCATGATTTCCTCCAGTTTTCAACGATGATTGTGTGACAAAAGCTCATTTAATAAACGTGATCTGAAAATTTTAAGTTTGTAGTTTATAAACGATCGCTCTTCTATCAGTTATTATGAAGGTATAAACTTGAAATAATCATAAGCAACAATACTAGTTACATAATCTTTGAGTAAGAGTGGTTGACATAATATTATTGACCAGAGTACGAAAGTTTTTGTAAAACTTCAGTCTTGTATTATCTAAAACAATGCCACTTTTACTCTCTCTCTCCCTCTCTTAATAACTATCAAAATCTTGTAGAGAGTGCTAATTCTCTCAAGATTTCAGACATGTCTTGGTGATATAGCTAACGTTTTAAGAAGCCACTCAGTTTTGAGCTGCATTAAGTTTTTAAGTAGAGCTGTTAAAACTAAATTAAGTCTGTGCTTAAATGATAAGTGTTTGTCATAGTCTGTTGGTTGTGTGATATAAAATAAATACTCGGGTGATGATATTTTTTATGAAGTCTAACTAATGAAAATTATTCGTAAGACTTGTATAGGTTATTATAAATAGGGTTATTTTTGGTATTGTTAACTTGAATCTTCCCATTGATATTCAGGACTGTAATTGATCAATTTCTTGTTGGCATATGTACATACTGTGCGTATTGCCTCGATATTGCTTTAATTCACAAACTTTATAAGCAAAAATAGATATTAGCTAGCAATGGAATCCAGGACTCAGTAGCTACGTGGATAACGCGATGGCGTTTGAAGCAAACGATACTGGATTCGAGTCCCAGAGTAGACACCAACTCAGATGCAGGTACATTCAGCTGACGAGTTCCAAATAGGACGAAACGCGCGTCCCGGATTCCACTTCTAGCTGTTTTATACTTACCTGACCTATTTTGTGTTTTTATAATTAGGAGAAATTATCTAATAACTCAAATTATTAGTAAAATCTTTTCATACAAACAATACGGAAATATAAGAAAAAAACAACCTCTGCATTCAACAATATTATTCTTTCCTAGACATATTTAGCATATCCAACATAAAAGAATAACTCGACCTAGCGAGTCGTTTGTCTGAATAATCAATTTATAAATGGTTAGTTCCCATAGCTTCTATCACTAACTGACATAATTTAGAGAATTACTAAATATTGCCAAACTCGGTCAATAGATAAAATGTACGACTGGTATCTATATGATCAAAGGTGAATACATATGCTTACTCACAACTCAGTTGATTATTTTTATGGTAATCTGTTTGATAATCCGTCTTTAATGATCTAAATTTATTAGAAATCAGATAAATTGGGTTTATTCCGCTAATTTATTGATCAAAAGTTAATATGATCTTTAAATGTTAAAATTTAGCAACTCAATCAACGCAAACGATCAAAAATAGAAATCACATAAAACATTTTCTTTCATTAAAACTATTCATAAGTCTACACTATACTTCACCAAGTGAAATTAGACCTATGAATTACAAACCTTTGGATGAAGATTTCGTTTTTCAGTTTATTGGATAATAAGATTTACAGTAGTAAGAGTTATTATGACATTGAGAATTTAATGTTTTGTAACCATGTAAAAGAGTGAAGAGTCAAGTGTAAACCCGGCGGATTTTATAAAATATTTATGAAACACCACTATTAGGGTTTGTAATCTAGAATTCAATATATAGGTTGTATCAACTGTCAGAATATTTTTGTATATGAAATATACCAGTCTCTTTTTGTATAATTCTGTTCTTTGTTGAATTGTCTTTGTTTTAAAACGCATTAGTTTATACATAGTATACTGGTTCTAATTTACTTTTTGAAGACACTTCAGTCTACCCTTACTCTGACTTATTTAGCTTGTGTACATTTGAAAGTTGCGCTATAGATCTGCTTTAGTCAAAAAATTATTAGTTCAAACAGTCCATTATCAAGTATAAAGTCAAATAAACATTTCATTCTGACATGAAGAAGCATCTAATGACAGGCATATTAGTTTAGATATTTGGTATAATATCTAAGAGCGAATATAAATAATTTTGCATCTCTGTTTAAAGAGTCACCTATCAGTTAAATAAAGATTCTTACTCTCCTGAACATAAACAACAAGTTGACAATCAGTCATTTACTTGATTACATTTCCAGAAACTAGAAATGTATGCCGTTAATCTATAGATAGTGAGTTCTAATAATCCCAATAATCTGGATTTGCATTGTTAACATCAGCAAACTAACGAATATTTGTTAACTTCAGAACTCTGTAACCGTTTTAAGTTATAATGTTTTACTTACTGGGAATCGAATCAAATCATTCTACACGATAATAACAACAGGAGTGAGATTTTATCAGAGAAATCAAGCTTCAAACTACCTAACAATACAACCTAATTATTTCTTTTATTTATTTATAAACAAGATATATTTGTATTGATTTTTTCATAGTACCTTACAAAAAATGGTTATTTCTCTGGAGGTGCAGGTTATGCCCTCTCACAAGAAGCATTAAAGCGTATTGTTGAACAAGCTATTGACAAGCATCCAAGTTGTCCGACGTATGATGAAGACAAAGAAGATGTGAAATTAAGTAAGTGCTGGAAATCGATTACGTCTTTACAACAGAATGCCTGAAAAATTGATCAGAAAATGTAATAAAATTAGGTAGTTTACTCAGCTGATTTAGTCCTGAGTAAATTGCGTAGTGATAATACTTCGCGTTGACTCAAAAGGTTGTATTATTACTGAATTTATGCAACGTAAACTATTTATTGGTATTATGTTATAAATCTGCTTGATTTCGTCGATTATTTAGTGCACTGTAACTCTACAGTAATGTAAAATGATATTTTTTTATAACTATGTTTAATAATCAACAACTTTTAGTATATAGTCCTCAATTTTTTCGTGATCATAATCAAGCTGTAGTAAAAAAAAGGAGAACTGACTTCTATTGAATTTTCGAAACAGCAGAATCAACGGTTTCTATGTCCTGTTCACCGAGAGATTTGAAGGTCTAGAGTGCTCATTACTTAGGGGCCTTAAACTATTAAGAGTAAACATTTCGATGCTACTTAACTTTTATTAATTGTCTAGCTGGCATCAGTCAATAGATAACATTATCTTGAAGTCAAACTAATCACTAAACACTTAACCATGTCCTTACTAAAGATTATGCTTTAGACATAATTTTCTAAGTTTTATGTTGTTGACTAATTCTAGAAAGAAGCAGTTACACAGGTATAATTGGGTTAATGTCTCATTAACCGAACACAAGAAATTGGACTATTAGACCTTTAAGCAATCGTCTAAAGTTGTCGGTAGCATTAAATACCCTAAGTATTCTGGAATGGATTCTAAGAAATGTCATTTATACCCACTGCTTAGGAGTCCTGAAAAACGTATTTCGCAAACAATTTGTTTATATCTCTTTGCGACAGATTTAATAAAGACTAGAATTGCTCAGTTGATTCGATTTAATTAAATGATTAAACAGTAATTAGTGTACATCTTCACCTTGTGTAATCGTTTCCTAATAATTTACACATATATTAGAGTTTTTGACATTCAGTGTTTTTGATTTTCAGGTATGTGTGGTCAACCAGTTGGTGTAAAACTATATCATATGGTTGATTTAAATGGAACTTTTCCATTCACCTGGCGAAGAGAACAAAGAAATTATTATCTTTTCCAATGGCGCAGTCTTGAAGGTGAATTTATTAGCTTGGTTCATCCAAAGAAAAGCGCTAAAAATTCTAAATCTCCAACAAGTACATCAAAAACGGCTGATCATCTTCATGATCCAAGTGTAAGAATTTGAACATATATTTTTATTCGTTTGTAAAATTTTGTTAATCTGAATGCTTTCTGAAACTTTATGAAAGCAGATGAGCAAACATTGATCAATTGAATATCGAAGATTTGATTTATATTTATTTAATTCACACAGCACAGATCTAGCTTGACAAACGTTTTTTGCACTAATCGTAGTCCAAAGTCTTTCGCAGTCATAAAATTCATATTTTAAGTTATCGTAAGTAAACAATATTCTATCCATGTATTCACTGAAGAAGTGGCTTACAATGAGACACGAAACATCAGATTTAGTTTTTCTATTCATTGAGATATTACAGATATATTATGTTCATTAGTAGTATTCTATCCAGTTTGCTAATATGTTATCTTACTTCAATCAGAACACCGCTTTGTTCCAAAAATGATCATTATAATAACCACCATATGAGTTGAAAACAACACTACACACAACTTTAAACAGTTCTGCATGTGGGATCGAATCCGTCAGGGAGCACCAGTTCCCTCAAGATTGCAGGTACACCTTGCTGACGAGTGCCAAGTAGCACGAAACCCGGGTCCAGGGTTTCCTGTTGACCACCTCCAACCACTATCTTACCTCAACATAGTGCACGCAGTGTCGAGCCACCAAGGCTAGTGGCCATATTACAACTTCATCGATAGCATTCGATCAGCACTAAGAAGGACTTGACACGCATGACATTGATCACCACCCAGTGATCAATCAATTGTGATATTAAATACTGTCTCCACCAGATACAATAGGACGTTTTGGTAACTCTTCCTTCTCTGAGCTAAGTTTTCTTTTGAAACGATATCTTTGACGCCTAGTTCTTCCAGAGCTGAACGTAATAGAATGAAGCAAAGAATGAAACATAAATGTGAAGTAAATGATGAATTGGACTTGACAAATGGGAAGAATTATTAAAACTATTTCTTTAAAAACCATCATTAAGATGAAATAGCTTTCACCTAAGATCTGCGGCTTAATGGCAAGCTTTGTAATGACGAAATAGAGTTGGTGTTTAAATGAAAACACAAACACAATAGATGTGACACAGGGTCGTAACAAAATCTTATTTATCTACCTTACTGACTTGATTCCTTTTCACTGAATAACATTATGTACTCAGGTTTGACATTGCCATCACTGTAAATTCAAAAGACTTGATACATTTTTTTACTTACGAATTTATAGTCTACAATTTCTAAGTCAAATTATGAAACATCGGAATGATTCATGATTTTGTCAAGCCATCGTGTTTTATGTTTGTATCGGAAATATTACTCTCTGTGTATAAATAAGTAGTATATGCTTTTAAATCAGGCAATAATTTTGCGCCAAAAACACTAAGTCCTAGTTAACTGTTTGAAAATAACTAGTCAAACAATACTAAGTTTAATTTAAACTTCACCCCATCGCACAAGCAAGTGGCTATCAGGACTCAATGGCTGGGTGGATAACGCGATGGCGTTTGAAGCGAAAGGGAATGGGTTCGAGTCCCAGAGTGAACATCAACTCTGAGATGCAGGTACATCCAGCTGACGAGTCCAAAATAGGACTAAACGCGAGTCCTGGATTCCACTGCTAGCCACTATCCATCTTTGCTTACCATAACTAGTCATGTATTTTAAATTATTATTGGAGATTATTGATAAATAGTTCTTCTGTGCCCTGTTAGTATAACTCTAATAACTTATTTTCTATTGATCTAAAGGATTTGCTCAGTGATCACTTGATTAGCTTGCATTATGTTCAGCCATTCTACATGTATTTACTGGAATTTGTTTTATATTACTTGAGACCGATTCAAGAAATGGATTATTTGAATGTATAATTACCGAGGGGGGGAGTTTACAAATAAGTTGAGAAACCACACTTCATGTGCATGATTTTTAAACTTCCTATTGTCTCTATTTGTATTTTGCATTGTATGGAATACAATGAAAATTAACCTTTTAGTTTATAAACAATTTATTTTATTTTAAAATCATGTATATTTTTAATGTTGCTTTTTAAAATAACTTGCCAATTAATTTGTGTTGTTGCGATACTTCAACTGTTTTCGATGTCAACATTGTTCAATTAACCAGTAAAAGGTGAATATTTCATGATATTTTTTTCTTTAATTCCACGTTTCCAACAAATATCTACATAGGTCAATTCTCTATTACATAATTTAAGCGTCTTAGATTTTATGATTAGTTATGTTGTGAATGAGAACACGGGTGAGGACAACCAACTATGTATTTAGCGCAAATTACAACGTTACTTGGTAAAATACAAAAACCATGCTATGATACACTATTTGCAAAATGTTCTTCAATTGCCTCAGACTTCATTGTTCCTGGATTTCCACACAAATTGCTTTTTATTTCTGTTCTTCTCTTCTTGATCTTCTCAATCTTCTGCTGTCAGATATTCTATTCCTTACTCACCATATATACTACTTATATCGATATCAGTAGCTCACACCACACTCGTCCCCCCTTTTAATAAGCTGTTCTCGCAATCTTTCTGATCGCCGTACCATTGTCTCCTTTGGTGCTGTTCGTGACTCGTGCTCATGATGTTCCTGAAACCATCTCTGTAGTTGACTGGCATTTACACGCTTCTGCTTGTCTTCTCTCCGGATCGTGTAAACTGGGCCGCGTCTCTCCGTGATAATGTACGGTCCCTCCCATTTCGGGGTCAGCTTTCCTGACCCTGGTCCCCCTTCAGTGTTAGCTCTCCGTTCTCTACACTTTACCAGGTCCCCCACTCTAAAAGGCTTCCATGCTCTTCTCTGCTGTTCCACCTTCTTGGTGTCTGATATTTGTTTCTTTTTCACGTTCTTTATTGCCTCCGTCCTCTCTTTCCTTAATCTTGTTGCCGTCCACTTCTGCTGCTGTGGCCACGTCATATTATGCATCGGAAGTCGTGGCTGTCTACCATACATAAGTAGGAAAGGTGATTTCTTAGTTGTTCCTTGGATGGAGGCACGATGCGCCAGCAAAATTAGTGGTAACTCTTTCTCCCAATTCCCTCCTTTAGATGCTAACCATTCCTTTAATGTCCGGTTGTTTCTTTCCGTAAGCCCATTCGTCTGAGGGTGATACGGTGTAGTTCGTATCCTCTTGATACCGAACTGCTTCAAACGGGCCTTAAACTCGTCACTTTCAAAACAGGGACCCTGGTCGGTTAGTATCATCTTCGGTACTCCATGACCTGCTACAATGTGCCGGATTATTACTTCGGTCACTGTTTTCGCCCGCTGGTCGGCAATCGGTACAGCGTCGACCCATCGTGTAGCATGTTCCGTCATAACTAGTAAGTATCGGTTGCCGCTATCCGTCTGTGGAAATGGTCCCATCACATCTACCGACCATAGATCACCAACTGCGGTTACTGGGACCGACTGCAATGGCGGTTGCATGTATCTATCGCTTTTCATTAATTGGCACTGCTGGCACGTCAACACATATTGGGCCACATCGTCTCTCATGCCTGGCCAGTATGCACTTTGCCGTAGTAAATCTGTCGTTCTTGCGATACCAGTGTGCGCTACCTGATGGCATTCGTGTATCATCTTACGCCGCCAGTATTTCGGGATCACAGCCACCCAATTTTTGTCATCATCCTGCCAGATCAGAGCTCCATATGTGTTCACTTTCAGTCTTTCCTTTTGCCGAAGCAACATTATTGCCTCCTTGTCCATTGCTCGTTTGTCAAAATCTGCCCCCTCTCTTATCACTCTGATTACCTCTCGCAGTTTAGGATCAGATTTCTGTTGCCGGACGAGTTCTAGTGGGTCTCCCTCTATACTGTTCACTGCGTATGCTGTCAATGGAAGCTCGGCTTCCATGTCTGTTCTTGACAGATAGTCCGCCATCACATTTTCCTTCCCTGGAACATGCCCGATACTGAAGTCATACTCCTGCAGACGTATCATCCATCGCGCCAACTTCCCACGTGGGTCTCGTGCTGTTTGCAGCCACTGCAGAGGTTTATGGTCAGTCTCGATGTGAAATCGTTTACCTAACAGATATGGTCTCCACTTGTCTACTGCCCACACAATCGCTAAACACTCCTTTTCGATCGTTGAATACTTCTGTTCCGCAGGCGTGAGAACGCGACTTGCGTATTCCACTACTCTATCAGACTGACTTAAAACGGCACCTATACCATGGTCACTTGCGTCTGTTGTCACTGTAAACGGTTTCTCCAGTTCGGGCAGTCTGAGCGTCATCTGGCGGTCGTCCAGCATGTTTTTGATTTGATTAAACGTTTGTTGGGCGGTTTCAGTCCACGAAAATTTAGTGTTACTCAACAACTTATAAAGGGGTGCTGCTATTTCGTTGAAATTCTTGATGAACCGACTGTAGAACGCCGCCCTTCCCAGGAACTGTCTCAATTTCCTTTTCGAATTCGGTACTGCAACGTTCTTTATAGTCAGAATTTTCTCCAGCAGTGGTTTTATTTCTCCATTTCCCACTTTATGCCCCAACAACGTGATGCTACTTTTCGCCATCTGTGACTTGTCCTTATTAATTCGAAGTCCGAATTCTTCAATTCGCTTTAGGACCGCTTCCACATGCTTGACATGATCTGTTTCTGTCTGGCTGTATACGACTACATCGTCGCCATACACTTCGACGTTATCTAGATCCCTGAGCAGTAGCGACATTAATCTTCTGAACGTAAAAGGTGCGCCCGCCAATCCGAACGGCATTCGTCTAAATTGATATTGTTTATCACGTATGGTAAATGCTGTCTTGCTTCGATCGCTCTCTTTTATAGGCAGCTGCCAATAACCTGACCGCAAATCCAACACTGTAAACACCGTGGCATTCTGCAGCCGATCTAATGTTTCCACTACTGTTGGCATTGCACACGGCTTTAGTTCTGTTATATTATTCAGTTCTCTAAAATCAACACAAAATCTATATTTCCCATTCGGTTTCTTTACCAAGAGTACCGGTGAGCTATACGGGCTGTCCGCCTCCTCAATTATTCCTTCTTTCAGCATCTCTTGGACCTGTCGATTTACTTCAGCCTCTAAGTGCACAGGGATACGACGTGTTGTGAATATACTTCCTTCATTGTTCTTTATCGGGATTTCGTGCTTTACTTTGTCGCAAAATCCGTACGGTTCTCCTTCTCCAGTAAACAGTTTCGCATACTTTTTGCACAACTCGGTTATGTTTGGTTTCTTCGTCACAACGGCTGTTGCCACTCTAACCTCAGCCACCTCACTACTTTCATGTATTGAGAATGAACCGTACTTCGTGACCACCTTACCGCTTCTTAGGTCAACTATGGCTTTTACTTCTCTTAGGAAATCTGCTCCTAATATTGGTCTCGACAGGTTTGCGGTTACCACGAACGGAAAACTTATCTCCGAACCATCCACTTTTACGATACTGTTAGACACGCCCAATACCTCTAACATATGCCCTCCTATAGTGTGAACTGCGACTTTACACGGCTTAAAACTTTTACATTGCTCTTTACCTATTAACGAAACTGCTGCCCCTGTATCGGTTAGGCACACTAAATCTAGTTCATTTACGTTCACTCTTGCATAGACTGCCCCTCTATCTACTAATGCAACAACCCCCAGATCCCTAGAGTAAGAAGGAAACACGTAACGTCTAAAATATCTCCGTTTTCGTCGTGTTGGACAGTTTATCTTCCAGTGTCCTGTCCCTCCACATGCGAAACACTTATCATTCCTTTTTCGAATCACTCGTAATGCCGCAATCTCGTGCTGCAGTTCTTCAATCTTCTTCTCAATGCTGCTTATCTCCTGACTTCCGCACGCGACCGGAGCTACTGTTTGTGTCATCAACTGTCGCGTCACCTTTGCAAGCTCACTGATATCCATAGGTTGCGCGGCGTGTACCAGTCTCAGCTGCTGGGAAACGGCAACAGGCACGCTCTCGATAAACTGAGACGCCAACAACTGTGCTTCCGACTCCTCATCCAGATTTGGCAGCGCGCGAAGCAGCAACTTGGTAAGCTCCACGGCCAGCACCAGCGGATCACCATCGATCGGCAACTTCGCCACTCGGAACTTCTGCAGTGCTTCCTCTCTGTCCACTGGGCTATCGAACTCCACGGTCAACAGCTCCGTAACTGCCTCCCATGTCGTCTTACCGCCCGCACCGTCCAGGCTGTCATATACAGCTTTCGCTCTGCCTCTCAGCAGCGTCCCCAGCACCACCGTATTCGCCTTCGGCTCCTTCACCCCCACCAGCCCCGCCACAGCTTCGAACTCCTTCAGGAAGCTCAGCACATCCCCGTCCTCAAATTCCTTCGGCCATGGAATCTTCATCCCTGGAGGCAGCGACACCAAATGTTGTGAATGAGAACACGGGTGAGGACAACCAACTATGTATTTAGCGCAAATTACAACGTTACTTGGTAAAATACAAAAACCATGCTATGATACACTATTTGCAAAATGTTCTTCAATTGCCTCAGACTTCATTGTTCCTGGATTTCCACACAAATTGCTTTTTATTTCTGTTCTTCTCTTCTTGATCTTCTCAATCTTCTGCTGTCAGATATTCTATTCCCTACTCACCATATATACTACTTATATCGATATCAGTAGCTCACACCACAGTTACACCAAGAATAGACAATAAATCAATAACTTTCTTCCATGTCTACGTTTCACACTGAAGCTATGTAAAAGTATAATTCTTCAGTTTTACTTAAATGAAAGAAGGTTTGGTGGGGGGAAACTAATTTATAATCTAATGCCAAATCACACATTGGCTTAGTAAAATATGAAAATCATACATCAAATACATCATTTGCATATCCTTTTGCGTTATCCTTTACGTATTTTATTATTTCTCTAATTTTGTTGTTATATCGATTGCTCTTCGACTTCCTGTTCTCTTCATCTCGATATTCTGCTTCCAGGGATTTCGCTTCAGACCGGTGCTACCTAATACTTATATCTACCGGCTTAAGTTGCATATACCACACTACTTGTGTAAATCAAGCTTTTTTGATAATAAATATCCAGCCAAATATGAATTGAAATGTATTATTGTTATTAAAAAAACGTCTAACAGTAATTGACGTAATTTCCCATCAATTGCCCATCTATTTTGGGATCCCATAATTCTTGTGCCATTGGAGACTCCTTAATAAACACAGTGTCGAAGGCCAAATATCTTGGTGTCATTTTTTCCTCTGATCTTTCTTGGTCTTCTCATGTTTTACTCTTATCGAAAAAAAGTTTACTGTTTGACATACTACATAAAGAGGATGCATGCTTTTGGGATTACTCGCCATTTACTCTTACAATTTGTAAATACCTGCATATTACCTATTATTCTATATTGTTCTCCATTATTCTTTCCTGGGCTTTTGAGAAAAGACTTTGCTGTTTTGCGTAGAGTGCTGAAGGCGGTTTGCAAGGTATGTGGTGAATCTTTTGAAGTCATTATTAATATGCTTGTGGATAGACATCTTAAGTCTTACAAACTCTTGCAGGTGTTATCTTATCAGATACTAACCATCCGCTTCATTCATATCTTTCTCCTTGTATATCTTCTGGTAGAACGAGACGTAAATACATTAAAATCCATACACGCAAGCAAGTCTATAAAAGTTCTGTAATACCTTACTTAGCAAATTTACTTTGTGACAAACAGGCTGTTAGAGTTGACCTAGTAAATAACCTGTCTTCTTAAGCATTTTGCAAATTTGATAATTCGTATAAACTCAGTTTTTCTTAAACCTTTTTCATTCCTTTTCTGCTTTTTGGTTGGTTTTTTGGGTTTTGTTTTTTTTGGTAAAAAACTTGTTGAAATAACTCGTGCTGAGAATTCTATATTGTACCAGATTATAATATTGAGTAAAGCCATTAATAATAATAATAATAATAATAATAATAATAACATAATCAGCGAACATGAACGTCAGATAATTAACAAATAATAGGATAATACATATCAGAGTTAGTTTCTTAGTTGTATATGATTCAAAATCTGACGCTAACTGCAACAGAAAATCTTTACGAACCAGCCCTAATCTTGTAACTCTAAAACATATATCTGTTGAGTTTGATGGTAGGAAACTTTGTCTGGTTTTTAACAGTAAAAAATGATTTAGTTTAGTGTACGATATACATCACTCTTTGTTTCAGAAAAATAAGAATAGTGGGTCCTTACTACCTTCTAAAGAAAATTCTGGTGCTTCACATAAATATTTGATAGCTGTGTGCACTAAGTGCAGTGAAGGTATGAAAATTCAGCCTATGAAACTCCAAGTGCATGGTGATCCATTCTTTTTTAAAAGATAAAAAATTATTTACGGTCTTCGAGAAACAGTATATAAGACATTGAATGGTTTGTGTACAAAACGTATTACTGATCGATTCAGTATTTAGCATGAAATATTCCTATTGTTACACCATTGAAGTCTGATGGCAAAAACCCCAGAATTTTTTGGTGACTACAGATTGACACTGAACTCACTTTTTTTGAAGTAAACATGCACGACAGTGGAGGCTGAGGATATTGCAAATGGACTTCGTGGTTCAAGTGTTCTCGAAAGTTGACCTACATGATACTTATCTTCAAATCCCTTTATATCAATCTCCATCTATTTTCTTGATAATGAACACTCGTTTTGGCCTGTTCAAATACAACTTGCTTCCATTTGGTTTAAGTTGTTCTGCAGCCATATTTTTGGAAGTGATGAGTAATGTGATCAGTGATCTTGAAGTTCTTGGAGTTTATCATGGTTCTGACTAGGTCGTTCATGATCAGAGACTTAATGCTCTCTTTTGGCATCTAATTGAGAAGAATATTACAGCGAACCCAAATAAGCGTTCATTTTGTATATCTCATTTTAAATGTGTTGGATAACTAGTTGATGACAATGATTTTAGATCAGATATGAAGCGACTAGCCCCACTGACAAATGCATCACTGTGGTATTTTTACGAACTGATGATTCCTTTTTACTTGGTTAAGCTCTGATTAAGCTGTAGTGGCGTGCTTCAATAATAGTTTACTTCCATAACCGTTATTATATCAACCTGAACGGTGTATAATATCAGAAGACAAAGGGAAGCGGCAACTACATTTATATTAATAAATGATGCAGACCAGAAAGCTGTGGACACATGAGCAAATGTTAGCGAGCGAAGTAAAAATGACATGCATGGGAGATGGCTGGTAAGCCAACTCTCTATGAGCAAGCATTAATCAACATTTATAGTCAGACAAAAATGAATGACAGACATGTGATAGGTAGGTTAAGAAGTGTGCATACACATACGCTCATATAAAAAAAATAATCAAGGTCAATAAGCGAATAATTAACAAGATCAAAATATGACTCACAACGTTATAGGTGAACTGGCTTGTCCAAAAACTAGAATAAGCTATGTAGGTGTGATATGATACACGACGTTACACTACTCCCCACAAAGCAATCCAAATATTATACGTTCATTTTTACTCATCTATTTCTACCTGCATTACATTTCACTTTTTCGGGCATTGCTAGTTAGTATACCAACTTGACTACTTTCAATTATCATATTGGCATCGTGATGGAGCCTGTGATTGATGAGTTGGTTTTACACTTAAATTCCAAGGATTTTCATTATTAAATTGAAAGATTTTAGGTCTGGAATATGACCAGGAAAGATGTTAAGTATGATAAAATTGTTGCTCACTCCCTTAAATTCATCAGCAAGTATGCTCAAAGCTTACTAAATTCCTTGGCATGTCCAGATAAGCCTATTTCACTTCCCTATACAGCTCCCATAGAACTGCCGATAAATAATGTAAAGCTTTGAATGCCGCAAGAAAACAAGGTTTCTTAACAAAAGATTCGTTAGAATATCCAGGAGGTCGGAAAGCTTATCATCGAGATTCAGAAAGTATTTTCGCCGAACAACTTCGTGTGCAGCTGCGTGATCGGATGGTCGCAAGAATTAACATGCCAAATCTGGGAAGGCAGCTTATGCAAATGCCGAATAGTTCCTTTCAAGATGCGGGAACTGCGTGTAATAATTATGAGGAAATACTTAAAATTAACTCTCATGACATCCAGAATCCTGATATATTACTTTATTATCTCGATCCGATTAGCACTCAGAGTCAGACAGGTAGACGTTTAATTAACGAAAATCCTCGTCCTCTCACAAAAATAAATGACAGTTCATTGACGAATTTCAATGCGCATCACAGATAAGAACAGATTCGGTAAATGTGTTGTAGTATTGGTTCCTAGCCATACGACTCGCAGCTGAACATATCATTACTGAGAATATTAAAATTCTGCACGCAACACTTGGAGGATGTCGGTAGTGGTGAACGCGAGAACAAGGGGTCAAAATGATATGAATCGGTTACACAGGCGCATCCACTCTTCATAACCTTTTCTCATTGTATCGAATAGATTGCTCTATTCCCCGTCCAAATGTGTTCTCTAGAAATGCTAATCATCTCATTGCTGATAGTCAAGATAGGAAGAGTCAGTGTAAAGAATGACGAGACTTTCACGTAAGACCTTAAAGATTAGGTAGTTACATCATAACAAATCTACAATTTTGGAATTAGGTTTATTATTATAGCAGTACTAATGCGAAAATAGACCACAATCTCATAAATGCCGTGTCATGAAAATGGTAAGAATGGTGACCTGACGCGTCTATTTCCTGCCAATTTTTCAAAGCAGGATGAATTACATACTGTTGTTGTTAGTGTTATTCCTTTTTCACTACGTAAATCTATCTTCGGAGATCTTCATAAAGGACATTTAGGACGACTTATCAGTCATAGGTACTATGGTGAAGAGTGTTGGAAAATATATCGTCCGAATTCTAGATATCAAAGATTTATGTACACGAAACCGATATGTTGATCAAGTACAATTGCAGCAACCAGGTGAGTTTGTTTCAATTTCGTTTGTTCATGCCGATATTGATGAGTACATTGTAGATTATACAGAGTCTACATCCAATACACAGTCGTACAGACATATGATGGACTTAAGAAGGAAGTGTAAATCGATAATCAAAATTTGGATTCTCATTTAAGGTGTGGAGTTTGATATTTGAACTAACTGATGCTTTCTTTATACTTCATCGAGCGTTGATTGCGAATTCAAAATACAATATATTCAAAAGCTATCATCTGGTTCTACCTATATTTAATCGCACTACTTTGGAAATTCTTAGCTTGTGCAACAACTCGAATACCTGTTATTATCATTGTTATCTTCCAGACGATCTTATCATCCGTCACCCTTGACAGAATCGTATTCACTCTGCTAGGTCGATCTTTTGAGATCTCTCTGAAATCTCTATAATCAGCTCCTCGAAAGACTTAGTGTTGGTTACGTTAAGCGTGTTATGGAGACATGGGATGTTGGGATGACGCTATTGCTTTGATCCAAATAGTTGAGTGCTTGTGAATCAGTGAATTTTAATGCATAACTGGTGAGCATACAATCCATATACATATCTATCAGGTCCTCATAGAGTACACTGGGTTATATTTTCTGATAATCTGAATTATCCTACCAAGTTTCTAATGTACAAAACCGCTTTGGAACCATAGTCTAGATAGTGGTAGTTATGAACGTTGAAGTCACTCGTCTTCATTTTTGGGGCTCCTCATACCTCTTGAAGAAATGAACTCTTTGGAGCAGCCACGACTATGCATGATCCATAAAATACTTCTACCAGACAAAAGGCAAGGAATCCCTTCACGCTAAAAAACAAAACCTCCAAAGAACATATCGTGGAAGATGACATTTTTAGAGCTCTGGTGGATTTGAATACATTGTAGCGGTAAATAAATCCTCAAAATCAGTAGCTCTGTAAGTGTTCGACATTGGATGCTGACCACATTATTTTTAATGGACTCACCTAGCTGAAGTGGCTCGATCATGCGTCCGCGTAGATCACGAGTGGGATCGCCGTGCTCAACTTCTGCAATCCCTAGCCAGTTTAGATCAGTGACTTCTCGATACGTTGATAGTCTGTCAAATATATCCTCGAACCTCATCGCTTTTGAATTTTGATTTTACTGCATGGACATTGTAGCTGTAAATAATTCCCCAGAATCAATAGCTCATTAAGTGTTCGTCATTGGATGCTAACCACGTTGTTTAAGTGGACTTGTTTAGCTGAAGGCTTTCGGTCATGCATCCGCACCAGATCACGTTGCGACACGGCGTGGGTCACAGCTTCTACGTTCATTAGCCAGCTTATAGTAAAGGTTCCTCGATATATTGGTAACGTATCAAATATATCTTTCCTACCTCTCCTCGTCTGACTTCTGGCTTCTATTCGACTGGGAAAGAACGATTATAGAAGATACTACTGGTTGATAGTTGCCAAACTAGAATATCCGTGGTATCCTCAACATGATTCAAGTATAAAACGTGTTGTCAAACTACAATACCTGTGACATCATCAGTATATAACAAATCTCTATCAACAACAATGTCAGATGTCACCATAAAATGGTTGAAGGTTGTTGCAGATAAGATCCTGTCCATGATATCACCGGCAAGCGACGTTTTTCAGGAGGCCATCATACTACACCGCTTTCCATTTGTAAAGTGCGAACGATAATCGGACTCACCAGTAATAACATGAAATTAGTGAAAATAATGAATGTTCTGGTATGATGTTTATATTAAAAAGACTGACAAAAAGAATAGAAGAATGAACACGTCCTCGAGAACTGCGCTTTTTGCCCTCATATAGACTTTTTAACTAGATAATGGGTCGATAGCATTAGAAAAGCTAGGTTCAATTTTCACAAAACTACTTTTAACGTAGCCAAATAATAACCTTATTATATAGTGTAACATTGCGCATTTTCAAATATTGCACTAGGTAGCGTTGGTTTTCTGTTTATATTACTATGCAATTGTACCAGCTATTTTTATTATTCAACATACCTTTTTGTAACTGTGAATTTCTGACTCTTGACTAATAAGTAGTTGGACGACGTCGAAAACACTAAAACCAACACGAAATCGGTGTTTATAATCAGGTGTGATGACACTAGTTACTTTTAATTGATGAAATTGATCTGTACTCAACCTTCACATTGTCTAATTTAAAGTTAATGATAAAGGGTATTCTTTCCATGCTTTTTTATGTGTGGATATTTTCATTATTGACCATTTAATTTAGCTGCCATGGCATCAATGAGTAATGGTGAAAACAATAATAATTGAGAAAACTGCTGTGGCTACGGTCGATATGCCATATTAAGTCCTTACTTTTATTAAAATTGACTGACTACTCAGCTATAGTATAAACTAAAAGCCACGTCATCATTATTCAAGCCTTATGCTGCTCAAATAGGAGATAGCTAGTGTGATTGCATATTTTTTCTAAGGAATAATCAAAAAAAATCTTAGAGTCCTAACAGGCTCTCCCATGAATCTGGAGATTCAGCCTAAAAGTCAACATCAGTCTGAAGAGTATCTTACTAGTCTCAATCAAGATATGAGTTGGGGTCACTATTCAAAAATTTCTTACCAATACTCTCAAAATTTCTACGATCTAAAGGCAAAGAAGCTTTTAATGGCGGCTTAGTGCTTGGTTTTGCACGCTAAATATCTGGTTTCGAATGCTTAATAACCATTTCAGTCCGTAGTCAGAATGATAGTGTGTTCGTAGACTTGCGTCAATGTTTTCAGTACATAGTTGCATGAACAGTCAGATTTTTCTGTCAGATATTCACCGAAGAGAGTAATGTCGATTATTTGGTTTTATCGTTCCGGTCGTTGATTAATGGTTGATAAGAACGGTTTCCCACCCTGAGTTCTTAAGAATACGTTTTTTCAACCTTTTCAAGATGATTTCAGATATGATTGATCCTAGGGAAAGGAATTAAAACATGTTAGCACTCGGTTCAATATTTAAGGTGCAAAACAACAATTTAAGATCACTCCACCTCCTGAAGAAAGGTGAAGAAATAGGGTTAGGCGACTTAATCGCCCTTTCACCAAAAAAATTAAAATGTCTAAATCTTGCTAGGATGAAATCTAGTTTCTCCCTTTATTTAAATGATATTTGTGTCATTCATTTTGTTCATTGTTGACTAAAAGATATCTGTGCGGTTGGTTATATGTATTGGTATATCAGTCTGGTAGGCTAGTTTCATGCCTTATGATGGATAAATCACACCACATATTTAAACGAAGAAAAACATTTCGAGCTTGATACTTTTTAAACCTCAAACGCAGCACAATTTAGCCACTGTTTATAAATTGAAGCGGGACTTGAGATTTAAAACATCAAACCGAGAGAAAAACAGTGTAACTATGGGAATCCTCATTGTAGGTAAATTGTCGTCACTTTTTGGCGGAGAAGCCGTGATTCGTTCCATAAAACTTAATACAGGGCTTTTACTAGACTTCCACTTTGATTTGTAGATTCCTTCTAGTTCACTTGTGCCATCTTTACCTCAAAATGATGAAGAGTTGAAATTCATCATTAACACCTATGTATTCTATGATATTACCCCAATTATTGCTTTTGCTCAATATTCACTTCAGAAAAGGCTTTCCTGGAAGATTTATATTATTTTATGCTGCTATTTGGAAACTGTCCCCCCAAAATCACACTTCATCTAACTTTCTGAAAATTGATCCGCTTACAGATGTTCACTTACCAGCTTAGAACAAGTAAACGATATTTTATTATTTAAAGGGGCTGACAAAACCAATCTTATAACCTCTTAGAGCAGTAATTCAACCATGTTTGTGACGAGTTTTTCTGCATCTGAATGCAAATGTTTGTCTCAAAAGTGATCACCATTTCTTAGTTTGATCGTAGGTTGTAGAGTACTGGAGTGTTTCAACCAAATGTAGTGCGTAATAGTCCACTATGTATTACTTTACAACTACGAAATACGGTTCATGGAAGCTAAAGACGTGTTGGCTTCTGTTTGCCAACACTGGAGTCTCTGAAGTATTGTTTGAGTATCATGAAACGACTGGGTGGTTAGCCATAAGGTACCAGGGCAAGATTTAAAAGCGGTCGGTGAAGTAGTGAATCCTCATTAAATGAGGTGGACGGGACGTGTACTTTTTATGGCTAATTGCCTACCTCAGCAGTCGATGCTTACTAAAGTGGGAGGTTGAAAGAAAGCTAATGGGGTTGTGAGGCCAAGACGTTCATGAAGTCATTGGATTTCGAACTATTAGGTGATATGGCTCTAATTCTATCACAGTGGCGAAGATTTATTCACTCTTTATCCCGCTCTAAATCATAATTTTTAGTATTCTTTCAAATGCGCCTAAATTTTTTTTTCGAACCACTTCTTCAACGTTCAGTCTTTCTCATTATTGTTGGTATTACATTATTTCTACTCCTTCATCATTAATTTTGCTAATTTCGCCTTTTTTGTCAATTTGGCACATCAACTTCTCCGAACGCAAATTTGTGCCAGTCTCCACCTTATTTATGATCGAATGTTTGTATGCAAATGGATTCCATGCAGAACTGTTGTTCAGTGTGAGTACAGTACCAGAGCTACTGGACTCCTTGTTTTAAGCGTAAGCGAAGAAAAAACTGGAAATATTTCGAGATGCATGACTCTAAACACAACTTAACACCTATGAGAAACAAATACGTGTGGAATTCTAAGTAAGATGTGTAACTCACAAAATAATTCTTACTCATCCATTAACATGTTTAAACAGTATTTAAGATGTTATTCTTATCAATTCGAATAATAAAGATAATTCCGATTCAGTTAGATGAAGAACGCTAGAAATATAAAATTAGGTATTTTAAAGAAAAAAGTAGCTCTAATGTTTAAGTAGTGATTAACCGTAAAACCTAAAATTGATAAAATAAATTTTAATATCGGGCTTTTTTCAATACCTTATAGTCTTAAAATGTTATTCCTGTTTCTTATATGTAAACTGATAATATTGACCTGTGGTAGTTAAACTAGGAGTTTTGATTAGTGATTGGCCTGAATAGTTCTCAAAAAAGTATAAAATAGGGTCATTTTAATCTTTGTTTTAAATAGTTGAGTAATTTTTTTATGTTTTCCGTTTTTATTTTTATTTCTAGTAGGATTTGCTTTTTATCCTGACCAATGTGAAGGCGTAAATTAAGCTACAAAGCTTCCTTTATTGTCGTCTTCCTAATCAGGATGTTAGTGTTTCTAAAGAAGCTTTCATTTCTGTCACTTAATCTTTCAAAGTGGAATCTCCGTTGAAAATTAATTTGTTCTAAACAACTGGTCTATTCATGACCTCAGTTATTCAACCGTCAACACAATCCTCATCTTTATTATCGTTATCATTTGAACCACATGCTCCAAACAAGACAGTTCTATCATTATTGTCACCACAACAAATACACCGTTCAAAGTATACTCGGCATGTTATTAATTGTAACCATTTATGCTACAAATCTTCAGCCGATGGAAATTTATTGGATAATATGACACATCCACATGTAATTAATCATCATTTATCTTGTAAACCAGAAGCTACTCCGACTAATATTCCAAAGGCATTACTTTTATCTCCACCACTACCGATACGTCGTAGACCCGGCGATTCACTAACATCAAATCGTTATTCAAAAGGTCCAACTAATCGATCATCATCTTCGGATCATTGTGAACGCAGTAAGTTACTTGAAACATAACAAATATTTATCAACAGGGGCAAAACGTTTTTCTCTATTTATAAATACGATTTCATATTTAAATTTGTAATGAGATGATGGTTATTTAACTTTTAACTGACAAAAACTACTTATTATAGATTATATATGTATAAATAGTATTTCTAATATTTCCCCTCATTATCGTCAATAGAGTTCATCATTTCATTCATTTGTGTGTGGGCTGTGATACTGCCCGGGTGCCCAAACCGAAACAGGTGGTTTTCTTAGGGGACCACACTCCGAGCCTTTGACCTAAAGGTCTGATCCACAAGGCAGTGGAGCATCGTCAGGAGATGCAGTCCCATGGTAGCCGTTGACCAATGACAGGTTCTTCCGCCATTCGTTCCATCAGGATACTGGAGCCCATGTGCACCATTGGTTTGGAATCAGGGTTTTCCAACTCCCCTAGGTGGACCCTCCGTGTCCACCAATCCGGTTATAGCGCCGGACATTCGCTTTTCGTCCTCTCGATTTCGGATTCAACACCCCCTTTACGAGAAGGCAGTGAGTAGGACTTCCCTGGCAGAGGCTATATATTCGCTGGCCATATGAGAGCATTTCGAGAGGGAGAGTAGACTCTCCCCACTCTCGGCCGTACCAGGGCATTTGGGGGCAATATTTTCCCCTACCCAAAGATGGAGACAATATAAAGTCTAACATTCAAAGTTACCCCACTTCACATTATCAGGAGGAGGCGGAAATAAGAAATCAGATTAATAATGGTATAAAAATGATGGTACCAAGAATAGTAAAAGATAGAGGGGACAAGGTATAGTAACATTTAGAATATGAAAATCGAAAAAAATAACTGATCTGTTTGACTCTAACCAATTTTATGCTAAATAAATTAAGGTCATTTTAAGCTTCGTTTCAGTTACTTTAAACATCCTTGTTAGGTAGCTTGTACTTTTATGTACGGTTTGAACCGAACAGAGAAGAGACCGTTGCCATCGCGAATAGAATTGAAGTAAAACAACCTAGCACACTGTCGTAGGAACTGACTAGGTCAAAGCAATAAGTACTTCACTTATCTTCAGCGATTGACATTTATAACTTCAAAAACTGATTCTCAAATAAAAATTTCATTTGAAACAACCGTAATATGATTCGGAACTTTATGTGAAGTGTAACATGATGCTGTGATTGTTATAATTCAATAACAATAATCATATCTTGAAATTAAAGGATGACCTTGACCTGATCTATAATACTGTAGTATGTAACTCTTAACGTAGACAAATTTAGTGAGTTTTACTTAAATTATTTTTTTTTCTTATTCTAACATAACGAATTTTGTAACGACATGTAAATTCTTAATGGTTATGAAATTGTTCTAATACAAGAATTGGTGTAAAGTGAAATTCACCGGACTATTATACTGTTATTTCACTTCGATTGGGACTCATTCAGTGAAATGTATTTCACCTCACTATAAAGTTATAAAATTAACAGAACACCATTAAACTACAATTACGAATTCTATCTCTAATACTTGAAAATTTTCAAAATAATGGAAATTTAACGGATGCTACTAATATGTAGAGGGAGAGGATCATATATTTTTGTTTTCAGCAAAGCAACAATTTTCAAAATACCAAACGGCATTAAACACTTTTTTGACATTTTCTAATAAAAATCTACTTCGTACTGGTTGCTGTCGATGTGTTTTT
The DNA here is from genome assembly GCA_944470415.2 of Schistosoma rodhaini. Classification (NCBI taxonomy): domain Eukaryota; kingdom Metazoa; phylum Platyhelminthes; class Trematoda; order Strigeidida; family Schistosomatidae; genus Schistosoma; species Schistosoma rodhaini. The sequence goes on along the minus strand of OX104036.1, from coordinate 14,401,244 downwards.
TTTTATCCTGATGAATTTTCTTCCAATTCTCTCCGTAAGTAAAAGTGATAAATAAATGTGTACCTCTTGTGTGTTTTGTGTGTGTATGAAAGAAAAAATAAAGTGAAAGGAAATCACCCGATATTAAAAAATTTGGCTCAGTGCCAAAAATTTCCCTTTTATTGTTGTTTTCGCTATGTCGTTAGACTTCATCTCCTAAATTAATGGACCAATCAACTGTGACATAAATGCTCTTTATTCATTGGCTGATCTTGACCACTAAAAATTTTGTTTTGTTTCCATCTATCAATAAAGTAAGGAAACTATCAAGTATTGCAAAAAAAATAGATAGATCAGCTGATGTAATATTTAGTATATTCGTTTTGTTTTCTCTGCCTTCAAAAGGGTTAATGGCATTCATTTGACTATTTTTAAGGATTGATCTGTTTAACATAGTATGATTAATAAATTGAATGAAGACGTTTAAAATAATCTGAAATATTTTTAATGCCTCAAGTGACAATGTATTAATCTCTCTGTGTCTCTGTAAGTTCAAAGTATCATTGAATAAGAACGTGAGTAAGTTAGGCTTAAATCTAATAAAGTGATTTACTCTTCGAAAAAATTTTTAGAAATCACTCAACACTTTCTTAAAACACTTAAAACTATCAGTAATAAGCCGAAGACATAAATACTTAATCTCAATAAAAAATTAATATTACCTAATGTGTTTGAAACGTTGACTTCTGTGTTATTAACACCTGGTAGATTTCAGCTGAATTGTTTGTGGAACTTAAAAAACTATATGACTGTTTGGTTTAATGTTAGATTTATTTATGATGATTCTGACTAAATTTCATTTGTAATAGTCTTTGTGGATCACTTGTTACTAGAGTTAATGCCTGCAATTTAATCACTAAAGGGCCGCAAATCCATCTACCTGTTTACTTTTTTGATCTAATACCTTCAGTGATCTCGCATGTAAAGTTATGGACATGTTGAGTAAGCAAACCTATGTAGGTTAGGAACATTTATCAACTGAAGCACTCGAATGATGTAATATTCACACTATGACAGCGTGTATACATCCACGTAAATTTCAAACGCTATATAATTCCTTATTAATAAAGTCCTGATACATCCCTTTGGTTAGTCTGAGTTCTTTTTATACATTTATTATCTCTTAAGAGATTCGATAACATGATTTGTTGCACTGTTGTGCATCGCTTTTTCACTAACGTGCGTTTGAACATCGGAAACTTAACATATTTCAAATCATACACTTTCCATCATCGTTTAAACAAGAAACTTTGTTAAAATTATGTTCATCGATCACATTAGTTTCGAACCAATGGCCCACTTCTTTTTATGGATGTAGTGATTCGTGTCTAGCCAGTAGGCACTTTATGTAGTAGAGGAGCATGCAGAGTAGTGTGACTGAAGGGGGCTGGAAAAGAGAAGAACAAAACGAAAGGTGAATCGAAGACCCAGCAAGCCCACACAATGCGTTTGCATTTATTAACGAAAGGAATAGAAAACAATCAGTAATAATACAAATCTCTGATCGAAGAAATCGGGATTTCCACTGCAGGGTCATGCATAGAAGACAGATGACAGACTTATTCAAAGTGTGGACCGGAGTCAGGCAAGGCTACTCACTCTTTACCTTTCTCTTTCATCTGGTGATTGACTGGATTATGAATACCCCAACATCTGAGGGGAAGCATGAAATACAATGGACATGTTGGATACAACTATACGACTTGGACTTCGCTGATGATCTGGCTCTTCTATTCCACACACACCGACAAATGCAGGTGTAGACAACCAGTGTAGCAGCAGAAGCCTCTGCGTTGATCGGCCTCAACATACACAAGGGAAAAGACAAGATCCTCAAATTCTACACAGAGAACACCGACGCAATCACACTTGATGGAGAAGCTCTGGAAGAGGTGGGAAGTTTCACATATTCGTTAGCATTACCGATGAACGTGGAGGATCTGATGCAATTGTAAAGGCGAGGATTGGCAAAACAATGGTTGCATTCATACAATTGAAGAACATTGAACTCGAAACAACTGTCAACCAATATCAAAGTGAGGATCTTCAATTCGAATTTCAAGACAGTTGTACTGCGAAGTGATGAAACTTTGAGAACTACTACAACCATCACCAAAGAAGAACATGTATTTATAAACAATTGTCTATGCAAGATACTCAATGTCCATTGACAGGATACCATCAGCGACAGTCTACTGTGGGAGAGAACAAACCAACTTCGAGCTGAAGAGGATGTTAGGAATAGACGTTGGAAGTGGATTGGACACATATTGAGGAAATCATCAAATTGCATCATGAGGCAAGCGCTAACTTAGAATCGTGAAGGGGAACGAAAAAGAGGAAGACTAAAGAACACATTGCGTCGATAATCGTAGCAGACTTTAAAAATATGAATAGCAGCGGGAAACAGATGGAAAGGATTGTCCAGAACAGAATTGGATGGAGAATGCTGGTGAGCAATATTTGCTCCTCCACGAGAGGTAACGGGCGTAGGTAAAAACAAGTAAGTAGATCAATGTAGCCTTGAAATCGAAACTAGAAGTAGATAACTTTACCCGCTACATATACTGAATTTTATTGCTAAGTAAATTTTAACATATTTTCGTCTCTGTTTTGTTGTTGTCTTTTGATTTTACCTCTATTAAGCTTCTAGTTTCATCAAAACAATAAAAATTGCCCTGATATTTTGGTCAGTGTAATAAATCCCATTTAATAATAATTTTAAGAAGCTAGGTTAATAGGCAATTTTTTTCCTGTTTTTCTCCCTTCTAATTTGATCGAAATGTGACAGTTTAAACTAAACTAAATAACTAGCTCAACTTGGCATGGGGCCAAATCTCACGTATCTAAAAGATACATAATTTCTTCCTTTAACTGACTGCCTATTACTTTTTGTATGGTTGTTGCTGTTGTTGTTAATGTATTTGTCATATGTTATCTATCTAGCTTCTATTCGCTTTTTGCTCATAGTCCACCTATTAATAAATTGTATGTACTGTTTAAAAACAGACATATAAATCAAACGTGTATACATTGTGAGATTAATACTTATATGGGAGAAATATACATGTGTGTATGTATGTAAGTGTCATACACTTGTCTGGGATTCGTTCAGAATGATTACAGAAAGTCACTGTAGCATGAATTATTACATAGGCCATAATTATCATCTTTGGTTACATATCTTAAATAGTTGTATTGTTATTCTTTAGTTACCACTATGAGAGATAGTTTCTATTTAATAATGTGAACATAATAATGACAGAGTATTTGATTGAGTTATTTTCGAAATTTTTATGACATACTCAGTAATTATACGTATAGAAATTATGATGATCTCTTTCTTCTTCTGCATATTTATTTACTGTATATAGGATTTTTTTAAATAACTTTATGGTGTAAACGGGATAGATACAAATATCCTCCAAATTCTTCCATACAACCAAAATACTGTAATCGGATAGGTATAATATCACTAGTTCAAGAGTTGTAATTAGCGTAAATGTTATTATTCAATAGATCTACATGTATGTTATTCCCATTATGATAAATAATAATTAATGGGCTATTGAGATTTATTTTCGCATTCGTCCATTCATAACGTACCCGAAATAAATTTAAAATGTGGATTATGCATTCAGTTGTTAGAAAAGTCTGTGAAACTATAATTTATAGACGACCTTTGAGCGTCGCTAAAGTGACCTTGAGAATGTCCACCTACTAAAACTAAATGAAGATTATAGACCAGCGTTAGGAAGTATAATTATGATTTACAGCTGGACATTAGGGTTAGGAATTAGGTTTAGGGTTTTTCATCATGAACTGACATCAGCTAAAATACCAAAACGCTATTTAGCCAAATGGTTGAATAAATTTCGCACCAAAATCCAAAACCTTTTATCCTAAATCTGATTGATTCGTCCACAAATTGTAGTCTCGCCAAAATGTCTCAAATACAATTTAGCACTTGAGAGTTAAATTGATTCCTTCTGTACATAATGTATACAACTAGTTTTAGCCATTTTATTATAAACAGAATGAAATTAAATTTGACTGAAGACTACTAGTAAGTATTGTAAATAGACTACTTCAATAACCTTAGTTAGTAGTTTCGATTACTTAATTCTAGAGAAACAATAGAATATGTAAGAAAAAGGTAATTTGTGCTAAGATGATCCTCTTATAATACAGATTTGAATAAATTATCCATTCACAGATTTCTAATTATACTCAATAAACTCATAGATGTTGTGTGTTAACGTAATGGATACCTTGTAGACCCCTTAGATGTTCAATCCATGAATAATTAATTTTTCACCATGTATCGGTACACCGAAAAGTTTACAACCCTCGTGAACTTAACAAAAACGATAATGTTAACATAAGGAAGAAAATTTTCAATGTTATATGTCCCAAATTGTGTCTGAAACTATTCTTACAAAAGTAATTTCATCTCTGCCTTACATTATACAACCAAAGCATCTTTTAAATGAAATCCGTAACTTTTTCTGAACTCTATGAACCTAAGCATTACAGGTAGATTTCAATGATAAACTTATCTTCCTCAGTTGTCTATATTGACATTCATTTAATCTTGATATGAATCTAATCAGCCTAATCACTAGAATGTATAGCGAGATTGATGAGTCCGGTTGTGATTCACAAGATTACCGCTATCGGTGGTTGTAAACGTTGAGTGGAATGGTTACAATGGTTCATGTGCATTCACTCTTTGTCTTCTGCTATATTTTGAACTTCAGTGTCCTTTCATAAATACCTTTTTTTCCTTTTGATTTTTTGAACCATATTCCGAAGGTCCTGGGTTCGGGTCCCGTGTGCGGGGTCGTGGGTGCTCACTGTTAAGAAGTCCCATATAAGGACGAAATGGCCATCCAGTGCTTCCAGGTTCTCAGTGGTTGTCTAGCTTAAATCGACTAATGAATTCAATTATTAAAATTTTTTTGTATTCCATTTTTAAAATTTTTCCATTCCGTTTCGTCCAGCTAAACGATTATTTTTAAATTAGTAATAATTAGTTATTTATTTCTTAAAATTGATATAAGATGTAAGTACTTGTTGACAGAGCACCTTTTCTCTAAATTTATGGACATTAAGAACGTACGGAGTACAAACTCTATCGTTTCTCACGTCACGAACAAGGATAGCGTATTCTTAAGTACATTGTGTCTGGTAGCGTTCCAGCCACTTGAAGTGTTAAAGAGCACCATCAGAACTTATGAAAGGGCGACGTACTGCCATTATACAGTACTCGATTCTCATTTCCATAAGGATCAGAAGCCGTATATTAAATTTGTACGTTGAAGAGATGGTCGTAGAACAGCTAGCGGATCCTCACAGCCGATTAGATGAGGTAGGTAATTTGAATAGTTGTGATATCGTATGGGCTCGTAATATATATGAACGTGCAATTAGAGAGGTAGTGGATTTATTGATCGGACGCAAATGATATTTGAAATCGTACGAGCAGTCTTGATTGCGTATCGGCCCTGCTACTCTGCCTAGCCCAGCCAGTTGAGTCCAGAACACAAATAACAGCCTCGGCAATATGAATCATTATTTACAAACATATTGAGTTTTTATACAAACCAAAGTAATCAATAAACTGATTATAACTCAAGAATCGTATGATAATAAATCAAAGATCAAAATAAAGCTAATGATAAGAGAAACACGAATATGAATAGTTTAGTTACGTAACAACTGTACAATAGGAAATAGGCATAATACATTGGTCGATAAATAGGCCTTAGATTTACCATTCATAATTCACCAGGGGATATAACAATAGTGTTATTATATTGCTCATGAAGAACTGCAATGAACACGCAATGTCCGGTCTTCATCTATTGTAAGTTTGCTGAAGGTTACTGGACTGTTGTTCGTGAGAATGTGCATCACAATCATGAATGCAATTCCCTGAGGTACGACAGCGATTCTCGAATGCGCAGGTTAACGGACGCAGAAATTGAAACAGTGTGACCTTTTCCCATTTTGAGGATAGCAACATTCAATATTGTGCACTTCGTTTACCAATCTTATGAGAAGCGCCTGAATCCCTAAAATGTTTTTAACGTGCACCACAAAGTGTCCTCGCAGGCCAACCTTCCTGGCAAGCAATGTGCTTATTTATATTGTAAACATTGAGTGATTACGCCTAATTGAAAGCTCACAATATGTCACCTTGTGGGTTTCGTGAGTAAGAAGTTGATGAAGAAAATTGTCTTCAGTACTTTTTCTTCGCAACTGCTGATCAAACGAATTCGAAAACTCGTTTACTTGATGTCATTGGTTTAGACGGAACCTACAAAACCAATAACAGAATTTTATTTTTGTATCAAATAGGTGCATCGGATATGAATTTAATGGCGATACCTGTTTGTATAGTTTTTTATAAGTCGTAAAATATCTGCTTTGCTGTCACGGTTTCTTCCATTCTCCAGGCGCCCAACTAACAATCGAGAGTTGGTTGGTATTATCACAATTGATTCGCCTGCGATTGCCAATAAAATATTTCACTCATGAAATGGTCAGCTTGACGGACCAGATTTACTCCTGTTTGTAAAGCGTGATCGATAGTCGAACTCACGCACACCAGCATATTAACTCCCTTTGACCTAGTACGACTATACCTTGCTTATTCACCAATCACTACACTTACAAAGAGAATGAGTGAAAGTGGCCTGTATAATTCTTAAGTCGGATAGAGAGCCTTTATTTATTCAGTTTGTTGACTCATTTTTCCTATTCTCTAGTTACTGTTCGTTATGTTATTTATGTCTTTATTTTTCCCTGTTTAATAGACTGTATCAATTGTTTATTTTGTACAGTGTTGATTTGCGTTTTAGAAACAGACAAAGTTTATCAGGCCAAAAAGCATACTTGTTGTGACTTTGGCTAAGCTAAGACTCTGTGTTGGACAGTCTGGGGAATAGTCTTGAGATTGGTTTGTAGGAAATTACTTCCTACACTTGATTTTCAGCTGACAACGTGAGTTTGCGAGAGAAAAATATCGTCTCTATGATGTAAGAATTCTCTCTGGAACCATCTGAATTATTAATTCAATCTGTCATAATTGTTAACTTTCCTCAACGAAAAGTTGAAATCTAATTTATTCGATTAGAATTCCCATTCATCAAACAATTTAACATGACGGTTAATATTAGTATTAATAATAGTTTAAGTTATCCGATTTTAAGTATTCAGTACTGAATTTTGACCAGTCTTTATTGGCCTATATACATCTTGTGTGGATATATTCGATATAGCTATTTGTCATTAGTTATTTAGAATAGATGGACTGTAGGATGTTGTATAATCCAAGGCGCGCTTTTTGGCCTATTTAAGATTCGTCATTCCGATTTATCAATACCCCAGCGCTGATATTCACGTATCCGTTAAAAGGCTTAGGGGTTATACAAACTCCGTAGTCTGGTGGATAGTGTATTGTTGTTTGAATCAAAAAGTAATGGGTTCGAGACTCAGTGTGAATATCAACACGAATGCAGGTACATTTACCTAGCGAGCCCCAAATAGGAAGAAATGTACATCCTAGATTCCACTGTTAGCTTTAATCCATCTATTCTAAGTAACTTGACTGTTTACAACTTTTTAAGATCAGCATAATATTTAAATATACGTTGACTAACTAAATTTTAATGTTGTCACCTTCATTGGCCAAATCTTTTGACCTTTACTAACTGTAAGTTGTAATTTTTACCATCACTCTCATTGTAATCACCATACCGATTATTGTGCTACCATCAGTTATTTCGAAATGTTAATACTTACTTGGGGAATTAGAAATATTTATCATTTTTCCTAATTCAATGCAATGAAGATTTTCCACATCACTTTTTTTCGTCATTCTTTTAGACAGATTTTAAAAACTTCGTATTTTTGTCTATAGTTAACTAATTCCTTTCTTTTTATGGTTTATATCATATGATTTGGCTCAAATTCACTGTTTTATAATGTCTGGTTTTATCTTTTCTGAACTATATGATAAACGAATTATCTAGATAAAATAAAATTCGTTTGTTTCAATTCGTTATTTCACTGGCAAGTGATTAGATTAATTGGAAAGTAATTTTTTTCTACTAAACTGATTGGTAGGCTTCGTTTCACTGAAAACGATTATTTTCAAGGTTGTTTTCCCTATGAACCACGAAAATAGAAAAACGGTTTGCTGGGTTATTGAAAAAACTAATTAATGATGATGGTCAAAAATGCACGTTCATTGTATCTAAATAGTTTCTTACTGTATTCGTGAGTCATTTAAAGTTGAAATATTTCAGTACAGATGTACGTATTATGGAATTTAAGAGGTTTATTTGCTTTATACTTTACATCACGGACTGACTGTAGTTAGACCCCCAGTGGGATAATGGTTGCGGATTGCTGAGAAGTCTTTTAATAGAACTAAACATTTGTTTGGTATTTCCTGATCTTTAATAGCTGTCTAACTAAGACTAATTCATGATACTAACTACAAAGCCCAGCAATCTCCATAAAGAATTGCTAATGCTAACTTATTTATTCATTACTAAAAGGAATGTGGTTATTTCTAAATTCTCTTTGGTATTTGTCTACTCGATAATGCCTGGTAAATTTTCGCGCGAAATTGCAAGCTCATTGCGAGAAAGCTTATGCGTTATGTGAGCTAAATGAAGCTTGACAATATTTGCTTTTTAAAATGATTAAAATTAACAAAAATATCTTGTGTAAAACCAAACAGTGAATATGACTCGGTGTTTCAACAAAATTACAAGAAATACCCTCTCGTGATAGAGACTGTATGGTACAGTATTTGACGTTATTCAATGCATCGTTAAGCGTGTTTGTATAGTTAGATAATATTCTTCTTACTTAATCCTAAGTTGTTCTAGTCACTGTTTGGTTTCACACTAGATATTTTTATATCTAACGTTAGCTCGTTATGAAAACCTTAATTCATAATCCTAGCTCGTAATTATTAGCTCAACTCTTAATTCCAAACCCTAACCTTTTGCATTAAAGCTGATGTCAGTTGATGACCGAAACCCCTTATGTCGCTAAAATTCATAATACTAGCCCAACTCACGGTATATTAACTTAACCCTTTTCCTTTGCAATAATGAATAATTTAACATCCAGGGATTAATTAGTCATATCAAAACCGTTATTCCACGTAGTTTTACTACTGTTTATTATTATTTGTTTTATAATTAAACTCTATTTTCCGATTAGCTAACTAGTTGCTCAAGGTTGTCAGTATAGTATACTTCTACTGATAAGTGTTAAAGTTTAAGGATTTGGTAAATAATCATTAACATTTAACGTTCGTCTTTGAAGCACAATATATAATTACCATACATTTAGATAAAACATTTCAATTGACTCCCAATTCAATGATGGATAGTTGAATTGTTAAACAACAACACCAGAAATTTTTCTTTACTGTTTAGAGGAACTTCGTTAATCAGTTCAGTCGACTATTGTTAGGCATGGGAGTACACTTGCTCCACTTATTTAGATTTAGACGGCTAATTTCAACAAAGTAACAATTTAAGGAACTGGTTGAATAATCTAAAATTAATTTAGTAAGTATTTAGATTTCTCCAGACTTAACAAAGTTTATCAGTGAATTGCATTGTCATTAGTGTATAACCCGTCTCATAAAACTGTCATATTGAGCTAAATAATTGTGTTGATAAACATCTTAACTAGTCATGAAGAATGCATGCACTTCATTATATTTCCCCAGCGAGATACTAGTAGAAACTGACAGTACATGAACTATTTATATAAGGATGATAAACACACATTTTGACTCCAGAGATTTTATTAGATGTTTAATGGTGATCAACAGAATTTATAAACTTAGATGCAACCCGTTCAACACTGCTGACTAGGTATTATGACAGCAATTATTTTCCTATGATGGATTGGTATAATTAATTTTCCTAGAGTTGTAGTTTCCATCAGTGATATTGTCTGTGACTGTGCATGCGAATAAGAATAATTTATTTTTCTGTTGAAGTGTACATTTATTTTTAAGTCATCCTGCCATTTATTGCCAGAAATTATTAGGGCTCGTTACAGTCTCTTGTTAATCAACTCATATAAATCATTACACTGAAGCCCGTCTAAAATTTCTACCAGACGATCTCATCTTGTCCTATTTCAACAGCTTAATTATTTTTGCCATGTACTTAGATTGTTTGAATACTAGTTGACTTTGGTTTACCGTACCTATAAGTAGTTTATTTGTCTACAAAAGTATCAGGATCACCGTTGGATGTCACTTTTAGAACTTCATCTGAAATACCACAAAATATAAGAATTGATAAATACAGTGGGATGTGACCTAATCGTTTAAATGATGTTTAAGCCTATTTATTACTTTGGGCTTAGTTTTTGAATAATAATCAGTTTGAGATTGTAGTATATTCTCTCGAAGGCTCTCTTTAGTCTATCTCAAAACTATGCTATGTAATTTTCCTCTAAATGGTGAAGTATTATACTTTATTTTCTTTGAGACAGAATTCAGGAGTTTTGATGTTAGCTGAGTTTTACACCAATTTAAGAACTTAATCGGATAACTGTTTGATATCAGTTTCTTGGTCAGAAGTTTGTTTCTTCTTTGAACGCATCAGAATTAATACATTAATTCACTTTCCTGTGTAACCATTTCATGATCTCATTTCTTGCGTTACACGTCTGAAATAAAGTTCATTCTAACATCTTTGTATCGATTTCTATACTGTTGACGATTGTCGTAGAAACAGTAATCTGGTTTATACTAAACGGGAATTAGAATAGATTTATCGGTACCCAATACAACTTATCTGGGTTGCCATCACGACCGATAAATACGAATGAATTTTAAGTTTTATTGTATGAGATTTGGGGATGCAGTTGTCTATATGTCTTTTACTTCCTTCTCCGTCTAGTTGTGTGTTACCCATGTGTTCCAACCATGCATGGTAGCTGGTTTGGACCACAGAACTTACGTTATCCTTCTATGTTTCACATTTATCATCCTGACATCCTTTGAATTTCATTGGTCTATTAAGAGAATTATTCAGAACCACACCGAAAGATATCATGTTCTAAAATAATCAATATAAATTAAGCGGATTATGTACGTGTAGTAGTTAGAAATTGAATGACTGTCATGTGTATTAGTTTACTAACTTTTGTTTTTCTATTGCATTTGTTTAAATTCTGATCATATAATCTGAAATTACTTTTTTTCCCAAAAAATAGATCATTCAACTTTAAATGATGAATACTACCAAACGAAAACTTCTTTTCAATCATTAAATTCAACTACAAATAAATTAATCAAATCTCAATCACCTCCAACAAAATTGAAAAAGTCTTCACATTTTACATTATTAACTAAAACCAATGAATTTGATTCAGATGATTTATTATGTACTAAAAATGATACAAATTATCATCATCAGCATCATCATCATCATCATGTTATTAATCAATTAAATAAAGAAGAATTTTCACGTCTTCCTGTTGGTTTTCGATGGAATTATATTTTTGTAAAATTATCCAATTGGTTTCAACGTATACATACAATAAATTATTCAAGAACATCATCAGATCATGTATCATCTTCTATACCAATACATCATAATAAATCTGACTCTATTTCAAATTCTTATCGTTATCAAATAAGAAAATATGAACCGACTAGATCACAAAGTCAACCAGCTGAAAAATTTGGCAAAATTAAATCTAACTTACATAATAATGATCAATTTTTTGGTGATTCTAAAACAAAAGTACAATTATCAAGTGAAATTAATAATTCCAATCGAAATATTTCATCGTAAGTTGATTTATTTATTTTTCTTTTGTACAGTAATTTATCACAATTAAGTGTAAACAATTTATATTCAACTGTTGTTCTTGATATTATTTAAATATTTTTTTTATTCAGAAAGGGGTTTTGTGGAGATTTGAGTGATTTTTTTAGTTGAGATCATTAATAACATCCTAGATGCGTACTACTGAGGAGTACCACGATCGGACGAAACGGCTGTCCAGTGCTTCCAGGTTTTCCATAGTGCTCTAGCTTCAATTAACTCATGATCTCAACTAATATAAAAAATATTTTTATTCAATTTGATAATCATTGACTGTTTAACTAAACCATATATTAGAAACCTGAGCCGATATTCTTACGATTATTGTAACAAGTGGTTAAAGACGTTGAATAGAATGACTTAGAATCGGTCGTAATGAAACAAATGCATTTTCTCTTTTCCTTGAAATATTTATATCTTTTACTTCGTAAATTTGTTCTTCCTTCTAGAATTATATCGTCTCTGTCTACTTTTTCCTACTGTTATTATTATCCTTACTACTACTACTTCTACTACTGTCACGACTTCCACCACTCCGATTATTGTCTTCATAATTTCACCTTACCGTACTGATAAGGTCAGTCAGTCAGTCAGACTGACTGATAAGGTATAGTAAACTAAACAGATCAATAGATGTAATTTTTAAGTTGATAATTGTAGAGATTTAATTGTTTGAAAAAGCATATAAATTAAGATATTTTTCTTAACAAATCAAAATTTTAGTAGTTGAGATCATTAGTCAATTAAAGCTAGACCACCATGGAAAACCTGGATGCACTGGACGGCCATTCCGCCCTGTTGTGAGACTACTCAGCAGTGCACATCCACGATCCCGACTCGCGAGATTGGTGCCCAGGACCTATCAGCTTCGTGCCCGAGCGCTCAACTTCTAGACCAATGAGTCGGTATCTAACGGTTTCAATATCTAACTTCAACTAATCCACGAAATTGAGCGACACATCCCCCATTGTCTTCAGTGAGTTACTATCTCACCCGGTCGAACTCCATTGGTCACTGCTTCTCACTAGAACTTCAGGAAGTACCTCTTGAAGCTAGTCACTAGTGAGCGTATGTTGATTAACATCAGAAGTTTTTGTGGATATCATAGTAATTTTAATAGTTGAGATCATGGCGGTCTATCTTCAATTGACTCATGATCTCAACTGTTGAAATTACTATAATATCCACAAAAATCCCTTCTGATATTAATCGACCGAAATTTAATTGAAGACTCATTACAAATAGTATAAAACTGGACAAATATTTTGGCTTAATTCTAAAACTTTTTAGCATCACATAGCCACAAGATTGAACTGATATTCATATCGAAAAGTGATTGGCTCTATCACAATTATTATTATTACCGTTATTATTATTATTATTATTATTTAAGTGGATGATGACAATTGAACGGAATTTTAAATGATTCAAGTGTTAATGGAATGAGGTTAATATACATGTTTTTCACATCATAATAGAAGTAGACTAGCAAATAAAACAGTAGTTTAATGGTTGGCTCTGTGGTAGTTAACTACCTATCACTGAATGAAAAGTTCCAAGTCTGATCCACACCTACATATTTTTGGTCAACTGGATAATATTACAAAACCTACATACAATTTTTTTTTAGCTCAAATCTAACTTCATAAACGTATACTTAGTAAGTTATTTAAATAATTATTCACCAAAATCATAAACAGTACAAGTTAGTGTACTCAACTTAAATTCACAATGTTTATATGGCAACTAGTGATTTTGCTTCTTAGTTCAAGTGGTAATAAGTAGATTAAGGTTTGAATCCTCTACATATTGTTATTTATTATTATTATTCTTTAAACACATAGATATCGGCACAAAGAAGCACCAGATAAATACGCGCCTCACAAATCTCATTTGATTTGTGTGAGGGCTGTGATACTGCCCGGGTCCCCAAACCGAAACAGGTGGTTTTCTTAGGGGGCCACACCCGTAGCCTTCGACCTAAAGGTCTGATCCACAAGGTACTGGAGTATCGTAAGGAGATGCAGTCCCATGATAGCCGGTGACCAACGATTGATTCATACGCCATTTGTTCCCTCAGAATACTGGAGCTCATGTGCACCATTGGTTTGGAATGAGGGTTTTCCAACTCCCCTAGGTAGACCCTCCGTGTCCACTGACCCGGTTAAAGCACCGGACATTCGCTTTCGTCCTCTCAATTTCGTAAACAACAGTAATGCCACGAGAAGGCAGTAAGTAGGACTTCCCTGGCAGAGGCTGTATACGCGTGGCCATATGAGAGCATTTCGAGAGAGAAGGTAGGTCCTCCCCACTCTCGGCCGTACCAGGGCATTTGTGTATACATATAATTACAACTTAATACTTATTATAAACTGTTTATTTTTATTTTTTTAAAGTATTTCTAAAATTCGGATTAAACTTCAACGGTTTAATTGTTCAAACCAATACTTTATAAATGTAGTTTATTTCTTATATATTTGTTTTTTTTTTTATTATTCAGATCAGATTTTCAATATATAAACAATTCCAAAAAAGGAAATTCATCATTCTCGTCATCTTCATTAATATCTAATGAGAAACCAGTTGAAAATTTATTAGATTATTATCATACTACTCAATCTCCTATAGTTTACAATAATAATTCTAGCACTACCAAATGCACAAATAATAATTCATGCTCGTGTTCAATGATGTCTTTCAATAATTTAACATACACTTCTTCAAAATATAATGATATAGATTGGTTTTGTACTCAAAGTTGTCCAATAAATACACATCAATTAAACGAACTAAATCTAGATAATCAAATATCACTTAAGTCATGTGTATCTGATTGTTGTTGTTGTTTTTGTCAAAGATACCTCAATTATTGTGATCATAATCGTTTAGTCCCATTTTCTTCCAATAATCAATATGAACAAGATGATCAAATTGTACAATCATCACATTATCATGGTCTAAAACAACAGTATTACTACCATTCTTATTCTTGTCAACTTCATCATCATCATTATTATCATTATCATCATCACCACCACCGTCGACAGCAACATCATCATCATTTAAGTCATGATTTCAATCAATGTCATATAAAGTTCACAACTAATCAGCATACAACAAATACACATTGTACAAATTATCCAATACAAAACAAAGCTGTAAGAAATTTTCATTTGAATTTAGAAAACCAATACGCTACTATTGGTCAACTAGATCAAATGGGATCAGATTGTAAGAAAATATCTCCATCGAATAATAAAAAAATAGATTGTTCATCACCTGTTATCACTTTACAGTGTTTAAATTTGACAGAAAAACAATCAAATAGATTAGATCATAATATTGGCTATGTAACAAGTGTGTATAATAATGATAATTCAATAGATAGTGAGCATTCAATGAATACAAGAAATATCTCATCACTTTTCATAGATTATCATCAACCTCATAATCAAACGCTTGTACAAAATCATGAACATGAAGTTGTTGAGCATATGAATGAAGGTGATAATGTTGTAAAATGTATAAACTCAGAAATTACATGTTCGAATCTAGATAATGATAAATCTTCTGATGAAAAAGTACAGTCTATGAATATTTCAAAAACTGATACTACTATTGATACATTTGCTCATCAAAAGTTTGTAACGGATTTGATACTTTTAAAACGCGTAAGTCATCTATAAATGATAATTGAATATATTCACTAAGATTTAATTGGTGGTTTTTGTGGAGATTGTAGTAATCTAATGGTTGAATTCATGAGTCAATTAGAGCTAAACCACTATGGAAATCCTGGAAGCGCTGGATGGCCGCGTGCGTTATCGTGAATGAACACTGCCGAGGAGTCCCATACTGGGACGAAACGGCAGTCAAGTTCTTTCGGGTTTTCCACAGTGGTCTAGTTTTAATCGACTCATGAACTGAACTATCAAGATTTAACTATTTTCTATATGCTTGGATGGCACTGAAATACAAGAACGAGCTTGAGAGAATCTGGGAATGACCTTGACAAGCTATCGACACATTCAGATAATCAAAATACAGCGAATGAATTAGGGTTTTATAGTACCATGATTAGGATTCAGACATGTTATTTAAGTCTATGAGGATAATTATTTGGGGTTAAGACTAAAATATATATCTAAAATAGGTATTAGAGTTAGAATTAAGATTCACACTTCAAAATTGACGGTTTAGGTCTTAAGAATTATTATTAGGTTTGCCGAATCCTAAACTGTACATCCTAATTGTTCTTTTAAAAATATGTTCTGATACTTTTTTGAATGAATTTTTTTCAGAATGGAATTAACCGGGAGAAATTCCTTTGTTATGACATTTACTTTCCAATCCGTAAACGGCATTTCCAATTTATGTATGATGCGCCGTGACGTTGAAACCTTTTGTACATTCACTACCACCACGTTTTTATAGTTCAGCACTGTTATGTCCTATGGCTCGTCAAATAGCACGTGACAAAATCGCCAGTCAGAATATCGGTTTCCATGACTTTTTCCCTGTGTTACACCAACGGTGTGTCAAGCAGCACTAACAGCGTTAATTTAATTCTAAGTCCTCATTGATCCTATGTTCTCGCCTGTCCCAGCCCGTTCAGTCCAGAACACAAATATCAGCCTCCACTGTGTGAATCGTATATTTCATACATACTTGATTTATATCCAAGTAAACCAGACCGTATCACACCATAAAATGAAAAGTAATAATTATATAAGATCAAGTCAAAAAGTGACTGTGAGTATGAGATACTGTAATTAATAAATTAGGATTAGGTTAAGAAGGATAAACCGTATAACAGTAACCAATAACTCAAATGAAAGCTTATGATAAGAATAATATGAACATATATATAATTTAGTTACTTAGTAATTATCTTATGAGGATCTATGTAATAATAATTCCTAGAGGTTACCATTCATTTATTCTTTTTTTGGATATAACAAGCTCAGATAATGTTGGTTAGTTGTTTTTTTGAGATTATAGTAGAGAAAAGATTTCAATAAAAGTATTCCAAAGTTTTTATTCATTACACTGTAATGTAAATTTCAGTTTGATTATTTTGAAAATGATGCTAATTAACTCGGAAACTATAAAAAGGATAATTTCATCTTGTCTTATTTAAGAACTTACACTAATGTACATATTTAATGGGTTGTTTTGTTTTTTTCATTTAAACATTTGTAAGACTGTTTCAACTTATTAAGCTTAATAAAGTGTTTTCTCTATTTAACCATTTTTCAATACTTATTGAATAATTCTGGGAGCACGTTTCGTCCTATTTGGGGCTCTTCAGCTAGATATACCTGTATGCTTGTGTACCGGCAGCTGACGAGTCCCAAATAGGACGAAACGCGCGTCCTGGAATACAATGCTAGCTACTATCCATCTTTGATTATATTGCTTGTGAATTAAGGCTGTATCGATGGAATACTCACAGTATACACATATGGCCAATAAGAGACTGATCAGTT
The DNA here is from genome assembly GCA_944470415.2 of Schistosoma rodhaini. Classification (NCBI taxonomy): domain Eukaryota; kingdom Metazoa; phylum Platyhelminthes; class Trematoda; order Strigeidida; family Schistosomatidae; genus Schistosoma; species Schistosoma rodhaini. Next base: position 14,383,831 of record OX104036.1, on the reverse strand, counting down.
GAAGTTCTAAACTTCAATGGGAAAATTCAACCAAACAATACCAATCGGATTTATTACCACTTTGTGCAATAAGAACCTTTGTGATTTGTCAAGTTTCATATATCTTATTTAGATCGTCAACTGTCAGACTGAATTTGGTTTGTAGTTCTGTATCTGTCTATCGATATCGATGAATTTGCTTTATTCTAGATGAATTTATCTCAATGGAGTGTTTCTGTTGCAATATGAATGTTACGTCAAAATCTAATTGAGTCAACAAAGCGAAGAATGCTCGAGTTTCATTTATTTTTGAATTAGTTTGTTATATTCCAAGAATTTTGCACACATCTTCTGTTGTTCATATTCTAAGTACATGAATCGAATAAATTCTCCGTTTCTCTAGATATCCATATTGTACTGTTTACTTATCAATCGGATTGGATTTCTAAGCTTTTATACAAACGTTGTATAACTCTTTTTATACTACTGATGAGTAGTGCGATAAATAACATTAAAAATGCTAAGTGAATTTAAATAACATTAAATGTTTTCTTATTAAAGATTGGTTGGTACTGGGGTCCATTGACAGTGGAGGAAGCTGAATTGCTATTAAAAAACTGCTCAGATGGAACTTTCCTTGTACGTGACAGTAGTCATGATTCATATATTTTAAGTGTCAGTTTTCGCTCTGGTGGTCAAATTTACCATACAAGGATTGAACATCTGGCTGGTAAGTTATTTTAACAGTACAAATCGGTACATTAAAAATAGTTGTTAAATACCTTACATATTCTGTCGACTGCTCAGATTAATATCTTATTTTATAACACCTTCAACTATACTTCAGTTTGTATGTATTTAAATATATCAAGCCCTTTAATTGACTTATTTAATAAACGGTGTCATCCTGTCGGTAACAATTTATCTATATATTTACGTTGTTGCTATCATGTTTGTATGATCATGTATGAGTGATCATGCATTACAGCCCACACGTATATAGCTTAAGTGTCAGTTAGTCAAATAGCTCGACGACTGATTCGCTTTCTAATATATTTGTGCATATTAAATCCCATTCTTTTATCAATTCGTCTTCATTCGCATCCTCATTTTACCTGTATTCGCTTCATGTATTTGATGGTCTCGTTATCTGTGCTGTACGATAATAAACTGCAGTCATCTCTTTGTACCGTCTTTTCAAATTTATACACCGCTGATATTTATTTAATAATGGTTGTGAGAACGAATGATATACTAAGTAAAGGAATTATCTCGAAGGTATTCCATTACAATTTAATCAAGCGAACTATATGTAAATATTCTTCCTGTTCCATTTTATATGATGTTAAACGCTCTCGTAGTTCTGGAATCAAAACACAAGATTTGTCTACGACATTTTACTTTTATTAATGATGCAGTGCATTTTAACAAGCACTAATTCGTGAGCTGTTGAAGGTATTTACACACATCAATGTACGATTCGAGAAGAAGTGCTTTCTGTGATATTTATATGGGAATTGTTTACAAAAGACATTCAGTCGACTAAGCAACATCCAGTAGCTCTGTCATTTCGTTAGCTAACAATTTGAAGCAAGAAATATACGCACCACGTATATGCACTATTACAATTAACTAAATGTTTAATGAAGATTTTAATCGCTGAAAAATTCTCATCATATTAAAACACAATTATATGAACGAAGAATATTCTTTTCAATGATTTCTCATCATGTTCTACAATTATAAATTAATAATCCATTAAAGAAGATTGGTCAAGTTTAAGGCAGAGTACATCATTTAAAAAACTGTAACATGTGAATCAAGGATTGGTTGTGACATAAAATTAAATCGAATCGTTAATGATGGAATGACTAATATGAAGTGTTAATTTGAATCAGTTTATAAGTGAAATAAAATCGTAAGATAAATGATCAGAATAAATATAGTTGACATGGAGGTGAGAGAGAATAATGGGATTACAAATCAGAAATTACGTGATATGTAGGATAATATGAATTAGTAGAAAGCATGAGTCAATTGAAGCTAGACCACCATGGAAAACCTGGAAACACTGGACGGCCGTTTCGTCCTATTATGGGACTCCTCAGCAGTGCGCATCCATGAACCCGCTCTCGCGAGATTCAAGCCCAGCTTTCTACTATGAAAAATACTAAATCTCCACAAAACTCCTGATAATTAATATGAATTAGGTCAGATATAGTATATAGGGGTGGATGGTAAGAGGTGTATATAAAACAAGTTCAGGATATGAAGATGAACATTATTCAAAATTAATATCACCATATTATAAAATTGGTTATTAACAAGTTGGCCAGGGTAAAAGGAGCGGCTGGACATATTTCTTTTGGATGCAAAGCTCTGGCTTTTTGATCTGAATAGCGATCGTTTCAGCCGTCTGCAATATTCTCAGTCTGATGGAATTAGGTAGACTGCTGTTAACGCGTTATATTATTGTGAAAGATTGCTCCATGTTGGCTCTGTGTCCCGTCTGAACTAAATGGAGCTGTTAACCGTTTTGACTACACTTTTGCTTAACCACACTGGGGGGTATTCACAAGCCCGAATATACAAATTCCTAGAACTGCCTAAATAATGTACTCTGCCTTAAACTTGGTCAATTTTTTATGGATTATTAATTTGGATTTATAATTGTAGAACCTGATGAGAAATTATTGAAAAGAATATTCTTCGTTCGTGCTTAATGAAGACACAAGAAATGAAGGCAAACAGTTAAGAATGTTAATTAAATACATTTACAACAGTATATCAATCAAATATCACATTTTCGTGGAAATACTTAATAAAACAGTACATTAACAGGGGATCTATTATCAAGCGCCCAAAAATGATTTAGGGTGATATAAGCTACTAAGTATTAGTAAGTAGTATAAATTGATATGGTAAAAACACTAGATATTAAAAGAACAGAATAAATAGCTAAACTGTAATTACAATCCTTCTTAATTTTCAAGTGTTGTTACTAACTAAAAACAGGAATGTAAACCAAAAGAGCAGTACAATGTGTTTGATATTGATTCTGTCTAGATTACTAATGGAGAGTCTTACACTTCAGAAAATTCATGTTCAACACAAATAGCAAGTCTTATGTGCTGTCTTTAAAGGCACGGCTCATTAAAATTTTAAAAGAATTTCATGAAATGTTACGGCTTGAAATATTAACACTACAATTCCCATGACAAAACCTTTTTTGTGGTAAGATTTAATGTATACAAACAAGCGATTAGTCAGTACTTTTCTGTAGTGGTTATTATTGATCGAATTTTAATTAACCTATCAGTTGTCGTATAAGGTCACTAAATTAACTATCTTTTACTGTTTTGCTAAAGAACTGTACTTAGAGTCTCTGAGGTTTCATTGCAATATCAGGTAACTTTTGAAAATTCGGATAATAACATATAAACCTAGGTGTTCAATATTCTGGTAATGTTTATTCACCAATCAACACTGATATAAATGTTAACCATGAAATTGTTTAATTACTGAGATTCTAATTTTACAATTTACATTACAGAATGGTTTTAATTAGGCAGTCACTGAGATCTAGGAAGCAATGAGAATCTGTCTCATCTTAATATGGGATTGCTCGGTAGTGCACATCCACGACCCTGTCATAATGAGTGAACCCAGAACCTTCAATCTCATTGTGTGCTCTTAATATCTAAACTATCGAGCCATTATCATTTTACGTTACTGCACGTTCAATACATTCTAGTTTTCAATGGCTATCGAGCTAGGATTAGTCTATGATGTGATCTGAAAATTTAACAATCTTCACAAACTTCCTATCTAAAATATTTTTCAATTTTCATTTTATTACAATAGTTATCTTTTGTTATTTATTCATTTATAATTACAGGTAAATTTAGTTTGGCTTTATTAAATGATTTAAATAACAATGTTTCATCAAGTGTAGCTGAATGTATTGAACGTGTAATGGTTGATTCTTTTCAAGATCGTATGCATTTTTTACCAACTCTTGATGATTCTTCACCATCTATTAATATTAATACCAATGTACAGTTTATTAACAATGATCAACATCAATCTGACCAACATCGACAACTTCAACAATTTAATAATAACAATAATAATAATAATAATACATCACAACCATTTGAATCCACACGCCGTTCTACCTCTACTACACATATTAAAGCTTCTTTAATTCATCCATTATCACGTTTTTTAATTGTTCCATCATTAGTACATTTATGTCGTTTTGAATTATTATTACATGTTCGACATGATCATATTGATTTATTACCATTACCATCGAATATATTACGTTATTTAAAAGAAAGTCAATATTATGCGGAATTTATTCCAGCTTATTTAGAATTGTTAACTAATATGAATAGTAGTAATGATAAAGTTTAATCATAATATGATCAATTTACAATCAGCATTTCTAGCATTACATTCCAATATATAACTAAGAACTTGTTGTTATTTATTCAGTATATATATACAGAGAAAACTATCAAATATTATCATGACCATGGATAGTCTACACAAATTCTTTTCTTAAATATAAAAACGCTATTCTATTGTGGTGACGGTGGTGTTGTTCGTTTACTTCTATTTGTTTATTTGTTTCACATCTATTTTGTATTGATAGCAGTCGGGTTTTTTTTTATGTAACTGTTGATGTTGTGTTACTATGATGATAATCATTGAAAATTTACCAGTGGATATCATAAACTATACTACTACTATTACTACTACTACTTAATCATTAACAGTAGTTCCTTTTTATGACAAATGGTTTGTTTGGTGAATATTTAGATATACGAATACATAATGGAATCAATTATAGTTCTATCTTTTTTTAAAGAACAATGAAAAAAAAAAACACTGTGTATGAATTCTACCTCACATTATATTTGTAAATGTAAATAACTATATTTTGTCTTCAAATAGTTACAATATATATATATCCATAGAATTTTTATTCATACATTTTAAATTAAACGTTTAATTCATAAATATCCATATAAACACAACTACTTACTTACGCCTGTTACCCCTCGTGGAGGAGTATCTAACCCTGTCCTGAGCAAACCTTTCCAGTTCCTTCCAGTTCTTATTCATCCTTTTCATATCTGCTTCTATTTCATGGCGTAATGTGTAAAACGCTAACCAGAAAAAAATATATATATATAAACGCAAGTTTTGACTTAAAATCAATGCAACATTCAATATTGAAAATATCAGTTCTTATTTTCATATTCTTTCTGTTATTGATTATTTCTTGGATTTTATGCATAGACAATGATAAGATGAACTTTTACATCATAAACTTCATTATTGAATTTTCCATTTGTTATTATTATTTATGTATATAAGTGTACTGGTCATATTGTTTAGCTGGTAGTTTCTTTTGCCTTTGTTGTTCTTCTGGCGGTTTTCTTTTCACTGTTTATTTTTTATATAGCTGTTCTTATCAATGTGAGTATATCTAGTAGGTAGTAGTAGTAGTAGTAATAGTAGTGAGTAGTAAGATTCAATCACTGTTTAAATATGTTTCAATGTTCTTTACATCTACTTACTGAAATCATAATGAACTGTGTAATTTTTTTATGACAATCAATTCGTATTTTGTTGTTTTCTTTTACATTACAAACACAAATACTGTAGTGTAGTCTATTTATATTCATATAAGTAGTATATGGCGACGGTCAGACATAGAATGTATTTTGGCAGAAGACCGATAAGGAAAAATTTGAAATGAAGCGCAATTGGTAGGAAAATGCATAAACAATGAAATTAGAAAAGATGGATTGATATTTGCAAAAGGAACAGTGAAGATTGTGACCATTGATTGTTATTTTGCAAATTAACTGTTCATTGTATGGTTATCAGAATTTAATGAGATAGTCTGTAATTTATGCTTAAATACATTCGCTTATCCCCAACTAGTTTTTTGTTCACTACAGTACTAATGATAATAAATAGTTCATTTATGTAGGCTAATAGTTTTATTCACATTTCCAGATAGAAATAAGTAAATGTAACGTAAATAGATTTATGATTAAATGATCGACAAATTATAAATCCACACAATTAAGGAGATGTAATTCATATCCATAATTCTTTTTTTAAATTTTAAATGTAATTCATCTAATTTATTCAGTTGGTCGAATTGTTAAAATCAAGCATTACTCTATTTAGAAAAGACTGAGTATGTGTAAACAACTATAGAATGGTTTACCATTGTAATTACTATTGCGATGTTTAATAGAGTAATTTTTTCAGTCTCTTTAAGGATCTAATCTGAAACACTTAAACTTCACATTGAATATATTTACATTGGTTAACTGAAGGTACTACATAATGTCTGGTTAATTTAGTTAAAACCGTGAGTTTCTTAATATTATGACAATGAATTCTTAAAAGTTTTTTAGTGAGTGGCAGAATGATTGGTTCGTTAAAAACATGGTAAGAATTCATAATGTCCATGTTTCAAGCAAATATTAGGTTCTGACATTAAGAAGGAGAGAAATTAATAAGTCAAAAGCACTTCTCACTGTTCTTATTTATTTATCACGGTGTAGATCATAAATCATAAATTTCTATTTTGATAGTAGAGATTATGTTGAGTTAATCTCTTGATTTTTCTAAAGACTAAGTAGAAATGAATACGATCGAGTTAAGTTCACCATTAGTGAATGTTCAGTCAACAACAAAATTTAGCTACGGCGTAATAGCCATTGATCAGTGTAGTCACAAACCATTAAAATCCGTGAAATATTTGTAGACAATGGTTCGATTTAGTACATCATTATCACACTGGCATCAATTCAAGATCCACTGAAAACTGGGAGGTAGGAGACAGTTAGTTGTTTCGTCTTTGTTTGGTAGTCCCGCAAGAATATACATCAATTATTTAACCCAGGACCTTGCTGTCTGTCAACAATGGCTGAACTTTTAGACCACTGATTCAGGGTTCTATGAACCATATTTTCACGTTATCGACATTTCCTAGGTTGCACCTCTATTACGGTGTTTAATTAGGACTTCTGCGGATCCAAGTTTCTAATGGTGGTCCAACTAAGTCGCTTGATGATTTCAATTATAATCATTGTAATGGAAAGAAAGTACTGGACTTTTTTGAGCCCAACATCCTGCAATAAGCATAGTCAGAATATTGTAAGCCACATTTCTCAAACTGATGTTGAACGTGGTATAACGAAAACAGCCCCTTTAGTTGTAATGGATAATGAAAGTTCTTCATCACAGGCTAAAGTGGAGATTGATTATAAACTAGATGCTGGAACCAGTATTTTTATCCCTTGCACAGATTTTACCAGTAGAATACAACCACTAGCCATCTCGGAAGGCCCTGTTAGTGATATGGAAAGCGGCCCTAAGTACTCTGATGAAGTTACAACAGTCGATCAGTCAGTAAAGCCTTTGAATGCTTCGGCTTGTATGATGCATTCGAAAGGAGACCAAGAAGAAAACATGACAATTAGGAAGGAAATTAGAGACAATCATTGTGGATTATTTGTTGGAACAATCGCAGTAAGTAAGGGAATATGTTTATTAGAATCCAACAATGCCATCAATTATCATATGCTTAAACATGTGGAAAATTATTTACATCACAGTGGTGGTATGGTGTATGCTACTTATGTTAACATATATAAATAGTATGTAGCACCAATCGGAAATGGAATGGCCGACAGCAGAAGATTGAGATGAGGAGAACAGGAAGGATTTCCCTCAGTGTGTAAAGGACAACCCAAAAAAGATATGCAAATGATGTATCTAATATATGATTTTCATATTTTACTAAGCCGTTGTATGATTTTGCATTAAACAACAAATTGGTTTTCCTCACCTGCGTTTTCCTCCACTTCAGTGATATTACTTACGTAAATTGTTTGGTAATGTGATTGGTCATCATGATAGCATCGAAGCTAAGAATGGTGAAGTTGAGCAAAGCAGTAGCATAGCTTAGAAAATATGTTATCTGTATAATTATCATGTGCCTTCATTACCAAAATAGATCCTTAAATGTAGGCTGACAGTCGAGGAAATAGACGCGGTCAAGTTTAATTACTAGTCTTAGTGAAAAAAAGAAGTGTGTGGGAAACCCATGAAAGAGCTCCATGACAATAACGATGGCGCAATAAAAATAAAGGAATTGCAAAATCTGTCTGTTATGCGAATCGAAGGATCACTTTGTGTCGGTGGACGATTTAAGTAATTGGACTGCCTACTCTCATTCAAGAATCCCATGATTTTACCTAGTCATCACTTCGTAGTAGAACTGATCATCCGACACTACCACTACCTAGAAGGACAAAACTATACCTCACAAGTGTTAGCTACCATACGGAGGGAGTATTGGAATGTTAAGATGATCGGCGGAATTAGAAGGATGATAGGTAAATTCGTGGAGTGCATACATATGAAAGCCACATTGGACCAACAGATGATGACACCTTTTTCTGTCGGTTGAGTACATAGACGTTGGTTCTATTTCTTTTCTGTGGTAATCGAAGAAATGAGGAAGAAAGGTATGGATGCATATTTACGTGTCTTCAAACGCGTACTGTACGTCTAGAATTAGTTTACAGTCTCTAAACTTATGCTTTTATAATGATTTTAATATGTTTTATAGGCAGACTAGGGATTCCAACAGAACACTATAGTGACAACAGGACAAACTTCATCTGGGTAACTTCTGAATTGCGAAACGTTGTGAATGTGGGACAAAAATAGGACAAATGATATCACAACAACAAAGGGGATGCATCGGCATTCCAATCCACACCAACAAGCCATCGAGGTGGAGCTTTGGAAAGAAAGATACGATCTGTGTGGAGAATTCTGCTAGACATTTCTAAGGAACAATCCTTACACGATAACAGCTTAGCAACCTACTTTGATTAGATAGAAAGAATTTCCGTGAAGTCAGATCAAAGCGATGACATGACTTTCATACATAATAGCTTGCTGCTACTAGGAGACCACTATCGTTTAAGGATGGAATACACTATTGCGGATAGGCATTCGAAGCGATGGAAACAGGTAAACTACTTAGTCAATACCTTCTGGCGTCAGTGGATGAAGGAATATGTTCCGTTAATACAAGTAAGACAGAACTGGTTTTGCAACCATAGAAACTTAAGGGAAAGTGATGTAGTGCTTGTGGCTAACGACGCCACTACTCTCGGTTCATGGTCTATGGGAACTATTGATAAGTGAGAGATAGATTAAGATGGTCAAGTAAGAACAGTGATGGTACGTATGAAAGGAAGCGTAGTAAGAAGAAATAAGCGAAAGCCAAACAACTATAGGTAGTATGTTAGGTTTACGGGTGTACAGGCGTATTGTTGTAAGTCCTGTGCTTCCCATTGACATAGAGTAGTTAGTTAGGAAAGCAATGACCGATTATTTTCAGGGGCGTCTTTACGTAGCTGGATGACTTAGGGTGGCCAGTGTAACGGAAAGAACACTCCGAAAGTCCCTTCAAAGCATTTTATTAGACAGTATTATTATTTATTTGTTCCTTTTCCCTGTCATGTATTCTAACATTCAGGTCTCTTTTAACTACACTTTATGTTCTTTAGTCTTCTTTGTCTGCGGTTTTATTATTTGACTTTGATTAAAGATTCACCTTTGATTACGTAATCTTACTGTTGTATGTTACGGGACTATTGACAATAAGGTTGTGTTTGACTAAACCCAAGGTTACGGCATGGTTCAGTATATGATTATCAACCTTTGAATGTCCGCTTGTAAATATTAGTGCAATTCTTGCAGATAGATACCTGATCCTATCTTGCTGAAAATATTTTCATTGATTTTCAGCACAGGATGTACGGTTTGAAGCGTTTAGTACTTTTGATATTACTTGTTTTCTTCCTTAAATTAGAATCGTTTAAACTGTACTCAGAGTTTGTGCTTTGATATAATTTAATACGAGTCACTCAAAAACGCTATAATAAAGCATTATATCTTGTACCCGCCTATTACACAGCAGTGAATTATCGATCGGACCAATGACACGAAACCCGTACGAACAGTCTAGAGTCCTTGTCGGTCCTGCTTCCTGCCTAGCCCAGCCAGTTAAATCCAGAACACTAATGACAACCTCTGCAATATGAATCATTTATTTCAAACATACTGGGTTTATATATCAATCAAACAGACCATAAAATAAGAAACAATATTTGTACAATATTTAGCCAAATGTGGCTGTGAATAAGGGAGATAGTAATTGACAGACTGAGGATAACCTGAGAACGGTAAATCGTATAATAATAATCTATGGGTCAAAATAAAGCTTATAATGAGAGAAACATGAATATGACCAGTTTAGTTAGTTATCAATTATACAATAAAAATATATGTATCATATTGGTCCATAAATAGTTTTCAAAAGTTACCATTTATAATTCTCTTCAGGATATAACAAGAAGAACGTAGTTCGACCTGATCGAATAAACTTCGGTTCATTAGTTTTGTGTTCAGACAGTATACTGAAATTTCGGTCGTTGCAATTATGGTTTACCAGAGAACAATATAGTGTACATATTTTAAAACCGGTCAATGTAATTTATTTTCAGTTCATAATCACTCAATCCTGTCAACATACCTGACAGATTATTCTCGATAATTTACAAACTATCGTTATTTTTCAAAATGGAAATTTCATCCGTTGTTATGTACAGAAATCAACTGAAAGTTAACATATTAATGAATATGCAATATTATTAAAAGTTTGTTTGTTTTAATGCATAACTATTATACTTTTTTTTAAAAAAAATAATCAGTACATCCATTTGATTCTGTTTGTTTACAAACATGTCACGTGACCTTTTGTTTATACATATTTACATTACTAATGAAATAATCAAAAGCTGTCTATATACACTGAATACATAGATTGATGTGATCAACCTCGGCCGTTTCGATTAGATTGTCTTTCATTCCCTTGTTATTCTCTCATTATCTCATGATAAACTTGTTCTCTTTATTGTATAACAAAAAAGTTGATTAGAAAAATAAACCGATAGATATCATGTATTTATTGTTATATGATTTAGGATTATCAATGTAACCAAAAATTTCCTGTCAACAATGGAGATATCATATTTTCAACATAATAATAATTCGGTCAAAATGAATGACGTAATAGTAAAAAATATAAGCGAAGAAATAGATAACATGATATATATATATATACAATAAAGGAAATATCTGACTGAATAATCAATATTTTTATAATTGAAATCATGAATTGATCAATGTTAGGTCATCATTTAAAACCTAGAAGCAGTGAATGACCTTTTTGTTATAGTATGGAACTCCTCAGCACTGTTTATCCACAATCCTGCACACGGGATTCGAACCATGTGTCCACTATTGACTAGCTTCGTGAGGTAACTCTCGGAGTTCTAGAGAGAAACCGTGACCAATGTAATTAATCCATGTCGGATGTGAGGCAGTTACCCACCGAAAATAATAAAAGATTATCGCACAATTTCGTGGATTGGTTGAAGTTAGACAATAACACTGTTTACGAATCAAGTTAGAGTGATTTAAAACACCTTATAACAGTGTCCATTTTAGGAGTGGACTCAAAAAAGGTAGTCTCTAACTCTTTACGTGATTTAATAAATTCATACAATAGTGTCTTATCTTGTTATGACCTCCCTTGACATCTTTTCAATCTATACATGCAACGGTCAGTATACAACCATCTAAAGGAGGTACAGTTTATAATCTTACTAACCGGTTTATTATCAACTGGAACTTACTTACTTATTTACTTTCGCCTGTTACTCCCAATGGAGCATAGGCCGCCGACCAGCATTCTCCAACCCACTCTGTCCTGGGCTTCCTTTTCTAGTTCTATCCCGTTCTTGTTCATTCTTCTCATGTCTGTCTCTATTTCTCGGAGTGATGTGTTCTTTGGACTTCCTCTTCTCCTTTGACCTTCAGGATTCCATGTAAGGGCTTGTCTTGTGACGCGATCGGGTGATTTCCTCAAAGTGTGCCCAATCCACTTCCAGCGCTTCCTCCTGATTTCTTCCTCCGCTGGAATCTGATTTGTTGTCTCCCACAGTAACTTGTTGCTGATAGTGTCTGGCCATCGGATCCGAAGTATCTTGCGTAGACAACTGTTAATAAACACTTGTATCTTCTGGATAATGGCTTTCGTAGTTCTCCACGTCTCCGCCCTATACAATAGAACTGTCTTGACATTTGTATTGAAAATTCTAACCTTGGTGTTGGTTGACAATTGTTTTGAGCTCCAGATGTTTTTCAGTTGTAAGTATGCTGCTCTTGCTTTGCCGATTCGCGCCCTCACATCTGCATCTGATCCACCGTGTTCATCAATGACGCTGCCCAGATACGTAAAGGTTTCCACATCTTCCAAAGCTTCTCCGTCAAGTGTAATTTGATTGGTGCATATTGTGTTGCATCGGAGAGTCTTGCTTTTCCCTTTGTTTATATTGAGACCTACTGCTGCTGAGGCTGATGCTACACTGGTCGTTTTCTCCTGCATTTATTGTTGTGTTTGTGATAGGAGAGCCAGATCATCCGCAAAGTCTAGATCGTCAAGTTGCATCCTGCCTGTCCACTGTATCCCGTGCTTTCCTCCAGTCGTTAACGTCTTCATGATCCAGTCGATGACCAGGAGAAAGAGAAAGGGTGAGAGTAGGCAACCTTGCCTAACACCGGTCTTTACCTCGAACGAGTCGGTGAGTTGTCCTCCTTGGACGATTTGGCAGTTTAGTCCATCATAGGAGTTCCGTATGATGTTGACTATCTTCTCAGGCACGCCGTAGTGTCGAAGAAGCCTCCATAGTGTCGTCCTGTCCACGCTATCAAATGCCTTCTCGTAGTCGATGAAGTTGATGTACAATGATGAATTCCATTCGATTGATTGTTCCACAATGATACGTAGAGTTGTGATTTGATCTGTGCACGATCTATCCTTACGAAATCCAGCTTGTTGATCTCGAAGTTGGGCGTCCACGGAATCCTTCATCCTGTTTAACAATACTCGGTTGAAGGCTTTTCCTGGTATTGAGAGAAGAGTGATGCCCCTGTAGTTGTCGCACTTGCTCAGATCTCCTTTCTTTGGTATCTTGATCAGAAGTTCTTTTTTCCAGTATGTTGGTACTTGTTCTTCGTCCCAAATCTTACTGAAGAGGATGTGGAGTATCTTGGCAGTTGCTGTTACATTTGCTTTCAGTGCCTCTGCCGGGATGTTGTCTGGTCCCGCTTCTTTGCCACTCTTGATTTGTCTAATGGCCATGCTGATCTCTTCAATTGTTGGTGGGCCAATATCGATTGGGAGGTCTGTGGGTGCTGCTTCGATGTTGGGTGGGTTCAGTGGAGCTGGCCGATTTAAGAGTTCTTTGAAGTGTTCTACCCACCTGTTACGTTGTTCTTCAATGTCGGTGATTACTTTGCCTTCCTTGTTTTTCACTGATCTTTCTGGTTTACGGTAATTTCCAACAAGTTTCTTTGTTGTATCATACAGTTGTCTCATGTTTCCCTCTCTTGCAGCCTTTTCCGCTGTCATCGCTAAATCTTCCACATATTTACGTTTGTCGGTTCTGATGCTCCTCTTCACTTGCTTGTTTGCCTCTGTGTATTCGGCTTGTGCCTTGGCTTTTTCTGCTCTTGTTCGGCTGATATTGATTGCTGCCTTCTTGTTCCTCCTTTCTTCAATTTTATCCAGTGTACCAACAGTGATCCATTCCTTGTGGTGGTGCTTCTTTTGGCCCAGAACCTCCTGACATGTTGAAACGATTGCCTCCTTGATACTTTTCCAGTTGCTCTCCATGGTAGTTCCCTCTCCATTGAGTAGATCATGAAAGGCCTGGAACCTGTTGCTGAGGGCTATGTTGAATTTGTTGAGTTTGTCAGCATCTCGAAGAAAAGCCGTATTAAACTTTGTGATGTTGTCCGCGCCGTTGTCCAGTGCTTCTTGAGTTTTAGTTTCATCTTGGCGACCAGCAAATGATGATCGGATGCTATATCAGCTCATCTTCTGGTTCTCACATCCTCCATCGTCCTCCTGAACTTTTTGTTGATGCAGATATGGTCGATTTGATTCTGTGTAGTGTGATCCGGTGAAATCCAAGTGGCTTTGTGTATGTTTTTGTGTGGGAATATGGTGCCACCTATGACCAGTTTATTGAAAGCGCATAGGTTTGCAAATCCCTCACCATTTTCGTTCCTTTCTCCCAGTCCATGTTGTCCCATGACGTCTTCGTATCCAGTGTTGTCCATTCCAACCTTAGCATTGAGATCTCCCATCAGAATTGTCAGGTCCTTGGTTGGGCACTTCTCGAAGATCGACTGCAGCCTATCGTAGAATTGGTCTTTAGCGTCTTCATCGTAGTCATTGGTAGGCGCATAGCATTGGATGACGTTCATTGTAATGCCCTCTCTCCTTGTTCTGAAGGAAGCTTTGATGATCCTTGGTCCATGAGATTCCCATCCTATAAGTGCATTTTGTGCTTTTCTGGACAGCATCAATGCAACTCCTTGTGTATGTGGGGCATTTTCTTCTTCATGACCGGAGTATAACAGAAGTTCTCCTGAAGACAATCGTTGTTGTCCAACCTGCGTCCAATGTGTTTCGCTGATTCCAAGAACCTCCAGGTTGTATTTTCCCATTTCTGCAGCAATTTGGAAGACTCTTCCGGTCTCCCACATTGTTCGGACATTCCATGTACCTATAAAAATTGTCGCTCTGGTTGTAAGAAGGTGCATCGGCCTCATGACTTCCGAAGGAACTCGGCTTTCATCATGAGGTGTCATAATTATTCCTTCTACTCCCAGGGCAGAGTTTGAAAGGTTTGAGTGATTTTTTCTGGTTAACGTTTTTTTAGCGACTTGATTTCCTAGGGGATGGGGTCGCTAACCCCATGCCCAACCCTCCTCCTTTACCCGGGCTTGGGACCGGCAGTAACCCCCAGAGGAGCTACAGGCGGAGTTATGAACTGGAACACTACATATTAAATCACTGCTACTTGTTTTATAGTTAGATGTTTCATAGCCGACCTCTTGTGATAGCATTCAGTCGTTACTGCCATTAATTTAGTGATAACTGAATATCACCAAAACATCGAGATATTTTTCTGACCCCCCCTTCTCTCACTAGCTGGTATGATAATGCTAAGTGTGATAGAAAAAAATTGTTTAGTCGATTATTTACCGTTAATGGATGTCCGATTATAAACGAAAACTTATATTAACAGCAATAAATTATGCCCATTCGAGTTTCCTTTAACTATATGGAATGCAACTTATTATTCTGTAGTCTCTTATGTATCCTACTCAACACAAGTAAAGAAAAAAATGTTCACATAGATATTAGTGTGACTGTCAAAAATATACAAACAGTATGGACAAAATACTTGGTTTTTATAGATTTTCTCTACATGAGTAACTAGTCAGATTCTAGTTAACTTTGAATTAAATAGAGGTCATAAACACATTTATGTTAGAAAGACAAATTATTGGATAGCATAAGTTTAGAATATGGAAATAGAATGATTGTTAAACTATAGCAAATAACCTATTTAAACTAAGTACTTGACAATACAATATTCATAACTAGTCCTTAATTAATACAAGTAGTCATTGTGGTTATACAGAATAACCGTCGTAGCTCAGTAATCATGTGTCTGATGATCTCACTTGGTCATATGAAATCAACTCATTAGGGAGAGTCTCGATTGGTTCAAGATATTTCTTATTGATGAATGTCAACCACTACAAAAACTAGATCCATAAACTTGTATTGATTGCCACTAACCATCTACAATCTAAGTTTTATTAGCCTTATGGTCACATTATCAGCAACAGCCTACTATGGAAGAGAACAAACGAGCTTCGAGTTGAAGAGGAAATTAGAATAAGATGTTGGAAGTGAATAGGACATACATCAAAGAAATCATCAAACTGCATCACGAAGCAAATGCTAACTTGGAATAGTAAAGGGAAACTGAAAACAAGAAGACCAAAAATCATAGTGCATCGAGAATTGGAAGCAGATATCAAAAAAATGAATAGCAACTGGGAAGGACTGGAAAGGATTGTCCAGGATACAATTGAATAGAGAATCTCGCTTGACGGCCTATGCTCCTCCACGAGAGGTAACAGGCGTAAGTAATTTATGTTCACATTGTGAAATCTGATCAACACTAGAAATTAAACAATAAAATTATAGCGGCTCACGTGCAATTGAGTTTGTTCACATTTAATTTGGCTAAGCCCTTTTGTTAACTTAACGGATAGTCATTCGTACAATAACAACTTTTCCATATCAATATGCCTTGTATGAATACGTATGCTTGAACACTGCTTACTGCCTACGCATATATTCATTCTGCTGGTCTTACTATTAGTGGCTTAATTGATTTGATGGTTCATTTATTTCCATGGGTATATATATGTACATTTTAATCATGTTCATCAACTCTCTCTCTCTCTCATTAGACTCGCTCACCCGCTTGCTTTTCGGCACTACTCGTTCGTGCTTGTCTAGTGCACCTGTAATTCTGGTGATCTATGCATGGTGTAATAATAAACGTAATCAACACTTCGTATTCGCCTTCTGATTAATACACAGTTGGGGCGTTATCTAGTGATGAACTATATACGAAGTTTAAAGATTATATTGAACACCGACCACCACACAATAATGTTAACTACTGAACGATTGATTAGTACTATCTACTTTGTTTTAGCTATTCAATATAAATTGCAATGATAATAAGGATTAATAAATCAATACGGCTTGTAAAACGGTTCTTGATTATTTCATCGAATTCATTACGAGACATTGAAACATTTGAGGAATATAAAATTAAACTTTAAAATTTCACTGGTTATATTAAGGAAGTTCGAAGATATAAATTTATTGGAACACAAATGTAGTAACTCTTTTCGATTATTTATAAAATGATAATTCACATACTTTGCATCCTAAAAATGTCTATAATTTCAATAATAAGATTATCATACAGTAAGGTTTACTTATAGGTTGAAAATTGGGGTTAGTATGCAAATATCCCTTGGAAACGTTGGTAAAATCATTGAGTTTTTGATTGTGAAATAACTAAACAGGAAAGAAATATTTTAATTTGTTACTCGGTTAAATAGTTTTCCTTAATTTCGATTTTGATTATGGTATATATCTTGCCAAGGACAGTTATGTGTATTGAGGTTTCGGGTTGGCCTACGATAATTGCAAATTAAGAAATGATTGAGATATTCTAATACGATTAGTTCTGTTTTTGAACTAGATGACGGTAGTTGACACATGACACTCTAACGATTAGTTGTGAACACAGGAAAAACACAAAGTATAGGAAAGACTTGTTATTCAAGAAGAAGAAACAGAAACAGTGTGAAATTATAAAACGTAGTATATAAACTAACGAAAGTATAATCTTCAAGCATACAGGAAATTAACTAACTGAAAATAGTGATAGCCAATCAGAAAAGGGGAGGGAAATAAATAAGATTGAGTTGGAATAAAAGCAATTATGGTTACTGCTCCTAGTAAGCATTATTAGAAGAATTGAATGCTTTAATGACTGTCTTAGTAAGTTCATCTTCTAAAATAATCTGTATATGAATGGTTTTCATTTGTCTGCTAAATCAATAAATGTCAACTAATCAATCATGTTTCCATTATATTTCCATTATTACATAAAGAACTGATTTTTTTAAAATAACAGCTCGGTTGTAAATACACACCAGATTTCTTTTTTGAAAATTTTCTAACTGATTTACAATTAATGTTTATTTGTAAGTTTAAAATCATGAAACATATCTTAAGAATAGTAATAAAAAGACATAATGATTAACACCATGGGCTTTACTGTAGTTGATGGCTATCAATTTCAGAGTAGAATGAAAAAGACAACTTGACTAGACGGAAAATTATTTTAATCTCATGTAAACAAGAGATGATCTGAACATACTGTTCGCCGATAGAAAGTGCAGAGATATTTGTCATTACAATTATACCTATTTGTTATTCGGATGATAAACAATATACCATAGAAATCATACTTTGAAGACAGAAATTTGGTTAACATTTACAAATGTAAATGTTAATAATCTGAATTATTACACAATTACTTGGTGAATTTCTAATGTCCTGGTTTAAAATCTATCTGAACTCAAGTTGACTCCCAATGTTAGTCAATGTAGTTGAGAAAAAAGGATTGTCAGTATGTAACATAATATAATGAGAAATTTACGATTTCCCAAAAAATACTCCTCAAAATCTAGTTTTCCATGGTGGTCTAGCTTCAATTGACCCATGATCTCAACTATCAAAATCTAGTTGTTTGAAAAACAATCCAATGATTTCAATTTTGAAATCATGAGTCAATTGAAGCTAGACCACCATCGAAAACCTGGAAGCACTGGACGGCCGTTTCGTCCTATTATGGGACTCCTCAGCAGTGCGCACCCACGATCCCGCCCTCGCGAGATTCGAACCCAGGGCCTACCAGTTACGAGCCAGAGCCCTTTGAAATATACTGAAATCTCCACAAATCCCCTTCTGAATCCAATGATTGCTTTAGTTAATATTCATATATTTTGCGCAAGAAAAAATATCTTCCTAAATGTCAACGCGTAAAACACGAAGAGGTAGATTTTTAGTCTCTGCTAATATGAGAAATATAAATATCAGTTAACCAATATAATGTTAATGTTCTTTAAAATTGAAGTTATTAGACAGAGATGGTGAGACATTTAAACTGCATCAATTTTTCTCCATGACGAATACACTGTTTTTTTTATATATCTGAAAACTTAGGAAATCTCTTCCCCTTTCATTATTCTTTGATTCAGCTAAAATGTGATTGGTTATTTAACAGTAGGACATATAACCAATCGGAAAAAGATTATTTTTCTAAGAAATGTGATTTACTCCCCTTAGACATCAGCCCATTATACCCAATATTATACATATATAATCATTGGTAATAAAACTGTAGATTAAAAATTACTATTTAAGCAAAACACTATTATTGCATGACGTTTAGAGAAATTTACCTATTCTCAGAGGAAATTGTATAATTGTATAATTTAATAAAACATGGTTAAAGGAAGAAATACTACTAATAACAATATCACTGAGGATTCTATGGATGATTTTGGTGGTGATGACCCAGGGTAAGTTTTAAAAAAATTTTCCACTTGTTTGTCAATAATCTTAAATTTTTTCGGTGTATATCATTTTTGGTATAAGTCTCATGTAAATTTTCCTTCAGAGTATTATGCAATATATTGCCTTTGTTAAAAGATGATTTCAAACTCCCAGTTAAATGTACAGTATATCACCGGGTTTACTAAGTGATTAGTAATGTTTAGGTTATGGAGACCAGTTTAACTGGGAGCTAAAGACTAGGTAGTATCGCATAAAATGTGCCAAAGGATCTGGTTTATAAACTTTCAGGTGATTTTTAAGTTGTCATGATTGAAGTTAATTACATTTTAAATGGTGAAATGTATTTCAAGTGTTAAACACTGGTATGATATTCATAGCATGTTAAGGTATTACTCCATATCACTTTACTACAATAGTGATTATAAATGAGTTATTTCATTAAAATCACGAGTCGATTGTAGTCGAAACCATTTCGTTTTGGTTTTGGACTCCCTAGCGGTCCATATACATGAAACCGCGGCCGAGAATCTAACCTAAGATTTTTAGCCTAGTGTGTGAATACTTAACTTACAAACCACCAAGACGGAATCCAATGATGTTCAAGATTAACTATAATCAATCCACAATAGTGCACGAACATCTTCAATTTTCTTTAGTGGTTACCTTACTCATATCAAACGCGGTTGGACTCCACTATTTATTGCTTCTCATTAGACCTCTGTAAATTTTCTCTTGAAGATAGACACTAGTAACTACGTAATAGTTGACAGTATAGAGTTGTGCAAATTGTTAAATTTCATTGAAGTCAAGAAACGATGAGTTATTTACTGATTTTAAATGAGGTCAGTAGCTACTAATAGGTTGATGTGTCTCTCTTTAACTCTCACCCTTAATGTAAGGGATAGTAGTGTTATCTGGATGCCTCGAAATAAGGATGTAAACCAAGATTTTAATTAGTAACGTAAAGGTTGAATTTTAAGTTTTCTAATTACGGAAACGTAATTCCACCTAAACAAGAGGATTATTGAAATGAATTATATTAAGAGTAAATTATTTTAGCCAATAATTAAATGAAAATAAAGTATCCACCATGGTATAAAAGTAGGAAACTTCATTAGAAACAAACAATAACCACACCTGGATTGCGTTAGTAACAACTTGAATAGAAAACTCTACTTTTTACTTTTCTCAATCATATTAAGAAACAATTTTTTTAATATGAACAATACAAGTGACAAGAAAAGATCATTAGTTATCGTTTTATACATTGTAAATATATATAAGTCAAAAGACCGTGTTTATCAATTTGTAGGTTCTATTTAATTTGATGATTAGTAGACAGATTTATAATTAAGTAGCAGTCATCTGATCTTAATTATTTAAAAATTTATTGATCGAAATTAATAGTTGAATTTATGAGTCAATTAAAGCTAGACTACCATGGAATACCTGGATAGCGATCCAGTGCTTGATGGTATTCTATGGTGGTCTAACTTTAATTGATTCATGAATTCAATTATTAAATTACTGAAATCTCCACCAAATCCCCTTCTGATTATGAGTGAAATTAGTTTAAAAACGTTTGAAAATGAAAATGTCACAAATAGTAAAGAATGTTTAATTTACTTGATTATATCTTTAGTACAATGTGTGAAATATGAAGTACAGAAATATATTTTAAAATTGTTCTGATAATATATGAATAAAGACATTTTTGTTGCTATATGTTATGGATATTAATTTAAGATGTAGACAGTATATGTCACTGAGTGACTTCATTAAGGCAACTTGAATTTGATGTATGGCTATTTTCTCCCAGACGAAACTTCCTAGCAAAGAGCACACACGCCTTCTCTAAGAATATAGCTAAGGATGTTTAGATCATGTAATTTGGATCTCTGATAAATTAAACAAATCCCTAATGAAAAAGAATAATCGTACACTCGCCAGTGACTTACTTCAAAATAAATTCCAAATTTTCTTATTAGAGTTCATAAATATTGGTAACTAACAGAATTCAACAGTGTTTGACGTAAGACACGTTCGACTGGCAACACCAGATGACTTTTTCGGTGTATCGAAAGTGCATTAAAATTAAAGATCTGGACTGCTGTATTCCAGCTCAAGTGTGGTATCAAAGGCTTGCGTTCTTTGTGGTATAATCCTTGAGAAGTTATAGATTCATACTGAACAGGATCCTTATACTATGACAAAACAGTAGTCCAATATCCCCTGGTCTTTAATGGTACCCCGACCGCAGTCAGTTTGTGATAAATAAAGATTTTCATTAAAATAGTTTGAAATATTTGTAGTTCACTTACACCAAACATACTACCAGTAGAATGATAGATTGGTGGTTAAGGTGGTTCAAGTTTCACGTATTAAGTTTCAGGTTCAAACATCACTTCATTTAGTTCTTTATGAAAAACTGGATAGTGTCATCAACCTATGGACCAAAAGTAATAATCAAAATTCAGTACTTAGACCTCTGCGTAGGAGATGACCTATCATACCGACCTGAGTAAATATTTGCAAATAAACATTAAAATTAAGTTTCACTAGAGAATCCGTTATGTAACATTTACAATTTATGGACATATCAAAGATTGTTAGGCAATCGGAGATTAATAATTACAAAGAAAGATTATAATCTGTTGCGTAAGGCATCAAAAAGTCTCCTAAATATAGTAACTAGATTAAACTGAAATGTAATCATAACTACAGTTAAAAGACACTAAAGGGGGTGGATCATAACGCCTATTCCTAAGGGAGTTGAAAACTCGTTACTTTTGCAACAAAAGCCATCCTTTTGTCTTCCAGTTGATATGCTGATCCCAAAGTAAACTGAGATCATTCTATAATCTGTTTATAAAATTTTACTCTGATTTAATTACATTGATTTCGTGAAAATTAATTCATCGAGTATGTCATATTCCTAACATGTTATTTCCGGTTAGTGAACGACTGAAATGGGGGCATATTGAACAGTTGTTTTGTCCTGGAATCAAACTTTATTAACGATGAGTATCCATTACGTAATCATGTATCGAACCCAGAACCTTTATCTATCCCAGAGAACGCTCAATTATTGAAACTAGTGGGCCGGCATCTAAAGATACATTTGTGATTGAAGTTTAGGCTGAATTAATAGTCAGGACGGTCATATATTATTCGTGATGCCTGAAATTTTAGAGTTCGATACCTGGTGGTATAGTAAGTAAGCGATTCTAGATGTTTGTTGTTTTACAATAATTCTCTAGCTCAAGTTCAATTTTAATGATAATTATCCAATTAAAATTTAAAAAATTTTGATTAATAAATCTTCTAACTGTTGTCTTATGAAATTAAATAATGCTATTCGACATTAATTATGTGTTAGTTTATGAATCAATGAAAATTCAGTTTTTATAACAGACTTTCCATCTCCTATTAATATTATACACTTAAGCTCAAATTTATTCATTCTGTGTTTATCCAATGAATAGGAATTCCTTTTAGAAATATATATGTGATTGATAAATTCACATGATATTGTTCGTTTGAATCTTTTCATTGATGTTTAGGACTGCAATTGATCAGTCTCTTATTGGCATATGTGCATACTGTGCGTATTGCCTTGATATAGCGTTAATTCACAAGCATTTTAAGCAAATATGGCAAGCAGTGGAATCTAGGACGCGCGTTTCATCCTATTAGGGACTCGTCAACTGGATGTACCTGCATCTCAGAGTTGATATTCACTCTGGGACTCGAACCCACATATACCAATAAGATACTGATCAATTGCAGTCATAATCATTAACGGGAAGATTCAGACAAACAATAAGAAGTGGATTTAAACTTCACCAAATTGCACAAGCAAGTAGCTATCAGGACTCAGTAGCTGAGTGGATAACGCGATGGAGTTTGTGGCGAAAGGTACTGGGTTCGAGTCCCAGAGTGAATATCAAATATGAGATGCAGGTATATCAAGCTGACGATTCCCAAATGGGACAAAACGTTCGTCCTGGATTCCACTGCTAGCCACTATCCATCTTTGCTTATATGTGATTGTATCTTCACTAATGTATATTTTATGCTTTTGTTGAAAAAAAATTTCACAAACGAATGGTAATACGACACTAACTACTGATCAGTACACCAGTAATTTAACGGTTGAATTATTGATTTTCTAATAGTTTAAATGTATGATAATGATGAATTGTTCATCTGTTGAGATTTACCAACTAAGTGGTTCATCGTATATATATATATATATATAATAAAAATCATTCATTTAGTAACCAAATTACATAATCTTTTATTTTAAAAAGAAACTTTCATTGCTAATCATTAAGTAATTTTGACAATATAAAATTACACTAAGTAACTAAATAATAAACGAATATAAAAACGATATTTACAAGTAAAATATAAGAAAGGAACTTGTTATGTAATAATTATATGGTAATGCAATGTTGATCAATAAAATTGTTGTCATTAAAATCGATTTCTCTAGTATGACATCTGTTTTATGATTTTTATTATGATTAGTCTTAGGAACAATAAAAATTGGAGTAAAGTGTATAATTATAAACGTATAGGAAAATTATACATAATTATGTACTTAACAGTTGGTGTAAAATTATTGAATAGTAATCTGACATCGAACACTTTACACATCTAGATATAGAATAACCATCATTTATTTGATAATATTCATTAGACCTAATTTTCCTAAGAAACTTCAACTAATTCACTCATACAGTTGGAGAAGATATCCTCAGCTCAGAAGGTCTATATGTAAGGGTTGAACAGATAAGATATTCACTGAAATGGAAATGATTCTACAATATTACTATGGTTATAATAAGAAATTTTTACGAGAACTACACATTCAATTAGTTGTGAATTGATTTACATCCTATTTGACAATTTTCATTCTTCTATCCAGTATATAAAAATGTGTCCTGTAATTTACTACAGTGTTATGGTGTGAAATAGTAACAGTCATCTAATATCTCATATCAAACAGATTTCCTTCCTCTGATTGCAGAATACAGAAATAGAGGTTGCAATTAAATGAAGAAGTATTTTCTATTTTGATTACTTTTCAGGGAACTTTCTTTATGAATAGACACAATGAAATAGGTAACTTGTTGTAAGAATGTAATAAATCATAAATCTTTTTTCTAAATACCAGTTACACTTGTTTTTGTATAGGTTTATATATGTGATGATGGTGGAGAGGAGTGGTAAATGGAAATTTTGATCTCTGTATGTATGTATGTATGTATGTATGTATGTATGTATGCACGTACTGGGAATGACTTACATTCTACATTGAATAGAGATTACAATTACAGGTCAGTAGTAATTAAATTCATTTAGAAAAATAGCAATTGCAGTTCAATCTTATTAAAATATGCTTAATTACGTGCAAAATATAAAAGTGATCTCCGAACTGATTGATAGTAGAATCAGTCATCATTGTTGTATATCTTGTTTTGAATATTTAACTGACTTTTAAAAAAAGTGACCTATTCATCATCTATTTACATAATTCCATGTCTGTTGATTCGATAAAGTGATTTATACATTATACTCATTAAAAGTAAACCACTTTCAAAATATCCCTTAGATCAACTTCTTAAGTTTAGTTCTGTGTAGGTCTGTACCCAATTATTTCTGGTTAAAGCATGGTAAAATCATTAAATGTTTGTTTTAAATAATTGGATGTATCAGAAAAACCTTTTTTTGGAGACATAATTAATCGCCTTTGCATGATTGTATGTGTGTATGAGAGTGTCGTACCAAATGTCTTATTAATGGTCTGTTCAAAGTTCTGTTTATAATTGGTACTGCATATTTCCTGGGATTTCAAATACCTCAAAGAGTAATAATGGCAAATAGACAAAACACATAGATTTTCTCAAATTTTGTTAAAGTTATTTCTTATAATTTATGCTGTCTCTATCCCAACATAATAAATTCATAGCAGAATGAATGGAAGCATTTTGTATTGCCTGCTTGATGTAACTAGTCCCAAGCAAAGTTATTATGACGGTAAATGAATATTAATGGAAATGAATCTACGTGTTTTGCTTAATTTAGGACTCGTCAGTTCGGGTGACTTGTAGTTTTTCGAGAACCATATTGTCTTATCGACACTTTATCAGAGTAATTACAATTCGAGATAAGTGCTTATTACAAATTATGCTATTATTCCCTTCTTTTATTTACTGTAGGTTTCATATACTTAGATTTGAGTTATACTATTTGTGAAAAGCCTAGATATAACTGAATTTCAAATTACAATCTACTAGTTGAAAGCCTAATGCTTTAATTACTTACTCATCGTTTTATTCATTAATAACAAGTATCCCTAAGCCAGTACTTGAGAGCAGTTATTTAATCCGTATATTTAATTTAGTTTGTTGTTAGAAGCGCGTAATGCTAAAGAGCTTAAAATTCACCAGGATAAAACAATTTAGTTCACAATTGTCTTCAATGATTATTTAAATAATCCCAACCTTCTATCAAAATAGTCATTATAATATATATAAATTTAACTCTAGTAAAGCCTAGATCCTAACAAATAACTATTGTATTTTGCAAGTCATGTTACTTGCTACAAGTGCATTTTTACAAAGGATAAGTTCAAATGACTAAGATATCTGGCTTCTCACCATTAAGCAGTCATTTCTAACCCCGTTTTTGCCTATTTCAACTAGGACAACCATCGCACAAAATACCTAGCTCTAAACTGAGTACAAGGAATAACAGTTATCAAAACTGCTGAGGAGTCCCACAATAGGTCGAAACGGCCGTCTAGTGCTTCCAGGTTTTCCATGGTGGTCTAGCTTTAATTGGCTAATGATCTCAACTTTATAAAGTTATCAAAACTGTTGTGTTATTCCAACTGACTACTATAACAATGCACAGAAGTTTTTTAACCTTTCATAACGTCAATATTAGCGATTCTATAAATCATTCAAAAATCATACAATTATGTAAACTAGACTGTAACCCATATAGATTTTGTTAGATTAGCAACTAAATTATTCTCAAATGTGTGAAAACTATGTTTGCATGATGCAATTAATCAAGTAAGGGAAATCATGAAGGTGTGGACATTTATACATAAAAAAACACAAATTATCTAGAAGTTGACACTGTTGATTAAATCATATTTTCAATAAAAGTTTTGTAAATGATTTGTTTTAAACAAAATATACTCATCAAATTAAAATAACCTAATTAAAAGGGAACAGTTATCCATTCTCATGAAAAGATGCACATTTTATAAATATATACTGATAATCCAAAAGCAATTTACCCCAAGTTGAGGTAGTGGTAGTCTTATCTGTGTCTTTACATAACGTGAGGAGCTCATTAGAATTGGCACCTCTAGCTTTAAACCTCATAAATAATCTTCATTTCCTAAAAGACTTCAGATACTTTCTTCTCACTTGATTTCAATCATCAAGTATCTAACACATTGTACTATGATATCATGTTACTGATACTGTTTCTTGATTACAAGTGACCAAGAAAACAGGACTGTGAATACCAGTCAATAATCAATTTATAAGAATTTACTTGATATTGTTTGTTTGAATCTTCCCATTGATGTTTAGCACTGCAATTGATCAGTATCTTATTGACACATACGCATCCTGTGCATATTGCCTCGATGTAGCCTTAATTCACAAGCATTATAAGCGAAGATGGACTCAGTAGCTAAGTGGATAACGTTATGCCATGTGAAGCGAAAGGTACTGGGTTCGAGTCCCAGAGTGAACATCAACTCTGAGATGCAGGTACATCCAGCTGACGAGTTCCAAACAGGATGAAACACGTGTCCTGGGTTCCACTGCTAGCCACTATCCATCTTTGCTTATAATTATTAGTAATGTTCCTTTTAAATTTATAATTAAAATTATAAGCTCTAATAAAGTTTTTTGTTGCTATGAAATTCTCTTAAATCAATTTACTCATTGCATTTTATTACACATAACTAATTACAACTGAAGAATGATTATTTAGGTCATAGAGAATTCAGTACTTTCATTATCTTATCCAACCAGATCTTTTGATAAATTTAAATAGATCGACGTATAAGTTGAATTACTTCTATTTTACAGTTTCTCATCGGCTGCAAGAAGCCTGAAACCATACATAATAATGTAATAATAAGCAAAGGCTTAACATACTTTGAGAATATTTAAATGACTGTTCAAAATGGTACAAAAATATTCTAATCCTGTTTTATCTTCATTATGCTTGTTACTTAACATATAAAATACGCTTCAACCTTAACTACGTTTATTTATGGAATTTCTTTGGTCTTGTTCCTTCCTTTATGATCTTTCTTTTGGCTACAAAATAGAATGAAGTTATTTCCTATTCTGACAGCTTACTGTTCACACTCTGTTTAAAAATCATCATTATCCCTTATGGAAATTAGACAGTGAGTGATCACATTAATCAGAAATAAGAAATCTGTTAACTGTAAATCAATGTGAAGCTCAGTATTTGCTCTAGATACCGTGTTAATGTATAAAGATGAAAAAAGTTTGCAAACTTGGTAACTAAGTATATTTTCATGTACTTGCTTTTAAGTTATACGTTTTTATAATGTATGATTAAACTCTTTGTCTCTCTAAAGGATGAGACTATAATTTATGGCCTTCGATCAACACCAAAATGACCTTAGAATATCCACCTACTTAGTAGGGTTAAACGAGAGTTATATTTTAGTGTGAGGAATTAAGAATGGAATTTACAGTTGAACGTTAGGGATAGGAATTAGATTTAATGTTTTCATCACCATCTGATATAAGCTATAATGCAAAAATGGTATTTAACCAAATGAGTGAATGGATTTTGCGCTAGATCCCAGATCTGCTAACTTAAACCTGATTGGTTAGCCCTTAAATTATAGTCTCACTAAAGGCAGTGAACTCATCATTATCCAGATGGAACCATTGATAAACTTAGGATGACTAGATTGAAATGTTGGCAAAATATACATAAGTTATTAACACCAGTACTTAACGATTGTTTCTATCAAATATAATCAAATGAATTCTTTTTTGAAGCTGGTTAAAAGTGTAACTGTTTGAAGTATTCAGTTTCTTAAATTTAGTATAGATCATAACAGGTAGAAATATAACAGTTTCAGTTCTTATAACCTCTCTATGTGTAAATGATATTTAGCTACTCAACCTTAATAATTTCAATGGTTGAGATTATGAGTCAATTGAAGCTAGACCACCATGGAAAACCTGGAAGCACTAGACAAAACGGCTGTCCAGTAATGGGGGATAGTGATTAAAATTCAATTCTTAACATTAACAACTTGAATATTCAAAGAAACATTTAAAACTAAATAATAGAATTCATTTTCACTGCTTATACTAGTGGTTATTTGAACTTAATAGCTCAGTGAATAAAGCGTTGTTTGCTAGCAATGAAAGGTACTACGTTCAAATCTTGGAATGAAAATCAATATCGGGATCCAGGTACAGTCAACTGACTAGTTCTAAATAGAATGAAATAATCGTCGTCAGTCCCACTGTTACCCGCTATTCATCTCTATCAAAATCATGTTTATTGAATAGATGCTTTAATTTATTGTAAAACTATTTTAATTAATTTTTTTTTGTTAAATTCTAGTTCTCCATACACTTCTGGAACAGACAGAAAACGCAGACGTGGAGTAAGTTATAACTTAAAAGAAATTTTAATAGATTTGTTTAACATTATCCTTTAATTAATGAAATTCCACTATTTATAACATACCTGTTTAAGTGGAATTGGTTATTTTATGGTTAGAGATGTTGAATTCCTCACAACTATATTGTTCCTATTTTGCTAATTTATTTTTTTCTTTTCGAATTGTATCTTCAATGTCTAATCTGTCCTATTACCACTGATGCTGTTATTACCTCCACTACTCAAGGATATGGATTGAAAACTTCATCACTCTGTTCTGATTGAGTGTGGTAACTTGAACCGATGTACATACGTACAGGTTCTACGTTGTAACTGATTGAATGGCTATAGATTTTTTTGTGTAATTACTATTCAAAACTTATAATCTCAAAGATATTATTTATACAGTCATTTAATATTCAAAAAGAAATTATGACATGAGTTTTCAGAAATTACTGCTCACTAAACTGGTAGTGAACTGTTTAAGTATGGTTCAAAGATGGTATCATTGATTGTTTGAATAAAGTTAGTCTAACTTACTAAACTGTCAAACAGATAATAAGATACAGTGAAAAAGTCATCTATACTATGCATCATAAACTGTTTCATAGATTGTTACACTATATACACTTATTAAATCATGATAAAGAAACTCAGGATATTTAAAGTTATAAGTCGATTTCATCAATAATGTAACATATGCAGTTAGCTAATAGTTAAAATACTGAATTACTACTTATCGATTAATTAATACCTCAAATCATTTGGAGCATGAATTTTAATATACATGATGGTAACTATTTCTCATCAATGTAAACTCAGACTTATATAGAATAACTCTAGAACACTTTTAATCAATATCATTCAGAATGTAAAAAAAACTGATTTTTCATTATTTTTTATTTAAACTTCTCTTTTATCAGTTTCATTTGTATAACATTATGGGAAAAACACAAACAATCATCATATGAATTGTAATGACAACCACTTTTTCCTAAAATTCCTAAATCAATAACGGTTACCATATTACAGAAACTAATAAATTTGACTATCATTGATTCGAAGTGTCAACTAGATATCAATATGACATAAAGAGAAAGAAATAGATAGTGTGAATAAAGGTGATAACTTGTCTTCCAATGAAGTACAAGTAAGATAATAATGTATATGTAATCTTATTATAGAGTTGACAGAAGAAGATAATCAAATTCATGAAGACAGGCAGATATCTATGTATGACATTATCAAGTTATTGAGGAATATAAATTTCATTTTTATGTTTTACTCAAGATACTTAAAAAGGGATTATTCAATGATATTTGATCATCTCATCTTTTGAAAGTCATGAGATAAGAATATATAGGAGTTTGAATATGACTTATATATATTTAATCCACATGCATATATTTTTTGAAAGTTTATGTATAAGTCATGTATTTATTAACTATGTTGAAGTTCTTACCATATGGAACCCCCGTCAACTAATTTAAATTTGTAGACTATTCTCTTAGATCTATACTGGACCATCTGTTAGAGTAAAAAATTTTTAAAAAAATAAAACGTTTTGGGACACTTTAGTGACAATCAGAAATAAATTCTCTTATTGTTTGAGATGTTATGTGATTGAAGTTAGTGAATTTTAAAGCTTGGACTTAGGTGAAAGCTATATAGAACAAAATTTAAGTTCAGAGTGTCCTGTCGACTACCTTCAAATAACTTTGGCGACCTGCTTGGATATCTGGGCTACCTGTTCCTGCCATCCAGATATTTCCAAAAGTTATCTGTTTTTGTTTATTTTAACACATCATTATGTCTATTATTCGTATAATTTATTCCGATGCGCTTATGAAAAGTTTAAGACATTTCTCTGTACAAGTTACTAATAAGTACAATCAGCGACATCATGGTGGTTGGCAATATGCATTGAAAACGATGAACATTAGTAAGATGTCGATTCCTGAACTGCTAACATCTAACTGGCGATCGCTTAATATTTATCATCAGGATCAATCAAGAAATAAGAAAAGGGAACTTTTTGAAATACTTTGTTCTGAGAATTCCACATTGTGCCAAAAATATAATATTAAATAAAGCCATTAATAATAATAGTAATATCTCATCATAGTGTATGCGATGTCAAGTCACTTAGAACAGTAGTTACATCACACACCAACCTATGAAATATCGATAAAATAAAGTTTTTGATAATAATGACAGAGATATTACTATGACTATACCGTTGGTGCTATGATAATATGCAAATAGAAATAAACAGTTTTGTTGTTTACTGGGAATAATTCATGGCCTATTATTATATAATGTTTTCAGTTTTGGAGGAAAGTCACAATCAACTTTCTTTATGTCATAATGCACACATAGTGTACTCATCTCATACAAATTTTGATTTGGTTCAGACCAATAAGTTATCAAATGATTAACAAATATAAACTAATTAATGACAACATACATCCTTATGCCTAAATATATACATATCTCACCTACATTGCTATTCAGTAATTAAGTTTAATAATATCATTATAGCGGTAGATAAATGATTAAAAGACTCAGGTTTTACACATTTGGTCTCAGGTTTAAACTCAACTCCATTGACTTCAATCTGAGTAATCCCGATTACGTAAACCTGTACTTTTGTAAACGATTTAAACTCAGTAAAAGAAAAAGTGGATATTGATTCAAATTTTTAGAGCTGATTATTTTTTGAATGAATTTTTTCTTCTGTGTTTTTTTCAGGTGATTGAAAAACGTAGACGCGATCGAATCAATTGTAGTTTAGCAGATCTTAAACGATTGGTACCAGATTCAAATCATAAACCTGTAAGTAATTAATTCAGAATTAAAGAAAAACATATTGTTTAATTATATATATTTTTAATTGTCGAATTCATTAGTCAATTAAAGCTAGACCATCATGGAAAACCTGGAGGTAGTGTACGGCGTTCGCGCGTGAGACCGATAGATCTAGGGTTTGAATCCAGCGGGCGGGATAGTGGATGAGCACTGCTGAGAAGCCCCATATTAGAACGAAACTGCCATCTAATACTCCCAGGTTTTCAATGGTGATCTAGCTTTAATTGACTCATGAATTCAACTATTAAATCACTATAATATCTACAAAATTCATCTCTGAATATATCTTTTTGACATAAAAAATTGAATGGTTATTTCTTAGCTGGTTTCATCATTTCACTTAGCCACCTAAAATGTACAACAAATGATGTAGACAGTAAACAGATGAAAAAAAGATCTGAGGAATAAATAAATAAATTCACATTTCTCATCTACATTCATTGGTCTTATTCGATTCGTAATAATTTTATTACATTACATGAACTTCTAGAATATATGAGCTTTACATTAAATTACATACATAAGACCATTAACTCTTCCATAAATCAACTGGCATGCTTTCTTTAAAACAAACAATTATATTTCTTAAACCGATGGTTTTTAGTTCATTTGTTTTGGTACGTGGTGCATATGTCAATAGTTTTTCTCTTTTATTATTATACAATGTTTGCATTGCCACTACTGATTGTGAGTGACCTTAGAAACAAGATCTTCAAAATGATTTTGTCATTGATAATTTTACATATGAAGATTATGTATGTGTATGGATATCGCTAGGTGTATTCCATCACCATCAATGTAAACAAATTTCAGATAAGATAATTTCTCTTTTCACCTGTACATGTGAACACATAGTCAAGAATGGAGTTTTATGAAAAAAAAGCATTGAGAGAGAAGAATGTTTCCTAGATTACAAGGAATCTATGATCACAACATGTTGCTGTGATTGCTAATTGGAGATAAGCTAATCAGATACCTTGGTAACATCATTATCGAAGTAGAGAAAACTGATCCATTATTATGCATTTACAGCTTCTATGATAGATGCAACATGGAATGATTACTTCACTGATCATTATCTATATATAGGTCAAATGTATTTGTACTCCTAAAATTGTTGAAAGGACATTATCATCTTACATTTACATGCAGTAGATAGGTGCTTGTGTGTGTTCATGATTCTTAATGATGGATGTGAAATTTTATAATCACTGCTTTATTTTATCTAATATTCTTTCTTTTCGAATTAATTGTGAAGATGGATTGTTAATTAAATACAATCTCGGTTGATTTATAAGGGGTGAAAGTTTAAATAATCTTAAAATAAACTTCACAAATCTTAATAGTAAAATCTCAGTAATCTTGACAATGCTTTTTAAAAAGAGAGAGATCATCAGTTACTTTTGAGAGTTATTATAACCAGTATATATATGAAAGCTTGATTCTTAATATACAACAGAAATTGAATAAATTGATGAGAAAGAAGATTCTGATTTGGTTAAGTTTTCAGGTAAAAATCTGTAGTCAATACACAGTTCTGCATAGACAAGGAGACAGAGAGAGAGAGAGAGATAGTAACGTTAAAATACCAAAGGCCATGTATCCATTTTCATGTACTCGATTAGATTAATAGGAATTAAATGTGGAATATCTTCGAGCCATTCAAAATTGATTTTAAGGAATCATTATTAAAAAACTATAATGAATAAATGAGCTAGAGAGTAATGAGTAGGCACTCTAACTAATACTATATGAG
The DNA here is from genome assembly GCA_944470415.2 of Schistosoma rodhaini. Lineage (NCBI taxonomy): Eukaryota > Metazoa > Platyhelminthes > Trematoda > Strigeidida > Schistosomatidae > Schistosoma > Schistosoma rodhaini. The sequence continues at coordinate 14,350,310 of OX104036.1, read as the reverse complement.
TATCATAGTCAGATACAATCAGCATATACTTTTAAACATATGTGTGTTTGTTTAAGTTGCCATTTTCAAATGAACACGATGAGAGGAAATCAACAAGATGATTAGTAAGGGAGTTAAACTAATGTAGTAAAAAAATGGTAATAAGAATGACATTAAATAGGAATAATATATTTGTAAAATCTCATCGAATGAATTTGAAGTAAATCCAACGTTTCGCCTGGGAATCTGGTCTAAGCTTTTCCTTGAAGGCTTTTTCAAATTCATTCGATGAGATTTTACAAATATATTATTCCTATTTAATGTCTTACATCAACTCGGCGCCCAAATACTGTGAAACTATTCGATCTAATTTAAACGAAAGTTCTTATATAGGTAATAAGAATGATTGAGCATTCAAATTATGGTTCGAAATGATAAAATGTGAAGGTATTTATAAAGAAATATTAAAAGTTAAGATCTCGAATAATAATCATAATAAGAGGATCTGTGCATAATTTACAATAAGCGTTCTATACCTATCTAAAAATATAAAAAAAACTTGCTCATTTGATATCTCTGAAATATCCTTATTAATTGAAAAAAGAAAATTAATATCTCGATAATTTGTCGGCCAGTACCTCCAGGTTTTCCATGGTGGTCTAGCTTCAATTGACTCAAGCTTTCAACTATGAAAATACTAAATCTCCACAAAACCCCTTCTGATAATATTTCTTGTCAATTATAAACATTTATTCTTCTTTATTGAACTCAAAATATTAGAAACAAAATAACTTAATGTTCATGTATAGAGACATCTTTAAACTGATCTTCATATTTAACTAACTAAATAAGATTAATGTGAATGATATATGTTATAAAGTATTAAAAATCATTATAAGTAATAAAGTACACCTGCTTGTCTTGGAGAAGAGTAAAAATGTATCACCATAGTAGAGCAGCTGGTCTAATTATATATATGTATGAATGCCAAATATTCTTGATTAAAAAAAAAAGGAATTTTCATTATCGGATCAACTGAAAAGAATATTTGAGCAGAATATAACTCATACCTTGAGTAACAAAAGAAAAGATGACGTATAAACGTTTACATACACATACACACACACACACGCATACATGATTCTTTTTCCTTTCCCTATATTTCCAAGGGAATATAATACAGTGAAGTGAGAAAAAAATAGGACATGAAATAAATAAATTCGACCTAAAGGAAGAAAATTATGTTTAAATACAGATATATTCATAAAATAAATGACTCAAAAAAAAACCCAGATGAGAATCATGTTTGCTCGAACTTAACCAATTATTGTTTATGTATACTGATACAATGTATATGTTAGTGTATAGGAGTTACTGCTGTTGTGTATTTACTCGCATATATATATTATTGTGTAAAAAATCTTTTATTGATTCGATTTCTAAACATATTTGTAAATGAAGATTAAAATAGGAAAGAACCATCTGCACTACATGTAAACACATTTTTAATGAACAAAATTATCTCTGATCCTTTGTTGTTTAAGTTTTATTGATTTTTGTGATTGTGATTGTTCTGAATTAAATGTAAAGCTTGATTCGATATGTATTTTATTAATTTTAACATTTTCATAATATATTTAGTTTAATCTTAAAGGTTTCCCAACATTGTCCAATGATTAGGCCTAATCAGTGAATCAGTCGTTTAACACACTGATTCATTACTGATCAGTAACCAATGTCAGATTTATGAGGTTATAATATGGTCAATAATCTAAGGGGACTGATACCACATACTTAATGAATAGACTTTCTGTGGTTGTAGGTAGTTGGTCCGATAGGGACCACCATTTTTTCGGAGGTTAAGACTACATTTTACAGTGAGTGCCAAGTGGCATACATTTTAGGTTCAGGGTTTCCACTGAATACCTTCAATCTTCTGAGAGTTGATTTTCAACTATTTGATTATTGGTTGTATATAACTTTGGGTCACCATATAATATAACTGGCAACCATAAAATTTTAGCTCAAAACAGTATATATATATATAATATACAAAGTTATATTAATGATTGAAAAGCTAAGTGAGACAGTTAACATTCAACTTATGATTTATTCACAGTTGATGTAGTTATCTATTTTAATATATGATTAATTAATTCGGCTTTGTGCAAAACCTAATATATATTACCATATTACTAACATTAGTGACTTCTTATTTCATGGAAAGTTTATTCTGTAAACTAGTAAGATACAGTAATATATATTTCATTTATTTTCGTATTGCTACTGTTAGGAATGATAAATAAATTTACTACCAATACGGCCGAATAATTATCGTAGATCCATATATATGAACTTTCGTCTAAATTAGAGCAAATCGTTTCACAGTATTCGGGGCCGAGTTGATGTAAGACATTAAATTCATTCACTGAGATTTAACAAATATATTCTCCCTATGTAATGTCGACTCATAGTTACAGATTTATCAGCCTAAATGTATTATGTTAGAATGTGATGTCACAGTATGCATAAAGTTCACAAAACGAAGACCAAATGAATTGTTCAATCTTCTCCCCTCTACAATAGTTTTCAATCTTCCTCCAGAGATTTTTTAGTTCGTGATAAAATTTATTTTTACTATGTATGTTACTGATGTAACTAAACATTTACATAATTAAGTTTAGATGTATTCTCAAACCAAAGATAGTCAAGTTACATAATTATTTTGCAGTATAGGGTTGCGAAGATTTCTAAATATCATATGGATCAATAAGTTGTTGTATTCTTTCTATGACACAATAAAATGTTTTCCATAGTAAATAAATTTTATGAATTACTTACTTCTGTCACCTCTCGCGGAGGAGCATAGGCCGCCCATTAGCACTCTACATTCAATCCTGTCCTGGGCAATACTTTCCAGTTCTCTCTAAATGCTATTTATCCTTTTATCAGTTTTCTTATAATCAAAGAAAACAATTCTCAATCCATTGTATTCATTTTTTCGTCATTATCCAGTTGATAAATACTGTCCTTGTGTAAATGACTTCGTAATGAGATATATCATTTTAATTTATAGCACCATTACTACTTAGATAATTTCATTGAGTACATTTTTTTATTTGACAGGGTTCAGCCAAACTGGAAAAGGCTGAAATACTTCAACTTACCGTTGAATTTCTACAGAGACTTCATAAAGAAGGTGAGTGAATAATGGATTTCTGTTTTTTTAATAATTTAGATGCTAAAATATGAAAATACTTTAATCATTGAGTGACACTACATAGAAACCGGTGAAAATATCGTATACGTGTTCTGTTAACAAGTAGATTTTATGACCCTTCTTAAGCTCATGAACATGTTCCCTTTTGGTTAAAATTCTAAAACTGTTTATATTTCATTTATACAAATAATATTATTCCAGACGTATGATTTCTTTTTGGAAATTTTGAACGGCTTAAGAGTAAAGAACCGTACAAGATAAAAGGAAACAATTGTTTTATATTTGTTTCTCACCAAATGCCAACAACTTTAAATTGAAACATGGTGGTCACATTGTAACTTGGTTCATAAAATTCCATCAGCACTAAGGACCTGACAAACATTACGTTGATTACTACTTAATTAGTGATCGAAGTAAACCCCTCAGTCCGACATAAATTATCATTAGCCATTGAAGTTATCCAATAGTAACTGTCTAGAATTTCAAGCTGGTTCACTTGGGTTTGCATCGAACAGGGTGAATCAGTTTCTTCAACATGACAGGTATGGTAGCACGAAACCCGATTGCGAGGTTTCATGAAGCATATCGCCAATCGTACAACATAATCAGTAACAAATATTTTGTATTAGTTTACATAGAGAATTCTTTTTTTTTTACCGTTTGAAAGGCTATGTACTTGGTTCAGAAGCTCGTGCAATTGAATTACGTCGTACAGGATTTAAAGATTGTCTCTTAGAAGTAACTCGTTTATTATCCACATATGATGGTATCAATATATCTGGTCAAGAATTAAGTCGACATTTATTAAATCATCTTCATCAATGTGAAAAACAAAGAGATTTGGAAACAAAAACCTATTTAGCTAATATTGCTTCTGTAGCCAACGCAATGTATTCAAAAGTGAATTCTTCTAATTCCACATCTACAACCACTACAACTGTTGTTGGTCAACAACATCAGTTACAATGTCAATCATATTTACATTCTCATCAACAATACAATTTAAATCATGCTAACAGTTCCAATTCAATGAAGTCAAAATATTCCAAAAACAATTCACGCCTAAATGAACAGTCAGAATTATTAGATAAACAGTCAACTACACTTTCATTAGCTAATAATTCCGTAAATATTTTACCATCTAATGCATATCATCAAAATGATGCTTATTATAATTCATTAACATTTCAGAATAGAAATAATTCCACATCATATCACTCAGTAGATTATAAAATGAATGAGGAACAAAGTTCCCATAAATCTCCATATAAATTAGATGATAGATACTCGGAACAGTTACCTAATTATTTTTTACAAACGAGTACCTTCTATCCTAATTATATGTATAATGAATATTGGAACAAAAGTTTACCATTTACTACTTCATCATATTTATCGACTTCCACAACGACTACTACTGTATCTAATGGGAATGAAATTAATACATGTGAATCAAATTATTTAAATACTAATTACAATGCTTTCTCTAATTTTTCAAATACAACGTATTCTACTGTAAATACTAATAATAGTAATATTGGTAATTCTCAGTTATCAACCGGTCCTGGTCCAAATGAAAGTCAATCTACATCATCACCACCATTTCGTTCAACACCAGAAGAATCAGATATTGGCTTCAGTCCACATTTGAAAATTAATTTATCAAATATTGTTGGAAATGATGAAATTGAAGATGATTGTAATTATTACAATCGTGAGTGTACAGGGGGATTTCTAACATCAACAACAACTACAACTGTCTCCTCATCTAATATGACTGCTTCAACAATGAAGCCAATCCTAACAAAAGAATTTTATCAACAATCTCACTATGATGACAATCATGAATACGCTTATCATCGAAAAAATGATGTAGGTATAAATTTATCTGATAATTATCAATGCTCACCGATTAAATCACATCCTTACCCTGTGAATAACAATGAAATACATTCAAGGCATTTATCTAACATTTATAACAATCAGTACAATCATTCATTGTATTCAAACTCTCCCAATAATACATGGAGTCATATTAGTAAAACAACAGATTTAATACAATATCAAGCTAATCTTCACCATTCACATGCACCAAATTCTGTACTAAACACAGATGAGCGTACAAATTTATCTACAATACCGTTATCTACAATTTCACATAGTTTCCCTTCTATCACTAATACTACTACTATAAGTAGTATGAATAACAGAATAGTTAGTGAATTAAGATAATAATAAGAATAATGAATAAAATGATTTTGTTACAAATCAGATTACACTTTAATAATTTATGATTAAACTTTTGTAGAATTCATCTGCACAAAAGCCTAAAGTTAACCGACTAACAAAAAACCAGATTCTGTACAGTACATTTTGAAATATTAATTCATAGATTAATAAACTGTTTTTCTTTTTCTTTACATTTCTTCATCTCCTATTTTTTACTACTTATATTCTGTATACATTAATGTTCATCTTGTAAATTTGATGTAAATTACCAAAGAAATTCATTTATACTAAGCATAGAATTCCTCTTCTTATTTTTAAATAGATTAGCTTTGAAAGTTTTCAATGAGAATTAATTATGACTTATGGGATTAGGGATGAAAAATGGTTGGAGAAAGAAAGGTATTGATGGCTAGTGTAAAAATTCACACTTATAAAGAGCAACACTCAAATGATTGATTGTGATTTTTGGCAATTTTATTCAAACATTATAAAAATGATATTTAATTACGTAACTCTAATCGTAAAACTAATATTAGTTAATGAATTATGCAAATCAGAAAAATCTAGACACCGATTTCTCTCCATTTTTGTTGCACTACAGTATGATATATATATATATATAGAGAGAGAGAGAGAGGGAGAGAGAGGGAGAAGGAGAGAGAGAAATAAACATGGAGTATGATTAAAATGACGATTCAAGTCTTTTAATGAATTAGGTATCCTTCAAACACTGAATATTAGTATGATTCTTATCAAAATAATAATGATTAGAGTTTTGTGCAGAATTGCTTAGAAAAGTCAAATGAAAAAGAATATAATATTTATGGACTCGGGAGTAAGACTGGTAGGTGGGGATGGCCCACCTCCTCTCGAAATACTCTCACATGGCCACGCGAATATAGCCTCTTCCAGGGAAGTCCTACTCACTGCTTTCTCGTGGCGAGAGTGTTGTTTACGAAATTGAGAGGACGAAAAGCGAATGTCCGGCTGTTTAACCGGGTTGGTGGACACGGAAAGTTCACCTAGGGGAGTTGGAAAACCCTGATTCCAAACCAATGGTGTACATGGGCTCCAGTATCTCGAGGGAAAAAATGGCGTACGAATCAATCATTGGTCACCGGCTACCATGGGACTGCATCTCCTCACGATGCTCCAATGCCTTGTGGATCAGACCTTTAGATCGAAGGCTCCGGGTGTGACCCCTAAGAAAATCACCTGCTTCTGTCTGGGCACCTGGACAGTATCATAGCCCTCACACAATTAAATGAAATGACAATTTTTTGTGTGGCGCATATATGTCTGGTACCCCCTTGTACTGACATTTATGTGTTTAAATAAATATTTACTTATACATAAACACAATAATGAAAGGCCATAAAACTCGAGATTATATATATATATATATATATATATATATATATATATATATATATATATATATATATATACTACTTAATCAAACCTTTATGTTAAGCAATATATTTTACAACAGACTGACAGAAAGATTTCAAAATTAACGAATTTGTTCGAACTTTCAGGTTATTGAAATTTCAAGCACACCATTATAGTTAATAATGTGAATATACATTCAAACTAATGATTGTTACGGTATAATAGTTATTATTATTATTAGGTGAAATGCAACCAATGAGTTAAGTGAAACAATTGATCAGTCGACAACTTTTCTATTTTAACTGTTCAACCTAATTTGCTAGCAAACATGAATTAACTTATGATCGATATGAAATACAAACACAAAGGGTAATGTACTCGACTTAATAATCGATAGTAATTCAAAGCCTTGAAACCATCTGTTTCATTTCTTTTCTAATGATGAATTGTCTATTTTTTCCAAAAGGTTTATTTGTAATAAAATAAAATATGATTCTACTTTATTCTCCATGTGATTCAATAATTAGACAAGTTATTTATTTTGGGATTAACAAAGTAAAAAAAAATAAAAAAACGCCACTTTCAGAATATCCATCGTCATGGAATCAATAAAGTTCTTTCTTTTAAACTACACATCAATCTGTTGTAATTATTATCTAACTTTTTATATGTTACATGTAACAGTTCAATGTTTAGAATTTATAATTTCAAATAAAAAGGAATTATTGTAACAAATTAGTGTGAATAACTGATACAGATTTCATCTAATTATTTAATATAATTCTAATTATTTTTGTAACAGTTAAGTAAAACGTCTAGAGATCTAGATGTTAAGCGCTAGCATGCGAGACGGATAGGTCCTGGGTTCGAATCTTACAAGGCGGGATTGTGGATGTGCATTACTGAGCAGTTCCACAATAGGACAAAACAGTTGTCCAGTGCTTCCAGGTTTTCGATGGTGGTCTAGCTTCAATGGACTAATGAATTCAACAATAAAAAAGGTATATTAGTTGTACTGAGTAAATTTCAAATTGTCACTGGAAAACACATAAATAATAATATGACGTGAAGGAAATTACAAATTATGAATGAATGAGTTACTAATATGATTAACTGAACTCTGGTAAATTTTTATGTAAATGAATTAAAAGTTATTAGATATAGGTAGATTTTCTTAATATCAGTGATGACTGAAATTTAAGTAACAAAGTTTCAATTAAAAATCTTTGATAACTAATAGAAAGTATAACCAGTTAATCTACTGTCCTTGGGATTTATGTTGGTTGCTATTAATAATTTGTGGGTTGGAGAATGTTGATCGGCAGCCTATGCTCCATTGCGGGTAACAGGCGTAAGTAAGTAAGTGTTAATTTAACATTGGTAAAATATCTTTCATTAGGCATTAAACTCTACTATTTAGCTCTATAAAAACATTTATTAGTTAGTTTCAGTTTAGTCATAACGTGCTTTATTAAGCAGATTCAAAATATTGATAATTAACCTAGGTTAGTGAATTACAGGTCATTTTTGTATAAAATCCCATCATTACATTATGACAATACATTTGTACATATACTAATTGAGACTAAGATTTGGATCTACGCGATATTTATGCCACTGGGGTACTTCTCATATTCACATATCATATGAACAAGCAAAATTAAATGTTTTCTTTGACTTCTATGTAAAAGATATTATTTGGTAGCATGATCCTATAGATCAACAATATGCCTAGATCTTATTCATACACTTTACTACTTTAAATCACATTATTCAGTATAATTTATGAAGAACATAAAAAATAGTCTCTTAGCAACCTGTATTCACTGGACGTTACAGCTATTCTTTAGATAGCATCACGTCTATTCTTTGAACTGAATGTTATTCAAAAGATTCATTTCTGGTTAAATGAAGTCAAGTATGAAGCTTGTTAGTACATTTTATTACTTTAACCTTTTAGAATAACATTTAGAATGTTTCACTCTTTATTTATTCAGTCTTTGCTTTTGTTTTTAACACTAATTATTAGTCATGTAAGAAACTAAGTGAAAATTCCGATTTTGATATTTGATGTATAAAGAAGGAACAAATCGAGAAAGGAAATTTCCTTTCTTCTTAGTGAGATCATTTTCTAAGATGTACAATCATATACAAATATTAGAATATCAATCTACAAGAATGTTGTATGTTTTTCGTTTTATTATTAAGATAGTTTATGATTAAAATACAGATTATGTAGTTTTGATATAGGTTCATGAAACATATTATTTATTATTAAATTAAACAATGTAAGTATGAGTACAATCGAATCAAAGTATTAAGATGAAGGACATGTAATTTAAATGATAAAAAGGAACATAAATAAACAATATGATTGATATAATAATCGAAATCATCTTAGTAAGAATTGAAAAAGAGGGGAAAAAGTTGAAGTTAAAGGTACGATTAGCAAAGAAATCTACCAAACTCTTTTTATGTAAATGTTTATGATGTAGTATTGCGAGTGACTGTTATTTTTTCAGTGTTAAGTATTGCTGGATTCAATACCCTAGAACCGTATGGTAGGGCCTTGTGTATGGCATGAATACCTATAGTTTCAATGTGATTAATATACCACACACTGTAAAACAAAGGATGAGATTAATCTGATACTTTGCCAAGTCATGTCAGTAGATGTTCTGGGATTTGTTGAAGTAACTGGACAAAAAACAACTTAAGCACGTTAGATCATAGATATAGTTATACTGATGTTTACATATTGAATTGACTACTTGTGGTAATATGAAGACTAGGCCCCAGTGATAAATTATACGATCATCTATGGCATTAAACTCTTTTAGAATGAATTTTTGAGGGTTTATGCTCGTACTATCAGGAACTTGAAGCTTTGTGAACGATGACTCGTTCAGACTAAGTTCATGGTGTTTAAAGAACGTTTAGAAGAATATTATGGACACTCACTTTTCAGAAGTGTTGATTTACAGATGATCCATCCTTCATTATGTTTACTAAAGATTTTTTGTGACAACGTGAATACAAGAAGTTAACAGGTGCCCATTCCTTAGCTGATGGAACCTACTACTGGAAATCCTTTCTAATATCTATCTTACATACGTTTGGTGAAGAGGAAGAGAAGATTTAAAATTCTGAATTTAAATTTCCTTCCGTCTAAAAATTTTTCTAATGAAAAATGAAAAATATGAGTTCAATTTATTAATCATCGATTTCGGATAGTAATTTTCCACATTATTCTTGATCAAACTAAAAATTAATGATATATAGTTGAGATCATGAATCAACTGAAGCTAGACCACCATCGAAAACATGGAAACACTGGACGGCCAATATTTGACTTCTTTTTGTTGTTGAGGAAAATGAAATAACACACACTTTTGACATAGTTACAATTCCTAATAAAGAAATTTCATATAATTTAATGAATCTGTTTTTTTGAACATAAAAGTCATCATCCTTAATTAGTTCTTTTTTTGGTAGTTTCCTTCTTCTTTTTCTATTCTTCAGTTTTGAAATAGATCAATAAGTTGAAGGGAGAACAATAAAGTCTTCGATAAATTCATTAATTTTTATTAGAAGGGGGTTTTGTGGAGACGTTAGTAATTTTATATAGTTGACATCATGAGTCAATTGAAGCTAGACCATTATGGAAAACCTGGTAGCACTGGATGGCCGTTTCGTCCTATTGTGGGACTCCTAAGCAATTCATTATAATTCATAAAACAATCAATATTATTTTCCTAATTTTTTCCATTTATTTGTGTCTATCTTTTACAGGTGTTGACAAAAATTCCTTAGTAATTCTCTAATTTATTTCTTTTTCTTTTCTTTCTTCTTCATTTATTCACTTGAAATTGTTGTAAAATCCACATTTTTGTAAACATGTATATGTGTGCGTGTGTGCGTAGATGTAGTTATTTACTTGTAAACAAACATTTTTTTTCCCTCTCTTCAATCTATTTACTTGTCTATCTATTATTCCATAATCATTTAAAATATTCATTTAATATTTAATAATAAAATGAATAATTTAAACAAACTAACTAATCAACTAATCAACCAGATGTTTGTCTAATAAACATTAATATGTACAATGATTTAATAAAACAAACATTAATTTAAAGACGAAATAAAATTAATTGGAATTTTGAAGAATAGAAAGAAGAAGGAAGAAACTGTAGAAACAAAAAGAGGAACCAATCAAGGATGATGACTTTTATGTTAAAAAAACCCAACAGATTCATTAAATGATATGACATTTCTTTATTAAGAATTGTAACTATGTCAAAAGTGTGTGTTATTTTTCTTTTTCCTCAACAACAACAAAAAAAGGAGTCAAATATTGGCATATTCTTTTTCTTTTTTAATGGTGATATGTAATTCTCTCAGTTAATTAATTAGTGAGGAGAAAAGAAAATCGTTGGAACAGATTTCATTCTTGCCATCTTGATTTATTCAAGGATGAAAAATGTTTATAAATATGAAACCATATATATTTGTAAACTGATTAGGGCTAAGGATCAGTATGAATAATGTTTAAATAGTTGCTACTATTATTAGTAGGTGACGTATTGTGCTAACCTGATTGCTAATTTTAATAGTTTAGTAAATCAGACTGAAACATGATTTCATTTTTAGTCAGAATATTAAATCATGAACAAGAACTTGTTAAATTTAAAATTAGACACTACTATTGGGGATCTGATCAACCATAAATCTAGTTACAGAAACTCAAATGAATTTCTTATGAACCTACTAAGCATAAACATGATCTCATTTATGATCAAATGTTTTACCGATAACAAGAAAAAACAGTCGATTCATTGCATATTCGACGCTTGATAAACGAATCGAAGAATCTTTGTTGATTAAATTAGTGATAGATAAATGCAATTTCAGGGTTATTTAACATATTAGTATAGCGGTTTGCGGAGCTAGATGAATTTTATACTTCGCATTACTAACACTCCTTCTTTAGGTAATCGGTGAAAATTAGGGAAGAGCTGGGTAGCTGTTCGGTATCAGTAGAGCAGTTGTCATCTACAATCCCTACGTAAATCAAACTCAACATCTTCAAACTTCGAGATGAGTTCTTAATCTTTAAATCCCTGAGCTTACACATTGAAATCCATTGCTATAAATTTGTTTAAGAGCCTGTCTGTTCATCGAAATAAAAGTATGCTGTTCAATTGTTCACTCTGTACTCCCTTACTACTATGAATCTTATGCTTTGAAAGTGGAATTTAAGCTTAGGTTTCTGAAATTCGATTATATGTACCTTCAAACTTACAATCATATATGGCAAAATCACTAGGTGAGGTCATAAATACAATACCAAATAGAAGTGGTTAACTAGTTAATAGGACTCAGGACTTTGATCAAGTTAGATTACTGAGACATGTTTGATGCATATCTGACAACAACCTGTATCAATATGATATGCTGATAAACACTAGTAGGTTAGAAGGTATAGAACTATTGGATCGCCTCGTGACAAAAGCTCATGAAGGTACTAATTTTTGATCTGAGTTGTGTTATGAGTTGCATGACTTACGGTTAAAGCTTGCCATTGTATCGTAGTCTGTGTTTAGAGACCTTAAATGACAAGACTCGCAGTTGTTAACAGTATTCGAATGCAGTCATTCTTTACCTGCCTTAAAATTTGGCTACTAATACTGCCTGGTACCTTTCATTTTCGAATTTCATCACTTTCGATCTATAATTTCCCATGTTTTTCATTACCGTTGACATTATTATTTTCACCCTTTCGTCTTCCTTTTTGTTAGCTTTCTTTCACTATGAGGATATGAAGTGCGCCGAATACATGTTAGGTCCTACTCCATTTATATCACTTTTCCCGTTTAGACCATGATCAACTCTTTACATTATAAAGTTATATGAAGGAAATTTTTTCCAAGTTGTGAGAAATATGTTTATACGAAAGCTACTGAGTCACATATAAAAAATATAGCTTCCTAACTGTTACGTTGAAACACAGGTTTAATGATTTCAATGTGACAACGCTAGACGACAACTCAATGATCTAAAAGTTTGGCGCTTGCCTTTGAAACTGAAGGTTATGAGTTCAGTCCCTCGTAAAGCCGGATATGTACAATACTGAAGAGTTCTATACTAAGATGAAATAACTGTCTAGTACTTCCTGGTTTCCACTGATTACCTATCAGAATCAGTTCGTGGTATGAAACCTCAAACATGACAATCTCCACAGTACTCTATAATGACAAACTAGATTGTTTATAATCTAAATATTTTTAAAATATCAAATAATCTATTAACTGATAGTCATTATATTTCATCTTACATGAAAAGTGGCTAATCATCTTTAATTTATCTGTTTGCTTTCTCGAAAAAAAATTAGTCATTGTTTATTTTTCATAAGATTTCTATTTCCTTATTTATTTTCTTTTAGGAACTTAAAATCATAAGTGCTGTGTAAATAATGAACATAACCGATAGAAATTATTGCGCCATATGAATATTGAATCACTTATCTAATTTCAATGTTTATAAATCCATTAATTATCTTTTTTGATTTAGTTATTTATTTCAAGAAGTCTAAAGATACTCTTGACCTTAACTAATAACTATTTAGTAGAAAATGTTAGGTAATTATGTTTTGTAAGAGTAATATAGTTTGGATCCAGAAGAGGAAATGATTAGTCAGTTGAATTATTGTTTACAATGCACTTGACAAATACATTTTGATTTGTATCATACAAATCTATGTTATTATTATGAAATGCATTATGTTAAAATGTGATCCACCACTGAAATGAAAGATTTGATAAACATTCCATAAAACTAATGATGTAAGCCCCTTTGTGTATACGAAAGCATCCCTTATGTTTATAACATGTGACGATACTCCACTATTCAAACTTACATGTAAAGTTACTCTTCTTAGTTTCATTATCAATGTATACGACATTTATTTCTGATTCAAATCAGGTTATTGTTGATCATCTTGTCCAAAATTTTGGTTCTTCAGCTGTATTTTTCTTAGTGTTTGATGTTTCTTTATCATAGCTTTGCGTTATTCATCTTGAGTTGATTGATTTATCTATACAATCGTGGACGAAATCCTGTTTCTTGTTTTCAGGATCATATTTTCTAGATGACAAGTAACTAATTTTTTGTTCTTTAATAATTTATTTACTTGATATATAACAGATTTGGTTACACAAGTTCTCTGTTTTAAATTGCTAGTAGGATAGCTTAAGCAAGTCGTATTTACGTATTTTGCGTACTTAGTAAGTTTAATCAATATATTTGTGTTCAAACAGTATCGTAAATATCACCAAACAACTTTCTTTTGTTGTCCTTTGGGGGACACATGAGTCACTTGCATACCCAGTGGTTCACAAAAATGCGAAATTTTTTAATACAGGAGTTTTCACTTTTAAACTGAAAAATAATTGGCTTAATCAAAATCACCTCTATAATAAAAATGTGCCTGGACATCTGAATATGTCTAACACGGCTATCAATACATTCGTACACAATGTAGAGGGAGGGTAAGGAGTCAATTTATAGGGCCAATGAAATATCACAGAACCCTCGATGAATCATGCATCAAGTTGAGTTTTTCCTGTCTTAGAGGACTAATTGCTGGACGTTGAATGTTTTACTGAATATTTCAAAGGTCAGAGCTAACTAAGTCCGTAAAAATGGAGCACATAGCAGTCAATCGCCCGTGCCTATACTGTTTATACTGTTGGACAGTATTTCATAAGTTAGGGGGTCAGAGGACACGTTATTCATAACCATAACGCCTACAGCATCCGAACTACCATCATAAAACTCTTGAAGTTCATTCAGGTTATGCTTATCATCGATTTTATGAGTAACTAACAAGATATAAGACAAATCCAATATAATTTTAGCAGCAATTATATAATATTTGTATGAGCACATGGACTTGTGAACGTAACCTCTTGTATTGCTGTGCAGAAAGTGGACGGGAGTAGAAAGACAGTTAAATGCTCCAAAATGCGTGAACCCTGATGAGGAAATTATCACTTCTTGTTAAACAGCTTTAGTTTGGCCTGAATCAGAAGAAAATTTCGGATTTGTAGCTTTCGGTTCTGGATATTTGAAAGTCTTAGTTTTATCTTTTTAAATGGCTCATTATTGAAGTGATTCTCAAGAAGTGGTGTTGGATCCATTTTGCGAGTGAAAATCCCTCCATGCATACACTTGTGATTTCTTCCTTACGTTTTCTTTATTTGTATATGCTGTTAACATTCTTGATGCTAATTAAGACTGTAACGTTCAATTTTTCTTGATTTAACTATCGTTTTTTATTGAGTCTCTACGTTCCTCACTGAATTGTATATAGTTTGTTTTAATTGCTATTATTCTGGCATCTGCCATATTGGCTGCTCGCTTTTGATTGTGCGGTTTGAACTTGACTGGGATCGTGCATTTTTGGGTGTATTTGGAGCACCTTCCCAGAAATTGAAACACTTGGTGTTATAAAATAGCCGCTCAAACGAAATCTCACTTGATCTATCCAGAAAGGATAGAATAACGTTTACCTTTCGGTGCTTTTGGTAGTTTTCATATATTTCTTATCACCTTGCTATTTATTGTAATTTAGATTGGATATTTTTGTATCAATTGTTGGTTGAATAACCGGGTGATAATATTCGTTTAGGTAAATTTGTGCATTTGTATATATGATGAATTACAGAACCGTGTCAAATATATACCTTGTTTTGATTTGAACTGAGACACGAGTGTCTAAAGCTATCTAACGGTTATTCGGCCACATCCAGACCTATTGAAATTTAGGTTTGGATCCTACAAGTGGTGGAAAGAAGATTACGGCAAAGCCATTTGTCGCTTGGCTCCACAATTTTCAGTTAAATGAAGTGACTCAATTTAGGTTTCTTTGAAGTTGTCTCATAGTTCTTGGTCTATTTTCACCAATTTTTATCGCTTTCGGGATAAACTGATATTTTTGTATAGATACTCCGCCTGTAGCTCTTCTAGAGTTACTGCCGGTCCCAAGCCCGGGTAAAGGAGGAGGGTTGGGCATGGGGTTAGCGACCCCATCCCGTAGAAAAGCTAACTCGCTAAAAAAACGCTAATCAGAAAAAATAATTCAAACCATTCAAACTCTGCCCTGGGAGTTGAAGGAATAATGACGTCTCATGATGAAAGCCGAAATTCTTCGGAAGTCACGAGACCGATGCACCTTCTAACAACCAGAGCAACACTCTTTATAGGTACATGGAACGTCCGGACAATGTGGGAGACAGGAAAGACCAGCCAAATAGCAATGGAAACGAGGAGATACAACTTGGCAGTACTCGGAATCAGCGAAACCCATTGGACACAAACTGGACAACAAAGGCTAGGTACATGAGAGATGCTGCTGTACTCCGGTCACGAAGGGGAAAATGTTCCACACACTCAGGGAGTTGCTCTAATACTGTCCAAAGAAGCACGAAATGCACTTGTGGGATGGGAACAAAGAAGCAAGGGATCACAATGAATGTTATCCAATGTTATGCACCCACCAATGATAGCAACGACGATGATAAAGATCAGTTCTATGAAAGGCTGCAATCAATTATGGAGAAGTGCTCACGAAAGGACCTCACCATCCTGATGGGAGATCTAAATGCTAAAGTTGGAGTGGACAACACAGGATATGAAGATGTAATTGGACGACATGGACTAGGAGAGAGAAATGAAAATGGGGAGAGACTTGCAAACCTATGTGCTTTCAACAAATTGGTTATAGGCGGCACAATATTCCCACACAAACGCATACACACAGCTACATGGATCTCACCGGACCACACCACAGAGAACCAGATAGATCACATTTGTGTCAACAAAGAATTCAGAAGGACAATGGAAGACGTGAGATCCAGGAGAGGAGCTGACATAGCTTCAGATCACCACCTGTTTGTGGCCAAGATGAGACTGAAGCTAAAGAAACACTGGACAACTGGACAAACAGCACTACAAAGGTTCAATACAGCCTTCCTCCGAGATACTGACAAGCTCCATGAATTCAAGATAACTCTCAACAACAGGTTCCGAGCTCTACAGGATCTACTGAAAGAACAAGAAACTACTTTGGAGGACAACTGGAAAGGGATAAAAGAAGCACTAACTTCAACGTGTCAGCAGGTTCTTGGTCCTAAGAAAGACCGGAGTCAGACAAGGCTGTCTACTCTCCACATTCCTCTTCCTTCTAGTGATTGACTGGATTATGAAGAATTCGACATCTGAAGGGAAATACGGAATACAATGGACTTCTCAGAATCAATTAGATGATTTGGACTTCGCAGATGACCTAGCCCTCCTCTCTCATACACACGACCAAATGCAGATGAAGACAGCAAATGCAGCAGCAGCCTCCGCATCGATAGGCCTCCACATTCACAAAGGAAAAAGCAAGATTCTCAAATGCAACACGGAGAACACCAACCAAACCAATAACACTTGATGGCGAAACTGTGGAAGAGGTGGAAACATTCACGTACCTGGGGAGCATCGTTGATAAACAAGGGAGATCGGATGCAGATATAAAGGCGAGGATTGGCAAAGCAAGGGCAGCATTTCTACAATTGAAGAACATATGGAACTCAAAACAACTCTCAACCAATTTCAAGGTCAGAATCTTTAATACGAACGTCAAGACAGTCAATTCTACTGTACGGAGGGAGCTG
Source organism: Schistosoma rodhaini (assembly GCA_944470415.2). Classification (NCBI taxonomy): domain Eukaryota; kingdom Metazoa; phylum Platyhelminthes; class Trematoda; order Strigeidida; family Schistosomatidae; genus Schistosoma; species Schistosoma rodhaini. Next base: position 14,332,766 of record OX104036.1, on the reverse strand, counting down.
AAACGTGGAGAACTACTACGGCCATCATCAGGAAGGCACAAGTATTTATAAACAGTTGTCTACGCAAAATACTCAACATCCACTGGCCGGATACTATCAGCAACAGCGTTTTATGGGAGAGGACAAACCAGCTTCCAGCTGAAGAGGAAATAAGGAAAAGACGTTGGAAGTGGATCGGACATACATTGAGGAAATCACCAATGTGCATCACGACTCAATCCCTAACTTGGAATCCGGAAGGGAAGCGGAAAAGAGGAAGGCCAAAGAACACACTACGCCGGGAAATAGAAGCCAATATGAAAAGGCTGAATAGCAACTGGAAAGAACTGGAAAGGAAGGCTCAGGACAGAGTTGGATGGAGAATGCTGGTGAGCGGCCTATGCTCCTCCACAAGGGGTAACAGGCGTAAGTAAGTAAGTAACTTTAGGATCAGAGCTTCCTGTCCTTTAGATACTAATTTCATGGTAGGTATCTCAAGAGTACGACTGCATGAAGTTATTATATGAACGTCACCAGATTAGATATGACTGAAGTATTTTGAAAGACAGGATTTACGGGTTACGATTTCTCTTCAAGTAATGATCTTTGGTGTGTCTGATTGGCTCTTCTGTTTTTCGTTCAATACACAACGTTACTGAAATGCTGCTATTCCATTGTTCAATAACTTTGCTGTCCACCTAACACTTTTATACTAACGTTGTTCCATTAAATCATGCTTTCTACTTTACGATCTATAAACAGAGTATTCAAGAGGCCATCGGCGATTTTCCGGCTTTTTGAAATCTGGGTTTTAGCAAACAGTTAACCTAATTTCTGGAGGCTGATATCGATAAGTCTGCTACTGGAATGCTTACTATGGATTTCATAGCTACTTCATATAACTGCGTACTACTTATGCACTTCAGCGGGAACTATAGATAAAATGTGTGAAATGCGGTTAAGAATCTTACTCTAAGGTTACTTACAAATAGAAGATCGAGTTTACTGACAAATTTTCATGCACCTTTGGTCTTCTAGAACTGTCTGGACAAGTGCTAGATACAGTAACGATATAGGCAATTACCAAGTCAAATGGTGATAAATTATCCTTTACTCTTCTGGATGCTTTTGAGTAGCCTCTATTCAATACTAACTAAATAAAACTTTCAAAGCGTTTTGTTGATCTCCATAAACTTTGACGAGCGATAACATTGTGACTTATAACAGGCTATCCGAAGGTTGTGTTTATAGTAAAGCATAGCTATTTCATTACACTCACTTGGTGGTGTTACTTTGAACAGAGGGAATTCACCATCACTGTCGAAAGCTGTAAGTGTCAAATTGCAGAGCTTTCATGATGGATGTTTTGCAGAGATGCTATTTACCAACACACTCGGTTTCAGGTGATATATTTAGGAATGAGCTTTTGCCATTTGACGTTGGAATCTATCAGTGCCTCATGAAAGACTGTGAGAAAGTATCAAAGAAGTGCACAATTTGTTATGCAGTATAAATCCATAATTGGACTACAACCGTTAACTGCCAGAATCTCATCATATATTAGATATGTCGGATATCCATTTTCTGGTGATCGTGGTTCTATATAAGCAGTGAATTTGGGTCACACAGTTGGATACATAGCATTGTAGAGTTGTTTGTAAAGACACGAATTCAAGATTGTGTTGTGGAATACTAAACAATTTTGGCGGAAGTATTGATAGTCTTGTGAATTAGCACTGGTTTTATTTGAAATAAGTGTGGCATGGAGTAGTAATTACTGTTTAACGTGAACGAAAGAAAATAATCTTACTTAACAGCTTTCCTATTTTCTTGTTGAGCCGGTTATCGAAATCCATAAATTTATGTCAGAGCTAAAAAAGTTCATAATAAAGTGTGCTGCAGCAAAAATTATAACCCGAGGTAGTATTTTTTAAATGTATACAAGGCAATGTATAATCATTTACGACGTATTATGAAACCTAGTGGGCAATAAATCTTCGTAACAACTTTAATCATATAAGTTGTGTGTAAAATCAGCTAGGCTGAAATTAGGTATTCTTAAGCAATGATTGGTTTTAAGGTTTTTGTGTAGGCGGATATCACTAAGTAACATGAGACATCGATTCTTTGGCTGATCAGTCATAATCTACATAGAGCATGGAACAAAAGTGAATTAGCCCAACTGGTCCTACAACATCGATGAGACTAGGAATAATTATAGAAGAAATGGTGATTAAGAACGTCTAAGATTTGAAATAGGGTTCAAGAGGAGATAATGAAAAAGTTTATTTAAAAGGAAATATGCTCTACATTCATAAAAGCCATCAAATCATTTTACAGTCTCTGCTAGATATCCACGATAGTCACTATAACAAGTCTAGTGACTTCCAAATAACACCTGCTATCAATATAAGCGTACTAGTTATATATGCAATTAAGTCTGTTATCTGTTTTTGCCTTCTAAATGCTATACAGTTCACGTGGCTTAGTCCCGTATGATAATCACAGGCTTTTAGATCTCGCGAATGACACACATACTAACCTAAAACGAGAAGCGAATGGCAAGATACAAAATGAAGTTATAGATTAAATCCATTGAGTTCGTGAAAAAAATTTAAACCTTCATCGTTGAGAATCTTGCATCAAAGCTTGTTCAGAAAGTATTACTCTATTGGTCACCAAAGTTAGTCGTCAAAATCTAATTATGCTACCTGACGATCTTAAGATTTTGAACAGATCCAGTCAATTCGAAGATAGGTAATATGAATGAATACAAAAATAAAAGAATTTGTAACAACCTAGGTTGGGAGTTTAAGAGTTTGTCAAAGATATTAAAACCCAAATATTTATTCACGTCCTTATTCTGCATAGGCATTGTATATTCAGTCATGCTATATTAAACGTTGAAACTGTGTGCGCGGTTGAAATGATAACCTCGTGGTCGCACTGTTTTGTTACACGATCTAGATAGAAACTTATTACATTTGTAGTGACCTGCTTTTCTCGACGAGAACGCGATTGGTGTAATGGAAACAATTATTAATATAACCAATTGTACCAGTAATTGTTTTACCGTACTCGCTGTTGTTTAACTGTATCAAAGTCACTTCTCGTTCGCTATCCATCTTGTTGGTTCGAACTTTCTTACGCTCTACTCTTATAGCCTGTAATCTTTGGCGCGTCTCGGTATTCATTCGATACCACGAGATTGCCAATAAATATACTCTATCTGGACCATTTACAGCCTTCTGGTTTGCGAGTTATTAAAGGTACCAAGTCGTTTTTGGGCGCGTAATCTTATTGTAGTGGTGATCATAGTCAATCCAGACTCGACGCCATCTACACCACCAACTTAGATTTTCAAAGTCGAAAACGTGGCGCAATTATCAGCACTGTAAATTTATGAAAAATACAACGCTTTCGAGTTGACAATGAACTCTTCTGAGTTGGTTGTAGGTTATTAGTCGCCAGAGATTCCGATGTTCAGATCGGTGTTAAGGAAGTGGGATCGAAAGTTAGTTGTTAGATAACAGCTTTCAACCACATCCCCAGAGTTTAATTCCAAACACAATTTTAAGTTAAAGACTTAATCCTTGTCTGGCAGTTTGTACGAAACACAGAAAGAAATTAGAAACTGCTGTCGAGACCACTAAGAAAGGAACGAAGCATATCTTACTCTTTGTTAGTTTATGACAAGCTGTTTGCATGTCCCATCAACAGTTATATCTCTATTTAATGATAGTAGATGCTGATATGCGAATTCATTTTGCTAGGGGTAACCTTGACTGGTAGACTATTTGTTATAAGTATGACTTATAAGAACTAATTAGGCTAATTACGGTCGAAAAGCTTCAAAAATTTCCGCGAAAACACATTGAGGTTACATAAATACCGAAATCTGAAATTTCCCTTGATCACAATTAACCTAGGAGGAATACGATCCTATTGCGGGTGAAGATGTCATAGGTATTCATAGTCTGACAACGCTTTAACCAGTAACAACTTCTAATGTGAGTCGTACCCACCTTGCGAAATCAAATGTCAGAATCGCGGACGTTCTAAGATATATTTGATAGACTATCAATATTTCCAGAATCAAGTGATCTAGATCGGCTAGTGATTGAAGGGTATGTTGAGCACGTCGTTCCCACTCGTGATCTGGTGCGGATGCATGACCGAGCGCCTTCAACAAGGTGAATCCATTAAAACTAATGTGGTTAGCATCTAATATCGAACACCTACAGAGCTATTGATTTTGGGGATTTATTTACTGCTACATGGGTATACAAAAAGCAAATTAGTCCACTGGGTCAGATATAAAGTAAAATTATTTAAAACTAACGATTTGAAGTGAAAACATTTCTGTAAATGCTCAAATACGCGTCATTTACCCATTAAAGGAACAAAAAGCTCCAATAATGAATAAATTTTCGGTTGCATGATCCCTTATTCTCACAGTGGTTTGAATTGAAGGTTTCATGGACAACAGTAAAGATCAGTCGTCAGAAAATTTTCCTACCCCTTGGTATTCTTTGCATTCTTCCAACGAATCCTGGAGAGTGACTCCATAACTTACTTGGTATTCGTTTGTTTTGTCTTCCGATATAGCCTCAAACTTACCCGATAATTCAGCTGACCGAACCATATTACTAAACCAGTTTGTTTAGATGGGTGAAAATAGCTGGATGATATACACCTAGATTATAGGCAACAGATTCAAGTGCGATATCATGAACGCTAAACATGGAGTACAAAGGAGTGTGATCACTGCTTTCTAGGAAGAGCGTCGATGATGGAAAGCTGGCATATAGACATCATTATCAATTTTTTCACTGAAGTTAGCAGTTCATAGACTGCACTAAGAAGAATTGACGTTTTTAGGCATCACTGCCTACATGGCTAAAATAAGATAGATATTAGGCGAAATCGGTAAGCAAATGATGAATGAAATGTGGAACTCCCTTTAGAAACTTTCCGACTGCGTGGAGTCCTCAAAAGGGACTGTCAGAATCGCCAGCTGAATCAAAAACTAACAAGGGTTGGTGTAATCAGACTAGTGTGTATAGAACTCTTAGAGGTTTCTTTTAGAGATTTGGAATACCGGGAGGAATGCAACTTTTTGAATTACGTTATAGAGCATTACACTTTGTGTTTACACGGTATAAATTTCCAAGTATTGTGTTATTGTATAGCCATATTTCCATGTTGTTGGCTTCCGTTTAACTTATAAGCTGTTTTTATTCGTCTTACTGTTCCTTAACTGTAACTAATATTCGTTCATCTTCTGTTACTTTTCCTTCCACTTTCATCTTGGTTCTTATAGTATGTTATAGTCTGACAATAATTATATCTGAAAGCCTATATAATTATGGTGTAGTCCAGTATTAAGTGTATTTGTCTTTGCTACTAGAATAATAGACGTAACTCCAAAATCGCGCATTTACCATAATGTGACTACCCAATCCATAATACATATAGTGGAAGTCACATCATCGTCTATACTGGCTCGTCCTATCATGAAGTTAGTAATATGATGCTTGGAACTTCTGAAGGACATATTTGAGCTGGGTATAGAATATGTCTAATGTGAAAAGGAATCAGTCGCTCAGAGTGACCGCGCCTGTATGGCCGAGTCATATCTTGCTGATTAAGTCTTCCCGCGCTCACTCTCCTTGACTTTCTTCAAGTGTTAAATCTTGAATGTGAATCTTCTCAGTTACATGTGCTTTACTGTGTCTGTCAGACTGGATAATGATAAGTTTATTTGCTTTCTGTATCTTACATATTACTGAATACAAGCTAAAAGAGAAACTTGTGTTCTGGACATGTGGGCTTTATTTTGATTGAGTGTAATCGGAGTAGGAAGTTCCTAAATAGTTTTATAAACCCAGTGCAAGGTAAAATGTTGGAAAACACCGACCTTTATTCTAAGGTGAGTATAAAACAAACCTATGGTATTCGAAGCTACAAAAGTTGCGTAATACTTTAAAAACGCAACATTTATTAGTAGCGCTAAGAATGGGTTGGAATGAAAGCTTACAGCAAGGTAAACACAAAGCAACACAACCATCTTCAAACGTGACAAAATGTATGCTTCCAAGGTAAATGTACATATCAGATTAAACGCATGAAGCTGTGAAAAGAGCAGTGATATCATTAGTAACTTAGACCAAAAGGTCAGGAAAAACCAGGGGATTTAAGAGGCGTCTGCAAAACTGATAGTTGTTCGAAAACTCATCCCGTAAGGCTCCAAAAACAATGAATGGCGAGAGATTAAAAATAAGCTATTGAAAAGCCCACATTGTAATCGTGAGCGTTGATGGGTAACAAAAGCAGGAGAGATGTAAAAGATATGGGTGATGAGAAACAGCATACAACTGTTCAGCATTATCAGGGAAACGAGCACTAAATATCCGTCTGTTAGTGAAACTAGCTCGGGAACAGACGGGATGTAGAATTATGGTCTACTCCGTTATTAGTACTACTATAATAATGGACCTCATCTTAAAAGTATAGATTTGTAATGATGTGACTATCTAATCTACAAGTTGTTATATGAAAGTCACATCACTGTCCATTCTGACTCGCCGTATTGTAAACACACCAACATAATGTTTAGCGTTTCTAAAGAACATATTTAGGCTGGAGATAAAACAATATATTCAGTTTGAGTAAAAGAAATGAGTTACACAATAATGACCACTTCTGCAAGGCTGAGGCATGCCATCCGACTGATTCAATTGTTCTCAAGTTTTCCATTGGTTGCCTTCTCTTCGCATTAAGTGTTGAATATCTATTTTCCCAGTTATCTCATTTTTAAGCTTTGAGGGTTGTCTGGTTAGGGCCACTACCACTACAGGGACTATTACTCATTTTCAAGCCAGGAGATTGGACCAATGGGCAGAACACTTTGGGGAAGAGTTCAACCGGCTTTCAGTCACATTTAAGTTACCCACTACCTCCAGCAACCCGAGAAGCAAATTGATGTTAGTCCTCTAAATCTTGGTGAGGATGAAAAGGCTTTAAGCAATCTAAGGCGAAGGAGAGCAACAGGGCCTGGTTGATTAATCCCTGGGACTTGTAGGTATGGCAGTCCAGTTTTAGCAGTCAGAATAAATGAAATTGTATCCAAAATTTGGAATCTGGGAGTAATTCCACCCGACTGATCTCAATCTCTGATTGCCTCAATTTGTAAGGAAGGACAAAACTCTCTTGGGGCGATCAAAAAGGAATCAGTTTAATTAATATAGTGTCTTAAATATTGAGCTCAATAGCATTTTGACGTCTAACGAGAGCTACCAATGAGTAAGCTCAAGAAAAGCAGGCTGATTACAGACCTGGACGTGGATTTATTGACTAGATATTCACTGTTTAGCAGATTCTGGAACATGGATGTGCTTTTTGATGCCGGCTGTCGCTGATTTCCTCTACCCTAAGGCAGTGTTCGACTTCGTTTATCACGAGGTTCTATGGCAGTGTTTGTCACTGAAAAGAGTACCAAAGAAGCACATAAACTATGTATATATGCTTTCTATTCGAACACTCCCATTCCAGCCAAAAATCGGCAGATGGTTTTACAGATAGTACTTCCACCGTCTGAATTTTCAGAAGCTAATCACCTAAGAGGAGATTCACCTGTTGACTTGGAATACACAGATAATGTAGTTCTGTTTGGTGAGGACTCTGATAAAATGCGGAGACTTTTGACCAACATACACGGCAGTAAAAGCACGTTCGGGACGCGGTCCACTTCATTCAAACTTTAAATGTCACTTCAGGAATGACTTGCGTCACTGCCTGAATATGCGATAGGAAGTGAAGTAATTGAACACATCGACCTCTTCATTTATTTTTGGAGTTGCAATGTACTGCTGATCTGGTGTCTGACAAAATCCAATCAAAGGACGAGTCAGTTAAACAATATTTTGCCGTTTTACATTATGAAGGTAAAGACAGGCCAATAGGAACAAAGAATATTTTTTATATTTAACTATATGTGCATTTGAAGCATTGTTTATATGTGTTGGGACGATTGGGTGTACATTTCTGAGGCTAGACATAGGGCATCGGGTAAAGATGGTAAATAAACTGATGAGGTAGTAAATCATTATCAAATGACGTGGTCAGGACATGTGTTGAGTGTAACGAACCACCTCATACCTTGACGCCCGTTGTTTTCTGGTGCAGAAGCAGGCTGAAAAAAGCTAGAAGCAGCCCGACTAGAACATGGCATCAGTCCATGAAGTTATGGACGATTGGACTTAGTCGTACTATTACGTACACACTACCTAATTGGGGCCCGCGTGATTATTGTTACCAATGGTTAGAAAATTCAAGTCATATGGCCGAAAATCACCTGAACTGGTGTAGGTCCATCCATTCTTTGTCTTTTTTAAATCCTGAAGATACGACTAGTCTTGAAGTTTTGCAACTCTAAACCAGTAACACCTTCTATGTTCGAAGCGTTCCTCAACCAGTTGAAATCAGAAGTCGTGTCGATAATGTTTTGGTACTATTGGACGATCCCTACCTGTAGATGCATCACATAGTAAGGTTTCCTTACCTGTTCCCATCTGTTTATTACGCAGTTTGAGGATTGTTGAGGATAACTCGTGCTGAAGATCAGTGTCTTCTTTTTGAAGCTGAGCGAGTTTAAGAAGGTCGATTCCCTGGAAACTGTTCAAGGAACTTATTCGAGACAAGGCGTCTGCGACTACATTGTTTGCTCCAGAAATGTGTTGTATGTCTGAAGTAAACTGCGAAATGTAGTCGAGCTGTCGAGACTTTCGCGGTGAGTACTTATCTGAAGATGAACTTAAAGAAAAAGCAAGAGGTTTATGATCGGTAAAAAGTGTGAATTGCCTTCCTTCGATGGAATGTTGGAAATGTCGTACAGCGCAATGCATAGCTAGAAGTTTCCTACAGAAAGTGCTGTACCTAGATTCAGTGTCTAACAACCGTCTCGAGAAAAACCCTAAAGGTTGCCAAGAGTTGTTAACCCATTGTTGTAAGACTCCTCCGATTGCTGAGTCGGATGCGTCCACGGCGATACTAATGGGCGCTTGAGTGTCTTGATGTGCGAGCAGGGTTGCCTTTGCGATATGTTCCTTAACTGTGGAGAATGCTTTTCGCGCGGTGTCGTCTAGACTAATAGAATTTGGTCTGTTAACGGTTTCATAAGAGATGCGCGATTTGGTATGAACCAACTGTAGAAACTTACCAGGCCGTTGAAAGTGCGCAATCGCTTGATCGTGGTCGGTTCTGGGTAATCCAGAATGGCCGCCACTTTGCTTCTAAGGGGTCGGATGCCTTGAGCATCAATGGCGTGTCCTAAAATGTCAAAGGAGTTAGTTCCGATTTGGCATTTCTGAATGTTGACAGTAATGTCATGCCTTTGTAGTCGTACGAAAACAATGTCCAGATGCTTGAGATGTGATTCTCTGTCCGGACTTGCTATGAGGCAGTCACCAACATACGCATGTACGAAGTTGAGACCTCGGAAGACGTCGTCTATGAACCTTTGGAAGGTTTGAGCCGCATTTCTTAAACCGAAAGGCATTCGTAGAAATTCGTAGAGGCCGAAAGGGGTTATGATGGAGGTTTTCGGAATGTCGTCATTAGCCATCGGTATTTGGTTGTAAGTCTTAACTAAGTCGATTTTCAAGGTAGCTGTCAAACCGTGAACGTGAGGCAATGGGTAACGATCGGGAATGGTATTAGCATTCAGACTCCGATAATCACCAGTTGGACGCCAATCATTGCTGTTCTTTTTAGGGACCATGTGCAAAGGAGATGACCATGGACTATTTGATGGTCGAATTATCCCCAAGTCTATCATATGGTCGAATTCGTTGTTAGCCAACCTCAGCTTTTCGGGGAATACAAGTGGTTCTGTAGTCGAGATGTGATGTGTAACATTGTTGGTTACACACGGCAATTTCTGTTGCGGTTGATATATCCCGGAGTATTTGTCGAGTAATGATTGATATAGGGGGTCTATGGTGTGTTTAATCGTGACTGGGGATAACCTGCAACCAGAAAAAGGAGTTACGCAAACGGATAACTTAGTGTTTCCGTCTTTTTACTTTCGTGAGCGTGTGTCGATTAGTAGATTGTGGTATTGTAACAGGTCTATACCAATGATTGGCATAGAGACATCTGCAACAACGAAAATCCAGTGTATGGGTTTGCGTAAACCCACGTTAAGGTAGACGTACCTTTTACCGTAAGTAGCGATCGGATTTCCGTTTGCCGCCCGCAAACTTAAAACGGACTCGTGAAGTCTGTCGTTAGAGTTCGCGGGAAGCACGCTAACTTCTGCGCCAGTGTCGACGAGGTAGCGAACTTTCGTTGTCACATCCGCGACGTATAATAGGCGGCTATGTTCGCTGGCTACGGTTGCCGTTAACGCATACCGGCTGGGAAGTTTCCCGAGTTTTTTTTCTTATCAGGGCTTCCTGCAATTTCTAGATGATTTGCCATACTGGTTATGATACTAGCACCAGTCGGGATTATCTGTCTCTCGTGGTCGAGAGACAGATCGCCTACGTGATACGCTTCTCGCGCGGTTCCTGACCGACTACGGTCATTACAAAATCTAAGATATCGGGTAAGGGTGTGACATAGTTCGGCTATGTCAGTCGGGGTTGATTGAGGTTTTTCTTTGATTGAAAAAACCTCGACACCAGCCGATTTGGTAATTTCTAGAATTTGATCCGCAGATACAACTAGTTCGTCTACGGCGTTGTTTTGGAACGAGACGAGTACTGCCTGCGCCTGTTTCGGGAGTTTAGACAAGAAAAGTTGTTTCAATAGGCCATCTTTGACCTATGACTTTTCTCATCTTAAGCAACATATCTGTCGCAGAACCATGTTGCAGGTTGATATTATTGAGTAGTTGGTCTAACCTTTGTCGGTCGGTTAGATCTCTACGTTTCAGAATCGATCGTTTGAGTATTTCGTAAGGTTCCGAAACATCACTAGTAAACATACTAGGTGTTACGTACCTGTTAAATTCGCGTGGTAGCACCCTAACTACCGCGAGAAATTGCGTGCGCGAGTCCGTGATTCCGTGCCCGCAAAAGTCAGCTTCTGCGTAGCAGTGATATTGTCAGGCCAAAAAGGCGTTAACTGAATCGAAGATGGGGGAATAGATTTTAACTTAAAAACCTTAGGTGTCTTTTCCGTCATAGTATTATTAGAACGAGAAATATATCATTAAAATATATCCGGAAAAAGGTATATCACAATATATATAAATCAAATAAAGAAAAACAATTAATTATGAAGTTCCAAAAAGGAACAGACTCACAGTTTATGCACTTGGTGTACCAGATCATGTCGGGTTCACCACTGAAGATACGACTAGTCTTGAAGTTTTGCAACTCTAAACCAGTAACACCTTCTGTGTTCGAAGCGTTCCTCAACCAGTTGAAATTAGAAGTCAGACGAGAAGAGGTAGAAAAGATGTATTTGATACATTATCAATATATCGAAGAGCGTTTGTTATAAGCTGGCTAGTGAACGTTGGAGCTGTGTCCCACGCCGAGTCGAAACGTGATCTGATACTGATGTCTGGTCGAAAGGCTTCAGTTAAACAAGCCGACTTAAAACAATGTGGTCAGCATCCAATGTCGAACACTTAAGGAGCTATTGATTTTGGGGAACTATTTACAGCTACAATCCTGAGACTCTGAATTTCTTTCAACCTTTCTGTTCTTATTTCGCTAATTCATATTTTCTTTCCAAGTTTTTTTATTTAATGCCTTATCTTTTCCATTACCATTGATACTGTTATTACTTCCATTACTCCGGTATACGGATTAAAAACGACACATCTTTTTGCTAATGGGGTATGGCAACTTGGGCTGAATGTACATACGTACAGGTTCCACGTATTGACTAACTAGCTAACTAACTAAAAAGCATCATATTTACTCCTAAAATACACATAGTGCATAAAATATAGCTGTGTGTCGTGAACTACTGGAATCGTTATAATGCATGATTTTCAAGGTTGTATGTATGTTGGTCACATTTGACTGTCATTGTTATTTGTTACCGACAGTCTACATTGTTGAATGTAAGTTCAGTTTAATTGTTAATTGATTTGTTGGCCTGTTTTCCACCTCTTTTTCTATAAGATCCTCTAATATACTGCGTTTTATATATTTCTCTAGTGAAACGTGCGGATAAGCTGGTCACAAAATAATCAAAGGTCGAACATAACCATACTACGTTTCAGATTTGAAATGTCACTACCTCGGAAGTCCAGCCAGTCTCATGATACAGAAAATGACAAAAATAGTGCGAGTAGAAAATCGGTTATCTTAAGTTTATTGGGTCCGAACAGAGGAAGATTATTTGGAAGCAATATGAATATCGCTGATATGCCTTGTAGTGTGCACTTGTTGGATGATCGTTGCATGTCCGTTTCAGTATCAGTAAGTGACTTATTAGGCTTTGATTTATAAAGGTCACCATTTTAATGAGTAGTTAAGAATTTAACTTTTTTCTAAATATAAAATAATTTGAATCATGCTAAAGAATTGTGGTTTCAAAGCCACAAATTTTCATAGTAATATTGATAGCTGGTTCACTTTAGAAGTATTTTTTTGATACAATATTGTCTGAGTAAAATAAGCAGTTCATCTTTAATTTCTGTTAGAGATAGATCCATTTTACAGTCTATGTTAAAAATGTACATTGTTGTAGAATGGATCACCATAACATAGAATTTGTTCCACTGTCTTTCAAATAAATTACGAAAAAACGAAAATCTAGAAAGCTATGGCTAGTTTTGCCGATGGTTGAATTTTGTCCGAGAATATTTACAGAACAAGCTCTTACCAGGCACTGAGACAGTGAAAAGTCTTTGAAAAAGTCAGTATTCAACTTGCAAATAATGAAAACATTCACATGGTTAGTTTGTTTCTATCTAAAAAATCGCATGAAATCTGATGCTAAGGTAATATTCAAATGGACGAAACGGTAAAATATAAGGCTACTCTCAATCAGTAACAAGAGTGGAAGTATATAAAAAGTGTATCCAGCAGCTGTCCACTAGAACAATGCAATCTATCGATTATTTCTGGAAACTATTTCTCAGATTTAATTCACTACAGTCGTTGTTGCTGTAAACCTGACTTTTTAATCTTCATATTTTTTGACTTTATATCACTGTGCTGATGTTAAGTGTGATAATATGAACTGCACAGACTTTTCCCAGACCGTTCGTTATTTATAAAACGGTGACTAACTAGAGTGTGTTATAACTCTTTTTACCTTCATTTGCCCAAAGGAGAAAAAGGCTTAAGATTTGATAATGTCCAGTGGTTTCTAGGAATTATTTATATTTACCTTATCTACTGTTATAAAAATAATGTTCAGTTCTTTATTTAATACTAGCTCGGTCTAAAAGATCCGTATAGTTGTACAAAGTTTCAACAATTAGGCCTTGTGAAACGTCTTATTGTGGTTTGTGCTGTTTATGTCTAAGGTTTTCTAAATCCCTGTCTGCACCTCAATTAGTCATAAAGTTCTGTCATTCTTCGAGAGAAGAATAGTTTCCCTGCACGTGACGCAAGATCGAACAATAAACAGTATTTTCAAATACTTTAACAACCGATCAGGTTGAACTAATTCGGCAATGGCAGTCAACCAAGTCGTTATTAAGGATTCAATAAATCAAACAACAACCGACGAGTCCTTCATTGGTTTTGTCTGGTTTGATAATTTAGCAGCATCAGTATCATGACAGTGATGCGTGATAGTACTAATGCTATGAGCTGAAGTTGTTTGAACCAAAACAAACTTATCAAGTGCCAGATTTTAAAGAAACACTAGTGTTTTTCACTTCTTGATCCTCATATGTTTTGTTTTCCTGGTTCACTAATCGTGATCGTTATTTTAGGTCAGTTCTTCACCCGAAAACAAGTAGATTAAACTCTATGTCTTAGACTCTATCTTGGGATTGTTTCATATAATTTTGCTACAGGAGGAATAATGAAATCATTTTGCTCTGACTTCAGGATTCTCATTTTCAAAGATATTCCCGCAGTTATTAAATTACCCACTCCACGTATACCAGTTAGTTTTTCGATCATAGCGCTTTATGTACTTCACTAATGTTAGATAATATGTCAACCTATTTTTCTCAGCACTTTTCAGGATGGTTCAATTTACAGAAAATCGAAACTTTAATGATGTGATCGCTCTTTTATGTTATGATATGCTTGCCTATGTTCCTGGCATCAGAATAATTACGCCACCTTTCGGACGGAATCTAAAACTTACCTCGTACTACAAATGTCTTAGGGAATTTCTTACTGATATTTAATTCTGTGAAGATTTAGTGATTAATAAAGTCTGGTATAAGTATGATGCCAAAAAACTGAGGGTAGTTGAACCAAGATGTGGTATTACTTTATGAAATTATCGACTAAGAAGAGCACAGGAGCTTAAAGTTCCTTGCTGATTTACCTATAGTTTGGAAATGCAATTTATCGAATGCCGTTTCTCAAGATGCTGAGCACCAGTCAACTTCTATATTAAGTGAACTCTTCCAATGTTTTTAATCTTAACTTTTTTTCCTCTGCCTCTTCTATCTGTCGCATTAAAAAATTAGAATATCAAAATAGTATGTTTTCGTAAATAATTTTTTGTACTATGTCTTGCTCATCTCCGATTTCGTCATAAATGATTAGTTTGAAACAAACGTTTTACAGGTTTTTTGAGGTAACATAGTTGGTATCGTTTAGGAGGGTGGAGACATATTAATGAAACTTATTACGGTTATATATTTAATACATACTAATCCAGGTTTACCATTCCTGTTTGTTACTTAATATTCTGTTGGGTGTTTTGATGAATAATTGATCAGGTGACATACTTCACTTACTTATTCATCAATCCAATCGACAAAATTTGTTAGCGTAATACAGTGATAACAGCGGTAAAATTACTAATACTAATAGTTTATTGTCTATCAATAGTCTTATTTCAACATTTCAATACTGAAGTATGTAATGAGACTCATCGAGGTATGCATCGATTTGACAGGAGAGTCTACAGATGAAAAAATATGACTAATTGTTAATATTTTATACAAAATATACCTATCAATATTAAAACAAAATTTTCATAATTTAATTTATTTCGTAAAATCAAACTAAATAAATTTTTAAGATGTGTTATTTTTATCTAAAGTCGATACGTAACACAGAAACAATTCCTGATTTCTATTTTGTTAATTATACTTTTAGTTCGACAACTTGTGATTAAGACGAATAACCTAATACATTCTACTGGTATCAAAAAGTTGGATAAATTAATTTTTTTAGGAGTGGAGATATTCATGTTTTTCTATCTTTAATTGACTTTAGAGGAACTTTCTAGAACGTCTGGCATGATATTTAAACTTTCTAACCATGCAAAAGATAATGCATTAAGACATACCTTTATCTAAATAAAGGATTGATTTTAAGAGCTGATGTTATATTGACTTACATACAACAGTTTCTAGTCGGTAACCTCGGAATAAATTTTCTTACTTGTTTTGCTATACGCCTATAGAATCAAACTGTTGAAAATAGGATTTGCTTGCTGTTTTATTCAGCTTATCATCCAGTAAGAATAAACAAATCGAATAATGAATATTTCATCTGCAAGAAACAAAGTATCTGCAACTTATATGAGTTTATAACAACTAAACTGTATTGCTTGTAATGATTTGCAATCAGTACTAAAGTGAGATATAAGCTAAGAGGAGTAGGTGTTTTAACGTCTGGAATCCTAGATGTAACAGAAATTAATAGTTAAAGATCTAAACTAATACGTTTTGGTTATTATGTATAAGAGTAAAAGCACCCACCCTTTACTCTGTAATAACTTGAACTAATATATCTTACTTAATTACTTACGCTTGTTGCCCCTCGTGGAGGAGTATAGGCCACTCACCAGCATTCTCCATCCAACCCTGTCCTGGGCAATCCTTTCTAGTTCTTTCCAAATGTTATTCATCCTTTTCATATTTGCTTCTATTTCCTGGCGTAATGTGTTCTTTGGCCTTCCTCTTTTCTGTTTCCCTTTCGGATTCCATGTTAGGAGTTGCCTCGTGATGCAGTTTGGTGATTTCCTCAATGTATGTCCGATTCACTTCCAACGTCTTTTCCTAATTTCCTCTTCAGCTGGAAGCTGATTTGTCCTCTCCCATAAAACGCTGTTGCTGACACTATCCGGCCGATGAATGTTGAGTATTTTGCGTACACAGCTGTTTATAAATACTTGTACCTTCCTGATGATGGTCGTAGTAGTTCTCCACGTTTCAGCTCCATGCGGTAGGACTGTCTTGATGTTCGTATTGAAGATTCTCACTTTGAAGTTAGTTGACAGTTGTTTTGAGTTCCATATGTTTTTCAGTTGTAGGAATGCAGTCACTGCTTTGCCAATCCTCGCCTTTATATCTGCATCCGATCCTCCTTGTTCATCAATGATGCTTCCCAGGTACATGAATGTTTCCACCTCTTCCAGAGTTTCGCCATCAAGTGTTATTGGTTTGGTTGGTGTTCTCCGTGTTGTATTTGAGAATCTTGCTTTTTCCCTTGTGTATGTTGAAGCTTATTGGTGCAGATGCTGATGCTGATACTGCATTAGTTGTCTTCGTCTGTATATGTTCGTGTGTAGAAGGGCTAGGTCATTCGCGAAGTCCAAATCGTCTAATCGATTCTGAGATATCCGTTGTATTCCCCTCAGATGTTGAGGTCTTTATAATCCAGTCAATCACCAGAAGAAAGAGGAAGGGGAAGAGTAGACAGCCTTGTCTGACTCCAGTCCTTACTGAAAATGCATGTCAGCTGTTCTCCATGCACGACTTTGCAATGTAGTCCGTCGTATGAGTTCTGGATAATGTTGACGATCTCCTCAGGAACTCCATAGTGTCGGAGAAGTTTCCATAATGTTCTCCTGTCCACACTGTCAAATGCCTTCTCATAGTCAATCAAGTTGATGTATAGTGACGAGTTCCATCCAACTGATTGTTCCATGATGATCCGTAGCATCGCGATTCGGTCTGTGCACTACCGATCCTTACGAAATGCAGCTTGTTGATCTCGAAGTCGGGCGTTTACTGCGTCTTTCATCTGGTTGAGCAACACTGTTGTAAACGTTTCCTGGAACTGACAACGGTGTGATGTCCCTGTAATTCTCACATTTGGTCGGATCTCCTTTTATTGGTATCTTGAAGTGTTCTTCTTCCCAGTCTGTCAGTGGTATTTATTCTTCCTCCCAAATCTTCTTGAATAGAAGGTGAAGCATATTTGCAGTTGCTTATATGTTTGACTTTAGTGCTTCAGCTGGTATATTGTCAGGTCCTGCTGCTTTCCCATTGTTGATTTGTCTGTTGGTCACAATTGATTTCTTTGATCGTTGGTAGAGTGACATCTATAGGAAGGTTTGTGTGTGCTGCTTCGATGTCCGGTGGATTGGATGGGACTGGTCTATTCAAGAGTTCCTCGAAGTATTCTACCCATATTTTCCTCTGTTCTTGAATCTCAGTGATTATCTTCCCTTCTTCGTCCTTGACTGGTCTCTCCGGCTTGCTATATCTCCCTGCCAATTTCTTCGTCGTTTAATATAGTTATCTCATATTCCCTTCTCTTGCAGCTTTCACTGCCGTCGTCGCTAGTTCTTCCATGTATTTCTGCTTGTCGGCTTTGATGCTTTTCTTCACTTGCCTGTTTGCTTCTGCGTAGTCTGCTTGTGCCCTGGCTTTCTCCTTTCGTGTTCAACTCTTGCTAATTGCTGTCTTCTTGTCCTTCCTTTCTTCAATCCTGTTCAGGGTTCCCATAGAGATCAATTGTTTATGATGGTGCTTCTTAGGACCCAGAACCTCCTGACACGTTGAAGTTAGTGCTTCTTTTATCCTTTTCCAGTTATCCTCCATCGTAGTTTCTTGTTCTTTCAGTAGATGCTGTAAAGCCTGTAACCTGTTGTTGAGAGTTATCTTGAATTGTAGAGCTTGTCAGTATCTTGAAGGAAGGCTGTATTGAACCTTTGTAATACTGTTTTATCCAGTTGTCCAGTGTTTTTTTAGCTTTAGTTTCATCTTAGCCACAAACAGGTGGTGATCTGAAGCTATGTCAGCTCCTCTCCTGGATCTCACGTCTTCCATTGTCCTTCTGAATTCTTTGTTGATACAAATGTGATCTATCTGGTTCTCTGCGATGTGGTCCGGCGAGATCCATGTAGCTTTATTTATGCGTTTGTGGGTCAATAGTGTGCCACCTATAACCAATTTGTTGAATGCACACAGATTTGCGAATCTCTTCCCATTTTCATTTCTCTCCCTCAGTTCATATCGTCCCATTATATCTTCCTATCCTGTGTTGTCCACTCCGACTTTAGCCTTTAGATCTCCCATCAGGATGGTGAGGTCCCTTCTTGAGCACTTAGCTAGGATTGATTGCAGCCTTTCATAGAACTGATCTATATCGTCGTCGTTGCTATCATTGATTCGTGTATTGGTTAACATTGGATAACACTCATTGTGATCCCCTCCTTTGTTTTGAATGATGTTCTGATAGTTCTGGATCCATGAGATTCCCATCCTACAAGTGCATTTCGTGCTTCTCTGGACAGCATCAGAGCGACTCCCTGAGTGTGTGGAGTATTTTCATCTTCGTGACCGGAGTACAGAAGCATCTCTCCCGTATCTAACCTTTGCTGTCCAGCTTGTGTCTGATGGGTTTCGCTGATTCCAAGTACTGTCAATTTATATCGCCTCATTTCCGTTGCTATTTGACTGGTCTTCCCGGTCTCCCACACTGTCCGGACACTCCTGACTTTCATCCTGGGGCGTCATAGTTCTTCCTTCAACTCCCAGGATAGAGTTTAAATGATTTTGATTATTTTTCTCGTTAGCGGGTTAGTTTTCTACGGGATGGGGCTGCTGACCCCATGCCGACCCTCCTCCTTTACCCGGGTTTGGGACCGGCAGAAGCTCTAGAAGAGCTGCATATCAATGCATCATATTCCACATTGTTCTGGAAAATTGCAGTGATCAATACATCGTATATAACTTACTATTTTAATTAAATCATTCAAATATAATTGCAATCACCCGATAGAAGCGCTTTTAAATGAAGTGTTATAAATAAAGAATAACTACATAATTACAAGATCGGTGCGACATTTTCACACTACTTAACTTAAATAACCCTTTAACCGATCTCAGTACTACTATGCATCTTACTAAACAATAAGCACACTGTTGTATCAAATGAAATTTCTGTAATCGTTCTCATTTTCAAAAATGGTACAAAAGCTCATTTTTATAGGCATAATATGGTTCCCTTCTGGATTTTTCATAAGGTTACTATTAAAGCCTATATGTGAAAAACTGAAGCATTCATATCACATAGGCTTCTAGCTAATACTGTACCTAGGTTCCACCGATCAGTAAACTTCAAAACCAAGAAAATATTATTGATATGTAAAATTATGCTTTGAAGCTATGTAGCAGGTTTGTTCAATATCTTCTGCAGTGATTGAACTACATAATGAAGCTTATCAATTAAAAAGCGATATAAGGTCAATCTAGATGTATCATATCATCTTCTAACTTCTTTAATACCTCACATCATTGAGATCATCAAACAGTTAGTTGGAAAAGTAGGTCACCACATCGATAATCACACTAGTACGCTAATAATATTCAGCCACATTTTATTTCATTAATGTAAGCTAGCCCACTACGTTTTTGCTGTTCTTTTACTTTACATGTTATTGGGTAGTGAACCATTTCACCAGAAGGTTGTAACACATATTCTAAAACGCTGAACTATGTAAAACCTTATACTAGAAATCAAATCATTTCTTAGAGAGAAGATTGGTAAAATACCTTTTACAAAGCATATGGAAACCATTTGAGCTATGATATTATTTCATAAATACGTATGCAAATTCATAATACTGTTATTAATGCAACTGTATGATAAATTATTGATGAAGTTTTATCATATTGGCATGGTGTAAGTTTATAATCAGGATGAAGTATTTATTATACTGAAATTTTTTAAAAGTGGTATTATCGATCTGAATTTGATAAGTTAAACTTTATTTTTGACTCTATATAAATGAGTTTGATAACACATTGTATCATGCGAAGATCAAATATTTAGTTCCAATGTTACATACTAATTATTTGGCTTGATATGATTTGTTTTGGTAATTTCTTCTTTAGACATAAGATTATTACTCTTTTGGATGGTATAGAATGATAATGATTTATAATAGTATTGTCTGGTACAAGTTTTAAAGATTGTGGTCACGTAAAAAAAGTGATTTAGTTCTCTTTAATCAACTTACTTTGAAAAACGGTAGTATCTATTTGTTATCTTAGATTTATTTAAGGGTCGTTATGGTCTAAACGGATTTGCAAATATGTTAATTATAATCATTAACTATTAGTGACTAAGATAACACTGTTTGAAAAAAATCTGTAAACTTTAAGTGAACTTCGATATGTACAATGTAATTTGAAATTTTTGAAGACACTCATTCATAAAATATGTGAATGAAATTGTGTAGGTGTTTATTTAACTTAATGTCTCAGTATGTAAGTAATTTTCATAGTCATGTGTTATGCAAGTAGTCAATTTATAAAAAATCAACCCACGCCAAACAAGGCTTGGCTTGTTTTAAATTCGATTTTAAGAGTTGCAAAGTATATCAAACTGTTTAAATATTAAGTACATGATGAATACCAGTTATTGATTAGTTGCCGCATAATTTGTTTAAACCTTTGGTTCAATGTTTTAGATTACATATTCAAGTGTCTTTCTCCTTCGTAAATATGTAAGAAAAAATAGACACCCTAGATAGAAACATATACTGATTAATTCACCAGACTATCATATGAAATATTATTTTAATGATGCATGATAGCTACTGCTTGGAAAACATAGTTGCTCTATACATACTGTTAAAGGTTGCTCAATTTGAGCTACTAGCCAACTTGAGTCATATACTGACTCAAGAGATTTTTCAAATCTCTAGTTCTGCAATAATGGTTTGAAGAATTTCTGTGAAATAACAAATAAGTAGCGTTGCCAAATTATGTTTGAAATATTAAGCAGTTTGAATGTAACCTAAACAACTAAACTATAATTCTTATAGAGCTCAGAAATTCTGTTCATACCAATCATTTAGTTGTCTTTAAATTAAACGTAAGTTTTATATGTTAATAAAATCTTTTTATTACACAATCATAGACATACACCGAAAAAGTAAATCTTTTTAAATGTTTTCTTCTTCTTTAGAATAAAGCGTTTGGAAGATGTTTACTTGAAGTTGTCTGTGAACGTCTTCATGTTCTCCCATATATATCTTATTTTGGACTTCGTTATTCTGACAATAATGGTATGAATGTAAGTGGTTTTGTTGTGTTAAAACTTGTTATTTATTGAAAAAAAACTTTATGATTAATTATAGATGTATGATTGACAATAACCTTTCAATGTTTATCGTTTTTTCATAACTGATCACTAATCGTTGACACAGCGACTATTACGTTGAGGATAATTAATGCTCATCCTAGAATCATCGTTTAGCAATTTCAAGGTGAATATATGTAATCACCCCTCATTACGATTTGTCATAGATCATTAATTTCATAGTATCTTCTCATAAGTATCAGAATAAAATAGATGAACATATTCTGTCAATGGATTAACTATTTCCAAAATATAAATGACCAAAATACTTGGTATACTGATAGAGTTTACTAAGATAACTCTGAAAATGGTTAACTTGTTGAAAATGTTTCAAGAAAGTTGAAATATCTTACCAGTCCGGTGAAGTTTTAAAACACTATTATTTGTAGTCATTGGTATAGGACTTCGTAAAAGTCTACGTAATACTTGAATTCTGCTTTTTAAAACGTTTAATAGACTAAATAGAAATTATATAAGACAATGTATCAAGAGAACTACTCAGTTTCAAAAGAATCACTTACAAGAAGTGTTATATACGTTAGAAAAGAAGATTTTATTAGTTTTTATGGAATGATTTCGTAGAAAAAAATGAAAATGATATTCAAACTCAAATTCAATAGAAATAAAGGTTGAAACATTAAGGACCTGTGTCTATTAGAAGAAAAGTGTTAAGACCTTAATAATGTGAAACATACTTTTAACAATCAACCGACTTTCCTCCAACCGAAATAATATTGTAATTACTTCATAAGTTAAGTAGTGTAAGTGTTAAACAGTGAATGGTTTGTGTTCTGTTTGGTTTTTTAATAAAAGATCATGTGATTGAACAAAGATTTAAAACAAAAGTTTGCTTCTGAGGTGTGATGTTTTGTATGTATACTTTCTACTGTCTATTTCGTATTAATACATTTATCGTACACTCAGTATTTGTTTTTTTCTCAAAAGCCGTATGTTTGAATACCATGTGACTTTAAATGTATTTTGTTCTTAAAATGTATTATGTATTTTATGTTTAAAAGGCTTTGGGCATCTAATGTTAGAAGTTAAATAATATGGCTTTGAATTCTGGATTCACCAACTAAGACGAAATAGCCGTCCAGTGTTTCCAGGTTAAGTCAATAATAAAGCAATGGTTGTAAAGATTCAGATGAATCTCTGATATTACTAACAAATTACTTCTAGTCAACCAAACAGCTTATTTAGTAAAGTATATACCTATTCTAATCACAAGCATTGTTAATCATCATTATTAATGATCATGATAAAACTGCCAAATTGTTGAAGAAAAAGGTTAATTGATTGTCAATACATTCAAGTTGTAACAGCTCATGAGAATGGATATATTGATTTGTTGTTATATCCACAGTTAGTTCTAAATTATTCATGTGACATTTGCAACATATTCTTACATCAAAATAAGTACAGAAATATCACTGAACATTTTAAAGATAGGAATCAAAAGTCAATTAAAAATGATCTTCAATCATCTGTTCGAAGAAAATAATCACAACTGTTTGCATGGTGGTCCACATGTTTAAAAGTTTGGGAATAGTAACCCAGTCTGTTGTGTTATACCGGTGATTCTTCTTGAAACGTACTACCAGTCGCCTTTCTCCTGGATACCTGTAAATATCATGGATTTTTGTGTTGATTTCGCTTCATAATATTTCAATTCTTTTGCATTCGCTGTCATTATTGTTTATACTATCAGTTCGTTTAAATTCAGTCCATATATCTTATTCTTAAGCTACCATTCGCTTTAAATTATGTTACGTTTAATTGAAATACTTTTAACCACTTACTATCTGATAACACTCGTTTTCTTATTTCTTGCTTAGCAATGGATCAACTTAAATGACAAAATTAGTAAGCAGCTTAAAGGTGAGTATATATCATACTTTTCGATTATTATGTGACGTTTATCTTAAACATTGTTAATTGGTTGGGCCTAATTCATTATATATATATAATTTTGACTCACAGACTTTGGTCATTGTGACTGTACGCTCTCACAATATTTAGACTGATGATTACTAACTTCATTAATTGGTACTACGTGTTAGTTTAATTATCCTTGAACGTTAAACATTCTTATGTACAAAGATGAATGGCGGCTAGCGGTGGAATCCAGGATTCGCGTTTCATCCTATTCGGGGCTCGTCAGCTGTATGTACCTCTATCCCAGAGTTGATGCTCGCACCGAGACTCGAACCTAAAGCAATGTCTAGACAATCGGCGCAGGATGTACATATGCCAATAACAGACTGATCAATTGCAACCCTAAATATCAATGGGAGGATTCAAACTAACAATATCAAATGATTTTTCTTTTAACTTTCCAAGATATAACCATACATTAGGTGTATGTGACCCAAATACATTTTTTATCCTCATACTTATGGAATATTCATTTACAAAGTGTCATGTTATTCGAAGTTTATTTTAAAAAGGATATATTAAGTAATAAATACTGTAAACAATTTAATCGATTACTTTTCTCAAATGAATATATGACTCTAATTTATTAGACATTAACTGTTTGTTTTTTTCTTCAAACTAATTTATTGACCACTTGTAATGTTAACCTGTTCATTAATCATTAAACCTACAATTTTAGATAGAGTGATTAAGATAAATAAATTAAATGCCCCTTTTTTCAGTTGTAAGACAGGCCCTGGGTTCGAATCTCGCTAGGTGGGATCGTAAGTACGTACTGTTGAGGAGTACCACACTAGGACGAAACGGCCGTCCAGTGCTTCCAGGTTTTCCATAGTGCTCTAGATTCAATGACTCATGATCTCAACTATTGAAGTTATAAGAAATTCGTTTCTTAAAAAAAGCTTACAGAAAAAACACGTTTATAGAAGAGATATAACACTACAATTTTATATTAGAAGCTTATCTAATCTAATACCATTTACTAAGTATTTTGATCTTTAATATGAAAAAACTAGAATTTAAACTGTTTTTTCTTTACATTGAATAAGGTTTTTAAGTTTAAATTTACTTCATTAAACATGAATTTCAACTTTAATTGAAGAAACATTGAAAAAAAATCAACATATCTATTAATAGGGGATTGTTTGTGGAGATTTTTTAGTAATTTTTATATATAGTTGAAATCATGAGTCAATTGAAGCTAGACACCCATGGAAAACCTGAGGAGTCCCACAATAGGACGAAACAGCTATTCATTGCTTCCAGGTTTTCCATGGTGGTCTGGATTCAATTGACTCATGATTTCAACTATATATAAAACATATATTAATGATTCAATACACTTAAGGATAACCAAGTGATCTTTGCCATTGATGACAAATCGATAAAACACTGACTTATACTAATCATTATACCTTTAAATTTTACTTATAAAATAGTCGATGCCATGATTGTATATATGCTACATTTGTACCGTTTTCAAAATTATTAGTGATATAATACATGTTGAGTAATTCACATGATTTATCATCTAAAATAACTGTTAAATCTAACTGTATTATTTTGTAACTTACAAACATTCACTAGGTGTTGTTTACTTGTATCTTCCCATTGTTATTTAGGACTGCAATTGATCAGTCTCTTGTTGTCATATGTGCTGACGAGTCCCAAATAGGACAAAATGCTCGTCCTGGATTCCACTGCTAGCTACTATCCATCTTTTTTTTTATGAACCTGTTAAAAGTTTTTTATTTCAACCTAATTACATGTGCTAATTTATATTGCACATAATAGTTTTGATGCATAATTAGTTGACTACCTTTCCTATTTGTTTTACATCTTCTGTTTTATATTCATAGAAGTTAAAAATTCCACATTTGGTTTTCGATTTATTTACTATCCAAATAATCCATTGACGTGTTTCCCTAATGAAACAATTCGGTAAGTATTGAACGATTTCGTTATAATGACATAGTAATAATCAGACTAAATTATATTTTTAATAATCATTGTTATCAAGCAAAAAAGACTTTCATACATTTTACAACGAAAATCAAATATTCCAGTTTACACTGGTTGATTAATTGTATCCCATGAATTAAAATCTCTAATAAATATTATTAATTGAACAAATGATGTTCATTGTAACATTGTAAATGATAATATGAATAATGGCTAGTAGTGAAATCCAGAATGTATACAAGTTATTGGTTATCAGGACTCGGTAGCTAAGCAGATAAAATGATGAAGTTTGAAGCGAACGCTATTTGGTTCGAGTCCCGGAATTGACACAAGTACACTCAGCTGACGAGTCCCAAGTGAGATAAAACGCGCGTCCTGGATTCCATTGCTAACCACCATCCATCTTTGCTTATAATGCTTGTGACTTGAGTCAATATAGAAGTAATTCGCACAGGATGCACATATGCCTATGAAAGACTGATCAATTGCAATCTTAAGCATCAATGGGAACGTTCAAACAACCAATACAAAATGAACTGTAAATAATTATATATATATATATATATATATATATATATATATATATATATATATATGCTTTCACTATATTTAAAATAGTTAGGGAGATTTTTTGTATTAGAATGGGGGTTTATTGAGATTGTACTAATTTTAATAGTTAAATTCACCGGTCTATTTAGGCTAGAGCACCATTGAAAACCTGGAAGCACTGGATGTCTTTTTCGTTTTAGTGTGGAGCTCTTCAGCAGCGCAGGATCGTGGATTCATGAATTCAACTATTAAGATTTTGTTTTAGAATACGGTTTATAAATACTAATAAATATTTTAATTTGAAATAACCAGAGAATTTATAAAGATTAAACATGATTGGAGCAAAGTTTTACATTTTACAACGAATAATTGAACTTCACGTAGAAAAAAAACATGAAATTTCTTATACATTTACACTTAAATTTTAAGGCCTTTCATTCTGGTACATGGATGGTAAAAAATTATTATTACAAATAAAGGCAACATTTTCGGTTCAACTTTGTGAATGGATGATTAACCTATTTCAATTTATACATAAGATCATGAGTCAATTGAAGTTAGACTACCATGGAAAACCGATAGATCACTAAGCCGGCACCCATATTAGGTAGAGACAGCTATCTACCTCAGTACAATGGATGATGGTCGCGCAATTTCGTGGATTGGTTTAGGTTAAACATTAACACAGTTGGATGCCAGCCGGCTCAGTGGTCTATCGGTTAAGTGCTCTGGCGCGAGACTGGTAGGTCATGGTTCGAATCTCGCGAGGAGGGATCGTGGATGGGCACCGCTGAGGAGTCCCACAATAGGGCGAAACGGCCGTCCAGTGCTCTCAGGTTTTCCATGGTAGTCTTGATTCAATTGACTCATGATCTCATCTATAAAATTACAAAAATCTCCACGAAACCCCCTTCTGATATTTCAATTTATTTTGTTAGTGAATACTCTGAGTTGTTAATAATAATAGTAATAAGTATTTTAGAATACATTTAATCTAGTTAGGTATCGAATAAAACTCACATTCAGGTTTGTTGACTTATATATGTATATGCTTTATAGATCATACTAATTTGTTAAGATGAAATATTACGCAAAAAATCATTAGATTATATGTTCATGCTCATAATGTTCTCTAATACTTGCATTTACTGAAGTGTAATTAGATCAGTTTTGGGAAGTCTTGTTAAAGACATTAGTATGAAACTTCGTAAATTTCACATCATACAAGTGAAAAGGTGTAATGATAATTGCTGATCACCATGTCAGATACTTATGCTTATAATTTCTGACCTACCCTACCAGAATTGTAGCCAAATTTCCAGTTTATAAAATGCTATGCACCGTTGTTTTTTATATAACAAGTTTTGTCATATAGATAAACTTGTATCTTGATTTTGTATGTAAACACAATAAAACGATTGGTAATTTTTTTGAAATTAAAATATAGACAAAAGGTGTTTTATCAGTTAACCAGGACCAAGATGATTTGGATTTTGTTGTTAATTAGGTCTTGTTTAATTTCGAATAATCTGTTGACATTGAAAACGTCACAAATGTGATCAACCAACTATACAGTAAATTTTTACTGTTTTAGTAGAGCAGAGGGAGATAAAAAAATGATTTTATTTTAGTTTGAAACTTAGTGAGATTCATTCGAAAAAAATTTCCTGACAACAGGAATTGAGTCTCAACTACATAAAAATTTACTGAAAAAATCCAGTTCTTATACTTCTTTCTGTTGTGTACTAATGAAGCAATTATTCTTTACTTTAAAAAAAATTTTTAAATAACAACTAAAATATGAGATAAAGTACTGTAAGTCTGTGTTGTGATAGAGAAGTATACTTTGTTTTATTCATCTTGGGAAGACAAATAAAGAATTTGTAAATTATGTGATTACTATTACCAGTACAATAATATTGTTCTGTATTGAGAAACATCAAACAAGCTGAATAAACGCTTAATATTAAATAGTAATTTTTATCAAGTTAATTAATTATAAAATCTAAAGTGAAGGATCTCATCAAGTAGAAAATCCTTCATCGTTATTTGAATAACGAGATGAAACAGTATTTTGTTTTCACTATTTCGTCTTTATCACCTACTTTCATCTCAGTACATATGATAAAATTTTCTCTCTTAAAATCCAATATTTGAAGATTTCTAGCTTTGAAATGTTTAGTTATCACCTTTCAGTATCGAACTATGATAAAACCACTACTTATTGCTTGTGATATAACAGGAACATTAAAATGGTTTTCTTTCTACGTATGATATGACTGTACTATGATAATAACACTGGTAACCGACTTTATAGTACCGTTAGATTAAATATCCAAACGGTACACTGTACACAGACTGGATCATTTTCTATCGGATACCCTAGAAACAAACAAAATAGAAAACCAGAGTAATGCTAGACAATATCTTATTCCACACGATTACAAGAAGTAACTCTCAGTTATTGAGGAGTAGAAATCAATAAGAGGAAAGGGAAGTACACATTTGTAAACAGTAAACTAAATGACTTTTTGCTCACACTCAGTGACCAACTAAATTCACTTTCCTTAACATATACCAACTTCCCAGTTTTTAAAAGTTACTCCTTAGTAATGAATATTTACAATCATTACAGGGTTTGTGTTATAACGCGAAATATAGCGTATTGCTATAGGACTACGCGAAATTCTACCGATTGACCAAATTCAGATATCCTAGTTCGACCCCAATACTGTTCCCCAACTCCAATAAATCAGAACACAGCCGTTAAATGAAAATTGTTTATGGGGTCAGTAGCAGAACAACAATGGTTTACAGAAAAGGCATATTTATACAGTTAAGATGACTATTAACAGTAACCAATGGAAAGGAAGGACACGTAAAGGTTATAATTAGGACGACTCAAAATTGACCAATAGGGAAACGACACATGAAAGTCATAGTTAGGACACTATAAATAATGGCCAATAGGAAATAACATGCGAATTATGTGAAGAGTCTAAAAACATACCATTTTACATTCGAGATAATTGTTGGGATATTCTTGTGAATATCCTAACAGTTTGAATTAAGAAAATTCATGAGATTCTCTCAGTAAATTTACTACTTTCAACTTATATGTCAACCAGTCGTTCATAGTTTTAGTTCAATTCAGTTTGTAAGATAGTATTATGATCATTCAATATCAACCTGGCTTAAAATAAATAAACAACTGGATTCCTTGATAACTGAATTGCTTGCAATTCACACTGTGAACCTCATTGATTATTTTTTGCTTATTAAACAATCTATCTCTTCTCATGTTTAATATTCATTTTACATTTAGCATTATCCATTAATAATCATTCTTGAACTTTTGTATAGGATTCACATAGTATAACCCTGTTTATTCTCAATTTTAATTATAATATACACATTTGTCATATTTTACATAAATGAACTTGTATATTAACTGATTACTTATCTTATGCTTACTTTTATTTGTTTCAACTTTTAGTTATTTACTTTTCCTTCAATTGAGAAGGGATTTTTATGTTGGTCGTTTAAGAGCAGAAGCATCGAAGATCTATGAATTGGCAGCATACGCTATACAAGGTAATTAATTTTAATATTACAAATATAATTTACTTTGATGAAGTTACAACTTTAATGAAATTTAAGGTTAGATATATATTAAAAATTAATATTTCGAAAAAAATGAAACAAGATATAATATATTATCATGTAATGAATAAACATGATAGTAACTGAGGGATATGAATTTTTCCTCTGATAATTACTAGCTATGATTGTTCAACCTTTGCACTACTTATGGAACAGTTTTAATCTTCTCAGTTATACAGAATAATGATAATAACTAATGAACTAACATTCATTATTATTAAATTTCATAACTTATAACTATGTATTGCCGTGCTTCATCAATCGTTCACCCTGATAAACATTATAATACCAATCTTAACGGTGCATAACATCAGAAGGCAAAAGGAAGTGGCAACTACATTTTTATTGATAAATGATGCAGACCAGAAGGTTATAAGCACATGAATATATGTTAGCGAGCGAAGCAGAGACGATGCGTAGTGGAGATGGCTGGGAAGCCAACTAGAGAGCGAAGCGAAAGATAATGCTTATTGGAGATGGCGGGGAAGCCAACCCGCTATGAGAAAGCATTACTCAGTATTTATAACCAGACAAAAATGAATGACAAACATATGATGAATAGGATACGAAGAGTACACAGAATTACACTCATAAAAAATATAGTCAAGGTTAATAAGCGAATAATGAACATGATCAAAATATGACTCATAATGGACAAGCGAATTGGCTTGGCCAGACGCTAGAATAAAGTATATGGGCTTAACATATAAACTGGTACCACAACTAGTGATCATAGTATTCATCATTCAGTTTGTAGATTACAGATGTGAACCTAATGATAGTTGTCCGGTCATTGTTTGTTTTCTAAATAATTATTCTGAAATATCAAGTGTTTTCTATTTTGTTCACAATGTCAGATATTCATATCCATGTTTTTCTTCAGCATGGTTTTTAATTCACACCCACACATGAATGACTTATTTGAAAAAAGTGGTTTTTATTAACTATTATATATAGTATTGAAATTTTTGTGGTTGAATATTATCTGGCTTTGTATTAAACTGGTATAAGGTTGTACCGAAATTGAAAAGCAAACTAGGCAACATTATGAACACATCGATGGGAAGATCCAAACAAACAATACTAAGTGAATTTAAACTTCATCCCATCGCACAAGCAAGTGGCTATCAGGACTCAGTTGCCGAGTGGATAACGCGATAGCGTTTGAAGCGAGGGTACTGGGTTCGAGTCCCAGAGTAAACATCAACTCTGAGATGCAGGTACATGCAGCTGACGAGTCCCAAATAGAACGAAACGCGCGTCCTGGATTCCACTGCTAGCCACTATCCATCTTTGCTTATCATGCTTGTGAATCAAGGGTATATCGAGGCAATACGCACAGTATGCACATATGCCAATTAGAGACTGACCAGTTGCAGTCCTAACACATCGATGGGAAGATTCAAACAAACAATACTAAGTGAATTTAATGGTTATGTGTTTATTATAGTTTAAGGTTCTTAAAATCCGAATGTTGATTGTCCGCTCATTAGCGGTGGTTACCAAACTCGACTTAATGTTAAAGAAAGTCAGTTGGGACTTAAATATCTCAATAATAACAATTTTAACTGAAGTAGTAACTTGTGAATAGGTTTCGATCTACGAGAGAGTATACATCTTATTAGAATAAAAGATTGGTTTTGTGAATGAGAACCAATAAACCTGATACTAAGTTTCAGGTTTTATTCCTGACTATTTCTAACTATTAGACACCATGATAATCACCATTTTCATGTAGGTGGAGAGAATTCCTTAGAACAATTAAGTAGGAGGAACTACCACAAATCATTACTTGTAATGATAAGCAGATAAGAATTTAAAAATTTAATCACTTCAGGTTTTAAGTATTAGCTTACCAGATGTTGTTTCGTGTATAATTTGTCGGCTAGATAACTTGTAGGCCAAGTGTTAATCATCCAAAATTATTATTTTTTGTTGTAGAGTTAGGAAGGAATCCTTTGCTGTCAATTCTCTTCAGTTTATAGAATGAATTTGTGTAGGATAAATACAATTTGTTTGATCAATAAGTTTCATATAAACTCTTAGGTTGAAATTTTAAAACAATAATTTGAAGTGTTAATGAATATATATAGGTTTGATCCATCCTATAACAAAGTCGGTTAGTTTCAAATATCCGAAGATGATACATCAACATGTCTCCCAAAGTAACTATGAAATATGAATGAACTTACAGTTAGCAGTCAGTAGTGAAAAAGACGATCCGATATCACTCAAAGGCTTCAACATATAAGTTTGTCAAAAAGGCATGATGGTTTTTTTCATTCTAGAAAGGAAAACTATAATATACTAGTAAAATTGACCGAGACTAGAAATGGTCTTAAAAGGATTTTGTTAGTCATTGTTCGGTAATTACAAAGATTGTCAAACTTAACAATCTACTGATAAAACAGTGATGAAAACTAAATGTATGTGATTTTACTTGCTTTGAGAGGTTTGTAACTGATCTTTTCACTGTAAAGTAGACTACTTTTAGTACAAAGAAACATTCGATCAATAAAAATTCAGTTTAGTTTTTGATCCTTTATCAAACTATAACTACTTCTGTAAACAATTCTCTATGGTTAATACAGGATGTTCATAGATGTTCACTTTGAACAAAGGAGAAAGAGCTGATTATCACTATGTAATGCGCTGAATATAATGTTTATCAGATGGGTATGCTTATCGAAAAAATCTTTTATTACAATATACACAATGCTTTCCCTTATCAGTCTTAAGTGGTCTAGCAACTAAGATCCTTTTTTTAAAAAAAAACTCTTCATAAGGAGTATTCCGTTTGTTTTAACGTTCTGGATTTCACTTAAAAATAACTATTTTGACATTTGTAGGCTCATCAGTATGACGTAGTTCAACCTTACCGACTCGGTTCTATTCAGTTGTGTGTTTCATTTTCACCAAATTTTTTAATGTACAATTACTTCACTATTAAACATATTCTTGTTGGTGAAAACAAATAAGATTAAGAAAACCAGCTGAACACTATAAGTGTTACCCTTGTTTGTCTGACAGGTCTTTTGTTTTGTTAATTTCTTCCCAAAAAAATACTTATTCAATATAGCTGAACATGGTCTCAAGGAGATTCCTCAAGGCTTTGACGTGGATACTATTCCTGGTGGTATGCGTGTCCTTCCTCAACTAACAAAACCTATTGTACGGCGAATCAAAAATCAACTTGAACAAATCATGTAAGCATTAAAACTAACGGTTTGTTTCTAAAATTTCATATCAATGTAGTGTGATTGTAAAGTTCAATAAGAAGATGCTATCATAGATTTGTAGCCTAATGTATTTTCAATGTTTGCAGGTTTTTTTTTATACCAATGGCAATCACGATTTTAACAGCACAAATCGAAATAGGACTAACAATGCATCTTAAATTTTTTGTGGGACACGTAAAATATTATATCGGATGGTTGAAGATAACCGATATTAAGCTTTAGACTCAGTTCAAGTAATTCTTGGAGCTATTCAGTAGGGCATATTTCTCAAAATCAGAGAGCTGATCTGCGAAGTAGGATTCAGACGCCTACCATTCAATCTCATAGTTGGGGGTGAATAATAATGGCCTCTAGTTTTTGAAGGTAGATTTTGATGGCAAGCACCGACTTGTATAAAACCTAGTTTAAGGATATTCCGCCGATTATCTCCAATCATGAGAGAAAGAGTTTGTATTATGATAATGGTCCACTGAGAGTGTTGACCACAATGAAATTTATTTGATAAAATTAATTAATAAGAAGTAAATTGGCTTTGGTTACCAATAGGTGGTTAATTTTCATTCCAGTTAGAATATTAATTAATATTTATGTGTTTGAAACCCATTTAACAGTTCACATTCATATATACTTAGATTTACTCCATAGTCTTGTGTAAGCAAACTGTTTAAACCTATATGGATGGAGTTTTATTTTAATGTATCAGCCAGTGAATAACTTTACGTTTAATTACAATGAACAACTACTAAGTGACTTAACCACATTAAACCGTAAAGTGTGAAACTTAAGACGGTATAAGATTCCTCAGAGTCTTATACGGAATGATATATCTGTAAGTAGATTGTGAAGATTGCTATACTATCAAATTACCCACTTGTTTTACATCAATAGTCAACATCCACCTTAAGATAGAACACTGATCAACGTACCAACATATTTGTCCATAAATATTAATTCTTTATTCTAATGCTTAAATAAATACATAACAGTTATCTATAACAGTTTAATTTGTGGGATATACAATCACTTTGGTATACATTTGTTTTGATTTGAGAGATAACAAACACAATAAAATCTTTTACCATGTTAACATACTATGTATTCTTAACATCTGTTTTAATAATATCATTCTTACCCTACTACTAGATATTCCTTAGTGATGAAATAATCTAAAGCAAATGATTGTGACTGAAATATGAAACAAATTAAAAATAATTGTAAATGGAATGTTTGTTTCGATTATATTACTTATGAACTATAGTCCATATGAATAACAATAATAATAATATATATTGAATGTAAAAATTACATTTGGAATAATCTATTGAATAAGTCATTAAAATTTAAATCATTCCAGTAGTATTTCATTAAAGAAACTCAGACCAGTTTGTTGGGCGCCCAATTTCTGTTTAAAATTTCACAAATCTTTGTATAAAATCATAAATATTTTTGTTTTATTTCACTATGATTTAATTTGTTCAATGTCTTATTTTTTGAAATAGAAAATTTCTATTTGGAATGTACATTTTTATGCAAATATTGACTATTTTTAATACATGTATATATCCCTACATAATGTTCTAAATTTACATTTGACACCTTTTACAAACATGA
The DNA here is from genome assembly GCA_944470415.2 of Schistosoma rodhaini. NCBI lineage: Eukaryota > Metazoa > Platyhelminthes > Trematoda > Strigeidida > Schistosomatidae > Schistosoma > Schistosoma rodhaini. Next base: position 14,298,334 of record OX104036.1, on the reverse strand, counting down.
CCCGATTCTATTTCCTTGAAAAAGCTTGGATCAGATTGTCAAGCAAAACGTTGGATTTACTTCGAATCCATTCACTGAGATTTTACTAATATATTCTTACTATTTAATGTCCTTACATAAACTCGGCGCCCAAATGCTGTGAAACTATTCGCTCTAATTTAGACGAAAGTTCTGATATAAACATATACATATTTGAAATTTCATGAATGTTACGTAATACTTGAAAATGATAGAACAATTTAACACAATAATGATTCATTTAAAGAAGGAAATTTGAAAAAACAAAGTAGTCTATGAGAATAAAGCTATATAAAATAGATTAATGCGGAAGAATAAATCAGGGGATAATAGAACATTTAACACTTTTGTAATAACATTGAATAACCATTTGTTATAGTTAAAAGCATGAGTCAATTGAAGGTAGACCACCAAGGGAAACCTGGAAGCACGACAGTCCAGTGTTAGATATACCGTTTGTTTTTTAGCCTACTTCACAGTACGTAATCAGAATTACCACTAAAAGATAAGGAATCGGATTAGCCGTATTTATTGATGTATAGTAATTAGTTAAATCTCATTCGGTACTTTTTAAAGTCATTCAAAGATTAAAATAAACCGGATAGAGATTTATGTTTTTAAGCTTAGCATAGAATAACACAAAGATAATAATTTTCTGTTAGGCTCGTTTTCAAATATTATGGAATTCAGTTACTTAAAACATCCAGATCCAAAAATTGAGATGAATAATTATACCGTTACGTGTTAGTTTTCTGTTTATTTGAACATTCGACATTTAAAAATGACGGTCTCATGTCTGTTTTATTTGCTCCCTGTTAATATATACGTTGTATTACACATACTTTGATGTTACAAGTAAAATTACTTAATTATTTTGAAATTTCAAATACAAACAAATAGATTTGCAAGTATGAATTATAATTTTTTGTTTACTAATTCCAAAGTGGCATGTCTAAAACTGAAGCTCTGGAAAAATTCATCGATGAAGCATCAAAAATCGAAACCTATGGCATGGAACCTTTTCAGGTGCAAGTAAGTATATACAATTATTTATTTTCGAATATTTCTGCTATTTAGATTTATTTAGTGACTTTACTTCCAAGGTTATTATAATATATATGTAAACCAGCCGTTACATCAGATAGCCTGGTTGGTTAGTGATATTATACTGTTAATCCAGGTGACTAAACTTAGTATTATAAATAACCCTGAATCTGTAACTCGTCTGACAAAGCAATCTCAACAATAAAAGAATGAAATAAAATTTAAGATCACCTAGAACACCTGGTCTTAACTTGGAATCCTGAAGGGAAACGGAAGAGAGGAGGGCAAAAGGACACAATTAGACGAGAATTGAAAGCAGACATCAAAAGGAAGAATAACAACTGTAAAAGATTGTTCAGGATAGAGTTCGATGAAGAATGCCGTTGAGTGGCCTATGCCCCTCCATGAAGGGAAACAAGCGTAAGTAAGTAAGTCAACTAGTTGTATATGATTTACCCAATAAGCGACCAGAAATTTATTGAGTTCAGCAAGACTCTAAATCGCGCTTATTCAATACCAAACACATTTTTGTATATTTAAATATATATTTATGACAGAAATTCTGGATGAAAACAATGTATTTAACTAATTATTTCTATTGGGCTTTATAAAGATGATAATAAGACAGTTTTTACAAAGCATACGCTTTACAGTTGATTGATTAATGAGTAATGACCATTGTCAGGTTTGTTTAGTTCATTATTTCTGACCGAAACCTGTCAATCATGCTGGGTTATGGCCACCAGTCTAAATGACTCAACATCGTCTTTAATATGTCGAGATATTAAGTGTTTGTATGAATTACCTCAGGAATGTAGGTATACTTCGGTGATGAGTCCCAAACAGTGCGAAACCTAGGGTCAAGGTTTTTTGTTGAGTACCTCTGGTCACCTATGCAACCAAACACTTTCGTTACAATAAGTTCTTTAAAATAGAATAAAAACGATAAGGTTTTTTTCATTGTAAATCATCTATATAGTACTGAAGGAGCAGTTAATTTTAGGATTTTCTATTACAATTTTGTTAAAAAAGGTAAACAAGCTTTGAAATGTTATAAAATGAGTCAAATAATAAACATCATATTTAAATTGTGTTTTATTATGTCTCGATTATACGACAAATGCTCGTGAGTTCACTATCTAATAACGATTCCTCCAAATAGATGTACATCATTTATAACTTGGTAAGCAAAGATGGATAGTGGCTAGCAGCGGAATCCAGGACATGCGTTTCGTCCTATTTGGGACGAATCAACTGGATGTACTTGCATCTCAGAGTTTCATTTTTGCTTGTTTGTCGAGATTATTCAATGACAGTGTATTTGTTCATTTCATAAATATTTGTTAGGTTTCTTTGTTGTGAATTCTGTCTCACTGTTGCTCACAACCTACTTGTTAGTTGTTCTTCTTCAGAGAAGGCTTTAGGGTTACATTTATTTATGTATCTAATTGTTGTGAACATTAACTTAAAATTATGCTTGATTTCAAATTTAACTCCAATGATAAAAGAAACGCTTATTTCTTTTTCAACTTACACAATTATTTTATTCCATAAAAAGGTTATTAGCGTAGTAACTTACTTACTTACTTACGCCTGTTACCTCTCGTGGAGGAGCATAGGCCGCTACCGTGGTAACAGTATGATAATTAATATTATAATAGGGAAGATGAAAATCACCAACGTGTTTATTTGATTTTCTTCTAAGTAAGTGCAAAACTGTTTGAGACTATAACATAACCTATGAAACCACTTTATTTTTAACCAAATATTAGTGGAGCAATAAGCAGAACAGATAATTGATAAAACTGACTACATATCTTCATAAAACTATAAACGGGAAATAATGTGATAACATCTTAAGATAAAGAAAAACCATTTTTTTTGGTTATTTTGTAGTGAAACCTTTTTTTTAAAAAAATTTTTTACTCTATACAAATAAGAGTTTCTTTTATGAAATAGGCATACATAAATAATACTTTAAAGCATATATTTGGTTGTTTAAAAGATCAGTACATCAGATGATTCTGATTACATTAATAATAATAATAATAATAATAATAATAATAATAATAATAATAATGATAATAGAGATGTTTCGAAAAATACTGATTATATCAGATGTTGTAGTGAAAATTAAATCAATATAATTTAATTATTAAGTTCTTATTATCTATACTGTTGTTCCATGTGACAATTGTTTTGACGAACTCATTATGAAAGAAAAAAAAATTATAATTTAACTAAAATAATGGTAAGTCGTAAAGAAACTACTGAATATTTTATAATTATTTTGAGTAGTAGTTTTATTTGTAAGCACATTTCTGGGTTTATTAATTAGGAAAATGTTTACTGTTAAGTATAGCTAAATTTCTGGTTAGCGTTATTTTAGCAAGTTAGTTTTCTACGGGATGGGGTCGCTAACCCCATGCCCACCCCTTCTCCTTTGTGTGGGTTTGGGACCGGCAGTTACTCTAGAAGAGCTAAAGGCAGATGAAATAAAAAGGAAATACGTCACATCTAGTTCATTTTCTAGTCATAATTATATAACTATTTCACATTAATTAAATTTACTTACTTACTGGTTAGCGTTTTTTTAGCGAGTTGATTTTCTACGGGATGGGGTCGCTAACCCCATGCCCAACCCTCCTCCTTTACCCGGGCTTGGGACCGGCAGTAGCCCCTGGAGGAGCTACAGGCGGAGTTATTAATTAAATTTGTAGGAATAAAATTACAAAATTGATAAGAATTTGCATAATTAAATACTACATACGTTGATTTATAGAGCTTCACATAGATTAAGATAGGATTAATGCTTAGTTCATTCTCTTGTCAAATCATACAGTGTTTCTTACTTACGACTTAAATTTAATAATGGAGTTGTATTTGCGTTCAGTAATAAACAGTTGTATCTCGAGGTTCAGTTACATTTGAACATGTTTGTGTATTCATCCAAAAACAATCGGGGTTGAATGTAAAAGATACTTAAACGCGTCATAGCGCAATAACCTTGTTTAATTATACCTAAATTTGTATAAACCATTTTCCAGAATGTTTATCTTTAAAGTTAAAATTTGTTTTCGATTGATATCACGAGTTGATGACTGCTAGAACTTGGAAGCACTGAACGACCGTTTTGCTCCGGTATGGGATTCCTCAGCAGCCCTCATTCACGATCCCGCACCCGGGATTTCCGGTTCCGAGTTCGAGATCATGGATGCACACTGCTGAGGAGTCCCATACTAGAGCGAAACGACAGTCCAGTGCTTCCAAGTTTTCAATGGTCGTCTAACATTCATCGATTCACGATATCAATCAAAAACCTAATAATCTCCACAACCCTACACTGATAAAACTTGTTTGTCTATGAAGCTCTGTGATTTGTATCTTGTTTTAAACCTCATTAAATCTATATATCTCAGAAAATGGTTCCCTTGAATTAACATCTAATCCATCTGAATCTGATACAAATGATCTTTTGTGAAAAACTTCATCCTGTTTTGCAATCTATTATGGGATTAAGTAATGGCACCTAATAATTAAAAATTGTCTGCCAATAATTTTGTGTTATTTTTCTCCTTATTATCTACAATGAAAACAAATTTATCTGAAAAGCAGATATGGATAGTGGCTAGCAGTGGAATCCAGGATGCGCGTTTCGTCCTATTTGGGACTCGTCAGCTGGATGTACCTGCATCTCAGAGTTGATGTTCACTCTGGGACTCGAACCCAGTACCCTCGCTTCAAACGCCATCGCGTTATCCACTCGGACGAAACGCGCGTCCTGGATTCCACTGCTAGCCACTATCCATCTCTGCTTACCATGCTTGTGAATTAAGGTATATCGAGGCAATACGCACAGTATGCACATATGCCAATTAGAGACTGACCAGTTGCAGTCCTAAACACATCGATGGGAAGATCCAAACAAACAATACTAAGTGAATTCAAATTTATCTGATGTTTTTACATTTGGTTCCATGTAAGATTTTTTAGATACGACGCTAAAGAGTGTAGAGTACACACAAAACAGCTTCTAACTGCATCCCGCTTTTGACGTGTTCTTTAGCTAATGTAAACTCTTACTGACCATGAAATAAATCAAACAAGCTTTTCCGTAAATGAACAACACGTTGGTGAGTTGTAGCCCTAAACAGGAAGTAATTTCAATTTTACTGACTACAGTTTAATTAATATGTGGCTAGTGATATATATATATATATATATATATATATATATATATATATATATATATATATGTATGAGAATAGGTGAAAAGTCTTTATAACAGCTATGAATAACTTAATTGATGAAAGATTGATCAAAATATTTGTTGTTTTGTACTTTTATAATTGACGGTCATAGTACAATTTTACTTAACAATATTATTGATTCGGTTTTCCTTAAATCATACAAATCTGTATGCTTACGCACGTCTGAGAAGTGTAATAGTCAATATTTATGTATTACTATGTTATCAATTAATAGACTAATATTTGAACGAAGAATATTCTTTTCGATAAATTCTCTTCAGGTTCTACAATTATATATCCAAATTAATAATCCAAATTAATAATAATAATTTGATTTGACATTCCTAAATTTACATGCATTGTAGAACCTGAAGAGAATTTATCGAAAAGAATATTCTTCGTTCAAATATTAGTCTTTTAATATGATTGGGATTTTTAAACGATTATGTTATCAATTGTTGATATTTTTTTGTTGAATGCATTTTCAAACAAATCAATTACCGGACCACAGGTATCACATCCTAGTTTGAGATTTGTTTTCTAGAGAGGATGAATAATTATTTCTTAAAATAAACCTTTGAGGTATTTACTAAGAAGCATAAAAAGATAGATTTCATGTAAATAAGCTATTCACTTCAATTGAGGTTTTTATTTGATAGTTTGTTTACAATAACATCAGATCAAAATAAGTCATTTTATACGCTTACACCTGGTGCTTGCTAGGAATTAATACTAGTGGTTAAAGTAGACAGTTATTGTTATTATTTCATCAAACGGTAATATCATTAGCTTTATGTACCTGAATGTTAATTACCGTCAGACACTGAAATTACTACTTTTGTGCACCTAGTGTTTCTAAAGAGACAAAAATCTTTCTACAGGATTTCTTTTTTATTTCATTTGAGCACTAGGACGAAAGAGCATAGTTTAAGACTATAAACAAGCAATAATTAATTTTGATCTCTCTAAGTTTCACAATCTTGTTTTTTTTCATTAAGTAACTGAAACTTTTAGACCAGGATCAGTTTAAACGTCTGTTTTTAAAACATTCTCTGTTTTGTGAATATCATAACTTATGAAGGCAATCATTTATGTGTATAAAGATAAAGCATCACAACTGATAATCACTAGTTAAAGAAATTTTCCTGATAAAATTTGTTGCTCATCGAATCGTGTGCATTTTCAGTTGTCTCAACTGATTGAAAAAAAAATTATGAATCCTACACATTTTGAACTTATGTAAATTTTTATTGGTTCAAAATAAATAACGTAGTACACTTCTCTGTACTGAGATAAAAGATCTAACTGAAATTTTTTTGAAGTAGTTTCATAACTATGTTAGATACTTCAGTTAAGTAATTTGTCTATCATTTATGTATCATAAATTGCTTATAGTTGAGTTTTTTTTCCACTAATATTTCAAAGGTAAATACTTAAGCTATACCTGGTAAAAGAGCATTAATTGATTATGGAGAAGTACCGTAATTAACTTTTATGAACCGTTTCTTAACTAAAAACCTATATATGTTATGAGGATAGACTGTACTGTTATTCTTTAGACTTTAGGAAGTAAAATTTATTGACTGTTCTTCTACTATCGTTAACCTATAAATGTTTTACACATTTTGCTCACCCTTTTTTAACCAAACTTCTGTTGAACTGTAGAGTTTTTGGGGAATCGTGGATGATGAAACCCTGGTAATGCTGTTTTAGGGCTCGATATATTTTTAATGTCTAGTGGAATGGTGGTGAAAATTAAATAAGACGTAGGATATTAGAGATTTGGATTTTGAATACGTCTCTCTTTTAAGTTTATTATTATAACACACAGAATATAACTTATTTTCTAGGAAAGGTTTCTATGTGAGTACGAGTGATACCGTAGCGGCTGGTACTATGTTAATCTCACATAGGTATTCTAGCTTCTGGACAAATCAATTTATTCATACTTCTCAAGCCATATCTTGACCTTGTCACTTACCCACTTGTTAATTCTGTCTATTTTTGAGTGCGTGTTAATTGCTCACTCTATTCACTATGTGTCTGTAACTTGTTTTTGTCTAAGTGTTGAGTGACTCTTTATTTAATTGGATTGGCTCATTTACCTTCTACACTGCGCGTCATTTCGTTTCGCTTCGTTCTCTCTTGTTCACTTTGTTCCCCTGATTGTCTGTCAAGATCAATCGGTGTACGAAATACACGTATTCAAATTTCATTCTCATGTTTGACTTATTTAATTCCGTTATTCACTAACGCGATTGAAGTCGATGGATAAATTTGAGGATTGGTGGCACGTATATTTCAAAAACATAGCATACGATCTGAATATAGTCAAATAAGGGGCCACAAAAATACTACATGATCACTTGAACTAACGTAGGCCAGAAAGGAAGTTGGTAATTATCATCATGTGCTGAATGAAAGCTGAATGTTTCAACATTTAATCCACATTATATTATAAATTGATGGTTATTTTGAGGTTGTAATTAAATCAAGTGGGTAGTGAAGTGTTATGTATCTTATGAGCGAAATGGATATATATAATAAACCATTGAAATCTCGACGATCAGGTTGAAAAGTTATTAAATAATAAATGAGTTTCAAAGTGTTTTGCGTAAAACTATTAATTTTTTTATAGAAGGGAACGCATATTTCTTATTGCTTCTAAACTTCATATTCTTTACTGAAATAGAAGAATACTAAAATATTGTCTACAGAAAAAGGGACGTTGTTATTATGAAGTAATTCACTTTCCATTTTAGCATGTCCATAGTATCTGTTGTTTGATCACAAAACCAAGCGATATTGTAAATACATACTTAAGAAGTCGATTTAATTTAAATAAATAACATCTTTGAAACCACTGAAAGATTTTCATCACCTTGTCAAACTTCTTTAGAGAAAATTAAAAACAGATTCTAATTATTTTAATTTTTGTCTGTTGATATTTGTTGGAATAATCGATCCAACCCTGAAAACATCTGTGACAAAAAAGATTCGAAAACTACCTATCTACCAGTAACTTTTATTTCAGTTTAACTTCATCGAAATAAAACGAAAAGAACTATTGATGGTTATGTAGTTTCATAGAAATCCAATGTTGTGATGTAAAAAACCGGTATGAAACAGTTGTTTAATGCTCCTTGATTTTCAGCTATCCTTTAGTTGATATCGTTCCATGGTATAACCTATGTTGAAATTGACTTATTAACAGTTTATTTAATGATAGTTTTTTGACTGGTGGATTTATATCTGTATCAAATTTCTGTTGAAAACTGTTACAGCAAATTTTGTGCATTTTTATTTGAACATTATTCTGGTTAAAAGTAGTAATGGTGATTAAACAGAGAATCTAGAAAATTGTTCCCATAAAATGATAAAAACCAACTGTTTTTGTATAGGGCTTTGTGATGATTATAGAATTTTCACAATTTATATCAGAAAGTGATCCAGGTATAGACAAGTCTAACTTCAATCAACCCTTTATCTGTTGCCTGGGTTGTATAACTACCTTACACCCCCACACGAAATGAAAATTGTCGCTGCATTTGGTGAATCGATGAATTTTAGTACTTCTTTATTTTGTATTGTCGACAACTGAAAATAAAAGGAGGTTAATTTTTAGCCCTTCACAAAGTAAAATATGTTTAGGAGTGCTTATTTTTAAAGAAAGTTATGCAATTAAATCTCATTACTTTTTTCCAAGAATTACCATATACTTTCAGAATTTGTACAGTATTCATTTTGTTAATTCTTTTTTTTTTCAAGGATCAACGGCAAAATGGTTTATGTATTGGATTTAATTATAAAGGTATTTCTATATTCAAGGATGGTTGCAGTATCAATGTATTTGAATGGTAAGTTTACTATTTTCTAATTAAATTCATATAATTATAGTTACTTTAATAATAATTAACTTGTCACCAGTGTACAATCAATTACGTATTCAAAACCAATTACTGTTTTTTTTAAAGATTAAATTTAGCAGACTTCAAATTGTATTCAAAAACTACCTGTCGTCAGATAACTGTCTCACGGTCTCATTTAATTTACCAGATATTTTTAGACTTGAAAATAAATTGCAAGTACAATTGGTTACTATTTAAATGGAATAGTGATTGATTAATTAGCATAATAATAGATACAAACAATTAAACGATATATTTTGAGTACCAATAATAATTTTTCACATAGTTGTTAACTTCATATTTTACTTGTCTTGAAGCACCATTCTAAAGTTACTAAAAATATCATTTGAATCTCATTTATTTTATTATGTTTATGCAACATTCATGTGACTCAGTATTAAAAAATGAAATTGAATCTATGACTAAATAATGAAATAAAATTAAATAATATATATATATATATATATCTAATACATTCAGGAGAAGTTTTCTAGATTAAATGGTTTGCAAGTGGTTATATCCAGTTAGTTTAAAAGATATAACTTTTTAAACTAGATATGTTCATGGTAAGCAAAGATGGATAGTGGCTAGCAGTGGAATCCAGGACGCGCGTTTCGTCCTATTTTGGACTCTTCAGCTGGATGTACCTGCATCTCAGAGTTGATGTTCAATATCCATCTTTGCTTACAATGCTTGTGAATTTAGGCTATATCGAGGCAACACGCACAGTATGCACATATGCCAATTAGAGTAGGTTGGAAGAAAGCTAAGGGCGGCCAGACCAAAACGTGGCATAAATCCATGAAGTCGCTGAGAGGGGGACTGAGCCATGTTAGTAGGTGTAAACTACCTGATTGGGATCCGCGAGATGATAGCAACCGATGGTTAGAAACCTTGAATGACATGGCTCAAAATCGTTTGCAATGGCGAAGGTGCATCCACTCTTTATGTTCTGCCAAATTCTAATCTTCTGAACTCTTCATGTCCCTAACCTTTTTTCTCCTTCCATATTTATTTCACTGTATTATACTCCTTCAATAACATCTTCAAACCTTAATCTTTCCAATTACTGCTTATACTCTTACTACTTCTAAGTGAATTTATATATATTCATGTTTACTGTCATTATTCTCATTCTTAAGTAAAAGTTTCTGGGTTTCATGATTTTAACTGATTATTACCAAATCATAATCTTATAGATAGGAGAGTTGCACGTGTGAAGATGTGTTTATTTGCAAAAATATGTCAGCGTGAACTGTACATTATGTAATAACTTGTAGATTGTACTAGTGTGGTGTGGTCTACTTATATCCACATAAGTAGCATATTGTAATGGTCAGATATAGAATGTTTTTTGGCAGAAGATCTATAAGGAAAGAACAGGAATGAAGCGCAATCGTTATGAAAATGCATGAACAATGAAATCAGAGAAGACGGACTGATATTTGCAGAGGGAACATTTATGATTGAGACAACTGATTGTTAATTTGCGAATTAACTGTTTACTGTATGGTTATCAGAATTTAGTGAAATAGTCTGTAATTTGTGCTTAAATACATTCAATTGTCCCCACCGGTGTTCTTGTCCACGACACCAGTACAGTCTTCCGTAGATTTCTGCTTCATTATACTTGCTATTCAAAATAGAATCTATAATCACTGTGACTGTTTTATAATCATACTTTACTGATATTATTCAACAGTATATGTCACTTTATGTTACAACTCATCAAAACAAAGAAATATATGGATATAGTATGGCTTGAAAATAAATAATGGGATGAAAAGATAAATGACACATAAATAGAGTAAGGATATCATGTCCTAGTTTAGAGAATCTAAATGTGAATTTACCATGGTCTAAAGTTATTTATTTTCTGTTTCTTATAGAATCTATTCAAGAAGTCCATAACTTCTTGTATAAGTTCTCTGAATATTTAGGAACTTTTTTGATCAGATTTATACTTTTATGTGTCAATTTCTAGTTATTTTCAAGCTTAACATTTACACTACTAGGAAACATGTTTTTCAAATCTAAATCTAAGCATGTTTACCAATTTCTCATTTAGTGAAAATTCACGATCTTAATGTATAGCTTCCTTCGGAGTGAAGGATTAGCGCATCATCTCAGAACTTTTCATTAGATATCGTCCTATATGCTGAAAAATGATTTAAAGCATCCATATATGATGGTCAAAATGTTTCGTCATCACGTCATGTAATCATGTGTTGAGCCACGTAAGAAAGTAAAGGAAATAATAGGTTATTTAGGGAAGTTCAGTTTGTCCTTGTGCTACCTGATGTATCCACAAAACTCTAAACGAATTTGATACTTAATACTGGGGAACAATGTGTTGGACAACGTAAGTGAAAATACGAAGACCTTAGACATGGATTTACTTGATCCTCATAATAAATCAAAATAATATGTGAATATGCAAATTTCTATATGAGTTGTTTGCAATCAGATTAGTATTCAGATTTGTATAAGTTGAACTAAGTTTTACTTCACATTGATTAATCAATCAATCAACAACTTACTATATGAAGGTATATTTGCAAAATCATACAAATAAGCCTTAATAACTAATGTGATTACATATTATAGACGGCTGGGGAAAATCAATTTCGTATGCTCCTCGCACTCCAGTCAATTCAGTACCTCCTCACAATACAACCATTGTTTTAATCATTGAACAGTAAAGTGATTTAAAATGAGTCAAATCAAATGATCAAATGATCAATAAAGGAATCCAATCAACATGAAATAGTAAACTTAGACATGTTGTTGTTGAGGGTATTCTAGAGAATAAATACTTAACTTTTATCGGGAAATATTGATGAGTAGGAATTTTGAGCTCAGATAATTTTGTCATCTATGGTAGCTAGGAAGTGTACCTTACTTACTGTTAAATTTTCATCAATCGATATACTGAATTTTCAATCTAAGATAAATTCTATAATTCTATAATAATGTTGGCTCTATTGGCTAAGAATAAAACACATAAATGATGAATGCAATTTATGACTTAGTATTATTTTGAAAGTATTAATATTATAAGTTAAACATATGACAATGAAAAACTGTTTGTGGTCCATGTATTGATTTAAAAAAAAATAAGAAGTATGTATTAAAGAATTTGAATTGAACATCTTTACACAAAATCTATGAAAATGTGCTAACAGTTATGTAATTCATTGTTTAGGTATTTATCATCAATTGTATTTTAGGCCTGATTAAGTCATCTTATGATCTTATTTACTGCTGTTAACTTATGTTTTTGGCAGTCAAATGGAAGACTTTATTAAGGTTAGGGTTTAGTGTAAGTTGTTTATAAGAAGTTAGTTTACAGTCCAGAATGAAAAAAACAGGAGTTATTACAGTTGATTGATCACTGGGTGGTGATCAATGTCATGTGTGTCAAATCCTTCTTAGTGCAGATTGATTCCTATCGATCAAACTGCAATGTGGCCATTAGTCTAGGTGACTCGACACTGTGTGTACTATTTTGAGATAAGATGGTTTTTGGAGGTGGTCAACAGGAAACCCTGGACCCGGGTTTCGTGCTACTTGGCACTAGTCAGCAAGGTGTACCTGTAATCTTGAGGGAACTGGTGCTCCCTGACGGATTCGATCCCATCTCACAGTCCTGCAAGAGGTTAGTCGCGGCCTGGATAGCTTAGTGGATGACACGGGATCGAACTCACCAGGTAGCACAAGTTCCCTCAAGACTACAGGTACACCTTACTGACGAGTGCTACGTAGCACGAAATTCGGGTCCAGGGGAGTTATTGCTATGGATTACAGTGCAAAGTGGTGCATGGAGGACAGCTGACAGATGCATTTCCAGTAAGGACCGGAGTCAGACAAGGCTGTCTACTCTCCCCATTTCTCTTCCTTCTAGTGATTGACTGGATTATGAAGAATTCGACATCTGAAGGGAAATACGGAATACAATGGACTTCTCAGAATCAATTAGATGATTTGGACTTCGCAGATGACCTAGCCCTCCTCTCTCATACACACGACCAAATGCAGATGAAGACAGCAAATGCAGCAGCAGCCTCCGCATCGATAGGCCTCCACATTCACAAAGGAAAAAGCAAGATTCTCAAATGCAACACGGAGAACACCAACCAAACCAATAACACTTGATGGCGAAACTCTGGAAGAGGTGGAAACATTCAAGTACCTGGGGAGCATCGTTGATAAACAAGGAGGATCGGATGCAGATGTAAAGGCGAGGATCGGCAAAGCAAGGGCAGCATTTCTACAATTGAACAACATATGGATCTTCAAACAACTGTCCACTAATTCCAAGGTCAAAATCTTTAATACGAACGTCAAGACAGTCCTACTGTATGGAGCTGAAACGTGGAGAACTACTACGACCATCGTGAAGAAGGTACAAGTATTTATAAACAGTTGTCTGCACAAAATACTCCACATTCACTGGCCGGATACTATCAGCAACAGCGTTTTATGGGAGAGGACAAACCAGCAGGTTCCAGCTGAAGAGGAAATTAGAAAAAGACGTTGGAAGTGGATCGGATATACATTGAAGAAATCACCAAATTCCATCACGAGGCAAGCCCTAACCTGGAATCCGGAAGGGAAGCGGAAGAGAGGAAGGCCAAAGAACACACTACGCCGGGAAATAGAAGCCGATATGAAAAGGCTGAATAGTAACTGGAAAGAACTGGAAAGGAAGGCTCAGGACAGAGTTGGATGGAGAATGCTGGTGAGCGGCCTATGCTCCTCCACATGGGGTAGCAGGCGTCTAGTGCTAGTAGTAGGAGTTATTGCTAACTACTGACAGTGGTCACCCTTTTCACAGTATGACTCAAACTATAAACCTTCAAGTCTAGCATTTAGCATGATAGTTTTGGAATACAATGAACTAAATTTTCAAATCCATTTAATTTTTGTGATACAAATGAAAGTGAGTAACCAGGTCAGTATCTCCACTGGTCATTAGTTTCTCCATGTAACAATTGATTGAAATTAAATTATTTAACTCAGACGTATTATTTTGAAATGAAAAATTCCTACAAGAAATATAGCTTGCATTGACAAAAGGCAGACTATTGTTCAACGTTTAGCCTATTATTAGTCCTAAATTAATCTATATGATCTTGCTATTTCTTAAGCAAACCAGAAGGTAATGTATTATTCACTAATTAGCTTGCGATCGTTTAAACAACATATTACACATTTCTATTTGATGAACTCAGTGCACTAAATTTCCACGATGTGTTCATTTCAATTACTTTATACTAATTAGTAAAATTCAGTTAAAACTTAATTCTCTTAAGGATTTGTATGAGCAAATTTTGAATCATCCATTTAGTGATCTACCAGATGAAATGCATTATATATATATATATATATATATATATATATGCTCGCGAGCAAACGCTTAATCTCAATACCACTGAGCCAGCATCAAATGGTGCTATTATCTAACTTCAACTAATCCATGATACTGAGTGACTATCGTTCATTGTCTTCGGTGGGTAGCTGTCCGCAGAATCGGGGATGCTCACTATTGAGGAGTCCCGTGCTAAGACGAAACGGTCATCCAGTGCTTCCAGGTTTTCAATAGTGCTCTAACATTGGTTCATTCATGATATCAATCTAAACTCAACAATCTGCACAACTCTATACTGATGATATGAATTTGAGTTTTTAAATTGTTATATCCCCTGGTGAATCATGAATGGTAAATCTGAGGTCTATTATGGACAAAGGTAATATGCCTAATTCCTATTGTTTAGTTGTTAAATAACTGACCTAATTGTATTCGTGTTCCTCTTACCGTAACCTTATTTTGACCTTTGAACTATTATTATTGATTACTTTCCCCCTATCCATAGCCACATTGGCCAATTACTGTACAAATGTTATTTTTCTATTTTTTGGTATAATTGGGTCTGTTTGGTTAGTATATATAACCCAGTGTGCTTGTGAATAATGATTCATATTTCCGAGGCTGTTATTTGTGTTCTGGACTCAACTGGCTGGGCTAGGCAGTTAGGAAGGACCGAATAGCAATCAAGACTGCTCGTACGTATTTTCTGTATCATTGCACGTTTCATATACAATAACGATTGTTATACATTATAACATAAATAGCTATCGCTTGTTTTCAATAATAATGTCTAATTACAGTTTTTTTTCTATTATCACTGCACAGGGCATCTATTAAAAACATTTATCCAGAAAAAAAGAATTTGGTTTTAATCGTTAATGGCAAACAGGTAAATTTTTTCGTTGATTCATCATTTATGTTGAGTTAACTTGCGTTTGAAAACAAAGTTTAATTTGCATTATTATTACAGCATTTAAATTATATAGTGTGTTTTCATTTTATCTGTATTCTGTTTTACTTCAAGGTTTTTCATGTATTCTGCATTGTTACTATCTCTTCATGACATTTCCTTATAAAGAAAAATACATCAAACTGATAATTGTTGTTGTTTGCATAGTTCAGTATTAAACTGGTTACATCATGAAGCTAATACAATATCCCTATGACTTGACTAATAAATATCGAAGATTATCGATTCTTATCAGCTTCATTCCTTTTTGTAATCTGTAATATGCTTGTACTAACTTACTCTCAGAAGGGAATAAGTATTATTCTCACAATGCTGTGAAATGTAGCGATTTGTTTTCGTGACATCAATGAAGAACATTTTTACTAGATAAAGAGGAAATACTCCGATTTTTGATCTGGGCTGTGTCACAGGGTGTCAACTTTCTGATGGGGACCACAGTGAAAGTCGTGTTTCGTGGTAATAGACGCTGAGTTGCATGATCTAAAATGGATTTCTTTAGCTTCATTACATCAGTTCTCTATGTTACTTTAAATCTCTCGTTGATGTTCACTCATAATCTCGACTATAATTAACGGATTCACTATTAGTGCAAATATCTTCCCAAAATAGTAGTAAACCTAGCTTTCCTTATGAATTTGCTTTCATATTATTTTTTCAGTCAGAAGATGAAAGAGATCTTGTTCTTGGGTTTAAATGTAAATCACCTTCAGAAGCCAAAACTTTATGCTTACGAGCACTTAACTGTAAAACATTCAAAGAGTAAGTAACTCAATAGTAACTGTAAATTACATGTTTTAACTTTTTGTATCATTGGATATTTATCACATATTTTGTTACTTTTTAAACTATTTTTTCTTCTAATTTCATCAGTCAGGTATTACTTTCGAGCCTCTCTGGCTCAAAATGACTTACTACTCTATATCGAGTACGTGTTCATCAATTTATATTTATTATGGTGAAGCCTCACATACCAGTTCATACTGATGGTTACCATAGAAAATTTACCTACTTTTGTAATTAATGTCATTGATTATCTTGAAAAGTTCATTAGTTTGGTTGAATAACTTAGAAATTTATTATTCACGATAATTATCAGGGATGATTAGTAGAGTTAGAAACACAATTCGGTTTATTACTAGCGTCAAATTAATTTCGAATTATTGTAGAAACCTTCTGTAGTTTTCTACTGACGTGTAATCTTTTTATAGTTCAGTTTGACAAATCAAATAGGTTTTCCATTTTAAATCAGAATAAGATGTTCTTTACCTGATTATCGAGTGACAGTAGATACCTTAACACTTTTTAACCATTACAAGTCGATAAAGTATTTGTGATTAAAATTAAAAATGTTGTAGCAAAGTGAAATCAGTATTAAAAAATTATCAAATTGAAGTCATTTGTTCTTTGAGTCATTTGTACACCATTGAAGGCACAGTTAGTGTAAACGTTAGTCATTCAACTCAATGAATAAGAATGGAGTTAATAAACAAACTGTGAATTGCAGAACAACACAACTTTTTAGAGTGTAAATATCGATAGTTAACAAAAGTGAATTTGTGACTACCTTACAAAGTTAGGCAGTCAGATAAAATTTTTAGACACTGTTACGCCAGAAAAAACTGAAAGATGGGATAAAAAGCAGTACTACTGTTGGTAGTGGTCTGAACCAAGACATGGGAATCACGGAAGAAGTTTATTGTGTCAAAAATTCACTGGGGCAACCGACGAATAAATTTACACTCCTCAAACTACTTACTATTTATGAGTAGCATATGGCAAACAGTACAAGAAATAGTGTGTATGGACGTCAATAACGGCAAAAATTATTTAACTAAATTGGAGGTCTTAACATCTACACCTGTCAGATGTAAAAATCGATAGCTATTATTCTGTTTGTTGCTGTTATGAGTCTGCATACCTAGTAAGATCCTGCTTATTAGGGTATACTTAACTGTGACATTTTTGACAGTTAGCAATTCAAAAGACTGAGTCGTGTTCATTGATAGGAATCATCTTGAAAATATAAACTATTAATAATGTTTTTTGTAGTAGTATGTTCTATTCTTGCTTGATCACAACAAAATGTCTTTATTACAGGCACCAATGTAGTAAAAAGTATAGAAGTAAACAAAAATCTGACAGTCTGATGGCTGATATAGAAATTTTGGTGTTGTTTTCTCAAGCTAAATGGTTCGGTCATCGAGCCTTCATTGTTCTTCTGAACAACATTATCAGCACAAACTTTGGGTAGAATTAAAGTATTCAAGTTTCTATGCATATAAGGAAAAGCTTATTCCTAAATACAATTTCTGCACTATTCCATATTGTTGTGAAGATCCAGAATTTTCTTCGTCAAAGACACAAAGGAGCCCTGAAAACTTACTTACTTACTTACGCCTGTTACCCCTTGTGGAGGAGCATAGGCCGCTCACCAGCATTCTCCATCCAACTCTGTCCTGAGCCTTCCTTTCCAGTTCTTTCCAGTTGCTATTCATCCTTTTCATATCGGCTTCTATTTCCCGGCGTAGTGTGTTCTTTGGCCTTCCTCTTTTCCGCTTCCCTTCCGGATTCCATGTTAGGAGTTGCCTCGTGATGCAGTTTGGTGATTTCCTCAATGTATATCCGATCCACTTCCAACGTCTTTTTCTAATTTCCTCTTCAGCTGGAACCTGCTGATTTGTCCTCTCCCATAAAACGCTGTTGCTGATAGTATCCGGCCAGTGGATGTTGAGTATTTTGCGTAGACAATTGTTTCTAAATACTTGTACCTTCCTGATGATGGTCGTAGTAGTTCTCCACGTTTCAGCTCCATACAGTAGGACTGTCTTGACGTTCGTATTAAAGATTCTGACCTTGAAATTGGTTGAGAGTTGTTTTGAGTTCCATATGTTCTTCAATTGTAGAAATGCTGCCCTTGCTTTGCCAATCCTCGCCTTTACATCTGCATCCGATCCCCCTTGTTTATCAACGATGCTCCCCAGGTACTTGAATGTTTCTACCTCTTCCAGAGTTTCGCCATCAAGTGTTATTGGTTTGGTTGGTGTTCTCCGTGTTGCATTTGAGAATCTTGCTTTTTCCTTTGTGAATGTGGAGGCCTATCGATGCGGAGGCTGCTGCTGCATTTGCTGTCTTCATCTGCATTTGGTCGTGTGTATGAGAGAGGAGGGCTAGGTCATCTGCGAAGTCCAAATCATCTAATTGATTCTGAGAAGTCCATTGTATTCCGTATTTCCCTTCAGATGTCGAATTCTTCATAATCCAGTCAATCACTAGAAGGAAGAGAAATGGGGAGAGTAGACAGCCTTGTCTGACTCCGGTCCTTACTGGAAATGCATCTGTCAGCTGTCCTCCATGCACCACTTTGCACTGTAGTCCATCGTATGAGTTTTGGATAATGTTGACAATCTTTTCAGGAACTCCATAGTGTCGAAGAAGTTTCCATAATGATCTCCTGTCCACACTGTCAAACGCCTTCTCATAGTCAATGAAGTTGACGTATAGTGATGAGTTCCACTCAACTGATTGTTCAACGATGATCCGTAGTGTCGCAATCTGGTCTGTGCTTGACCGATCCTTACGGAATCCAGCCTGATGATCCCTAAGTTCAGCGTCTACTGCGTCTTTCATCCGATTCAGCAGCACTCTGTTGAAAACTTTTCCTGGTACTGATAACAAACTGATACCTCTGTAGTTCTCACATTTGCTCAGATCTCCTTTCTTTGGTATCTTGATGAGATATCCTTCTTTCCAGTCCGTTGGCACTTGTTCCTCTTCCCAAATCTTCTTGAATAGGAGGTGAAGCATATTTGCAGTTATTTCAATGTCTGACTTCAGTGCTTCTGCTGGTATATTGTCAGGTCCTGCCGCCTTCCCACTTTTGATTTGTCTAATGGCCATCTTGACTTCTTCGATCGTTGGTGGAGTGACATCTATTGGAAGGTCTGTGTGGGCTGCTTCGATGTTCGGTGGATTCAATGGGGCTGGTCTATTCAAGAGTTCCTCGAAGTATTCTGCCCATCTTTTCCTCTGTTCTTGAATCTCAGTGATTGTCTTTCCTTCTTTGTCCTTGACTGGTCTCTCTGGTTTGCTATATCTCCCTGCCAATTTCTTCGTTGTATCATATAGTTGTTTCATATTCCCTTCTCTTGCAGCTTTTTCCGCCGCCGTTGCTAGTTCTCCCACATATTTCTGCTTGTCGGCTTTAATGCTTTTCTTCACTTCTCTGTTTGCTTCTGCGTAGTCTGCTTGTGCTTTGACTTTCTCTGCTCGTGTTCGGCTGTTGTTAATTGCTAGTTTCTTGTTCTTCCTTTCTTGAATTTTGTCCAGGGTTCCCATAGAGATCCATTCCTTGTGATGATGCTTCTTAGGACCAAGAACCTGCTGACACGTTGAAGTTAGTGCTTCTTTTATCCCTTTCCAGTTGTCCTCCAAAGTAGTTTCTTGTTCTTTCAGTAGATCCTGTAGAGCTTGGAACCTGTTGTTGAGAGTTATCTTGAATTCATGGAGCTTGTCAGTATCTTGAAGGAAGGCTGTATTGAACCTTTGTAGTGCTGTTTGTCCAGTTGTCCAGTCTTTCTTTAGCTTCAGTCTCATCTTGGCCACAACCAGGTGGTGATCTGAAGCTATGTCAGCTCCTCTCCGGGTTCTCACATCTTCCATTGATCTTCGGAATTTTTTGTTGATACAGATGTGATCAATCTGGTTCACTGTGGTATGGTCCGGTGAGATCCATGTAGCTTTGTGTATACGTTTGTGTGGGAATATTGTGCCGCCTATAACCAATTTGTTGAATGCACATAGGTTTGCAAGTCTCTCCACATTTTCATTTCTCTCTCCTAATCCATGTCGTCCAATTACATCTTCATATCCTGTGTTGTCCACTCCAACTTTAGCATTTAGATCTCCCATCAGGATGGTCAGGTCCTTTCGTGAGCACTTTGCTATAATTGATTGCAGCCTTTCATAGAACTGATCTTTATCATCGTCGTTGCTATCATTGGTGGGTGCATAACATTGGATAATGTTCATTTTGATCCCTGGCTTCTTTGTTCTGAATGATGCTTTGATTATCCTGGGTCCATGAGATTCCCATCCCACAAGTGCATTTCGTGCTTCTTTGGACAGTATTAGAGCAACTCCCTGAGTGTGTGGAACATTTTCCCCTTCGTGACCGGAGTACAGCAGCATCTCTCCTGTACCTAGCCTTTGTTGTCCAGTTTGTGTCCAATGGGTTTCGCTGATTCCGAGTACTGCCAAGTTGTATCTCTTCATTTCCATTGCTATTTGGCTGGTCTTTCCTGTCTCCTACATTGTTCGGACGTTCCATGTACCTATAAAGAGTGTTGCTCTGGTTGTTAGAAAATGCATCGGTCTCGTGACTTCCGAAGAATTTCGGCTTTCATCATGAGACGTCATAATTATTCCTTCAAGTGCCGGGGCAGAGTTTAAATGGTTTGAATTATTTTTTCTGGTTAGCTTTTTTTTAGCGAGTTAGCTTTTCTACGGGATGGGGTCGCTAACCCCATGCCCTGGAAACACCGAGAAATATTTAATGTAATTAGCATTGAGTAGAAGTTTCTCAGAAACATCTAGAAAGTGAAGAGCCATGTGCCACATTTCTGATTGGATACTTACTTATCCTGCTACAATGTTTAGAAGGGTTCCAGAACCTTCCAGAGGCTCAAAGTTATCTAAACTACTATAAATACCTTGAATTCTCTGTACATAAATTAAACTTAGAGTAAAACGTTCTTTCCATATTTCGCGTCTTTTCTGTCTTGTTGAATTTGTTGTGTAGACTAAGCCTGGAGTTATTAGTAGATCTTGAGAAGCCGATTCAAGCGTTCAGTCAAAAGATTAATCACTATATATAAAGAAGATAACAATCTTTCACAGCTTTATTATTATTATGTAATTACTATGTTTAGTAATTTAATGGATAGAATTTTTAAACACTTAAAATATAACCGGAAAAAGAAATATATCACAGGATAATTTCCATGACTTATTTAAATATATTTAATTATTGTTTAGGATATGTAATTATTTCTAATATTTAATCTTATAGAGCACAATTACAGGAGATGTCTCTTATTCCTCGACCTTTTAGAACATCTAACATTTTAGCTTATCGGTGAGTAATATTTACTTAATTTTTTAATCAATAACATATGACATAACATAGTTGAGATCATGAGTCAATTGAAGCTAGACCGCCATGGAAAACCTGTAAGCACTGGACGGCGATTTCGTCGTTTGTGAGACTCCTCAGCAGTGCGCATCTACGATCCCGCCTAACGAAATTCGAACCCAGGATCTATCAGTCTCACGCGCACTACTGAGGAGTCCCACAATAGAACGAAACGGCCGTCCAATGCTTCCAGGTTTTCCATGGTGGCCTAGCTTCAATTGACTCATGATCTCAATTATATAAAATTACTGAAATCTCCACAAAACCCCCTTCTGTTATAACATGATAGTTTATAATCATTATAATTTTACATATTATTTATTAATTAGTTAATTTAACCAATAACTTCATATGATCATTTATTGGTTTCTGTATAACAATAAGGAATTCATAATGTTAACTTAATTTACTCATTTCAATATATTGGATAAATAAACATGACAAATTAACAAAAAAATAAATCAGTTCAGGTAATCCATAGAAATTCTCATACATCAAATATCATTTTAATTTATTATTTTCATTTTAACCATAATCAACATACTTTTCAACTTAAGTCCACTTAATTAACTTAAAATTCCATTCATTATAACAATGAAGACATCTAATATTGGTTAGAAATATACTCCTTAATCTTTTAGGTGTATATGATTATTTATATTGTTACAAATGACTTTCTTTGATTACTTGTTATAACATCAGATGTTACATTCATATTATGATAAATTTTGTAAAACTAAAGCAACTCTCACCAGTTCAGTTCTACACTTCTATGTATCATAATGTCATGAATGTCTTCTTTAAGCAAACTCCTAGAACTGTTCAACTCTGTGATAGTTGTCTTGCAATACTATACTCAGTCTATAAATTTGCTTCTATAATGCTTATAGACAGCTAAGAAGTAAAATATTTTTAATTGCTTAGTGAATAGAATAGAGAATGTTAACCTAATCCTTATAGATCATCTTTCAGATATTTGTTTACTAGTCTGAAAATCATCCAAAGAAAAGTGTTCATTTTCTATTAACTACATAAATATATTTTCCCTACTCAAATACACACTGATAGTATGATTTTTTAACAAATTCAAGTTTATCATATTGGTATAAGTTTATTCTTATTAAATGATAATGTGGTGTATGCTACCTATGTCGACAGACATAAGTTGTAAGTAACATCAATCAGAAGTGGGATTCGTCTCAGCAGAAAGTTGAGATCGAATTGAAAAGAACAGTAATGTAAACAGAGAGTAATTTTAGTAACAGCAAGAATGAAGGAAAGATGAACTTTATGTGAGACAGTTGATGGAAGATGTGCAAATGATGTACTTAATGTATGGTTTTCATATTTTAGGAAGACATTCTGTAGTTTGTATTAGACAATAAATTGGTTCTCCTCACTTGAGCATTCGTTTACTACAATAATACTTGCAATAAAATTATGGATAGAGCATATGCATCTCCATAGATTACAATTTCTCGTTATTGATTTATTATAGAGAACTAGTCAGTCGATCTTAGCATAAACGTATAAGACACTATTAAGTTGATATAGCTCTTAAAAAACTGTTATAATGTTTAGTAGTGAATATATATATATATATATATATATATATATATATATATATATATATATATATATATATATAAGGTTTTACTCTTAAATAAAATACACTAGAACATGTATTGAATTATAGTGAAACTCAGTGAGGCAATTTATAATTGATCATAAATGTTGACTGTCGTCCTGTAGTGGCTTTGCTTCGTTAATCAATCACCTTGATAACTGTTATTATATAAATCTCAATGGTGTTTGAAATTAGAAGCGGTGACTACAGTTAATTTGCGGACAGCACAGACAACAAAGCTACAAGCACATCGAGCGAATCTGAAGTAGACAGTCAAGCGTGTGTATGTGAGCAAATACCAAGTCAGATTTATAGTTAAATCGAATAAGGTGAAGCTAGGATAGTCAGTGGCTAATGATAGGATTCGAGTACATGTAAAACATGGGGAAGAGAATGAATCATCCAACGACATTTAAGCGATTAGCATTGTAGCTATAGTCTATCATGTGATCAAGCGTACACGTTTATACAGATATGGCTATGATCATAATATATCAAAGAAATATGAGAATTGTTACTGTTCGAATAGCATTGTCTGTTAAATAAGTTAATAAAAGGGCTTAACCAAAATTAACCATTGATTGAAGGAGAGTTGCTATAGTCCTATGTTCTTTGAATATTCGTATGCTTTGTCGATTATCACTAAAATTCAATTATCCCCTATATCATTACATACTACTATTGCAGTGTTGTTTAGTACAATAATTTGAATATGGTGGACAATTAAAATCCTTTGAAATTAAACTGTGAACTGCCATCAAATCATTTAAGTCGACTGATAAATAACGAAGCTGCAATTGTATTGTTTGCCTTTCAACAATTAAAAATTGAACGCATTAGATAAATAGACTCAAGTAACTTAATATGTAACGCGTCGGCGTTTAAAGCAAATACTAGTGTTCGAGTCTCTACACAAACATCGACATGGATGGAGATACATCTATCTGACTAGTTCCAAATAGGAAGAAACAAGTGTATTGGATATCCTTTCCAGCCACATACCAAAAATACTAAGAAATTGTAACTAAAGTGTATATAGAGGTTATCTCCCTTCAGGAAGAACTCATGGCAATAGAGATTGATCATTTGCAGTCTATAAGATCAACAACGGGTAAAAACAAACACATCTACAAAGTTACCAACTTTGATCAATATTTGATTTTTCTTTTCTCTTCACAGACCATCAGAAATTATTAATCAAGATTCTTTAAGTGATTCATCTGATAGTTCACAGTATGCTTCACTAAAATGGTAAGTGATGTCTGTTTAAGTACTAGTTACTTCATAATGGTTCAACTGGGGAGCAATAATATTTGAACAATAGTCAACTAATTTATATCTAGAAATTTTTCAAAATCTCGTGGTTATTACTTTTTTTAATGCGAATGGGTCTGACTGATAAGTTATTAGGGAATTTTCAATTGAAATCATTCTGATTATATTAATTCACCATTGGGTTTTCGAAGAACCGCCACTAAAAATCATATAAACGATAGGAACTGTTATATCTAGAGCTTTGACTCTTACTATACCGCGTACTACTAGACTACATGAACGAACGAACCCGCAACGTCGCAAGAGAGAAGACAGAAGACTAGTAAGTAGGAAGTTTATTCCCCAAAACAGTGTCAAAATATAGTACAGAAATCTCATGTATTTATAGTTTTTGACTGAGAGTAAATCATCATTTCGGACAACCAATATGCACATAGGGGGTCATTCGTATCCATCCAGTGTGGAAGCTACATGTCGACATTCTAGAATATTACCCTGGCAGTGATTGGATGGAATGTTTTCGGCTCTTTCTGGGCTTCTTGAAGCTTCCTCGAGTTTACCAACGAGCCATCCTTACAGGAACTTATTTAATAGTTTACCATAGGTTTAATAGGTTTACCACTATCTAACAAATCGATATTACATTTGGGTGAAAAATGTTAAATAGATCTTATTTACAGATCAATAACATGAATATACGACCTATTTTCGTTCTTTGAAATTTTCCATCACATCAGTTTTATGTTGTTTATGACGATAAACTTCAGAAGATTTTCAACAAAAGAGAGCAATGTCTGCGAGTCAAATATCCGGAAACTAGTATTTTATTATTCTCATTAAAGGGGTTGATAATTAATAAGTGGTGACACTAAATTAGATGATAGATCAGCTGTCTAACAAACATTTTCTTAATTTGAAACCTAAAATCTATTTATTAGTTTTTAACCCAGTTTCTTCTTATATGTGAGCAATGATTTTCAAATGAATGTATCTGATCTCTGAAATCATAAACGTGTTGCAGATAAAGTGAATAATCAGAAGTGAGGTTATTTTACAGTACCGTACTGCTGATAGTATACAGGCTGTCACTGTCATAAATTTTGTTGGCACAGAGTTATTACTACTTAATAAGAAACATAAATGTGTCAAGATGGTGTGGTCACTATAACGTCATCTGTGTTTGAGAGTGGTAGATTTTATATCTCTGCTACGGAAGATATTAAACTATACGTTTGTTCGAGTTCAGTTTGCTGTTTCACATCTAACTAATATGAATTAATATTTTTTACACTATAAAGAAATCCGATCATATAGAATAAGTAATGACATCTCAATAATAAAATAATAATGTATTTATAATATCCTACTGGGTAAAAATTGGGATTTTGAGACCGCCCCTTTCGGGAATAAATAATCGAAATAAATTAACACAGGCTTGAACAGTACAGAGGAACAGAATGATACTCAATGTAATCGAAGCAAGTCTGATCATGTTAATAGCATATCATTCAGGTCACATTTTATACTCTGGGCGAATAAGACATTTGCACACACTACTGTTCAAGATTTTACTCCCCTTTCCAAGTAATGGTAAACTCGATACTGGTCGAAACTACAGTTTAGTCAACAGATTAATGAATAAGATAGATATCAAAAGTTACGAAATAATAACAACGAAGATTTGAATGCCTGAAGCTCAAAGAAAACCTAAAAGAAGTATGAAGACTAATTTTCACTAGTAAACAAAAAACTGTTTCAGAACTACATGACGGAAATATTGTTCAAAGCAAAGAAAGACTGACAACAGTATCTACATGAATACATTAATCTGGTTTAAGGTTTTTGATGGTGATGGCTTCAGTAAAACGTAATAAGTTCAAAGATTTTCGTTTATCAACAATTCTGAACGATTTCGAAACATCAAACTCATTTTTATTACCAAGTAAATTGAAGGTGATTGAGTTATTGAAGACATTGTGACATCTTAGTCTCAACTTCTGAAGAATGTACTTGAAGATGCAAATAGTTACTCTCCTTTCTCCTCTTTTTGTTAGTATGCATTACCATTTACATGTAAACTGATATTTGAAAGAAACGTAAGTTGAGCGTCTGTTTACTTTGAAGTGTCTCAGTGAGTGATTCATTTGTTATGTTGAGACAAATTTCGCAACTAAATAAGATCTTTTCAAAGTCATCATTAGTCTAGAATCAATTTCGTCAAATATTTCGTCCCTTTTGAAGGTAATTAGTAGGAAACTACGTTTCTTTCTTACTGTAGTACCTGTTTCCATATACCTTACGAAAAGTTATACTTTTAGAACTTATGTATATAAATATAAATATAAATATTCAAGGATTTAAACATCTTTTACAAATTCATCCATATTCATAACTGATCTTCTATTAATCTTCACCGATAACACCCTCAAATGCCCTGATACGGCCGAGATTAGGGAGAGTCCGCTATCTCTCTCGAAATGCTCTCACGTGGCCACGCGTATATAGCCTCTTCCAGGGAAGTCCTACTCACTGCCTTCTCGTGGCGGGGGTGTTGTTAACGAAATTGAGAGGGAGTAGGAAAACCCTGATTCCAAACCAATGGTGCACATGGGCTCCAGTATCCTGAGGGAACAAATGGCGTGTTAATCAATCGTTGGTCACCGGCTTCCATGGGACTGCATCTCCTCACGATGCTCCACTGCCTTGTGGATCAGATCTTTAGATCAAAGGCTCCGTGCGTGGTCCCCTAAGAAAACCATCTTCTTCAGTTCGGGGACCTGTGCAGTATCACAGCCTTCACACAAATCAAATGAGATTTGTGCGGCGCATATGTATCTGGTGCTCCTTAACCAATGACAATATTTCTGCGATTATAATGAAAAATAATATATACTGATTTTGAATGATTAATAATATTTTGTTTGGATTGTAAGTAGCTGATGAGAATTTGGGAAATACCATAAATTCATATTATCCCATAAGGTTTATTCTTATTAATGTATTGAAATTAATTTATCAGTAGTATTCATTATAAATGCTATGAATATCTATTCAATAATGTTATTTTCATAATAAATATGTCTATGTATCATTTTCTTTAGTAAATATCCTCCAACTATAGATATTCAAACAGATGTAACAACAACAATGACAACAAAAGAATCACATGAGAATTCAACTAGTTCAGAAATAAGTGAAAATACAGCATGGCCAATTGATTATACAGCATTCATTGGAAAAAAATCTAATATTAATAATGATGTTGATCAAAACAATACTAATCAAAATAATGATAATCAAATACATAGTATAAATATATCATATTTAGATCCTCCATCAAAACCGGTGAATAGAGTAAGTCCACGAAATAGTTTTGGTGGAAGTATGGACTTACCAATACCAAATCAAACAAAATTACAAGTTTCTGATTTATCATGGAAATCTAAACCGGTACATCGGTTAGTTAATTCATCTTCTATCAATGTAAACAAGTAAGTTTTTATTAAGTATATATTTTATTTTCATAATATTACACATGATAGTAACAAACCGTGTCAGGTTCGAGGTAGTTGCCTATAAAAGACAATGGGAGGTGATCGTGCAATATTGCGGATTGATCAATGTTAAATAATAAAGCCGCTGAATGCCGGCTCAGTGGTCTGGAGGTGTGGGATCGTGAATGCGCACTGCTGAGGGATCCCATATTAGAACAAGATAACTGTTTAATGCTTCAAGGTTTTCACTTGTTGTCTAACTTAGAAGTTTTCATGATCTCAACGAAACTCAACAATCTCCACAACCCCCCATATTGACAACAAATTAATTTGGAAATATACACCTTATATTTACTTGTTGGATAATAAATTTGGAAAAGTAGATTGTTAAGCATAACTAAGGTTTTGTTATAACAGTCGTTTTCCTTTTTACACGCAAATGGACGTTAATTTACCTTAGATAAATATCTACACTAGACTCCCTCCCAGTGTCTATTGTACAGGACTTCAACACAATTCAGATCAAGAACACGTGATTAGCTCGGATAGAACGTAATTATATTTCCACACTCAAACCCAATACAGTTTAACAACAATGAACAATCAACCAATAATCATAATAAGTAATAAGCGTAGGGTAATATAATATCGAATACATCGAACACCTGACACACTATCTACATCTCTGACTAAGCAGATAACCAATCATTATCGTTCTCGCCCACACATAAGGTTTGTGACTAGGACTACGCATCCTAGATGTGTTAAAAGACCTACAATTCTTTTACTTAGTATTTTAACATTAAGATTAAAATGTACAAATTTACAAAGTACCCTCAAATTTTGACGAAGCATTGGATTTATCAATGTCCAGGTTGTTCATTAAGAATTACAAAGCACGATATTTATATATATATCGTTTCCAGTTTTGTGATGATTTTCTCCATTGATCGACATCTTTTTGAGAATTCTTGAAAGTCATAGAATACTGGAAAGTTATTTCTTCTTGTTATAGAAATCCTAATTGAAGAAAATACGGTGCTTACATTACCTTTACTTAAACTACAAGTTACTGAAGTAAAATACCAGCTGAGGTGTAAAGTAACTAACTTCAATTACAATATCAAAATACGTAATGTCTTAACAAAAATCTAAATGTTCTACAGTCAATTAATAGTTTACTCAATATAGATATTGGTATTATGATCTTCATGATAAGAGCTAAAAGACATATACTACTATAAATTATAAATAGTTTGAAAACTAACTAATGAATCTTTATGTTTCTCAACAGATTATATTTCATCAGTTTTAGGATGATATTCGTTTATGTAATCTACTATTTTAGACATTTATAGTTAATGAAATTAAGAGGGGATAAAAAGCATTTCACACTGCTTAGTTTTTTAATACTTCTGAGGAGTCCCACCATAGGACGAAACAGCCGTCCAGTGCTTCCAGGTTTTCCATGGTGGTCTAGCTTCAATGGACTCATGATCTCAACTATATAAAATTACTGAAATCTCCACAAAAACCACTTCTGATACTTATTAAAGGCATTAATTAAAGATGGAATATTTCAGAAATGTTTAACTGATATCAAAATGTTAGATAGACTATAAGTATTTAACAATAAAAGCAATGCTTCATAGTTGTAGATTATGATTTACATATTCAAAACAAATATTAATTCGCTGTCCTTTTGTGGTGTGGGCTACTTATATCCACACAAGTATTATATAACGATGGTTGGACATTGAATGTATTTCAGTAGAAGATCGATAAGCAGAAAACCGGAACGGGACGCAATTGGTTTAAAAATGCATAAACAATAATAATCGGAGACTATGGATTGATATTTGCAGAAGAAATGATCAAGATTGAGACAATTGACTGATAGTTTACAAATTAAATGTTTACTACTGTATAGTTGTCACATTTTATTGAGATAGTCTGTAATTTTCGTGTCAAATATATTTGAATGACCCCAGTCGTCTTTTTGTTCACTACACCTTCATCCATAAAATCTATAATAGATTTTATTAGGATATTTACAGTTTATCAATAATGTCTTACTTACTTACTTACGCCTGTTACCCCTCGTTGAGGAGTAGTATAAGCCGCACACCAAATAATGTCTTAGTAAATTTATATATTTGATTATATTCATGATACTTTTTTTCGTTTTTAGTGAAAATGATAAATAATCAAATATATCACAGTAGAATATCATCAAAACTATTAATAACATCAAGTACAATAAATAATTTTTTTCTCTTTTCTGTTCTTTTGCCAAATATTAAATCAGCACAAAAATATAACTACCGATGAATGATATATCATTATTAATTGATTCATTATTATGAATATTATCTCTAATATATGATAATGAATCTGAATTATCTATATTCAATTCTATTTTTGTTCATTATCATAAATTAATAATGTATATTATATTCAAGGGAATTCTTCTCTTTAATCATACCCTATTATATATATATAAAATAAATGAAGAAGAATAGAGAAAAAAGAAAAGAAATATAATTCCATCCATTTATGTCTTTCATCATGTCATATTGTATAAAAAATATTTCATTCGATTCTCTACTTTACTCTTATTTTCATTTTTCTTTTTTTGTTTTTGTTTTTATTTTAAATGTTTATTTTATTGTCTTATCTTCGTTTTCTTTTTTTGTTTATTTTAAATGGTTTTTTTTGTTTTTCCCCTTTTTCATATTCTACTATAAATTAATGTAAAAATTTAAAGTGTATAACAAGCAAATGAAATAAATTAATTCTATAGTAGTTTCATTGTTTAATAATAATAATAATAATTTGTATTTTCACCCGTTTGTTTACTCGTTCGGTTTTATTGTTGCTATTCTTCTTCTCGTCGTTGTTCTTCTTTTTCTTGTTGTTGTTGTTTTTCTCTACTTCATATAAGTAGTTGAGTGAAAAACGGAATACATTTTTTTGGTTTTTGTAATGACATCACTGAAGATTTTTAAAAATTGAATTATCAGATTTCTATGAAAAAAAATTTTTTTTTCATAACATTTATTAATCGTAAAAATAATATAAAAAAATAATTTATTTTGATTATTATTATTGAGGATTCAATATCAGTCGATAAAAATAGACTCATTGACATAGTGTATTAAGGAAGAACGAAATCGGTAACCATATTATTATTATTATTATTATTAGTTGATTATTGACACATTATTGATTTTTGAAAATTTCTTTCAGTGAATGATTTTATTTTCCTGTCTACATTCTTTAATTTTGTCTTTTTTTAAAATTTAATTCTTATTTGTACATTTCATTTTGTTTTAATAATTCAAAGATTTTTGTTTATTATATTTAATATTAACAATTTAATGAATATGATCTGTTTGAATATAATAATATGTAATTGGTAAAAAGAACGAGGGGGGGATATATATTTGTTTATTATACTTATCTATTATGTTTTTAGGTGTAATACATTGGTTGATTTTATTTGTTTTTTATTCTATGTGTTGTGTAAATGATAAATAGAATGTGTAAAAATATATATGAAATGATATTGTTGTTGTTGTTTTGACTGAGCAGTTCAAAAATCCTCATGGAATATTCAAAAAATGAACAATATTTGAACGAACATTTGTTTTCAATAACTTAATCATCAAGCTCTACAGTTATAAGTCTATCATTATTGGGATATTTTACAAAGGCTGAAATGAGGTATGTATTAATTAATTTGACAATGTTATATGTTAAAAATGGTGAACGTTTACATCTGTTATGATATATATACTTATAACTGTAGTGCCTGATGATGAAGTTATTGAAAACAATTTTTCGCTCAAATATTGTACATTTTTGAAATACAAATTAATTGAATAATCATTATAAATCAAGAACAATTAAGTGGCTATTTTGTTCTGCTCTGAGACTACTGAGCAGTGCTAATTTCTTAACTTTATTATAGATTGATTTTAAAATCTTTATACCTAGTGGCTGGCTTGATATCTCATTCAACTTTAATCAGTTTGTCATGTTGCTCAACAATGACTCATTGGAATTAGTGATCAATTAATTAATCTATGATTTGATTGTGGACCATTGAATTGTAATTTCTGATGGTCTAAAGCTGACTGACGAATTGTGAGAACTGAAAGTCCTTCATTCAGTCTAATGTGAGTCCCCAGGCACTCAATGCTAAGAAATCTTCAACCAAGAATAAAATACGTCTGCGAGATTATATCATTTATTTTTCCCTGATTTCACAATTCATACATAGGTTGCTAGTTGGTGGCATTTGCATCTAGCTGAGCACGATTATTCATTTATTTGGCTTTTGCCAACTTACGTCACCTATGGCGAAGACGAGATGTCCGTCTATCAATTAAGGGATGAGTATACTGCTCAGCAGTTTGCTCTGTTCTACTTTACGCCTGTGAAACATGGCCAAATATTGCTCGCATCTGCTGGGGGTGACCGCGTAAGTAATAGTGAGGTTAGACACAGGGTATTAGGGAATGATGGTAAATCAGTTGATGAGGTGATGAACCTTCATCGACTGAGATGGTTGGGCCACGTGTTACGTATGCCTGAACGCCGATTACCACGACGCGCTATGCTGAATAGTGTAGGGGATGGTTGGAAGAAAGTTAGGGGTGGGCAAACCAAAACGTGGCATCAGTGCTTGAAGTCACTAACTTCTAGTCTGAGCCATGTTGGCAGATGCAGACTACCTGGTTGAGGTCCGCGTGACTATCGTAATCAATGGTTGGAGACTCTAGGTGACATGGCTCAGAATCGATCACAATGGCTTAGGTGTATACACTCTTTATCTTCCCTTAAACCTTGAGATTAAAATTGCTTCATAACTTTCTTCCTTTCTATACTATATCCTTATATACAACCTATCTTTTATATACTACCACCACTAAATTAATTCTATGAATTTGGTGTTGATCTTGTTGTGTTAACGAGGTATGGTAACTGAGACCGATGCATAAATTTGCCTGGTCCTACGTTGTAGCTGACTGACTGATATATATATATATATATATATAGACATGTGTCTATCAAGTTATTTCCACATATTAGTCAATGGTAACATCTACTTACTACATGAGGACTCTTTACATCTGATTGATCACTGAGTACTGACCAATTTCGTATACTCCATGTCCTTCTTACTGCAAATCACTACCCATTGATCAATCTCTTGTAATTGCATCTCAGTTTCACAGGACGTCAGTTGTGACTCAGATAGACTATTGATAATGTCTCCGACTGGGAATTTGGGTGACACGGGACTGAATCCGCCAGAGACCATCAGTTCCCTCAGTATTACAGGTACATCATGCTGGCGAGTATCAAATAGCACGCAACCTAGATCAAACGGAGTTTCCTGTTGGCTACTTCTAACCAGCACCCTACATGAATACGTCTATGCAAGCGATTTATAATACGAAATTATCTGATACAGTGATTGCATCAAACAAGCAGTTGTGGATTAAGTTGACAATGGAATAAGTGTAGTTTTCAAGATATATGTCACTACTGTTTGGGCGAAATAAATCAAAGAAAAATAGCATAAGTAACTGCGTTGACACAGCTAAAAAACAAAAATAAGAAATACATACTTAAAACGAAACTAGTGAAGTCAATGAATATAAATTTTGGATTAGCGATTGGCTTAATATTTCAATAAGAAAATATGGAAGTACTTGCATCACTTTGTTGATGAACAACGATTCTAACCATATATCTCATGGACCTTAGTTACATTGAGTGAATCTCCTGGTTAACTCAAATCATCGATCAAATACTTTAACGCCTGACCTAACCATTTCTCGTTTGCATACAATTTACTCACATGCCTGCTAGCATAAGACATTAAAGTAAGCGGTAACTAGTCATATGTAAAATACATCGCAATCTCTATCCAGTAAGTGCTCATGTAATCGCAAACCGATTTAATATCTTTGCTTTCGTTCTTAAACTCAAAATTATCCTTCAGTTCAACTACATTTGTAACTATCCATCAGCAACCTGTGCACGTTCGTGTCTTCAAAGTTTATTTCCCTCAAATTCATTTTGAATTGTTTGTTTGAATCTTCTCATTGATGTTTAGGGCTGCAAGTGATTAGTCTATTACTGGCACATGTGCACCCTATGCCGACAACGGAGTAGCTAATTAGCGAACGAGATGACGTTTGAAGCAAACGGTACTTTGTCCGAGTCCGTAGGGTGGATGTCAACCATAGGATGCAGGTTCACATAGCTGACGAGTCTCAAAGAGGGCGAGAAACATGCTTTGGATTCCACTGCTAGCCACCATCCATTTTCGTCATTTTCCCTGTTAATAAAAATAATACAGACCATAATATGCTTTCATTTTATCATACAATTATTTTCAAAACATGTTTGCTGACGGTTTGAAGCGATAAGAAGTAGAAGGAAATTTTCTTATCAAGGCCGATATTTCGCTTAACATCAACCCATTGTGGCTTGTGCGAAAATTTCAAGATAGCTGAAACAATCGATTTAGCTAAATATTTTATTACTGTCAAACAGAATATTAATACTGATGAATTATGACCAAATCAATTTTAAAGGCAATTGTACGATTCTGGATACTATTCAGTTACTTTCATTGTTAATAAATGAATGAATTAAATGAATAGTATCTTTAGTAATAACTAAAATATCATTAGTTAGACAGAGAAAACAGCTAATTCCTCACTGTCAATCCCATTGATCATTAATGGCTTTTAAACCTATCTTATATTCAACTAGTAATTTAGAAATCATAGACAACCTATATTTCATAACTGATACCTCATTATAAACATTACAGTTATTTTGTATTGAAGTACATCTATTTGAATAGTTTCTTCAGAAAACCTGTTTACATCTGATAATGTGATATTTCTCTCATATAATAACGATAAATATAAAATGTGAACCATGCATTCGTCGAAACTAGTCAGTTATGAATCGCTTGTCACAGAAAACTTATAGGTTCTGATTAATGATTAATGACAATGATTTACGAGACAAGGACAAACAGTGGATTAATTTATGTGATTATGTTTTACTACTTACTATTAAAAAGTAGTGTTCAGTTTATTTACAATATTGTCGTACACCGTGTGAAAGTTGCAAAATTTCATCTCTACTGTAACAAATTTTAGTCTCAGTTCAGAATAAGTACAACTTGGAAAGATATTTTATTTTACAACACAAATATTTGTGTAAAGAACATACTGCCCTCCAAATACTTGAATTTCAGTTCCATCTTTTTATTCGACTCGGCTATAGGACACAATTCAGCTTATTGTGATTATCTGAAGTCTGAACTTATTTTTGTGTGTAAACACATGATTGAACAGAACTGGTCTTGTTAAGAAGATGGTGTGTAATATTCCGAATTTATGAGCAGAATTTTCCATCTTATTAAAGTTTTTTAAACATAATACTGTATTCTCTGCAGGTAACCATTATTGTTCACTTCTTAAAGAGAAGTTATGAAGGTGTATACTAAAGACATAGCAAGTAATCTTATACTTCAATATCCCCATGTATTTAGCAAATAAATTATAACATTCAGAAAATTTATCATAATTATATATTCGAGAGGTTGAATTTGAATACTCAAAAATATTTGTTATAAATTTAAAATCATTTGTTTATTACTAGTAATATGGGCACCCTGAAACACTTTATAGGAGCCCATGTGCACCATTGGTTTGGAATCATGGTTTTCCAACTCCCCTAGGTGGACTTTCCGTGCCCACCAACCCGGTTAAAGCACCGGACATTCGCTTTTCGTTCTCTCAATTGCATAAACAACAACATCCAAATTAATGATCTACGTTACCAAGTTTTAGATAAACATATCTTCTGAACTTATGTATAGAATTCTTTTAAAATGGAATGGAATCTTGATATAAATAAAAGCAGAATTCACCAAAGAAAAAAATTCTCTTTTTGATGAGATTGTCAATGATGAAATAATTAGCTTGGAATGTCAATTAAAACAAATTTATTTGCTTAATAAAGTTATAAGATAAATAATCTGAATGAATATAGATAATATAGAGTGAGAGAATTAGTCATATTAATACAAACCAGGTCACATATTTGGTCTTAGGTCACGTAGTGTGTGAAGTAACTTGAAGTCAGTAAGAAATAATAAAATGTGGTGAGTACTGACCAAATTATCCGTATGTTAAGAAGATGACTAATGATAATAATAGCAATAGAAAGAAATGACAATAGTAACGATATCTGAAGCACAATAAAACAAAAGGGAATATTACATGTACATTAGTTAAATTAAGTCATTTTACAATTCATTTTTGTATTTGTTGTTTGAATCTTCTCATTGATGCTTAAGATTGTAATTGATCAGTCTCTTATTGTCGTATGTGCATCCTGTTCGGATTACTTCTATGCTGACTTAAGTTACAAACATTATAAGCAAAGATGGATGGTGGCTAGCAGTGGGATTCAGGACTCACATTTCGTCCTATTCGAAACTCGTCAACTGGATGTATCTGAATCCCAGAGTTGATGTTCACTGGCGAGACTATAATTTGTGAACGCATCTCCAGTGACGTTGGGAAATATTAGCCAATCAGTATACAGAGAGTATAGAGTAAAAAATATTATACAAAACAAAGAATTAAAGTGGATACACTTCTTTCACATAGTCTAGAAAATTGTCATGGTTAGAAAGAGGTTCAAAGGTTCTAAAATCGTAATGCATAAGGTAAAGGAACTCATCCATATGGCTTCATAATAGTCAGTCTTTGGAGCCCTGATAAAGTCACAAAAGCTCTCTCAGCCTCAACCAGATAGCTTCAATATTGTTTGCATGTACTT
This sequence comes from Schistosoma rodhaini, assembly GCA_944470415.2. Lineage (NCBI taxonomy): Eukaryota > Metazoa > Platyhelminthes > Trematoda > Strigeidida > Schistosomatidae > Schistosoma > Schistosoma rodhaini. The sequence continues at coordinate 14,261,301 of OX104036.1, read as the reverse complement.
CGGTTGTGTAAGTTTTTCCTTTTTATTACGCATATATCTCTACAACACTCACACCTCTGAACAGCCGAAGCTTCAATAACATCTGCGAATATTGCAATCAATAATACTGGTACTTTTATTATACAGTTCGCAGCAATTGCTATAATTTGCCCTAGTCTCAATCTGGATGGAGAGAAATAGTTCCTATTTTAGCAGACTTCTTCTTCTAACATACATTACATCGAAAGATAACATCATCAGGGTAGTCTGCACAAGGTCTACAAGCCAATTGATTACCGCAATTACAAATAAAGGAACTTCTTAGTAGTCCCATTTATTGTAGCCACTTAATTGTCGCATCTTCTCTAAAATCCTCTGTTAACTGATTGTACATGAGCATCATATACTGAAATTAGCGCTGTGACTTTGAAATCCCTCAAATGCCTCTGATTGGCTCCTTCATAAATTATAGTCTCGTCATCAGAGAAAGGATTATCCTCACATACGTGAAAGATAGACTGAAGATTACAACCGGATTGTTGGAGTTGATTGTAGTAAGACAGCAAAATTATTTCAGTTTCTCTTATCCAAACTAAAACATGGAATGGCAGAAAAGTGAGAGTCAAACATCACTTAGACAATAAAACACCATGTGTGAGAAACAGTATATCCCTCTTGATCTTGATTTACTTGAATAACAACTAGCTGCCAGACGCAACGGCCTATTTTCGCTTAAATCAATGCACGTAGTTAGTCATGAAAAAATGCTCAACTGGTAGGATTTTTAGATCATAGACACAGGTAACATAAAGAACGTCTAGGAATTTCTAGACATTTAGAACTCAAGTGAATCAGCAATCAATAAACATATAAATTGATCTAGTTTAACAACCAGTTAGTAAAATCAAGAACATCCATGGAGATGAAAATCAGATCAAAAGAGTAGACAGTTAAATGAAATATACATCTAGAAGACAAATCCCAACAACACCCGGTTATTAGAATAAGCTGTTAGTCATACGTGAAAAGATTTGATTAGTTCACTCCTCTATGGACTTTGTGCTGATGATTTTATCTAGGAGAACAATGGAAGTCTAACGTTTAAACTACTTAGCTTAGAGAAAACAAATTTAGTCTAATCGTCTTCCTGAGCTACAAATTCTATTTACCATTTCGGAATACTTATTGCTTTATTTTGTTTGACAACCCCTCAGCTTGATTAATTTTGGTAGACAGTTTTACGAATATTTTGCTTAAGAAATTGTTTTTAACTTATAAGCTATGAATTTAAAGGAGGTATTTGAGTTTTAATTTGATCATTAATTTAGATGTATTCCTATAGAACTTGGTGAGAATTCATTGACAATGATATTCTTCGTTAATTCAACAGTATTTACATAGTACCTGTTAATTATATATTACATGCATGATTTTCATATACTTTTAGAAACAATACAACTATAAAATTACTAAAATCTCCACAAAACCCCCTTCCGATAATGGTCATTTGCTCACTAGTGACTGACTTCAAGAGATTTTTCCTGGAGTTCTAGCGAGAAGCAGTAACCAGTCGAATTCAACCAGGTCTGTTGTGAGATATCAACTCACTGAAGACAATGGTGGATATGCCGCTCAATTTCGCGGATCGGTTGAAGTTAGACATCAACACCGTTGGATGCCGGCCGTCTCAGTGGTCTCTTGGTTAAGTGTTCTGGCGCGAGACTGGTAGGTCCTGGGTTGGAATCTCGCGAGGTAGGATCGTGGATGTGCACTGCTGAGGAATCATCCCCACAATAGGACGAAACGGCCATCCAGTGCTTTCAGGTTTTCCATGGTGGTCTAGCTTCAATTAACTCATGATCTCAACTATATAAAATTACTAAAATCTCCACAAAACCCCCCTTCTGATAATCAATTATTGATTAAAAGAATTAACTGATAATTAACTTCAATGAATGAAAATTATTCACTCTTTTTATAACATATTTTTATCAGGAATTCGATAAAATAATGATAAAGAATACATGAATGATTATTATTATTAGCAAAAAAAACTTAGTTAACTAAGTAGATGAAACAAAAAAAAATCAAACCAACTAACCAAATCAAAGAATAATAATAAAACAAAATGAACAATGTAACAATACCGTAGATGACAAACACCAATTCAAGACAATAAAAGAAAAGAAAAGAAGAAAAAAGAATCTAACATTGATTTTCTCTCTCCGTTTTCCTCCTAGAAAAAAAAGGGGTGTAAAAGTTGCAACTAATAGTTGATAAATTTACTAATTTTTTCAAAAAAAAATTGGATCGTATTACATTAGTAGATTTGTTTGTATCCAAGTGTTATGAAACTGAACATTTACTGTCACGTTTTAATTTTAAATATTCCGGATCATATATATGATTACCTTCACCCAAATAACGCATTTTATAATCTTTAGAACGTTGTTCAACTACTGATATTGGTAAACTATAAGCCATCACTTTACGTTTACCATGTATAAGAACCTGAAAAATGTAAGGTACAACAGAAGATGATTATTTTTATGGATAAAATAAGAAAATTCAATGAGACTATAATTTATGAGCGATGCTAATGTGATCTTGTGAATGCACACCTATCTTCTAGGGTTAAATGAGGGTTATAAAGCTAACTGACGAATAAAGATTATGATTTACGGTCAGTGATCAAGTTTAGGAGTTATATTTAATTTTTTCATCACGAACTGACATCGGATAAAATGCCAAAACGCTATTTAGCCAAGTGAATTTAAGAATTTCGCACCAAAATCAAAACCTGTTATCCTAAATCTGATTGGTCTGTTCATAAATTATAGTCACTAGTCCCAGTGACCGTATAGATAGTTTATTAGGTAGTCGGAACCCTCATTGTATAATATAGCACATGATATCAATTAGAATCTCTAACTATAACAATATCACAGATGGTTCTAAGTATATTTTTAAGTTGTACTACATAATAAAAAACTAACATAAACCAAATTCATGGTTTAATTAGGATAGATTTAGCTAATGATAATCAGTTGATGTCATTTACAAAATAATACCAAGGTAATTATTATAATGTTGAATAAATGAGATCAGATGTTTACCATTGTTCAGCTGATAAAAAGTAATCAGAAATTAGCATGAAAAATAGACACAGTACGAAGACAGAAAAGAATCAGTTAGGATAATTAGTACAGATTGTCTAATTCAAAGAAAATGAATATTTACTGTCTGATTAATTTATTGGTAGCTTAAATTAAATCAATTAGCAACGATAGTATCACATATTGTCAATTTTCTTGCCAGCTAAACTTATCAAATGTAAGTAATAGGAGTGTCTTTTGTCAATAATCTAATATCAGTATGACGATTTGTGGAAATTATAGAATTTTTGTAATTGAAATCACGAGTCGATTTAAGGTCGACCACCACTGAAAACCTGGAGGCAATAGATGGCATTTTTTAACATGAGACTTCTTTGCACTGCTTATTCGCGAACCACCACACAGGACTCAAACCCGATAACTTCGGTCTCTTACGCAAACGCCTAACTACTGGATCACATGTGGTTCTAGTGAGAAGCTGAAATCAGCGGAGTCCAGACCGTGTCAGTTGTGAGACTGTTGTCAACCTCAGACAATGTATGAAGGGTTTCGCAAGATCGTGAGATGATTGAAGATGGACATAAACACCGTTGGATGCTGACTCAGTGGTCGAGAGGTTAAGCATTCGCGTATGAGACCGAAGGTCCCGAGTCGTGGGTGTGGAATCGTGGATGTGCGCTGCAGAAGAGTTCCGTACTAGAACGAAATGGTCATCCAGTGCTTCCAAATTCCCAGTGATGGTCTAGTTTAGATCGACTCGTGACTTCGACTGTGAAAATAATCTAGTAGTAAAACAGTTCATTATATTCAAAATGGTTTAACAAGTGCTTTAACTATTTTTCCAGATTTCTGTTGCCCCTAAACTACTGGAACCAACAAAGTGATGTTGAACAGGCAATTGTTTATCTGAATTCCGCATCTTATTGGATGAAGCATCGGCTTTCTAAACAAAAGGTGATGGGTTCAAATTTCGGAATGAACATCAATTCTAATGACGATCCTTCCAGCTGACGATTCCCAAATGGGACGAAATGCACATCCTGAATTTCATTGCTAATTATACTCTATGAATTCTATATAAAAATGATTCTAAACCAAAATCATTCGCATCTCTGATTGTTTTACATATTATTGGGTTTACCAAGTTACTTAAACATACCTATTTAGTCAAGGTTATTTTTTGAAAATAACATGGTAAAATATAAAAAAATTTCTATTTTCCTTGGAAAACATGAAATTAAACAGTTTAGTTCTTTATGTATGAGTAAATTAAGTAAAAGTCTATACCTTACATTTACAAAATAACTGACAAAGTGTAATAATCAAAGTAAAATTATGACATTATAGTCACATGACTTGATTACTTTCAATTAACCTACCCTAATATAATAAGTTATCTTCAATGATTCTAAGCAGCTTTGTGGAACAGAATTGATTGGTACGTTTAAAGTTAAATGGCAACCGGCTTTACGTGCATCTCTAGGTAAGTCCTTATACGAATCACAATGTAATGTTCTTTGTGATTGTTCTGTTGAGTTTAAAGATTCACATGATACACGAAAATCACGATAATGACTTGGTAAATATTGTGAATTGGAAAATAATCGTCCACTTTCAGTTTCAGCTGTTTCGGAGTATGGTAAGGGTAGATTTTCAGTAAAAGTAACTTTTTCTGTACGACCATCAATAAAAACATTGGGAGGATACTTTTTCAATTTATGTAATGCTTTCGTATCAGAAACTTTTAATCCAGGTATATGAAATATACGAAGTAAATAAGCTTCAACATAACGTATGCCAGCTGGTTCATCCGTAAATAAATAAATATTAATATCATCAGCCTCTTGAAAGATTAAATTTTCAACCTGAAGTTGAAAATAAAAATTTAAAAATTGTATTTTGTTAAAATTAATCAGCCAAATAAAACAGTCAAATGCTTAACGAAATTGACTTCATTTAATAGTTTTTTAAAATAATCTCATGAAAGATGAAGAGACTGCTAAAGTTCTCGACGATAATTTTAGAAAGCAGATGAATTCAGGAGTCAATTTAAGCTGGACCATCAGTGAAAAATTAAAAGGACTGAACGACCATTTATCACAACTATGGGACTCCTCTACCTCTAGGTTTTCAATGGTGATCTAACTTAGATCTACCCGTGAATCTAACTGTTAAAATACTACAAGCTCCAAAAGTCCCCATACTGATAACTACGCCGTATCTTTCAAATTTTGATATTTTCTTAAATGATCAGTCAATGTTTTTTTAGAAAATATGAATGCTTTTGTAACATCTTATTCCCTATTTCTGAATTTCTGAAGTTTGTATATTAGGGTTATGAATTAAAGCATATTCTTATGTGTTTTTATTTGAAATTCGTTTAATAACAATTTAGAAAATTTACTAAACTGTGGTAAAATTTATAGAATGATACTAGGGAAATATTAGAAAAGTGATCATATGTAAATTATCAAAAAGAATACAGATTGAATATCAATTGGGGTTGTAATAATATGTAAAAACTGATTAGTTTTAGTAAAGATAAATAACTAAAAGTATTCAAATCGTTGTGGGTGGCATCATTGATGAACACAGTGGATCTGATGCAGATATGAAGACGTGGATCGGCAAAGCAAGAGCAGTATATTTACAACTGAAGAACATCTGGAATTCAAAACAATTGTCAACTAAAACCAAAGTCACAATTTTTAATACAAATGTCAAGACAGTCCTACTGTATGGGGCGAAGAAGTGGAGAACTATGAAAGCCATCATCCAGAAGATACAGGTGTTTATTAACAGTTGTCTACGCAAGATACTTCGGGTCCGTTGATCAGGCACTATCAGAAACAACCTACTGTGGGAGAGAACAAACTAGATTCCAGCGGAAGAAGAAATCAGGAAGAAGAGCTGGGAGTGCATAGGCCACACATTGAGAAAATTACCTAACAAGGCAAGCCCTAACATGATATCCTTAAGGCCGAATGAGAAGAGGAAGACCAAAGAACACATTACGTCGAGAAATGAAGACAAATATGAGAATAATGAACAATCATTGGATAGAACAAGAAAGGAAGGCCCATGATAGAGTGAGTTGGAGAATGCTAGTCGGTGGCCTATTCTCCATTAGGAGTAACTGGCATATATATCTCTCTCTCATTCAGATTGTTGTAAATAATTGTGTGCATAAATCATACATAACTGAATGGTTTTATATTTTACTTATCATTAAACGTATTTAATAATATATGAATTATTTGAAATTGGCTAAATAAGTTACAATAGAGATAGTACATATGTTATTTATTCCATATGTTACAATTAAGATTATAACTGAAATTAATGGAATAGAAAACTTGTAATCTAAATAGATTCTTTTCGATGTTATTACATTATATTTCACCTGGAAGGTTTGCTTATGATGTTTTTTCATTGTACATTTTGAAGAATATTATCAAAATCTAATTCAAATAACAAACAAAAGAAATGTTATATCACAACTGTCGAATTCTGTTCATCGAATTCATCATGTGATAGTTGTTAGATATGGTAGTGATACTGATACTCAAAGATTTCGATAGATATGATTCGTTCAGTATCTTTTACTGTATATAAACTGATTTGAATCGTCAATATGATTTTGATTAGACTTGTCGCCTCAAATATCTGGGCTACCTGTTCCTGCCATCCAGATATTTCAATAAATTGCCTGTTTTCATTTGTTTCAATATATCATTATGTCTATTAATTTCATAATTGATTCCGGTGCGTTTATGAAACGTTTACGACATTTCGCTGTACAAGTTACAAAAAAGTATAATCAAAGATATTGTGGTGGCTGACAATATTCATTGAAAATGATGAACATTATTAAGATGTGGATTCCTGAACTGCTAACATCTAACTGGCGATCGCTTAATATTTATCGTCAGGATCAATCAAGAAATAAGGAAATGAAACTTGTTGAAATACTTTGTGGTGAGAATTCTGTATTGTACCAAAAATATAATATTAAATGAAGCCATTAATAATAAAATAAAATAATAGTAAATAAATTTAAATTTATGGTTAGTAGTATTCACTAAGGTAGTATCTAATAAACCATAATTTCGTTTAAAAAAATACCAATTCGGTTGAGAATTTGCGAAAATTTCATAGATAGTCATATTATTTCAATGATTATGAATAACAGAACGACCGATAGGTCGTGGGCTGGAATCCTGTGAGGTGAGATCTTGGATGCACGCTTCTGAGGAGTCCTGCAATCGGACAAACCTGCCGTTTAATACTTTCAGGTTTTCCATGGTGGTCTAGTTTTAATTGACTCATGTTCTCAACTATTACATCAGAAATAAGTGAAAAAGGTTTTGTCTGATAAAAAAATTTATCGAATAATAATAATGATAATAAAAAACTATGTTTACAAATTATACCTGTATTAACATTTGTCTATTTTCCATCGTAAATGTTTTCATGATAGCTGGTATTCGTTCACCATTTGGAAGTGTATAATTCGGTGGACCACAACTAAGAACTTTGATATTTAAATTGTCTGTACTAATTGTTACTGAATTATTTTCATCTGGTCGACTCAATCTCATTGATGCATAGACATAATATCTAATGCACAAAAATTAATGAAAAAATAACAGTAAACAGTAAGGGCGAAATTCTTAAAAATCTCAGGAATTCCCATATTGTGAATTAAAACAACATATTTAAGTGAACGATATTGCTTTTAATTAGTGTTGGAGAGACCCAGGAAATTTGTCGAAAGAAACCCGAAAGGATCATAAAAACTCTATGATACATTTTATCTAATCAGCCTTGAGTAGAAGTTTTTCAGAAACATCTAGAAAATGAAGAGTCATGTGCCACATTTCTGACTGGATAGTTGCTTTTCCTGCTTCTATGTTTAAAAGGGTTCCAGAACCTTCCGGAAGCTGAAAGCCATCTAAACTACTATTAATACCTTGAATTCTCTGTACATAAATAAAACTTACAGTAAAACGTTCTTTCCATATTTCGCATCTTTTCTATATTGTTGAAGTTGTTGTGTAGATGAAGCCTGGAGTTATTAGTAGATCTTGAGAAACCGATTCAAGAGTTCAGTCAAATTATTTATCATTTACATTCTCATTAAACTTTAATATACAATATACAGTATATAGAAGATTACTAAACCAATCTAGGCAGTTTATGAGTCAGTGTTAACAGTGGAATAGATTACATAAATAAACATAATAAGTAATTTCATATATACATAAAAATATTACTGCATATTAGGGTAAAGCCTGATGAGGATCTAACTGAAATTCTGTAAGCTTAGAACATGTGCCTGGATGAACTGACAACATTTCATCTCTAATTAACTGGAACCATCTCATTTGGTCAACTAACTAGTGTAAACCAGTGATAAGAAAGTTTCTTTATTTGAAACATTTTTTCTTTAGATTAATTATCATAGTCTTTTGGTTCACTGTTTAACATGTTCGGAGTTTAATATGAAGTCCTCAAGTTTGACTCTCAATAAGAATAAATAAATCATAGAATTTGATGAATCAGTCTTTCATAAAATATTGGTTTTTAAAAGTATTTTGGGGATTTTGACTAAAAACTTTCAAAACTAATAACCCAGTAACGCGAAAATTGAGCGAACCAGTTAAGCTCATTGTCTTCACAATCACATTTGACTATCTTGAAATCAATTTCATATCGCAACAAATCCTCGTTTACGACTGTTTACTTGAAGACAATAAACCAAAAACTTCCCATAACCACGTAAAATTAGAGCACAGATAAATGCAACAGACCATAATGGCAACCATTCGTAAATGTTACTAACTGACGCTTGTCTGACTACATTGTTTTCATAACTTGATGAATAATAAAAGCTCTTCCTACCTTATCAAACGTGCATATATACATGTTTGATGATGTAGGTCATGATAATAATGTCTAAGTATTTACATAATATGTATTCACAGCCTTCAATCGTTCATTTGCATCTTTAGGTATGTTCTACCATCTAAACTATTTTCTCGTCTGGTTCCTAAGTGTTCTATCAAGACCGAGCTTTCAATGTATTGAAACTGCTCACTTCGTCTGAAAATTGTTGCAACTTTGACACCACTTTCCACTGCATACTACTTTTAAACAATCCTGTGAGTAGCGTCCACCACAGTATGGTAGTAGAGCTTAGCAATTAAATGATATGGTTTAGTGAACATAACGTTATCAGTTGATCGTTCTTTATACTCCGTACATACAGAACATTTTCTAATAAATAGATTATGGCTAGCCTATTAGATATCTCACTCAAATATATACAAAGGAAAATTATTGATTTTGTTCAAAATAATTAATAAATGAAATAAAGCGTCGTCTACGAAACTAAGAGTGTGGTGTGGGCTACTTATATCCACATAAGTAGTTTATAACGATGGTCGGGTACTGAACGTATTTCAGTAGAAGATCGATAAGGAGAGAACGGGAACGGGTATGTAAATGCATGAACAATAACAATCAGAGACGATGGACGGATATTTACAGAAGGAACAGCCAAGATTGAAACTATTGATTAATAGTTTGTATTGTTGTCAGATTTTAGTGAGATATTCTGTAATTTTTTACCAATACATTCTATTGTCCCCACTCGTGTTCTTGTTCACCACAAGAGTAGTCGTTTTATGTGGAGAGCTAAGTTCCCGTTATTTTCAAAATGAAGTTATTATTTAAAGTATATCTGAATTACATAACGGTTGTTTGATATGGCAGTTCACTTTTACCAGTAATAACTCAATATTTAATAAATTAAACATACCCAATAGAAATATAATCATGACAGCTTATAGAACAGCTTGATAATTTGACTGGGAAAAATTAATCTTACCTATGAATAATTTCCACCTCATGTTTAAAACCAACTTTACCCTTCAGTAATATTGATGGATGTGCATCACTTTCAAGAGGAAACGCAAAAGGAATTGCATGATCACCTGGAGCAAGTTGGACAGGTCCAATATATGGTGAGAAACATGGATCACTAAGATTAACTTCTTTAACTGGTGACTGAATAAATTCTGGTTCTTGACAAGTAAATTTACGTATAGGCATTCTTTTACCAAGTGATGGGTCGTCTGTCAAAACAGTATATGATATAGGTATTCGTTTCTAAAATAATAAATATAGGAAGGTCGAGTTAGGTGAGCATAAAAGTTTAATGAATCATGTAAACACATTTGATGAATGATTTTAAGCAAAATATATTTGAATGACGATAAATTGTTCGACTGTTTTAAACACAAGCTGCAGATGCCGCATTATTCCATGTACTGTATGCTCATGTTACTTAAATATACATTTGAAGGTGTTCAGTTTGATATTGAAATGCAATTTATTCTTAGTAATGGGATTTAGCTGCTACCATGAGTGAAAATTTATGCCTGATTAGAAAGTTAACTTAGAAACTCAGTGACATCTGATTTCGTGCTCTCATAATTCAATTAACAAGATCTCTTTAATAATATTACACACTAGTAGACAAATTTCCAGCGATAGTTTGTTCATTATTCTAATCTACATAAAACACGTCGTTATAGAATGTTACTTTATAAAAATCACCTTATAATACATTCCATAAATGGAGTCTATTTGATGAATTTCATACCATGGCTAGATTTAATTTTATCACATAATGTGAATAGTTTACTTATTATACTTATCAGCGTTTTGGTAAAAGGTATAGAAATCCTAATTTGATAAATTATATGAAAATAATACAATAGGAAAACTTATCATGATTCTTAAAAAGAAAATAATTCATTTCTGGTTTACACTTGGATGAACTGCAGGAAGCTTATATTAACTGTTTCTTTGATTAATATAGTATTGATATAGACATCCTAAGAGCGAATTTCATCAACTACATAGTGAATAAGATCGGCCGAAATTATAGGAATTGTGGATAACTTCCAGGGTGGTTAAGCAAAGGTGTAGTTAAGATATTAAATAGTTAAATACATGTCCATTTAATTCGAACTGTTCGTAGGGAATAGTATAAACCAATCATTCTCAGGAGTTTATTGGATTAGTAATTTTTCCAAAGTCTTTCATACTCAAACTTCCATAAGCGGCAAAAGTATTATTCATTCGGAATAAAAAAGGATCTTTGTACGAAATAGAAATGTGTTTAATCAATTCTCTTAAGTTTTCCAGCCTCAGGATCAATAAGCCAGTAGTCATCTCAATTATAGGATGACGTAGTACGATTAATGTATATACAGTCATCCTCTTTTGTGTTTTCATAACTAAAACTTATTCACATATTATTGCTATTTTTAATACTATTCATATATCTTTGTATCATGTTGTTGAAATAATCAGTTGTCATACAAACACATAAATGATTAAGTTAGCAATCACTGCAATTTATTATTCCTTAAGTCCGCCTGCAGCTCTTCATGGAAGCCGAAGTTATTCGGAAGCTACGAGGCCAATACCCAATAGAACAACCAAAGCAACAATTAATATGGATACGTGGAATTTATGGACAATGTGGGAGACCTGGAAGACCAGTTAAACAGCAACGAAAATGAGGAGATACAACTTGACGGTGCTCGGAATCAATGAAACACATTGGACTCAAGATGGACAGCAAAGGGTAGATTTGGGAGAGATGCTGCTCTACTCTGGTCACGAAAATGAAAATACTACACACACTCCGGGAGTTGCTCTGATGCTATCTAAAGAAGCATAATGTGCACTTATAGGTTAGAATCCCATGAATCCAGGATCATCAAAGCATCATTCAAAACAAAGAAGAAAAGAATCACGACGAATTTTATCCAGTGTTATGCACCCATCAATGTTGACAATGACGGCAATAAAGATAAGTTTTACGAGAGAATTCAATCAATCATAGCTAAGTGCGCAGGAAAGGACCTCACCATCCTGATGGGAGATCTAAACACCAAAGTCGGAATTGACAACACCAGGTATAAGGTTATCATGAGACAACATGGACTGGGAGAAAGGAATGAGAATGTTGAGATATTTGCATACTTGTGTGCATTCAACAAAATAGTCATAGGCGGCCCGATATTCACACACAAACGCATGCACAAAACAATATGGATCTCATCGGATAGATCATATCTGTATCAATAAGAAATTCAGAAAGACAATGGAAGATGTGAGAACCAGGAGAGGAGCTGATATAGCTTCACATCACCGCCTGGTTGTGGCCAAGATGAAACTGAAGCTAAAGAAATATTGGACAACTGAAGGAACAGCGGTACAAATGTTCAATGCAGCCTTCATTCGATATACTGACTAATTCAAGATAACTCTCAACAACGGCTTCCAAGCCTTAAAGGATCTATTGAAAGAAGAAGAAACTACTGTGGGAAGCAACTTGAAACGTATCCAAGAAGAATTAACTTCAAAGTTTCAGGAGGCTTTGGGTCGTAAAAAGCATCATCATAAGAAATACATCTCTATAGAAACCCTGCTTTGGATTCAACAAAGGATGAAGAAAAAAAAGATAGGAATTAAAAACAGTCAAACAAGAACAGAGAAATTCAAGGCGTAAGCTGAATACGCAGAAGCAAACAAGCAAGTGGTGAACAGAATTAGACTTGACAATCAGAAATACGTGGAAGACCCAGCAACGACAGTGGAAATAGCTGTAAGAGAAGGAAATATTGGACAACTATACGATGTAACGAAGAAGCTAGCAGGAAAACATGGTGAGCCGTAGCTACTAGTCAAGAACAAAAAAAGGAAACCAATCACTGAAGTTTTAGAACAAGAAAACAGGTCGGTAGGAGACTTCTAATAGTTCATGAGTCGACTGGACCCATTAAACATACTGGACAAAGGAGCAACACCTACAGACCTTTCTATCGATGTCACCTTATAAAAGATCGAAGAAGTCAGGATGGCTGTCACCTATATCAAGAATGGGAAAACAGCGGGACCAGATAACAAGCCAGCTAAAGCACTGAAGTCAGACAGATGGGTAAGAGCAAACGTGTTCCACATCCTCTCCAGGAAGATTTGGGAAGAGGGATGAGGGCCGACAGGCTGAAAAGACGGATATCTCATCAAGACATCAGAGAAAGGAGATTTGAGCAAGTCTTAGAATTACAGGGACTTCACGCTCCTATCGGTAACAAGAAAAGTTTTTAACGGAATGTTGTTGAATAGGATAAAAGATTCAGTAGACACCCAGCTTTGAGATCAACAGGCCGGATTCCGTGAGGATCGGTCGTTCACAGGCCGAATTGCGGCACTACGGATCATCGTTGAACAGTCGGTTGGGCGAAACTCGCCACTGTACATTACCTTCTTTCAATATGAGGAAGCATTTGACAGTGTGGATTGGAGGACATTATGGAAACGTCTTCGACACTATGATGCGAATAGCTAAGAAAATCGTCAACATCATACGGAATTCATACGACTGATCACACTGTAAAGGCGTGTATGGAGGAAAGCTGATGGATGCATTCCAAGTAAGGATGAAAGTCAGACAAGGCTGCTTACTCACAATTGATTGATCACTGGGTGGTGATCAATCTCATGCGTGTCAAGTCCTTAGTGCTGATCGAATGCTATCGATCAAGTTGCAATGTGGCCACCAGTCTAGGTGGCTCGACAATGCGTGCACTATATATATTAAGGTAACATGGTGGTTGGAAGTGGTCAACAGGAAACCCTGGACCCGGGTTTCGTGCTACTTGGCACTCGTCAGCAAGGTCTACCTGTAATCTTGAGGGAACTGATGCTCCTTGGCGGATTCGATCTCGTGTCACTCAGCTTCACAGTCAGAGACGCTGCCACTAAGCTATTCGGGCCGCGACCGACCTCCTGTAGGACTGAGATCTAATCACAATTGATTGATCACTGGGTGGTGATCAATCTCATGCGTGTCAAGCATCAGTTCCTTCAAGATTACAGATACACCTTGCTGACGAGTGCCAAGTAGCACGAAACCCGGGTCCAGGGTTTCCTGTTGACCAACTCCAACCTCCATGTTACCTTAAGGATGCTTACTCTCACACTTTTTCTTTCTTCCGGTGGTTGACTGAATTATGACGACCTCCACATCAGAGGGAAAGAATGGAATACAATGGACAGCTTCGATACAGCTACACGATTTGGACTTCGCAGATGATCTGGCTCTTCTATAACACACACAACAACCAGTGTAGCAGCATTAGCCTCTGCATCAGTAGGCCTAAACATACATAAAGGAAGAAGCAAGACCCTTAAATACAACATAGAGAGCATCAATCAAATCACACTTGATGGAGAAACTCTGAAAGAAGTGGAAACATTCACGTCCCTACCTGGACATCATCATCGATGAACAAGGAGGATCTGATGCAGATGTAAAGGCGAGGATTGACAAAGCAAGGACCGCATTTCTGCAATTGAAGAACATATGGAACTCAAAACAACTGTCAACTAACTTCAAAGTGAGAATCTTCAATATGAACGTCAAGACAGTCCTACCGTACGGAGCTGAAACTTGGAGAACTACTACAACCATCATGAAAACTGTAAAAGTATTTATATACAATTGTCTACGTAAGATACTGAATGTTCGTTAACCGGATACCATCAGTAACAGTTTACTGTGGGGGATAAAAAAGCAGCTTTGAGCTGAGGAGGAAATTAGGAAAAAACGTTGGAAGTGGATAGGGCATACATAGAGGAAATCACCAAATTGCATCATGAGGCAAGCACTAACGTGTGATCTCATTTGTAATCATATTGTGGTGTGTGCTACTGATGTTGACAAATATGTATGTATCATCAATTGAAAATGAAATGCTCGGAGACAGAAGATTAAGAAGACCGAAGAGAAGAGAACGAGAACATAGAATGATTGGTGTAAAAACAAACAAATAATCAAGTCTGAGACGATTGATTGACATTTTGCAAATGAAGAATTTACTGTATGGTTCTCAGATTTTTCTAAGAGATTCTGTAATTTTGTGTTCAAATGCATTCGATTGTCCTCACTTGTGTTCTCGTTCACTTAAATCTGATCATTTCTCTCACCCGATATTATCCATATTTATTGAGACTGTTCATCTTATAATTTCATTCAGCAAAGAAATTTGTTTTAACTAACATTCCAAGGTAACGATTTCCGCATAAACATTTCATTTTACGAGCAATCCTAAATTAATATTAAAGCATACGTACTGAGTAATTTCTGTGTTTTTAAGTCGTATTATTTCTATCGTAACTAGTCCACCCAGAAGTGTTAAGTTGGGTTTAGATGATAGATCAGATAATCGAGTAATACTTCCAATTCATCCTCATCTCTTATATTTATCCAGATTTATATGCAGTTAGTTACTTGACAGTTGTTTTGTTTATATGTTACACTGGTTGCAGAACGAAAGACATACCATCTACTATGCCTAATTTCAGTGATAAAATAAATTAAAGATGTTTGCCAATAAATTATGGTAAACGTCTTAATAACATTAGCAGATTTTACCTCCATATCTTGTTTCTCATCTGAAGATATTGTTTTAGTAATCATTTCTGTGGTAACAGTTAAAGTATTCAATTTAATTGGTTCTTTAAGACATATATAAACAACACCACGTAGTGCACCACCTGGAACTACAGCTGAATCGAATATACGAATAATAACACGTTCCACAGAATCACTAAGTTCACCAAATTGATTAGATAAAATTGCAAGCTTTTGTTCAGGTATTTCACTTAGATCAGGTTTTTTAATTATGAAATGGTCATTAAAAGAATATGTTGTTTTAGTTCCTGTAGGTGCTGCATGAGTTACCGGTGCATTTCTCATTTTCACTATTAATAAAAGAATAACATATGATGAAGAAAAAATATATTTAGTTTATTATTAGTTACAAAAATGATCAATCGATTGAAACCTGTCTAATTTCGGCACATTTAGTTACGTGTAAACTTTAAACGATCTGAAATTATTAAGAAATTATGTATAGTAAGACAAATGGAAGATATTTCTGATGGACAATTTAAATCAGATGGCTAAAAATTTAAAATTTAAAATAAAACTACTTAACATTGTCATTAAACTTTCAACTCTTTAGGATATTATTTTTTAACAAAATGTTGATATTAGCTATCAGCTTTTGGTCTTATCTGAAACTTATCAACCTGATATACTTTCATCCCAAAGTTTAAGTTCTTATTGAGATTCAGACGAAATGACTTTCACTTCAAACGTCTGACACCGTATCAATTGAACTACTGAGTCTAAATAAAGCCATCATTATGGCTATTAATCGCATAATCCATTCAGTTATAAAATGTCAAATCAGAGATATCGTGGTTACTGGCAATATGCGGCGAAAAGAACATTTTACTGGACTGCTAACAACTAACTTGCGACCATTCAATACTTATCGTCAGTATCGACCATGAAATAAGAAACGGAAACTTGTTGAAATACATTGTGCTGAGAATTCTATATTGTACCAAAAATATAATACTCAATAAAGCCAATTATAATAAGTAAAGTAACAAACATTATGGATGAAAAGAAAAGTGTAACTAAATTTTTTTTAAAAAAACAACTAGATAGCTGACCTTGTGTTTCTTTAAATAAAACAGTTGAATATAAAATTGGCATCAATTTTCTTGGACAACATAAATAATATATATTAAAGAAGTCAGATAAACACTGTGAACAATCTAATTGATATAAAAAGAACAAATAGTTGTATCACTCTAGTTCTTTTTGTTAAATTTCCTACTACCTAGCACTTGCAATCTTAATCGAGGTGAAATTAGGAATTTTTAGGACTTCCAAAGCCGTACATCTAATATTATATTGGTTGATTAGATATTCCCATTGATGTTTAGAATTGGAATTGATCGGTCTCTTTTGGTATATATGTATCCTGTGAGGATTGCCTTGATATTACCTTTAGTCACAAACACTGGTGTCCACTCCGTGACTCAACTCTTAGATGCAGGTACACCCAGGTGACAAGTCTCAAATTGTATGAAACGCACATTATGGATTCCAGTGCTAGCCACCACTTATCTCTACTTAAGCCGTACATTCTAACATAATTGGATAAGGTGCATTTATCACCATTTAGGATTGTTATTTAACTCATTTGAGTTTAAGCTATGTGCTTAGGAAGATAGAGTGTATCTAATACACCTTAGATTTACTTACTTATCGGCAGTAGCCCCCGGAGGAGCTACAGGCGCAGTTTCACCTTAGATTTATTGTAGAATTATTTTCATATCGAAATAAATTAAGATAAAGTTTCAAAAAATTTCATATGAAATTTAAAGGAAAATACTCATCGGTCAATAACTTGATGAATAATATCAAATAATAATTCTAGAAATTTCACTTACCTGGTGACACTTTTTCATTGTTATTATGTGCCATAATATCCCTTCTCAATTTCGATGGTTTAGCATAAACTAATTGTATATGCTTTCTATTATTCATTTGTGGTGAATCAGCCACGTTGTGATTTTTATATGACTAGGATAAACAGTTATTGGAAAAGTGGTAAACACGTACAATGGTTTAAGTAATAAACAATTTTTAATTATTTTCTTTTTCATAGTTGAAATCATGAGTCAATTGAAGCTAGACCACCATGGAAAACCTGGAAGCACCGGACGGCCGTTTCGTTCTATTATGGGACTCTTCGCGGATTGGTTAAAGTTAGACATTAACACCGTTGAATTCCGGACGGCTCAGTGGTCTATCGATTAAGTGCTCTAGCGCGAGACTGTTAGGTCTTTGGTTCGAATCTCGCTAGTGTGGGGTCGTGGATGCACACTGCTGAGGAGTCTCAGAATAGGACGAGATGGCCGTCTAGTGCTTCCGGGTTTTCGATGGTGGTCTAGCTTCAATTGACTCACGATTTCAACTATGAAAATACTGAAATCTCCACAAAACCCCTTCTGATCTATTTTCTTTTTAACACAAAATGAAATTTTAAAATATATCTGACCACTAAACTTCACATTTATGAAATCTCTATGTTTATTGAACTATGCAATGGTGCAGATTGTAAAAGTGAAATAAATTATTGGTAAAGAATACTCACAGATATCTTCAGTTCATATAAACCATCAGACATTTTTACTTAATAAAAGTTTATGTTTGTACACAAGCAAATTTTCAGCATGAATGTACAATAATTTATAGTCTAAAAGAGAATCTCTGAGATTAATAGAGATTGGTTACAATATATTGGATTGACCAGTTATAATATAGTTCAAAGATAAATTATTTCTGAATCATATTGTCATCTTTCACAAACATATAAGTTTAACCAACAAAAAGGAAATACTTTGACCTTGTGGTTAAACGATAACAGTTGAAGGTATGAATTCCTTTATAAGATATTACTATTTTTTACATTGTGTAGGCGTAACTATTTATTGTACTGATCACTGACCAACGAAATCACGTCTTTGAGTATGTTGTTTGAGTTCATTACCATTATTATTCGGAAACTTGACTTCTATATTATTTCCTTTATCTTTTTTTAAACTTTTAATGAAATAAGTGCTCTTAAATTTTGATAGAGTTTGTACAATACTGCATAATATTCCTTTCTCTCTGATGGTTTCTGGGTCAATTACATAAATGTTAACCAAATAACAAGAAAGTAATTTTAAGCATAAAACAAACACAAATGAAAAAGATACGGAATTGAAAGTGTAGTTTTTAGTGTAGATAGAAGAATTTAAGTAAGAATGTTGTATACTCTTTGATGGTGTAACAAGTTATTATGCCGACAGTTGTATTGATAATAGTAGTTGAAATATGAGTAAAAAGAATGGAAGGAGTAAATTCAATATGTTAGTGCTCTTTAAGAGTGGTAAATTCGAAAGATACCATGTTATCAGAATAGCTATACGTGAACAACAGAACATTTAACCTTTGCCATGTAATTCGTATGAAAACCAAGAGTAAATTAGTTACAAACGTGTAGCAAATGCACGGTTTAGATAACATGTCAAAGGTAGTGAATAGAGTTGGATTCACAGACCAAAAGGGTCGAACGATACAATGAATTATATTGTCAAATAACTTTGTCATTCAGCAACTAAAGGATACTCTTCGAAAAACCGATAAACTAGTTTCATTCTAGTTTTAATGAAAACACTCTGTCGTATTTGAACTGTCCATACAAATATAAAGCAGAATCGAAACCTAGTGGAAAACTGCTGCCTTTTGAAGTTAGACTACGCAACGGTATAGATTTACGGATTTTTCCAGGTTTGAAACCCAGGACACTCATTTCATATGATAAGGACGGTATCATCAATTTGATTACATGAAGTTCGGTGAATCACGTTTTTTGACTTTATTTACGTCTTTTGACTACCTACAGATTTAGTTACTCAACTTTTAAGCTGAAGCATAACAGGATTTATTTAAAATTTTTGAATTACCTAAATACCAAAAATAAATATTTTAAACCTTTAACTAACCAACTGAAGTTACTGAAAAGTAATGGTAAGAATGTTCTACAATTGATAATTTACATCTGGTATTAGTTATATATTTTAATGAATAGAATTCTAATGTATGTGCTTCCATGTTTTTAACGGTTGTTTATCTTGAATAGATTCATGATTTCAATAAATTAGCACAATTTCCACAACCCCATACTGATATGATATATAGTTGGATATAGGTATTTTTAATTAGTGGAGGAAAGTAACTGTTTAAACAAACAAAATTATAATCGACTTACATGCATTAAACTTTCAGTAAATCGTGGATAAATATCATTGTAATTACTAGTCGAATCTTCTGCATGAACAATAACAATATTAGAAGACTTTAGATATTTATCTGGTTTCGTCTGAAACACACAAAAAAGGTGACTTTAAGTAGTGAACGGGGAAGTAAATTAAAACAAATGAATTTATCACACTATCGTGGTCTGGAATGATAATCTTAGTTGAATATTATATTATGTATACGTCCTTTTATCATCCTAGTTTTAAAAGTAAAAACACATTTGTTGTTAAAAAATTTCAGATACAACTGTAAATAAACTCTTAATAAACATTAATACCGTCGGATACCAGGTTAGTGGTCTAGAGGTCTAGGAACTTATTGTTCCTAGAGGTCTAGAGGCCCTTGCCAAATCATCTGTCAGTCAGATCATCGAATATCGGGCAGTTTACTGATCCTCGTCAAGGTCAAGGACAACCATTGCTCAACCAACAATTGCGTGCCATGGAATGGCTTATGCGTTTGTGATCGCAGTTTGTTCCTTGTACTTACTCTTATTAATATATTTCTGTAATAACGTCGATTCTGTTGTACGGTCATCACAAAAGCCATATTACCTGGGTACGACGAAAGGTTCATCCATGTTAGGTACTAACCGTGAAGTATAACTTGGACGTTAGCTGATTGGTCATGCTATTCCCATCCAACCCAAGTAGGCTCCCAGTAATTCGACACAGATCATCCACGTTGGTGATCTACAGATTCTTAGTGTAATAGATTAGCTTACTTAAGAAGTAACTCCTCAACTCACACTTTGTTTTGATGGTTACTGTCAACGTAAATCAAAATGTTACTTTTCTTCTATTCTTCATAAAAAAAATTCTGTAGATGAATGCAAAGTATTTACAAGATAAAACAAAATGTCTTCATTTACAAGCTAGGGAAGTCAGTTAGAAAAATGGGCACTAATTCATTTTTATATTCTTTCGATATGAATACAAAACCTTATTTAGGGGGTCATTAACTTTTGTAGCTTCTTATTTAGCGTAACCTTTAATTCAACTTGTCTTGTTTTATTACTGACTAACTTCCTATAGCCTGGCTTCAGTTAGGTAGTATCATTTTAATGTCATAAAGGGACACGGGTTCATCTTATTAGGAAATTATCAGTTTTCAAAAAACAGTCTAGGTTAGTCTTACTAAAATAGTTGTGAACTAAGAGAAACTGTAGATTCAGGGGATTCTACAAATAGCTTGTAACCATTTACAAAAGACAAATTATCTGAATTCACTTTGTATTGTTTGTTTGAATTTTCCCATTGATGTTTAGGACTGCAACTGGTCAGTCTCTAATTGGCATATGTGCATACTGTGCGTATTACCTCGATATAGCCTAAATTCACAAGCATGGTAAGCAAAGATGGATAGTGCCTAGCAGTGGAATCCAGGACGCGCGTTTCGTCTGAGTGGATAACGCGATGGCATTTGAAGCGAAAGTTACTGGGTTCGAGTCCCAGAGTGAACATCAACTCTGAGATGCAGTTACATCCAGCTGACGAGTCCCAAATAGGACGAAACCCGTGTCCTGGATTCCACTGCTAGTCACTATCCATCTTTGCTTACCAGATTATCTGAATGTTATATGAAAACATGAAATACTGTTTTCAAGACAATAATACTACTTAATATACCATATCAAATAGAATTATTTCTCATTTTCTCACATTACCAGTTAAATCATAATAAACTATATGTTATTCATTAAAATATTAGTGTTAATAATAATGATATTAAATAATCTTGCTGGTATAAAACTTATGTTTAGTTTCACGTGCCCTAATTCTGAAGGATTATTAAAAGAGAAAATACCTAAAACAAATTTTTCTATTCAGTCCGATTTCAGCTCATCACCTACGAATTTACAGTTTTACTTTGGTTATGTATGTCTGAATTTATTGTACTTCATCTGCTTTAGTTGTAATGTATGATTTTAGTCACCTTTTTACATGATGTCTCCAAAAAGTAACGTACATTCACATAGGTAATGCTCTAAATTTTCATTAGGTTTCTCGTATTAATTAATCTATCCATTTATTTTTTAGATACAAAGTTTGTGGTTATAATATGTAAATAAGCAACTTGATACAAAATGCTAAATCCAGCTAGAATCAATATTTATTGTTTTGAAGTAACAAAGAATATAATCTCTCTTCAGAGATTATTTATTCTCCGAAGAATTGATTAACACTGAGTCATAAAACGTCAGAAAATCTGATGTTTCTACTCATGAAGATAATACAAATAGATTATTATTTTATATATATTATACATTATTATATTATTGGCTTCAATTGAATCATGATCTCAATTATATAAAATTACTAAATTCTCCACAAAACTCCCTTCTGATAATGATCATATGCTCACTAGTGACTGGCTCCATGAGGTATTTCCTGGAGTTCTAGTGAGAAGCGATAACCAGTAGAGTTCAACCAGGTCTTTTGGGAGATATCAACTCACTGAAGACATTGGTAAATGGTTGCTCAACTTCGTGGATTGGTTGAAGTTAGACATTAAAACCGTTGGATGCCGGCTCAGCGGTCTATCGGTTAATTGCTGGCGCGCGGCAAGATCGTGGATGCGCACTGCTGAGGAGTTCCACAATAGGACGAAACGGCCGTCCAGTGCTCCCAGGTTTTCTACGGCGGTCTTTTTTCAAATATAAAATTACTGTAAGCTCCACAAAAGCCCTTCTGATGATGGTATATCTTGAAATACATGAAATTCAGCAAAGGAGATTTCTTTTCACAAACTTCATTATTCTGATGGATATAAATAAATGAACAAAGATATGATTCCACCTGAAGCCCTTTCAATGTCACTGCCATTCCAAAGCCTGGTTTGGGCATGGGGCTAGCAACCCCATCTCCTAAAAAAGAACCTTGCTATTAAACGCTTTTATGCATGTATATCAATAAGTAAACATTACTATAGAAAGATAAAAAAGATTGTATTGTAAAGCGTTTCAAGATTTCAAATATCAAATGAGGTTGCGTACTAATCAGGGGGTTAGTGAAAAATAGGAATATGAAAATGATTAACGGATCGGAATTATGAAAGTTAATTGTCCGATTGACAAGTATGAAGAACAATGAAAAACGTAAAAATCATGATAACGATTGAGTAATAATCATTAAAAACGATAATAATAATAATAATAATAGGTTACAGTTTAAAATTACAAAACATTAACAAAAGCAATACACAACTAAAACATACTACATGGAGGACTTAGGGCTAAGGAATTATGAGAGGTTGAACCTATTGTTCTAGCATGCACAATCCTGACATGAATTGGTGGATAGTCAACGCTTCAGCATTACATGCGTTTTGATTCAGCCTCCTCTCTATTCAGTTCCTTTGACTGTGTTGATTCTTTTGAAATGACGTATCCAGAGTTGATTAGGTGCTAGTTTATTGAACTGGTGACTGTTATGCATTTCCCTTTCAAAAGCCAATCCAGGTAATGTCCTGAAATGCCTTTGGAAAGTGATCGCCTGTTCGGCCAATGAAACCTATCCCCACACGATCAAGCATATTTATAGATATATATCCATGTTCATCCTAAACACATCCGTGAATAGTAGGCTGTTTTGAGAAAGGGATACGAAGCTTAGCTGAATACAAGATATTATTCAGCGATCTCGAAATCCTTTTATTCAAGATTTCAACAGCCATACCCACAACCCTATTCTGAAATAGTTTCCTGTTCAACTTGTTGTTTTGCTCAGAATGTTGTCTTGGTGTTAAGTTTCTATAGACGAATCTAAGTGGATAGCCATTTTTGATGTTTATTCGTTGAAGTTGAAGTAGTTCATCATCTGTTGTATCATTAGAACATATTTGCCTGGTCTTCGAGGACAAAGAGTGAATCAAGTTTCTCTTTCCACTCAATGAGATCCAGTCATGAAAATTCGTGCGCTGACCATTCCAGCTTGCTTCTTGTGCATAGATTTCTTTGAGGAACCATCTGACCTTCCTTACATCAGGACATCAGGAAAATCAAATTCCTCGTTCACCTCTTGTAACGTGAATTGAATTGAGTGATGACAACTATTAAATCTATTCAAAACTCCATTAAGCTCCATATCTTCTTCACTAATAACGAAAGTATCACACATATATCCCTTAAATCACAGAAACCCTTCAATTATTGGTCGAAGTACCGTACCATTGCAACTCCATCAGTTTGTCTACAGAAATCATTGTTAAATCTGAATTGCACGCCGAGAGTACATCGTAGAAGTAGCTTTATTAAATATTGTCTTGGGATACAAATATCAAGGTTATTATTTTCAATATAGTCACATAAAAATCATGTAGTTCCTGTGAGAGTAACATTTGTAAAGAGAGAAGTTACATCCAATGAGATCATTTTCCTACCATTTGCATTTATATTTCTAATTAAGTCGAAAAAGTCAAATTAATCAAGAGGGTTGCATCTATTAATGTGAATTTTAACGGGTTGTAAAATATCAGCTAACCATTTAGCAACCAAATGATACGGGGAGTTATTCGTATCAAGTATAGGATATAGGGAGACATATTTCAAAAGCAGTTCATAACGTACAGGATAGTTTGACAGCATAGTCATGATGGTCCAAATGGACAATTCCTGCACCATTATCTGTGCGACACAGCATTAAATTCTGATTTTTCACTAGATCAAATAACCATGATTTATCTTCTTTTGTGAGCGATTGTCTAGTTGCAGATATTGTGTTTACATATTAATCACAACGGTTAACCAGAATTGTTTTGAAATGCTCATAGTCTCAACTATATACGGAGTAATGCCACTTGTCTGACGAATGAGGCTTTCAAACTCAATTTCAGAGTTGACTTTGTTGGTTGACGTATTACAAAATTTAGGACCGAGTGATAATGCTTGTAGCTGAATAGTCGATGATATTATGGAAGAGTGATTAAATACATACGTCCCCAGCGTTCCCTCAGAAGTGTGGATATCTGAATCTAACATGCTCATTTTCCGACAAAACATATAATGCTTGTGTTCGTAATAAAATATTTTGTTCCATTTATGATATTCTTGACTTAATTTCATCAGTATAATTCAGGGTGAGACGTTTCAAAGAACGGTGATTTGGATGGATGTGAGTTTGACGTAATGTTTCGGAAAATAGTCTCGGATAATTATGATTGTTTACACAGCTTTGCAGAAAATCGATTCTGACATTCGTTATAGCAAGCTTGACAGAAGAACGAAGAGACCCATTGCAATTCTTCGGATAATTAAAATAACTAATTGTGTCATTGAATAGAAATGAATAGAATTCAGGGAAAGAAATTTTTTTAGGACTAATTGATTTACTTAAGCTGTATATTAGTACTTGAAGTTGTTTGGTTAACCGTGTTCAGTTATGATTATCATCCTTCTCAGGTTTATAAATGAACTGTTACTATGACCTTTACGTTTTTAATTGTTCTTCATACCTGTCATATGGATAATTATCTTTCATAATTCCGACTCATAAATTATTTTCATCCTCTTATTCTTCTCTAACATCTTGATTGTTACGAAACCTCACTTGGTATTTGAAATTCAGATTTATGCATGAATATATTAAATGGATAAATTATATTAACATTCAAATTAATTTTAATTCAGCTCTAAAGAAAATATTATACATAATAGTCTAGACTTACTTTATATTGATTATTGCCCGTAACTTCTTTTGATGGCGTCTGAATAGTTCTAAACTTACTAGGAGACATTGCATCACTTCTCATCATACTAGGTGAATCATCAATTGCACTGGTTTCTGCAGTAGGAGTTGCATTCCTTGGTGAAAATGGATTATTCTGAGTAATACTACTATTATTCATTCCCTAGATAAAATCATCATATAGATTCGATAAGTCTAGGTGTGAATATTAATTTTCATATATAAATTTTAATACATATCAAAACATTTGGAGACACTTCATTACGTTAGTAATATTACTTTTCATCATTATTTGACCCGCTCCGCTTTTTAATTATCTGAATACCTCTTATAGTGTAGTTCTTTGACTTTTAAAGAATGTTATTTCAGGGTCTATTTTTTTTAAGTCGATGACCTACTTTTTATTATGGAACATTGATTCAAGCCTTTGTTATTCTAAACGCAACCAGTACACTTGTCATAACACTACCGATTTTCACTTTTTGCTCAATTTTTATTTATGTAATCTATACCACTGTTATCACTGAGTCATAAACTGTCTTGATTTGTTTCATATTTCCATATGTGCATACTGATATTCTTGTATATTACAGTAAAGCTTGATAGGGCTCTAATTGAAAACAATAGTGTTCGCTTAAATGTGTTGTTCTCCTTTGATTTTATTCATAGTTCCATTTTTTTCAAACTGACCGATTTCAATTCACGTACTTCTTGTGTGTAGTTATTTCAATAAATGTTGAACTCTAATGTCTTTGGTCTCTACTTTTGTTGTTCTTTAATCTTATTTTGTACATGGTATTCATTTGCATCATTTCAATGTCACTAACTTTATTCTGGATCTTTGATCCATTATTACTGCATATATTCATATATTAAAACGTGACTTATAGAAGTATCCATAGTTTTAATGTTGAATTATTATTTGTAATTAGCATCTGATTAGAATTTGGATGAATTCATGCCATTCTGTTCAAATACTTTTTCTTACTCTCTTCAAAATTGACTTGTAAGACTGTAGTCGTACAGTGTTTGTAGTCACGCTACATAGTTGTAGATGTTACACATTTTCGCTAAATAATACTTACATACTTGGTTAATTGGAATTATAATCGACTGTACTTGGCGTATTACGAATGTTACTGCCAAACATTAGTGTGATTTCTTTATCACGATTGGAAATCACTAGTTATAGCTTCGTAATGAAATCTCTATTTGACACAGCATTGAAAGCGATGTCGTTTACATAATGAATAGAAATAATTAAATAAATGTAGGAACTGTCCATAACTCTATAATTTTATAATACGTTCTAAACCATATCAAAATGTTATGATGGCAAATGATATCATCTTTTTTTTTAAAATGACATGGATTACTAATATGTTTAAAGCTACCATCATGTTTTTGAATATACCAGTAGCTTACAAGAAGCAAATAACCAAACTGCATCACGATGCAATCCCTAACATGAAATCCAGAAGGGAAGCGGAAAGGAGGAAGGTCAAAGAACACATTACGCCGGGAAATAGAAGTAGATACGAAAAGGATGAATAACAGCTGGAAACAACTGGAAAGGATCGCCCAGGACAGGGTTGAATGGAAAATGCTGGTGTATGGCCTATGCTCCTCCACGAGGGGTAACAGGCGTAAGTAAGTAAGTTACAAGAAGGAATATATTTCTTTTCGAAATCATTATAAGTTACACTAAATATAATAAGAATCTAGAACAATCCAAATGTACATTGGTTAAAAGTTTGATGATGCTATAGTAAGTTATTTGACGAAGAGTATTTAATAATGTCAATATATGAAATTATTTATTTAATGTTAAAAACCATTTGGATAAGATCAATAAGTTGTTTGATGTTATTTAAATCATTATGTTAATTATGCGTAACTGCCATAGTTCTTTTTTAAATTACTAGAAATATCACTCTCTCTAGATTTACACTTCGTAGACATTTTCAACCGTGTCTGTTGTGAGGCAGTCGCGCCATATCGTAGATTGATTTAATTTAGGCATCAACACCGTTGGATGCCATCTCAGTAGTCTAGAGGTTAAGTGTTCACGCACGACACCGAAGTTCCTGAGTTGGAATCCCGCTAGCGGGATCGTGCATGCGCACTGCTGAGGAACCCAATACTAGGATGAAATGGCCACTCAGCGCTTCCAGATTTTCCAGGGTTGTCTAGCTTTAATCGACTCATGAATTCAACTGTTAAATTTCACTAATCAGTTGGTCGATAAGTTAAGTATACCGATTTTTTTTGAAGTCAAAGTCAAAATAATTAATAATCATTTTTATGTCAGAAAAATGAACAAAACTTATATTTTGTAAACTATGTTAATTGGCAATGGAATCATGATGGTCAATTGCATGTACCAATATATATGTGTTTAAATAAATAAATAAATAAAATAAATTCCATGTATTGACTTCAACCGGACAGAAATGTACTTACCAGTTATAATTTTAAAGAGACGTAAGCGTGTGCGATATGATCACTATTATATAAATAATCATAAATGTAGAAAAAGTCTACGATAAAAAATATGGTCTAAAACCAGAAAGCATAAAGGTCTAGATATTTTGGCTACAAGTTTAAGAAATTCCTCGGTTTCGTTGAGTTTATGATATGAAATCGATGAATAATTGCCAAAAATATAGAATAACATTGTAAATCATTTGGCTAACACCAAAGTTACTAAGATCTTTTTCAACTTTTCTCAAATTAGAATTCTTTAGTAGGAAGAGATACTTATTTTGATGTTGTTTGGTTGTAACTAACAATGGAAATAATGAATTTAAGTTTAATTCTGTTAAAAAAACCAGTTAGATTACAGTATCTCACCTTGTTCAATGCCACAACTTCACCCAATTATATTGTTACGCTAGATTGTAACTAAATATCTTAATTGTATTCATACATTTGCCTTTATTATATGAAGATATTGTCTGACAGAAAACTGTCAGTTAGATCAACGGATACTGACAATATTATTATTGAAAACATAAAGAAGTAAACTTTTTCTCATAAATAAAAACTGATAATAATATTGAGAGTGACCAGAGATATACAAAATTTGCTAATCATATACTCAGATTTATTAGCTGCTATTTCACTCATGGAATGTCTATCACTGGATATCGGTTCTCTTAAAAATGGAGTCAAACAGCATATCCGCAATGTGTGCTACACCAACCTATTGATTACTAACAGTCATTAATGTTTGTTGTCTAGTTTTCATGTTAGATGTACCATTACAAACCAGGTATGTAATATGGTCAATGAATTAAGTGACACAATATCGTGGTGTATGATAAATTATTGAAGTCACTCAGCAGGACATTTTATGTTAATGTTTTATTTCGCTTAAGATCCATATACAAGGCATGCCTGATATTCTGTTCGAGGACCTGGATCCATTTGAAGTAATTTGAAACTATTTAGTTCAAAAGAAATGGTTGAACAAACAAATTTCTAGTCATTATCAGTGAAGTTAAACTTCACGATCGCATAGCTCGGATAAATGATGTTTTGGAATTCGAATATAGTCTACTTTTCCTTCACTGATTGATTACTTAATTTGTAATCAACATTAAATTGTAGTGCAGACTAAATCAAAGAATAAAATCGAACTTCAAATGAATTTAACTAATTTAGCATCAAACGTGATAAAATCAAACATTGTAGTCCAAGTGAATGTCGCTGTTTGTATCATAACAACTTTAGTCACATTTTTATAATATATGGATTGTGGTTGGCGGTAAAGCTCAAGACTGGTGTTTTTCCTATTTCGGACTCGTTATCTAGCTTATCTGTATTTTGATGTTGATGTTCAGGCTGAGACTTGAATCCAGCGCCTATCTCTCCAAATCACCGACTAGTTATCCAATAAGTAATTGAGTCCATATGGTCATCCACTCGTTCAAAAGGTATGACGTCCACATTGTTATTTGTATAGGTTTGAATTGCCCCGTTGCAGATATCCAAGATTTAACTGTAATTAGTCCTTGTTTTTATTTGTAAAGTCGTGAGCAAAATGCGCTGATTCTGAGTCGGCGTTTGAAACGAAATATAACCGATTCAATTTTCTGTATAAACATCAACGGTGACACGTAAGTACATCCGGTTGTAAAGTTCCAAATAGGGAGGAAAGTTTCATTTTGGATTTCAGTGCTAATTACTGTCTAACTACTCTAAAAGTGTGAAACAAATTAGCTATGTCAAGATGATCTTTTGACAGTGCATAAATACCAACAAAGTTTGGTCATTATTTGGTCATATTTATTGTGTCATGTGTACCAGAGAGCATTGTGATATTTTAATAACCTATTGTTCATGTAAAGATTTTTATGCACAAAATAGATCCATTTGAAATGGTTTGGTAATATTTTATGTTGGTCAGTGAACACACAAGGTTGATAGACAATTACAATAGTAAACTAAATCAAATTCAATGACATTTATAATAATTACCAAAACGTCTGTTGACTTGTCATTTTTGAAGTTTATTATTAGGTTAAGGTAATAGGAGAGGAAAGGCAAAACATTCCGAGACTAAAATTCATAGTAGCTAACACTTTTTACTAAGGTGTATCTATACTTATCAGTCACTGAGTAAAAACCACTGTAACCTTGTTTACTCCTTAGTAGATAACGGATCTTATAGTAAGTATCAGGTTCCTAGTAGCCTCTAACAAGCGTTAACTACTACGAATTTCAAGACCAAGACTTCAATAATCCATAAACAAACATGGACACTTCAGCTTCAGGTCAACTAGTCTACTGAAAATACTATAACTTAATCAATAGATTACAATCGATACTTAGGAGTAGATAGTATAACATTGCTCATTATTTAGTGACTAATTATTGTAAATTGTATGATATTTACAGAACGATTTTCGCTTATTTAGATATTCAACTCAGTTAAAATTCTAGATTAATGATTAAATACTGATTCCCTTATATATATAACAGGTAACTTGTTTATGTTTCAGTATAATAGGGAAATATACTGATATTCAAAACAAAAGCAATTGAACATTGATCTACAGTTTCTACTATTAAAAAGGCTCGGAAATTCTGAATTCAATTTTACATGGTTGTATTGTCATTAACTTATGTTATTATGTATATGAACTGTTGAAAACAAAAGGTATATATGTAATTCACCTAGTTAATACATTTTGTTCATTTAATTACAATTATAAGAGTAAATAAGGTATATGTACATGTATGCGCAATATATAACTTACATCAGCAGATACTTCAAAAGAATTCCCTGTAACGACAGATGAATTTGTTATATTCATAACTGTCGGTATTTTATGATTTAATTTTGGTGTAGATGATGCAATTGCCACAGGACTAATATTTCTATTTATAGATGGTGATTCAGATTGTTTACCATTTTCAATTTTTTCATTCTATAAAGTAGATTCCAAGTCAATAATGAAAATGTAAAACCATGTTACGTTATACAATGAATAGTTAACTCTATATATATAGTATGATATAGAAATCTATTACTTGTGATGATAATCATACATTTGTTAATGAAGTGTGTAATACAATGATATCAAAGGGGGAAAAGAAAAAAGAAAAAAAAAACTTACAGTCAAATGTTTCTATTAGATATAAATAATCTTGCAATTTTTTTTATTCTGTTACTAAGGTCCAGTACAAATCTTGTTCATTATCACCATGTTTTATTGTTTATATTGATAAATTAAAATGGAATAATTATCTACTATTACTGTATGTCATCATTACTTTATAGATTATTATGATTATAAATGTATGTCATTGGTTTTCCTTAATCACAAGATATTGAAATACTATATAGCGTATTTTAAAAAAATATATCATGTGAATGATTATTGAATTAAGTATAATACAATTTTGGATTTAATCATATCCAAAAGAGATGAAGAAGAAGAAGGAGAAGAGGGAAGTTTTGTCTTTAAACATTATTTTATATAGTTGAGATCATGAGTCAATTGAAGCTAGACCATCATGGAAAACCTGGAAGCACTGGATGGCCGTTTCATCTTATGGTGGAACTGACTCCTCAGCAGTGCGCACCCACGATCTCGCCTCGCGAGACTCAAACCCAGGATGTACCAGTCTCGCGCCAGATAAATAAATTTTAATAGTTGAATTCATGAGTTGATTTAAGCTAAACAACCATTGGTAACCTGAAAACACTGGACAACTTTTTTTTAAATATGGGACTCTTCAGAAGTGTGATTCCACGATGTCGAATGAGGGATGAATTCAACTATTAACAATTATTACAATCTCCACAAGTGCCCACACCCCACATCCTAATAATAAATGAACTTTAGTTAGATTAAAAGTAAATTTAATTAGTAAAGAAGTTATTTGCTATGAACTCATATTTTTAGCATAAAACGTGTAATAAAAACTAAACTGTCAATTGTTCATGGAGAATATTGTATACTTTAGTTAAGTTTTCTTTCAATTTCCAGGGACGTTTTGATTTAAAGTAAACAAGAAATGAAGCTTTGTTAATCATGATATGATTCCGCCGATTGTAATAACAAGGTATATATATATATATTTATATATATAAGTTTTTATGGAGCACCCCAAAAAATGAGCGATGGAAGTTCAAAATTCATAAAATTGTTATTCAAATTCATGAGTTGAATTATGATATAAATAGGCTAAAATATTCTCCATATACATCAATCCTTGTTAGATTCAATTTTAACAAAAGTCTACTGTATGATTGTATGTAGTCTACTACAAATCAATCCATCTGTATTATTTTGATCGATATGGGAAACTTTACTCAAAATACTTTTTAATACTCAACTACATGTTATTAGGGACAGTTCATATCTGTGGTATCCTTCTTATATCAGGGTATAATCATTTTAGATTTCTTACAATTTGAATACTGTTCTTGTTGGAAGATAACAGAAGGGAGTCTGAAGATCATTTGAATTGTTTTCCTCTTAGTTTAATTTGATTAGTAAACACTGTTTCATTTTATATTTTGTTTGCTTTCGCTGCATTCAATTGTGTTTTTTTTTACTTTCTTGAAGGCCATTGAGCAGATTTTCTGGTATTAAACATCTTAGTTAACTTCGTTCTGGATATTGCCTGAAGCCGCTTTTATGGTTCCCTTCTCATTTGTTATTCGTGAAGAGTCTGGTAAAATCTCTTCGTCTTTCCGAAAGCATATTGACACACGCCAAAGATAATTTTATACCAACCTGATCAATATCATGTAAAACGTTTTCTAGCTACATAGAGTTCCTATTAAGTCTTTCATTGAATATGTGTGATATTGCTATCTTTGTTTTGAGATTGAAATGATGTAATATTTCCTACTTTTATTAAAATGGATATGTAAATATGACCTGACTAGAGAACGATTAGTATGGAGAAATATGTTTCAGAATGAATACCAGTGATCCATTAATATTCTTTAAACCTAATTGTTCCTATTTGGGTGTACCCACATGTTTTGTCAATATTAAAATCAAACTGTTCCATAGTAGTATCATTGGAGAACAAATGATGTAATCTTACGGATGGCTAGTCACGGTTCAACTGATAACAATTCTAATTGTAACATTAAATAACTTCAAGTCTCAAGAACAAAATTAGTTGTTTCAGATATACAAATTAATATTGTTTAATACTTTAAAAGAAGTAATATGATACAGATATATGCATTTCTCTAATCAGTCTTCATTAGTTATGCATAGTGTTTATAGTCAATTACACTACTTATTCTATATACATTGAAAGGGAATGTAAACGTGTATCTACCAATTTAAAAAAAACACAACTTCATTTTGTTGCTAACACTATAATCTTTCATTAGTGTATGATCAAATATTTTAATCAATTAAAAATTCATAGCAAATTAACTCACTTGTTGCAAATCAATATAAATCTATTAAGTTATCTTATAGCTTTTTTAATTACTAAAATACTTCAGTAACTTTTTTAAAAGAAGACAATCTGTTTCTGTGGTCCGCTTTTTGTTTGTTTCTATTGTATAAATACTCCATTTGATTAATACTAAGATATGCCTTTAAAAAAAACTTGGTAACTTTAAGTGAAATAATTTGTTGTATACATCAGTTTACTAGTGATTATTTCAAGGTTATTATCATGTTGGTCAGAATATTCACTTGTAATTATAATTGTCTTCATTGTTCTGTTTGTTATGCTCATTTTGATTACATTAATCAAAATAATAAATTTTTGTCAATAATTAATATCATCTGGAGAATCATAGGGAAATGAGAAGAAATATATAATCGTTGGGCTAAAAATGACACCTGTTGTATTTTGATTCAGTGATTATGAATTATGGTTATACATTGCTGGAGATTCTTAAATAATAATGAAACTAATTTTAAATCTGGCAATAAAAGTTATATCACTCAGTGATATTATAATTAAACTCTAAATATATATATATATATCAGTTCCACCGATCAACTTTGTCTTGTTACCCGATTTCTGTAAAATTATCCATTCAAATTTGGCAGTAATGTTCACATTGAAACATTATTATTTTTAAGAGTTTGTCAAAAAGGAGAAAGATTGAATAATAAAGTTTAACTGAACTTATAGACAGAAAATATAGGTTGGTTTTATGGACTTACAGAAGGTTTGAATCGTGGAAAGTGACGATAATTACTTGAATTCCAGTCACTTGAACCATTTTCTAAAACAAAAATGAAACAACGTCTTTGAAAAAAGTATTGTATAGTATATCAGTTGGAAAATCAAATGTAAACGCTCACATATTTTACAAAATGATTAAAAGCATGAAGTTCGATGTCATCGCAGGTTGATAATCAATACAGGTCCAGTACAAAACACCGACAATCTGATGTAATTACTTCAATAGTTTAATTTGTCATTCAAAAGACATCCTGAATATTAAGCTTTAAAGTTTAAAACAGATGCTAACGACTATGTTTTTTTTATGAAAAGAATATATAGAACAGTAATATTTCAACGTTGTGAATTTAAATATAGGGTTGTTTTATGTACGAGACTAAGATTGTAACTACTAATTGTAAAATGTTTATGTATGTAGGGAGGTGGAACCAACAAATGTTATTGAGAACTGAGAAACATTTTTTGTATAATCAGTGTAATTCACAGTCTTACTACCACAGATATAGATAGTCTCTATGCCTAAATATTCAGTAAAACAGGTAAAACAAATTGTACCTGAATCAGCTGTTGAATATCTTTATAGTGAGGGATAAGATTCGCAATCTTGGAATTATAAAAGCCCTACTTGTTCAAGTCAATTATTCTCATCCAGATCATATCCTATATTCATTGGTCTTACTTCTTTCTTTTATTAGTATTATTAGCTGTGAATTCGTTTGAGTACAATTCCTCGATAGTTAACTAAGCAATCTGTAATTTTGTTATATATCGCATGAAAAAAATAAGATTTTTCTTAATCCTTTTATGTTTAATAACTAAACTATCAATATAAACAGATAATTAGATTGAGATTACTTTAAGGAATACTAAGTCAAAGAAAAATATTTATCTCATCTATTCAATATACAATAAATGAAGTAGAAACTTTCCCAATACATTTATTTTGTTTGAACTGATGACATTCTGTAATTTGGTGAAACTACGATTTATCAGAAGGGGATTTTGTGGAATCCCATAATGGGACGAAACAGCCGTCCAATGCTTCCAGGTTTTCCATGGTGATCTAGCTTCAATTGACTCATGATTTCAATAATATAAAACTATGATTTATTGATATTTTTTTCTGTTTTTTGTTTGACAGTCTCTCAAATATTCACTAATATAGATAAATAATTTGATTAGAAATGTTTTAAATATTCTAAAAAACAAAAAATATTTTTCTAAACATTCCAAAATTGTTTAATTATTTTTAGGTATGATTTTTTCTATGGTAACAAAAAAGTACAATGCCAATAAAAGTTAAATAAATAAAGAAATCTAGAAAAAAAATAATCAATTTTGTTAACATTTTTTTCTTAGAAAAATTTCATTATATATAATAAGTTACAATGGAATGTAGAGTTTCATTTTTTATTGTATCAATATAATTAAGATACGTGAATATTTTATTGTAGTGTGTACTATGTAGAAATGGTACACGAAGTAATGACCAATTTTATGTATATTTGTAAGATTCTATCAGTTTATTTAAGAAGAGTAGATGATTGTTGTTTGGTAGTGTTAACTTAAACTTCTAATTACGTGAAATTCTAACATTTAACTCTGTATATAAGCTTTAATAAGATATCAGAATGAGAGTTTATGGAAATTGTAGTAATTTAATAATTGTATTAATGAGTCGATTTAAGCTAGACCACCATTGAAAACCTGGAATCACTGAACGGCCGTTTCTCCTTAGTATGGGACTGATTAGAGGTGCGCATCCACTATTCCACACATGGGACTTGAACCCAGAACCTGCAGTATGGAGTGCGGACGTTTTACCTCTAGACTACTGAGATGATATCCAATGGCGTTTATGTCTAAATTCAACCAATCCACGAAATGTTGCCGCCGTCCATCAATTTCTTCAAGCAGTAACTTCTTCATAACAGATACGATTTAACTCTACTGGTAGTCTAGCTTAAATTGACTTATGAATTCAACTACTTAATAAAATAGCTCGTTGATGTAAGAAGTATATTTCTAATTTTTAAAGTTATATTAATTGGGAAATACCCATCAATTTCTTTTACTTTAGTCATTCAATAATGACATATTCAATGGAGAAATAAAAATCTCACTATAAGTTGTTATATATAAATAAAAAAAATGTAAACTAGCCATGGAAATTCGAAAAGAACACAGTATTATTGTAATCATTGATAAATAGTAAATAGCCAATGTAACAGAAAAGACAGACGGTTGATCAGTCATAGAAATAAGATAAAAATATGATTAGTTTTGAAAATAGGTTGTGTATCATCATAAAATGAGTTGAAAAAAGAGTAAGCACAAAGAAATAGCATGATTAATAAGCTGGTTCGAATCAAGAAGATAACATAGTAGAATATATGATGGTCACTAGGATCGTAATATTAGATGCTGTGTTCGTTTGACGTTGTTTTTTACACATCCTTTACGAACTACTTATGCTTATAGTAATGGATTTACTAATTTCATGCAATCAGATCCCCTGATAAATTTAGATTTAACAAGAACAACAAGTTTTTGCAGATCAAAATGAATTTCACAGTTTCTCATCAGCTGCATACAACCTAGAATTACAATTAAATGTATAACCATTAAAACACAGAATATTTTTTTTAATAATTCCTTGTCAGGTTCTATAATTGGATATTAAAATTGCTAATCCATAAAATTGGCCAGATTTGAAGCAAAGTACACCATTTGAAATTATAACATGTGAATTTAGGATTGTTTGTGATACAAAGTAAAATCGGTAATGTTCGAATGACTAATATGAAGTGTTGACATGAATAAGCTTATACGTTAAATAAAGTTGTGGGATAAGTTATTAGAATAAATATGGTTAACATGGGGGTGAGAGGAGTTTGGCGAGAAAAATTTTAGCTAACAACTGTCTTAACATA
The DNA here is from genome assembly GCA_944470415.2 of Schistosoma rodhaini. Classification (NCBI taxonomy): domain Eukaryota; kingdom Metazoa; phylum Platyhelminthes; class Trematoda; order Strigeidida; family Schistosomatidae; genus Schistosoma; species Schistosoma rodhaini. The sequence goes on along the minus strand of OX104036.1, from coordinate 14,224,088 downwards.
CTTGATTTTGTGGCGTTAAGATAGAACGAAAGCAAAATTATGATAAGTAGATACATAGTGTATAGATAAACATAGTGAAGACCAATGTGTATTTATATACTGGGAAGTTATAATTCACAGTTGAATAGGTGTTATAGCTACTAGTAATCATAATGAAGATAAAAGAGGCCAAGAAATGTCAATTGGATAAATAAGTGATTGGGTAATCGCTCAACATGATAAAGAATAAAATAAATGAATGTATCAGTGCATGTATGGGGAAAGGATTGAAAAGAAATTTAAAATTAATAAAGTTTGCTAGATAAACACCAGTCACCATAGGAGGTGAAGGTTAATCACAATTTCCTTTAGTATACGTAGGTCAGGTTGAAAACGTTCTGAGTGATCGCCTCTACAAAACGAAGTAAGATTGGTATTATTTGTCCGTCAATTATTTTGAATGCATGCACATGTGAAGTCTGTTTGTTCTCAGTCTTAGGTTTCCAGGAGCATATTCAAAGAACTCAAAAGAGGTCCTTCTGTTTAATTTTTTCTGCAAACCTGTCTCCGAAGGTACATGTAAACCTACTGCTTTTGGAAAGCATTTTTCACATTTTAAGTGACTGTGAGTCATGAGTCTGTTATGACTGAAAGACAAGGTTGGATAAGGTTTACTATCATTTTTTGCTTCATGTTATTCTTTTTTTAAACAATTTTGCTTCCAATTAGTAAAGTGTTACCGGTTTGTTATAAAATGATAAGTAAATCGATAATAAAGAATGTTTTGGAATTACATTTGCAAATAGGTAAGCGTTTCATGCATATTATTTAAAATGATCATCTTATCTCACTACATATATATAACACTTCAGTTAATGATAATTACCGTTTGAATAATGATACTTGCTTGAAGATGAAAAAGGTTTTAGGTAATTTTTTCTATTTAGTTAAGAATGTCAGCTGCTCGTTTGAAAACGTATCAGAAAAATCTTGTTCTATTAGGATAAAATGTTCAACAAGTATAAAGAGTGGTTTTGTAGAGTACAAGGTTATTCTCAAGAGCTAATTAATGTGTGGATAATCTAAGATTTATATTGATGTTATGGGATAAGAATCTCTGATATTGTATAAGGATAAATAGATGATGAATAGCTTAGTTCAAAGTAATGTCAAATTTATAAAATACTTACCATAGCTTAAAGAATCGGTACAATTGAATGAACCTGCTTTCACTATTTTTGTACCTAAACATGTAAAATATTGACATATTTATTCAAGAGATAAGTAAAAATGTTAATGATAAATTATATTACATTCATGGTAAGTTAGATGCTTTTTAAAACTGAAAAGAATTCTGCAAATTGTTTTGAATAAACATGTCGATTTACTGACTTTCGGTATTGAATACAATCATCAAGTGAAAAGTAGATTAATAACAATGATGGATGTGAAGGGGTTTTGTGGAGAATTTAATATTTTCATAGTTGAAATCATGAGTCAATAGAAGTTAAACCACCATGGAAAACCTGGAAGTACTGGACGGCCGTTTCGCCCTATTATTGGCTCTCATCTTTAGAAAGGTGAACAAACATCTATATCGCCTACAAGTGCATCTCCCTCTCGTAACTACAAATGGTTCAAACAAACGTGTCCAGACGATCTATATCTAGCCTACATGACCATTAGACCTCCGCTTCTAACGGTGTTATTGTCTAACTTCGATCAATCCACGATTTTGAGCAACCGTTCACCAATTGTCTTCAGTGAGTTGATATCTCTACAACAGATTTGGTTGAACTCCACTGGTCACTGATTCCTATTAGAACTCGAGTAAATATCCCTTGAAGTCACTCACTAGTGAGCATATGACGTTAACACCGTTGGATTCTGGTTTAGTGGTCTATCGGTTAAGTGCTCTGGCGCGAGACTGGTAGATCCTGGGTTCGAATCTCGCGAGGCGGGATCGTGGATGAGCACTGCTGAAGAGCCCCTTGATAGGACGAAGCGGCTGTCCAGTGCCTCCAGGTTTTCCATGGTGGTCTAGCTTCAATTGACGCATGAATTCAACAATGATGGATTTTTCAAAAATCATTTGAATAGTTATAGTTTATCAGGATGGTCTGCGGTAAAGAACAAAGAGTGAACAAGCTATTTATCATAAAAACTGAAAACACTGCATAGCACAATATGGTTCACTTTAAAGATAAAATATAGTATAACTAATCGAACAACATTATCATTTTTTAGAATAACATGAGTGGACTAAATTCCCTCACTAAGTATTCGTACTAACCTCATTTATAAAAAAACGAGGGTTGTTACATTAGAGTTCTATGAACATAAAAGTGTTGATAACTTTATATGCGTATATTCATATTTATATACGGATCGGTTCAAAAGTATTGGAGTGGTCTTCCTTAAATTTCACTTCATTAATATTGGGATTTAAGTATTACCAAGCCTAATTTACTTTCTAATATGTAGCTTTGTCGTATCTCTTGAAAACGATTAACATTCCCTATTAAATTTTTTTATATAATTTTTTTAAATCAATAAAATGTATTGAGATTTGAGTATTGTGTATACAATCATTTCCCCGTAGTACCCTAACACCTGGAGACAATAAAGTTGAAAACAAAATATAGAATGACTCGTACTTTATGTACCTTAAATTGAAATATTTCAATTCATAACTGATCGAAGATAACTAGTTATAATTCATTACTTAGTTATCAATCAGTTTGTAATTATCTTAGTAATGTAGGATGTCATTTGAAGCCTGAATATCATAGTTATGCCGTCTTTGATGGAGAAGTCAACTGACATGAAACTGAATCTCCAAGAGAAAGTCAGTTCCCTCAGAATTACAGGTACACCTTCCACGAAACCTAGGTTCAGAATTTCCCGTCAACAACTAGCAAATGCCCAATATTTCAGCATAGTACATTATATGTAGGGTCGCTTTGACCAATGATCACATTGCGAATCGGTCTATGGGATTCAGTCGGGGTAAATAGCGACTAGATAAAGACGATATTGGTTCCAGTTTAGTAATCAATGAATTGTGCTACCAAAATAGAGGCTTGACTGGAAATCGATTCTCCGTTTAGAGACTCATTTTAAAATAGTCAACATCGTAATTAGAACTTACTCGTTTTGACGCCAGAATTTTCATAGTATGAATATCGGCGCTCTCTTTGTGAATAGTCTTCTGTATGCATAGAAAAGGAGAAAGAACGATAAATACAGTAGTACTTAGTTTTTATGATTTTAGGAATTTCTCACTATTACTATTAATTATATCCATTTCCAATGCTCTCTGTTAAAACAGACTGAAGAATTCATTTGCTTCCAATACTAAACGTCTAACACGAATCATGGCACAACTACTACTTACAAAAGAAAATTCATATATTTCGTGAATTGCTTCTTTTTTAATGGACTGGAATTTCGAAGTCGAATAATGCTTTATTATGTTTTCTTGATGATTGTTCTTAAGAGGACACAATAAGATAGAAGACGTTGTATTGAATAACTTTGGCTTTCAAGACGGTGAACCGTCTGGAGATTCTACTTACAGCTTTATAAACACGAAGATCACCTGACAGTCTTACTAGTGCTTTAGGTGATAAGCTCTACTCAAGTGGTTTATAAGTTTACTGAAGCAAATAAATACGCGATGGGATCAACAGTGGTTAGTGGGCGTTGAAAATGTCTGTCAATTTAAACACTTGACAACTAATCGTGGCTAAAGGCTTGAATCTACTTTTTTTTGAAAAACTATTCAAGTTTCCAAACATTGAATACCATTTTGATGAAAGTTTTGATTAAAGTTAGTATTTTGGTCACACTACTTATAAGTAACTAAAATCAACTGATTGAATAATTTGTGAGACTGTATCATCTATAAAGATAAATATTAATTCAGTGTTTCATCATGGTCAATATTAACATAAAAAGTAAAGGTAAAGAGCTATACCTTAAGTGTTGAAATGTTGAGTTTAATAAACAGGCAGTGATTTCAAGTTTCACGCTTATAAATGTGTAACATTACTGATATCACTGAGCATCTAAGTGTTTTCTGGAGATACTTGTTATCATCTTTACAGTTTTAGTATTCACTGGATTGAGGAAACTCGATAGTCAACAAGCAAAAAGTCGAAATATAAATTTTCCACACATAGTTATGAATATTCGGAACAGTATGACATAAACGGAACAAGTCTAGGCTAATGTTAATAGATTTGATTCTGAGTAAATTGCTTAGAGTAGACATAGTAGCTTCGAGTTTATGGATGTTTTTATAATTTGTACTTTGTATTAGTTATTCAAAGCATAGTATATGTTAAATTCGTTTTATAGAAAAACAGAACAACTCAAGTTTCCCACCTTCATTATTTTATTTCTTCGAGATGATTCTGTGGCACTTTTGTCATATACGTATGTCTAATCTTTACTTTCAGTATTAATTTATTAGAAATATTCAAATAATATGATTGAGCAATTTATTATTATCATTTTTGCTCTTGGCAATGCACAAAATTAGTACGTATTTAGTAGGTACTAAGGTTATTTTTATGTTGGAAGGAATTATTCGGGATAAAAACTTAAATGGATATATCATGAATTATCATCAGCCTTATGAAACAAATTCGACGACCTTGGACAACCTTTGAACGAATCTCGAGTGACGTTGGGAAATATTAGCTAATCAGTATACAGAGAGTATAGAGTAAAATATATTATACAAAACTAATGAATGAAAGTGGATACACTTCTTTCACACGATCCAGAAAATTGTCAAGGTTTTGAAAGATGTTCAAAGGTTCTAAAATCATAATCCATAAGGTAGAGGAGCTCATCCATATGGCTCCATAATAGTCGGTCTCTGGAGCCATGATAAGCTCTCTCAGCCTCAACCAGATAGCTTCAATATTGTTTATATGGACTCCGGTTGTGTAAGTTTGTCCTTTTTATTACGTATATATTCCTACAACACTCATATCTCAGAACAGCCGGAGCTACTGCAACATCTGCGAATATTGCAGCCAATAATACTGGTACTTTCATTATAAAGTTCGCAGCAATTATTATAATTTGCCTTAGTCTCAATCTGAATCGAGAGAAAAAGTTCCTATCTATCAGACTTCTTCCTCTAACATATATTTTATCGAAAGATAACATCATCAGGGTAGTCTGCACAAGGTCTACAAATCAATTGATTACCGCAATTACAAATAAAGGAACTTTTTAGTATTCCCATTTATTGTAGCCTATTAAAAGTCACGTCTTCTCTAAAATCCTCTGTGAACCCATTGTACATAAGCATCAGATACTAGGATTTGCGCTGTGTCCTTGAAATCCCTCAAATGCTTCTGATTGACTTGTCCATAAATTATAGTCTCGCCACAAATTCACAAAGACATATATCATCATTCATTTGTCTATAATCATCATATATTTTTTTCATATTTCTCCGTAAACATATATATAATTACTAAGTCTGAAAAATTCCATGTACTTAGCTTTAGTTTCATATTTGATCTATTTTCAACACCATACAAATCTATAATTCTGTGCTAAACACACTTTATACTAACAAAACAATCACATGTATTTATGATAGTTGAAATTTTCGAGACATTCTTAAGAGAGAAAAAAAAAACAATGTTAAAATCATTTTCATATCTTTACTCATAGACATAAATTCACCTTTTAACTTTATGTAAAAACTGCACATATTGCCAAATCAATATATATCTCAAGGTCATTAAATAATCAATCATATTTACTAAAAACTCTCTTATAGTTACTATTACAGGATTCCACATTTATCATCAAAAATCGAACTAAGTAACGATAGTTTAGATTTCTATTGTCTATTTTTAATAAAAAAATTTTCTGTTCAATAAACATTGACGTCAGATGTAGCTTACATCAGATTTTAACATTCAATGGTTTGTAAGCAAAGATGGATAGTGGTTAGCAGTGGAATCTAGGACGCCCGTTTCGTTCTATTTGGGACTCATCAGCTGGATGTACCCGTATTTCAGAGTTGATGTTCACTCTGGGACTCGAACCAAGTACCTTTCGCTTCAAACGCCATCGCGTTATCCACTCACCTAATGAGTCCTTCTAGGTTAGTGGATAACGCGATGGCGTTTGAAGCGAAAGGTACTGAGTTTGAGTCCCAGAGTGACACATCAACCCTGAGATACTTGTACATCCAGCTGACACGCGCGTCCTGGATTCCACTGCTAGCCACTATCCATCTTCGCTTATCATGCTTGTGAATTTAGGCTATATCGAGGCAATACGCACAATATGCACATATGCCAATTAGAGACTGACCATTCGCAGTCCTAAACATCAATGGGAGTATTCAAACAAACTATATTCAAACAATACTAAGTGTAATGTAAGCTCTAGATACTTAGGTTTCTCATTGGTTTACCTATTAACTGGCGAGTTATAATTGGGACTTTAAAGTAACTATTATTTATGCCATTCATATTAATTCATACTCTACCGTGTTGTAGTGACAGACGTTACATTTTACTTTTTTTCAATGTCTCGTAAAGCAAATTATATGTTTCTTTAATTCATATCAATCTTTTAACATTAGGTGTTTGGTAAACACTTGAGTTTTCTACTCATGTAATAATAATAACAGCTCTATTCAGTGCTAAATATTTTGTGGCAGAAAACAATTCTCGGAACTAATTATGCATGATTACAATAAATTTCTGTTTAATATAGGTTCCCATTGTAATTGATTGAAACTTATTTTAAAAGTGTTTTTCTTACTCACCATCTTCCACTTGTATTCAGTCATTAAAGTTCTTTACCGAATCAGCTGTTATAACTATTTTTCTTCATCATATACAAGGTGCTTGAGTTTCAACTTGTTTGTCTCTCATTTTTCCAAAGAATGATTATGAAGGAAAATATCTCAAGAAACTCAGTGTTTGTGCTCGAATACTTTGGTATTTGGCATTACAGTAACTTGAAATTTACAACCTTTAACCACCACCTCATCTCAAGATAGTTTACGCGATGAAGAGTCACCTAGACTATTGGCCACTTTGAGAATTGGTCGATAGAATTAGGTCTTCACCTGACACACATGACATTCGTCACTACCCAGTGATCGACCAATGGCAAATAAACTACAATCCTAAAGGAGGTCAGCCGTAGCCCTGATAGCTCAGTGATAATGTCACTGACTAAGAAGACGGATGATACAGGATTGAATTAACCAGGGAGCATCAGTTCTCTCGAGGTTAAGTTATAGCATGCAGACGAGTGCTAAGTAGCGTGGAACCTAGGTCCACGGTTTTCTGTCAACTATATCCATTCACCACCTTACAACTTGTGATCTCGTTATGGTCCCATTTGGATATATACATTGAAGAGTAATAATTACTGGGGTTAAGCTAATCTAAAAAGGCTAGGTAGATTGAAATGTTATCAAAGTTCGAAAATCGATGGACGAAGCACTTGAGAAGACTGTCTTCTATAGCACTTGATTATGTACAATGTTTTACATTTCCATATTTGTGAATAATAGAAGGTTTTAATTTTAAACGTTTTCTAGGTTGCCTTGACGAACTTTGCATTAAGTACAAACATGGTGTACGATATGTAAAACCATTGTTTTTAAGTAATTTGTAATATTCTTTTTGTTTACAAGCAGCCGATGGAAATTTGCGAAATAAGTGAATTCATACTTATTCTGATACTACTGCTGCACATACTTTAAAACAAATTAATCACATAATTACAAATAATAAAAGTGTTAATTAAAAGCAGTTTACTACCAAAGTTATCACATATATTTGTATTAACTTACCATCTGTATCGGTTAATGTATCACTGAGATTAATATTACTATAGGCTTTCCTAGTAGATTGTTCAGCTAATGAAAAAAAAACACAGAGATTAACACGAAGAAAACAGTAACAACGCAAAGAAACAAGACAAAAAGTATCAGTTAGTTATTAGCAATAGGTAGTGTTTTTTTAATGTCTCTTTTAATATAAATGCGATAAAACATCTGATAAAGAAAGACAGTGAAACGACTGTTTCTTTTTGAAATCATTTCATTCTGCAAATTTTTGCGTTGCTTTTCAGAATAATATCCATTTGTTAAACATTGAAACAAAGAAATGGAATAGGAAATTGAGCAGTTTTGTGACATTTCCTGAATTTAAATTCAGCTTACATTCCTTAATAACTTCGGTTAGACAACCGTCGGAAACTATGAAGTAGTCGGCAATTACCTCATTCTAGTCGAAGGTTCTTCAGGGAGTGTTAAGCTAAAATGATGATTTAGACAATCATTATAACAATGTTTTTGGCAGTTAAAGAATCATTACTTCACATATTATTGTCAGTAATTCAGTGTATTTATTAGAAACATTAAACAATGATGTAAATTATTGTTGTTGTTAAACAACCATCTCCGAGATAATTTCTCAGATAACACTTAGTCATGACAACAAATTGTGCTATTTTAGTCATCTCTTTATCACTTACCGAGATTTCCATAAGCTTTTCTTGCACTGGGAGGTAAGCCAAAATCAAACAGTTTTTCATGGTCATTTTGATGAGTAGAAGAAGTAGTAGAAAGATGATCTGTAGAGTAGAAAAAAGAAAGCAAAGAACGTATCTAACACATATAGAACAGAAACAACCTTATAATATGTTAAAACTGTTTGTTTCATCACTGAACTTAAATGTGGTAAAAAAAGTGTCATAAACTTGAATGAAACAACTCTTCATCATTATCTGGTTTCGTCTCTTTTTCCAAATGATGTTAACGAATAACGAAACTAGTCTTAAAATTGGAAGCAATTTTTTAAAAGAAATAAATTAAAACTATGCAAAATCAAATGTTATCCCTAATTATTATGATTACAATATCAGAAACATAATATACCCTATTACGCTTCTGTTTTTATCTTTTTCATAGTTGAAATCATGAGTCAATTAAAGCTAGACCACCATGGAAAACCTGAAAGCACTGGACGGCCGTTTTGTTCTATTATGGGACTCCTCAGCAGTGCGCATCCACGATCCCGCCTCGCGAGGCTCGAACCCATGACCTATCAGTCTCGCGCCAGAGCACTTAACCCATAATAGGATGGAACGACCGTCCAGTGCTTCCAGGTTTTCCATGGTAGTCTAGCTTCAATTGACGCATGATTTCAACTATGAAAATACTAAATTCTTCACAAAACCCCTTCTGATTTTATCTTTTTACTATTGATTTCTCTTATCAATACTATATCAGATCACAGGCTAATAATAAATTGGCATCGGATAGTAATGGAAACAAACATATTTTTGTACAACCATGTAACATTCACTAAATTCAAAATAGAAGAATTTATTATGAAATCAATTTAAAAAGTCAAATGTTTCGTTTGTTCTTTATTGTAAGCTTTATGTTATGTTTTCGTTTCTTCATTTTTAACTTCTATTATGCTGATATATGTTTTTTTTTGGAATGTTAGAGATTCAATATCTTTAACATTACTGTTTATTATATATTTCGATGATTGTTTTTAAGACGAGCGATTATCAGTACTACTACTACTACTACCACTAGCACTACTACTACTACTATTAATAATAATAATGGTAATAGTAATAATATCGAAAGTAATGAAAATAATTCACTATTAACTCTTATTTGACATTTTATCTCATAAATGTAAATATGTTTATATAGGCTTAGATGAGTATAGTGTGTGTTTGAGTATGCGTATATATAGAATAGCGTATACACAGTTTATATGACTGCTTTTTAAGACAATACAATTGATAATCAATGTTACTATGATGATTATGGCATAGTTATTACAGAAGAAATTCATTGAAACAGTCAAATAAATTGACTTATTGATTAGTAGTTAAACATAATAAACTAATTACATATCTGATTTCCTTTATTAAATAAAATAAATTCTATAATTTAGTAAATATTTATTTATTTTTGTATAGAAAAACAAACATTAATTTAAATTATGTTTAGTAAATAAATAATTTTTAGTAATAATAATAGTGATAGTATTAGTATGAAAATATTTGTTATCTATTTCTAGCAGTGTTACTTTTCAAATCACTGAAGACAATGATGAACGGTTGCTCAATTTCGTGGATTAGTTGAAGTTTAACATTAACACCGTTGGATGCCGGCTTCGTGGTCTAGTGGTTAAACGCTCGTGCGCGAGACTCATAGGTCCTGGGTTCGAATCTCGCGAGGCGGGGTCGTGAAATTCCCACAATAGGACGAGACGGCTGTACAGTGCTTCCAGGTTTTCCATGATGTTGTAGCTTCAAATGACTAATGATTTCAACTATAAAACTAATAGACTGACTTATTTAACACTCTAAGACTTCATTATTTAATATGTATATATTTGAAATATACAGAATGTCTCTTCTGAAACATATGATGTTTCATAGACAGTCTGTTTACATCATTTTCGTAGTGTTATTTCATTATTAAAAAGTAATCTCAGTAAATACATGTCTTCAGTATTTTCTGCCATAACTTTATAACTGAATAAATATTTATTAAGCTGGAACATTAGTAATGGTTATCATGATAATCAGTGAATTAGAGGAGTTCAATGAAAGTAAATATGATTATGATGATATGACATATAAGTTATACAAACATTTTGGTAATCACAATTGTTTGTTTGCTTGAAACTTGTATGTAGGTCTATCCAATAAAGCACTCTTTACCTTAGATTTAATGAACAAGAATACAAGTGGGGGATAAAATATTTCAGTAAAATATGAGAACCATATAGTAAATAGTTAATTTGCCAACTATCAATCAATTGTCTCAATCTTGACCGTTCCTTCTGCAATGTCAGTCCACCGTCTCCGATTGTCATTGTTCATGCATTTTCGTTATTGATCTTCTACTAAAATACATTCAATGCCCGACCATCGTTATATATTACTTATGTGGATATAAGTAACCCACACCACAGTATTGGCGAAATGAGCTCTAGAAAATTAAACTAAGTTACATATTATCTCAACATTCAAACAAATATAAACTAATCTTTATCACTAGATTCTCAGTTAAATTTATTTCCATAGGAGAATATTTCGTGGTTATTTTTTTGGCCATTATTTTTAATTATTGGTTTATTTGTTAACCGATAAATATCAAATAGTCATAATGGTTTGACTCAGTATTTTACATATGAATAATAGTCTTTATTTTCTTATATGAACCTGTATATATATGTTTAGACGGTCAGTATTTTTCGATTTTAAAATTGGAAATCGGCTCGGTGTTCAAATACTAGAATCAAAAAATGAATGAATACATGATGGGATGGAGAATGCTTATCGGTGGCCTATGCTCCATTTGTGGTAACAGGCGTAAGTAAGTAAAGTAATTATAAAGAATCAATGGTTCTAGTCAAGTTTTTAACAATAATCATCAAAACCCAAATTGAATTTATTCATAAAACAATTACTCATGCAGTCATTTTATGTAATATAAACTTCATAAAGATCTATCAGAGTGATACTGAGATATTTACTAGTAAAAAGGAATAACTTTCACCTTCAAAAATATCAGTTTTTATTTGCCACTTTAATTTTGTTTGAACACTTATAAATAATTCTATTTCGTCTTATCATTATTTTAATAATCTTTATTGTCGTCTTCTACTTCACAAAATCAAATTTTTATTTCATCAACTATAGTGCTCTACAATGTCTCACCTAAAAAGTCTTGAATGTAAAGGTAATGGCTGGTGACAAAGAAAACTGTATTAAGCTATATGAACAATTATTCCGTAAGCTTGATGAAATTCATCAGTTCCTCATAATTTCGAAAACGGTTGTAAGTCTAGTTGGATGCACATAGAAACACTGATAGCTGAGTAATAATTTTTTGTCTAGGAGACAGACTACTTTGAAATTCATACAATTATGACTAGGTTGTGAAGCTGATCGAAATTCAAATAAATTATTCATAGACGTGTTACTTCAGTTCATATGATTTATACATATTAGGAATTAGAACAAAACGTTACAGTGTACGTTACAGACTGGCAATTAATTGATGGCAAAGTGAGTTTCGAAATGTATTTATGTGATCATTTTTAGCATATCGAATATACTAAAATACGTCACGTAACTTTTGAATTATACAAATTTAAAAAAAAACTTGGAAAAGTCCTAGAACTCTAATTTCCACCTGTTCTATTTGATCGCGTTGTGTAACCTTGAAAAACTAATATTTTACAACATCTAAGAAGTGTTGCGACTGTGCCATTAACAGATTGATCTTACTTCAAACCATTAACAGTGTAAGTTTGTTCCTTCATTTCATTAATAATCTGCTATGAAGATATAATAAACAAAAAGAAAAGTTCTAATGCATATTCCAGGGTCCCATGAATTTGTTAGCGATAAGTTCAATGTTGTATCTTGATTTTGATCATTAGCTTTTTCTTCATTCCTAATCAACATTCAGGCAAATCATAAAAATTACTTAGACAGTATCTCTGGGTAGGACGAAAGATGGTATAATGATATTAAAGGATAGCTCATTACTAATAGTTATATTTGTAATTGGAAAATGAAGGTAAAAAAGATTCTTTTCTCAGCTAGATTATTGATAGGACACAGTATATCACTTTTCAATGTTACTAAATGTTTTCATTAAACTAAGGAGACCCTTGAGTTGGTAAATTATTTATCAACCAGTCAATTACGAAGTAATATGAAGGATTCGGTAAAAAATTCAACTACTGAGAATGTCACAATTCACACAAGTAGTGCAATAAAGAAATTAACTAAACTGAAAAAATATTGAATTCAAAACAGTAATACCAACAATGGTGTAAAGTTAAATGCAGTAAATTTTGTTAAGAAGGAACGATTCAAAGTAAGAATGAAAATCAAGCGATCGTAATATTCAGATTTAAAGAATGTGAACATCTATTTCGGTACCTTGAATAGGAATATTCAACTGGAGAATAACACGTTTTGGTTTTAAAGCATGAACAGAATGTATATGACATCCCATCTAGTTCAATTTATCAGTAAGCAACGTAGTGCACTGTTGTACCACTCTAGACTGATCACCAAAAGACATAATCCCAACGTATACCTCACTGGTCACTATAGTATGTTAGAGTAGGTTACCGCTGAAAATCCTACAGTAAATGATCAAACTATCTCACAAACCATAGATGGGTGAATTTTACTGCTAATACATGCTACAACACATTTCTGTCATGTGGTTTACACTAAAACAATTACTAATATCTGAGCTTCGTTGTTGATAGTCATATATGAAAATATACAAATTAAATAATCATCGTAAAGTCTTAAGAAGTTTCCAGCAACTCATCGTTTTCATGACATCCATCTTAAAGCTTTATATCTATAAATCTATAATTGTTGTACTGTAAAACATGAAATGAAAATAAACGTTTGCTTAAATATTCTTTCTTTCTAGTAAAAGTAGGTATCTAGATATTACTATGATTCAATGGTTTATCTTAAATTTTAAAATTAATTCTAATAAAGAATCAATTATTTAGTTAAGTAAAACAATGAACATTCCTTCTGTCACTTACAATAAAATCGTAAGTTTACATTCATGTGATCATTTGGATAATGAAATGTTTGATACGTTTGCCAAATTTTTTTATTTTTGATTCATATTAATCAAGTCTAAAAGTTGTCTAATAATTAACTTTTGATGTAGATATACACTTGTTACACTTTAAAAAAAAACTAAATGTTCCATCTTATTATTAAAAATTACAGTTTGATGTCTGCACGTAGTCTACTGTTGAATATTCAAATACTACTTAAATTGTATAGTGTAAGCAAACAAATTGTTAAATATTTAGGTGGTTTAATAACAAGGCAAACACGATTTGATATAGATGTGTAGTCCCTAACTAAATGCTTTAATCAGTTGTTAATAAAATGAGTTCAACTACTGCTGTCTGTAAAATAATAACTTGATACTTCTCTATACTTTAAATCATAATGAAAAATATCACATTTTTAAGCGAAACAATAATATAACTTTATTTATATTATCCTACTACAAATTTATCATGTTAAACAGGCATAATAAACAAACATGGATAGTGGCTAGCAATGGAATCCAGGACACGCGTTAAGTCCTATTTTTTGGGACTCGTCAGCTGGATTTATCTGCATCTCAGAGTTGATGTTCACTCTGGGACTCCAACTCAGTACATTTTGCTTCAAATGCCATCGCGTTATCTACTCAGCTACCGCGTCCTGATAGCCACTTGTTTTTGAGATAGGGTGAAGTTTAAATTCACTTATTATTATTTGTTTGAATCTTCACATTGATGTTTAGGACTGCAATTGATCAGTCTCTTGTTGGCATGTATGCATACTGTGTGTATAATGCTTGTGAATTAAGGCTATATTGAAGCATTACGCACAGCATGCACATATGTTAACAAGTGACTGATCAATTACAGTTCTAAACATCAATGAGAAGATTCAAACAAATAATACCAAGTGAATTTAAACAGATATAGTTTTTTTATTGTTTTCTTGTTGAAATGAGTTGTCTATTAATCGTTGATTGTATGGATTGAAAGTTTTATTATTAAGGATTTACCTGAACCATGTCTAACTCATGTTGAAAAATTTTAATATGTCACTGAAATCGATGATGTATTAGATAACTGTTTATACGTAAATTAGTTGAAACTCAGTTGATTTAACCTAGTATTTACTATGTGAATTGTTTTTACCTAAGCTTCTTAAGCAACGAAAGGCTTAATTTCTTGTAGGCTATAAATAAAATTACCAATTAGGTGGGATACAAATTCATGACGTCATGCATCTAAGTGAAATTTTATGTGAAATTAAATCACTCATACTGTGGTGCAGATTACTCATATCCATATGAGTATTATATAACGGTGGTCAGGCATATATTTCAGTTGAAAATCGGTAAGGAAAGAACGAAAACAGAACGCAATTAGTATGAAAATGCATGAACAATGAAATCTGATACAATGAACTGATATTTACAAAAACGAACAGTCAAGTTTGAAACAATGGATTGTTATTTTAGTGAGATATTCTGTAATTTTGTGCCCGAATACATCCGATTGTCTTCACTCGTTTTCTTGTTCATTACAATACTGAAGGTTTGACGAATAAAAGAAATAAGTGATGTAATTACTAAAGTTAAATAAAGTATCTGATGTACAGATATTTACCCTTTATAGATGTGATTAATACAGACACAGGCTTGAATTATTTCATTCATTCAAATTAATTGAAAATGATAAACTTAAATACGAAACATTTAATACTGATTTAATAAGTAGTTCATTATTTGATTGGTTTACAAAATAATAAATTTACAAACAACAACTACTACTACTTAATAGTCTCTTATTAACTCCACTCAATGAAAGCTAAAACTAACAACTCAAAGTTAAAATAAATTATAAAATAATTATTTTCCACAAATAGTCTTTTCTTTCTTATTTGCATCTTGTGTATTAATGACTTAAAAATATAAGCTCAATAACGTTAATTTAAATCTAAAGCTGTCGTTATCTTATGTATCAATTTAAAACAAGTTGATATATTCACTTGATATTAATTGTTTGAATCTTCCCATTGATGATTAGGACTGCAGTTGATTGGTTTCTTACTGGCATATGTGCATACTGTGTATATTGCCTCGATATAGCCTTAATTTATAAACATTATAAGCAAAGATGGATAACGCGATGGTGTTTGAAGAGAAAGGTACTGGGTTCGAGTCCTGAACATCATTCTAAGATGCAAATACATCCAGCTGACGAGTCCTAAATAGGACGAAACACGAGTCCTGGATTCCACTGCTAGCCATTATCCAAGTTGATATATGTTTGAATGTTTAATAACTTTATGACTGGCGAAATCCTTTTTTTAAAAAGAGGAATGGTTGCTACATTATAAAATCTAAAATGACTTTTGAATCTTTTATGATTAACTATAGGATTGATAATGATAAATTATGAAGACCTTTTCCAGTTTCACTATGTCCTACTTATATGATGTTACTCAACATATACTTGTTTAATGGAAACAATAATAATAATAAATCTATAAATGATCTATCAATGATCGTCTCCTGCCATAATTAAGTTAATAATAAATGAATATAGTTATAAATATTCGTAGCTAAAGTTCTATAAATTAAGGTTGATCGAGGCCCAGTTTACTTTTTAATTTTGTTTTGTAATTGTTCATTAATAGTTCAAAGTAGTCGAAATTTAAGTGAAATCGTAGTGAACGAGAACATGACTGGGGACAATCAAATGTATTTAATCATAAATTACAGACTATCTCACTAGATTCTGATAACTATAAAGTAAACAGTTAATTTGCAAAATAACAATCATTTATCTCAATCTTAACTATTCCTTCTGCAAATATCAGTCCGTCTTCTCTGATTTCGTTGTTTATGCATTTTCGTACCGATTGCGCTTCACTTCTGTTCTTCCCTTATCGATTTTCTGCCGAAATACATTCTATGTCTGACCATCACCATATACTACTTATATGAGTATAAGTAGATCATACTACAAAATCACTGTAAAATTTATTTTTATGTCATTTCAGTCAAGTTATTTTCTATCCAATAAAGTTTTAACAGGAAAGTTTCATTTTAATTAATGTACGTTATATTATATAATAATAAGAATATAACGAATTACAGCTCTGCTACTTCTACTGTTTAGTCAATCAATTTAAATGTTAGTCTATGTTCTGTATCGAAAAATGCATGATAATAATAGTTTAGGATTGTCTTGATATTATTAACAGTTTCATTTAAAGTACAATGTCAAATGAATTGAACTAGATAGTGATTTGAAATAATTGAATCATGTTATACTATTCGTAGTATAAGATATTATGTTCTGTGTCAATAGTTTACTTTTCATATGTACCGTAACTTTATAAGATATGGTGATATGTTATTTTAAATGCTACTACATTGTACAGCAATTTGAATATTTACCTAAACTGAATTCTCAGTATAAGACATTCAATGTTTAAACGTTTATTGACTTTAAATTCCAGGTACTGATTTAACGGATATATATATATATATATATATATATATATATATTTACAAGCAAAGAAGAATAGTGGCTAGCAATGGAATGCAAGACATGCGTTCAGTCCTATTTAGGATTCATCAGATGAATGTAACTGTATCTCAAAATTGGGGGAGATTCAAGCAAACAATACCAAATAGATATTTACAGTTTGCAATACTATTAATAAATTTTTCTAATAAATATGAAAATAATCAACCTGAAGCAAAACAAATTTCAAAATGCCAATTTTGTCAAACAGGTGAAGTAGCATAGTAACAAAAAAATTGTTCCCTATCATTACAACTATTATTTTACGTGCGAAGGGGGGGGGAGCATAAAATGTAATAAGATTTATGTAACCTAAAGTATAAGTTTTAAAATATTATAGACCAATTTAGATAAAATATGAAAATAATTGGTAAAGATATTAGTAGTAAACACTGACTTGTATTTTTCAGCATCTTTGTTTTCTTCAAAATATTGAATTGGATTCACTGAGAAATTATTCCACAAAGAATATCATCAACACAATAATACAATATATTAAGCATTAACAATATGTATCCAATAAAAATTGTCTAAATTATTTATTTATTGTTGTCGTTGTTTGTTTTGATAAAGGATCCGTAGTTTTAAAAAGAACATTCCATTGATCAAAAAAAAAAGATTGTTAGTGATTAGAAATAGTTGAATTTTGTTTTTGAATCACTTGTTTGATTGACCTATCTAAAGTAATACAAAAAGAAAAGAAAAGAAAAGACGACACAATACTACTGAATTCAATATAGTATATATATAGACACATATGTACATGAGCATTCTATTTACACCATAATCTAATGAACAATGTTTGTCAAGTGTTCTATATTAATAAATACCATCAGTATGATTAGAATTTAACATTAAAAGTAAAAGATCATCAATACAGTAGTGTATGTTGACTTATTATACCTAAGTTACAAGCATGTACTAAGCATATTTATTGCATAATAAGAAACAAAAAGAAGGGTGGATGGTAAATTATATGAGTACACCTACGCAAAGTGTCTTCTATTTATTTACATTTATATTTCATTTAATTTGATGAACATATGTCTCTCTATCAATCTGTTAAAGTATATAGATTTATAAATGACCAGTAAAGAAACCTAAAATTCACATAATAAAGATAAGATTCTTGTTATTATTTAAGTAAACATAATTTACAGTACGTTATACTTGTAAAAAGAGACAGATGTATCTGTTTCTATGTATAAATATATAATAACTGACTGTATTTGTTGATGACTCAAAGCCAAAATAACTCATTGTAGGTAATTCAGATTAATTACTTAAAGGGATCTGATGAAATATATCATAAATATTTGGTCAATCAATGTTTTCTGGTTAATTTAAGGGGATTTTTGGATATAGTATACATAAGCAAAGGTTATACATTAACAATAATAAATGCCGGTTTAGTGATCTAGAGGTTAGGCGTTCGCGCGCGAAACCAAAGGTCCTGAATTCGTATCCCGTGTATGGGACCATGGGTGCGCACTGCTGAGAAGTCCCCTGCTAGGAAGAAGCAGCCGTCTAGTGCTTCCAGGTTTTCAATAGTGATTTAATAGTGATTGTTATATCTTGTGGCTAAATGGACTACCTGATTATGTTAAACGTGACAATACCGCCGATTAGAGAGCAGCGAATTAACGATTGGACCAATGGCACACGAAACCGTACGAGCAGTCAAGAGTACTTATCTATCCTGCTTCTGCCTAGCCTAGCCAGTTAAGTCTAGAACAGCATCTGCGGTCTGAATCATTATATTTCAAACATACTTAGTTTATGTACCAATCAAACTAATCACACATCCAGGATGCGCGTTTCGTTTTATTTGGGTCTCGTCAGCTGGATGCACCTACATATCAGTGTTGATATTCACTCTGGGACTCGAACCTACTACCTTTCGCTTCAAACGCCATTCCGTTATCCACTAAGCTACTGAGTCCTGATAACCACTTGCTTGTGCAATGGGGTGAAGTTTGAATTCATTTTGTATTGTTTGTTTGAATCTTCACATTGATGTTTAGGACAGTAATTGATCAGTGTCTTATTGGATATTGATCTTCTTTCTCCTGAATCGTATTTAGGATTTGCGTATCTCCATCAACTACAACTAATGATTTGTACTCATTCAATGATGACGATAAGACTAAAGCATAGATTATTTAAGGTACTCATTTATTACGATGTATAAAAATCCAACTATTCATATTTGAGTTACATTGACTAACGTTTTAAGAGTTCACTATTCCGCACCACAAAACAACTTCTAATGTGTCTAAGTGAAGGTCTATTCAAGATATTAAAGAGTTTAATCCGGGATGAATATCAGTCAGTTATTGCCAAAATTACCAGAACTAATCTAGGAAAAAATGAACAGGCTTTAAAAACTTCGGATGGTAGAAATGGTATTCTCAAGAACTAAATAAATTTAATGTTATGCTTTCATAAAAAGTCGATCTAGCTTCTCTTGCTAACTTGATTGTACACATACCCAATGAATGGAAAATCAACTAGATAAGAACGTAACTAGTTATGTCTAATTTGTTTATACCTTTCCGCTTGATATTTTTTAAACCTAATTTTTCCTAATTTAATTATATTTTGTTGCTAAGATCGGAAAATGTTTTATTTATTCATCACTTTAGATTTAATATCAATTATATGATTAATATCAATCCGTTGTAGTACCAGTTCATATGTTAGGCCCATATACTTTATTCTAGTTACTGGCCTAGCCAATTCACCTGTACATTGAGTCATCTTTTGATCTTGTTAATCATTTGCTTATTAACCTTGAGTACTTTTTATATGAGCGCATATGTGTACACTTCGTATCTTATTCATCATATGTCTGTCACTCATTTTTGCCTGCCTATAAATGTTAGTTAACGCTTGCTTAAAATGAGTTGGCTTCCCAGCCATCTCCAATACGCATCATCTTTGCTTCGCTTGCTTACAGTTGCTCATGTGCTTACAACTTTCTGGTCTGCATCGATTATCAATAAAAATGTAGTTGCCGCTTCCCTTTGCCTTCTGATATTATACACCGTTAAGATTGGTATTAATAACGGTTATCGAAGCGAACTATGATCGAAGCACGGCACTACACCGTTTACTACGTAATCTCCGATTGTGTACATAGTGTGAACAATCATATTGTTATCTCTACAACTGTACTTTACCTGTATTGATTTATTATATTCACAGTTTATTTTACTTACAATCTGAATACAGTATGGTTTACATGTCTACACGCTTTAATTATGTATCTTCTCCGATTACCTTGTTTTATTAATTCCACGTGATTACTATAGAACTTGGTTTGAATTTATAAAAAAAATATATATTCAGTTTATACGTATGTAATTGTTTCACAGTGAGAATTGGTTCTCTTAATGAGTTTCGATACACTTTACTGACGCGTGTTGTTGAGCACAAAACCTTGGTCACAATTTTCTAGCTGACTACTTCCAACAAACTTACAGTATAATATAATGAATGCGATATCGAGTCATTAAGAGGAGGGGTAAGTGATCCATCCACTGCAAAAGTCAGGACAGTAAACATATAAACATTTTTTATATGTTGTTGAAATCATGAGTCAACTGAAGCTAGACCAGCATCGAAAACCTGGAAGCACTGGACGGCCGTTTCGTCTCATTGTGGGACTCCTCAGCAGTGCGCATCCACGAGTAGTCCCACAATAGAACGAAACAGCCGTCCAGTGCTTCAAGGTTTGCGATGCTGGTCTAGCTTCAATTGACTCATGAATTCAACTGTATATAAAAATTACTAAAAATCCGCACAAATAAACCCCATATAAACATTCATAAGTTACTCAAAACATATACTCAAGGAACGTGATCTAACTGTCTATATGCTTGGTAATTCAGATTACCCAAGAAATTAAATGAACGCTTGACATAGGCAAACACAGTGAAATGTTAACCTGAGTAATGTAATCTCTATTAAGTATCTAATTTTTAGTGTTGGTTATCTTGTAGTAAGTTTTAGATATTAATTGACATATCATAGAATATTGCCGATGAATTAGTCAGTTTTATTTAGACAGTCTCATAAGAGTAATCTTAATTAAATATTTTAAAACACAGTAAACTACAAAACATGAATTAAGTAAATATGTCAGTCTGATGTAATATACATTCTTCAGAATGTTAAAGTAAAAAATATTAAAGTAAACTGAAATTATTTACTCTCATGAAGGTAATTATTAAAGGGAAGCTGACTGAATAAACACGTTGAAATTACATGTAATAAATACAGTTGATGAGCTAAGTATTAAAAGAACTCAAACAATAAATCCCTACATTCCTGGATGTATTATTTACTTTAAAACTGTCGAAACCAATAAATATTACAATTTACTACAATATTAATTCAATTGCGTTGTAATCTATTTGGATTGATCTACTTCCGCATGATGCACCGTGCTATAGTTATGCTCTTCATATTTAAAAAATCTTAATTAAAACTGACAATAAACGAAGTAAAACAGATGTATCTTTGATATGTTCATGAACATTAACCTTAATCGTAAAATTCCTTCGTAGATTCCTCTTTCGAAGCTTCTACATAAATAACTATGAAATTTAAATATGATTATTATATTTCAATCTATTTGCCAGTAACAACTTGAAAGTGATTAACCACTGGAAAAGTGTATAGAAAGAATTAAGAGTAATTACTTCAGTTCTTGAATATTCTTCCACATTTCTCGGCGTTTCTCAATCATACTTTTTTTGTAAAACATTATCAGTTAATATAATTTGATTTTAATAAATGAATCAATAAGAATAGTTAACCATCATGTATGATTTAAGATATCACTAAGGTTTTATTTTTAATTTTTCACTAAATGATTTGCTTGATCCATTGAAGCTTTAGATGCTTTTTTGACAGAATCTTTGTATCTTAGTTTTTTTTGTGCTAAAAAAAAACGGTTAGTAATTTGGGATCATACGTTTAATTAGGTTCTTTTTTAAAAAAAGAAATTTTTTTTTCAGATTTTCAGATCTGAACAAAAAATTGAAAATTCATATTTTTATTTTACAAAATTTTTTTATCTGTCATTGAACAATAATGTTAGTGACAATTAGTATTCAAAAAAATGAATGAAAATTTTACAGTTTCGGTAACAAATGAAACAGATTGCAAATATTGAAATAATTGGTTACTTAAAATCAATAAAATACTTATTGGAAATTATAAATCAAGAAAAAAAAGAAAAAAATAATTCATAGAACAGATTTCATATGACGTAATATTATCATCATTATTATTAATTTATAAAAGTTAAGATTTTCTGGGTTTGGATCTCGCGAGGCGGGATCGTGGATGCGAACTGCTGAAGAGTCCCACAATAAGAGGAAACGACTGTCTAGTGATTTCAGGTTTTCCATGGTGGTTTAGCTTCAATTGACTCATGATTTCAAATATATACGATTAAAAAATGTTTTAAAAAGTCAAGTTTATCTAATAGGTCTTTAATTATCTACCTGTTGTGATTTATACGTTCAGTAGAATGTACTTTGAAAAGCTGAAAAGATCTCCAAACGCATATCATTAAATATGATAGTAAATTGTCTTAGATCATTTTGTAATACCATTAGATATATTCATGTTAGAGACGATCGATACAGAAAATCAAATTGAAGTATTTCCAGTAATCAGCTAATCGAACAACAACAGCAAGTCATTATCTTGTAAATGCTTAGTGGAACTATGTGATCAGAGTCAGTTAGTGCTTTATCTAATAATGAATGATGAGATTTTCTCTTTTAACTTTTTTCGAGAACTCTTCAGTGGTTTATACATGTTTTTCTTTTGTCCCATCAAACTTCACCTAATTACACTGCTATTGTTATTTGTTACTTCATGGTTTTCTTATTTGTAATGAGCTTGTCACTGTTATTAGTATTATCATACTTATTGTTCAATAAATGTTTAGCCACACACATAATTCATTACCTCTTTCCATATTCGTCATACCACGATTATTATTATTATTATTGTCGTCACCCCTGTCACGGTTATATCGCTGATGCTTCCGTGTATTTATTGTGAATTCAATCAATTCATCTGACCTATGGTTAAGAATATGCACTAAGCGCTTGTGATGATTTTAAGGTAAATTTTCCTACTTATTATGTTCTGTATAACTGATGATCACTATAGTTAGTAAACTGAATTACTTTGGATATGCTTCATTCAAAACTATTTGTGAAGAACAGGATTTTAATCATAAAATTGTATCACCTTCAAAAGTAAAACGTCAGACAAGCTCATTGTTCTTTTTTTTCATTTCGGCTGAAATCAAAAGAAAGAAGTAAACTGTTACCTTTTTAAAATCTTATCTCATTATAGATATATACTCTGAGCTCGAAAATTTAATCATAGAGCTTTGACCGGTACTCCGTACTGTATTACTAAAGCTAGAAATAAAAACATAAATAATAAGTTAACTCCGCCTGTAGCTCCTCTGTGGGTTACTGCCGGTCCAAAGCCCGGGTAAAGGAGGAGGGTTGGGCACGGGGTTAGCGAACCCATCCCGTAGAAAATCAACTCGCTAAAAAAAACGCTAACCAGAAAAAATCATTCAAACCTTTCAAACTCTGCCCTGGGAGTAGAAGGAATAATTATGACGTCTCATGATGAAAGCTGAGTTCCTTCGGAAGTCATGAGGCCGATGCACCTTCTTACAACCAGAGCGACAATTTTTATAGGTACATGGAATGTCCGAACAATGTGGGAGACCGGAAGAGTTTTCCAAATTGCTGCAGAAATGAGGAAATACAACTTGGAAGTGCTTGGAATCAGTGAAACACATTGAACGCAGGTTGGACAACAACGACTGTCTTCAGGAGAACTTCTGTTATACTCCGGTCATGAAGAAGAAAATGCCCCACATACACAAGGAGTTGCATTGATGTTGTCCAGAAAAGCAAAAATTGCACTTATTGGATGGGAATCTCTTGGACCAAGGATCATCAAAGCCTCCTTCAAAACAAAGAGAGAGGGCATTACAATGAACGTCATCCAATGCTATGCGCCTACCAACGACTACGATGAAGACGCCAAAGACTAATTCTACGATAGGCTGCAGTCGATCATCGAGAAGTGCCCAACCAAGAACCTGACAATTCTGATGAGAGATTTCAATGCCAATGTAGGAATGGACAACACTGGATACGAAGACGTCATGGGACAACATGGAATGACTGGGAGAAAGGAACGAAAATGGTGAGAGATTTGCAAATCTATGTGCCTTCAATAAACTGGTAATAGGTGGCACCATGTTCCCACACAAAAACATACACAAAGCCACTTCGATTTCACCGGATCACACTACACAGAATCAAATCGACCATATCTGCATCAACAAAAAGTTCAGGAGGACGATGGAGGATGTGAGAACCAGAAGAGGAGCTGATATAGCATCCGATCATCATTTGCTGGTCGCCAAGATGAAACTAAAACTTAAGAAGCACTGGACAACGGTGCGGACAACATCACAAAAGTTTAATACGGCCTTTCTTCGAGATGCTGACAAACTCAACAAATTCAACATAGCCCTCAGCAACAGGTTCCAGGCTTTTCATGATCTACTCAATGGAGAGGGAACTACTATGGAGAGCAACTGGAAAGGTATCAAGGAGGCAATCGTTTCAACATGTCAAGAGGTTCTGGGCCAAAAGAAGCACCATCACAAGGAATGGATCACTGTTGGTACACTGGATAAAATTGAAGAAAGGAGGAACAAGAAGGCAGCAATAAATATCAGCCGAACAAGAGCGGAAAAAGCCAAGGCACAAGCCGAATACACAGAGGCAAACAAGCAAGTGAAGAGGAGCATCAGAACCGACAAAAGTAAATATGTGGAAGATTTAGCAAAGACAGCGGAAAAGGCTGCAAGAGAAGGAAACATGAGACAATTGTATGATACAACAAAGAAACTTGCTGGAAATTACCGTAAG
The DNA here is from genome assembly GCA_944470415.2 of Schistosoma rodhaini. NCBI lineage: Eukaryota > Metazoa > Platyhelminthes > Trematoda > Strigeidida > Schistosomatidae > Schistosoma > Schistosoma rodhaini. The sequence goes on along the minus strand of OX104036.1, from coordinate 14,198,914 downwards.
CCAGAAAGACCAGTGAAAAGCAAGGAAGGCAAAGTAATCACCTACATTGAAGAACAACGAAACAGGTGGGTAGAACACTTCAAAGAACTCTTGAATCGACCAGCTCCACTGAACCCACCCAACATCGAAGCAGCACCCACAGACCTCCCAATCGATATTGGCCCACCAACAATTGAAGAGATCAGCATGGCCATTAGACAAGTCAAGAGCGGCAAAGCAGCGGGACCAGACAACATCCCGGCAGAGGCACTGAAAGCAAATGTAACAGCAACTGCCAAGATACTCCACATCCTCTTCAGTAAGATTTGGGATGAAGAACAAGTACCAAAAGACTGGAAAAAAGAACTTCTGATCAAGATACTAAAGAAAGGCGATCTGAGCAAGTGCGACAACTACAGGGGCATCACTCTTCTTTCAATACCAGGAAAAGTCTTCAACCGAGTATTGTTAAACAGGATGAAGGATTCCGTGGACGCCCAACTTCGAGATCAACAAGCTGGATTTCGTAAGGATAGATCGTGCACAGATCAAATCGCAACTCTGCGGACCATTGTGGAACAATCAATCGAATGGAATTCATCACTCTACATCAACTTCATCGACTACGAGAAGGCATTTGATAGCATGGACAGGACGACACTATGGAAGCTTCTTCGACACTACGGCGTGCCTGAGAAGATAGTCAATATCATACGGAACTCCTATGATGGACTAAACTGCCAAATCGTCCACTGAGGACAACTCACCGACTCGTTTCAAGTAAAGACTGGTGTTAGACAAGGTTGCTTACTCTCACCCTTTCTCTTTCTCCTGGTCATCGACTGGATCATGAAGACGTCAACATCTGGAGGAAATCATGGGATACAGTGGACAGGCAGGATGCAGCTTGACGATTTAGACTTCGCGGATGATCTGGCTCTTCTATCACAAACGCAACAACAAATGCAGGAGTAAAAGACCAGTGTAGCATCAGCCTCAGCAGCAGTAGGTCTCAATATAAACAAAGAGAAAAGCAAGACTCTCCGATACAACACAATATGCACCAATCAAATTACACTTGACGGAGAAGCTTTGGAGGATGTGGAAACCTTTACATATCTGGGCAGCATCATTGATGAACACGATGGATCAGATGCAGATGTAAGGGCGCGGATCGGCAAAGCAAGAGCAGCATACCTACAGCTGAAAAGCACCTGGAGCTCAAAACAATTGTCAACCAACACCAAGGTTATAATTTTCAATACAAATGTGAAGACAGTTCTACTGTATGGGGCGGAGACGTGGAGAACTACGAAAGCCATTATCCAGAAGATACAAGTGTTTATTAACAGTTGTCTACGCAAAATACTTCGGATCCGATGGCCAGACACTATCAACAACAAGTTACTGTGGGAGAGAACAAACCAGATTCCAGCAGAGGAAGAAATCAGGAGAAAGCGCTGGAAGTGGATTGGGCACACCTTGAGGAAATCAGCTAATTACGTCACAAGACAAGCGCTCACATGGAATCCTGAAGGTCAACGGAGAAGAGGAAGACCAAAGAACACATTACGCCGAGAAATAGAGACAGACATGAGGAGAATGAACAAGAACTGGATAGAACTAGAAAAGAAGGCCCAGGACAGAGTGGGTTGGAGAAAGCTGGTCGACGGCCTATGCTTCAATGGGAGTAACAGGCGTAAGTAAGTAAGTAAGTATAATACGTTAGTGAGTGATTAATTAGTAGTTGTATCTTCCTTGAATCTTATCACATGTTTTCAACATTTAGACTGTTAACGCCTACCTATTTATTATGATTGTCTTTTATAGCAACACTACGGATCACTGTTGAGCGATCAAGTGAATGGAACTCATCACTATACATCAATTTCCTCCAATATAAGAAAGCATTTGATAGCGTGGATAGGAGAACATTATGGAACTTTCTCCAATACTATCGTTTAACTGAGATAATCAACATAATATAATTCAAAAATATAATGTGATGAAATCTGTTGCTTGATTTATCAAAGTTTTCAAACAACACAAATTTCAGTAAATAGTTGGAAGCGCCATTTTCTGGAAACATATTTCAGTAATATCAATACAATAATATATAACTAGTAACGTCAAATTATGAAGTTCTGTTTTAAAGCAATTTAATTTGTGCTTACCTGTTTTCAGTAAACATGTGATATGTAATAACATGTGTGTACGTTTTTATCAATATATAAATTGCCTAGATTTTAAGTCCTTAATTAGTAATATTTTAAAAAAGAGTGCCATATTTATAATTGTATGGAATATTTAAATCCAATTTGTTACCATTGAAAGAATGTAAAAACTATCGAAAATATGCCGTAGATATTACATTCCATTATAACCGTCGTTGCATACATTAGCTTAAAACTTGTAAATCTCAAAATTAGAAGTCTGAATATTGAAATCAACTGTTTGACGTAAACAAAACGATGCCTGGACTATATCATGGTAACAAATGATGTCTTAGGTAATAACAACAACAAGGGTTTGTGAAAATAGGAATGAAGGAAAGGAGTTTAGATTTTTGGAACTGTTATGAATGTAATGTTACGAAAGTAATATACTGGTTTTGCTAGCACTACTACTAATAATCATCTTTTCAGTTAATCCGATGTTCAACTTATGCTCTTATTGAAGATCTGGATCACTCAATTACAAGAAAATATCATTTATGAATAAATACGGGTCATCATAACTTATTATCAATGACAATTATTTGTTAATCTTTAAGAAACAACCATAGTCAACAAGCTATCTTTTAGCATTCTACAGTGACATGTATGTGATTTTCAGACCCCTTAAGTAACTCAATTTAGATATCTTTATTGAAAATTCAGAGTCAATTCGGCTTCCAATTAACCTTGAAAACGTGAATTCTACTTACAGTTTAAATTATCTTCAAAGCATATTCAAATAAATCACTTATGCTACTTATGAGTAACCTAACGTTTAATACTAAATCTCGCAGATGCCCATTAGGCACTGTCCCAGTAGTAAGATCACTTAAACTGTACCTAAATTCAATCTTATTTACGTGCAAAGGGACTTTATGTAAACAAACGAACAGAGTACTCGATTGTAGATGGTTTTTCTATGTCCCATCCTAGATGTCATTGGACCATGCATTTTACTCAGACATCTAAGTGACAGTTTCGTGACATTAAAAATGACTTTTATCAGGAACTTTTCTAAACTAGCAAATACTCTTTCAGAGTGCATAAAATTCGAGATTGAAGATGAACACAGTGAACTACTATTTTTAGACTGCTCAGTTGTAGAGAATCTAACTAGGAGTCTAGATCTATTCACCTACCGTAAACAGACACACGCAAGTCTATATATATTTATTTCAGTACGGCTTATCCAATTAACCTAAAAATCTGTTCAGTTCTAAACCTATTCTGACAAATATCAGAAGTCAATGCATCAAATAAAGCGTAACAAAAGGAACAGAAAGATACAGTCAAAGTATTAAAATTAAACAACTTGCCCATGAATCTTATTAAAACTATGCTAAAACGAAATTTCCTTTCGTTGAGTGATAATAAACTAAATGAATTATCATGTGTTAGGACTATAGTTCTATCATATCATCACGGTACAACAGAAGGACTACAATGGATCCCCAAACCACACAAAGTTACAGTATTCTATAGAACTTAGAACACTTCTAAATTCTTCAGTTCGAATAAAAGATAAAATTCCTTTCACTTCGAAACAAATGTGGGTACAGACTAGGTTGTGTAGACTTTGGTGCATTCTATAACAAAGAGTATTCTAGTAAAATTATGACCCACAACTAAGAATATCTATGCTACATTAATATACCATCAAATCTACAAATCAAACCTGCAATAGCAGTACATGCCATATTACTAACTATTAAGTCGATATTAATAATATCAAAATAATGATTGAAGCCCTACCGCTCTTAATAGAAAAAAAACCGTAAAAATTCATCCAACATAGATCATTCACCCAAATATTGATATAATTAGCTCTGTTCATATCTCACACTACAAGCAAACATATATGAACTTTTCCTAACTTTTCCACATTACAAATCTCACTTTTTCCACACCCACTAACTCAAACAGCTGTCTTACATTGGAAAAATAATCTTTAATAGTTGAATTCATGAGTCGATTAAGGCTAGACTACCGCAGAAAACCTGGAAGCGCTGGACAGCTGTTTCGTCCTAGTATGGGACTCTTCATCAGTGTGTGCACGGGATCATGCATGCGCACTCTTGGGGATTACCATACTAGTACGAAACGACTGTCCAGAGCTTCCAGGTTTTCCATCTTAGTCTAGCCTTGATCGATTCATGAAGTCACGTAACATAAAAAATTTAATTTTCTACTTATTTGGGCTTTATAAAAATATTATTTCAATTATTAACAGTCTGCTCAGTTTCTTTGAAATTATCAATTCAAACAATGATAATGACAATTACTAACTCTTAATTTTTATTTAATTTATTCGATCTTAAATCATCTTCATTATTTAGTAAAGATTTTGAGATTATAGTAAATGTAAACAGAATTGTCTAGCATTAGTTTCGAGAGTCATATAAATCTAAACGATTGATGCAATAAGAATTTCTTTGCACCTTTCCTACAATTAAGTATGTTTACAATTAAGTTTGTGATGCCGTTCAATGAACTTATTTAACAGACAGTGTTATTTAGACAGTAACAATTTGTCAATTTCTTTGTATTATTATTATCACTATCATGTCTGTATAAACGTGTATGCTTGATCACATGTGACAGTCTACGCACATATCTCTGTTTAACTTAAATGTTGAACGCTTAAATATCGCTCGTTAAATTATATATATATATATATATATATATATATATATATATATGCCTTTGCTCAAATTCGCTTGATGTGCTTGTAACTTTGTTATCTGTGCTATCCAACAATAAATTATAGTTGCCGCTTCGTATTTCCTGAATTCACACATTGTTGGGATTTATTTAATAACAGTTATCAGGGTAATTGATAAACAAAGTCTAAGGAATTATTCCGAAGCCTAGCCACTACATGTTCAATAGTCTTTGCTGTTATGTGACTTACCCAGTTAACAATAATATCACCATAGTATTTTTATTTCGGATGTTCTACATAGGCATAAAACAAATGGTTGAAACCAAAAAAAATTATCTTCCTGTCATTAGATTTATTTTGACAGTATTTTTATTCTATTCTAAATTTTCAGATTACCAAAAAAGGATTATTTTTTCAATTTCATCCTTATGGATGCCAACTGATGTCACAAGATTTCAGTCAATATTGTTCAGTTATAATTTGGCAGTTTAGTTACCTTGATAGATGATAAATATATTGAAAGTGAAAGTGTAACAGACAAGGTTGTTATTGAATTTGAATCACTTAATAATAATCCTAAGCAAGAATATGACTTTCTAATTACAGAGATACATATTTAGATATTAAATAGTTTATACATTGAAAATTGCAAATAGGAACTCATAGAAATTTAGGAAGAATTTCTGATCTTAAACCAGTTAGTCTTTTTATTACCAAGATATTCAAACTTTTCCATCAAAATTAAAGATGAAACTATATTAGATAAAATTAAGAAATTCGAAATCAGTCATCAATTTATCATTTTGAGAGTATTTACTTCTACCTTGAATTGCGAATGGTTATTACTTTATGTTCCATGGTGTTTTACAGTTTAGACATACAATATTTTAAACTTCAATATTATTGATCTGTAACATTGATTCTAGTGATATTAACATAAATCATAATAATATATTTTTCATGTTAAATAAGGTTAGATATTAGTTGAACTATAGTTACAGATTTAAGATAATAATTTACTGATTATTGTTCTGTGTTGAAGTGTCACAGATCTTCTTGAATATAGGTCTGTGAATTTGCAAATAAAGTGATTTAAAAATATTCCTTTCCAAGTCTAAAATAAATTTACAATAGACTGAGACTATGATCCAGGTGACACTAAAAATGTGCTTTCTATTCAATATTATGATACTTGAAACAAACTACTTAGTGAAGTTCTAATCATTGTTAAGACGAGTTATGTAAAAACTATAATGACTATTTCGTTACTTATTTTTAAGATTATATTCTATCATGTCGGAAAATTTCATGGTATTGTTTATTTATTGTTATTTAGGACTGTAATTGATCAGTCTCTTGTTGGCATATGTTCATCCTGTGCGGACTGCCTCGATATTGCCTGAAGTCACAAGCTTTATAAGCAAATATGGATAGTGGCTAGCAGTGGGATCCAGCAGGCGCGTTTCGTGTGAAGATACAAGTAGACAACACACAGTAGATATAAACTTCACCCCATTGCACAAGCAGGTGGCTATCAGGACTCAATAGCTAAGTGGATAACGTTTGAAGCGAAACATACTAGGTTCGAGTCCCAGAATAAACATCAGATGTAGGTTTAAAGTAGGACGAAATGCGTGTCCTGGATTTGTTTGTACTTTGTTTGACTGAATATATTTTACTGGTTAGAAAAGGTTTATAAATGTGTACATAGAAATTGTATTTTTTATGTATACTGAAATATCTTGAATGAAAAACAAAATAGAAAGTTTTATCATTTAATAAAAAATCTTTTACTGTTACTTTCTAACAGCTGTAACACCGAAATACAAAAATAATTTTCTTAATATATATATATCCGAGACAAACAACAAAAGTTGATCTGATTCATGATCGGATTATGTGAAAATAGTTTCCAAAAACATCTTTCTCATGGCTACCTTCGATAGAAGCCGATTAACTTGTTCAATAATAAGAATAAGAATATATTGAAAATATGCCTAATGTTTATCACTTAAAATACCAAGTATTGTAATATTTGGACATTGACATTTGTTAGGTTTCTGTAGGCTTTAGTTTTTTTTGTTTCAACAAAAATTTAAATTTAAGTAAAATACTTTTTCCATCAAAAAAAAACATGAAAAAATTACTCTGTTGATTAAATATTCATTTAGTCGATATCTATAGTAAAATTAAAGAAAATCACTTTGTTACAGCTACATAAAGGCAACTATAAATTTTTTCACTTTTAAAACTAACATCCAGTTCACATACTGTTTCTTTTGTGAAATATCAACTCACTGAAGACAATGGTTAACGGCTGTTCAACTTTGTGGATTGGTTAAAGTTAGACATTAGCACCGTTAGACGCCGGCTCAGTGGTCTAGTGGTTAAGCGCTGGCGCGACAGACTGATAGATCTTGGGTTCGAATCTCGCGAGGCGGGATCGGGGATGTTCACTTCTGAGGAGTCCCACAATAAGATGAAACGGCCGTCCAGTGCTTCCAGGTTTTCCATGGTGGCCTAGCTTTAATTGACTCATGAATCCAACAATAAAATTACTGAAATCTCCACAAAACCCCTTCTGCTAGGTAATAAATATTTTTCATGTTAAATAAAAAGTGTGAATTGATGAAACATAATTTTAAACAAATATAGCAACTGAAGTTAATAGTTTGCTATGTAGATTGTTAACGCTTATTATTTAACGTAAGTGATCTTGAAGAGATAGTAGTTTTATTAAATGAATTTATTTAATTTCTAGGATTATTTTCATGAAACAAATTGAAACAGCTAGAACAAAGTGAGTAAACTATCTAATCAATAAACAGGAAGTTTTACTTAACATTTTTATGCTTACATGAGAGAATGTCCAATGATATTCATGTTGTTAAGAGATGGATGTCAGTTAGCATTGAAATCCAGGATGCGCGTTTCATCCTACTTGGGACTCGTCAGCTGGATTTACCTGAATCCTAGCGTTGGTGTTTACTCTAGGTCTCAAATTCAGTGTCTTTCACTTCGAACTACATCGGTTTATCCACTTATCTACTTTGTCCAGACAGCCACTGATTTGCGCAATGGGGGAATTGTAATTTTAGTTCATATATATTGGTTGTTTGAATTTTCGCACTGATGTCTAGAACTGCAAACAACCAGTCTCTTATAACATATATGCATCCTGTGCGGATAACCTCGATAACGCCGTTAGATCATAGGCATTATAAGCAGAGATAGATGATGGCTAACAGTGTAATTCAGGGCATGTGTTTCTTTTTATTTCAGATCCGTAAGCTGGATGTACGGGCTGATGTTTTTAACGCGTCCGTCCAGACACTCATGAGCAGTTAAAATATATAAAATAATTTTATGTAGGAAAGAGTTTTAACGAAACTACATAACTGATTTGGTGTATTTCTTCCATGATGTGAAGTTTATTTTATCATATAATTATAATTTTATGAGTGCTTCTGACATAAACATTCATTTATTCGTTAAGTATTTAACAAGTATATAACAAATTCACTATGGTTATATCAGTACAAAAATATAATTAATAAAGATGATTAACATGTGTAATTCAGGTTGTTCGTGATATTTACACTAGACATTTCAAGTTCATCGGAATTATTGCAGACGATCTTAAGATGGTGTACTCATTTTCTCCACATGAACTGAGCAATATTCAAAATTGTATTAGCTCGGAGCTTAACAATGTAACACAGTGGTGCTCAAAATGGCAACTGGAGCTTAATACAGCTAAATGTGGTTGGTTATGCTTCAGTGATACATCATTCAACCTCGATCTTACCATAAATGGTGAAATGTTATCTAGGTTACACTCAGTAGTAGATCTAGGACTTAGGTACTCTGACGACTTGTCGTTTACTGAACAGATATTGAAACAAACTTCCAAGTCTCAACTCCTTATAGGTTACATAACTCGAAACCTTCATAACAGCGAATCTCGTATATTAATGTACAAAGTCTGTGTTCGACCACTCCTAGAATACTACGCGTTTCTCCTTAGTAGCGCGCGCACAAAGGATAAATTAAGACTGGAATCAATACAGAGACAATTTACACTTCGTACTCTTGGAACTGATAGTGTCTTGACATATAACTCTAGGTGTAGTAAACTAGGGCTTGACCCTTTATGGAAGAGGAGACTCAAACTTAACCTTATCTTCTTTTTCAAAATACTTAACAAACTCTCCTTCACATTCAGCCAGGCGATTCAATACGCTAAAGCCTCACATTACGACATTCGTAACTTCTTGTCTTTAGCCAAACAAACATATTCTAGATCTTCTCTCTATATGAATTACTTTGCCTGTAAGTTTTCTAGGCTCTGGAATAATTTATCTCAAACTACCCGTATATTAAACTCTCTGTCATTGTTTGTTCGCTCAATTAATGCTTTTTGCTCCTCTGAAAATGCATTAAATGCTCTAGCGCCTGCAAGTGTATCTTACTCCACAAGTGAGATTATCGGAACTTTAAGTGTTTAACCTCTTACTTGCTATCATTGTTTTGCTGTTCCGTGCTCTTTGCTTTAATATTACTTTCTCTAGTTGTAGATAATTATCAAAAACTCGCTTTAGCACTAGAAATAACCTTACAGAACATCAGGCTATCCACTTAAGAAAAAATTACAAGTTCCCTGGTGTTGCAATGGCCTGCCATATATAATCTATTTATCAATTAGTAAACCAGCAAACATAAGACTTTCTTATATTTCATGTTTGCTCTCCACATTAAATGTTGATTTTTATAACAATCCGATCATGCCTGTAAACTGGTGTGAATTCTGTATATATTATTTTCAGAATATATTATTATTATTATTATTATTATCATTTTGTCAGAAATCTCATTAGTAATATTCTTATTTAGAGTTTCATTTTTCAAGAATACATCTAACATAATTGATACTGTTGGGTACAACATTATCGTTACAGCATGTGGCTTCCAGGAGTTATCGGTGCTAGAAAAGTATACTTTAGAAGTTATTATTATTTAATCGATTTCTAAACTAATATTAACTTACTTACTCCTGTTGTCTCTCATGGAAAAGTATAAGCCGCCCACCAGTATTCTCTATCCAATTTTGTCCTAGGCAATCCTTTTCAGTTGTTTACAGTTGTTATTTATCATTTTCATATCTGCTTTCAATTCCTCATGCAGTGTGTTCTTTAGTCTTGCTCTTCTCAGTTTCCGTTCAGGATTCTAAGTTAGTGCTCTAAACTAATAACTATACAGTATATCTATAAAAAACAGTTTATTAACTTGAAAAATTTTCATTTATGAATGCATGCAATCATTTAATTACAGTATAACATTTATTTTCAAATTAAATAATACTAATTATTCTTATTTATTCATTGTCATCTATTCAAAGAAATCGAATAGAAGTTTCTAAGTGAATTCAATCACACACAAACACATACATACATAAGGAAGTATTCAACCAAATTATAAATAAACAAATAAATTACTTAATTACTTAAATAAACAATTAAAATTTTGTTTACATTAGGACAAACGTTAATTTTTATGTTTTTTTTTCTTTTTCTATTAGGAAAATATAAAAGATATTAATGGTGAAAATTAGATTAGAAAGTATTAAATAGAAAATTTATTTTTTTTATATTTTCATTTTGAATACTCTTGTCCATCAGTATAATTCAGAGCAAGAAAGAAAGAAAAAACGAAAGAACAGATAACTATTGTGTTATCATCAATGTTGTTGAATTCTTCTTCTCCTTTTTCTTCTTCTTCTTCTTCTCCTTCTTCTCCTTCTTCTTCTTCTTCTCCTTCTTCTTCTTCTTATGATTATTGTACAGAATAAGTTTTAGTTTATCTCAATAAGTTTCACATCAATTATAATCTATTTATTTAATAAAATAAACTTACTTCTAAACATTATTCAATTAATGTTTATGAATTTATCAGAGTTATTAAGTAACTCAATTATATTGACTTAGACTGAGATATAGTCATATTGTGTAGTATAATTAAGGAAATTGGATACTAATTAAAGATTTATATAAGAACTTTCGTCTAAATTAGAGCGAATAGTTTCACAGTATTTGGGCGCTGAGTTGATGTAAGACACGAAATAGGAAGAATATATTTGTAAAATCTCAACGAATGAATTTGAAGTGAATCCAACTTTTCACTTGGCAATCTGGTCCAAACTTTTTGGAGGAATTATAATCAAATATCAAAATTATCGAATATAAATAGGTACATGGTTTTCTGGTTAATTGTATACTGAATTGATCATTCAATCAGTGTTAAAAATATCTAAACTAGGTATATGTATTAGTGTGTAAGAGACTTGTTATGTGAAATGATATGTCTTAAGATAACATATTGTATGTATACGTAAGTGGTGATGATTGTTATGGATTTATTTTTAAAATGATAATTATTACAGATAATGTAATTTTTTTCTTCTAAAAATCACCTATGGTGTATTACATTGTGATCTGTTGTGTAAACTATTCGACGTAACTCTGGGTTTTTAAAAGCATGCTGTTGCATTTAAACGTTTTTGATACAATCACTAGTTTAATTATGATCGGCAATTTACTATCAATAATATCATTTCCCCTAGTAATTGATTGAGGGTTTTATAAACGATTGATCAGAAGTTCAATTGAGTTAGTGAACTTGTAGTGATACTGATTCCTAATCAAACGGTCTTCGAAGCTGAACATATAATTACTTAGAAGATTCATTTTCAACATGTAACACTAAGAGAAGATCAACAATAGAGAACGCGAGAACAATTCATTCAGTGAGATGGCAAGACTCGCAGACGTGGTCATTCTGTATAACATGTCCTCGATCACATTAAATATATTATTCTATCTTCAGCCCAAATGTGTTCTTTAGAAATATTATATTGCTGATTCCTACGATACGACGAGTCAGTGTAAATAATTATGGGACTTCCAAGTAAGATCTCATAGATTAGGTGGTCACATCGTGACAAAACTACAATTTTAGGGTTAGGTCTATTATTATAGCAGTACTAATAACAAACTAGACCATAATTCTACAAACTATCATAAGTAATTGAATTTCAAACTACTGTACGATCAAAAATCATTTTTAATGCACTGACAACAATATAAAAAGTGAATCTATAAGTATAGATTGATAAGAAAATATGTAGTTATGAAATTCATATTAATGACGGGTCGAAAATTGAAGCTTAGATTGTTAGTATGTTATTGCATTGCACATATATACAAATTATGTTTCTAACCTCATCATTCCCAATCCTAACTAAGAAATGAATTATTCATTCACAGTGAAGTCGACAGTGTTAATAATAAACCAAAAGGAATTCGACTGTTCATATTTGTTTATGACACGATATGCATATAGACGATAAAAAATACCATTTTAATTGATATCATTAACGCCGACTCAGTGGTCTTCAGGTTGAGGGTTCACCCACAAAACCGAGGTTCCCCGGTACGAGTCCCGCTCACGGGACCGTGGGTGCGCGCTGTTGAGGAATCCCATACTACGACGAAATAGCAGTCCAGTGCTTCCGGATTTTCAATAGTGATCTCATATTCATCCATTCATGATATCAGTTGAAATTCAATAATCTCCACAACTCTTTTACTGATAATACTGTTTTAGATCAGAGGGGGTTTTGTGGAGAATTTAGTATTTTCACAGTTGAAATCATGAGTCAATTGAAGCTAGACCACCATCGAAAACCTGGAAGCACTGGACGGCCGTTTCGTCCTATTATGGGACTCCTCAGCAGTGCGCATCCACGACCTGTGAAAATACTAAATTCTCCACAAAACCACTTCTGATCTATAATCATATGCTCACTAGTGACTGACTTCAAGAAATATTTCCTTGAGTTCTAGTGGGAAGCAGTGACCAGGCGAGTTCTACCAAGTCTGTTGTATAGATATCAACTCACTGAAGACAATTGGTGAATGGTTGCTCAAAATCGTGGATTGGTTGAAGTTAGACAATAACATCGTTGGATGCAGGCCGGCTCAGTGGTCTATCGGTTAAATGCTCTGGCGCGAGACTGGTAGGTCCTGGGTTCGAATCTCGCGGGTGCGAGGTCGTGGATGGGCACCGCTGAGGAGTCCCATAAAAGGATGAGACGGTCGTCCAGTGCTTCCAGGTTTTCGATGGTGGTCCAGCTTCAATTGACTCATGATTTTAACTGTGAAAATACTGTTTTAGTCAAAAATAATAATGAACTAGCTAGGCTCAAGTGTTTTTTTGCTTTTTTTAGTCTATTAGTCAAGATCTTAATACCGATATATTCAAGGTATATTGCTATCTCTTAAATGCAACCATTAACATCAAGAAATAATTAACCTATGCCTTATGTTAATAAATGCTGATTCGTCGATAACAACATGGCATGAATATAAAAATCAATCGTTAAGTATACTTTTTTTAGAGCATGCATAAAAAAATAAGACTAATGTGACTACTAAGATATTGAAACACATTAAACTATTTTTTTAAAACATGCCAGTGTTCCATTTATTTTTCTTCTCAATTGTATAAAGAATAAATGTGAATGTGGATCATGTGAGGTTCTATTGTCCATCAAATTAATGGAAATGTACAAATCAACAAGAATAAAAAATATTTTAAACAAAACATAATTTTGTAGAATTCTATGATGAAGCAGGATTTAAATGTAGACAATGTTGATCATTAATGATATTTATTACAAATAGTTCAAGTAACTGAAATTTCCTCAACAGGTGAATAAGTTTCCACCAACAAACCTTCAAGGTAAATTATCATTTATCACAGTTTAATAAGCCTAATATGACAGTTATTCAGTAAATATTGAGGAATACGAATATGATGTTGATGTTGACAGATAGAAAGGATACCAAATAAATTTGGTAAACAGGTGTTGATTTCATAATTTTATTAATTAACTATGAGATGACAATCATATAATCACTTACCCTATAGATAAATTGTTATTATTTTTATTTTTAATTGATAACATGAATGTATGAATGTTAAACCACCATTGAAAACCTGGAAGTACTGGTCGGCCGTTTCGATCTAGTGCGGAACTCCTCAACAGTGTACATTCACGATCCCGCAAGCGGGACTCGAACTCGTTATCCTGATGTTATGTAAATTTCAAGAGACTACAGTTCATTATTGTACAGCATATATTACAGAGCCGCAAGCACACATAGCAAATACGAACAGTAATGAGAATACAAGTGAATGAGAGCAAGCGAATGAGGACGGATAAAGGGGCAAATGAATTGATCAGCTTTAAGAAGCACACATAAGTAGGAAAGTGAATAAGACTTAAACAAATAACGTTGAGGCTAGTAGAAAGGATATGTGCGTAGGCTGTGACACTTAATGAAGCATAGATGCTCATACATACATGATAATAATCGTACAAGGAAATAGATATATCGTTATTGTTCTAGCGACACTGTCTTATTAAATAAGTTAATTACAGGGCTTACCAAAATTAAACGTATACAAATTCATATGAGATGCTATATATAAAACAATCTCTAGGTTTGCATATCACAATACTGAATTAAAACAAATATGACTTTAGTTCTTGCTTATTTACTTACTTCCGCCTGTTACTCCCATTGAAGCATAGGCCGTCAACCAGCATTCTCCAACCCACTCTGTCCTGGGCCTTCCATTCTAGTTCTATCCAGTTTTTGTTCATTCTTCTCATGTCTGTCTCCATTTCTCAGCGTAATGTGTTCTTTGGTTTTCCTCTTCTCCTTTGACCTTCAGGATTCCATGTGAGGACTTGTCTAGTTCTTGCATCATTAATTATTTGTGAATAGTTTTAATATTAATAATTTCAACTATTTATTTAATCAAATGGATCTTTACGACGAATGATTCTATCAACTAACCATCATTACCAAAAAATGTTTTGTTTATTCTAATTTTATTTGTATATCAGTTAATGAGATTCATTTTTGAATGTTCAAAGATATATCGATTTTTTATATATTGTCCAAATATCGAATTCATCAAGACAATTACATAACATACATTAAATTGTCAACATTGTATAATCTGATAATACTCATGTAGAAAACCCCCTTTTGATAATAATACTCATGTATAAGCTAATTCAGGATGCAGAAAGAAAAAAACAATCCATCATCTGATAACATATTTTTATATTAATAACTACAATGTATTCATGTTATAACTTCCTCATAGTTGGTTTTTATCAATGAAATGTTAGTAAAAACAGAAAAAAATTATCAAAATAATGGTTTGAATTACCTGAAATACATATTTATTCGTTTTATAGTTGAGATCGTGAGTCAACTGAAGCTAGACAACCATGGTAAACCTTGAAGCATTGGACGTTCGTTTCGTCCTAGTGTGGAACTCCTCAGCAGAGCGTATCCACGATCCCACCTTGCGAGATTCGGACCAAGGATCTATTAGTCTCATACTCGAGCGCTTAACTTCTAGAACACTGAGACAGCATTCAACGGTGTTAATGTCCAACTTCAACCAATCCACGAAATTGAGCAACCGTCCACTGTTGTCTTCATTGAGTTACTATCTCACAACAGACCCGGTTGAACTCCACTGGTCACTACTTCTCACTAGAACTTCAGGAAGTACCTCTTGCAGACGGTCACTAGTGAGCATGTGATTATCATCAGAGGGGGGTTTTGTGGAGATTTTAGTAATTTTATTTATTAATCAATTCAGTTATTTTATTTATTTTTTTTTGCTCGAAAAAAGCAAAAAAAGTCATATCTCCATGTATTTCATTTGTTAAGTACATTTTGTCATTATTATTTCCCTTCCAGTTAGACCATTAACCAATCTGATATTATCATAGTTTCAATGTTGGTTACCAAAATAAATTATGTAAGCTTATTTAATGCACAAATAGAAAGAAATGTTTTTATTGTTGTTTGTATATTCATAGAATAGATATATCTAACATGAATGATCAAGGTTTATTCAAAATTATTCAGTGATGTATAGATTTCTTTTCAGTTATTATGTTTGACAAACTCTTGTGCAATTATTTATTTTGTATTGTGTGTGTGAACCCTGCCATTAATGTTTAGGACTGAAATTGATCAGTCTGTTATTGGTATATATGCATCCTGTGTGGATTTCCTCCCAGAGCGAACATAAACTCTGGGATGCATGTACATATAGCTGATGAGTCCTAAATAGGACGAAACGCATGTCCGGGATACCGCAGCTAGCTACAGTCCATTTTTGCTTATAATCCCTGTACAGTTATATTCATATTAGTTTGATACTCGTGGTAAAAGAGGTAAAACAACGTTTTAATAATTTAATAATGAAGTGTTCACAAGTGCTGTGACATGCTATGTCCGAAATCTGATACTGATAAACAGTATGTTATACACTAATATACACTTATATATATAATGCACTTGATATTTAGGTCACTTCTGGTTGCCATCGACTGACCTTCTGCTACTTGTGATTGACTCTTCATATTATTAAAGTTCATGTACAAAAATGGGCGAGACTATAATTTATGGGCGACCTTTGAACGAATCTCAAGTGACCATGAGAAATATTAGCCAATCAGTGAACAGTCAGCATAGAGTAAAAATATATTATACGATACCAAATAATTAAAGTGGATACACTTATCTTTTATGGTCCAAAAACTTGTCAAGGTTAGAAAGATGTTCAAAGGTTCTAAAATCGTAATGCATAAGGTAGAGGAACTCATCCATATGGCTCCATAAAAGTCGGTCTCTGGAGCCACATTAAGGTCACAAAAACTCTCTCAGCCTAGATCACATGGCTTCAATATTGTTTTTGTGTGCTCCGATTGTGTAAGTTTGTCATTTTTATTACGCATATGTCCCTACAATACTCATAACACTGAACAGCCGAAGTTTCAATGACATTTGCTATTATCGCAGCCAATGTCACTGGTGCTTTTATTATACAGTTCGGGGCAATTATTATAATTTGCCTTAGTCTCGATCTGGATCGAGCTAAAAAGGTTCCTATTCTAGCAAACGTCTTCCTTCAAAATATGTTACATCGAAGGACAATATCACGGTAGTCTGCACAGCGTCTACAAGTCATTTGATTACTGTAATTAAAAATAAAGGAACTTCTTATTAATCTCATTTATTGCAGCCGCTTAATTGTCAAGTCTTCTATAAAATCCTGTGTGAACCAATTGTACATGAACACCAGGTACTGAAATTGGCGCTATGACCTTGAAATCCCTCAAACTCTTCTGATTGACTTGTCCATAAATTATAGTCTCTCCCAAAAATGTATTTTAAGTTGCATATTTCAATGATTCGATGTGTTACGTTTTGTTGTTCAAAATCCAACCAAAAATTTGTATTATTGATAAAATATTTATATTGTATTTTTTTTTCAATGTAATTTACATTTTATGATGTTGAAAAACAAACTATTTTATAATCTCGTATTATACTATGAAAATGTTATAATTGGATTAGATTTATGAAACTATGTCATATAGAGTCACTTCTGTATAATGATTATTTAGTTACCATAATAAATTCCTATAAACTATAACATTCTATAGATAACCGGCAATGTTAACCGTAAACCGACTTCATTTTCATTACCGTTTATTTGAATCTATTTAATAATTTTGATATGTAAATATTACAAGGTGCAATCAATCCGACAGTTATCTTTGCTTTTTCCTAATTTAATAGAAGTATTTGGATCTTCGCAATATTATTATTATTATCCTTATTATCATTATTACAACTAGTTGTCTATATTGATGTTGGCACTGATTAACGAAACATCATGATTGTTACTGATTAATTTGACCTAGTTCATTTCAATATGAATCTATTTGACATGTTAACAAGTGAAAGAATGTTTCAAATACATATTCGGTTATAAATAATATATTTTTTTCAACAAACATTAATCATTCAATATCCTAAATATAACAAACAATGAAATTAAAAACCTTACTGTATATGTAATGGTTTTGATTACTTACTTACTTACTACTTCTGGTTAGTGTTTTTTTAGCGAGTTGGTTTTCTACAAGATGAAGTCGCTAACACCATGCCCAACCATCCTCCTTGACCCGGGCTTGAGACCGGCAGTAGCCTCAGGAGGAGTTAATGGTTTTGATATTAGATTTTAATAGTTCAGCTTCTGATATCAGGTATGTTTAAATGAATGAAATAGGTAATGTATTAGTATAAATTAGAGGCTTCTTAGTCCTATGAAATTTTCTGTTCTACTCTATTAGATAATCAGCAATCATAAATCTTTTTTCAAAATATTTCTAAAGAATTTGATTTGATTGCCAGAAGCAGAAATGAACTATTTCGATAGAAACATTTCAAAGAAGTTTTCTACTTTATCAAAAAGCTACATTTTTAATTATTGAGTTTGATTTTTTTTTTACTGTTTTCTTACAGATGGTAATTCTGATAAACAAAATAAATTATACTTACATTAATTTAGTTTCTTTTACTGTTAACTCTTTGAAGTTTTTCATTTTAGTATAGTTTGGATTAGTACCATTGTGTAACTAATCATATGTAAAAGAGAAAAAATATTTTTATTTTAAAATACTACTTCCTGGGAACGAAGATCATACAGTTTGAAGGATATGCAATTATTACGACTTCAAATTTGCAACTTTAGTGCTGACAAGAAGTTTGAATAATTTTTCTAAGGGTCCTAGTTATTCTGTTTCAGATGTTTACGTTTTCTTAAAATATCACAAACTAACCAAAGTTAGGTCCCTATTGGAAACCTGGAAGCGAAGAATGGCCACTTCGACCTAAAGTGTGACGTCTTGGCAGTGCATATCTACGATGCTATATTTGAGAATCGAACACAGTACTTTCAGTTTTACAGTGGCTGTCTAACTAAGATCACTTTGTGATTTAAACTATGAAGATTCTAGAATCTCCAAAAATGTTACGATAAAACTTGGAATAATGTGCTCACTAGTAGCTATCTTGAAGGTTCAACTCCTTAAGTTTTAGTGAGAAACCGTGACCAGTCGAGTCCAACCATGTTAAGTGTAAGACAGTTATCCACCGCAAGTAATGGAAGATAATCTGGCAATATCGTGGGATGACCGAGTTCATAAATCAACGCCACTGAGCGCCCGCTCAGCGGTAGAGAGGTCGAGCGTTCGCTTGAGAGACCGAAGGACCTCGTTTTGATTCACGGATGTAGGTTTTTGGGTGTGTGTTCTTGAAAAACCCTGTACTAGAATGAAACAGCCGTCTTGTGTTTCCAGATTTCCAGTGGAGGTCAAAGACCAGTTTATGAATTAAAAACCGGGAAATTGAGTAGCAATAAAATATCTGTTAATGATAATGAATTAGTGACCAAAATAAAAAAAGATGAAAATGGAAGTGTTAGGAGCCTCAATACTGATCAAGAAGATGGACAAAGATAAGCAGTTACGAAAAATGGTTGCTTAACATAAGAAGTTGTAATGGAACGTTGTCGAAAAATTTAGAAACAGAAATAGGTCTTTTGATGATCAGAGGCCAATAGAAAAAGAGTTAAAATGAGAGTAATCGATTTAAAAAAGAGGTGAAAAACATCGTATCAATAAGATTGAATATGTTACTGTGATATACACAGTTAAAGCTTTCCCAAATCCATGACAAACGCTTCGGGAATGCTAAGAAGGCAGATGCAGACTGCATGACGAGCTTCTAATTACCTTGTAGATGGTTTTGAGAGCTTTGTCCGTTTCGATTGAATGAGACTTTTTCATGAGGTGATTGATTACAGGGTTCGTCATAGATTCATTTCCGACTCTTTCCAACCAAGCCCGATAATATTCCTTATTCGTTTTGAACAGAATACTCCGTAAAAGCCTACATTTCTAGGTCCACATGTGTAGGTGAATGAGTAAATGTAAATTGAAATGATCAGTTGCGACGGCTTATCCTGTAGGGTGTTGCTTACGATTCACCAATCACAGAATTCGAGACATGTTTGCTTCAGAAAACGTTATTTTGAGGGAGATAAACACATCTAGACCCTATAACACTCTTCAGCAAAATGGCTATCAGAGCCTTTGGAACTCATACCTAGTTCTTTAATTACACAAGGGACGTGTATGTAAGTGCTAAATTCATGACTCTAATTGATTTCGAGTTATTTTTCATTCCTGTCTCACCCACAAAAACCATTTGCTTTATATGAGAATACATAGATGATAATATCATAAATTTTGGAGTATCAGCGATTTATTCAACGGAGTTATTATTTCGATTTACTTATGGCGCCCAATTTAAATTCATTGACATAGTGAGAATCGCATGACTTGAATATTGTCCCACAATAAGACAATATCACTCGAATGCTCAGAGTCGTAAAGTCTTTCTCCCGGCAATAGATCCTTACCACCATAACCTACATCTATCAGAGCCGTTTCGAGAACGTTATCGATAACAAAGTTGAAGAGAAATAGTGAAATCAGGCAACCCTCCCTAATCCTTATGCTTGAATGAAGCAATAGGTAGAGGTGGTTGTATGTCCCTGCTCTGCCTGAGGTGTTTTCATAAAAGGCTTTTAAAATGTTAATAAAATTCTCGGAGAAACCCTTCTTGAATAAAGAATCCCAGAGAACAGTCCTGCCTAACGAATCGAAGGCGGTCCTAATGTCAAGAAACACCACGGTTGTTGGCCTGTAATGTGTATGACAATGTCCAAACATTTTGCGGAGGGTGAAAAATTAATAATACAGCTTTGGTCAGAACGCAAAACAGCCTGTTCCTCTCGAGTCAGTCTTTCTCGGGTTTCGAACAATCTACAAAGTATGAGAGAAGCCAATAGTTTTGACTCAATCGGAAGTAGACCTATCTACGATAGTTGTAACATAAACGACGTGAACCATTTTTAAAGATAGAGACAACTATCGACTCATTCTATGACGTTGGAACATTCTCTAATTGCCAGATCTTTGTAAACAACTAAGTCAGTTCCTTAACCAGAAAGTTGCTACAATCTTTAAAAAGGTCAGAGGTAAGTCTTTTATCTGGGCTCGTCGATTTGTAGCGCTTAAAGAGTTGGAGATCCTTACGGACTTCCGCTTCGTTAGGTGGATCAGTCGTCACAGGCCATGAAGAGTAATACAGTCTGCTCGATGTTGCCGGACGGCAGAGCTGTTGAACTTCTCGAAAAACTGCCCATCGTCCACGAAATTGGTAGATGTTAATGATTGGAATGCTATCAGCCTCACAGATTGTTACTCTTACACCAAACCTCTTGCTGTCATTGACTCGGATGAGTTGAAAGAGCTTTCAATAGTCACCAGATGCAGCTGCTGCTGCCAACTCATTGTCACGCTTCAACCACCAGGCTTCTCGGTGCTTACGCAAACTTCGAACTATTTCATTACTTAACAGTCTTCGTTTGTGGTCAAACCCACGGTCACCAGAGAAGACTGATGTGCTTCAACGAGTTATAAAGGGCCTGCAGAAACTCAGTGCTTATGAGCCGGACGTATCGCGAGGCCGCAAGCGAATTTACTTGCCATTTTAGTGAAATCACGCGGTTGCAGCCAACGCTCATCTATACTTGTCAGAGGGTTGTTAGCCAGCCTTGAACTTATCTCGGCTCGTTGGCGTCGGTCAGTTCAGAGAGATTAATTTTCTGGCTACTAAATCATAAGATTAGCGCAGGCAAGGGGATGACCAGGGTTCAGACAAATACTCTGAAACGGGGGCAGTTTTCCATACAACCGTGCTAGAGGTAGCTGGCAAAGATGTGGTCAATTTGAATCAAGGTTTAAGTTCCAGAGGGAGGGCACCAAGTATCACATCAGCAATGACTGTGTCTATAGTTGTTGGTGACCCGAACAACTCCCCTGTGATTCTAAACCAATAAGCCGTGCATTCAGGCCTCCAGCTAATACTACCATATCTATATGACGCAATATCTGTAAAACAATTAACTTGAGGTAAAACTCATCCTTGATCGTATGTAGGTTACGGTCTGTCGAAGCATAGATGATGGTGAAAAAAATTGTTGCTCACACCTATTTATTTCCACGTTTGTGAATATTTCCAATTTAACATCACAATACCGACTGTTAGTGGTGATTCTATCGATCAGTGCTCCCTCAGTTCTAGCTGTCATTGAGATGAAAACGTCAGAAAAATCCGAGGAAGTTGCCACAGGGTGCTGGAATAAACGTACGTGAAATAAGCTTCCCAAAGTGATAGATGGAGAGCCAATTTGTAGTGTTTCTAAAGACACAGCCAACCTCATCTGTTGTCCAACCTGAATTAGTGTGGGAACATTGAAGGAGACTAGTTTGAATGATGTACGTGGTTTCAGAAAGACTGATTCAATATTCATAGTCGGCTGTAGCATTCAGCTTTTGTTCACTCAATGAATTTAGGTCACTTAGATAGGACAGGGTGCACACTGTAGTCTCACTCATTGGCCAGTGATGCTTACTGATAACAGTTGAAATATTTTGAAATTAGTATGGAGAAATCACTTGTTTTAAATGGTACTGAAGTTAAACACGATACTCGTTAAAATCCTTAAGTGTAGCTCGAGGTTTGACCTTTACTCTAATTGAGTCCTTTACGTATATTACTGATCATTGGATTATGAAAATTGTCTACAGTGATATCATTCCATTGTGGAGCGTTTTCGTTTTCCTTAAATTCACGTGTTTTTGCAGATGTTCTGGCATAAAAGAACTTTTGTTTTTCACCTAAATCATTATGTGCATCGTGTTAATTTAAATTTTCCATAATTCATGTTTCATTCTTATATTTTTTGCACGACTCCTTAGTACGTTTAACCATTTCCTTAAGGAAAAGTAAAAATGTCAGTAGAATTACTAGTGTATTCCCTGCCTAAGCTGTGAATCCATAATTTACAAAGTGTTTAAAATAATTATTGTATACTAGATATTTACCTCATTAACTTATTTCTTTAATCTCTTCTTCCGCAGAATTAGAAACATCACTGAATCGAAAATACACTTATTCAAGCCTACAAATATAATATATCTCACTATCTGAAGAGATAGTAATGATTTCTATGGCAGAGATTGTATCCACCAATAATTAAGAATATAATTTATTTCTATATTAACTCTGCTTTGCATTTTTAATGTGTCACATTAGTTACTTTGATTTTAAAATATGACGTAACAGAGATTTATGGATGTATAATATACTTACAGTAAATTGTGGTACCTCTATTAAATATATAAGTTTGATATTCAGACGTTGATACTTATTTACAGTCAATTATTTACAATGCAGATCCACAGATTTACAATATACTATAAATTAAGCAGAGATGGATAGTGGCTAGCAGTGGAATCCAGGACGCGCGTTTCGTCCTATTTGCTAGCCACTGCTAGCCACTATCCATCTCTGCTTACCATGCTTGTGAATTTAGGTATATCGAGGCAATACGCACAGTATGCACATATGCCAATTAGAGACTGACCAGTTGCAGTCCTAAACACATCGATGGGAAGATCCAAACAAACAATACCAAGTGAATACTATAAATTAGTTAACAGATTTAATGGCGAAATGCATTAAATCCGTTTGATAAATTATTGATAATCCAATTATTGCTGGTAGCAGGTAGCAAAACACCGTTCGTAAGAAAGATGATTTTTTCTATTTAAGGAGAAAATTAACGAGCTTAACTAAAGCATACATTTATTTATTATCAGAATAGCAATATGCAAATGAAATTCCTATCAAATATGCTTATAAATATTGGGTGAGTATAGAAGTAAACTTGGTTGATGACTTATCTATTCATCGTCTCTTTCGGAGATACCCTATGTGCCAAACACTGACTGTTATATGTGAAGATAACATCCCAGTTATTCAAGAAAGAAAACTTCAGACAACCCTAGTTTTTCATTATTTAAACATTAGATGGATAGTAGCTAGCAGTGGAGTCCAGGATTCACGTTTCGTTTTATTTAGGACGGATTTGTAAATATTAGTATGAAACCACTAAGACTGGTATTCTTCTGCAGTTGTAATCAGAGAAGATGGACTGATATTTGCAGAAAAAACAGTCAAGGTCGAGACAATTGATTGTTATTTTGCAAATTAACTGTTTACTGTATGGTTATCAGATTGTCACCCACTCACGTTCTTGTTCACCACAGTATCATTAAGAGTAATACATTTTCGGTTATCAAATATTTTCTTCAAATTTTCTTTCTTCTTAGCAAGACTTATTATTTATATTTATTTCTACTATATACAACAGAACAGAGATCTGTAGTATTTCTTTATTGAACTTATTGATGTCAGTCAGTCACAACGTAGAACTTCATAGGCACGTTCATCAGTTCGAGTTGCCATACCACATTAGCACAGAGATGCAGTTGTCGGTTCAAATCCCAAAGTGGTAGAAGTAGTAAGAGTATAAGCATTATGTGAAAGATTGGGGTTTGAAGATGTTATTCAAGGAGTACAATTCAGTGAAATAAGTTTGGAAAGAGAAAAAGATAAAGACATGAGGAATTTGGTAGAACACAAAGAGTGGATGCACCTTCGCCATTGCAAACGATTTTGAGCCATGTCATTCAAGGTCTCTAACCATCGATTGTTATCATCTCGCGAATCCCAACCAGGTAGTCTACACCTACCAACATGGATCGGTCTACTTGTCAGTGACTTCATGGATTTGTGCCACGTTTTAGCCTAGCCACTCCTAGCTTTATTCTAACCTACTCCTACACCATAGAGCATTGCACGTCGGGGCAGCCGGTGGTTGGGCATAGGTAACACGTGTTCCAGCCATCTCAACTGATGAAGTTTCACTACTTCATCAATCGATTTGCAATCCTTACCTAGTACTCGTTTCCTAACATCTGCATTACTTACCCGGTGGTCCCAGGATATACGAGCAATGCTTCGAAGACACCTACGATCGAATACTAGTAGCCTACGAATATCCTCTACTCTTATCGGCCATGTTTCACTGTCATACAGTAGGATGGAACGAACTGCTGCACAGTAAACCTGTTCTTTTGTAGCTAGACGGATATCTCGCCTATGCCAAAAATGACGTAAGTTGGCGAAAGCTAGACGAGCCTTGTGTATCCGTGCTGAGATTTCGTCATACACCAGACCACAAGGGCTGATGAGACTCACAAGATAAGTAAAGCGGTCAACACGTTCAATTATTTCATTCTCTATCATTAGTTCAGATGCCGATGCAACCCAATTCTGAAGTAACATTTTTCTTTTCGAGGGAGAGAATCGCATCCCAAACATGCCTGCATTGTTGCCTATAATGGTCAGAAGACTGCATTTTGTCAGCGTCTTCACAAAATAGAACTATCTCATCGGCGCATTTTAAGTCATATGGTTCATATAGTTGAATTTACCACAATATTAAAGATCAAAACAAGTTAATATAAATAACTTTATTCAATATATACAAATGAAATTAAGAGGAAGGTCAATAATAATAATGATAATAATTCATTTGAATTGTATGTTGTTTATTCTTCTGATGGCAAAACGGAAAAAGAAACCATCTTTCCATTCAATTCCTCAATTAACCGTTAGTTCATCTCATTTTCATCTTATTTATATTCATAGTAGTTTAACGTTGTAATTTAGAATTTGATTGTTCATTAATAGAACGATTATTATTTTTACGACGTAATTGATTAAATATTTCCCAAAATGTATTTTTAAATTGTCTTGACATAGCCAAATATACAAAAAAATTTGCTGGATAAGATAATATCACCAGAAAGTTACATATTTCAACAATCTAAAATAAAAGACGAGAAAACAAGATAATTATTTATTAGTTATAGTTGAATCCATGAGCCAATTGAGGCTAGACCACCAGGGAAAATCTGGAAGTGCTCGACAGCCGTTTTGTCCTATTGTGGGACTTCTCAGCAGTGCGCATTCAAGATCCCGCCTCGCGAGATTCAAACCCAGGACCTATCACTCTCGCGCGCGAGCACTTAACCTCCAGACGACTGAGCCAGGTTCAAGCTCTCGAGAGACGGGATCTTGGGTACGCATTACTGAGGAGTCCCACAATACGACTAAATTGTCGTCCAGTTCTTCCAGGTTTTCCATGGTGGTCAAGCTTCAATTGACCTGTGATCTCAACTACATAAACTTTTTAAATAGTTTATTTTATATTAATTAGCAGACATATAGGAGTAGGATACAATGTATAAACAGTTTCATAATTAATCATATATAAAATAAAATTTATTTTGTCTGTTATAACTTGTGCCTGAGTGCCCTGTTTAGGTATGACGTGAAAATGCTGCCAATTAGAATATAGTGAATTATCGATCAGAGCTATGATACAAAAAAGCCGAATTAACAGTCTTGAGTACTTATCAGTCCTGCCTTCTGTCTAGCCCAGCCAGTTAAGTCCAGAACACCAATAGCAGCCTCTGCAATATGAATCATTATTCTCAAACATACTGGGTTTATATACCAATCAAACAGATCACATAGTACCATAAAATAGAAAACAACATTTGTACCAGATTTGTCCAAATGTGGCTGTGATTAGGGGGAACAGTTATTAATAGACTGGGTATAACTCAGGAATGGTAAATCGTACAGTAATAGTCTATGGGTCAAAACAAAGCTCATAATAAAAGGAACATAAATATGAATAGTTAATTTACTTAACGATTATACAATAGGAAATATACATATCATATTGGTCCAGAAACAGTCCTCAAAGTTACCATTCATAATTGTCTTCGGGATATAACGTGTCCTTTGTTTCTATTCTTTATTGATGATTAACTATATTAAA
Organism: Schistosoma rodhaini; assembly: GCA_944470415.2. NCBI lineage: Eukaryota > Metazoa > Platyhelminthes > Trematoda > Strigeidida > Schistosomatidae > Schistosoma > Schistosoma rodhaini. Next base: position 14,172,220 of record OX104036.1, on the reverse strand, counting down.
GTTTATCACTAAAGCATGTCAGTATAATTTTTGACTGAAATTCGGAGTCTGACTATCATCTCAAGATTCGAGATGTATTGATTTGGTTATGATACTATTGCTTTTTTTATATTGATAATGATACAATGTATACGTAAGTCTTAAAAATACTACGTTATCTTCTATCCAGTGAGTTGATTTCAATGTTAAAACAACCAAGTTTAAAATGATGTCATACACAAGGGATACTGTTGTGAATAAAAGTAGTAATCGCTTTTGACTTTCAACGTTTCATATTTTGACATATGTATATTATCATCTATATACATTATATATGATATATTTTCCTTACTGAATGCTTGTTTGAGAGAAATAAATTCAGAGATCAAAGCTATGTTACTTAAACATGTTACAGTCTATAAATTTTAATGTCATCTGTATAAAATAACATTTATCGATACGAAAATAAACGGTGTAAGTTTATGGAAAATCCTAAGACATACATCACCAGGATGAAATATAGTTTCCAAGAAAGTTTTGAATTCAAGTATCTAAACAAAAATATTATTTAGTCTATTGTATAAGTATACAATATGTATTTTATAATCACGATGAAGCCCTCAATAAACCTTCTCTGCTTCTGTTTCAAACAAATGATTTGAAACTCATGGTAAACTTTCATGTTTATATTACTAGAGATATAAATTTTGTGGTCAAACAAGTTGAATTCAAATAGTGGTGAAGCGAAGTGATAATTGAACGTGATCAAGATAGGAGGAATCTAAAGTGAGTAGTCAATACAATAGCTTCATGCAGCTAAATAATACTGTTTAGGTCACTACTTCAAATTTAAGTGAACTAACGTGTTTTACGACTAGTAAAATTGTTCGTGATGCATCCTGGTGTTTAGTAAGTTTACATGATATGTAATATGGTATCTTTAATTAGGGCATACTTCCTAAATCGATAGATCGTAAAGAAAACGGCTCTATTTGAGTAAGTTTATACTAACATAAAAGTAAATGTAATTTTTAGCTCTGTAGTATTTTTTAAAATTCTCTAAATGATGCAACTGAAATCTACTGTTATTGAGTAGCCTAAATTTCATAAATTTGACTTCTCAACAAAACAATCGATAACCAGATAGATAGCTTGAGTATAACTTCTTCAAATAACTAACTTCAAATTTATGAAGTTCATTTGAAAGTTCTAACGAAGCAAATGTCTACTGTTCACGATAGTTATTAGTTTTATTAAATCATATTTATCCGATAACACTACAGATAAAAGCTTTAGAATTATGGGAGCTCATCATCCATAGAGGTCAATTTTCATAGCCTTGAGGACAGCCGACGAGGTGTTACCGTAGTATGATGATGAAGCATCTTTGAATAAGCCAATTTCTCCCTAACTGATGTAAAGTAATAATCATTTGTAGTGTTCATTGGTAACTCAGATTACAACTTTATTTGCCCTTAATATATTAAGCCTCATCTAATCCAATGATACACACTTAAATGTGCGATTTAATTGGAAATTATGAGTCCTTTTATTTCAATAAAGTGTCCCACTCATTTCACTTTATGGAAATAGTCTCTTGTTTCAAACACCATACGTTTATAAAAACCAACTAAGCACTAGTATTAATGCTTTTATTACTGTATGTTAAATTTTTCTGGTATAGTTGTAAGGCGCTATCAGAAAACGTCACCTCAAGATTAGTAGAACCTATAGGCCTATATTTATAACATGATAAAATCGTTTAACAAGTTTCAAGGCCCAGAATCCTTTCCGGTGTGCTCAATTATGTCTGAAGGGAATAATCTATTTTAAGCATTTCCTTTGTATACACTCAAAGGCAACTTATATTTTAAGCGTTCTATCAATTGATTTTGTTTTGTTATCATAATTTATTTACTAATGTAATCTATCAATTCATGTATAAAGCTTTTGATTCTGCGTAATAACTACTTAAGTTATATTAATCACTTTACTAGACTAATTAAGCCAATATCACTTCCCTCAAATGGCCTTTAACTTATAATTAGAGCTAATTTAGTCTATTTTCATTGCGTTTATTATAATATTTATAAACATATAATTCAACCGTTGGTGTACTTTACAATCATATATATATATATATATATATATATATATATATATATATATATATATATATATATATATAAATTTATTCATTTGTAGGCCTATTCCCTAAATGTAACTTTTTCAAAATTAGAGAAGAGCGTAATCAGATAACTATTGTTTGACCATACGTCTATTTTGCCCGACTTAGTTCTATATATGGCTCTTCAATAGCTTACGGTCACACAACAAGCGATTCAGGTCAACTGTTGTTTTGTAACTTTAATGGATTAGTTTGTACAGGTTGATAATATTTATTTGTGGACTAGCAATTATATGAAGTATTCATATAGCATTTATTTATTCTTCTTGTGAACTTATTGCGATTATCCACGAAATTTAGACGTAAACTATATGTGTCCTTAAACTATATCTGGTTCATTTATTTCAAAAAATGAATTTTTCGGGAACTAATCATACACACATGCGTTTCTCTTTAAAAACATTACTACGGTTTCACTTATTTAGCTTTAAACTGTCAAAGTGTTACAAATAATTTGGTTTAAAACGTTTTGTATTCTGTTTTGAGTGCGTATGGCTTTATATCAACAAAAACTTATTAGCCAGCTCTTATGAAACTGATTCTTAAGATGAACTGCCAGTAAATTTGTTCATTTCAGTAGCAATCTGAAAAACCTATTGAGAAATAGGTATATTTAGGGAAAGATTTGCTTATTATTAAGTCAAGAATATATCACCAAATCAAGTCATCAATAAAACGTATCATGTATTTATAGGTTTTGTATTTTATATTAGAGACATTTCTTTGATCTTTTAGACACTAATATAACCAGCTGTTTAAATTTATTTGTCTTATGAAAACAATCAGAAAGGAGTTTTGTGGAGATTTTAACAATTTAATAGTTGAATTCATTAGTCGAACCACCACAGCAAACCTGGAAGCATTGGACGGCCGTTTCGTCTTAGTATGGGACTCTTCAGTAGTTTCAGTGAGAAGCTGTGACCAGTGGAGTTCAACTGGGTCTGTTGTGAGATAATAACTCGTTGAAGACAACAGAGTACGGTGGCGCAGTTTAGTGGATTGGTTGAAGTTAGACATTAACACGGTTGGATGCCGTTTCAGTAGTCTAGAGGTTAAGCGTTCGCGTGCGAGACTGATGGATCCTGGGTTCGAATCCCGCGAGTGGGATTGTGAATGCGCACTTCTGAGGAGCTCCATTCTAGGACGAAATGGGTGTTCAATGCTTCCAGGTTTCCAATGGTTGTCTAGCTTTAATTGACTCAAGAATTCAACTAATAAATTAAGAGAATAAGTAAAAGCTTTTAATTCAACTTCATAAAACTGTTCCACTCAATTATAGTTAAAAGTTGTTACTAAGATAATTCACATTGTTTATTGTTAATTAATAGCTTTAAGCATAATATACTATAGATTTCTATCAAGACAAGAGAAATTAATGAAGTTGTTTTCTCTATTAAGATGCTATTTATAATGTGAATATTAACAAATAAATAGTCACATTTCACAGTGCCAATTTTTATGTGAATTTATCAAAAGAATAATTAGATTTAAGTTATTACCATGAGGAAAGTAACTAATTATCTTGTTAAAAATATATTAATCTTTAAGAAAGGTAGTTATATATGGTAGAATTGAGATAGATATACCAATCATTTCAAGTTAATAATTTTCATTGTTATCAGTATGGGGATTTCTAGAGCTTGTACTGTTTTCACAGATGAAATTACAATTCGATCTAAGCTAAATCATCACTGAAAAGTCGAAAGTACTGGATGGTCGCTTCGTCCTAGTATGGGTCTCTTCAGCACCCACGATCCCGCACGTGGAACTCAAACCTAGGACATACGGTTTGGCACGCGAACACCTAACCTCTAGGACTGCCGGTCCCAAGCCCGGGTAAAGGAGGAGGGTTGGGCATGGGGTTAGCGACCCCATCCCGTAGAAAATCAACTCGCTAAAAAACGCTTACATGAAAAAAATAATTCAAACCATTCAAACTCTGCCCTGGGAGTTGAAGGAATAATTATGACGTCTCATGATGGAAGCTGAGTTCCTTCGGAAGTTATGAGGCCGATGCACCTTCTTACAACCAGAGCGACAATTTTTATAGGTACATGGAATATCCGAACAATGTGGGAGACCGGAAGAGTTTTCCAAATTGCTGCAGAAATGAAAAAATACAACCTGGAGGTGCTTGGAATCAGTGAAACACATTGGACGCAGGTTGAACAACAACGACTATCTTCAGGAGAACTTCTGTTATACTCCGATTATGAAGAAAAAATGCCCCACATACACAAGGAGTTGCATTGATGCTGTCCAGAAAAGCACAAATTGCACTTATTGGATGGGAATCTCATGGACCAAGGATCATCAAAGCCTCCTTCAAAACAAAGAGAGAGGGCATTACAATGAACGTCATCCAATGCTATGCGCCTACCAACGAATACGATGAAGACGCTAAAGACCAATTCTACGATAGACTGAAGTCAATCTTCGAGAAGCGCCCAACCAAGGACCTGACCATTCTAATGGGAGATTTCAATGCCAATGTTGGAATGGACAACACTGGATACGAAGACGTCATGGGACGACATGGAATGACTGGGAGCAAGGAACGAAAATGGTAAGAGATTTGCAAACATATGTGCCTTCAATAAACTGGTAATAGGTGGCACCATGTTCCCACACAAAAACATACACAAAGCCACTTCGATTTCACCGGATCACACTACACAGAATCAAATCGACCATATCTGCATCAACAAAAAGTTCAGCAGGACGATGGAGGATGTGAGAACCAGAAGAGGAGCTGATATAGCATCCGATCATCATTTGCTGGTCGCCAAGATGAAACTAAAACTCAAGAAGCACTGGACAACGGTGCGGACAACATCACAAAAGTTTAATACGGCCTTTCTTCGAGATGCTGACAAACTCAACAAATTTAACATAGCCCTCAGCAACAGGTTCCAGGCCTTTCATGATCTACTCAATGGAGAGGGGACTACCATGGAGAGCAACTGGAAAGGTTTCAAGGAGGCAATCGTTTCAACATGTCAGGAGGTTCTGGGCCAAAAGAAGCACCATCACAAGGAATGGATCACTGTTGGTACACTATATAAAATTGAAGAAAGGAGGAACAAGAAGGCAGCAATCAATATCAGCCGAACAAGAGTGGAAAAAGCCAAGGCACAAGCCGAATACACAGAGGCAAACAAGCAAGTGAAGAGGAGCATCAGAACCGACAAACGTAAATATGTGGAATATTTATCGATGACAGCGGAAAAGGCTGCAAGAGAGGGAAACATGAGACAACTGTATGATACAACAAAGGAACTTGCTGGAAATTACCGTAAGCCAGAAAGACCAGTGAAAAGCAAGGAAGGCAAAGTAATCACCGACATTGAAGAACAACGAAACAGGTGGGTAGAACACTTCAAAGAACTCTTGAATCGACCAGCTCCACTGAACCCACCCAACATCGAAGCAGCACCCACAGACCTCCCAACTGATGTTGACCCACCAACAATTGAAGAGATCAGCATGGCCATTAGACAAATCAAGAGCGGCAAAGCAGCGGGACCAAACAACATCCCGGCAGAGGCACTGATGATTTGATGATTTCCTCAATGTGTGTCCTATCCACTTCTAACGTCTTTTACTAATTTCCTCCTCAGCTCGAAGCTGGTTTTTTCTCCTCCACAGTAGACTGTTACTGATGGTATCCGGTCAACGGACATTCAGTATCTTATGTTGACTATTGTGTATAGATACATGTACAGTTATGATGATGATTGTAGTAGTTCTCCAAGTTTTAGCTCCTTACAGTAGAACTGACTGTTTTGATGTTCGTATTGAACATTCTCATTTTGATATTGGTTGAGAGACTGTTGTTTTGAGTTCCATATGTTCTTCAACTGTAGGAATGGTGACCTTACTTTGCCAATCTTCACCTTTACGTCTGCATCAGATCCTTCTTGTTTATCGATGATGCTGTCCAGATAGGGGCGTGAATGTTTCCATATCGTCCAAAGTTTCTCCATCAAGTGTGATTTGATTGGTGCTCTCTACGTTATATTTGAGGATCTTGCTTCTTCTCTTATGTATGTTGATGCAGAGACTATTGTTGCTACACTGATTGTCTTCATCTTCGTTTGTTGGTATGTATTTGATAGAAGAGCCAGGTAATTTGTGAAGTTCAAATCGAATAGTTGCATCCAACTTGTCCATTGTGTTCCATGCTTTCCCTCAGATGTGGAGGTATTCATAATCCAGTCAATTACCAGAAGAAAGAGAAAAGCGAGGGAGCGAGAGACAGAGAATGTCATCAGGCTTGTCTGACGCCGGTCCTCTCTTCGAATGCATCTACCATTTGACCTCCATGCACCACTATTCAGTGCAGTTAATTGTATGGATTCCATATGATGTTGACGACCTTTTCAGGTAAACCATAGTATTGGAGAAGTTTCTATAATGTCCTCCTATCCACATTGTCAAAAGGTTTCTCAAAATCAAGGAGGTTGATATATGGTGACGAGTTCCGTTCAACTGATTGTTCAACGATGATCCGTAGTGTGGTGATTTGGTCTGTGCACGACCTGTTCTTACAGAATCCGGTTTACTGATCGCAAAGTTGAGCGTCTACTGATTCTTTTATCCTGTTCAACAACACTGTTGTGAATTCTTTAAAATGTTATTCAATAAAACACTAGGAAATAAATGATAGTAACATATATTTTTTTTAATTATCGTCAGAATTAATAAATAATCCATTTATGAACTATTCATATTGAAAATCTTCCCATTTCATAGTTTCGTGATAAATTTTAAAAATTTACTTATAAATTAGACATTTATGCAACTAATTAATTTCTTCAGTCACATGAAACCTCAAAAATAAAATAAAAATCAGAAATAATGCAACACACTTGCCAAATATAGTCTTATATACTCAGAGCTGAAAACGGATTGTTGAAGGGAAAGTTGACGGTGTAATTGATCTGTTTAAGTCGGTGTAAACTGAGATCGATTCTAATTTGCCATCGATTAATTAAAAGCTGAAAATCTGAATTCGTTAACCCTTGATAGATTATTTAAAGAAATAATTTTTGATGGTTATAGCATATAATTTATAAGTCACAAACTAATCACAAAATTTAATTGGATTTCATTTAATTGAAACCACAAGACTTCCTCTATCAATATAGAGTTTGGTGATAATGATAGAATTTTTATGGTTCATATATCATGAACAGATAGCATTTAGACCCTTATTGAAAATCTGAAAGCACACGAGGACTGTTTTATCCTAATACAAGACACCTCAAAAGTTTTTATCCACAGCTCCATGTTACATTCATCCAATAATTCCAGGTTTTCAATAGTGCTCTGAATAAGATCAGTCAGTGATTTAAAAACGATGGAAATTTTCTTTAAATAAAATGATTTAATTATGTTTTCAAACTAGACTAACTGCTAATCATTCTAAGCATCGTGTATATTCGTGAAGAAAAGGTATCGGAATTTAATACAACTAAACATCATAAGAAATGATGAAGTTTATATGTAAGATCAATCAGAAAATTCAACCTGATTATTGATAATACTAAATTCGTTATAAATCTTTTGATAACTTATGAACATTTGAATAAAAAAGAAAACATTTCATATAACTATGTTTTAAATAATAACAAAATATGACAAACAAAATTTAGGTGGTCATTAGAAGAATCACTTGAAATTGTTTACTTAGATTTTCTCATTGATGTTTAGGATTGCAATTGATCAATCTGTTATTGGCATATGTACATACCATGTGTATTACCTTGATATTGCCTGAAGTCACAATCATTATAAAAAAAGACGAATAATGGCTAGCAGTGGAATCCAGGATGCGCGTTTTCATCCTATTTTTGAGACTCGTCAGCTGGATTTATCTGCATGTCAGAGTTGATGTTTACTGTACGACTAGAACCCAGTATCTTTCGCTTCAAAAGTCATCGCGTTATCCACTCAGTTAGTGAGTCCTGATAGCCACTTGCTTGTGCAATTGGGTCACGTTTGAATTCACTTGATATTGTTTACTTGAATCTTCTCATTAATGTTTAGAACTGTAATTGATCAATCTGTTATTGGCAAATGTACATACTGTGTGTATTACCTCGATATTGCTTTAATTCACAAGCATTATAAGTAAAGATGGATAGTAAACATTAACTCTGAAATACAGGCACATCCAGCTGACGAGTCGCAAAATAGGACGAAACACGTGTCCCAGATTTCACTGCTTCCTACTATCCATCTTTGGTTATCAAAAAATATTTAATTTTAGGTGAAATATATTGAAATTAAATAATTTTGTTAGTATACTCGTGAGTTTCTAATATCGATTCATTTAATTTTTCATCTCTATTACCTTTATTTATTGTAATAAAAATATTTTAATCATCTTATTTCATTTACATTATGATCCTTTGCCAATTTATTAATTTTACATGGCTTTCTGTATATATATACGCACAATCTTTTATTGTTATTATTCATATTGCGCAATTCTTCTATTACATCATCATGTTCATTCCTTGTTCATATGTCCTCACAGAACTAATATTTTAACAAAATTTTTCACTTATATATATGATTGTACAGCTTGATAATAAATTCGTTGAAAAAAAGATTCTTTCGCTTAACTTCTTATTTCTAGTAACAGTTATTTGTATTACTTTTAACTTTATTAAAAATATACTTTTCATGTTTAGTTGTACAATTTTAACAAATGTTTCTTGTTACTTATTTCTTTTAAATTATAATTTACTTTCAGTTGAGGAAGTGTATTTCAGTGGAATATCAGGGCATTTCAGTCATCTAAACATGTTTTATTCATTTGAAAATATGATTCATAGACTTCTTCGACAAGTTAAATTATGTGCTTAATAAATATATATTTTCAAATTTCTTCAAAAATAATATGGTAAGAAACGATATTCAATAAGTATCATGAAAGTAGACATATTACTAGAAGTGTTTGATTTTCATACAGTATAGATTAGAGAAGGATAACGTCACCGAAGTTTTATCATTGTCAACTAATCAAGCAATTACATATTTAATGATTTCATTTATTCATTTGTAGGAATTACATTAGTTGGATGTTTCTATGAACAGAAAAGATTTTTATTTAGATAAGTTGATAAAAATTTTTAGAAAAGGTAGAGGGTTGCAAATATCCAAGAGGTTTTTCGGGTGCATTACATAAAAAGCAAAGTTTTTAATAGCAACAAATAAATCTTTTGTTATACAAAAACCAAGGGTAATCGTTTAAGTAGACTCATTTTTATATCCTAAACTTACCTTGTTTATCTACACATCTTACCAGTTATTATTATTGTTATTATTATCACACCTGCTAACGTTTTCGAGGAATTTAATCAGTATCCACCCCTATCTACTCTATCTGACATAATTCATATTATTCTACATATTACGTAATTCCTGATTTGTAATCCCATTATTCTCTCTCACCACCATGTCAACTATACTTATTTTGATCATTTATCTTACGATTTTATTTCACTTATAAACTGATTTAAGTTAACACTTAATATGTCATCCCAACATTAACGATTTGATTTTTATTTTATATTACAAACACTCCTTAATTCACTTGTTACGGTTTCTTAAATGATATACTCTGCCTTCAACTTGGCCAATCTTCTTTTATGGATTATTAATTTATAATTGTAGAACCTGATGAGAAATTATTGAAAAGAATATTCTTCGTTCATATAATTGTGTTTCATTGTGATTCGTTATATTTTATTTAGCCTCACTTCTATCTCCTAGGTCCTTAATCATTAGGACAAATGGCTTAATAATACACACAAAAAGATATTGACTACAAATATATGAATCGCCGACGATTATTAGTGATATATATATATATATATATATATATATATATATATATACATTCTCGAAACCAGTACCTTTCACTTCAAACGCCATCGCGTTATCCACTGCTAGCCACTATCCATCTTTGCTTACCATACTTGTGAATTAAGGCTATATCGAGGCAATATGCACAGTATGCACATATGTCAATTAGAGACTGATCAATTGCAGTCCTAAAACATCAATGGGAAGATTGAAACAAACAATACTAAGTGAATTTATATATGTTTCATGGAATTTCACTTAAATTAAAACTTGTCTTACATTCAAGTAAACTTCATGAAATATAAATGATGAATAGATCAATGTAAATTGTTACAATAAACTATTCCCATCAAATAAATAATTAGAATATATTAAATTTATTATTTGATCGATTTCATGTTACCATGACAATGATTTTTTCTTCCATATAGAATATGTTTGTTACTGAATTGTATTTTTTTTGATGGATAAACAAAACAAATTTATTTATATATAAGAAACCATAGTTTCATATTATTCCCTTCAGAATATTCTATTGTATTTAATATTAAAATAAACATTTTCAATTCTTTTGTTAAATCCACTTTATGTGTATATATAAAACAAGCATAGAATCAACTGTCATTAAATAACAATAATTTTGTCAGATAAACAAATAAATAAATAAATGTCTAAACGAAATAAAATGATTATTTTTTTATTTATTTTTTGAATTAAAAAAATTAAAAAAAAACAACAGAAAAACTTATTTTTATTGACAGAGACTACTTATCAAATTGATACAGAAGTAATATATATTTAAGTGATAATATCTATTACTTTTAAAGAACTGACTAATGTGATATCAGTTAATAAATATATATATATATATATATATATTGATGTATATATCGAGAGATAGTGATAGAGAGACAGAGAGAGAGAAGGAGGGAGTAGAGGTAGTGTGTTACATACATCCTGAGGTAACAATATTAACCTTAAGAAATGAAATGGGCAATGATAATAATAATAATAATATATGAAAATTCCCACATGACTAAAATTTGAATATAAATATATCATTTCTATATAAGTCATTGCCTCAAAATAAGCTTTTTATATATTTTTCATTTATTAATGAAGTAAGAAATGAAGTAAAAATAAGATTTTAAAGGATAAGAAGGCACAAGTGAAATTGATTTATTTGACATTAAATTTAATTTTTTTTGTACTGGAAATAAATATGGGATTTATTTATTGTATTCGAGATGTTCGCCAATAGATGATAAACAATTTCATTGTCTTTGACACTATATTTAATGCATATCCCAGAGGTCATCCTCATTCTGATAATCTGCTTTAGTTAATTTATGAGTAGTTTTAAGGATGATTAGAATAAAAATTAAATACAATCAACAATGATAGAATCTTTTTTATTTTTTGATGGGATGTTTAGTATACGTTAGAAATGATCCTCTACTAGAGCACAATGATAAGATAACCAATCATATGAGTAATTTTCATTGAATCATAAAATTATAACTTACATCATTACACTTAAATGAATGTAACTTAGTAATTATGAAAAATGATGTTTTCCTGTAAACATTATTTGTAAGCTATGCTAAAATATGTGATATCAAATGATAGGAAAATATAGGCGACCTAGTCCAAGCTTTTTCAAGGAAATATAATCAAACATCAAAATTATCGAATATAAATAGGTACATGGTTCTTCGGTTCATTGTACACTGAATAGGTCATTAAACCAGCGTTAAAAAATGTCTAAACTAGGTATATGTTTTAGTGTGTAAGAGAATTGTGATGTGAAATGGTATATGTACAATAAAACGAAGAACCATGCACCTATTTGCATTCGATAATTTCGATGTTTGATTATATTTTCTTTAAAAAGATTGAACTAGATTGTCAGGCGAAACGTTGGATTTACTTAAAAATTCATTCGTTGAGATTTTACAAATATATTATTCTTATTTCATGTCTTACATCAACTCGGAGCCCGAATACTGTGAAACTATCCTCTCTAATTTGGGCGAAAGTTATTGTATATGATATCAAAATAGGTTAAAGCCAATCATAATGAATAATAATTAAAATATGGCTTATGGAATCGATGATAAATAAATAGAGTAAAAGTAATTATGTAAGTATCAACTATTTTAGCAAAATAAAATTGACATATTTAGAACAATGAAAATTAGTCACTTATGTTGTAGGCGTTAGATTACATTAGAACTCTTATATAACCAAGGGAAGCGAAATCCGACTCACACGTCCTCGTCGTGCCTCCTGGATCATGGCACTGATCCCATGTACTAAAGTGAGCGATAACACGGGTGGTAGAGATAGGCTCAATCAACCACTTTACCTATACTCACAAATGATTACGAATGCTACAAAGAGTCATTGCATAATTATTGCTGGTTCAAAAAGATGGAAAAATGAGTCTGCCAAAAAAAGAATGAAAGTTTTATATAATGATTCTGCGTAAGCAATGCAAAAACAGCTATTGCACCCCGGTAGTTGTACTGTGCTTCGATGTAGCACTCTTCTCCAGAAGGGTCTACTAGAGTTCACCATATTCCTCCCTTCCTTTTATCTAACCATAAGCAATTTAGAACCTTGTATAATTGTAGATCAGCTTAAATTACAATACCAAATGGAATATTGAATAATAAAGTGTATAATGGGTGTATCAAGAAAATAGAAATATTAGTATTGTAAGTGATATAAATAACTAACCTGGAAGAGAATACATGTTTTGAGAAAAAAGAATGAGTTAATTAGTAATATATGGTTGTTTCCAAAAATTAATTTAAGATTAGATAAACATAAATGGAAGATCAACACCTGGAAGGAAAACTGATTAGTCGAATAAATTAATATATATCGGAATGTTGCCAAACGGAGTGGTGGAAATATTCATCACCTTTACTTCATCTATATTTATACAGAACAGACTTTTACATTAACATTAGCGTAAGTAAAAAACTATCAAGTTTTTTTATTTAAGGATACAAATCCATCCATAAATACATGCTTTCACATTTGAAAATAGGGGAGAATATCAACCAACTATTTTTCTCATAGTGATTTATACTTTTAAAGTTAGTAATAATTCACTATGCGAAATGGTAATTCATACATAAAATTTTTCTTTAGCATTTTCAATTATTATCGTTATCATTCGTAGATACTAGTGTTGAAGGTCTAATCATTATAGATCCTTATCTGGACAACTTGAAGCTCAAATTATGGAGACATTTAACTAAATGCTTTATAAATACGTAAGTTAGCCTGATTTGATCTTCAATGACTCTGTACTTGTATGAGAGGCTTTCAACAATTTGATTAAACTTTTGATGATCACATACATATATTACCATTGTTTGTACATGGTTTTTAGTTATCTTGACATGGAAATATTTAAGATTAACTACATCTAATAAAATAAAGGGAAATCGATTTCACTTTGTATAACTTTTGTTCTTTTAATACTAGTTATATCAAAGTATTAAGCTGCTAATTGAAACAATACAGATAACAATGTTTCTGTTAACAGAATTAATGTTTAGGGAAATGAACACTTTTAAATAATGCCATTCATTTTTAAAAAGTAATAGTCTTACTAACTGTTTATCTTGATTCAAAAAGTTTTTAAATTTTTGGTGTTTCATTGTCAGATCTACTGTGAAAACTGATAAGCATAATACAGACAGTTTGTTAACTTGTATAAGTCAACTAAGACTATCGGTTTTTTCGTACTATTACAAGACTGTGATTGTATTGTTAGTCTTCCAACAATACTTTGACTGCTAAAAATATGTTTCCAATTCTTATCACTATTATAATGATCGTTATTATAATGTTTTTATATGACTGAGTAATCATATTTTACATTGTACGTTTTGTACAGAGATGTACTATTTTGTGAATGATGTTCTGAATTAATTATGCAAGACAGTTTTCTTGATATGATTCCATGAAACTATATGATTGTAACTATATGACTAATGATAAGTGTTTATATAAGTCAAAGGAATAATACATTTTTGTAATCCTTTTTTTCAAATAAGAGCAAATAATGCCAAACATTGGTAATTAAAATTAAGGGCTTGTTTCCTTGTGAGATTTTTTATAATTCAAGAATAACTTTCATCACGAATGAATGACAGTTGATTAATTTTCGAGAGTTCAGCAAGAACTGTATACTGTTTTTCCCATGTTTTTACCTTTTTAACTCGTAAGAATACTAAACCTACTTAGTCATTTATAGTTATATAACCATATAATCATTATACTGTAGATGGGTTATCAGAAGTTTCATTAGGAAATCTCTAGTTATTGAGTTAAATAATAAATGAAGCAGCAATCCATCAGACTTCATCACAAATCCACATAAATAAATGACATCCCAAATTGATCAGTAATAAAATTTGAGATAACTGAATATTCAAAAATGAACAATGTTTGAGCGAATAATTGCTTTCAATAACTTCATCATCAGGCTCTACAGTTATATTATTATTATTATTTATTATTATTATTAATGGCTTTACTCAATATTATAATCTGGTACAATATAGAATTCTCAGCACGAGTTATTTCAACAAGTTTTTTACCAAAGAAACAAAACAAAAACAAACCCAAAAATACAAACAAAAAATAAACAGAAAAGGGATGAAAAAGGTTCAAGAAAAACTGAGTTTATACAAATTATCAAATTTGCAAAATGCTTAAGAAGACAGGTTATTTACTAGGTCAACTCTAACAGCCTGTTCGTCACAAAGTAAATTTGCTAAGTAAGATATTATAGAACTTTTATAGACTTGCTTGCGTGTATGGATTTTAATGTATTTACGTCTCGTTCTACCAGAAGATATACAAGGAGAAAGATATGAATGAAGGGGATGGTTAGTAACTGATAAGATAACACCTGCCAAGAGTTTGCAAGACTTAAGATGTCTATCCACAAGCATATTATTAATGACTTCAAATGATTCACCACATACCTTGCAAACCGCCTTCAGCACTCTACGCAAAACAGCAAAGTCTTTTCTCAAAAGCCCAGGAAAGAATAATGGAGAACAATATAGAATAATAGGTAATATGAAGGAATTTGCAAATTGTAAGAGTAAATGACGAGTAATCCCAAAAGCATGCTGCCTCTTTATGTAGTATGTCAAACGGTAAACTTTTTTCGATAAGAGTACAACATGATAAGACCAAGAAAGATCAGATGCAAAAATGACACCAAGATATTTGACCTTCGACACTGTGTTTATTAAGGAGTCTCCAATGGCACAAGGATTATGGAATCCCAAAATAGAGTGTAGGTTCTGTCCATGTCTCAAGCTAAAATTAACAGCTTGACATTTAGATGGATTGAGTAAGAGACCATTACCAACAGACCACCTTTCAATACCAGATAAAAACTCATTCATTTCTATGGGATGTAAGGAGGTAGAAATCGGCATACATACAGTGAGGTCGTCCGCATATTTTACAAAAGTGTTTTCTGTGGAGGATGGCAGATCATGCAGAAAAAAAGAGAAGAGCAAAGGTGAAAGAACAGCTCCTTGTGGCACACCTACATTAGACAGTGGAGATGTTGAACACTTTCCTTCAAATACAGTGTACTGTTCTCTTCCAGAAAGATAGGAACGTAGCCAATTGGTTATCCAGCTGTCAGTGTCGATGCTGATCAGCTTGTTAAGTAAGAGGTATCTTGGAATAGAATCAAAAGCAGAGGTAAAGTCCAGGAAAGCGCATCTAACATACTTCTTACCCTTTTCCAACCCGAACACTATATTGTGATGCAGAACAGCAACGGCATCTAATGTGCTTCTTTTACATTTGTAAGTAAACTGATATGGATCACAGTGCTCTTTTATTGCAGGTTGAAGTGGTTGTATCAGTAATTTTTCCATTATTTTAAGGAAAGGTGAAGTTATTGCAATGGGTCTAAGTTTCTCATATTTATCACCAGAAGCTTTCTTTGGTATAGTGATTATCTTTATCTTTCTCCACATTTTCGGTAACACATTAGTTAAGAAGGATCTGTTAAAGATATTCGTTAATGGATAACATAAAACATCGGCACATTTTTTAAAAAGGAGGTTCGGGATACCATCAGGTCCTAAACATTGGGATGAATTAAGTGACTGGAGACATTTTCGAACATCATTTTCAGTGAAACTGGAAACACAATTATTCTTCATACCCTTGGATATAGGGAGCATTATGTCAGATGACTGACGTATAAAGGACTTATTTAAGTCACAAACATTCAGCTGGTTATCGCTTCTAGTCTTCCTGTTCCCTGTAATTTCTTTAAAGAGTTTCCACATACTTGGAGAGTTTTTACAGGATAGGAGTTTTTGAGTAAACATAGAGTCGAGACGTCTAATCTCTTGATTTATTTGACCATTTAACTTACGAACTTCAGTAGTATTTTTCTCCTTGTACATCCTTTCTTTTACCCTCCGTAGTCGTTTTAGTTGTGGAGATGTAAGTCGATCAAGACTTATAAAGAAGGTTTCGGTAGGACAGCAAATATCAAAACAGAACTTAAGATAACAGCTTATAACATCAGTGGTGATTTCTATTGAGTTATCTGTAAATAAATCCCAGCTGGTCGCACGAAACATGTTTTTTTTAGATTTTGTAAATTTTCTTCTTAGTAATTCCTGTATATTACTTTTTTGGTATAGTGTATGTGTGTACTCTTTCCATATTTACCATATACTTTAGGTACTTACTTACTTACTTACGCCTGTTACTCCCAATGGAGCATAGGCCGCCGACCAGCTTTCTCCAACCCACTCTGTCCTGGGCTTCCTTTTCTAGTTCTATCCAGTTCTTGTTCATTCTCCTCATGTCTGTCTCTATTTCTCGGCGTAATGTGTTCTTTGGTCTTCCTCTTCTCCGTTGACCTTCAGGATTCCATGTGAGGGCTTGTCTTGTGACGCAAT
This sequence comes from Schistosoma rodhaini, assembly GCA_944470415.2. Classification (NCBI taxonomy): domain Eukaryota; kingdom Metazoa; phylum Platyhelminthes; class Trematoda; order Strigeidida; family Schistosomatidae; genus Schistosoma; species Schistosoma rodhaini. The sequence goes on along the minus strand of OX104036.1, from coordinate 14,155,201 downwards.
TAGCTGATTTCCTCAAGGTGTGCCCAATCCACTTCCAGCGCTTCTTCCTGATTTCTTCCTCCACTGGATGGAATCTGGTTTGTTCTCTCCCACAGTAACTTATTGCTGATAGTGTCTGGCCATCGGATCCGAAGTATTTTGCGTAGACAGCTGTTGATGAACACTTGTATCTTCTGGATAATGGCTTTCGTATTTCTCCACGTCTCCGCCCCATACAATAGAACTGTCTTGACATTTGTATTGAAAATTCTAACCTTGGTGTTGGTTGACAATTGTTTTGAGCTCCAGATGTTTTTCAGTTGTAGGTATGCTGCTCTTGCTTTGCCGATCCTCGCCCTTACATCTGCATCTGATCCACCGTGTTCCTCAATGATGCTGCCCAGATATGTAAAGGTTTCCACATCCTCCAAAGCTTCTCCGTCAAGTGTAATTTGATTGGTGCATATTGCATTGCATCGGAGAGTCTTGCTATTCTCTTTGTTTATATTGAGACCTACTGCTGCTGAGGCTGATGCTACACTGGTCGTTTTCTCCTGCATTTGTTGTTGCGTTTGTGATAGAAGAGCCAGATCATCCGCGAAGTCTAAATCGTCAAGCTGCATCCTGCCTCTCCACTGTATCCCGTGATTTCCTCCAGATGTTGACGTCTTCATGATCCAGTCGATGACCAGGAGAAGGAGAAAGGGTGAGAGTAAGCAACCTTGCCTAACACCAGTCTTTACTTCAAACGAGTCGGTGAGTTGTCCTCCGTGGACAATTTGGCAGTTTAGTCCATCATAGGTGTTCCGTATGATATTTACTATCTTCTCAGGCACGCCGTAGTGTCGAAGAAGCCTCCATAGTGTCGTCCTGTCCATGCTATCAAATGCCTTCTCGTAGTCAATAAAGTTGATGTAGAGTGATGAATTCCATTCGGTTGATTGTTCCACAATGATCCGCAGAGTATACTTTAGGTAGAACACGAATTATACAGTGATCCGAGCTAGACAATGGAGCACGTTTGCGAGTCACATAGGTATCCACATCATTGATGAAAACCAATTCTAGATGAGCGTTCAAACGAGGAGGAAAATCTACCACATTTAGGTGACCTAGTGATGTAAGGAAGCTACAGTCACATGAATTGAAATCACCACATACAATTGAATGTGAATCATTGAAGGCAGTAACGGCGAACTTAGTAAATTTATCAGCGAAGCCAGATAGCGCAGATGATGTGCAGTCTGGAGTCATGTAGATATTGGTAACATAAATATATTTGTATTTATTCAGGTGTTTTGGACGGCACCTTAAAGTTAGACAGTCAATAAAGTCATTTGAAAACTTGAAACAGGCAAAAGTAGATCGACACCAGTAACCGTTTACAAACGTAGCTACTCCGCCACCACAGGTCTTTTTGTTGTTTGATCGATCCTGACGATAGATATTAAAATCACGTAATGATACTAAGCAATTTTCCTGTAAGTCAGTCAACCAAGATTCTTGAATGGTGATGACACCACAATTACGATACATGTTTTGACTTAGCAGAAATTGGAGATAGTCCACCTCGTTAGTCAGTGATCGACAGTTAGAGTTAAGCAGCTCGGGAATCGACATTTGATTAATGTTTATTCTCTTTAAAGCATATTGCCAACCACCATGATGTCTCTTATTGTAATTGTTTGTAATTTTTGCAGCGAAAGGAGGTAAGCTTTTCATAAACGCGCCTGTATAGGTTATGCGATTAAGAGACATAATGATAAGTTAAAACAAAATTAAAAAACCCAGATAACTTGTTGACATATTTAGATGGCAGAAACAAGTAGCCCAGGTATTCAAGCAGGCCGCCAAGCATAAGTCCATAATTATGATATTGTACAAAGACCAACATGAGGCATGTAATAATGAATTTGAAAATGTTATATGTTGAAAATGGTGAATGTTCGCATCTGTTACGACACATATACTTCAAAATTGTATAGAGTTGAGATCGTGAGTCAATTGAAGATAGACCACCATCAAAAACCTGGAAGCACTGGACGGCCGTTTCGTCCTATTGTGGTAGTGCGCATCCACGATCCCGCACTCGCGAGATGCGAACCCAGAACCCACCATTTTCGAGTCAGAGCCCTTAATCGATGGACCACTGAGCTGGCATCCAACGGTATTAATGTTTAACTTCAACTGATCCACGAAATTGAGCAACCATTCACCAATGTCATCAGTGAGTTACTATTTCACAACAGACTTCAAAATTGTGTTATTTGTAAACTAGAAAGGTTATTTAATAAAGGTCAAAATGATGTGTAGTAAAGTGTCCAGTCACAATCTATATAATAGTAATATAGCAAAAATGAAAATGCAAAAGTCGTGTGAATAAAACTCATAGCAGGAGAATTTCATGTTGTCATTTGAGATAATAATGATAGATAGTAATAGTAATCATAATAAGATTGTGTGAATATAATACATAATAAGAGGAATGTTGTCATGGTAATTACGATAAACGATTCGGGAATGATGGATGTGAAGATTAAGATAGAGGTAGTCAAAAAAGAGAGGGGTAAAGGTTTATAATATTCGGTTTAGGTATCTTGTGATCCATTCGTAGGCCAAGGTAAAGATAGATTGATTGAATTTTATCTTAAATGAGATCATTAATGAATACGATAAAAGAATTCTTGAGGAAAATAAATAGAAGCTTAAAATTGAATTATTTCCACTTATCCGAGCACTGATGTTATTTAGCAACAAAGAATTAGTTATTCTTCAATGGACTATCGGTTAAGTTCCCGCACTCGAGACTGATAGGTACTGGGTTCGAATCTCGCTAGCGTGCGGGATCATGGAAGCGCACTGTTGAGTAGCCCACAATAGGACGAAACGACAGTCCAATGGTTGTCTAACTTCAATTGACTCATACTTTCAACTATATAAAATTACAGAAATCTCCACAAAACCCCCTTCTGATCAATTATTATTATTGTCAATATTAGAACGAGAAGTTTGGGAAAAATTAAGCGCCGAGTGTGGAGAAGTCATTATATATGAAAATTATATTTAAAATAAACTAATCTAAAATAATTTATTATACGTGAAACAATCTTAGCGATTGAAATTTAAATAATTCGAAAGTTTCACTCAGCTAACTTATCTGAAGAAGTCCATACAAGTTAATTGGACGAAACGTTGGAGTTATTTAAATTTCAATCGCTAAGATTGTATCACATATAATAATAAATTTTCTATTCTTTTCACAAATAATAACTAATATACCAATAAAGAAAGAAAAAAAAACACTCTATTGTATAAGAACTTTCATCTAAATTAGAGTGAATAATTTCACAGTATTTGGGAGCCGAGTTGATGTAAGACATTAAATAGGAAGAATAATATATTTTGTAAAGTCTCAACGAATGAATTTTTAAGTAAATTCAACGTTTCACCTAACAATCTGGTTCAAGCTTTTTCAAGAAAATATAATCAAACATTAAAATTATCGAATATAAATAAGTAGTATATGATTCTCCGGTTCATTGTATATTGAATAGATCTAACAATCAGCGTTTTTTTAAAAAAAACTCTATTAATTAATAAAATATTCATTACTTACTTGATAAAATGCTGATGATGGATAAATATCAAATAATGTAATAAATGCATAAATACATAAACATATTGTAGTTGGTATTTCTGTTAATAAAAATATTCCTAATATAACAAGCATCATTTTAGATGTAGAATCTGTATCTGTTAAATGATTACGTAATAATTTATTATTATTAATAGTAGTATTATTAGTATTAGATGATGATGATGTTGGTAATGAGATTGAATGAAATTTTATATGAATTTTATTGATTGATTGATTAGTAATTAATTGATTTTCATTATTTAATAAATTTAATTGATTTTTTTCATTAGATTGATTAAATTTTTCTATTTTATTGATTTTTTTATTATTAATCAATGAATTTTTATTATTTTTATAAAATGATAATGAATTATTATTATTATTATTAATTTTTAATAATTTTTGTCTATTTTTTATAAAACGTTTTAATGCTATAATTAATAAACCAGTTAATATAGTTAACATAATACATGGTATTAAATTAACAATTAATACACGTATTAATAATAATGTAAAAAATGTTGTTTGATTCATTGGTGTACATTTCATTAAATTAATTTTTTGAAATCTTATATAATTATAATAATTTATATTTTCAGTTGTATTAAATATATATGAAATATATTGAGAATCAATGAAATATTCTGATATTGATAAAGATGAGTTGATGGGGATAGATGATGATGATGTTGTTGGAGATGATGGCGATGATGATGATGATGATGATGACGACGGTGATGATGTTGGTGTTGATGATTCAGATGATGATGACAAGAAACAATATTCTAATGCATTAATAAAATGCATTACAATCATATGTGGTAATTGTAATAATAAACCAGCTAATATAGTTAATATAATTAATAATTGTACTGATTTCCATTGACATATAAAAATATAATTAGCTTTTAATGGATATTGTATATAAATAAATCTTTGTAATGCTAATAATACTGTTAACCATATTGATGATGTATGACATACGGTTGGAAGTATTGTAGTTAAATATGTTACACTATAACCTTTGAAAATTGTTAAATTTTTTGTAAATATATCACTTGTTAAAAAACATAAATAAATTGGTAATGGTAATAATACCGTTAATAAATCACATATAGCTATACCTAATAATATAATATTAGTTGAATTACGCATTGTTGGATAAGTTAATATAATTGATATTAAACAATTTGTAATAATTGTAAAGAATATTACAAATGGTTGTACATATGTTTGTAATATATTACGTAAATAAAAATTGGATTGAAAACTTGTTACAGGTGAACAATAAGACATTAATGATGTACCATGGAAATTAATATATTGTTCAAATAATGGTAAACTATTTAATCTAAAATTATTGATTGCTGTTATATTTGATATTGAAGAATAATGTATTGAATTGATTTGAGTATTTAAATATATGGCGGTATTTGCTGCATTGATCAAATCCTAAAATAGAAAAAAAAATAAAAACGGCTAAAAGAAACATAATGTGACCTGATACTTAGTTACTACAGCTTCTTTTAGAGTCTTTCTAAGGGGTATTGGATAAAGGAGAAAGGTAGGGAATGGAGTTAGTAAACTCATCCTTTAAAAAAGAACTATGCTAAAAAAAAACTTCAATGATGTCATGGGCTAAACTTCAAAATATGATAACAATGCAATTTCAAGCTTAATAGATGATTGGTTAGTAAATAGTAGGTTTTTGGAAGAATCATATTACTCATTATCCCGTTTATTTATTTAATTCATACTATAATTTCTCTAACTTTGCCGGAATATGGGAATTTAGGTTTTAAATTGGCTTTATCGATTTTATTAGATCACTAGTTAACTAATAAACTATAATCATATAATTAAGAAGACCTCAAATGGTTAAATTAAAAGTTACTATTCACTAATAAACTATCGTCGCTACCACCAGCTTTTAATGATATATTCTTGTTATTGTAAATAGAATTTATGCTGAATGCTGAAGATTAACGAGATTAATAACAACTATCTCTGTCTAAGATAAATTCAATTTGGGAACAAATTGTACACTTTGGTGATTTTCAGATATCATTAGTTTAAATAACAGTTACTTTTCCACCAGCGAGATAATCTGAGATCTATTGAACCATCAATTGTGATGATGATCTATGTAGTCGGTGAAGTAAGTAGCAGGACAGTAAGTAATTGGATACAATAAAAAATTCGATTCATTTATTTCGAATTTATTGTACTCAAAATAAGATCATGTATATCGTAACCTGTGTCATGAGAGAGAATGTATTTTCACAAGAAGAAAAGTCCAAAATAACGACGAAATATTGGTTCACTGATCGATCGCTCTTTAGTTGAGATACGTTTGTGAAAAAAACTGCTTCTAACTTTCAATTATTACGTCTCTTCTTGAATTTAACTGCCTTTTTAATTATCATGGCACTTGGAAATACTTTAACAGATGGTTAGCAGTTTCCTTCAAATCCGAAATAATATAAATTTTTAACCGTAGTCGATATTTTTCATTACCAAACTGTAATAAAATTCATAAGAAAAAGATGTTATTTTATATATTGTCATTTATTCTACCTGATTTAATAGATAAATATCACTTGTACTGTTCTTTGAACAAACTGGAACCGTCATACCGGTCAGATGAAAATACTTTTCGGCTTGGAGATTAAAATTTCAACTTACAGCTATACATCTAAAATTTAAAAAGAATATGAATTCGGTAGTCAAAAAAATGAAAGTAATACTTGTAAAATCTTTAACGATTGAAATAAAAAGTTGTCCTGACTTTTCTCTCTTCACTCAGAAAAGAGTTTCTTCAATGTAACAACTTAAATTACTGAATAGGGCTACAAAACAACTTAACAAGTCATGTTAGAATGCTGAATATGGGTTTGTAAAGTGAACAAATGAATTCAAATGAAGTATGTGTATGCATGCGTATTGAGTTCTTATGTAAAAATTAATATTCATTTATGACCTTAGACAAGGGTCGGGAATAATTTATTATTTTGTCTGATAGCGGCAAATTATACTTCTCAGAATATATGCTGATTGTTAAAAATGCAAACATATACAATGTATGTATGTTTTTGTTGTTATGTCAGTCAAATTGGTTTTCAAAGACATCTCTAGACGTAATAGATGGCTAGACAACCGGATGTACGTCATTATTATCTACAATATGAGTTAAAAAGTGTGTAGGAGTGATAGATTATTATTTATTTACATATTATTTATTAGTTTTCACAATGTAGCCAAGTGTACTCTATCCTATCCAGATAAACTGTTTAAGTTTATCAACAGATGTAAATCTTCGTCCGTTAGTCTGTCATTTATAAGATTCCTTACTATTTTGGAGGATTTTTGTTCTTATTAGTAAATGGGATCATGCTCTCACCATTCATACATAACATTAATTTAGACAAAAATAGACAATTCCCTACTATTGTAAACATATGAAATTACTTGAGATATCTTCCTCATGAATCTCTATTCTAGGAAATCAGTAAATCAAACCAAAAACAGATAAGTAAATTTATTTTAGATTGTTATGTTATCTCATTTTACACAAGGTATGCATTTGTTTATTCGTATTTTAAGGTAACGGTAGACTTAAACAGACATGTATATCCCTTTTCCATAAACCTAAGATAGTATAAATAAAATGATATCGTCAAAGAAATGTACATCATCCACTGAACATATCTGAAAGATAACATTTGTTGAAAAAAGTAATAATAGATCTCACTCTATTCCAAATTGACAATAATTTTAACAAACATCAACTTGATGCATGTACAGAAATGATTATTTTGACATTGATGCACATTTTGCTAAACTACCTATACTTTATTAGAGACAGTTTTAGTAATTAAAAAAAAAGGAAACTGACAATATTAGTTTCATTGACATTTTTATAATTCATTTCCTGTCATTTATGTGATATATTAAGTCAGACGTTAGGAAATAGTCAAACATTTTGGTGCCATAAATGACAGGCTACATGGTTCAAATGAAATATGATTGCTATCTGTGGCGTAATGGATATTGTTAACTGAATTATGCTTATCATTTAATATATTCATTTTGCCAATGTTTTATTTATTCAAACTGGTTAATAAGCTATATAGAAGTATATAATGCTGCAACAAATATCTTGCTCTGTGTCTAATCATAGTGATTTTTCTTCACTTTCAAAGTCACTCTTCTATGATAGATAGAATACGAAGTTTATTCAGTGATACTGCTATGGACGCGAACGTGGGTGGGGACGACCAATTGTGTATCTTAGTGAAATATAGGAACCTAACACCAAATAATTCGTTTGCAAATTTCTGTAATTTGTCCTTCACATTCTATGTGATTCTTCAAGTTCATAATTCCTTTCTATTTTCTCTTCTGTTCCCTTCAATTAGATCTTCTTAGTTTTCTACTGCCAGGGTTTTCACTACCGATTGTTGTTACATGTTACTTATGTTGAGAGCCACATTATTACTAAATCCAATGAATTCCAGGTACTGGCTAGTTATACAGTGATAATGTGTGTTTCATGTCTTGTTTACAAACCTGTAAATCTATTTATAATCTAGATTTTGTACGCAACTACAAATAGAAGACTTAATCTTGTGACTATTAGTTATTGTTATTTCAGGAACATTTATTACGGAAATCTTTTTCCGGCTTACGAAAAGAAGATAAATAAAGATATCTTGTATCAGATATGATGTTATTCATATTTAAACTTTTCTTTTTTCTATAATAGTGTAAGTATTGGTTGCTTTTTAGTAAACTAATCGGTATTTTCAATGTGATTGATTTAAAATATAATCTACATTACTATTTAGGGAGTTTTTGGGAGTTAATTACATGGTCTGATTTCAGTTAAATAATCATTGAAAAGAGATGTTTGATCCTTCTCAGTTTTAAATGAATGATTAGCTAAGATTAGTCTGTAATGTTATTTGTAATAATCTATTTTTTAGAAGGGGTTTTGTGGATATTTCAATAATTTTATAGTTTAAATCATGAGTCAATTGAAGCTAAACCACCATCAAAAACCTGGAAGCACTGGACGGCCTTTTCGTCTTATCACAGAACTCCTCAGCAGTGCGCATCTACGATCCCGCACTCGTGAGATTCGAATCCAGGACCTACCAGTCTCGTGCCAGAACACTTAACCAATAGACCACTGAGCCGTCATACAACGGTGTTAACGTCTAAATTCAACCAATCCACGAAGTTGAACAACCGTTCATCATTTACTTCAGTGGTCTATAGGTTAAGTGCTCGCGCGCGAGAGTGATAGATCCTGGGTTCGAATCTCGTTAGGTGAGATCATGAATGCGCACTGCTGAGGAGTCCTGTAATAGGACGAAATGACCGTCCAGTGCTTCCAGGTTTTCGATGGTGATCTAGTTTCAATTGACTGATGATTTCAACTATTAAAGTAATCTGTTTGTTTTTAAAATATTAACACAGTCATCAAAACTGTGTATTAACATCCAGTATTATGAAATTATCAGGAATGTAATTGTCTAATGGTGAAGCAATTTTCTTTAAATTGAGTCATTCCATGCTTCGAAACACATTTTATGTGGGTGTTTCAATTTTCTAATCAATCAAAAATATTTGAACATAGATTTTGTACTTATTCTTACTACCAATAATATACCTTTAACGGTTTGATAAAATGTTGGAAATTAGCTGCAAGCTATTAAATCATATCATACAATATGCTAGTGAGAAACAATTTCTTCTTACAATGTATTGATTAAAACATTTATTTATAGCACTATGTAATTTCTTCGATTGATTTGATCTTTAAAAGTAATACATAATCATTTAACTACATATTTAGTTTCGGAAGATAAACATACCGAATTTTTTAATCAGTACTGCCACAAAGAGATTTAATTGAAGCAAGGGTTCATTTACCATGTGTATGACTGATAAAAATTGATGAGATATTTTTTTCAAATTTCATTTAACCTGGAAAATAGGATAAAAATGCAAAATGTATCAAATCTAATTTCTGGATACAGTTTGATTGAAATTCGACATTCTCATACGAAAACTAGTCATCAGTGAGTTGATACCTCACAATAGACCTAGTCATACTCCACTGGTTACTGCATCTTACTAGAACTCCAGGAAATACCTTATGGTCTAGCTTCAATTGACTCATGATCTCAACTATATAAAATTACAAAAAAATCTCCACAAAACTCCTTTTAATAGTGATCATATGCTTACTATTGCTGACTCAATGAGGTATTTCCTGAAGTTCTAGTGAGAAGCAAAAGCTAGTCAGTTTAAAAAGCTGTATACATTTATTCATGGGAAAGAACTAGTTTTAGATAACTTTTAATTGTATATTTCTATGTGTTGCAGTATGGAATCATAATTACATTAACTAACATAACCATTGTGTCATTGAAAGAAGAATAAAGAGAAGAAAATTCTCTTTTCAATGAAATCATTTATTTAAGCTGTATATTTAAATTTATAGTTGTTGGGTAAATGTATTAGACTATAGAAAGACAGAAAAGATTAGATCATAAAATGATTCGAGATTTAAAATATCGAATGGAGTTGCGTAATAATCAGAAGGTAGAGAAGAATAGGAGGATGGGAATAATTTACCAGTTGCAATTATGAAAGATAATTATCCACTTGACAGGTGTGAAGAACAATGAAAAAAAGTAAAGTTCACAATAATAAATAAGTGATAAGCCTGAGAAAGGCTAATAGTAGTAACTGATTGCAGTTAATCAAACAAATTCAAGTACTAATATACAGCTTAAGTAAATCACTTCGTCTCAAGAGAAATTTTCTTCCCTGAATTCTATTCATTTTTATTCAAGAACACAATTAGTTATTTTAATTATCCGAAAAATTGCAATGGGTTTCTTCGTTCTTCCATCAAGCTTGCTATAACGAATGTCAGAATCGATTTTCCGCAAAGCTGTGTAGATAAACATGATTATCAGAGACCAGTTTTCAAAACATTACGTCGAGCCCATATCCATCGAAATCACCGTTCTTTGAAACATCTCACCCTGAATTATACTGATGAAATTAAGTCAAGAATATCAGAAATGGAACGAAATATTTTATTACGAACACATGCACTATATGTTTTGTCGGAAAATGAGCATGTTAGATTCAAAGATTATATTGATACAGTTGCTAAAAATCTTACAGAGGACTTGAACGTGAAACTGACGGAAAAGTATTTATTCAATTACTCCTCTGTAATATCATAGAATATTCAGCTACAATCAATACCACTTATTCCTAAATTTCATAATACATCAACTAACATTATTACAGTCAGACTTAAAATCGAGTTTGAAAGCCTCATTTGTCAGTCAAGTGACCATATTCTAGTATCTAATAAAGACTATGAGCAATTCATTACAACTCCAGTTGACTGTTGTAATTAATATATAAAAACAATGCCTACAACTAGACGATCCCCTAACAAAATAAGTTATTTGATCTTCTGAGAAATCAGAATTTAATACTGTGTCGCCCAGATAAGGGTGCAGGAATTGTCCTTGTGGATCTTCACAACTATGCTATTAAATTATCCAATACTGTTAAATTCTCCAAAGAAACCATTCAAATAGATGCAACTGATAAAATGGAACAGATGTTAACTAAAATCCTTAGGAAGATAAAGGATGAGTCTATTATCAATTGCGACCTCTATGAACATTTTAGACCATCGAGTTTTATTTTACCGAGACTATATGGACTACCAAAATTTCATAAGAATTATGTCTCCCTATGTTCTATACTTGATATGAATAACTCCCCGTATCATTTGGTTGCTAAATGGTTAGCTGATATTTTACAACCCGTTAAAATTCACATTAATAGATACAACTCTCTTGATTCATTTGATTTTTTCGACTCATTTGGAAATATCAATTTAAATGGTAGGAAAATGATCTCATCGGATGACACTCCTCACTTTACAAATGTTTCTCTCACGGAAACTACATGATTGTTTATGTGACTTTATTGAAATTATAACCCTGATACTTCTACGATGTACTCACAACGTGCAATTCAGATTTAACAATGATTTCTGTAGACAAACTGATGGAGTTGCAATGGTGCGGTACTTCGAACATTAATTGAAGGATTTCAGTGATTTGAGAGATATATGTGTGATACTTTCGTTGTTAGTGAAGAAGATATGGAGCTCAAGGGAGTTCTGAATAGATATAATAGTTGTCATCACTCGATTCAATTCACATTAAAAGGGGTGGAAGAGGAATTAAATTTTTTTATGTCCTGTTGGAAGGAAGGTTAGATGGTTCCTCATAGAGATCTATGTAAGAAAAGCAACCTGAAATTGTCAGTATACAAATTTTCATGGCTGGATCTCATAGAGTAGAGAGAGAAACCTAATTCATTATTTGTCCTCGAAGACCAGGCGAATATGTTCTATTGACATGATAGATGATGAACTACTTCACCTTCGATGAATAAACATCAGAAATAGCTATCCACTTAGATTCATCTATAGAAAATTAACACCAAGACAACATTCAGAGAAAAACATCGAGTTGAACAGGAAACTATTTCAGAATAGGGTTGTGGATATGGCTGTCGAAATCTTGAATAAAAGGATTTCGAAATCGCTGAATAAAATATTTGAAAAATTCCCATATGTGATTCAGAACAATATATATAAGCGAACAATATTGTTTTTGATTAGATCCTCATCAGGCTTTACTCTAATATCCAGTAATATTTATAGGTATATACAAAATTATTAAACCAAACAAGGCAGTTTATGAATCAATGGTAACAGAAGAATAGATTACATAACTAATAATGATAATAAGTAGAAAGTACAAATTGGTAGTGTGATGACAGGTGTACTAGTTGTTATAAAAAGGCTTGAATTGATGTTACATAATGGGAAATAAGTCAATGATAAGAAAAATATAGACACTGAAATAACATTTATAAAAATTAAAAGACTACGTAATGAGAAGTGTTCAGATAATTGGACCGTGAAGCGAATATTTAAAAAAATAAATAAATAATTTTCACATTTGAAATCATGGATCAATTGAAGCTGGACCACCATCAAAAACCTGGAAGCACTGGACGGCCTTTTCGTCTCATCACAGGACTCCTCAGCAGTGCGCATCCACGATCTCGCACTCGTGAGATTCGAATCCAGGACCTACCAGTCTCGTGCCAGAGCATTTAACCGATAGACCACTGAGCCGGCCTGCATCCAACGATGTTAATGTCTAACTTCAACCAATCCACGATTTTTAGCAACCGTTCACCAATTGTCTTCACTGAGTTGATATGTATACAACAGACTTGGTAGAACTCGCCTGGTCACTGCTTCCCATTAGAACCCAAGGAAATATTTCTTGAAGTCAGTCACTAGTGAGCATATGATTATAGATCAGAAGGGGTTTTGTGGAGAATTAAATATTTCCATAGTTGAAATAATTGTAAAGGGTGTGAAGAAAAATAAAGGAAGAAAGAGTATCGAAAAAAATATTTATTAAGGCCAAGGGAGAGATAAGGGTGTTACAAATTTCTTATGAACACAAATACTTGGATTGTTGGATCGAATTCCTATATCTTCTGATTTGTGTAAGAGGCGAGATCTAACCCCATAAGGAAAACTAGTAGGAATACGATAAATGACTTTTAATGACTGATTTCTGTCAACTTTATGACCGCTATCGATCAAGTGTTAAAGAACCAAGCTCCGTATTGACTTGACAAACTTTTTCCTAACAACGAAGGGAGGTGTTCACTAACTCTTTGGTTCAGTTGTCTGGTATTGCTCCCAAAATATCTTTCTCCACAGGAGCAGCTGAATTCATAGATACCCATAGAAGTGGCATAACCAGGTAACTTATCCTTTACTTGAGGAATCCCCATAGATTGGGTCGAGTACAATAGACACAGGTCGGCTGCATTAGACGTTCTCTTCAGTGCTCTAGTCAGTCTATCAATTGGTATATCACCAGCTAAATCGCCGCTGAATTGCAGTTTCAGGAAGAGAGGTTTCTTAGTAGTTGTTGATATCTCTATTTTCTTACTTGTTACACGCAAGTGTTTCTTCAGGAAACCTTGTGGATAACCCATTTCAATCAACATATTATGTATGACCTCTAACTCCTTGTTAATTGAATCGACCGAACATATCTTCTTGGCTCTATTTGCCAGACATTTGACTAAGTTTCTTTTATAGTGAAGTGGTACAAAGCTTATTTCCATATTCCTATTTTTCACTAACTCCCTGATTAGTACGCAACCTCATTTTATATTTGAAATCTCGAAACGCTTTACAATACAATCTTTTCTATCTTTCTATGGTCATGTTTAATTATTGATATACATGTATAAAAGCGTTTTTTCGCAAGGTTCTTTTTTAGGAGATGGGATTGCTAACCCCATGCCCAACCCGAGCTTCGGAATAGCAGTAACATTGAAAGGGCTTCAGGTGGAGTCATATCTTTGTTCATTTATTACTATCCATCATAATGAGGTTTCTGAAAAGAAATCTCCTTTGCTGAATTTCATGTTTATAAGTAGTAGTTGTTACTCAGCATATGCAGTCCATCATCATCAATTTTTCAGAAAGTAAATCTAGAACAGGTTCCACGATTAAACTAAATCACAGATCGTAGGTCTTCAAACGCAATTACCTGGTAATGGAGTACGATTAAATATACATACACATACATCTAAAAAATGTAAATAGGTTAACGAACAGTGTTTCTGAGTAGATTATAAGTTCAAGGTACTTTGTGAAATGAAAAATTTACAAGTTGGACAAAATATTATTATAAGGATAAAAGAATAGCAATAGTATTTGCATAAAAATTACTATTTCAACAGCTGATAGACTAAATAAATATTAAAATGTCTATACTAGCAATAACAAATTAATAACACTATTTGACTGTCACAAGATATACAATTATCAGGACGGACGAAACGGCTATCCAGTGATTTCAGGTTTTCCGTGGTGGTCTAGCTTCAATTGAATCATGATTTCAACTATAAGACATACAATTATTTGTATTACTGTAGTATAATGAGTTTAAGGATGTTGATTGTTCTATGATGTCCTGCTTTAAAACGTTCAATGATATGCTTACGGATGAGAACCTTAATGGAATTTTTCGCCAATGAAACAAACTGTTATTTAGAAAATATTTAACTAAAATAATCTGATTACACGTTATTTGTAAGGCAACAATTAGTTAATTAGGAATAAATATGAAATACATTCAGTAAATGAATTGCTTCTTTTAAGCCTTTTATATCAAGTTGTTATTCCCATATGACCAAACGATGTGATTACACAATTAAACTTATTGAATGCTAATCATTAGCAAACGCTGTCATCTCATTTTTAACAATGAAGATTACATAAGAGTATTTTCGTTTATGTGAAGTTTTGTGTGAAAATCCATCTTAAATAGGAAGTAAATAATGACCATTAATTCTCTAACAATTAATGAATTATATTATTTCTTCCATTAAATATCTTTGGTTGAATACTGTCAACTTAAAGATCTGAAATCTACCAAAACTTTAACTCTGAACATCGTACATGACTGTAATAGTACTAAATAGTTACTCATACTGTGACTTATCAAGATTAAGACGATTATATTCTTTTGTAGCTATTATTATCAAGATTTGACTTGATAATTTCGAATAAATTAAGCAGATTGAGTAGATTGTTATAAATGAAATAATATATTTGTAATATCCCAATGAGTAGAAAAATCAAATTTTCTTAGGTTTCGTGACTCAGTATTTTTATCTAAATTAGCGTTTTCAAGAATTAATAATTCTGAATTTTACCTCTATTATGCTACCATGAAAATTAGTAAACATAAATTAGTATTTTCACAGTTGAAATCATGAGTCAATTGAAGCTAGACCACCATCGAAAACCTGGAAGCACTGGACGGCCGTTTCGTCCTATTATGGGACTCCTCAGCAGTGCGCATCCACGAACCCGCTCTCGCGAGCGAGATTCGAACCTAAATTAAATGATCATAACTAATAATAGGACGAAACGGCCGTCCAGTGCTTCCAGGTTTTCCACGGTCGTCTAGCTTCAATTGACTCATGATCTTAACTATAAAAAAATAATAAATCTGTTGAGCAGTCGATAATGCGAATAAATTGGTAATTGAAAAAACTGTTTTGATTGGAGAGATGGTAAATAAAAGAGCATACAGTTCATTTATAGAAAATAAACTTACGTCAGTTATCAGTAAAATGTTATAACGGTTAAGGAAACTTTTTATGTAAACTAATGTATCTGTTAATTAGCTGCCATTACATTCGTAATATTTGTGAATAAAATGCTGACAACTAAGAGTATGATGATATTCATTTGTGAACATCAGTAAAAAAGACAACCAGACTTGTGATCGCCTTAATTTAGAAAAGAAATTGTGAAATGTATTTAGTAGTATTTTCAGTGGTCAATATGCAACTCATAAACAGGGGTAACGTAAAACATTCCATAGTTATTTTGCGACTTATTGTAGTCGGAAAAAATGTAGATAGCCTAACTCAAATTGAATTTGCTTGCTAGTAATAAAACTAGATATGTAATCATAACATCAGTTATCAGGTAGGCGAATTAGTGAGCGAAAATCTGTGGGTAAACCGTAATAGAAAAACTAGAGGATCAACGAAGAAAGTTGTGTTCCCAACGTTTTCATTTACTAAAGCTGAACAGTTGTATTTGTGACTTTCTATGCACAATAGACTCAAATGAAATAAATAATAATATATTGAATCATTAACAACTTCATAAAATGTTTTTTACAGTTGGTGAAGCTAAGTTAAGTAGTTGTAGCACTCACACACCCAATCAGGCTTGTTCTATTTATTACTCCATCAATAATTTAAACGATTGTTTATGAATTTTTGTTTACATACATTTCAAGTGGATGTGTACTCGTCTACGCGTACATTTGTCTACATTATTCTATCTATTTGAACTGTATTTACATTCTGAGTCAAAATTAACCAGGCAGTTGACCACCCAATGAATTCGTATTGCATACAAGATACCCTTTTTTATGTTAATCAATCTATTATACTGTATACATCACACAATTCACTTCTTACAATCACTATTTGCCTCACATGTAATCTGTTTATCCATTAGGCTTGACACAATATTTCCAAAATATTTCATATCTGATTATTCACGTTGGATTATCAAATGGATCTCGTCACACAGCAGTATGTTTAGGAAAATATATGAAATTATTTAGTTATTCTCTGATATTAGATTTAAATGCTACCTACATCTTCAACGGTTGATGTAAATCGGTTAAGTGGAAATAATATATAGATAGACAAGAGGAGTTAACTTCAACTGTCTACTCAACAATTATAATAAAGGATAAAGAAAAATTAACATTTCATAAGATAAGAGAATGAGAAGAATGACTGATGTTTAAAGTATAAACTGATCAAATTAAACTCCAAAATTTTCTGTGAAACAATTTCAATAATCCAAAAACTTTTCAATGTTAGAAAAAGGTTCAAAGGTTCCAAAATCGTAATGCATGAGGTAGAGGAACTCACCCATACGGCTCCATAACAGTTGGTCTCTGGAGCCATGATAAGGTAATAAAAACTCTCTCAGCCTCGACCACATAGCTTCATTATTTTTGTGTGTACTCCGGTTGTGTAAGTTTATCATTTTTATTATAGATATGTCCCCACAATACTCATACTACTGCACAACCGAAGCTTCAGTAATATCTGTGATTATTGCAGCCAATGTTACTGGTGCTTTTATTATACAATTCACAACAATTATTATAATTTGTCTTAGTCTCGATCTGGATCAAGATAAAAAGGTTCCTATTCTAGCAAACGTCTTCCTTCAACATATATTACATAGAAGAACAACATCAAGGTAGTCTGCACAAGGTCTACAAGTCATTTAATACTCGTAATTACAAATACAGCAACTTAGCAGTTTCATTTTTTGTAGCCGCTTAGTTGTCAAGTCTCCTCTAAAATTCTCTGTGAACCGATCGTACATGAGCATCAGGTACTGAAATAGGGGCCGGGACCTTGAAATCTCTCAAACGCTTCTGATTGGCTTTTAAACATTGATCCATGACATCGTTCAGTAAAGAGAAATTTCACAATGAATTCCAAGGAGTTAACAGAACATAATGAGTTTTTTAATTAGATATAATTTGAACGTAGAGAATCTTCTCAAATAATCAAAATAGTGGAATATGTCATTTTGTTTTTCTATTTTGCAAAGAATCTAGTCTAGTAAACTGGTTTAGTCATACACTAACCTTCTGTCTTATATTTGAACATCAGACATGAAATCACCAAAGGAATTCACTACTTCCCAAATATTTACATATTTTTAATAACATTTTGGTTTGTTTCATCCCTAGTAATACATTGTAAACCTTCATTTAACTCTTTTGTAGTAAAATGACTGATGCATTATATTCTATTTTCTAACTGTTTATTTAATTATGACACACCTAAAAGACTATAGTTAATCACACCAAAGGCGTCACTGTTCATTGATATTTGTAAACCACCAATAGAAGTCAGTTGACATCAAAAATACTTTTAGGTAATATTAGAAATATTAAACAACGGAAAAAAAGAAATTGAGGTAAATGCTTGAGTTAAAAAAACTGGTATAGAATCAATTATGAACAGCTATTCAAGGCGTAAATCATGCTTAACTGCTCATTTATTGAGTGTCCAAAATTTAGTAATCAAGCATTGTGATATGTATAGATATATTTCTGAATGCTTCCTAAAACAATAAATCTTTCTTTTTATTGAATTACTATATTGCTACCACTTGAGAATTGTCGATCTATTATCAAAAAACGTAAAGTCAAGGTTCTCATAAAACGAAATTAAATATGCTATTATTTTAATGTTGAATAAAAATCTCTCTATTTCTATGTTTCTTTAGAATCCATTAAAAAAGCCAGAACCTAAAGAATGACTTATTATTCAAATTATATTATGAATAGATATGATAGTGGAAAGTAATGATGTGAAAGTAGTTCAAAGAACTCCTGTTTGTTATCAATATAATCTAGTTTACGATCCTTTACCTACAGTTTGGAGATTCAGTTTGCACATTTGCTGAAAACATATAAAATTACAAAAAACACGAAGTTCAGCGAAAGGATCTCTTTTCAACGAATTTATTACCAAGCTGTACAATCGTATATATGAAAAAGTTTTTTTTGTTAAACTACTAATTCCGTGAGGAAATGTGAGCACTAATAACCAAGATTATAATACTAGATTACGTAATACGAATAATAACAATAGATTTAGTGAATAGAATAAGATTATTAAAATGTTTTGGTTACAATAATTAAAGGTCATTAAAGGTCATAGAGGTGTAAAATAAATAAGATGATATGATGAGTATTCATGAATAAAATAATGCGAATATAAAACATAAGTAAAGGGGGAATGGAGTAATAGTAATAATAATCATAATAATAATAAAAATAGAATGATACTAATAATAATATTAAGGCCATGGTAACGATAATGATAAAACGTACTTCTTTTGTACGCATAGTTCTGGTTTGAGCTCATGGATGGTAAGAGCTTCGGCTACTTTTAAGAGTTTGATACGAAGAAATCTTGGTAGATTTAAACGAATCATATAAACAACCTTAAAATTAGACTGTGGATTCGTCGAATGATTACAGTCGATTAAGTGTTCAAGTATAGAACTTCTAACTGTTTTCCTTTCACCATTGTAGAACCAAACTGGTATATGTTCTCGTATCCGAGTTGAAAGCGTTGAAAGAGTTGAAATTCACTAAATCTATTGTTATTATTATTCGTATTACGTAATCTAGTATTATAATCTTGGTTATTAGTGTTCACATTTCCTCACGGAATTAGTACTTTAACAAAAAAACTTTTTCATATATATATATACGATTGTACAGCTTGATAATAAATTCGTTGCAAAGAGATCCTTTCGCTGAACTTCGTGTTTTTAATATAAAATTACGTTGACAAAGCACTATTATAGTCTCATTTAGGGGTTCACATTACTTTTGTCTAAACCAAGAACATTGTATTTCTTTCCATAAGGTTTGTAGTATCAGTTTATTTGTTAAGCCCATATACTTTATCCTAGCTACTGGCCAAGCCAATTCGCCTGTCATGAGTCATATTTTGATCTTGTTCATTATTCGCTTATTAACCTTGGCTATACTTTTATATGAGCATATATGTGTACACTTCATATCTTATTCATCATATGTCTGTCACTCATTTTTGTCCGACGATAAATGTTGATTAACGCTCGCTTAGATCGAATTGGCTTCCCAGCCATCTCCAGTACGCATTATCTTTCGCTTCACTCTCGAGTTGGTTTCCCAGCCATCTCCAATACGCATAATCTTTCGCCTCGCTCTCTCGCTCGTTATTATTCGCTCAGGTGTTGCTAACTTTCTGACCTGAGTTATTCGACAATAAACTGTAGTTGCTGCTATCCTTTGTCTTCTGATTTTACGCACCGTTAAAATTAGAATTATAACGGTTATCGGAGTAAACGATTAACGAATCGCAGCACTACAGGTTCATAATTGTTAGTAAATATTAATGTTTATGTTAGATGTCATGAAGAAACTTTCATAATAATCATATTTAAAATCTTGTCTAGAGTAACAATTAACTTACACCAAGAAATTTCGTTGTAATAAAAAGGGATAGCTATACTAGTAAGAAAAATTAGCTACCGTCTCTTTATGTTCAAGTATTTCAAATTATATTGATAGATCATGATGGATGGATAACTATTAAAGGATCCTTTCCTTATCAATGATCAACAATCAGATGTACAGATAACTATTTAATTTCATAAGATTGATCTTAACTCAACCTGTTTGGCTTTTTATACTATTTAAGTAGGGAATATATTGAGGTTTGTTGAATCCGTATCAATACAGAAGTTCAAACGCACATCGTCACTTCGAAAACAATTTTTACATACATCAAATCTACCTTGATAATGTTGACTTATTATCTAATCAACAGTGATTTTTATAAAGAAAATCTTTGTTTTCCTCTTATATTTAAATGTACCTAGTTGACATTTATTTTTTCATGTTCCAATGCCTCGCCAAGGTAATTTCGTTACCAGATCGTATCATATGCATTGTATCAATTTATTGTATAGTTCCAAGTTGATAGAATGAATGTTCTTCACAACGAAGAAATACTTTTTCCAGAACGTTTTTTTCTTCGAATAGTAGAGTTTTATTAATTAAATTTTAAAAAGGAATTTATTACATATTCTATTCCGACTGAAATACTGTTGTAGTAAACGAGAACACGAGTGGGGAATAATCGAATGTATTTACACACGAATTACAGACTATCTCACTAAATTCTGATAATCATACAATCAACAGTTAATTTGCAAAATAAAAATCGATTGTCTCAATCTTCACTGTTCTTTCTGTAAATAGCAGTTCATCTTCTCTAACTCTATTGTTCATGCATTTTCCTATCAATTGCACCTCATTACATTTCTCTCCTTATCGTCTGCCAAAATACATTCGATGACTGACCGTCGCCATATACTACTTATATGGATATAAGTAGACCACACTACATTATAATATCTATGTATAATAATCAATGTTTATCGTGTACATTACCTTACAACTGAGAATATGACTGATATTCTAAATAAAAACCAGTTTATGTATATATCCATTCATAAAATGAAGCTAGGTTACTAAACGTTGTGTGATATAATAATGAATAGATTAAGAAATATCTAGTTAAGGTTTTTAATTAAAAGCTAAAAGGTGATATTTTATTCAGACTCTTTGGGGTTGTTTTTAAGAGAAACAAACAGTGGAGGTCAACTATCCTTGATTTAATTTTATTTTTTAATTATTTATTTTTGAATGAGTGGTAAATTCAAATTCATAATGAATTAAATGCACTTAGTATTACTTGCTTGAATCCCCCTATTGATGTTTAGAACTACAACTGGTCAGTCTCTTATTGGCATATGTGCATACTGTGCGTATTGCCTCGATATAGCCTTATTTCACAAGCATGGTAAGCAAAGATGGATAGTGGCTAGCATAGGAATTAATTGCTATTTTCAATTTTAATTTTAGAAAAGTTTATCAAGCCTATAAAAGGGATCAATCATATTTATGTTTATTATTTAAATTGATGTATATATGATAAAAAAGTGATTGACTTAAAATTCAGTCCAGATTAGCAAGAATGGGTTAATTCAAAACCTTATGATGCACATGTTATAAATGGAATAACTTATTGAAAAAATTGAATTCAGTAACTCACTTTATAACTTTTGTTTCTTAAAGTGAATAATATTGGGCTCAAATCTCAATGTAGACATGAACACTAGAATGTAGCCACATTCAGGTGACAAATCTCAATAAAGGACAAAATAAGTTTCCTGGTTTTGTTGTTCACTATAATCTATCTATTAAAACTATCTGTAAAATAACTACTAATGAACATATGCTGTGAAGAAGAATTGGAACATTTTCTTTTTTTTCATAGTTGAAATTATAAGTCAATTGAAGCTAGACCACCATCAAAAACCTGAAATCACCGGACGGCCGTTTCGTCCCATTATGAGACTCCTCAGCAGTGTGTATCCACGATCCTGCACTTGCGAGATTCGAACCCAGGACCTACCAGTTTCGCGCCGGAGCACTTGTTTTTTATTTTTATCATTTTATTTTATCATTTAAACACGAATAAACATTTCTGGTCATTTTTATCCAAATTTTTTTAAATTGTTTGTAAACTTTGATGTTTTCCATTCTAATAATTTGTTATTTAATTCATGTTTGAACTTGTTATTTACATAATATTACCGGGGTGGTGGGGTATTTTTGAACCTGTTTATTTTAGTCCCTTCTCGTTATTTGTTCACTATACAATCTTTTTAGTATTATTGTTATTATTATTATCATTATTATTATTACATGACTGAATGAATCAATTTTGTTTACTTTCTTGCTCAGGTAACCATTATTTTTTCCTTGTCCATGTAAATGTTTTGTAAAGGGAAAAAATAACTTCCTTGACAACATTTTTTTAAAAAAGCTTTTACATACCTAGATAATGTAAGATGTTTCAGGCTAAATGTTTTGTTTACATTGACATAAATTAAAATTTATATTAATTAGTCCTTGAGATATAAAGATACAAAGATGGTTTATTTTGTAAAATAAAACTGGATAACGAATAATTGTCAGAAGGGGGTTTTGTGAAGATTTGAGTAATTTTATATAGTTAAAATCATGAGTCAGCTAGACCACTATGAAGAACTTGGAAGCACTGGATGGATTTTTCGTCTTATTATGGGACTCCTCAAAAGTGCGCATCCATTATCCCGCCTCGTGAGATATATAATTGTATTTATATAAAGCTGTTCATTCATTGTTTATCTCTGATAACAAATTACATATATATGGTGTTTACCATATATTATTTAGCTTTTAGTAAATCTAATTAACCGGAATTATAATAAGCAGTACAAAATATATTACATATTAACTTCTATTGAAGTCAAATTATATTAATTTGTTTCTTGATATAAACAAATTTATTTTTTATAGAAGGGGTTTTGTGGAGGTTTAGTATTTATTATAGTTGAAAGCGTGAGTCAATTGAAGCTAGACCACCATCGAAAACCCGGAAACACTGGACGGCCGTTTCGTCCTATTATGGGACTCCTCAGCAGTGCGCATCCACGAACCCGCTCTCGCGAGATTCGAACCCAGGACCTACCAGTCCCGAGCCGAAGCCCTTAACCGATAGACCACTGAGCTGGCATCCAATGGTGTTAATGTCTAACTTCAACTGATCCACGAAGTTGAGCAACGATTCACCAATTGTCTTCAAGATACATGTCCTGGAGTTCTAGTGGAAAGCAGTGACCAGTGGATGCGCACTGCTGAGGAGTCCCATAATAGGACGAAACTGCCGTCCAGTGTTTCCAGGTTTTCCATGGTGGTCTAGCTTCAATTGACTCACACTTTCAACTATAATAAATTTATTTTTGTTCATGTCATTGTTGTTAAATGGGAAAGTATAACAAAAAGTAATCTTCTTTATTTTTTTTTAAGTAAATAACTCAATCCGAATATCTTTAGATGATAACAGATAAAGAAGTTTAGTAACTTTTATAAGCAAAATACAAACTTTTCCTTTGAAAAAAAGAAATCAGTTTGACTGTAACATTGACATCTTAAACCTCATTAGTATAGAATAAATTGACAAAAACATTTGTAGGTATCATAACCAAGTTTTTATTTGATAGTTTTGAATATATTGAGCAGATTGAGTAGATTGGTATAAATAAACAGTACATTCGTAATATTCCAATGAGTAGAAAATCTAATTCTTCTACTTATCAGGATAGTACAAATATATTATTTAATTATGAGGGAAACATTATTTGTAAAATATAATACCAATATAATACCAAAATAAAAAAAACATAACCAACGAATGAGTGAACATCTACCAGCATGGTTTGGGAAGGGCCATATAAAAACAATACGCAGTTCTATCTTGGCACATCTAATTGATAGTGGTCATAGTGTTGATAAATTGAAATAATTTCAAGTGATCTATCGTATACCTTCATCATTTCCCAACGGAGTTCGCCCCCGCCTACTTCATATAGCAGAAACCATAGGAATTCGTACATTCTACCCCAATTTATGTGTACAGAAGAAATTTGTAATCCCCCTATCCCTTCCATGGCTGGGTATAACTTAACAAATGACATTATCGTTATTTGTAAAATTTATTTTTATTATCTTAATTTTGTTATCATAATTCCTCGAAAAATCTTGGACCAGATTGCCAGTCGAAACGTTGGATTTACTACAAATTCATTCGCTGAGATTTTACAAATGAATATTATTCTTCCTATTTAATGTCTTATATCAACTTGGCGCTCAAATACTGTGAAACTATTCGCTCTAATTTAGGCGAGAGTTCTTATATACTTGTTATAATTTGTTTGTAATTTTCTACCTCTTTCCGTTTGTACTCTTCACTATCTATTTACTTACATACTTCTTATTACGTAATTATTTTAATGTTTTGTGATGACTATTCTAAGTCTATTTATCCACGTTTGACCTCCTATTTCTTATATTAACTATTGATAAGACTTTTGTTATCGTAATTTAATATTCTTACTACTATCAGTACACCTGTCTTCCCACTATCAACTTGTACTTTTAACTATTATGCTTGGTGACGTATTCTATTTCATTGTAATTATTGACTCAAATTGCCTTGATTGCTTTAACACTTTCGTATAAATATTCATGTATATTGGAGTTAAGGCTGATGGCGATCTAATTGAAAACAATTGTTTGCTTACATGTGTTGTTCGAATTATATAATTATGATAAATGTGTTGCCGCTTTAGAACACGTCTCATTGATGTTATCTAAAACTGTGCTTCAAAAAACTCGTGTTATATATATACTAGTGAATAGTTAACCCCTTAGTTCACGAAAGTAATATCTTGAAAAATTCGAATATACAACAAGCCTACTAATGAGCTTTTACATTTAGACCATTTAAAAATTTTTAAATACCATCAGTATTTTATACGAATATTCGTCAAGGTTTGAACGAATAGCTTGACAAAAATTGGGCGCCGAGTATAGATGCCATCAGTATTTTCTTAACATGCAGATATGTAGGTTAATATATTGTTTTATTTTAGTTATCGACTATGGTTATAATAACTATACATCTTAATATATGGATATGCAGACCAATTAGACAGAAATGTGATAACATTTGAGTAGCAAAGAACAATACATGTTATTTTCAGTCCAACTGAAAAGTAATATTTATTCATTGTTTAATATAATGTTAAAAATTAATTATGTAAATTATATTATTGAAATCTCTATGAGATAAAACTGTCAATGGATAAGTTTTATAACTCTTTTTAAAATTCCTTAACTTGGATTTCGGTTTTAATCGTATTTTTAAAGTTCACTACATTCTCAATTTAATTACAAATAATTTAGATCCAAATATACATTGAATATAATTTTGTGTATGTGAAAAAATGATTTAATAAATTGTGTAAGCAAGATTAAATATAAGCAAAGATGGATAATGGCTAGCAGTGGAATCCAAGACGCGCGTTTCGACCTCTTTGAGTCTCATCAGCTGGATATACCTGCATCTCAGAGTCCTAAATAACAGTGGGAAGATACAAGTAAAAAACACCAAGTGAATTTCAACTTAACTTCATTGCATAAGCAAGTGGCTATCAGGACTCAGTAGCTAAGTGGATAATGAGATGACGCTTGAAGCGAACGGTACTTAGTTCGAGTCCCAGAGTGAACATCAACTCTGAGATGCAAGTACACACAGCTGACGAGTTCCAAATAGGACTAAATGTACGTCTTGGATTCCATTGCTAGCCACTATCCATCTTTGCTTATAAAGCTTGTGACTTCAAGCAATATCGAGGCAGTCCGCACAGTATGCACATATGCCAACAAAAGACTGATCAATTTCAGTCCTAATTAACAATGGGAAGATACAAGTAAACAACACCATGTTAATCAAATTTATGTATGTTTTTCAGTGGTCTGTTTATGTAATTGTTTCTCAGTAGTGTACAATATTCATTCAATGCTAAAATTAGTGAGACTATAATTTGTGGATAATATTTGAGAGACGCTAAAGTGACCTTGAAAATGTCCACCTACCTATTGGGGCTAAATGAGAGTTATAAAGCAGTGTAAAGAATAAGGATTATAATTTGCAATTGATGGTAAGGATTAGGATTAAAATTTGTGGTTTTCATCATGAACTGATATCAGCTAAAATATCAAAACGCTATTTAGCCAAATGGATGAATGAATTTTACACCAAAATCAAAAACCGACTGCTTTGTCCATGAATTATAGTCTCGCCTCAAAATTATATTTAATAGCATGGATTAAAGAAAAACTGTGATCTAAGCTATTGATGTATTTGGTGAGTGAAAAATGTTTAAATCTTTCAGATAAAAATATAATATGATCACTGAACGAAACAGAAGTATATGGTGCTTCACCCTTTTGCATTGTGTTTAAAAAAAGAAGTTAATAGTCTGTAAACCTGTTATAAAATGAATCGTTCAACATTATTGAAACATATATTTGATATAAGATAGATAATATACACTTTCACCTAATGTTTTGACTAAATTCATTCAAAACATATGTTTTATCAGAAGAGGCTTTTTTGTGGAGATTTTAGCAATTTTATATAGTCGAGATCATGAGTCAATTAAAGCTAGACCAAAATGGAAAACCTGGAAGGACGAAACGGCCGTTCAGTGCTTTCAGGTTTTCCATGGTGGTCTAGCTTCAACTGAATCATGATCTTAACTATATAACATGTTTCATCATTAACGCTCTAAATTTTTAAGAAACCTCTCGTTAAAAGTTATGAAAGTGTAAATTTATAAAAGAAAAGCTACATTTAGAATTAAACATTTAAAGTTTAAAGCGAATTCAATGTATGTAAATGATCTGTTTTTAGACTTAATTAATCAAGATACTTGGATATATGAGTCGTTACAATAATAAAGAGACATTACTATTATAGTATTGTATCTTGTGGTTCAATTTAAAGCTATGTAGAAATTCAACAAACGTACTGGAGAAGTGTTTGTACTTTCCTTAAATTATGTAGAGATTAATGAATCAGAAATAATTATTTAATTTTGCTGATTCTGAATAGTGAATATAACGTCTACTAGTTTAGAAGAAATTATCAACTGATGTTAGCTGAAAGTAAACCGGACTTCGGTATTTAATTTTCGTTCTTACCATAGTATATATATATATATATATATATATATATAACTCCGCCTGTAGCTCCTCTGGGGGTTGCTGCCGGTCCCAAGCCCGGGTAAAGGAGGAGGGTTGGGCATGGGGTTAGCGACCCCATCCCGTAGAAAATCAACTCGCTAAAAAAACGCTAACCAGAAAAAATCATTCAAACCATTCAAACTCTGCCCTGGGAGTAGAAGGAATATATATATTACATTAGGTTATAGAATAAATCATCTTAGTAACTATATACATTAAAAGCTTTACTGGATAATAATTTATTAAGTGGTATTGTATATTGTATAGTCCTTGATGTTGATCATATTGTAACCTTTGAATATCACAGCATTAATTTGTTTATATGATAGAGCATCGCAGTTCACATTGATTGATTTTATATAGTTGTAGGCAATCAATAGAAAGCTGTGTCTATTAAATTATCACAATGAAGTAGCAGTTTGACAGGTTTATATTTAATTTTTACATTCACATCACCCAGTTTCTTAGTAACTCAGTTATTCAGGCTGCTACCGACTTTATATACGACACATATATTTACACTGATTGATCATGTAGTAAATACTAGCGTTGTATTATCCAGATCCTAGTATTAATCCAATTTTGTTGATTATATTTGCAGTGTTTGTTTAAGCGGGCTTTTTTAAAATGACAGATGCCATTCAAAATGGTTGAGAAAGCAGAAAATCTTATTAACATATAGTTTACCACCAACAGTTATATAAGACTAACTAAATAAATGTCAGCAAGACTATTCAACTACAAAATTTTGATCAGTGTTAATTAAATATTAGTATGACTATTCATTTATAAAGAACTTTGGTTTTCTGAATAGGATACCTCTAAGTTTGTGAGAAATTGATTCTCATTATAATGACAATCATTGTACGGCACTTCTCCGGATATGAAGACTTGGTATGATGCGGCGAAATCATCCAATCAAAATAGAACGTGAATACATAGATATATAAGATTTCATGTTTGATATATCTGATATATAAAAATTGACGTATCTTTTATTTTTATATAGTTGAAATCATGAGTCAATGGAAGCTAGACCACCATCGAAAACCTGGAAGCACTGGACGGACGTTTCATCCTATTGTCGGACTCCTCAGCAGTGCGCATCCACGACCTCGCCTCACGAAATTCGAACCCAGGACCTATCGGTCTCGTGCTTAACCACTAGACGACTCAGATGTCATCCAACGGTGTTAATGTCTAACTTGAACCAACCCACGAAGCTGAACAATTATTCACCAATGTCTTCAGTGGGTTACTATCTCACAACAGACCTGGTCGTACTCCACTGGTCACTGATTCTTACTAAAACTCCAGGAAATACCTCATAGAGCCAGTCACTAGTGAGCATATGATTATTATCAGAAGGGGGTTTTGTGAAGATTTGAGTAATTTTGTGTAGTTGAAATCATGAGTCAATTGAAGTTAGAACATTATGGAAAACCTGGAATTACTGGACGGTTATTTCGTCTTATTATGCGACTCTTCAGCCGTGCGCATCCACGATCCCTTCTCACGAGATTCGAAAGCCAAGATCTATCAGTCTATGTGTTATTCTCATAAACAGATAATTATTAGTTATCCTAATAAAACTTACAAACGATAAACTTTGCTTTAATCTATCAATAGTGTCTAACCTAAATACATTTATCATAACAAATAATAATAATAATCAGTAAAGTAAATTAATATTCAATTAATAATGATTAAGTAAGTAATAATAATAAAGTGATGTATACTTGGATAATTATGTGAAGTTTTAAAAAATAAAAAATTTTTTTTTACATCATCATTATTAAATAAAATACAATGTAAATCAATAAATAGTTTCCATCAAAACAAAATGACACATTTTTTTGTAAAAAAAAAATTAAATTTATAATTAATTATTTTATTACGTGATAACTTATCATAAATTAGAAAAAAAAGAACAAAAAAAGTAAATTACTCACAATATATACGAATCACGAGTTAAAAATTATTTAATTTATCAAAATATTATAATAGAAATGAAAAAAAAGTTACTTTTTAATTATTTAAATGAAGTTGTTATTTAAATAAAGATGGACAGTGGAATCCAAGACGCACGTTACGTTCTATTTGGCACTCATCAGACTTGATGTTTACTCTGGGACTCGAAGCCAATACCATTCACTTCAAGTGCCATTGTGTTATCCAATAACCTAATGAGACCTGATAGCCACTTTCTAGTACAATGGGGTGAAGTTTGAATTTACTTGGTATTGTTTGTTTGAATCTTCTCATTGATTTTTAGGACTGCAATTGATCAGTCTCTTATAATGTTTATAATGTTTGTTAATTTAAGCTATATCGAGGCAATACATATGTCGATAAGAGATTGATCAATTGCAGTCCTAAACATCAATGAGAAGAATCAAACAAACAATACCAAGTGAATCATTATTTAAGTGTTAATATTTGTTTGGTATTTTTTCGGTTTGAAAGAAAAAAGTTTAATAAAAACGGTATTACAGTATATAGAGAATATAAATTTAAAGGTAAGTAATAATATTAAAAATTTTGAAAGTTTACATATTCAGTTGTCACGCCTATCATTCATTTTATATTTCACAATAGCTTTAACTAGTATGATGATATTGATGATGATGATGATGATGTTAATATTACACAATTATATAATCCACTATAATGTTTAATTTCAAAATGTATAAAAACTTTCTATAAATTTATACGAATATTTGTCAAGATTAGAACGAATAGCTTGACAAAAATTGGGCACCGAGTGTAGAGAAGTCATTAAATGTTTTAGTTCCTATAGAAACATATCAACACTGAATATCATTCATTAATAACTCATTCTTACACATGCATACACACACACACAATTCATCCAGTCTTCTTTTAACTTTTATTCCATATCGTTAACTTTTCACTTGATTCTCATTTAACTAACACATATTATCCTGTTTACAAAAATTCAAAATCCAAATATTATTGGATTAGTACAGTATAGATTTGATCTGATTTGATTGTTAAACGCTATATATTTCTTCGATAATTTTGATTATTACCCTAAAGAAGTCCAGACAAGTTGGCTGGACGAAACGCTGGAGTTATTATTTTAATTTCAGTCACTGAGATTATTTCAAATATAATTTTCACATATAATTACTTCTCTATGGATTGTTAATAATAAGTTATGGAGATTATTGAATTTCATTAAGATCATGAATTGATCAATGGTGGTCTGACAATGATCGGATCATAATTATAATGAATCATTTTTAGATATTTTTAAACTATAGATTTTCAATTACAAGTTTGATTAACGAATATAATATCTTGTAAAGCTAAAAAAAATGATTTAATAAACAGTTATTCAAGAATAAGATTATATTTTCAGTCATAGTTACAATGATCTTAGAGTATTCAATTTAGTGCAAAATTATTTCCTAGTGACTGATTTATTTATAAACATAGTGAAAAAACAAATGAAATTTAGTTGCTAAGGTATTAATATTTGTAGAATGTTATTCTTATTAAAAGTAATCTTATTTATAAGAGATACAAATGTCATAAAGCGGTTATACAACTTTATTTGTTAAGAAATATCTGTTTATTATTACAACTTAGTGTTTGTAACGACTGCTTAATTTAAAAACAATTAATATTATGGGTTGATTTTTCCCTAAATAATCATTATAGTAAAGACTACATTAAAAAGTTGAATTCAACAGTTCAATACTTTTGCCGAATAAAATTCTTCACACTTAAAAAAACTTTTATTCAGTTACCATAATGCTGATAACAGTAAATGAAATGAAAAGAGATTTATCAAATCTTTAAATACTTTTTACACTGAACACTTATCTTCATGTGCAGTACAGTTCAAAAAACGCATTATGTATTTTATGTATATAAAAAATATTTATCATAGACAGAATGTATGTAGGAAATATACTTTACTAAAGTCTATAACAATTAATTCTGATCAATTCTGAGTAAGATAAAAAACTCATATAGAATTGTAATGGACGAGAGGCCAATTGGGGATAATCAAATATATATTTGAGCGTAAAATTACAGAATAACATAGTAAAATTTGAGAACCATATAGTAAATTCCTCATTTGCAAAATGTTAATCAATTGTCTCAAATTCGACTGTTCCTTCTGTAAAATGTCAATCAATCGTCTCAGACTTCATTGTTTATCCATTTCCACACCAATCATTCTCTATTCTAGTTTTGTTTTCTTCGAATCATTTTAATTTCCTACCTTCAGGTGTTTCACTTTTGATTGATGATATATATTTTTCATATTTATCAACATCAGTAGCACATACCACACAATCACCATTTCTAAATACCATGGTAAAAGCAATCACTATATATAAATGACAAAATTTGTTGTTACATAGGCTGTTTTTTTTTAAAAATTGCTTTATATCCAGATTAATTAAGTTATTCAACATGTATATCTTGGAAAATAGTTTCTTTAGATACATCTGTTCTAATTATGGACAAATGTCGTCGACTTTTATTTACTTACATTAAAATGTAATTTTAATTTAGTCTGAATAAATATTGATCAAAGTTTAATTGATTAAAAGTAAATTTCTGGAAAGATTAAAGGTTTTCATATTTAAGAATTAAATAAGAAAAATTGAAATTCACATTAAATGATTAAATGTTTTTTTTATTTATAAAAGATAAGTAAACAATTTTCCATATGTTCATTTTTAATTTTGTGTTTGTTTTTTTTTCTTTCAATTTTCCCATGTACATTAACCAACTACAATAAAATTAGTCACATTTTGTTTGTTTTTAATTTTTATCAGAAGGGTTTTTTGTAGATTTCAGTATTTGCATTGTTGAAATCATAAGTTAATTGAAGCTTGACAATCATGGAAAACCTGGAAGCACTGGATCGTGAATGCGCACTGCTGAGGAGTCCCACAACAGGAAAAATAGGGAATACTAGTTTATACTTCATCATCACTAGAATATAGTTCACAAACTATTGAAAAGATGATTAATTAACCTAGAACTTGTTTAAATCAGTCTATTGCACAAGTAGGTGGCTATCAAGACTCAGTAGCTAAGTGGATAACGCGATGGCGTTTGAAGTGAACGGTACTGGGTTTGAGTCCCAGAATGAACATCAACTCCAAGATGCAGGTACATCCAGCTGATTAGTCCTAAATAAGACGAAACACGTGTTCCGGATTCTACTTCTAGCTATTATCCATCTTTGCCTATAAATCAGTCTATTGTTTTCTTTACAACCATCAATTGTTTATATCAGAAATACATTCATTAAGTTGATTATTTTGATTTCATCTTTTAAACTAAACAAAAGTCATGAATTTAATTAAAGTAATAAATTGATCAATGGAAAAGTGAGACAATATTTTATTTTCTAAAATGTTTAATAATAATTTGATATTAAGTTTCAATTATTGTTCCCTTGGAAAAAAAATCATAAAATTAAAAAAAGATATTCATTATTGATTTCATTTATAAAGCAATCTATTCTGGCTACTTCCATAATAAGTGAGTAGTTTTCGTAAGAGTAGAAGAATTGAAATAAAAATAGATAAAAGGTACTATGAATAAATGAAATAAGAAAGAATCGAAATATAATTATAACGGTTCTTGTTAAATCTTCTAAACTGAGGTAACTTCATCTTAAACAGTTTTAATATCTATGTCTTTAATATGAATTTACCTATTTCAATATCCTTTTTTTTAAAAAAAGAAGTTATAAAGCGTTTAGTGGAACTATGTGACGACAAATGTAATTTGATAGTGATTAAATTATAATTTTAAAAATATTTAAACTGAATATCATCATTTCTACACAAGTAGCTTAGTTTTATGATCTTACAGATATTCACAAAATGCATATATTAGTACAAGTAAAATGTGATTTCTTGAAGATAGTTGATAAATTTCACACTCTTTAATATTGTTTCAGTTTATTAAAAGCAATCATGAATTAAACATTATTACAATTTCTTTCGAGTTGTTTACAAAATACCTTATCTAATATTGTAATGACTATGCTCTGAGTAACAGAGACACCTTTTATTTTGGAATAAATGAAACATTGTAATTGATATAATGTAAATTTGATAAGATGAAATCTTTGAAGCTATACTTTAAGATATACATATTTCTACATGATTTTATAGAAAAACATAAGTTTGGAACTAAATAGGTATACCTTATAAATTATCACAAATGTTCATTTATAACAAAATGTGATTTACACAGATTGAAAGTGATATCGTTCACTCTGAAATATATCTATCAATGCCCTCCGGAATGCCCTGGTACGGCCGAGAGTGGGGGGAGTCCGCTTTCCTTCTCGAAATGCTCTCACATGGCCATGCGTATATAGCCTCTGTCAGGGAAGTCCTACTCACTACCTTATCGTGACGGGGGTGTTGTATCCGAAATTGAGAGGACGAAAAGCGAATGTTCGGTGCTTTAACGAAGTTGTTGGACACAACAAGTTCACCTAGGGGAGTTGGAAAATCCTGACTCCAAACCAATGGTGCACATGTGCTCCAGTATCCTGAGGGTACAAATGGCGTATGAATCAATCGTTGGTCACCGACTACCATGGAACTGCATCTCCATACGATGCTCCACTGCTTTGTGGATCAGATCTCAAGGTCAAAGGCTCCAGATGTGGCCCCCTAAGAAAATCACCTGCTTCAGTTCGGGCACCTGGGCAGTATCACAGCCCTCACTTAAATAAAATGAGATTTGTTTGGTGCATATGTGTCTGTTTCCCCTTTATACTAATATTTGTGTTCAAATAACTGTATAAAATAAAAATATAGTGTATAATTCTTTTACAAAAACTAATATTAAGTTATTTGTAATAATAATATAAAAAAATTGATAACCATGAAAGTGTGATGACAACTGTTTCTAAGCAAACGTATAGGTGACAATAAATCAAACTTAAATGATTGTGTAAAAACTTGATTGTTATGGAATACGTTTAAATTTTAAATGAATAATTATACTTTTTGATTTGATAATTTTGAATAAATTGAGCATTGGGTAGATTGTTATAAATAAATTAATATATATATTTGTAATATCCCAAAGAGTAGAAAAATTAGATTTCCTGGTGTTTCGTGACTCAGTGTAAGCCACTTCTTCAAAGAATAAATAATAAGAATTCTATGAGGAAGGGAATTACACTGAGTGACGAAACGTCAGAAAATTTAATTTCTTTGTTCATTGGGATATTACAAATATATTAACATTTAAAATTGAATAATTTTGTAGAATTTAATAATTAAAAATTTAAATCATTAGTTTATAATAAAAACAAAGAACACATTTATTACCCCATACACTTCAAATCAAATTTAAATAAGGACTTACTTAACATTAATATATATGCCTCAATATACTTTGTTTCTAAGGTGCATAATGATGTATCTATCTATCTATCTATATATATATATATGTATATATATATAATTATAGTTTTTTTTATCAAATAAAGAAAATTGTTTTATTATAATACAATGACAAAAAAAACATCCTTACATAACATTTGATAAATAACCAATGAAATTCAACTTTTCTAAATGATGTATTTCTACTGGTTATTGAAAGTAATATAGGATAAAAGAGTCAAATAAAAAAATAAAAAAATAAAAAATAAATATATATATTATTTTTTAATAGTTGAGATCATGGATCAATCGGAGCTAGATCACCATGGAAAACCTGAAAGCACTGGACGACCGTTTCGTCCTATTATAGGACTCCACAACAATGCGCATCTAAGATCCCGCTCCGCGAAATTCGAACCCAGAACCTATCAGTCTCACGCGCGAGTGCTTAACAAAACGGCAGTCCAGTACTTCCAGGTTTTCCATGGTGGTCTACTTTAAAATGATTCATGATTTTTATATATTTTAAGTCATTCATAGCATTAAAATTATAAATGATAACAGTTACAAGTCTTGATTAATTCTATCACATTTCTTTTAGAAATAAGTTTGTTAAACAGTTTCTATCTATAATTCATTTTCAGTTGGACGTTAGTATGAAAACATTTATTTATTATTCTTTAATCGCATACATAATCATACATTATGCGATTGCTCATACTGAACAAGTGAATATAAATATAAAATTAGATAATCTAGGTAGAAAATCACTCTTAATAGTATGTTCTTAAAAATCTATTCTATTTGGTTCCAAAGAATAATTTTACATAACTGAATATGTAAAATCATTTTAGAGGCGTTTACATTTAAAAGAATGAATACTCTGAAGGAGGTTTTCCATAAGTACTATCCAGAAACTAAAAATAATTGAAATAATTGGGAATAAGGAACAGTTTGTTCATTTTGATACGAGGAAGACATGTTCAAGAGTCACACCGTAATGAATCATATTCAATCATCATCAGTTTTAAAAAGAATGAGAACTGTTGTTTATTAATTTATATTAATAGTGGTTATTCATTCATCTATACTTACTGAAGCTGGGAACTAAACATTCTGACTTCTTTGGCTAGTTTGATATGGTTGTTGCCTAAAACTTAAAGAGTCCAGGATTAAATTACATAGAAATATTTGTGTATACAACGCGTCTGAAGAAAAATGGATATTCCTGGAGTATTTTATGCTTATATTTGTCTTATTAAGTAAAAATTATCGAACAATATGACTTGTACTACCACCTATGATGTTGACTGAATACTAATGACAACTTAGAAGAAAGTTATTGTTTATTCATCTTTAATAATGATTTTACATTTGAGATCAGTGTAGAAATCAAGCTTTTCGCTATAATCTAGTAACGATTGAATTCGGTATTTTTGAAAATTATCATGAAATACTTTGGCGAGACCATAACTTACGGACGAGCCAATCAGAAGAGTTTGAGGGATTTCTTGGTCACGGCGCAAATTTCACTACCTAGTGTTCATGTACGATCGGCTCATAGAGGATTTTAGAGAAGACTTGATAATTAAGCGGCTACAATAAATGAGACTACTAAGAAGTTCCTTTATTTGTAAATGCAGTAATCAAATGTCTTGTGGACCCTGTGCAGACTACCGTGATGTCCTTCGATGTAACATATTTCGAAGGAAGACGTTCGCTAAAATAGGAACCTTTATCGCTCGATACAGATTGAGACTAAGGCAAATTATAATAATTGCCGCAAACTGTATATTAAAAGCACCAGTAAAATTGGCCGCAATAATCGCAGATGTTACTGAAACTTTGGCTGTACAGTGGTACTAGTATTGTAAGGACATATTCATAATTAAAATGATAAATTTACACAACCGGAGCACACACAAACAATATTGAAGCCATGTGATCGAGGCTGAGAGGGTTTTTGTAACCTTATCATGGCATCAGAGAGCGAGTATTATGAAGCCATATGGATGAGTCCCTCTACCTTAGAACTTTTGAACCTCTTTCTAACCTTGACAAGTTTTTGGACCATAAAAGATAAGTGTATCCACTTTAATTCTTTGGTTTCGTATAAAATATTTTTACTCTATGCTGACTGTTTACTGATTGGCTAGGTTACTCGAGATTCGTTAAAAGATCGTTCATAAATTATAGTCTCCCCAATACTTTCACTGTGGTAGCGTATTTTATACTTCAACTTATATAATGAATAATTATACCTAAGTCCACTATACTAAATGAAATTAAAAATTAGAAAGATTTCATGTCAAATTTGATACAACTATATATCTAGCAATTTTTAAAATAATCAAATCATAAAAGGTTGATAAACTTACTGAAAAAAAAACAAAGAAGTCAAATCAATTCAAAACAACCTAACTAACATGTTATCCAGATACGTCTATCGAAATACAAGAAATTCAAGAAAGTTTATTTTAAGCATGGGATTTCTGTATTAGTGCAAAAGGTTACTATTCATAGTAAAATATTTCTTAGTAAGCAATAAGCTGATGAACAGGCCTAAATTAGTTCAAATGGGAAAAACAAGAAAAAGACGTTAATTATTCACGTTAATAGAATTTGCAGTCAATATAAAACGTTTTCTTAAAAGTAGTTGATATAATAACTTTAATGTATCGCTACTCAAATCTATTCTTCCTGAATACATTTAAAGAGACAAGTCATGAGTTCGACGAATCATTGTAATCTATAATCTTTACAAAATCATACAATAAATCACACAATGACTGATTTCGCTATCAATCGAAGTATAGAATCACGCTTGTCAATCTTCTGTTGTGATTTTTTTGGTTATTTGAATTCTTCAAATATGTCTATTCTTTCAGAAAATTCGTATTCGACTTCTAATATCGCGCAATCTAGAAACTCAATCAGTATAAGGAATGCACATAAAGTTAATCAAAATCTATAAATCAAGTAGAATAAGATGTTTTTTTAACCTGTGTATCACGTTTTGTTAATCGTACATTAAACGCAGTTATAATAAAGAAATGAAATTTGAAATTGTTGGAGTCTAGAACAAATTCACTGTTTGTAAATTATTTTCTTATGTAACTAGTTCAAATTAAATAGACAAAATACTCGAATCTTTTCTACTTTTTTTAGCAGTACCTCATTTGGATCAGAAGAATCTCTTTGTAAGAATCGATGTATCTAACTAGTCATGCAGTTGAAAAACTATAGAACAATATTGTTTATCTCTTAAGATCTTCGAAAATGTATGATGATCATATTCTTAGTACAGCATTATCTTGAAACTTTTATT
The DNA here is from genome assembly GCA_944470415.2 of Schistosoma rodhaini. Lineage (NCBI taxonomy): Eukaryota > Metazoa > Platyhelminthes > Trematoda > Strigeidida > Schistosomatidae > Schistosoma > Schistosoma rodhaini. The sequence goes on along the minus strand of OX104036.1, from coordinate 14,116,867 downwards.
ATTATACATAATTAAGGAGTTTGGAAACACTTTTTAAAAGTTTAAATTCCCAAAGTAGGCCCGAATAACAATCGGTCAATACAATTTCAGTCTTTAGATTCAAGTTCAGTTGATCAAATAAAGTTTCCAATGAGCATATGTTAAACCTATGAAAAAAAGATGACAAATATATCCAGCTGTTACTAACTTCATACTACTTGATTTATAGTACTAACTAAATACTTTTGAATCTTTTTAAACAATTAATTAATTTAACTTCACAAGTATGTTTTATTATTGAAAGAACAACTTTAAACAGTTTGGTTTCATTGTTTTGATAGTGTAGTGAACGAGAAGAAAAGCGAGCGAGAACAGACAGTCACTGGTGTGGAAACGAAGGAACAGTCAAGTATAAGACAATTCCCTGATATCTTGAAAATGAATAATTTACTAAATGGTTCTCAGTTGTTACTGAGAGATTCTGTAATTTTCTGTTCAAATACATTTGGTCGTCTATGTCTTTGTTCTCTCTCATTACAATAATACCATAATAATATACAACATACCAAACGATCATTTAAGTTGATGAGGACGTATGCCTTATTAGATAATCATTTTGAAATTAAAAATAAGGCACAAACAATAAGAATTTACCACACAAGTAGATTTTAAGTGACATTAAAGAAAACGGCATAATTTTTTTCATAAAATGACCTCCGATTCTGTCGGGATTTACAGCCCAAATTTCACTTTGCGATTTGCAAAATGTAATATATTGTTTATCTTAATTCTTTTTTTTAAATCAGGCAAAATATCTTTGGTAATGTATTCAATGAAAAAAATTTTGTCTTTTATATTCAGTCATCCTTAATGTATACTTAGTCACATAATATGTCACTGACGTCAGTGTACACTAAAGATGTTGATTTGAATATTTGTGTAAGTTTTGAAATAACAATTAACATTATTACAAATGTCTAATCATTTTTCAAACTTAAACGTACAAATGAAGCTTGTACAAGATTATATATGCATAATTACTCTTCGAGCCTATTTAGAGTTAGTGGCTGTGCCAAGCGTGGATAAAGGATAGGGGTTGAAGATAAGGTTGGCTATCTCATCCAGGAGAAAAAAACCTTGCGAAAAATTTTCATCCAGTAAACTTTGTCGTATTTGTAATGTATATTTAAGTGCATAGTATATCTAACATAGAAATGAATTTTGTAACTACATTTAAGTAGACGACTTTTTGTTTGTATTCTGATTTTGAGCTGATGTAATGTGGTCTAAATATATTCCTCCCGATAGAATATATTTGTCTCATGTATTTAAATAATTCACTTAAACTCTAGCTATATGTTCTCACTATTGAATGGCTTCAAGAGATATTTCCTGGAGTTTTAGTGAGAAGCAGTGATCAGTGGAGTACAATCAGGTCTGTTGTGAGATATCAACTAACTGAAGACAAATCGTGGACGAGTGCTCAATTTCTTGGATTGGTTGAAATTAGACATTAACATCTTTGAATACCGTCTCAGTGGTTTAGAGGTTGGGTGATCACGTGCGAGACTGATAGGTCATGGATTCGAATCTTGCGATCGTGGATGCGCACTGCTGAGGATTCCCACACTAGGACGAAATGGCCGTCAAGTGCTTCTAGATTTTCCATGGTGATCTAGCTTCAATTGGTTCATGATTTCAACCATAAAATTACTAAAATCTCCACAAACCCCCTTCTGATAATATTTAGAATAGTTTTATGATTATTGCTACAAATGTTTAATGATAGCTTATTGATAATGTTTACAAATCACTAGAAGCTTACAGCGAGTTCTAACAAGATAATACATTCAACACCAAGTTTCACGTTCGATTCAAATTCTACCAATAATATACAGTTTTAGAGAGAACATTATTTTACCTCAAAACCTTCAAAAGCATTAGTCTATGTATGATTTAATAACAATTTGTTGGAAAACGACTCATGAGATAGACTTCAGTTTCAAGAATTCTTTCACTAAATCTAATTATATTATGCATTTCTAGTCATTTTTTTTTCAAACTACATATCTAATTCAATAAACTAATACTATGAAAAGTAAGAACTAATTGCCTTAAGCATTTCTGTTCGTATTGTATATATCTACAAATATACTTGGTTACAAAAAACAATGCAAATAATTGTGTATCTTAATTTTGATTAGCTTTTAATATAATTACACAACTATTAGAACGAAGACTTCTTAATACTTATGTATTATAAAGCCCAGAATATTCAAAAAAATAACAAGTACTGTCTTAAAAATGTTTATATTACTTAATTGAATATTAGTTGTACAGAAATGTTTATTCAAAAGGGGATTTGTGGAGATTTCAGTATATTTCAAAGTTGAAATCATGAGTCAATTGAAGCTAGACCACCATCGAAAACCTGGAAGCACTGGAGGGCCGTTTCGTCCTATTATGGGACTCCTCAGCAGTGCGCACTAACGATCCCGCACTCGCGAGATTTGAACCCAGGACCTACCAGTTACGAGCCAGAGCCAAACATGATTTCAACTTTGAAATATACTGAAATCTCCACAAATCCCCTTCTGATCTATAATCATATGCTCACTAGTGACTGACTTCAAGATACATGTCCTGGAGTTCTAGTGGGAAGCAGTGACCAGTAAAGTTCAACCACGTCTGTTGTGAGATAACAACTCACTGAAGGCAATTGGTGAAGTGTCGCTCATAATTCGTGGATCAGTTGAAGTTAGACATTAACATCGTTGGATGCAGGCCGGCTCAGTGGTCTATCGGTTAAGGGCTCTGGCTCGTAACTGGTAGGTCCTGGGTTCGAATCTCGCGAGTGCGAGATCGTGGGTGCGCACTGCTGAGGAGTCCCATAATGGGACGAAACGGCCGTCCAGTGCTTCCAGGTTTTCGATAGTGGTCTAGCTTCAATTGACTCATGATTTCAACTTTGAAAAATGCTTATTCATTTCAGAGATAAATAAAGTAGTCAGCTTGGGAAAACTTGTAAAAATCTATCTTCAAATTTTAATGAATACTAGGTTATTGCTGAAGATGTGCACATTATTTCAAAGGGAACTACTGTTCTAGTAGCAATCTTAAGTATTTAGTTAATTTCATGTTTGTTTGAATAAAACTTTTTATGACTTTAAAATTTATGTTTCGTTAAAGATCGTCTAAAGGCAAAGAAAGTTTCTATATTCAATGGAATCAAGAAAGGTTTATCTAGATGGGTAGTACATGGTAAAGACGAATAATTTTGAAATTTTTCAAGCATGCTTATCTTTGAAAACAGTGATACTTGAGTTATAGTGCCCAAATCTACCAAGTTATGAGACGCCACACTATACTCGGATTGTCTAAAACATCTCGGTAAAGACTGGAAAGATGGAACCAATACTCAGTTTAAATTAATAACTAAAAAGGAATTAACGATTACGAACATAGGGTCAAACAAGTTATACAGCAGTACAACTACCCATAAAAACTAGTCGTTATCAACAATTTTCTGATCATAAAAACTATTTTTTAACCAGTGACTGGAATGACATTTTCGATTCCTTGGTTCTTTGAGTCTAATCATTTGTCTAAACTGTCATCTTATCATTTGTGAAAAATGAAGAACTCTATAAATATTCTGTCTGTTATCTTTAAAACAGGCTCTTTGTACGCCTTTATTCGATAAACAGTTGCTAAGAAAAAATCCAGATTTCTAGAACATGTATATCTACATTAAATCATGCCGTTGAAATAAGGATTTCAATGTCAAACTAATATTTATGTTTAGAACAAAATATTTGTAACATATGTTCAACTTGATGGTAGTTTACATCGTGAACTGATTCTCACCTGAGTTCAATCCATTCAAGGCTTATTTGATAACTATTTTCAGCTCATTTGTTGTTATTTGTTTGAATCTTCTCATTGATGTTTAGGACTGAAATTGATCAGTCTTTTATTGGCATACTTGCATACTGTGCAAATTGCCTCTATATTGCCTTAAGTCACGAGCATTATAAGCAAAGATGGATAAAGATTAGCAGTGAAGTCCAGGACGTAAATGTCGTCCTATTTGGAACTCGTCAGCTGTTTGTACTTGCATCTCAGAGTTGATGTTCACTCCAGGACTCGAAGCTAATACCGCTCACTTCAGGACTCAATAGCTAAGTGGATAGCGTAATGGCGTTTGAAGCAAACATCATTGGGTTTAAGTTCTGAAATCAATATCAACTCTGGGATTCAGGTGCACACAGCTGATGAGTCCCAAATAAGACGAAACACGCGTCTTGGACTCCACTGCTAGCCACTATTCATGTTTGCCATATTTGATTACATTGAATTTTTCCGAATTGTTTTTTTGTTCGATAAGATTTTAAATTGTTTTGGCTCGTTGTTTTATTTTCGTACTCGTTAAGTTTAACTCCATTTATTTTTGATTATCAGTAACGTGTGTTTGTTTACTTAATTAGCAACCTGTTTAATTCGTTCACTTTCTTTAATCTCTTAAGTGTTATTCCATAATAGTTCTTTAAACATACCAATTATTCGTAATAGTTAATCCTATTGTTGGAATCGTATTTTAATTCTTGTTATTTTTACTACTCTATATCAACACTCACTTGAATTGAATTCCTACCGACTTTATTTATACAGGTATGCCCAACTTAATTTGCATTTATAATAGTGAAATATAAAAGATTATAAGCAGTTGTTGAAAATCAAAACAAATAAATTTATCATGCGCCTAGCTAATCGAATTGTTGTTCTTTCTCTTTTAAATATGTGAAATTAGGGATTATTTACTTGATTAGTGTTTGTTGCATTGTGGTATCATTGATAGTATTAACAAAGAGTATATGAACATTCACTTCCACTTATCACTGATTATCAATATACAGCTAGAGAAAGTTCCTACAAATATTATTTTTAATTTTTTCTAAATGTTTTTATGGCTATTGGGATTAATGATTCAAAGTTCTAAATAGTGAATAATGGTTTCGATAGGTATTTTCAGATGATGATTTATAAAGGGTACGTAACGCACATCACGGTTTCAGTTACTAGCCACAAGAAGCATAAAACAAACCAATTGATTTATGATTGTAATCATGAATCTGTCAATGTTAGATTACTATTTTAAACCTCGAAGGACTGGACAGTCGTTTCCTCCTAGTATGAGACTACTCAAAAGTGCACATCCACGACCGTGCACACCGAACTCGAACAAAAAAACATTCTGTCTCATGCGAGAACGCTTAACCTCTAAATCACTTAGCCGGTATCTAATAGTGTTCATGTCTAACTTTGACCAATCCACGATCGATTCATGATCTTAATCAGAAACTCAACAATATATACAACCTTAAACTGTTAATTGGTTTAATGAGGTTAATCCTACAATCAACTTAAATAAATAAAATCTCTTATCAATAATGAACTAAGTAATTACAAAAGGATAAAACAATGGGATTGATTAGCTAAGTGATTGAAATATTTTAAATAAAAAATTACATGTAAGAAAGCATAAATCTTTTAAAGTTCAAAAGAAATATCTAATGTTGAGTAGGTCATATTGATCGTTATTTTAATTAACTCACATTAAATCCTCTGAGAATAGTGATATTATATGTTAGTTAATTGTAATGAATAACATTAAATGATCAGTCAGTTCCATATGAAATTTGAAAAGCATTGACTTTGGAAATTGTCACACATTGTATCAAATAAATGTGAAGTTTTTGTATGGTGTTGTTAACTCATTGGTTAGTTAAAAATAATTTATGTTTATCGAAAATAAAGGTCAAGTTATCATTCGATATCTAACAGAATAGATATTTTTTATTCCTATTTCAAATAACAATTAATTTAGATCAAGAACAGATCTAGATTAGAAAACTATTAGAGAATTGAAAGTAATAGGTGGTTGTTTGATCCTAGAATTGAATCTAAATAAGTTCTATGAAATTTAACAACAATCACAAACCTCATATTGATAACAATTAGCGTTGGGAAGAATAGAATATTTGTTATAGGGAATAGCCTACATAAACAGGATTGTACATTTCAAGGCTATGAAAGTAACACAGGATTATATTCTGAGGAAAATTCATATTTCAAATAAGCTTTGACAACTTATAATTAAACTAATATCAAAATAACCATTGTTTGTTCGATCACTAAAAAGGATTGTTGTTTCTTCTATTATCATCAGGCTTTACTCTAATATACATGAATATTTATATAAAAATGTTAGACCAATCAAGACTATTTGAGTCAATAATCACAATGAAACGTAACGTATTTCTATTTCATTGTGATTATTATTGACTCAAATAGCCTTGATTGGTCTAACATTTTTATATAAATATTCATGTATATTAGAGTAAAGCCTGATGACGATCTAATTGAAAACAATTGTTCGCTTACATATGTTGTTCTAATTTTCACAATGGGAATCTTTAATATTCTTCTATTATCGTTATTACAGAGAATCATTTAATTTTACCGATGAAAAGATCTTTTAACTGATCTGTTATTTTAATTACATCGACTCCGATTTCGATTACATCAAAGTAGTCTAGAAATAAAGCCCTAATCGTGAAATTTTAAATATTCTAGTTTCGATCTGTGAAGACGCTGGGGTTCCGTAATTTTTAAAGAATGCAAAACAAGGATTATTTACTATAACCATAGAATCTTTACAGTAAAATTGAAATTGTCTGTTATCAACAATATATTAAGTGTTCTTATACATACCAATACCATTCAAGTCCAAGAAATAATTCTGTGATAAAAAACGATACCTTACATCAACCTGTTAATATAGTATTTTGGATTTATAGGTTGTCTTATGATAAACACAAGTAACATAGTTAATCCTCGCACTGTGACTACTGCTCAAGCCACATTAACGTAATCAGTTTCTTTGTCAGCAACACCAAAATAATCCCTCATTAATCTCTTTGTGAAACCTTTTCCTTAACTGTCCAATTTATTACTTAATAGTAAGGATTTCTTTCGCATAATACAACAAACAGTCTTGACCTCTAAGAAGCATATAAATTTAGGTGAAAAGTTTACGTAATAAAGCACCATTAACTATTTATATATTATGCCTTCAAACTATATGATCAGAGTTCGTTCATTGTAGCACTTAGATGTGGGACATTTTAAAATTTTTCTTGTCAGGTATTTATTAATCCATAAACTATGCACTTATTCATCAATCATGTTTTTCTTAACTGTGTAAATCTATACGTTCTAAAGTCAGTAATAATTAGCCAAGTAAATTAATGGTCTATCTTCCAAATAGTTTACTAATTATTGTTTATATTTCTAAACAAAACAGTTTATATTGAATATCATCTAAATCCAATATGAAACAATCAATTTTTCCCAACCGAGAAGATATCTAGTTCATTACCCCACTTCACTAAGAGGATGTACTCATAGAGTGGTTAAAAACACCTAGTAATTTTCAGTATAAATATCTATCAGAATGCAGTCACAATAGTTAGTAAACAAGACGGTAGTATACTTTTAATTGGAATTAAGGAATTTCTACGAAATAAGCTATATCTAAGATCCATAAACCTTGGAAATGCGTTTTATTAACACTTGTCGTTACTTCAAAATCATTTGTCATTATTTGCGTAAATGATTTTAAATTTGTATTGTATTGTTATTTGACGAGACATCTTGTAATTACTATTGATTTTAACAATCAGTCAGTCAGTTATGACGTAGAACTTCGTACGTACGTACAGTAGTTCGAGTTGCCGTACCATACAAATTATTACATAATCATGATGAATACGTAATTTAAAAGAGATTTTTCAACACTGTATGCATGTTTCACTTAATACCCCTATCCTAAGCATACGATGATTTAAACATTTTCATTAAAATCAACTTACATCATTGAATAAGTGAGTAGTCAATTTTCTTTTTCACATGTTTTATTGATCCTAAGATACTGAATTTATTTTTAATTTTAGGTCATATACAATCTCCTTTGACTATTGCCTATTTGGCCTAAATTGAATAAGGTTTGACTTTATTTATATAAGTCCAATTAATATTCAAATATTTACTTATAAAAAAGAAAATTCAAAATCATGTTATCTAAACTGTTCAAGATGATGCTTCAGTTATGGCCTTCATAGAACAAAGTAATCATATGACATAACCTTAAATTATGAAATAAATACATTTTTACATTTAAATAATCATACACTTATCCTAAATTGAAGTTGATTCATGTCATTACCCGTTTCTTTTGATAAACTATAATGTATTATAGTGTTTCACAGATGCTTTTAGGTGATTATAAAACTTTAAATAACCTCGACACTTCAAAAGCCAAGAATTTTAAATGTTTATATTTAATTGTAAACATAGAAATAGTCAGATAAATACTCTTTAGTCCAACTTAAGGTTTAATTTTTTGATATTTAGATTCATCACTATTGTAGTGAACAAACACACAGGTGGAAAAGATCAATTTAGTGTTTAATCCAAAATCACAGAGTGTTTTCATATAATATGAGAACCATACACTAAATACCTTATTTGTAAATCCTTCTTCGGTTTTTCTTTACATACTTCATGATTCTTTCAATTCTGTTTTTATTACCATTGCTTTCTGTTTCCCTTTTTGTTCTCTTCAATTGAATTTTCTTAATCTTTTGCTAGCAGGTATTCCAATTGCGATGGTGCTACATACTACTTAGATCTGTCAACATAAGTAGTATACACTGGACTATTGGTAGGCAGTTTATTATTTTCTGACTCAAGATTTAATTATAATTCCCTGTTACCCATTATAAACAAATAACCTAGTGAGTACTAATTTAGGAATCTTCAGGAACGCCTTAACAGCGACTACTATTCAATTCAAATTACCTATTTGTAGGTATCTGAGAAACTGATTGTCAAAAATTGAACATAAGATATCTAGCTCTTTTGAATCTATCGTCAGAGTTCAATCTAAAACCTAGAGAGCCTGTAGCATCTTATGAACTAAAGCTTACCATAAAATATTATAATTATCAACATTATACTGTCTGAATTAATTGAGTTTCTTGCTTCCTGTTCTAGACAAGACTTAAGAGAAAAATAATTTATTGTCAATTAACAGAATAGTATTCATAGTGATATGACAGGATAAAAAGTCAGTATTGCATTCTTTTACTTATTGTTATATCCCGTGGAGAATTAAAAATGGTAACTCTGAGGACTATTTATGGACCAATGTGATATGTATATTTCCTATTGTATAATTGCTAAGTAACTAAACTATTCTTACTCGTGTTCCTCTTAGCATAAGCTTTATTTTGACCTATGAACTATTATTATGCGATTTACCATTCTTGAGTTATACCCAGTCTATTGATTACTGTTCCCCCTATTCACAGCCACATTCGGCTAAATCTTGTACAAATATTATTTTCTATTTTATGGCACGATGTAGTCAGTTTGATCGGTATATAAACCCAGTATGTTTGAGAATAATGATTCATATTTCAGAGGCTGTTATTGGTGTTCTGAACTTAACTGTCTGGGTTAGGCAGGAAGCAGGATCGACAAGTACTCTAATCTGCTCCTACGGGTTTCATGTGCCATTGGGTCCGATTGATAATTCTCTTTACTCTCGTTGGTGGGAATCAGCACGTTCATATACCAAACAGGGCACGCACGCACTCACAAGTTATAACATTAATTATGAATTTTATTCAATATTAATTCTATTTTAATTCAAGTATGATGATTACGCAATGTAGTATTTGTTACTGTTTGCCCTTATGATATTTTTATTCTGTATTACATATGATATTCTTATATTCAAAATTAACATGAACTATGCTCAAAATGACATGTAGCATGTGATTTCATTCTAATTATTAAACAAAATGAGTCTACAAACACAATATATCAATAATTAGTGTATTATCGACTAGAGTCGTCGTCGTGGTTTTGTTTTGGGGTTAATAAACCGTCATTTGTACTAGTCTTTGTGTTCTTACTTTCGCGTCGTGGGAATTGCAGTAGTTCCTCACGTTACAGGTATAAGTGATAAGCGATTCCGATATAACAAAGTAGCATTCAATCAGAAGACTTATCATATACGTCGAATAACTAGTCGGAGAAAACCTGTAGAATAAATGTACATCTGTGAAGATCTGGAATACACTTGTTTAGGACTATTAAATTTTATTATTATTATTACTTTAGAATAACTTAACAATTTTGTGTAGTTCAGTTGGTGTTCAAAAAGTTAATAAATTTCCATGATTCAATCTAAGTCAAAGTTTTTTAATTATTCATAAAATGATAACCAGATAATAATCTCTGTTTTAAGTTTCTTTTAGTATACTTATGTAGGGATAATGATGAAACTAGAACCAGTGTGATCATTTAAAGTAGAATCCTTTTAGTTAAAAAGTGGATAACTTATGGTAAACATTTTGATCGACCAAATAAGAATTACTGGACATAAAGTTCAGGAATACTTATATTTAAGAAATTTTCTCTGTAGGTTTTTTTCTTTAATTTATATTTCTTTCAAATTAGAATTATTGACAGTCTTAAATCTAACGCGATGAACACAAATATGGTCGATGTTGAAGCTTTTTATTGTCTTTTTGTTTCTTTAGTGTGAAATTAAACTTAGATCATTTATGGTGTTCTCTAACTCAAGAAACTGAAAATTTAGAGTTAACTTTTAATATGGTTTTCCTAATATTATATATTTCGTTGTATATTCAATAGATATTTAATGACTACCTACTCTGATTAAACGATATTCAAAGGTATTTCTAATAGATGTAACTGTTTTGTTGGTAAAGAATTGTCTCATATCTTTTTGACCTACCTTACCTCAGATTTATATATATATATGAAAATAAATTCATCCTAATCTAAAAAGGAATTGACGAATGAGTGTTATTAAATGGCTGGAAGTAATGAAATCAAGCAACCATTTACAGAATGCAGCGTTTATGCAGTTTTACAGGTGAAAATTGTGCTAATGAGTTTGTTCAGAAAACAATTGAAAGCGTCAGGAATAAACTATCTGGTTCAGAGGACAAAAATCTACTAAAATCAAAATATATTTCTGTAGTTCTAAACAAGAAAAAATCGGACATTTCACATAAAAGGTATTAATCAATTTAATTTAAATTTTAACAGCATCCTAATTTTCATGTTATAGGCTACTCTAAAATAGTAATGTAACATAAGTTTATAGTGAGATCATGAAATAATCAATGCTAAGTCACATTAAAAACCTGGAAGAACTCAGTAGCCATTTCCTCCTAGAATGGGAATCTCTCACACTGCACATACACGATCCTACAAGCCGAACTCAAACACAGAACCTCCGGTTTCGCACGCGAACGCTTAACCACTAGACTACTGAACTGACGTTCAACAATGCTAATATCTAACCCCAAATAATTCACAACATTGTGTAACCATCTTCCATTGTCTTCAGTGGGAAACTGCCTCACACTCGACACGGAGTTCCATACTAGGAGAAAACAGTCATACATTGTATCAAGTTTTTCAATGGTGTTCTAATTAAGTTTGATTCATGATTACAATTAAATTCGACAATCCCCGTAACCCTATACTGACCATATGTTTATGTCTAAAAGACATTAATACGACTGTTCTCAAGCTAGTGGTCAATTTGCATAAGGATAGGATAAAAAGACTATAACAAATTCACAACATGGCGTGACTATTGGTGTATATTAGTTTTGTTTATAATTCGGTATGATAGTTGATCATTGTAATATTTCTTTTATTTTCAGTATGATATTTTGTTTAGTATGACGCTTCACTTCATTATGTTCATTATTAATATTCTTTATGTTAATTTAATTTAATGTGCAGCTTCGGTTTTTGTTGAAATTATCTGTAAAAGGCAATCTTTCAGAAGGAATTTTTTACGTGAAAAAAGTAATTGTTAAATCATAAACTACCAGTGACTTTCGTTTTAAGTTAGTGACAGAAAAACGGAAAAATTAATTTATGACCTACTTTCATAACTAAATGTACTGTGATTTAACACTACTACTAAGGTAACTCTGAAAAGTATTTCTTTTTGTAATACTATAGTCCTTAAAGAAATGCAAAATCAATCATGTTGTTTCAGAAAGATGAAATTCACGATTACTGATCTTATAGCAACCATCCTACAATCAATTTCGATTATAGCCAATTTTGGTTAAGCCCTTTTTTATAACTTACTTAACAGACATCGTCATTTGGATAGTAACAATTTGCATATTCTTTGCACTGCTATACTATTAGAGCACATGACACTCTATCCGAAATGTTGACTGCTTAAATATCATTCGATGACTCATACTCCTCCCCATATGTGTACGCACGTAAATATTATTATCAGCCTTTGTTTTGCTTTGCTGTGCCCTTATTAAATTTGACTATAAATTGCCTATGTAATTGCTTGCTATTCGTTCGCTTGCTCCTCGTTCGTTTCCCTCGCTTGTTTGCCTGTTCACTCGCTCGTTCATATTCGCTCAGGTGTTGTTAGCTTTCGAACCTGAGTCATTCGACAATAAACTGTAGTTGTGTAAGGACGGCCCGTCGGTAGACTCTAGAAAACCCTAAGAAGCCCAGGAAGAGCCGCAGACATTCCATCCAATCACGGCTAGGGGAATGTTCTAGAAATGCCAACGTGGAGCTTCTCCATTGGATGGATTAGTTTGATACCTATGTGCTTATTGGTTGACCTAAATGATAATTTATTTTCAGCCAATAACTATAAATACACGAGATTTCTGTGCTATATTTTGACATTGTTCGGGGCAATAAACTTCCTGCTTACCAGTCTTTGTCTTCTCTCTTTTTGCGACGTTGCGGGTTCTATCGTTCAAGTAGTCAAGTAGTTCGCGGCATATTAAGAATCAAGGCTCTAGATATAACAAGTTGCTACTATCCTTTGTCTTCTGATTTTACGCACCGTTAAGATTAGAATTATAACGGTTATTCAAGTAAACGATTAACGAATCGCGGCACTGCAATCTTAAGGGGAAAAGTAAATATATCTTACACAAATGGTTATACAGGTCTCGACTTCAGGTAAATTTCTATTATCAGTATAGGGTTACGGGGATTGTCGAATTTAATTGTAATCATGAATCAAACTTAATTAGAACACCATTGAAAAACTTGATACAATGTATGACTGTTCTCCTAGTATGGAACTCCGTGTCGAGTGTGAGGCAGTTTCCCACTGAAGACAATGGAAGATGGTTACACAATGTTGTGAATTATTTGGGGTTAGATATTAGCATTGTTGAACGTCAGTTCAGTAGTCTAGTGGTTAAGCGTTCGCGTGCGAAACCGGAGGTTCTGTGTTTGAGTTCGGCTTGTAGGATCGTGTATGTGCAGTGTGAGAGATTCCCATCCTAGGAGAAAATCGCCACCCAGTGATTTAAGGTTTTTAATGTGGTCCAACATTGTTAGGTCCATGATTTCGACAAATAGCATTCGGTTTTCGGTGTGAAATTTACTCGTATCTAACAATTTGATGGAATTTTATACTAACAACTTTATCCAACATCATAAAAAGGTTGACATTTTGCGAGTTAAAATTCTAACTCATTCCTTTAAAATCATATTGTTCCCAACCAGTAGTCGTTTAAAACTTAAATGTGAATTTTTAATTGATTCAAATTTGATTTTCTCCTCAATTATTTTTTATTTACGTTTTTCCACAAAGTAAATATGTTTGTAAAATGTAATTTTATAGGTAAAACAAGTAAATATAATATGCATCAAATTTTTAAAAAAACTTATTCATCAGAAAAAGAGATGATAAGAAAAAGATAACTATTATAAAAGTTAAGGTATAAGGAGTCCCACAAAAGGACGAAACGGCCGTCCAGTGTTTCCAGGTTTTCCATGATGGTCTAGCTTCAATTGATTCATGATTTCAAACATAAATATAAATTACTAAAAATCTCCACAAACAACCCCTCGTATAATACTTTTATAAAGATTGGAAAATATTCAAAATATATATGAAGATCAAATTATGAATATACTTACTTACATACTTACGCCTGTTACTCCTTGTGGAGGAGCATAGGCCGCTCACCAGCATTCTCCATCCAACTCTGTCCTGAGCCTTCCTTTCCAGTTCTTTCCAGTTGCTATTCAGCCTTTTCATATCGGCTTCTATTTCCCGGCGTAGTGTGTTCTTTGGCCTTCCTCTCTTCCGCTTCCCTTCCGGATTCCAAGTTAGGGATTGAGTCGTGATGCACATTGGTGATTTCCTCAATGTATGTCCGATCCACTTCCAACGTCTTTTCCTAATTTCCTCTTCAGCTGGAACATGCTGGTTTGTCCTCTCCCATAAAACGCTGTTGCTGATAGTATCCGGCCAATGGATGTTGAGTATTTTGCGTAGACAACTGTTTATAAATACTTGTACCTTCCTGATGATGGTCGTAGTAGTTCTCCACGTTTCAGCTCCATACAGTAGGACTGTCTTGACGTTCGTATTGAAGATTCTGACCTTGAAATTGGTTGAGAGTTGTTTTGAGTTCCATATGTTCTTCAATTGTAGAAATGCTGCCCTTGCTTTGCCAATCCTCGCCTTTACATCTGCATCCGATCCTCCTTGTTTATCAACGATGCTCCCCAGGTACTTGAATGTTTCCACCTCTTCCAGAGTTTCGCCATCAAGTGTGATTGGGTCGGTGTTCTCCGTGTTGCATTTGAGAATCTTGCTTTTTCCTTTGTAAATGTGAAGGCCTATCGATGCGGAGGCTGCTGCTACATTTGCGGTCTTCATCTGCATTTGTTCGTGTGTATGAGAGAGGAGGGCTAGGTCATCTGCGAAGTCCAAATCATCTAATTGATTCTGAGAAGTCCATTGTATTCCGTATTTCCCTTCAGATGTCGAATTCTTCATAATCCAGTCAATCACTAGAAGGAAGAGGAATGGGGAGAGTAGACAGCCTTGTCTGACTCCGGTCCTTACTGGAAATGCATCTGTCAGCTGTCCTCCATGCACCACTTTGCACTGTAGGCCATCGTATGAGTTTTGGATAATGTTGACAATCTTTTCAAGACCTCCATAGTGTCGAAGAAGTTTCCATAATGTTCTCCTGTCCACGCTGTCAAACGCCTTCTCATAGTCGATGAAGTTGACGTATAGTGATGAGTTCCACTCAACTGATTGTTCAACGATGATCCGTAGTGTCGCAATCTGGTCTGTGCACGACCGATCCTTACGGAATCCAGCCTGATGATCCCTAAGTTCGGCGTCTACTGCGTCTTTCATCCGATTCAGCAGCACTCTGTTGAAAACTTTTCCTGGTACTGATAACAAACTGATACCTCTGTAGTTCTCACATTGGCTCAGATCTCCTTTCTTTGGTATCTTGATGAGATATCCTTCTTTCCAGTCCGTTGGCACTTGTTCCTCTTCCCAAATCTTTTTGAATAGAAGGTGAAGCATATTTTCAGTTATTTCAATGTCTGACTTCAGTGCTTCTGCTGGTATATTGTCAGGTCCTGCCGCCTTCCCACTTTTGATTTGTCTGATGGCCATCTTGACTTCTTCGATCGTTGGTGGAGTGATATCTATTGGAAGGTCAGTGTGGGCTGATTCGATATTCGGTGGATTCAATGGGGCTGGTCTATTCAGCAGTTCCTCAAAGTATTCTGCCCATCTTTTTCTCTGTTCTTGAATCTCGGTGATTGTTTTTCCTTCTTTGTCCTTGACTGGTCTCTCTGGTTTGCTATATCTCCCTGCCAATTTCTTCGTTGTGTCATATACTTGTTTCATATTCCCTTCTCTTGCAGCTTTTTCCGCCGCCGTTGCTAGTTCTCCCATATATTTCTGCTTGTCGGCTTTAATGCTTTTCTTCACTTCTCTGTTTGCTTCTGCGTAGTCTGCTTGTGCTTTGACTTTCTCTGCTCGTGTTCGGCTGTTGTTAATTGCTAGTTTCTTGTTCTTCCTTTCTTGAAGTTTGTCCAGGGTCCCCATAGAGATCCATTCTTTGTGATGATGCTTCTTAGGACCAAGAACCTCCTGACACGTTGAAGTTAGTGCTTCTTTTATCCCTTTCCAGTTGTCCTCCAAAGTAGTTTCTTGTTCTTTCAGTAGATCCTGTAGAGCTTGGAACCTGTTGTTGAGAGTTATCTTGAATTCATGGATTTTGTCAGTATCTCGAAGTAAGGCTGTATTGAACCTTTGTAGTGCTGTTTGTCCAGTTGTCCAGTCTTTCTTTAGATTCAGTCTCATCTTGGCCACAACCAGGTGGTGATCTGAAGCTATGTCAGCTCCTCTCCGGGTTCTCACATCTTCCATTGATCTTCGGAATTTTTTGTTGATACAGATGTGATCAATCTGGTTCTCTGTGGTGTGGTCCGGTGAGATCCATGTAGCTTTGTGTATGCGCTTGTGTGGGAATATTGTGCCGCCTATAACCAATTTGTTGAAAGCACATAGGTTTGCAAGTCTCTCCCCATTTTCATTTCTCTCTCCTAATCCATGTCGTCCAATTACATCTTCATATCCTGTGTTGTCCACTCCAACTTTAGCATTTAGATCTCCCATCAGGATGGTGAGGTCCTTTCGTGAGCACTTCTCTATAATTGATTGCAGCCTTTCATAGAACTGATCTTTATCATCGTCGTTGCTATCATTGGTGGGTGCATAACATTGGATAATGTTCATTTTGATCCCTGGCTTCTTTGTTCTGAATGATGCTTTGATTATCCTGGGTCCATGAGATTCCCATCCCACAAGTGCATTTCGTGCTTCTTTGCACAGCATTAGAGCAACTCCCTGAGTTTGTGAAGCATTTTCCCCTTCGTGACCGGAGTACAGCAGCATCTCTCCTGTACCTAGCCTTTGTTGTCCAGTTTGTGTCCAATGGGTTTCGCTGATTCCGAGTACTGCCAAGTTGTATCTCCTCATTTCCATTGCTATTTGGCTGGTCTTTCCTGTTTCCCACATTGTCCGGACGTTCCATGTACCTATAAAGAGTGTTGCTCTGGTTGTTAGAAGGTGCATCGGTCTCGTGACTTCCGAAGAATTTCGGCTTTCATCATGAGGCATCATAATTATTCCTTCAACTCGGAGGGCAGAGTTTAAATGGTTTGGATTATTTTTTCTGGTTAGCGTTTTTTTAGCGAGTTAGCTTTTCTACGGGATGGGGTCGCTAACCCCATGCCCAACCCTCCTCCTTTACCCGGGCTTGGGACCGGCAGTAACTCTAGAAGAGCTACAGGCGGAGTTTCCTTAAACCTACCCTGGTAATATTAACTGATTATACGGGGTGATTAGGTTTCAAATTGTTTTCACATTATCATTATTATTTTTATACTTGTCTACTCTTACCCCCCATTTCCATTCTAGTTAACATTTTATTTTTATATATACATGTTCTTAACATGTATATGTGTGATCAAATTGTTCGAAATGTATTGCGCTGATATATCACATAGCTCTGAGAATTTTCCTTTTCATATTACACTATGGCAATAAATGCTTACCTGAATCAATATAACACAACTAAATTATTTCCCCTTGTGTTTCTTGATTAAAAGTGCTTTTTTCAATGATTTTGCTTCTTTGTCCATTGAGGCAAATCAACATCTCTAATGAAACATATTTCATTGTGAATGAATTTTATTTTCGCCTTTCGACTAACAGCGAATTTGAATTGTTTAAAATATACGTTTTTAAGCTTTCGACCTTTTCTTTGTAAACACTGATGAATACTTCTTAATGCATATATACGTTTTTGATCAATGTTGTTGTTATTATTATTAATATCCTTACCTAATATTATATTTTTGGTACAGTATAGAGTCCTCAGTGGAATGCTTAAATATTTGGGCTACCTGTTCCTCCCATCTATATATTCCAAATAGGACGAAACGCGCGTCCTAGGTTCCACTGCTAGCCACTATCCATCTCTGCTTACCATGCTTGTGAATTAAGGTATATCGAGGCAATACGCACAGTATGTACATATGCCAATTAGAGACTGACCAGTTGCAGTCCTAACAAATAGATGGGAAGATTCAAACAAACTATACTAAATGAATTTCAACAAATTGCCTATTTTTTTGTTTCAACATATCTTCATATCTATTAATCGCAAAACCGATTCTGGTGAGTTTATGGAAGGTTTACGACATTTCTCTGTGCAAGTTACAAAAAGTAGAATCGTAGACATCGTGATGGTTGGTAATGTGCATTTAAAAAGATGAACATTATTCAGATGTCGATTCGTGAACCGCTAACATCTACCTGGCGATCACTTAATATTTATCGTCAAGACTGATCAAGAAATAAGAAAAAGAAACTTTTTGAAATAATTTGTTCTGAGAGTTCCATATTGTACTTAAAATATAATATTAAACAAAACCATAAATTTCGATAGAGGAATTGGAAGACAGAATTGCTTTATCAAAACTTATAAAAAAGACTAATTGCTTTAAAACCATGAATAGTAATAATCAGATTAGTGAAATGAATCCATTGGAACAATAATTCATCATACCATAACGTTTGTGCCATATATACTCCATCCTTTCCTATATTTGAATTGTGTTATTGTATGCAGATGGTTGAATACACGTTTCTGCCTGGTAAGGATACATCTTTATTCTGTGTTCAACGACCATGAATTATGGAGTTTAAAAAGCTATAAGTTGTCTTTTTAATTCTTTTGGTTTTCTTTTAGTCACCATAGTTTTTCAGGATATATGTCTCTTCTCACTGTAACTTAAACGTCATCTAAACATTTTTAATTGCACCTGTTTACTACTTTTCAATATTTC
This sequence comes from Schistosoma rodhaini, assembly GCA_944470415.2. Taxonomy (NCBI): domain Eukaryota; kingdom Metazoa; phylum Platyhelminthes; class Trematoda; order Strigeidida; family Schistosomatidae; genus Schistosoma; species Schistosoma rodhaini. Next base: position 14,098,030 of record OX104036.1, on the reverse strand, counting down.
TCAGTTACTTTCAGGAGACACCTTGAGTAGCTTAAATAAAAGGACTTAGAAAAATATTCCCACGTTTTACAACTTTTATTTTTTTTCACTGAAATTTAGACCAAAAGGAATGAATTGTATGAAATATCTCAATGTTTCGTACGATAAAGCACTTGGATAACAAAGAAGTGTAACTTTGTGCTGAAACATGTCAAGTTTGATAATCATTTTTACCAAATGAAAATATGAAAGCACTAGTCAATCCAACATGTATGTATTTAAAGTTAATAAATTTTGTACAGTCAACCTTATTTGTAACCCTGTATTACCTAGATAAAGAAAGGATTATGAAATATTCTAACATATGTATAAATGTAACATTGAGTTATTGACATTTGTAATTACTAAATAGTTACTAAATAATGGTGGGGTTTGAGATTACTGCTTATTTAACATAATGACTTAATAAAAATGTAAAATACTTTTAATTTTAAACTTAGTAGCCTAGCGACTGAATGTTTTATAGATATGAAGTGCCAAATTGTTAACATAGATTGTAGAACAATCGAATTGTAAATATACATCCTCTAATAAACAGATGGTTTTCACTTGTATGTTGTATAAATTATGTCTTTATCAGACATATTTTGTCACTTTCAATGTATATTCCTAAGTCTGTTATATTGATGGGAGGTACATACATAAATTACAAATAAATCTATACTGTAACGAAGGTCTTAAATCGTCAATGAACAGTAGTTGCATAATTATAATATTAATTTTTGGTTGGTCATTTTTGAACAAACAAATAACTAGTACTTACTTTATCTTGACTGGACATTGTGAATGTTTATGAACATACCGTTATAGAATTAGATATATTCAGTCAGTTAGTTAGTGATTCTTTCTAATAAAATTAACCTCATTGCAGTTAAATAATTTCTTCAACTGATTAAGGGATTTTAGTATTTTCACAAATATGTTTAGTCGTTGCTGCGGATCCATATTGTCACAAAAAAGTTCTTGTATTGATTCTTTAAACGATGAGAATCATTTTCATTTTAAAGTTTAAAGGTATTTCAATTAATCACTTTGATTACTTTCTTTCAATCTACTACATAACTGGCCAAGCGTAAGGGAATGTAGCTCATGTAGACTTTATAGATAGTTTCTTAATTATGAAGGGAATTGTTTGATAACTGGTTGGTCAAATTGCTTTTGTCAAAAAACCATTGACCGTTGGAATGGAAGATTATGGAAAAAAATTAACTCCTATAAAAGTTTTTTTACGTCTTTAATTAGTTAGCTATGTTTCACTTCGTTAGCTAGATCTTCGTTGAACTGTGGCTTGAAGAAGACAAATTTCAAACGAATAGTCCATGTTTCTACCACCAAGCTCATAGCATACATATGCTTCTTCAGAAAATCCTGTGGACAGTTTATTTTAATCAACTTTCTACATATAAACTCAATTTATTTGTTATTGTTGTCATCTGACCACATGTTCTTATACCTGACTGTAAAGCATTCAAATAAATTTCGCTTGTAATAAGTTCGTTCAAGGCTACAGAGAAAATGTATTGTGTATATTATTAAATCACATAAAAATATCATCCTAACTAACCTAAGTAACTTGGTAATTATTATGAATCAGGAACACAAGTGATTTAAAAACTATCTTTATTCTCTAGTTCAAAAAACCTAGCTTTAACTAGGATGAAGCTGAAGGTTGCTAAATTATTCACATTAAAAGCTGAAAATCATTATCGTTGAAATTTTAGATAACGTATATAAAATATGTCATCAAAGTGTACAGCACGAATTATACTTTGGTACTAGGTAGTTTAAGGGCATCTGCAATTTACTACAGACCATTTGGTATAAGAATACCTAGATTTTATTGAAAATAATGAAGGTTTACAAAATAGAATGAGTAAACTGTCAACTTAACGGTGTCACTTTCATATTTCTCAGGTAGATAGTTATTAAAAATCAGAGCGAACACCACTTCATTGTTTTTGTGAGAATCCTAACTATGAGTAATTAGAAAAAAACGATGTATGCCTGAAAATCAACAGCATATATGATTGCGGAATATACCCTAAGGCATTTATTAACTTATTCAATCGAAAACATAATTATCCCATAATAAACGATAAATTTATTCTATATACTCTTCGAAAGCAATTAGTCAAGATTTTTGATTACTGAAGTAGAAAATCCTCCGTTGCTTAAAATACACATTAGACTTATTCTATACGATTACGAACACTCACTGTATGGTTGATATAGTATTTAGAAAAATCATATCATCTACAACATTTATCATGATGTTCACGGGTGAATGTGTAAGGAAAACACAAATTTTATTGAAACGAATTGTGATTACTTTTTTTGTCAACTATTTGGATAGGAAATAATCAGAGATGATAGTCAAGTTTAAATTTCCCTGGGAAATTACTTGTCCACAAAATATGTGCCTTACAACTACGTATAACTCAAAAAAAAACATCCATCCATGTTTGATTTTTTTTATTATCAACATTTTGTATACACGTGTATCCTTTAATACATAGAAAATCTTTAAATTCATTTAGTATTGTTTGTTTGAATCTTCCCATCGATGTGTTAGGACTGCAACTGGTCAGTCTCTAATTGACATATGTGCATACCGTGCGTATTGCCTCGATATAGCCTAAATTCACAAGCATTGTAACGCGATGTCGTTTGAAGCGAAATATACCGGGTTCGAAACCCAGAGTGAATATCAACTCTGAGATTCAGGTACATCCCGCTGACGAATCCCAAATAGGATGAAACGCGCGTCCTAGATTCCACTGCTAGCCACTATCCATCTTTGCTTACAGAAATCTATGTTCAAAATTTCAGTTTTATTACCTATTCTAATCTGTTCATTTTAAAGTTTTCATATATCAATAATTTCATCGTTTGAGAAATCATTTGTCGTTCAAAACGAATCGTTATTTACCTATTTTACGCCAAAAAAATTTATGACATAACCTTAAGCCTATGTTAGTAACAAATTGTAAATCTGTTTATAGAATGACTCAAATTAGCATACTATTCATAACTGACAGAATTTTAGATCTAATTTATATTATAGTATTCAATATATCAAAACATTTCTAAGCTAAACTATTTTTCTACATTTTTTTTCTGTGTATGTTTTATGTGATATGTTATTGACTAATAAACGTTTTTAAAAAAATTTGTGGAAAACGCATCACCGCAAAAATGTTTAAAAAAACAATCTCTGGGAGGATACGGTTTCTTTGTTGAAAAAAAAACAATTCTGAAATGTTTTTGTCACTAAGCTTCATTATCTATCAATGGAAATTTATCCGTTTTTTGTTTTGTTTTTTTAAGAATAAAACTTTTTTATATCAAACTTATATAATGATAACAATAGCTTACATCACTTGTAAACCGACATATTTCAATATGTTTTTGTTGAGGAGAAGAAAAAACCCCAACTTAAGAATATTAATACTGTAGTGTGGTCTACTTATATCCATATAAGTAGTATATGGTGATGGTCAGGCATAGAACGTATATTGGCAGAAGACCGATAAGGAAAGAACTAAAATGAAGCGCAATTGGTAGGAAAATACACAAACAATGTAATTAGAGAACATGGATTGATATTTACAGAAGGAATAGTGAAGATTGAGACAAATGCTTGTTATTTTGCAAATTACCTGTTTGAAGTATGGTTATAAGAATTTATTGAGAAAGTCTGTAATTTGTGTCTAAATACATTCGATTGTCCCCAACCGGTGTTTTCTTCATTACAATAACTCATATGAAAAATCGTAAAATACCCATATATCAGTTCACCTTTTTTTCTTTACACAAATTATCCATAAATCACTTAAAGAAAATGTTATTAGTTGTTTTTAGCTTCTTAGAATTGAAAGAAAAAGAAAAGAGAACAGTTTCTGTTTGATTTTCCTTACCGTTAGAACGGATAAATTACATCCGATATAAATTTCATTGAAAAATATCCCACCACCACCACCACCGCAACAACAACAACAACAACAAAATATTCTAACCATTATCAATCAAAAGGAAATAAATAGTTAAATGAATTGTGCACATTAAGTTTTAAAAATAATAATAATCATAGAAGAAACAGTATGCGGCAATCATAAATTATGTGTGTTTGTTTTAGTTTGCCTTGTATAAAATTAAAAACAAAAAAAAAATTAAAATGATCTAAATATCATAGAATAAAATGCATTTAAATGATAATTTATCTTTTTTATGGTATAATATTTGTGTTGTTCCGTGGTACTATTTAGGCTTGGATTTATTTTGATTTGGTTATTTATCTTCTGAAGAAGTAGCTTACACTAAGTCACGAAATGTTAAAAAATCTAATTTTTCTACTTATTGGAAAATTACGAATATTATTATTTATTTATTATAATCTATTCAATGCTCAATTTAATCGAAATTATTAAATCAAATCTTCATAATCATACATATAATGGTATCTACTGTTTGTTTTTAATTATTATTTCTTGTATTGATTGAGATCATGATATAACTGAGTTTCTTTCTTAAAATCAAAGTATTCAATTTTATATAGTTGAGATCATTAGTCAATTGATGCTAGACCACCGTGGAAAACCTGGAAGCACTGGAAAGCCGTTTCGTTCTATTATGGGACTCTTCAGTATTACGCATCCACTATCCCGACTCGCAAGATTCGAACCCAGGGCCTACCAGTTTCGCGCCAGAGCCCTTATCCGATAGACCACTGAGCTGCCCGGCATCCAACGGTGTTAATGTCTAACTTCAACCATTCCACGAAAGTGAGCAACCATTCACCAATGTCTTCAGTGAGTTGATATCTCCCAACAGACCTGGTTGAACTCCATTGGTTACTGCATTTCAATGTTAGATTATTTCTAAAATATTAATATTTGTATAATTGTAATGGGATCTAATATGATTTGAAAATTTTTTGTTGTATACTGTAAAGGAAATAGATTTTTAATTTTGATTATTCCATAGTTTAAATTAATAGTGAATTATATAAACGATTTGTGTTTTAGACATATTCAGGTAGCGATGTAGTGAAAAAAAGACGAGTGGGGACAATCGAATGTATTTGACACTGAAATTACAGACTATCTCGCTAAAATCTGATAACCATACAGTTACTTACTTACTTACGCCTGTTACTCCCAATGGAGAATAGGCTGCCGACCAGCTTTCTCCAACCCACTCTGTCCTGGGCCTTCTTTTCTAGTCCTATCCAGTTCTTATTCATTGTTCTCATGTCTGTCTTTATTTCTCTGCGTAATGTGTTCTTTGGTCTTCCTCTTCTCCTTTGGCCTTCAGGATTCCATATGAGGGCTTGTCTTGTGACTCAGTTGGGTGATTTCCTCAATGTGTGTCCTATTCACTTCCAGCACATCTTCCTGATTCCTTCTTCCGCTGGAATCTGGTTTGTTCTCTCCAACAGTAGAATGTTACTAATAATGTCTGGTCAACGGATCCGAAGTATCTTGCATAAACAACTGTTATAAAAAACTTGTATCTTCTGGATGATGGCTTTCGTATTTCTCTAGGTTTCCGCTCCTTACAGTAGAACTGTCTTGACATTTGTATTGAAAATTATGACTTTGGTGTTGGTTGACAGACAGTTGATTTGAGTTCCAGATGCTCTTCAGTTGCGAATATGCTGCTATGCTTTGCCGATCCGCGCCCTCACATCTGCATCTGATCCACCGTGTTCATCAATGATGCTGCCCAGATATGGAAAGGTTTCCACATCCTCCAAAGCTTCTCCGTCAAGTGTAATTTGATTGGTGCGTATTGTATTGTATCGGAGAGTCTTGCTTTTCCCTTTGTTTATATTGAGACCTACTGCTTCTGAGGCTGATGCTACACTGGTCGTTTTCTCCTGCATTTGTTGTTGCGTTTGTGATAGAAGAGCCAGATCATCCGCGAAGTCTAAATCGTCAGGCTGCATCCTGCCTGTCCACTGTATCCCGTGCATTCCTTCAGATGTTGACATCTTCATGATCCAGTCGATGACCAGGAGAAAGAGAAAGGGTGAGAGTAAGCAACCTTGCCTAACACCGGTCTTTACTTGAAACGAGTCGGTGAGTTGTCCTCCGTGGACGATTTGGCAGTTTAGTCCATCATAGGAGTTCCGTATGATGTTGACTATCTTCTCAGGCACGCCGTAGTGTCGAAGAAGCTTCCATAATGTCGTCCTGTCCACGCTATCAAATGCTTTCTCGTAGTCGATGAAGTTGATGTACAGTGATGAATTCCATTCGATTGATTGTTCCACAATGATACGTAGAGTTGCGATTTGATATGTGCACGATCTATCCTTACGAAATCCAGCTTGTTGATCTCGAAGTTGGGCGTCCACGGAATCCTTCATCCTGTTTAACAATACTCTGTTGAAGACTTTTCCTGGTATTGAAAGAAGAGTGATGTCCCTGTAGTTGTCGCACTTGCTCAGATCGCCTTTCTTTGGTATTTTGATCAGAAGTCTTTTTTTCCAGTCTATTGGTACTTGTTCTTCGTCCCAAATCTTACTGAAGAGGATATGGAGTATATTGGCAGTTACTGCTACATTTGCTTTCAGTGCCTCGACCGGGATGTTATCTGGCCCCGCTGCTTTGCCGCTCTTGATTTGTTTAATGGCCATGCTGATCTCTTCAATTGTTGGTGGGCCAATATCGATTGGGAGGTCTGTGGGTGCTGCTTCGATGTTGGGTGGGTTCAGTGGAGCTGGTCGATTCAAGAGTTCCTTGAAGTGTTCTACCCACCTGTTTCGTTGTTCTTCAATGTCGGTGATTACTTTGCCTTCCTTGCTTTTCACTGGTCTTTCTGGCTTACGGTAATTTCCAGCAAGTTTCTTTGTTGTATCATACAGTTGTCTCATGTTTCCCTCTCTTGCAGCCTTTTCCGCTGTCTTTGCTAAATCTTCCACATATTTACGTTTGTCGGTTCTGATGCTCCTCTTCACTTGCTTGTTTGCCTCTGTGTATTCGGCTTGTGCCTTGGCTTTTTCTGCTCTTGTTCGGCTGATATTGATTGCTGCCTTCTTGTTCCTCCTTTCTTCAATTTTATCCAGTGTAACAACAGTGATCGATTCCTTATGATGGTGCTTCTTTTGGCCCAGAACCTCCTGACATGTTGAAACGATTGCCTCCTTGATACCTTCCCAGCTGCTCTCTATGGTAGTTCCCTCTCCCTTGAGTAGATCATGAAAGGCCTCGAACCTGTTGCTGAGGGCTATGTTGAATTTGTTGAATTTGTCAGCATCTCGAAGAAAGGCCGTATTAAACTTTTGTGATGTTGTCCGCACCGTTGTCCAGTGCTTCTTGAGTTTTAGTTTCATCTTGGCGACCAGCAAATGGTGATCGGATGCTATATCAGCTCCTCTTCTGGTTCTCACATCCTCCATCGTCCTCCTGAACTTTTTGTTGATGCAGATATGGTCGATTTGATTCTGTGTAGTGTGATCCGGTGAAATCCAAGTGGCTTTGTGTATGCGCTTGTGTGGGAATATGGTGCCACCTATGACCAGTTTATTAAAGGCACTTAGGTTTGCAAATCTCTTACCATTTTCGTTCCTTTCTCCCAGTCATTCCATGTCGTCCCATGACGTCTTCGTATCCAGTGTTGTCCATTCCAACATTGGCATTGAAATCTCCCATTAGAATGGTCAGGTCCTTGGTTGGGTACTTCTCAAAGTTCGATTGCAGCCTATCGTAGAATTGGTCTTTAGCGTCTTCATCGTAGTCGTTGGTCGGCGCATAGCATTGGATGACGTTCATTGTAATTCCCTCTCTCTTTGTTCTGAAGGAGGCTTTGATGATTCTTTGTCCATGAGATTCCCATCCAATAAGTGCATTTTGTGCTTTTCTGGACAGCATCAATGCAACTCCTTGTGTATGTGGGGCATTTTTTTCTTCATAATCGGAGTATAACAGAAGTTCTCCTGAAGACAGTCGTTGTTGTCCAACCTGCGTTCAATGTGTTTCGCTGATTCCAAACACCTCCAGGTTGTATTTTCTCATTTCTGCAGCAATTTGGAAAACTCTTCCGGTCTCCCACATTGTCCGGACATTCCATGTACCTATAAAAATTGTCGCTCTGGTTGTAAGAAGGTGCATCGGCCTCATGACTTCCGAAGGAACTCAGCTTTCATCATGAGACGTCATAATTATTCCTTTAACTCCCAGGGCAGACTTTGAATGGTTTGAATGATTTTTTCTGGTTAGCGTTTTTTTAGCGAGTTGATTTTCTACGGGATGGGGTCACTAACCCCATGCTCAACCCTCCTCCTTTACCCGGGCTTGGGACCGGCAGTAGCCCCTGGAGGAGCTACAGGCGGATTTGATAACCATGCAGTAAACAGTTAAGTTGCAAACTATCAACCAATTGTCTCAATCTTGACCATTCTTTCTGTAAATATCAGTCCATAGTCTCTGATTATTATTTTTCATACATTTTCCTACCGATTGCGTCCGTTACCGTTCTCTCCATATCAATCTTCTACTTAAATACATTCAATGCCTGACCATCGTTATATACCACTTATGTGGATATAAGTAGCCCATATCACAGTGGTTAATGTAAAATTTATTCTTTTAACGTACAACACTGTTGAATTCAGTTTGGAAAGGACAGGAGGCTTGATGGCCTGTGTTAGTCCTGGCATTGGTGGTCTCTCAGTTTATCTAGCTTTCTTTTGAAAGAGTTGACGGATGGAGCCTCAACCACGTGCTGATGTAATGAATTCCACTCGTTGATTATTCGATGGGAAAGTCGGTAGTCAGCTGACAAGTAATTCGTTCTGGGCTTGTGAACTTTTTTGGAGTGTCCTCGTAAATTTTCTGTTTTCAAATGAGGGCACATCTGGTGCAATTTTATCACCAGGCGATTTGAAAACTGTAATCAAGTCGCCTCTGATTCTTCGATATGACAGCGGGAATAGGTTTAGCTTGGTCAGTCTAGTACCATACGGAAGCTTCGCTATTCCGGGAATCAGCTTAGTTGCTGTTCTCTGAACCCTTTCCAAGAGTTCACTGACTTTTTTCAGGTAGGGGCTAGCTGCTTGTATGCAGTACTAAAGTTTGGAACGCACGAACACTGTATACAAAGTCAGAAACGTTTTGGACATTTTGGAAACCTCATGGATGTCATAGCCAGTGAGTAAACATAATAATATAACAAATGGAAATAGATCTCGTTAAGTGTTCTGTGAAGGAATGTTACATGTTGTTTGAATAATGTCATACTAAAATTTGCAAACGTTGATGATAGTCTTCAGTATCAAATAAGAGTATATGTACTGAATTGCTTATACTGAACAGATGAAGTTCCACTAGAAGCCGAATCCAGGACGTATTTTGTGCTGTTTGAGACACGTCTTTTGCACACACGTGTACCTCAGAGTTGTAGTTCATTCCGAGACTCAAAATAAGTACGTTTCATTATCAAAAATCTAAGTTATCCAATTAACAGCAAAGTTCAGACATTCATTAACTTGTGCAACGGGCATGAATATCGTAATTGAGGTTGATCACAGTCCAATCAAAATATCAATCTTACAGTATAGTGGTTTAGCGTTCATGCATGCATGAACGGCCGTCCAAATTTTAATGGTGGTCTAATATTAGTCAGTTCATGATTTAGAATAAAATTTAGATAAAAATTCCAGAATTATAAATACTGAGACCATGTGTTCCTGTAAATCGCACTTCAGCAGTGGGTGTAAAAGACAGCTCATTCAGTATTTTGAATAATCTGTTAGTATTACGTTATTTGAACGAGTTTTGGTATGAAAATCTATAGAATGAGCCACAACTACTAATCTCGTCACAAACTAGTTTCACGCTATATTTATTTATACTAACCAGAGTATCTATGTATTTACCATGATATAAAAGTGTCAGATAGTCTTATAATTATGTACAAATAGTTTTCAGTTCATATACATTTTAAAGTTAATAAGAATCATTTTGGAAATATTGGCTTTATTTATCTTAATGCATTATCTGGCTATTTTTTTTATTTTTTAACCAGGTGATCATCGAATGTTATTTAATGAAACTATAGCTCATTTGTTAATGAAACAGAGTTTAACAATTTGATTACACGATTGAATCTAAATCAAAATGTTTTGGGCTTTCATAGATGAATAGTATCTTCAGCCTTTGAATAATGTATCTAACTTAACAATTATAAGCAAAGATGGATAGTGGCTAGCAGTGGAATACAGGACGCGCGTTTCATCCTATTTGGGACTCGTCAGCTGGATGTACCTGCATCTCAGAGTTGATGTTCACTCTGGGACTCGAATCCAGCACTTTTCGCTTCAAACACCATCGTATTATCCACTTAGCTACTGATTCCTGATAGCCACTTGGTTGTGCAATGCGATGAAGTTTGAATTCACCTAACAGTTGTTATAACTTAAACCTGATTAACAGAGCTCATTAATTTGTTGTTTACTCAATGATATTCTCATCTATTGTTTCTTCATAAATATTTTAAACAAACAATTCATTAAAATATGTAAAAGTTTATCCAGTTTCCAAGAATTTGTATTATTTGTTGATTGTAACAATCGTATCTTTAATAATCAATTTCAAAGAAGAAAATAATAACCATTTGTTTATCGTTGATATACTTATTTAGTATTTTATTTCAGCTTATTGTTTGTATTAAAATAATAGAAACTAAGAATAGGGTTATAAACCATCTTAAGATATTTTTACTTTCGATTTTTTTTTCCTGACCAATAGGAATATTTATGTTCTGTTAATTAAGTAGCAGGATAATTGTATATTTGTTTATGATTAATCATCCCCCATTTGGTGCGATTATTTATGCTGTTATATGCTGTTATCATCTTTATTACACATATGTCATTTGGTGTAATATTAAAAGAGTTTATACTATGTAACTGGAGATAATCGATTAGAAACTATGAAAATAGATTCTCTGATAGTTGATATCTATCGTTAAGTGATATCTACAATCTCCTACGAATAGATAGTTTCTATAAGGCTTACACTAGTATCACTTAGTAATGTAGTTAGTGAGATTACCACTGAGTTGCTAAAGTCGTTAATGACCTTTTGTACTACTGAGATATATACATGTATTAACCATTCTAACATTACTAGTATCGTTACTTTTAACTTGATTGAAAGAATCAGATTAGAATTGAATACCAAAAAGTATGACTCTTCGAGGAAGTATTGTTGATATAAGTACCATTTAATTATGCTTCATATTTCAAAATTGTCTAGGTCAATTCAATCTGTAATGTAGATTATTTTCAACTGCTAACTATAATTAATCATCTGGAAAGATAATATTAGTATTTATTTCTATATGATAAGGTACATTGGTACTGTTAAACTTGTGATATTGACTCTGAAGTATCGTATGCATTTAAGTTCTCAATTAAATACATAATTATACTGAAGTATATACAACTTCCTTACTAGAAAGGTATGAGAAAGTTATACCAAGCGTTTCTTCCTCTGTTTTATTTTGATTTTAAACCATATAGCTTTTTTTTTAATTAATACAAACGGAAATCAAACAATTGTTCATGTCATTTAACTATCTACATATGTAAAAATAGTTAACATTTGGTTAACTAATTCACTCAATATTAAATAGTAATTCATAATTAAATTGCCATAAATTAAGTGGTCAAAGGAAATTATGCTTTATATTGTCATTCCTAAAATATTTGAAGAGGGATACTTATATTTGTTTAATTGAAGTAATTTTAATATGCTTATTTAGTCATATGATTAGTAAAAATTAGTTTTAATATTGTCATTAATTGTGGTAAATATAAAATTACACTTTATTAATTTTGATGGCTAATTACATAATGTGTTTAGTTAATTTAAAATAATTATAAAGATTATTACGGTTTGACGTAGTGATTTAAATTTAGATCCATTTAACATTTAATTTTTTTTATTTATCATTAAAAGATATCAGATTTTTGTCTGATCAAAATTATTTGAGTGAATGTTGTTGAACTGAATTTATTTGGTAGAGTAGAACTTAAACAAGAAATTCATAATAGTAGTTGGAAATCGAAGATTGATAACGTTAATTGCTATTCACTTAGTATTGTTTGTTTGGATCTTCCCATCGATGTGTTTAGGACTGCAACTGGTCAGTCTCTAATTGGCATATGTGCATACTGTGTGTATTGCCTCGATATACCTTAATTCACAAGTATGGTAAGCAGAGATGGATAGTGGATATCAGTGGAATACAGGACGCGCGTTTCATCCTATTCGGGACGCGTCAGCTGGATGTAACTGCATCTCAGAGTTGATGTTCACTCTGGGACTCGAACCCAGTTTGAATTTAAACTTCACCCCATCGCACAAGCAAGTGGCTATCAGGACTCAGTCGCCGAGTGGATAACGCGATGGCGTTTGAAGCGAGGGTACTGGGTTCGAGTCCCAGAGTGAACATCAACTCTGAGATGCAGTTACATCTAGCTGACGAGTCCCAAATAGGATGAAACGCGCGTCCTGTATTCCACTGCTATCCACTATCCATTTCTGCTTACCGTGCTTGTTAATTGCTATGTTAATAGAAATGATTTCATACTTATATTTGTTCTTCGGATCCCAATTTATTAGTTATCGATTCAACATAGAAAGATGGATAGTTTCAACTAAGCAATTTCTTCTATGAAATATTCTCAGATTGAATAATCACCGTCTGATTAGACTAAAATGAGGAAATATTAGTTGCAAAATTATTCACTTAATTTTTGTTCAAATCGTAATGAAAAAGTCGTTTTCTATCTAGTATTGTTCTATTAAACTAGAACACTTTTAAATCATAGCTATTAATAATATATTATCATTACCTAAGTTTCCATAATGCTAATGTAGTCAACGCGAGGTGAGGTGGGAAGAACCGATTTATTGTTACATTATAAATTTACAGATTAATTTAGTAAAATATGAAAACCATATATTAAATACTTCATTTGCACATCTTTCTGTTTTGGTACAATTACTCTCTGTTTACACTCCTGTTCTCATCAATTCGATCTTCTCAACCTTTTGCTGCTAGGCATTACACTTCTGACTGGTGCTACATACTACTTATGTCAGTGGACATAAGTAGCATACACCACACTCGTCCTCTCTTTAAATGGTCGCTCTTGTGGCTGTTTTGCTGATCGTTCCACTTTCTTCTTTGCCGCAGTCTGGGCCACACCCTACTCAAAATGTTGACTCCGCCGGCTCGCCGACCTCAATAGCGATGTCAACCTCACAGGCTGTCTAAATCCGATGTCCATCCACCACCAGAGATGTCCGACGTCTGTCGACATAAAAAAGCACCACTTTCGCATCACATCGAACTTCAGTGATTACTTGAAAGTCTATATATATTTGATTGCCTTTTTGGTTGTTGTTTGTTTCCTGAGCTGAAGTAAGTGTCATCCTGCATGTTTTCCTCACATATATATGTGACAAATTTCCATCATAATAATTTTTAGGCTAGTATTTAATTTATGAATAGACATTTTTAAGCCTTATTGTTGAACATGTGTTCGGTATAAGTTTTAAATATTTCTTTCTAATGAATGTTCATAAGTACCCAGTGTTATAATTTTTTCTGGTTAGCGTGTTTTTAGCCCTCAAATGGACACACATTGAGGAAATAACCCAACTGCGTCACAAAGCAAACCCTCACACGGAATCCTGAAGGCCAAAAGAAAAGAGGAAGACCAAAGAACATATTACGACGAGAAATGGAGACAGACATGAGAAGAATGAACAAAAATTGGATAGAACTATAGTGGAAGGCCCAGGACGGAATGGGTTGGAGAATGCTGGTCAGCGGCCTATTCTCCATTAGGAGTAACAAGCGTAAGTAAGTCAGTAAGTAACCCAATATTATATTAAAGTTTTAAATAACTAGTTACTGACCATAACTAAAATATGGAACTTGTATTGTATACACTTTAAAAAAGAAAAATCATTTGCGTTTACTTTTTCATTAAGTTAATGTGTTTCTTTAACATTTTTCTTTCACATCTTGCTACAGAAAAAATAAAACTTTGTTACAATGATTCTATCTATACTTTGAATCAGATCATTCTCATTTCAATGTTCCTACTGTTTGTTGACTTAAATTTCTATTCAATTATATCCTACTTTTTTATGTGGCCAAGTTAAATTATAAATTATTCTTATAGTATTCTTTTGTTTTAATGATTTACAGGACATATCATGCAAGCATATATATATATATATATATATATATATATATATATATATATCATCACTAATGAAATGATATCATGATTAAAAGTTTGCTGATAAACTAAGATATTACTTACGATATTACTTATGAATCTCTATTATTCATTCAAATTCTATGTATAATATATCATTATTATAACTGATATTCATACACCTTGCAAATAAGCTATCATACATACATGTCATTCTTAGGTAGACTACCTAGTGACTAAAATATTAACAATGATTATTGAATATTTTGCATCATTTTTCAAAACAAAAAAAAGAAAAGAAAAATTAGACTATTTGTATGATTCCAATTTAAGACATTGTCCTAACAAAACTGAATTCATTTCATTTTCTTACATTTATTAATATTGAAAAACTCAATAATCATTCTCATTTTGTATTGTTATTGAATGCTTAGAAATTGTATATTGATTTCAATCATTCATTGTTTTTAAAATATTGGGTATCATGATAACTGTATATTACTAAGAATAATAACAACATCCTCAACAGATCATAATACTGTGTAAAATGTAACACTATATATTAACTTGATGTGTCTTCCTCCCATGGTTATTAATCAATGAGGTTCTTTTTCTTAAAGCTTTAACAAGAAACCGTATCATTTTCACTTATGATTATCAGAAGGGGTTTTGTGCAGATTTTAGTAATTTTATAGTTGAAATCATGAGTCGATTGAAGCTAGATCACTATGGAAAACTTGGGAGCACTGGACAGCTGTTTCATCCCATTGTTGGACTACTCAGCAGTGCATATCCACGATCCAACTCGCGATTTTCGAACCCAGGATCTATCAGTCTCGTGCGCGAGCTCTTAACCTCTAGACCACTGAGACGGCTGGCATCCAACGGTGTTAATGTCTAGCTTCATACAATCCACGGAGTTGAGCAACCGTCCACCAATGTCTTCAGTGAGTTACTATCTCACAACATACCCGGTAGAACTCCACTGTTCATTGTTTCTCACTAGAACTCCAGGAAATATCTCATGAAGCCGGTCACTAGTGAGCATATAATTAAAATCAGAAGAGGTTTTACTGCGAATATAGGAGACAGGAAAGTTCTAAGCTTGTTGTTATCGAAAATACTAATGAGTGTTATTGCAGTATTCTTGATGTGAATTAAATACCTGAATCAATGATGTAAATTATTTCCTCGTCCGGAGAGACTATAGTTTATGGATGACCTTTGAACGAAACTTAAGTGACCTTGAGAAATATTAGCTAATCAGTAAACAGATAGTATAGAGTAAAGATATATATTACAATACCAAAGAATTAAAGTTGGTACTCTTATTTTACATGGTTCAAAATTTTGTCAAGGTTAGAAAGAGGTTCAAAGGCTCTAAAATCGTAATGCATAAGGTAGAGGAACTCATCCATATGGCTTCATAATACTCGGTCTCTGGTGCCATGATAAGGTCACAAAAACCCTCTCAGCCTCGACCACATAGCTTCAATATTGTTTGTATGTACTCCGGTTGTGTAAGTTTGTCCTTCTTATTACGCATATATCCCTACAACATTCATACCTCTGAACAGACGAAGCTTCAGTAACATTTGCGAATATTGCAGCCAATGATACTGGTGTTTTTTTTATACAGCTCACAACAGTTATTATAATTTGCCTTAGTCGCAATCTGGATGGAGAAAAAAAAGTTCATATTTTAGCACACTTCGTCATCTAACATATATTACATCGAAAGATAATATCATCAGGGTAGTCTGCACAAGGTCTCACAAGTCATTTGATTACCGCAATTACACATAAAGGAACTTCTTAGTAATCCCATTTATTGTAGCTGCTTAATTGTCACGTTTTTTCTGAAATTCTCTGTAAACCAGTTGCACATGAGCATCATGTACTGAAATTAGTGCTGTGATCTTGAAATTCCTCAGACGCTTCTGATTGGCTCGTTCTTAAATTATAGTCTCTCCCAATTCATGACTATAACTTTCTTTTATATACCTACTCTACCATGGGTTTTAAAGTCAGAATAAAAATTTCCCTTTCTTATCTTTACAGAATAGAAACTAATTTCTTCTTTTTCTTTCTCTTTTAACATAATATTTACATAGTCTCACGTGTATTTACAATTGTTCTACTAAAACTCAAATATAACTCAAATGAAATATAAAGTAAACAAGTCTCTTTTCTTTTTTTTGATAATTTGATTACTATGAGAATAAGTCGAATTGACTTTTTTTACTCTAAAAAACAAGAAAAAAGTTGATCCATCAAAGGGACATATAGAGTAGACATTTTTTTCGGTATCATGAAAATGAAGTAATCAATGAATGAAATCTTTGAAGTTGATGTTCTCATCAAGAAACTTGACAAGACATAAATATTCAATTACAAACAGTCCATTTTTAATGTCTCAGGAGTTTTTTTAAAGGAAATATTCCAGTCGGTAGAGTTTAATTATAACAACAAGAGAAAGATTGTTCATCAGTTTAAGGTGAGAACGTTTTTGGTCGAAGTAAATAAAATACTTTCGTATCTTGTCTATTTATATTGCAATGGTGAAAGAATTGAATGATGAACGTAATATTCGTCACTCAAAATCTCATAAATTTCTGAATATGAAATAATTTTTTAGGTCTATATATTTAAGTGACCGCCTAATTGAGATGTGATCGAATGTTTGGTTCAAAAATCCTTGTTCAAAGTACAACGTAGATCACTGGTGTTGTGAACTGATGAAAAGTACTAACGTATTTTATTACACATACATAGTACTAATCTATACCATCATTATACATTGTTTTTTCTGCACGTAATACTGATAAGTATAAATCCTAGACTGCTTATATTACTTAATGCTGCAAAGCTACAGTTCTCCATGTAGATATATCACTTCAGTAGTAAACATTTCACAGAATCCTTGTTATTGATCTATGAGTATTACACTCCATATGGTCTTTTCTGTATTGTTATTAGATTTTGTTTTTAGTCAAGTTCCATGCAACCGGTTGTAGGAGAATTCGTATTTTCTACAGCCGTTCTACAATACGAATAAATAATAATAGGTTTCAATGAGGTTATTCAGATCTTTTTTCACCATACTATTTCAAATTTATAAACTCTTCGTTTTACTTTACAATTTTTGATTGGGAGATAAACATTTCAATAATTGTCTCCAGCTTCCATACTAATTCTAAGCTACCATAATACATGAAACGCCAAGCTGAATAGTTTTTTGTATTATTTCGTATCATTTGTAATATTGTAGATGAAATGTAAGCAAAACATGTGACTACATTTCAAGATCATTACTTGTCACATGATGTTTAATATATTTAATTACTGATCTTTCAGATCATGGAATACATTTTATATATTAGACATTGTAGACACCGCTATTCTACTTGGTTCTATGATTTCATGCAATCTGAAATATCTGTGAGACATTAGAAAGCAATAATAGTCTATCTTTTACTTATGTGCTAACCATAATTTTATAAGTCTCCGTCTTTGACAGATATCAAATGGGGCCATCATCATCAGACTGCATCACGTGGCAAGCGCCAACTTGGAAAAGAGAAAAACAAAACATCAAACTGCGTCGAGAATTGGAAGCAAACATGAAAAGAACAAATAGTAACTAGAAACGACTGGAAAAGGTAGCCCAGACCAGAGTCGGTTACAGAGTCTTAGTTGGTGGCCTGTGCTTCACCACAAAGGGTAACAAGCTGCAGTAAATAAGTGATAAATTTAAATACACCAATCTTGTAATCTGGTCAGCCGAAAGATGAATTTCTTTCAGAATTTATTTCCATACTTAAAGGATATGTATGACATCTATCAAAATATATTCATATTTTCATGACGTAAACATACCATCAATATAAAAAGTGAGGAATTAAAATTATTTTCCGGATCTAATATCTTGACGGTATAAAAACTATCTAGTCCTATCTAAATCACGTTATAAATAACTTCATGAAGTATTGTAAGCAGAGATAGATAGTGGCTAGCAGTGGAATCCAGGACGCGCGTTTCATCCTATTTGGGACTCGTCAGCTGGATGTACCTGCATCTCAGAGTTGATGTCCACTCTGGGACTCGGACCCAGTACCCTCGCTTCAAACAGTATCACGTTATCCACTCGGCGACTGAGTCCTGATAGCCACTTGCTTGTGCGATGGGGTGAAGTTTAAATTCATTCAGTATTGTTTGTTTGAATCTTCCCATCAAAACACACTGCTAGCCACTATCCATCTCTGCTTACCATGCTTGTGAATTAAGGCTATATTGAGGCAATACGCACGGTATGCACATATGCCAATTAGAGACTGACCAGTTGCAGTCCTAACACATCTATGGGAAGATCCAAACAAACAATACTGAATGAATTCATGAACTATTCTTTTCTTTTATGCATTTTCTTCTCTGTAACTACAACAGTTATTGTTGGACATAATCTCGTTGTCGTTTGTTGATTGTTAGTAAAATGTATCCAATGATGCTAACAGTAAAATAGAAATAGTAAGAACTACTCAAATCACCAGAATATTTGGTTAAATATTACAAGCGTTCATAAAATGATCCATACTAGTGATCAACTTACCGGTTTTCTACTTTTTTTTACTAGATAACAAATTCGATCAATAAATTTTGAATGACCTATTATCCTTTAATTTTGATTATAACAGCCATTTATAAAACCTACATAATCCAGAATTCAAAGTTTCATTTAATTTAATTTAATTCATAAGCAAACTTGAATAAATTATCCATCGTTATAATTTATTTCAACTTTTTTATTTACGCCAATTTCTTTAAGTGAAAAATTGTGATTTCAATACTGAAGAAGCTGTTGCGTCATGCTCGTTCGGTGAGGTATCCAATTCTGTAGCGTCGTGCTCGTACGGCGAGGTATCCAACTCTGTTGTGGCGTAAATCTGGTTTCGTCTATACTCGTATATAATAAATGACTTTATCCGCGTTAGTGAATAACGGAGTTAAATACGTCTAATACGAGAATGGATTTAGAATACATATATTTTCTACACTCATTGATCTGGCCATGGAATCAGAGCGATGAAGCGAACAGAAGCGAGAGTGACATGCAGTGGAGATGGCTGGGAAGCCAACTCGATCTAAGCAAGCGTTAATCAACATTTATAGTCGTACAAAAATGAGTGACAGACATACGATGAATAAGATACGAAGTGTACACATATATGCTCATATAAAAGTATAGTCAAGGTTAATAAGCAAATGATTAACAAGATCAAAATATGACTCATAATGGATAGGCGAATTGGCTTGGACAGCAACTAGAATAAGGTATATGGGCTTAACATATAAACTGATACTACAAAGCAATATAATTGTTACATCTTGTGATCTGAGCGGATGCTTTGTTAACGTATGACGTAATAAGACTGCCAATTAGAGAGCAGCGATTTATTGGTCGGACCAATGATACACGAAAACCGTACTAGCAGTCTAGAATACTTGTCGGTCCTGCCTTTTGCCTAGCTCAAATAGTTAAGTCCAGAACACCAATAACAGCCTCTGCGATATAAATCATTATATTTCAAACATACTGAGTTTATATACCGATCAAACTGACCACATCGTACTATAAGATAGAAAATAACAAGATTCAGCCAAAAGTAACTGTGAATAGGGAGAACAGTAATTAATAGACTGGATAGAACTCAAGAACGGTAAACCATATAATAATAGTTCATAAGTCAAAATAAAACTCATAATAAGGGGGACATGAATATAAATAGTTCAGTTATTTAACAATTATACGATAAAACATAAATGCATAGTATTGGTCTACAAATAGTTCTCAAACGTTACCATTTATAATTCTTATCACGATATAACAATATCTAATAAAAACAGAAATAATTTAAATATTGAACTAAATTGTCAATTTTTAGATGATCAGTGCAAAATGAAATCATGATTACATTCTTTAAAATGCTTTTGATATACTACATGAACATAAACATTTATGCTGTTGTTAGAAATTCTCTTATTGGATAGATTTAATAGCTCTTTTATCTTCTATTGAATACTCCAATAGTATTTTGTTAATCTTTATGAAAGGTTTACGCATTTCAAACGTGTAGGTACTGAATAAAATAGTTATCTCCTCGAAATATACTTTGAAATCACTTAAAAATTTAAAGACTATGTATATGTAGTCCCATAGTTGGATGACTGCAAGCAGTTTCGCAGCTTTCATTTTTAACTTTAAAAGGAAAGGTAAACATTGGTTGCCTAAATCCTGTACAACTTCCAGAATATTATATCCTGTAAAACTTATGCTTAGGTAATTAACTTCATTGTTTGGGCAAAATGAAAACGTTTACATCAACAATTATATGTTTATGAAGTTGAATTCTATTTATAAAGCGACATACACTCAGTTATCTATTACTTATATTACGTATTACTGATTATATCTGATTATAAAAGTCTGATAAAGATTGTCTTCTATTTACACTAGTTGTTCACTGTATTTACTTATTTCTTAATATTTAGATTTTACAGTTGAAATCACGAATCGATCTATGCTAGACCACCACTAAAAACCCGAAAACACTGAACGGCTGTTTCGTCCTAGATGTAACTCCTGGAATTCTAGTCAGAAGCCGTGACCAGTGAAGTTCAATTCATGTCGAGTGTGAGACAGTTATCTATCCCAGGCAATAGATGAGGGGTTGTAAAAGATCATGGACCAATTGAAGTTAAATACGAACACTGTTGAATGCCGTCTCAGTGATCTAGATCTTAAACGTTTGCGTGCAAGACCAAAGGTCCAGTGTTCGAGCTCGGTATGCAAGATCATAGATCCACATTGTTGAGTAGTCCTATGCTAGGACGAAACGGTCATCCACTGCTTCCAGGTTTTCAATGATGGTCTAGCTTAGATTTGTAATTTCAACTGTAAAAATACTACAATCTCCACGAATCATAATACTGATAACATTTAACTGTCATAATCACATTGAAAATATTCATATCTATATAACTTTATACTCTTTAACAACATTTTATTCTTTATATGTTTATCCATCATTATATGTTATTCGTTATAAAGGAAGCTTTAATTGCTTAATTCATCTCTCACTAATATTATGTATACGTGTAATAATTTATTACTTACTAAATGTTACGCTAAAATCACGAACGAAGTAGGCGGCCTGCTTGAATACCTGAGCTACCTGTTTCTGCCATCTAAATATGTCAACAAGTTATCTGGATTTTTTAATTTTTTTAACTTATCATTATGTCTATTAATCGCATAACCTATACAGGCGCGTTTATGAAAAGCTTACGTCTTTTCGCTGCAAAAATCACAAACGAGTACAATAAGAGACATCATGGTGGTTGGCAATATGCATTAAAGAGAATGAACATCAATCAAATGTCGATTCCCGAGCTGCTTAACTCTAACTGTCGATCACTGACTAACAAGTTGGACTATCTCCAATTTCTGCTAAGTCAAAACATGTATCGTAATTGTGGTATCATCACCATTCAAGAATCTTGGTTAACTGACTTACAGGATGATTGCTCAGTATCATTACGTGATTTTAATATCTATCGTCAGGATCGATCAAACAACAAAAAGACCTGTGGTGGCGGAGTAGCTACTTTTGTGAACGTTAACTGGTGTCGATCTACTTTTGCCTGTTTCAAGTTTTCAAATGACTTTATTGACTGTCTAACTTTAAGGTGCCGTCCAAAACACCTGAATAAATACAAATATATTTATGTTACCAATATCTACATGACTCCAGACTGCACATCATCTGCGCTATCTGTTTTCGCTGATAAATTTACTAAATTCGCCGTTACTGCCTTCAGTGATTCACTTTCAATTGTATGTGGTGATTTCAATTCATGTGACTGTAGCTTCCTTACATCACTAGGTCACCTAAATGTGGTAGATTTTCCTCCTCGTTTGAATGCTCATCTAGAATTGGTTTTCATTAATGATGTGGGTACCTATGTGACTCGCAAACCTGCTCCAACTAAGAATTATTTACAGATGACTCATTAGAAATCACCACTGATGTTATCAGCTGTTATCTTAAGTTCTGTTTTGATATTTGCTGTCCTACCGAAACCTTCTTTATAAGTCTTGATCGACTTACATCTCCACAACTAAAACGACTACGGAGGGTAAAAGAAAGGATGTACAAGGAGAAAAATACTACTGAAGTTCGTAAGTTAAATGGTCAAATAAATCAAGAGATTAGACGTCTCGACTCTATGTTTACTCAAAAACTCCTATCCTGTAAAAACTCTCCAAGTATGTGGAAACTCTTTAAAGAAATTACAGGGAACAGGAAGACTAGAAGCGATAACCAGCTGAATGTTTGTGACTTAAATAAGTCCTTTACACGTCAGTCATCTGACATAATGCTCCCTATATCCAAGGGTATGAAGAATAATTGTGTTTCCAGTTTCACTGAAAATGATGTCCGAAAATGTCTCCAGTCACTTAATTCATCCCAATGTTTAGGACCTGATGGTATCCCGAACCTTCTTTTTAAAAAATGTGCCGATGTTTCATGTTATCCATTAACGAATATCTTTAACAGATCCTTCTCAACTAATGTGTTACCGAAAATGTGGAGAAAGATAAAGATAATCACTATACCAAAGAAAGCTTCTGGTGATAAATATGAGAAACTTAGACCCATTGCAATAACTTCACCTTTCCTTAAAATAATGGAAAAATTACTGATACAACCACTTCAACCTGCAGTAAAAGAGCACTGTGATCCATATAAGTTTGCTTACAAATGCAAAAGAAGCACATTAGATGCCGTTGCTGTTCTGCATCACAATATAGTGTTCGGGTTGGAAAAGGGTAAGAAGTATGTTAGATGCGCTTTCCTGGACTTTACCTCTGCTTTTGATTCTATTCCAAGATACCTCTTACTTAACAAGCTGATCAGCATCGACACTGACAGCTGGATAACCAATTGGCTACGTTCCTATCTTTCTGGAAGAGAACAGTACACTGTATTTGAAGGAAAGTGTTCAACATCTCTACTGTCTAATGTAGGTGTGCCACAAGTAGCTGTTCTTTCACCTTTGCTCTTCTCTTTTTTTCTGCATGATCTGCCATCCTCCACAGAAAACACTTTTGTAAAATATGCGGACGACCTCACTGTATGTATGCCGATTTCCACCTCCTTATATCCCATAGAAATGAATGAGTTTTTATCTGGTATTGAAAGGTGGTCTGTTGGTAATGGTCTCTTACTCAATCCATCTAAATGTCAAGCTGTTAATTTTAGCTTGAGACATGGACAGAACCTACACTCTATTTTGGGATCCCATAATGCTTGTGCCATTGGAGACTCCTTAATAAACACAGTGTCGAAGGTCAAATATCTTGGTGTCATTTTTGCATCTGATCTTTCTTGGTCTTCTCATGTTGTACTCTTATCGAAAAAAGTTTACCGTTTGACATACTACATAAAGAGGCAGCATGCTTTTGGGATTACTTGCCATTTACTCTTACAATTTGCAAATTCCTACATATTACCTATTATTCTATATTGTTCTCCATTATTCTTTCCTGGGCTTTTGAGAAAAGACTTTGCTGTTTTGCGTAGAGTGCTGAAGGCGGTTTGCAATGTATGTGGTGAATCATTTGAAGTCATTAATAATATGCTTGTGGATAGACATCTTAACTCTTGCAAACTCTTGGCAGGTGTTATCTTATCAGATACTAACCATCCCCTTCATTCATATCTTTCTCCTTGTATATCTTCTAGTAGAACGAAACGTAAATACATTAAAATCCATGCACGCAAGCAAATCTATGAAAGTTCTGTAATACCTTACTTAGCAAATTTACTTTGTGACGAACAGGCTGTTAGAGTTGACCTAGTAAATAACCTGTCTTCTTAAGCATTTTGCAAATTTGATAATTTGTATAAACTCAGTTTTTCTTAAACCTTTTTCATCCCTTTTCTGTTTATTTTTTGTTTGTATTTTTGGGTTTGTTTTTGTTTTGTTTCTTTGGTAAAAAACTTGTTGAAATAACTCGTGCTGAGAATTCTATATTGTACCAGATTATAATATTGAACAAAGCCAATAATAATAATAATAAGTATTTTAGTAGAAATATTTACTTGAACTAGGAAATAAAACACTTAATGATGATAAACATAACTTAAGTAATGAATGAAATAAACATTCCTGTGCATGTTCATGGACAGAATACCCAAGATAAAACATACAGCATGAATTTCTTGATCCTAAAAAAACGCTATGGATATAAGCTAATATGTTTATGTATATGACTATGAACAGATATGTGGTTCGTGGTAAGTAAAGTAACAAGTGTAAGTATTCAGAATAAACTAGAGTATTTGAGGGTTAAACTAATACATGAACTGTACAGGTATTGAATATTTATCTTATTATGTTCAATCATGAATATGAACTAGGTTTTATGATCATATTTCAACAATACAAAAGTCTTCTTGAAAAGCGATAACAATATTTAATCAATTTAATTTAAATGTAATGTGAAATCAAGATTGAATTCAATGTAAAATCCAAAAGTTTCAGTAACTGATTATGGCTGACAGTGTTTGTCTCCTTTGTTGTATTAAGAATATTAGCCAAAGATAGTGTATATAAATTTCAACATGCTGTCTTAAAATTAACATATCAGATCATCTATCATAAATAAAATTTAGAATGAATTCAGACTATTATTACTGTTAGAAATTCTTTTTATCTTCTTGGTTTATGAAGAGTTATCAATGGAAATTGAATTATGAACAACCATTCATGGTATCGCCAAAAAGTTTTGAATTAATTATTTGACAAAATCCTTTCTTTAATTGTTTGTTTTCCATCACTAGACTAGTCCCCCGAAGAAAATTGTTGGAATTGAAGATGAAAACGTAAGAAAATAATTTATTTGTTGGTAGAACTGTTTTCTCGAACTGCGTCGCAAGGCAACCCCTCACATGGAATCCTGAAGGCCAAGGGAAAAGAGGAAGACCAAAGAGCATATTACGACGAGAAATGGAGACAGACATGAGAAGAATGAACAAAAATTGGATAGAACTAGAAAGAAAGACCCATGACAGAGTGGGTTGGAGAATGCTGGTTGGCGGCCTATTCTCCAATGGGAATAACAGGCGTAAGTAAATCAGTAAGTAAGAACGGTTTTCTACTTTATGAATAAGGAAATGTAACCCTTGTTATCAAGAAGTCTTTTAAAATAGAGTAGTATTCTATAAACACCGTAATTAGATGACAGAAACTGTTGAAATAATATCAACTGAAACATTCAAAGGTATTGTATTGAAACAAAAAACCAGCATGAATGCACGAAAAAATGTAAAAACCCGTTATGTCACATAACTGATAGTTACCATTCATAAGCAAAAATTGGTTAAATTTACCCTTGATTTTCAACGTGAAGATAACAAAGACTCTAAAGTTCAAACCATTGAATTCGGGCTCAGTGACTACATAAATATCAGAGGTTTTGTTGTCCTGAAGTTTATGTCATTCGGTCAGTAAATGAATTTCATACTAGCATATATACTATCTGTAAGTGTAATAATTAGGTTAGGTCAATACATACTGAAATGTTAAAAAAACTTAGGTTTATATTATGCCAAGTGACCAGTTTGTTTGTGGTTGCCTCCAGAAGTTCGCATTATTTTAAGCTCAAGGATTTCACTGTCATCTAATTCTATAAAATAAAATAAAATTATATTTTCTCTATAAATCACTCTAGAACATAGAAAGCATGTAAGGCAAAAATATTTTAGAAAACGTTAGGATCTCAAAGGAATTAAATGGATAGAGTGACTTGGTACACATCAAATAGTATAATTCAAAAATGAACAATATTTGAGCGAACAATTGTTTTCAATAACTTCATCATCAGGCTCTACAGTTATAAGTCCATAATTATTGTGATATTTTACAAAGGCAAAAATAAGGCATGTGCCAATCAATTTGGCAATGTTATATGTTAAAAATGGTAAACGTTTGCATCTGTTACGACATATATATACTTCAAAATTGTGTTATTTGTAAATTAGAAAGGTCATTTAATAAAGGTCAAAGTGATTTGTAATCAAGTGTCTAGTCACAATTAATATAATAGTAATTTAGGAAAAATGAAAATTGGTATATAATTCCCATTTAAACATTAAAATTAAAACACAGATTTCAGCGAAGGGATCTCTTTTCAACGAATTTATTATCAAGCTGTACAATCGAATAAAGTGCATAGTAGGAGAATTTCATCTTGTCCATAGAGATAATAATGATAAATAGTAATAGTAATAATAATAAGATTGTTGTGTGAATATAATACGTAATAAAAGGGGATGTTATCAAGATAATTACGATAAAGGAATTGAGAATGATGGATGTGAAGATTAAGATAGAGGTGATCAACAAAGAAAAAAAAGGGGAAGTTTATAATATTTAGTTTAGGAATCCGGTGATCCAGTCGTAGGTATAATCACATATGTTGTATTTAATTACGTATCACCATGAGCGTTTGTAAATAAGAAAGTACAATAAAGTATGTCACTACTAAGGAACGTACCACATCAGACATTTTTTATTTCTATTCAATAGTTAGATAAAAGTAAAAAAATATGTTGGAAGAATTTATCTAGTGTTAAGTTGTTTGATTATTGAATGACTTATTTATAGATTTCTAACGTCTTGCAATTATGCAATATAATGATATTCCTTGTTTTATAAAAGAAATTGAAATTATTACGATAATATTAAAGTCAAATGTTAAAACATTTAATATAAATATTTCACACACGAGTTAAATCACTAATCTGCCGATATTTGCTGATTAAGTCATGTTATCAATGGATTCAGAATATAGAAGAACTATTAAGTTGTTTAAACATACATTTCACTTCGAATAATGACTAATTATGGAGATAATACATAGCTTTGCTCATTATGTCATTGATTGTCAAATTTATATCCCTCTAAAATTATCTAAACGTTTATATATATATATACTGTTACAGTAGATTCACAGTTATGTTATCAAAGATTTACTTAATTGTAAATTTGTCTATTAAAATCCTAAACAAACATCAAAATAGAGTATTTGATAGTTGAGTTTTAAAAACTAAAAATAATCAGCAATCCTTTTACTCTGTAGATCATCAACGATGGTGATCACTGTCAAATGATTGGGGATCTACTCGAGTAAGACGGGATTGGTGTTACGAACAAGTTAATTTCGAAGTCACACCTCGAGAATAACACCTAACATGGATTACCTCTTCGACGTATCAAAGTAATATACCTGCTTTGAAGACCGTATAACACAGAGGACGTTATTATAGAAATATATTAGTAAGAATGAGTACAGAGCAGATAGTGAGATCATCAACACATAGACCAGTCCATGGCATACGATCAACTGACGCACGTTTGTTGTCCTTGATCTTGACAGGGATCGATGATCTGTTCGATATTCAGTAACCTAACTGCCGGATGATTTGACTAGGGCTCAGTGACATTTCACTAGCCCTACAAGCCGTTTACATCTGACTCACACTGTAAACATTGTTCATCAAAACCTGGAGAAAAAGAAACTGATTAGTAGGTACGTCTAGGTATAACAGTCATTTATAGTTCACAGTTAAAACATAGAAATATGGTTTACTTCATAAAGCCTTTATTGTTACGATCAGTGAAGTAAAATCAATCATACATTCATTTATACTTTTATTATATGATCATAAAACATTATTCTATTTGATCATTACTGCATAGTTTACTTAATCATGTGTAAAAATATAAAAAAAAATTCTAATTGTTTTACTCACGTTGTGTTAGGATAAACCAAAAATTACATCTATTCTATTGTAATACAATCGGTTCACATCCTGTTACATAAAAGATAAATGATTACGATATATTTCCATGAATGAAGAATGAATTTTAAAATTTTTATTATGTATTATATAGACTACTGAAATTCGCGTGACCAAAGTAATCTTAATAAATTAAACAGATTGTATAGATTAACTCATAAACATAGCAAAATCAGTTTCATTTTTTTAAAAAAAACAGTGTAATAAACGCTTAAACATCTTAGAAAAACTAAAGCGTAGAGAACATGGATAGTGGTTAGCAGTGGAATCCAGGACGCATGTTTCATCCTATTTGGGACTCGTCAGCTAGATGTAACTGCATCTCAGAGTTGATGTTCACTCTGGGACTCGAATCCAGCACCTTTCTCTTAAAACGCCATCGCGTTATCCACTCAGCTACTGAGTCTTGATAGCCACTTGTTCGTGCAATAGGATGGAGTTTAAATTCATATGGTATATATATATATATATATATATATATATATATATAGGACGTTTTACGCCGCCAAGCTTCATGTCACTTTCTCAACTAAACCAGTACTCACGCAATTAATCAAGGATAAGTTACTGAAGATGGGCTCTTCCATGTGTGTATACCAATTCAACTGTTCCTGTGGAGCTAGTTACATAGGCCGTACTCAGAGGGCTTTATCCTTGCGTATTCGTGAACATGTACCAGCATGGTTGGGAAAAGGAGTCACTAAATCCATTAACAGCGCCATCCTTTCTCACTTGGTAGACAGTTGTTGTATCCCCTGGCGAATTATGAATCATAAATCTGAGGTCCATTTATGGACAAATGTAATACGCCTATTCCTATTGGATAGTTGTTAAATAAGTGACTTAAATCTGAGGTCTATTTATGGACAAATACAATATGCACATTCCCTATTGGATAGTTGTTAAATAAGTGACCTAATCGTTTCCGTGTTCCTCTCATCATAACCTTTATTTTGACCTTGGAACTATTATTATTGATTACTTTCCCCCTAGCTACAGCCACATTGGCCAATTACTGTACAAATGTTATTTTTCTATTTTTGATATATGTGGTCTGTTTGGTTAGTATATATAACCCAGTATGCTTGTAAATAATGATTCATATTGCTGAGGCTGTTATTTGTGTATTGGACTTAACGGCTGGGCTAGGCAGATAGGAAGGACCGAATAGCACCCAAGACTGCTCGTACGTATTTTTCTGTATCATTGAACGTTCATATATATTATAAAGGATCCAGAAAACTATACGTTATAACAACAGTGAACATCATATCAAAATATAGGAAGCCTTCTCTGTATTATATCAAAACTCTTCCTCAAGGAGCTAGATTACGATTACTTTACATAGCCGAAGCCACTGGATCAACTCCAGAAAACCAAACTTATGCATCCAGAAAAAGTATATCCAGCCACTATGTTTACCTTGACCTACGACTGGATCACCGGATTCCTAAACTAAATATTATAAACCTCCCCCGTTTTTATTTCTTTTCTTCCTTTCTTGTTGATCACCTCTATCTTAATCTTCACATCCATCATTCTCAATTCCTTTATCGTAATTATCTTGATAACATCCCCTTTTATTACGTATTATATTCACACAACAATCTTATTATTATTACTATTACTATTTATCATTATTATCTCTATGGACAAGATGAAATTCTCCTACTATGCACTTTATTCGATTGTACAGCTTGATAATAAATTCGTTGAAAAGAGATCCCTTCGCTGAAATCTGTGTTTTAATTTTAATGTTTAAATGGGAATTATATACCAATTTTCATTTTTCCTAAATTACTATTATATTAATTGTGACTAGACACTTGATTACAAATCACTTTGACCTTTATTAAATGACCTTTCTAATTTACAAATAACACAATTTTGAAGTATATATATGTCGTAACAGATGCAAACGTTTACCATTTTTAACATATAACATTGCCAAATTGATTGGCACATGCCTTATTTTTGCCTTTGTAAAATATCACAATAACTATGGACTTATAACTGTAGAGCCTGATGATGAAGTTATTGAAAACAATTGTTCGCTCAAATATTGTTCATTTTTTCATATAGTATTGTTTGTTTGAATTTTCCCATTGATGTTTAGGACTGCAACTGTTCAGTCTCTAATTGGGATATGTGCATACTGTGCGTATTGCCTCAATATATCCTTATTTCACGAGCATTGTAAGCAAAGATGGATTGCACATGCAAGTGGCTATCAGGACTCAGTAGCTTAGTGGACAACGTGAAGGAGTTTGAAGCGAATGGCACTGGGTTTCAGACCCGGAGTGAACATCAACTCTGAGATGCAGGTACATTCAGCCGACGAGGTCCAAATAAGACGAAACGAGCGTCCTGGATTCCATTGCTAGGCATCATCAACCTTTGTTTATAGTGCTTGTGACTTAAGGCAATCTGCACAGAATGCACATATTTCAATAAGAGTCTGACCAATTGCAGTCCTAAACATCAATGTCAATAATCAAATAAGTATTACAAAATGAGTTCAGTGATTAGCACTTTGTTTTAGAGATTTATTAGACTTATTTACCCATTCATCTCAGAAAAGTATCTGGTTTATTACAAAACTGATACTCTTGGTTGCCATCTTTGAAAACTTGAAGTGAAAATAATAGGTAAAAATAACAGAATGGATATGAATTCATCCCTTATAAACCTAATAGGCTAAGAAAGAAGGTTATTCAAGGTAGTGAAAATGTGCATGGAATATGTAGGGATCAATGAAATCTTCTACTAACTTATAAGTTCAACATTTATGTGCACAACAAAAGTCATTTATAAATAACATTATAGTGTTACATAAATAAAAGTATTGTAACAGTGAAACAACAATAGAAGGAAATAAAATATGTACCTCAGATACTCATTAAAACTTTAATAACAATTGCTTACAAATCCTCAAGTATTTAAACACTTACAAATAACTGAATCTAACCAATTGTACCAATCATAATACACATCTTAGGGTAGATATAACGATGATTATCCATCATATGCAACAAACTGTAAGTATATAACTATGAGCATTTAGTATAAAGTGTTATCACCATTACATAAACAATAAAATGCAGTAACTCTTATGATTTGTATTTATCAATTTTAATAGTTCAATTCATCATCAGATCTAAGCTAGACCACCATTGAAAACCTGGAATTACTGGATGGCCATACTATCCTAGTAAGGGACTCATTAACACTTTGCAACAACAATGAGACTCGAACTCATGACCTTCGGTCTCGTACGTGAAAGTCTAACCTATAGACCATTGAACTGGGATCCAACAGTGTTAATGTCTAATTTCAATCAATCCATGATTTTGTGCACTGCTAAATCCTATACTAGGACGAAATGGTCGCCTAGTGCTTTTAGATTTTAAATGGTGGTTTAGCTTAAATCGACTCATGAATTAAACTATTAAATTTACTATAATTTCCACAAATCCCCATTCTGATTTATCAGTTTATTTAGTCACATAATGTTCTTGAATGAGATTTTCATTTGAAATAATAAAAGCAGGAAAAAGTTATCAGTATTTTCCAAAAGAAGTTTCAAACACAGAGGTCTCTGTCATAAATCAAATATTTTGCATCATTATAATTTTGTATTAATACTGATTCGAAGTACTCTATTTGAGCAGTAATGGAAATATATAATAGATAGAAATAATTTCCATGTTTATAATTGGAGAAACAATTGAATTCGATCATTTAAAACCTATAGATATTCAACTCTGCCACTTTTCAGGCATTCAAATAATTACTTACGCCTGACACCCCTCATCAAGAAGTATAAGCCGCAGACCAGCATTCTCCATTGAACTCTGTCCTAGATAATCCTTTCAAGTTCTTTCCACTTGTTGTTCATCCTATTTGTGTCTGCTACCCATTCTCGATGCACTGTATTCTCTGGCTTTCCTCCATTCCGTATATCCTCAGTGTCCCGAGATAGCGCTTGCCTCGTGATTCATTTTGATGATTTACTCAATGTGTATCCTATCGACCTCCATCGTCTTTTCCTAGTTACCTATTCAGTTGACTGCTGCTGATGGTATCCGGTCAAAGGACATCAAGTATCTAGTGCAGACAATTGTTTTTAAATACTTGCACTAATTTGATGATGGTTTTAGTTTTTTTTAATCTCCATAGAGTAGAACTGTCTTGATGTTCGTATTGAAGATTCTCACTTTGATATTTGTTGGTTGTTTTGAGTTCCATATGTTCTTCAATTGTAGGAATTCTGTCCCTCATTCTCCAATCCTTGCCTTTATGTCTGCATCTGATTCTCCTCGTTCAGGCAGGTACGTGAAAGTTTCCAGATCTTCCAGAGTTTCTCCATCAAGTGTGATTGGCTTGGTGTTTTTTGTGTTGTATTTGAGGATCTTGATTTTTCCCTTACATATGTTGAAGCCTACCGATGCAGAGGCTGCTGCCACACTAACTGTCTTCACCTATATTTGTTCATGTGTATATGACAAAAGAAGTAGGTCACTTGCGAAGTCAAAATCATGTAGCTGCATCGGAGCTTTCCATTTTATTCCGTACTTCCCGTCAGACTGGGAGGTCTTCACTATCCATTCAACTACCAGAAGAAATAGTAGTAGAAATAATAGCATCTATTAATTTAATTTTTACTATTATTATTGTGTTAATAAATTCTTTACACTGTATTAAGTCAATAAACAAATTACCACAGTGTTTTTGTCCTCCACTTACATTATTATAAGAAAATCTCTAGCTTTAAGGTCTAAAAGTTGTGCTGAAAAAACATTCAGGTTAAAAATGTTAGGATTATCATTTTTCATTACTAACTCATTTGTTTTAACAGAACAAATGCATTATAATATAGAACTCCTTTCTTTTGCTTAGTTCATTATCTATCAAATTCCACCACTTATTAAAATTTTCTGCTCTTCGATCAAAAGAATGATGTTAGGATGATAATATTTAGAGTCAAAATATGTTTTGGCTGATGAAACGATATCCAATGAAACATATTAGTAATTTATTTTCTATGGAGTAAATAGTTGGTTCACGCTCATTCTCCGATCGTTTATCAACCAAAATTAACATTTATTTTATCAAATTCGAAGTTAGTTTAAACGATCCCTACATCATTCATCTTTGATATTTCACTATCAACACACCCATCTTCCTGTAATGCTTGATTACTGTTTGTGCATTAGTTTTGCCTCTTTCTCGTTCATTGGAATTTTCAACCGACATGTCAGTTAAGGATTTCTTAGATCTCTGTTTTCTCTATGTACCTTGATTATTTCTTTCTTTCTTCGAGTATTAATATGACAAAGGATAACCACTGTTATACTTGAATCTAGTAGTCCATTTTAGAAAATTGTTTGTGATAAATAGCTATGATTATCACCTTCTATAAGATTTTCAAAAACCTACTCAGTTTTAGGTGTCTGATTGTACAATGAAATATTATTTATGGACAACGGATTGAAACTCAATTCAATTCATCACACTATATTTACGTCAAATGTTTGATAATTCAAGAACTACTAGTCATGGCAATTATTTAATTGTTTGTTTTCAAGACCTATCGTAAGAGAAATTATATGCAGAAAAATCAGTTTCTCAATAAGTGGATGAGTTATCCTTGTTAAGATTCGAAAATTTGTAAGAGGTTGGACACTAGCAACAAAATTCATTAAAAGTCACATGTATAATATATCCAGTAAAATATAATACCCTACAAATTATATATGTGATGGATTCCATGAAATTTATGTTTTTTGTGACAACAATCCATCTTTCCTAACCACGTAACAACAAGTTTTGTCATCAAACGAATCCCAAGTTATCTAGGAACTTTTTTCAAATGCTTGATAATTGCTATCGTATTGAAGCACTAATACGTGAACAAAGAATATTCTTTTCTACTCATCTTTTCTATGTATGTCACCAATTCCCAGAGCAATGTGTTTTTTTTGGTCTTCCTCTTCCTTTGTCTTCAGAATCCCAAATTGAGCCTTGCTTTTTGACTTGATTTTCTGACTTTTGTAATTTGTAGTCTATATACCCCTAGCGTATTTTATAAATTCTCTCTTCAATTGACAGCTGATACACTATGTTGT
This sequence comes from Schistosoma rodhaini, assembly GCA_944470415.2. Lineage (NCBI taxonomy): Eukaryota > Metazoa > Platyhelminthes > Trematoda > Strigeidida > Schistosomatidae > Schistosoma > Schistosoma rodhaini. The sequence continues at coordinate 14,063,690 of OX104036.1, read as the reverse complement.
TGTGATGTTACTTAGTCAGCGAATCTGGAAAATAGTTGTGTAAATAATGATTTGTATATACCAATAAGTACTAATAGACATTACAAAGTACTTAGGGTTCTATTCAAACCTAGAAAAAAGTTGAACATAGTTGGTATGAATACCAAATTCAATAAAAAATTGATTTATATCAACTTGAAAAACATTAAATCATTATCATTATCTTAGTATTCGATAAAGTAAATCTGATTATTGACTTTTCTCAGCATATATATATATATATATACATATACTCATATTACTCTTTATCCAATTCTGTTGTTATTTGTTTCCTTTATTATTATAATTATTTTTGCTTCTTCACAAAGATATTTAAACAATGTCATTGAATATAAGCAAAGATTAGTGAATAAACTCAAATTTCAATGATAATAATAATAATAAATCGTTGTTAATAAATATTTTACTCATCATTTGTATCTTTCTTTCTTTTTTTTAATCTTTTTTCCTTTTTTTTCTAGATTTCCCAAATGTATACAAAATAGCTAAGATAAAGAAAAAAAAATTTTTTTTCATTCGAAAGAAAAATATTTTTAATCAAACATTTCATCAAAAAATCCCCCTCCCCTTTCAATAATTCATTATTATTTATCTACCTCATCTTTTGTTAACATACAGGTATTATTAATTATTTGAAACTACAATGAGAATAATAATATTTTCTAAAAAATATTTTTAAGGTATAAAAATGAATAAAACAAATTCAGTGTACATGTTAGATCTTGAACGTAGATTCTTAATATGCCGTGTATAATTTAAGCACTCGAACACTAGAACTTTCCCAAGTCGTAAACTAGAAGACAGAAGACAAATGGAAGGAATTTTATTCCAAACACTATCAATTACGGTATAAAACTGTTAGTTATTTATAGTTTTTAGTAGAAACGAAGTCATCATTATAGTTATCCAATCCACACACAGGGGGCTATAAGCATTTGTCTAATAGGGAAACTACATGTAAAGATCCTGGAATATTCTTCCAAAAAATGATTGGATGGAATATCTTCAGCTCTTTCTTAGCTTCTTAGAGCTTCCCTAAGTACACCCGTGGATCGTGCTCACAGTACATAATGTACATTCGTTTTCTTGTCTGGTAAAATAGATTGTAGTATTATCAAATATTTAATGATATACTAATGATAAGAAAAACATCATGACCATTATGAATTTTAATTGAAGTATTTTTATGCTAACGAATAATATATTTTCCGTAACGATGTATAGGACACAGTAATAACAATAATAGTAATAATTATCAAAAGTTAATCAAGCTGTACTATCAACAACAACCTGATATTGGTAAAGAAATTAGGAAAAGTCGTTGGAAGTGAATCAGACATCAATTAAGGAAACCATCAAACTGCATCACGAAGCAAGCGCTACTTTGGAATCCTGAAGAGAAATGAAAACAAGGAAGGCCAAGAGAAAACGCCTCGTCGTAATTTGGAAGCAGACATGAAATGGATGAATAACAACTGGAAAGAACTGGAAAGGATTGTCTAGGACAGTTGGATGGAGAATGCTATTCAGCGGCATTCGCTACTCCATAAGGCATAACAGGCGTAATTAAGTAAGGTTTTTTAGTGTTGTAAAGTATAATAAATAATTATATTGTGAATCTCAATTATATGAGACATACATCTATAAAAAATCATCGCTTAAATAGAATGTATTTCAAATTTGGTATTGATTAAAAGCAAAATTCAGGATCGCTATGTCATTTAATTTGAGACCAGGGTAACATTAAACTATACTGCCGACCTTTGAACGAATCTTAAATGACCTTGAGAAATATTAGCCAATCAGAAGATAGTTAGTATACAGTAAAAATATATTATACAAAACCAAAGAATTAAAGTGGAAACACTTCTTTTACATGGGTCAAAAACTTCTCAAGGTCAGATATAGGTTCAGAAATTCTAAAATCATAGTGCATACGGTACAGGAACACATCCATATGGCTCCATAGTAGTCGACCTCTGAAACCATGATAAGGACTCAAAAATTCTTTTAGCCCCGACCACATAGCTTCAATAATGTTAGTATATTGGTATGGTCTACGGGTTAGGGTTAGAGTTAAGGTTTAGGTGTAAGGTTTAGGGTTATGGGTGAGACTATAAGTTATGGACAACCTTGAGCGACGCTAGAGTGACTCTGAGAGTGTCAACATAATAACTAGGACCAAATAAGGGTTATAAACCTGTGTGAAGAATTCAAATTATGATTTGCAGTCCATGATTAAGGCTAGGAATTATACTTAGGGTTTTCATCACGAACTGACATCAGCTATAATGCCAAAACTCTATTTATCCAAATGGATAATTGAATTTCGCGCCAAAATCTTATGATGACTTCTATTGTAGACGCTAAATTATCACGTCTTCCCTAAAATCCGCTGTAAACCGACCGTACGTAAGCATCAGGTGCCGAACTTAGCGCCGTGACCTTGAAAACCCGAGAAAGCTTCTGATTGGCTCGGCAGTATAGTTTAATGTTACCGAGACCAGTCATCTGAAACTATTTACACCCTTTTTGGTGTTTGATAAAAAGACTCAAGATTGGTAAATATTCTCTAGTAAGACGTGTAACTCAACACTAGGAAGTAGGTACATTCAGCTGATGATCCCGAAATAAGAACGATAATGTGTCCTAAATTTTTAAAAAATTAGTCTAAAAATTATTTAATTATAGAAACACTTGCTGAGCCAGCCTATATCCAAACAAAGATTGACCAAGAAATCTGAATGTCAGCAGTCAGAAGATATACCACGTACATATGGTAGAAAATGAGTCGAAATTATAAAAAACTTGTGATCATCAGAGATTTTATGTTATATCGAAGTAAAAGTCAAGAAGGTATAAGTACTTAAAAACAGTCGTTTATGCAAAGTACTCAACATTCACTGGCCGGATGCTATCAGCAACAGCGTTTTATGGTAGAGGACAAACCAGCTTCCAGCTGAAGAGGAAATTAGGAAAAGACGTTGGAAGTGGATCGGACATACATTAAGGAAATCACCAATGTACATCACGACTCAATCCCTAACTTGGAATCCGGAAGGGAAGCGGAAAAGATAAAGGCCAAAGAACGCATTACACCGGGAAATAGAAGCAGATATGAAAAGCATGAATAACAACTAGAAAGAGCTGGAAAGAATTACCCAGGACAGGGTTGGATGAGAATGCTGGTGGGCGACCTATGCTCCTCTACGAGGGGTAACAGGCGTACGTAAGTAAGTAAGCGAAGTAAAATGCCAATACCAATAGATAAAAAAATACTACAGATCTACTGTAATTACAATTAACTGAACAATTATTTATCAGTGCCATTAGAAAATTGATAATCTTCTATAATCCTGTAATTTTTTAGCTCATAATAGTACCTCTAACAAAAAAATATTCTTTAAAATTTATTAAAAATTGGTAAAGACCAATGAGGAATCAATATCCAAATAAATTGTCATGGGTTATTTTTTTTAAAGAAAAGTTTACTAAAATTTAATAGACCTATTAACCTAACAAATTTAATGATTATTTAGGTAGATCTTCCAAATGAACATATATTCAATAGAAAATTCTAGTAACCTAACTTATTTATATTCACATAACCTTAAATTGAATATCATGTTCAAGAACCAAGGTATTTACTTTTAGTTTTTACATTACTATCGAAAATCGCGCATCATTAATGTCTTGGATAGATGCTTCAGTTGACTTTGTGATTGACTTTGATGATTAGTATATGGCATTCTTGTTAACGTTAAACAAAATGACCAAGATGAAAGGAAACGATTTCTATAATATATCATATATTATCTTTTTACTTATATTAATCCATACAAAATAACTTTCGAGGCTTTAATTAAATCCTTTATGATGAATACCATTTAATGAATAAACCTATGAGATAAACTATAGATCTAGAGGACTTCCCATTTCTTCATTTTTTAAGAAGCTACTTTACATTATAAAAGAACTCAATTCAGAATGTTTCAATGATACAATGAACAGTTGGCAATAAAATGGTTATTAACATTAGTATTCTATGATTAAAGAGTTGGAAATAACTGAAATAAATCAATGAAGATTACTAACTGGACCTGTGAACTAGCAATGGTATTGCCAGATGACCTTTCATTGGAGTTCATTTCAGACTGTAAACATTAGGTAAGATTAACCGGTTTGGATAGATTGTTACACTAAACCAATTTTTATAACGGACTTATAAATTGAATTATTTAAGTTTATTATTCTAAAAAGCTTACAAAATTTTCAAACCAAGATTTACCTTGGTAAGCAGAGATGGATAGTGGCTAGCAGTGGAATCCAGGACGCGCGTTTCGTCCTAGATTTCGCGCGCGCCCTGGATTCCACTGCTAGCCACTATCCATCTCTGCTTACCATGCTTGTGAATTAAGGTATATCGAGGCAATACGCACAGTATGCACATATGCCAATTAGAGACTGACCAGTTGCAGTCCTAAACACATCGATGGGAAGATCCAAACAAACAATACCAAGATTTACCTTGTTGTGAACTAACGTTTGTAGACTATTACCTCTCAATCTAACATAAACAACTGATGTAATATTTTAGAAATTATGTGTCCAGTAAGCAGCTGGTAATTTTTTGTTGTTGCACAGTCAAAAACCTGAAGGTTTTGATTACATTTTATTTTAAGTAGCAATAAATCTTTTATTACACTGTAAATATATTTGATCCTATATACAAGTGATAGTACAGTAAAAATAAAAACTATATCTTATCGATATAAATAAATTCCAAGGTACTTTACGCCATAGGCTGACTTTCGGAATAGATACTAGAAAATCAAATATCTCCTTTTTGTGATATTTTGTAATTGCATTTTCACACTTTGATATGATAATGTTAAGACAGCAGTAACTCAACATTATGCTCTATTATCTATAATTACTAGTTCATATTGATTATTGTTGACACATATAGGACAGACGTTCCAGAATCCGGTCAACTTCTAATTACTTAAGATTAAATACTGGTTGTAAACAGTAGTACCTGCCACACTCAATTGTATTAAAAAGAGAATATAAAAAACATCATTTTGTCACTCTTACCTGATTGGTGAAACTTATAGTGGCTTAGCTTCGTCACCCAATCACCTTAATAACGGTTATTATATGAGTCCCAAGGGTGTTTGAAATCAGACGGCTATAAGAAGCCGTAACTACATTTTATTAGTAGATGGAACAGATCACAAAGCTACAAGCACATCAAGCGGATTTTGATCAGAGAAACGAATATTTGTGTGCGAGCAAGTACGAAGGTAAATTTATAGTTAAATCAAATAAAGAGCAGCTAGATAAGGCAAAGACTAATAATAGGATCCTAGTATATATATACATGGGGAATAGAATGATTCATTGAGAGATATTTAAGCTAGAAAGAGATATATGCATAGACTGTCATGTGATCAAGCGTACACATTTATATAGACAAGTTAGTGATCATAATAGAACAAAGAAATAGACGAATTCTTACTGTTCCAATAGCAATGTCTGTTAAATAAGTTAATAAAAGGACTTAACAAAAATTACCCTTAATCGAAATTGACTGTGGGAGAGTTGCTATAATCTTAATAGTCAGATACATCTTGTCAAATACTAATTTGTATCAACTGTAAAGGCACCAGTCAATGCAAAAGTGAAATCAGACTAAAATAGAAATAACTAAAAGGATTGATCATACAGAAATTAATGTTTATGATACGTTACATCATTATGTATACTCTAGTCGGACTAGATAACCAAACAGTCAAAAACGTAGGTTTTAGACTAAATTAAAAGTTTCATATGAAGGATACTATATATATATATATATATATATATATATATATATATATATACAATTTCCGTAATTATTCAATAATCATCATCCACCACAATAATTGTTTTAGATAATGATAAAATGCTAAATTTTTTTCCGAATTATTATCCTAAAAATGAATGATAAGTAGTTTTAATGCATCCTCATGATATGTCTAATTATTTATTACATCATCATATGCTATGTCTTTCGTGAATCTATGTGGAGGGTTTTTTGGGGGGAATAAATTAGACTATTTGGTAATATTAGCCTTAAGTATAATTTTGTAGAAGCTACATTATATCAACATTATTTCTCAGTATATCGGTATGTCGAATAATTGTTGTGTACTTGATAACTTCATACCATTGGTCGGGATGTGTATTCTGTGTAGAATCAAACAAAAAGATAATTTATTCAAAAATGGATAACCATTCTACTTTTCATTTCAGTATAAAATACCAACAGCATAGACCAACATTTTATTCATAGTCTTACATGTTAAAGTGTATAGTTTGTAGTGCCATGCTTCGCTAATTGTTCACCCTGATAATCGTTATGATTCTAATCTTAACAGGTGCATAAAATCAGAAGGCGAAGAGAAGTGGCAGCTACAGTTTTATTGATAAATGACGCAGGCCAGAAAGTTATAAGCACATGAGTAAATATCAACGAGTGAAACAAAAATGACGCTCATTGGAGATGGCGGGTAAGCCAACTCGACAGAGAGAATCGAAATTAATGCGCATTGGAGATGGCGGGTAGGACAACTCGCTTTAAGCAAGCGTTAATCAATATTTATAGTCAGGCAAGAATAAATGACAGACATGTGGTAAATAGGAATAGAAGTATACACACACCTACTCTCACAAAAAAATGGTCAGGGTTAATAAGTGTATAATTAACAAGGTGAAAACATGACTCATGATGGACAGGTGAATTGACTTGTCCAGAAGTTAGAATAAGGCTTATGGGCTTAACATAACGTTAAATAAATCCCTAAAGTCAATAGCTCTGTAAGTCTTCGATATTTGATGCTGACCACATTAGTTTTAATGGACTTACCTAGCTGAAGGTGCTTGGTCACGTATCAGCACCACATCACGAGTGGGAACGCCGTGCTTAAATTCTCCCGCAATCACCGGCCAGTTTAGATCAATCACTTCTTCATACATTGATAGCCTATCAAATATATCTTCAAACCTCTTCGCACGTTTTGATTATAGAGTGTGTTACTAGTTAAAATGTTGTTAAAATCCAAATACTTGTGTCATCTTCAAGTGGCACAATTTTCAGAATAAATTTAACCCGTTTTAACATATTTTTATTAGTACTGATAGGTCCTGGTTTCGAATCTTGCGAAGCGGGGTCGTGGATGCGCACTGCTGAGGAGTCCCATAATAGGACGAAACGGCCGTCCAGTGTTTCCAGGTTTTCCATGGTGGTCTAGCTTCAATTGACTCATGCTTCCTACTATGAAAAATACTAAATTTCCACAAAACCCCTTCTAAAAATATATTCGACAGAAATGAATGGGACATTTTAATTTCATTAAAATCAACTGGTAAATAATATTTCTTCATGAAATATCATAATGTGAAATATTTACGACTTATAACAAAGTTTTATATGGGTAACAGTAACATTTAATAATAGTAATAATAATATATTCTGAAAATAATAATTACAGAATTCACACCAGTTTACAGGCATGATCAATTTGATATAAATAACAACGTTTGATGTAGAGAATAAACATGTGATATAAGATTGTTTTATGTTTTCTAGTACAGTAATTGTTAAGTAGTTTATTTATGACATGTATCACGGCAATCCAATGCATCAGCAGGGAACTTTTAATTTTTTCTTAAGTGGATAACCTGATGATTTATGATCGTTGTTCTTTAAAGTTATTTCCAGTGCCAGGACGAGTTATTGATAATTATCTACAACTAGAGAAAGTAAAATTAAAGCAGAGAGCACGGAACAACAAAACAATCATAGCCAAAATATGTCTATCAGGTTTACCACTGTTCATGTTAGATATTATTCAAACGAGTTAGAGTTGCTAGTGACAGTGTCAATGTAAAGTGACAGCAAGTAAGTAGTTAAACATTTAAGGTTCCTATAATCTCACTTGTGGAGTAAGATACACCTACAGGCGCTAGAACATTTAATACATTTTCAGAGAAGCAGTATGCATCAATGGATCGAACAAATAATGGGAGAGATTTTATTGTACGGATAGTTTGTGGTATATTATTACAGAGTTTAGAAAATTTACAGATAAAGTAATTCATATAGACAGAAGATCTAGAATATGTTTGTTTCGCTAAAGACAAGCAGTTACGAATGTCGTAATGTGAAGTTTCAGCATATTGAATCGCTTGGTTGGATGTAAAGGATAGTTTGTAAAGTATTTTGAAGAAGATAAGATTAAGTTTCAGTCTCCTCTTCCATAAAGGGTAGAGTCCAAGTTTATTACACTAGAATTATATGTCAAGCTACAATCAGTTCCAATAGTACCAATGTAAATCGTCTCTGTACTGATTACAGCCTTAATTTATCCTTTGTGCGCGCGCTACTAAGAATAAACGCGCAGTATTCAAGGAGTGGTCGAACACAAACTTTGTACATGAAAATACGTGATTCGTTGTTATAAAGGTTCCGAGTTATGTAACCTATAAGGCGTTAAGACTTGAAAGTTTGTTTCATTATCTGTTCTGTAAAGAACAAGTCGTAGGAGTACCTAAGTCCTAAGTCTACTACTGTGTGTAACCTAGATAACACTTCACCATTTATGGTAAGATCGAGGTTGAGTGATGTATCACCGAAGCATAGCCATCCACATTTGCTTTAACTTATCATTTATACCCTCTTTCTTGTGAGTAAGTAAGAGAGTGTCGTTTTATTTTCAGTTACAATAAAATAGATACTAACTGTTGAGCAAATTAACAATAATTTGAAGAAATTCTTAGAAAAAAACGCAATTTACTTCTTGAACAAATACGTTATCAAACAGCTTGTATTATTATTGTAACTTGAAATTTTATAGACAACTACCGAATTTCCGGCTCAATCTCATATGTACTTTTATACTTCTTAGATTGTCATTGGAAACCACAAAAGTTTAGTACGGTATTTCCGATATGATTTACTTGGATTCACAGTTTTTAACTCATAGTAGAAAATATCGATAATTGCCGTCTAAATCTCAATCAAACCAAGAGAAAAATCAAAATATAATTTTTCTGGCGCTTGACTTTCGGAAAATGAAGGAACTGATGTGTTTTTGCTTGTTTCTAGTTTAACTGGTTAAATTTACAGAATATTCCAATGTCGATATTTTTCTTGCTAGGTACTTCATGTACTTCTAGTATATTTTAATATCAAGAAAGTATTTTACTGAGCTGTATATGATTTACAATTGATTGATCACTGGGTAGTGACCAATATCCAGTGGGTCAGATTCTCCCCAGTGAAGATCGAATTCTATCGACTAATTTGCAATAAGGCCACTAGTCTAGATGACTTTACATCGCGTGCATTATAATGAGATGAGAGTGGTAACGTCCCTGATTGTTAAGCTGGGTTACACTGGGTCGAATCCTTATGGGAGTAGCAGTCGAGGCAAGACTACAGGTACACCTTGCTGACGAGTCCCAATTAACATAAAGCCTAGGTTCAGGGTCTCCTTTCGACTGCCTCCAATCACCATCTGAGTTGTGTGAACTTTGTTCATGAATCAACGTTGAGTTCTGCAAAATTGAATAATGGGAGTCGAACATTAATCATGTATATGGATTTTTCAAGCTCAAGAAATACACTATTGAAATACATCCGTTGTCACTTTGTTTGATCACGCCTAATATATAACATGCTATCTGTGCAAAAGGTGTCTTACACCTAAGTTCCTCTAATGGTCGGTGTTAGATAATGTTAAATAATTCAAATTTACCAAATAAACTAAAATGTCTCTCTGTTCAAATCGATGAACAATAGTACACTTCTGAGCTACTGCAGAAAGCGTAGAAAAATTGATTTAGATTAACATAAATAATTGAGTGATAAAAGCATCAATGAAACAGTAAAGCTGATCAGCCATCCTTACACCTAACCTGATTTTTACCATTACAAATAAAATCTACAAAAGGTATCAATACTCTATCCCCGATATGCTAGTGATAAAATATTGATCATCCAAGGATTTAACTATTTTAAGAATCTTATAAGGTCTATAACCTGCTTAAAATGTAATTGTCACTTAATAAGATCCCAAACATATAGGGCCTTCACTAATTCAAAGATGTTTTTTTAACTGGAAACCAAATTGTGACAAGACTGGGGACATTAATCAATCACAATATCGATAAACATATGAGAACTTGAACTACAAAGAATCTGGTTGTAATAACAAGTGAAATCTAATTTAGGTGTATTCATTAATTATTAAAATATATATTGAAGTTGTGGACTATACCTATTCACATGGGATACAATATCAAGTTTATTAATCAACGTTATTTTATTAAGTAAGATGTAAAATTAAGATTCACTAAGAAATAATTATCACTTTTATTAATTCTCATCTGATATAAATAACCAATGTGAATTTCATTTCTTATCTTATCAAGTCAACATTTATTTTGTGTCCTTATTGTCAATGAAAATCATTATATAGTAGAAAAGATAAGCTAACACTGAAATGAATAAATTATTTTTATAAGTATGGGGTTGTGTAGATTGTTAAATTTTTGGTTAAGATCATGAATCGATCAATATTAGGCCACTATTGTAAACCTAGGAGCATTGGACAGTCGTTTCATCCTAGTATGAGATTATTCAGCAGTGAGCATCCACAACCCTGAAGGCAGGATTCAAATCCAGGACCTTCGATCTCGCTCGTGAACGTTTAACCTATAGACCACTGAGCCGGTATTCAACTGTGTTAATGTCTAACTTCAACTAATTCACGAAATCGCGCTACTATCTTTCATTGTGTTAGGTAGAAATCTGTCTCTACCCGACATGGATTGAACTCTACCGATCACGGTTTCTCACTAGAACTCCGAGAATTACCTCTTGAAGCTAGTTACTAGTGAGCACATGGTAATTTTTAGTATGGGATTGTGGAGATTGTAGAGTTTTTGATTAAGTTCACGCCTTCAATTATTTTTCAACTGTGATCAGTTTGTTCTTCTATGTTATTTTCGAATAAAATTTGCTACTGAGCTATTCTTCTTAAAGACAACAGATCCTAAAATAGCTATATTAATATTGTAGGACAGGTTGTCTTTGTATAACAGTGCTGAGTCTTTTCTGAGTTAATTTATATTTATATGCTAGCACTGTACTTTACTTGATCACTAGGTTAACTAAGTTAAACGGCATCTACCGAATGTGAATGAATGTACTGATGTTGAACCCCCAAAGATTTTAAAATTTCTCTCTCTTATGTTTTAAAGATTTATAGGTGGTACATTATCTTTGCACTCAATACAACAGCAAACTTCATGAGTAAACATGTAATTACTTTTTACCTTGTGGTTGAGTTAAGACTGAGCTGCTGAAGTCAATCCCATAGCACCTGGAAGTTTGAACCGTTCTACAACACAAATACTTCGAAATCACTAAAAAACGCATATTACACACAAAAAGCAGTTATGAACTGTAAACGGAATACACTCGTTGAGATATTAAATAAGAGTATTTGTGCAACAAAGAGTTTTCTTTTCAAGGAATTCATTTGCAAAACTGTACCGTCTCAAATACATACTTGATTTTCAAGAGAATAATAATTACAATAATAATGATAATAAAATTCTGTTAAAGATGATAACTCCACCTGTAGCTCTTCTAGAGTTACTGCCCGGTCCCAAGCCCGGGTAAAGGAGGATGGATGGGCATGGGGTTAGCCACCCCATCCCGTAGAAAAACTAACTCGCTAAACAAACGCTAGAGATGGTAACACTGGGGTAAAAAAAGCAAAGGTATAAAATCGTCGTTTTTATTAAAGAAATTGATAATAATTTTGTTGTTTAGAGCTTGAATATTCATCATGAAGATAAATAAGGAAGTTATAATCGGCAAGGGAAGGCTTAGAGATAAAAAAACGTTGCTTGTTTTATTTCACCGTTACCATTTTTAGCAGAATTTTATTATCATTATTACTTTAATTATTATCTTTTTGAAAAGCAAGTATATATTTGCTATTGTACAGCTTTCGACTTTCAATTTGTACTTTAATTTACTTCATATAAAAACAGATTAACACCTAATATCAACTATTGATAACTCAAATCTACACAATAACACACAATCATTCTTTCTTTATCTTCACATTGAGGGCTTTTCACGTGAATGGCATATAACTAACTCATGTTATCCCACTTAATAAAGTCAACATCTGAATATGAGTGAAAAGGCATTTAGTAGCTCTTCTAGAGTTACTGCCATTCCCAAACTCAAGTAAAGGAGAGGGTATGGGCAAAGATTCGGGAACCCCATCCCGTAGAAAAATACCTTACTAAAAAACGTCAACACTTACTTACTTACTTACTTTCGCCTGTTACTCCCAATGGAGCATTAGCCGCCGATCAGCTTTCTCCAACCCACTCTGTCCTGGGCCTTCCTTTCTAGTTCTATCCAGTTCTTGTTCATTCTTCTCATGTCTGTCTCTATTTCTCGGCGTAATGTGTTCTCTGGTCTTCCTCTTCTCCGTTGACCTTCAGGATTCCATGTGAGGGCTTGTCTTGTGACGCAATTAGCTGATTTCCTAAAGGTGTGCCCAATCCACTTCCAGCGCTTCTTCCTGATTTCTTCCTCTGCTGGAATCTGGTTTGTTCTCTCCCACAGTAACTTGTTGCTGATAGTGTCTGGCCATCGGATCCGAAGTATCTTGCGTAGACAACTGTTAATAAACACTTGTATCTTCTGGATAATGGCTTTCGTAGTTCTCCACGTCTCTGCCCCATACAGAAGAACTGTCTTGACATTTGTATTGAAAATTCTAACCTTGGTGTTGGTTGACAATTGTTTTGAGCTCCAGATGCTTTTCAGTTGTAGGTATGCTGCTATTGCTTTGCCGATCCTCGCCCTCACATCTGCATCTTATCCACCGTGTTCATCAAAACGTCAACAGGCGTAAGTAAAAGATATGACTCAGTTGTTAAATATTGTATATCCTTTGATAATCATGATCTTGACTATTACCCTGAAGAAGTCCAGATACGTTTGCTGGACGAAACGTTGAAATTATTTAAATTTCAATCGCTGGGATTATTTCAAATATAATTTTTACCAATATTCAATCTATTATTTATTTTTTTCAATATCGGTTTCAGTGAACCCATGTTCAAGCATATTACTCGATTGAAACGGTATTCAGTAATTCTAATCTATATTTGTCTAACCAGTTAATTAACTTCCTTTGAGTTATAGAAAATGTTAAATAACTGTTTGGAATTTTAATAATATATGTTGAATAAGAATAAGAACTCGACAAAGTTCAATTCATTTCCTAATAATCATCGAATATATGTATGTCACTATGGCTGTATAATGATGCGATTAGAAATGATAAAGAAACAAGAGACGAAATGAAACATGAACATAAATGTTCTGCTTAATTTAGTATATTTTACTTAGTTTAAACCTGTTCGGGGGACATCAGTAATTAAATCCACATATGAAGGGGGAAAAAATTTATTTCAGACATTCTTCTATGCAGATAGATGATAAGAGATTCTAAACAGAGAAAAAGAAGCCAAACGTATTTACTCAATTCAATGGAACGTGATTCAATATTTATCGTCACATAAAAATTCAAGCTAAACACGTGACAAAGTGAGCTAATATTAAAGCGCATACATATACCTTCCTATGAAGATAATCAAGTTTACAAGTGAATAACTAACAAAATCACATGTGGTTGAAAAATAATAGATTGGCTAGTCTATCTCAAAGCTGAAATAATCAACGTAGGCTCAAGATAGTACTAAATGAAGAAATGGCTTTATCTGGGTTATTTTAATCTAAAAACTTTTATTCTGTACTGAAAATTGAATTTCTATTATTCACAAATTTTATATAGTTGCTCGCGCGCGAGACTGAAAGGTCCTGGGTTTGAATCTCGCAAGGCGGGATCGTGAATGCACACTGCTGAGGAGTCCCACAATAGAACGAAACGGCCGTCCAGTGCATCCAGGTTTTCCATGGTAGTCTAGTTTCAATTGATTCATGATCTCAACTATATAGAATTACTAAAATCTCCACAAAATCCCCTTCTGTTATTCACAAATTGTTGAAAATTAAAATAGAAATCACATATATTACAATTTAGAAATAGAAAAGACCGTTAAACACTTTAACAAAATGATCCTATTCTAGTTTACGAAACAATGTTTGGAATATTATCTTTCATGAAATGAACATTTAGATTAGCGTTATAAAAAGAAAAAAAACATATCCGCTTGTCAAAACTATCGCTACAAACAAACGCTTAATACTTTAAAATGACTATTTATTATAAAATAAATATTATTTAAGGTATTAGATAATATATATTCCTCTTTTTGATAGAATTTTATTTTCTGAGTTAGATAGTTTGGTGGTGCAAGCAGACTTCTACTCGAGAAGAATTGCATTTTCACTACCAAACTATCTAATGCAGATAACGAAAAAACTCTATCAAAAATCATCCATCTAAGCTACAAATCTTCTCCACCATCTCAGTATATAGTCAATTTATACTTCTATCTATGTATACTTCAAATAAACAAAAATCTGACTAATTTATCAAAATAATGATTAAAAAGGAATCGGTTTAAACTTCCTTTTGATAAAAGGTATAAAGGTATCTATATTTATTGGTTTACTTTATTACGGATACTAAAAAAAGTGAAAATAATTTTCGGTCCAATCATTATTGTACCGCCTCAATTCGATAGTTTTTGAAAATATTTCAAGCAAAAACGATTTTTTTCTCAAAAATTATCGAATTCGAAATAATCTCTTTAATGAGTCTTTTTATAATTTACTTATCTACAATAGTTGTATAAGTAAGCTTAAAGGTAATAAAAATTTCAGTTCTCTGTTTTTGAATTCCGAAAGTTGAAATCTGCGGAAGTTATATAATCTCGTGAAATGAAAATTGTTTTTACTGAATGAAATATACCGTTTGTTGTTCGGAATTGATTGATCTATACTATGATATATATGGTATTTATGTTTTATAGATTTCATTTGGGTATCTTAAAAAAAGATTTACTCAGAAGGGGTTTTGTGGAGATTTCAGTATTTTCATAGTTGAAATCATGAGTCAGTTGAATCTAGAATACCATGGAAAACCAGGAAGCAATAGACGGCCGTTTCGCCCTATTATGGGACTCCTCAGCAGTGCGCATCGACCACCCCTTCTGATTATAATCATATGCTCACTAGTGACTGACTTCAAGACACAGGTCCTGGAGTTCTAGTGGGAAGCAGTGACCAGTGGAGTTCAAACGGGTTTGTTGGGAGATATCAACTCACTGAAGACATTAGATGAACAGTTGCTTAAACTTCGTGGATTGGTTGATGTTAGACATTAACACCGTTGAATGCCGGTCGACTCAGTGGTCTCTCGGTTAAGTGCTCTGGTGCGAGACTGGTAGGTTCTAGTGCTTTCAGGTTTTCAATGGTTGTCTAACATCATTCGGTTCATGATCTCAATCAAAAATAAATTATTTTGAATTAAATAGAAACGAAAACAAAGTGATATGAATTAACTTTATATTTATTAACATACTCCGTTATGAAGAAATTAAATCCTTTCATTAAAGAGTAAATTTACTGTTTAATATAATTGTTGCCTAATTTACAAATTACATTGATTCAAAATAAAAATTCACTTATAGGTAACTTAAATTCTTGTAAATAACTTAGCTAAGTTTACTTTGAATGTAAATAATCTACATGTAAATTATTTTAAATAACTAGTTATTAGGAAATTAGGAAAAGACGTTGGAAGTGGATCGGAAATACATTAAGGAAATCACGAAACTGCATCACGAGGCAAGCCCCAACTTGGAATCCAGAAGGAAGGTCGAAGAATACACTGTGCTGGAAAATAGAATCAGATATGAAAAGAATGAATGTTAACTGAAAAGACCTGGAAAGGATTGTTTGGGACAGGGTTGGATGGAGAATGCTGGTGTGTGGCCTATGCTCTTCCACGAGGGGTAACAGGAGTAAGTAAGTAAGTAATCAACAAGTTATTACCTTGATTAGTTTATTTATTTATTCATTTTTAGATCACTACTCACATACTCAAACATTAGAATAACATATGTAAGCGAACAATTGTTCTCAATTAAATCGTCATCAGGCTTTACTCTAATATACATGAATATTTATGCGAAAATGTTAGACCAATCAAGGCTATTTGAGTCAATAATCACAATGAAATGGAATACGTCACCGAGGATAATAGTTAAAAGTACAAGTTGATAGTGGGAAGACAGGTGTACTAATAGTAGTAAGAATATTAAATTACGATAACAAAAGTTTTCTCAACAGTTGAGCATTGGAAATAGGAGGTCAAACGTGGGTAAATAGACTTAGAATAGTGATCACAAAACATTAAAAATCATTACGTAATAAGAAGTATGTAAGTAAATAGATAGTGAAGAGTACAAACGGAAAGAGGTAGAAAATTACAAACAAACGATAACAAAATTAAAAATAATAAAAATAAAATTTACAAATAATAATAATGTCAATTTAGAAGGGGATTTGTGGAGATCTCAGTATTTTTCAAAGTTGAAATCATGAGTCAATTGAAGCTAGACCACCATTGAAAACCTGGAAACACTGGACGGCCGTGTGGGTGCGCACTGCTGAGGAGTCGCATAATAGGACGAAACGGCCGTCCAGTGCTTCCATGTTTTCGATGGTGGTCTAGCTTCAATTGACTCATGATTTCAACTTTGAAAAATAATGTCAATTGTTAAGTTATATCCGGCCATGGAAGGGATAGGGGGATTACGAATTTCTTCTGTACACATAAATTGAGGTGGAATGTACGAATTCCTATGGTTTCTGCTATATGAAGTAGACGGGGACGAACTCCGTTGGGAAATGATAGAGGTACACGATAGATCACTTGAAATGATTTCGATTTATCTACAGTATGACCACTATCAAAAAAATTTTCCCTTATTTGGATGAAAGTTTAATATCATAAATAGTTTAAATGTTTTATGATTTTTTTAAAAAAAAATTATCTGATATTCTGAAAATTATATCTCTACTGTATTCAATTGATCATTTATTTTAAATAAATAAAACAAAATAAAGATATTTCAGATATAAAAACCTGGCGATAAATAATATATGCATATATACTACTACCAAATATATATATATATACTACTTATATATTATTGTTTTCATTGTCACGAATGACCATTTATCAAAAAAATCAAATTAATTATGATATGAACAACTGTGTAAATAGTCCTATTATACAAGTATAACCTTGTTTTATTTAATACATGTATATTCCTGTGATTAAATTTTTTTTAAATTTTGTTTTCTCTTTTCTACCAATAAATCATTTACTTTTATAATTTCATGCCGAAAAAAAATTCCGTTTTCCATTTATATTAACAATTTTAGAAAATTAGTTAATTTTGAAAATAAATGAATACCCCTTTAATAATAACGAAATCGAGTCAAAGACTTGATACTGAATTTTGTATCTCATGTAAATATGCTTTTATTAATTCCTTTTAATTAGTTTCATTGGTATAACACTATCAAAATAAAATTGTAAACAATAATTTGTCTATAAGCAAAGATGGATAGTGGTTAGCAGTGTAATCCAGGACGCCCGTTTCGTCTTATTTGGGATTCGTCAGCTGGATTTACCTGTATCTCAGAGTTGATGTTCAATCTGGGACTTGAACCTAGTATCTTTCGCTTCAAACGCCATCGCGTTATCCACTCAGTTATTGAGTCCTGATAGGCACTAGCCTGTGAAATGGGGTGAAGTTTGAATTCACTTAGTATGGCTTGTTTGAATCTTCCCATTGATGCTTACGACTGCAAAAGGTATTGGGTCCCAGAGCGAACATTAACTCTGAGATGCAGGTACATCCAGCCGACGAGTCCCAAATAGGACAAAAGGCGCGTTATAGATTCCACTGCTAACCATTATCCATCTTTTCTTATAATGCTTGTGAACCAAGGCAATATCGAGGCAATACGCACAGTATGAACATATGGCCAATAACAGACTGGCCAGTTGCAGTCCTAAACATCAATGAAAAGATTCAAACAAACAATACTAAATGAATTCAATAATTTATCTACTTTCAAAAAGTAATAATCTCTATTACTCACAACACGTTATTCATTTGATATACTTCAGTTTATGATGACCGGTGTTTCACTATTCTTATCTAAAGACGATTTGTGTTTGTTTACTAAATGGCATCTGATTCTCATCAAGTAGCTTGTTATGTACAATGAAAGTGATTAGAAGACTGTGAAACTACTTTTACACAATTTTCTAATAAAATATTTATGTTAAACACTAAATATTTTTGTAATAGACGTCAACACATGAAACACTAAAGTTATTTGTCCTCCATTGTGTCCACATAGAACGGAAAAAAAACCCAAATAGTATGCATATTGCATTTGTAGAGAAGTTGTAGTGAAAGAGAACACAGGTGAGGACAACAGATTATATATTTGGCACAAAATTACAGAGCTACTTGATGAAAACCATATTCCAATACTTTATTTGCAAAATGTTCATTAATTGTCTCAGACTACATTGTTTCTGCATTTCCATATCAATTGCTTTGTGTTCCTGTTCTTTCCTTCTTTATCTTCTCAACATTCTGGTGCCAGACATTCTATTCCTAATTACAGTTATATGCTACTTATGTCGACATAAGTAGCACACACCACAAAATGACTGGTAGATCAAAAAGACAATCACTATTTGATTTCTTAAGCTGATTTGTGGTCAGTGTTTAACCTAACTGATTGACTATGAATCACTTGTAATGTTTATATATAAAATTGTCTTCCTTGGTCATTTGTCAGACAAACTCAATTATTTTGGATTAACATTTCAAAATTTAGTACTACGGAATGATTAACTAGTTGAGAAATTAAAATAGCATATAATATCTACTGATTCCATTAGTATCAACAAACGATTACTGAATAGTGTGCGGTAAACTAGAAACAATTTACTTAATTATCCTTTTTAACGTTAAATTGATCAGTAACATCTGTCTATAATTTTAGTTTAATGCCTAATGCTGCATTGACTTACGTATTTCAGACAAAACTAAATTACTTTGAACGTGACTATAAACGATTAGATTAGATATACAGAGGAGGATTTTTTTCACAATCCTAAAAGAATATTGTTGACAAATACAAAAAATTACCATAAATTTAAACGATGAATTCAATGTAAGTAGATTATTATCAACAAAAATCTAGTTAATTTCATTTTTGTATTGGATTTTTGAATCTTATCATTAATGTTTAGGACTGTAATTGATCGATCTCTTATTGGGATATGTATATCCTCTCTGGATTACCTCGATATCGAGGCAATCAACAGAAAATGCACATATGCCAATAACAGACCGATCAATTACAGTCCTAAAAATTAATGATAAGATTCAAATAAACACTACAAAAATGAATCCAAACTTGATTTCATTTCACAAGCTAGTGACTTTCAGGGCTCAATGACGGCGGCCTGCTTAAACATCTGGGCTACCTGTTTCCCGTCATCTATATATTTCAACAAGTTATCTAATATTGTTTGTTTTAATACATCATTATGGCTATTAAGCACACAACCTATTCCGGTGCGTTTCTGAAAACTGTACAACCTTTCGCTGTAAAAGTTAGAAAAGGTCTAATCAAAGATGTCGTGTTTGCTGGGAACATGCAGCAAAAAGAATATACATTATTCATATGTCGATTGACTGAACTGCTGACATCCAACTGGCGATCACTGAATGTTTATCATCAGGAGCAACGAAGAAATAAGAAACGTAAATATGTTGAAATACTTTATGCTGAGAATTCGATTTTGTACCAAATAATATAATATTGAATCAAGCTAATAATAATAATAATAAATAATAATAATAATAATAATAGATAAGTGGGCGACATGATAGCATTTGGAGTAAAGGGTACTTGTTTCGAGTCTTGGAATGAACATCAACTCTGGGATGCAAGCACATCCAGCTAACAAACCGCGAATAGAAAAAAAGCGCGTTTTGGATTCTACTGCTAGCCACCATCATTTATACTTATAAAGGTAGCTGGTTTTTATTTAGCGTCTCAATTTTTCTTATGTTATTTGCTAATTGAGATAAGAAATGGATCAACGTTGATTCAAGCGTATCTGTGGTTTAACGTTAGAAGATAAAAATGTTCACTGGTGTGGTCATTAAGTACAAATGAAATTTGTTTAAATAACATAAATAAATTATCTTACCATAATGCTGAATAAATTATCTAGTAAGAAAATGTGATGATGGATTTTCCAGTTAATCCATTTTCTAACTTTATCTTACTTCAAATGACATAGTTTCATATATTGTTTTCAATTAAGGATATCAGAAGTAGATTATTGAAAGGGTTTAGTTTAATTACATCTGAACATGGTTTTAAGAAAAAAACACTAAAATAGAGTTAGATAAATTTACTAGACGACTGTGTACTTTTATGGAAGTAACAAGTAAACGGAAACATACCTATGGATTTGAATCATTTTCACTTACTGACTTGTCTATAATTATACAAATTTAGAGTTCAAAAAAAAATGTTGACTGTGTCCTACAATGAATCTGTATCGTGAACAGCTATCCGATTCCTGGAGGTGCGTTCTATCCCAAGTGGAACTCGTTAGTTGAACTTACTTGTATTCTAGTGTTGTTACTTATATCAAGACTTGAATACAGTATTTGTCGCTTTGAAAGTCAACTCTATCGAGTCGCGACATTTACCAACATGTTAAATGGGTTTGAAATGTATAAATATCTCAGTTTATAAGAATCTTCAGTTACTTTGGTTGGCCTCTGTTATTAACCAAGGATCTTAAACAATAAATACTGGGTTCGCATCTGCGTTAACATCAGTACTGGTATACAGATAGATATAACTGATACATTCCAGTATAAATTGAAAGACATTTTATTAATTAAAAATTCATCAGAACTTGAAATTTATGTCACAGCATTGCCTAACTGATTCTATATACATATGGATACTGACAAATCCAATAATAACTGTCAATAATGGGAAAGCAGTCAAACAACAAGTTCTACAAAACTTAAATCCTTACCATGATTTCGAAAACATATTTATCCAAGCTCATAAAGTCATCAGGAAGCGAAATGTGTTGAGTTTCATAATGAAAATAAAGTGGTTTATATAATCAGTACTAGCTTTAGTACTCCAAAAATTCATAAATGTCAAAACTGTTTCAGATTCATATATTCTTGTCATATTAGTTTGATTAATCTATTCTTCGAGAGAGTTTATTACTTACTTACTTACTTACTCCTGTTACTCCCAATGGAACATAGGCCGCCGATCAGCTTTCTCCAACCCACTCTGTCCTGGGCCTTCCTTTCTAGTTCTATCCAGTTCTTGTTCATTCTTCTCATGTCTGTCTCTATTTCTCGGCGTAATGTGTTCTCTGGTCTTCCTCTTCTCCGTTGACCTTCAGGATTCCATGTGAGGGCTTGTCTTGTGACGCAATTAGCTGATTTCCTCGAGATGTGCCCAATCCACTTCCAGCGCTTCTTCCTGATTTCTTCCTCCGCTGGAATCTGGTTTGTTCTCTCCCACAGTAACTTATTGCTGATAGTGTCTGGCCATCTGATCCGAAGTATCTTGCGTAGACAACTGTTAATAAACACCTGTATCTCCTGGATAATGGCTTGCGTAGTTCTCCAAGTCTCCGCCCCATACAGAAGAACTGTCTTGACATTTGTATTGAAAATTCTAACCTTGGTGTTCGTTGACAATTGTTTTGAGCTCCAGATGTTTTTCAGTTGTAGGTATGCTGCTCTTGCTTTGCCGATCCTTGCCCTCACATCTGCATCTGATCCACCGTGTTCATCAATGATGCTGCCCAGATATGTAAAGGTTTCCACATCCTCCAAAGCTTCTCCATCAAGTGTAATTTGATTGGTGCATATTGTGTTGTATCGGAGAGTCTTGCTTTTCCCTTTGTTTATATTGAGACCTACTGCTGCTGAGGCTGCTGCTACACTGGTCGTTTTCTCCTGCATTTGTTGTTGCGTTTGTGATAGAAGAGCCAGTGTCGAAGTGCCGTTGTGTCGAAGAAGCCTCCATAGTGTCGTCCTGTCCACGCTATCAAATGCCTTCTCGTAGTCGATGAAGTTGATGTAGAGTGATGAGTTCCATTCGATTGATTGTTCCACAATGATACGTAGAGTTGCGATTTGATCTGTGTACGATCTATCCTTACGAAATCCAGCTTGTTGATCTCGAAGTTGGACGTCCACGGAATCCTCGAAAGAGTTTATACACCTTTAAATTTTTATTGATTAAAACCTATGAAGCATAACGAAACGTTATTCAGCAATATCTTATGAACAGTCAAGGATTTCAAAATGTTATTAATGTTATGAAATGTCCAAAAGTTGTGAATGGTGTTAAAGTACCATCAGTCGTCATATACGCTAGACTTATTCTTGTAAAAATTAAAAGTCCTTCTTAGAAGAGACTCTTGAAGTTACAAAAAGGTCATGTTGAAGTGTAGGTAGACTAAAAACCAAATATGCAAGTCTCTTTTCTCAAGAAAGATATATTTTCTTAAACATCTTTAACACTGACCCCAGTTCTGAGTTGTTTTATAATTTACAGATTAAAAATCGTTTTCTCACAACAAATCATGAACATATAAGAACTCTCGTCTAAATTAGAACGAATAGTTTCACAGTATTTGAGCGCCGAGTTGAAGTAAGACATTAAATAGGAATAATATATTTGCAAAAATTCATTCGCTGAGATTTTACAAATATATTATTCCTATTTAAATCATGAACATATTTTTAATACTAATATGTCCTTAATGTTGAATATTCGTTTGAAAATATAAAAAAAAGATTATAAGCTACTTATTATGAATTTCATCAATCACTTTATGCTAATAAATTTATTTTGTACAGTGAAGTCTATTTTGTTTGTATATAGTCAGTAATCATATTTCTCACGCTCCCTGAACTCAAACAAAGCCAGTTAACTTGTTTGTGCAGTAATTTTATTCAGATTTAAAATTCATAAGATGTTTGGTAGACTCACTGGACGGCCGTTTCGTCCTAATGTGAACTCCTCAGCATTGAGCATCCATGAACCCGCCTCCCGAGATTTCAACCCAGGATCTATCAGTCTCGTGAGCAAGTGTTCAACCTCTAGACCACAGAGCCAGCCGGTATCCAACGGTGTTAATGTCTAACTTCAACCGATCCACGAAATTGAGTGACACATCCATCATTGTCTTCAGTGAGTTACTTTTTCACAACAGACCTTGTTGAACTCATGATCTCAACTATTAAACCTACTGTAATATGCACAAAAACCCCTTCATGTAAATTTCTTTAACATTTTTGCGAGAAGAATAAAATGAACTATCGTAACATCTCGAATAAGACGTTACCCTAGTAAAAATTACTCTGAATGCATTATGATACCTAGTTTCAAAAACCAGTGCTAGTATTGTCAGTTCAAGAGACTATTTGTGATGGGTTAGTTTGAATTTTCTGTTGATTAAAACAAAAGATTAACTGATTCATATTTCAATACTAACAATTATGGTTTCAGGGTTTAAATAACCAGAATGTTAGTCGATCTAAAATGAAATTGTTCATTTTAGCTGTTATGATCAATCAGTTACAACAGATCACCAATAAACATAAATTCAACACATCATTTTTCTATCGTAGTAACAGAGTTATGGTATGGTATAAAACTGATAGTTGATGATAAACATTCTAATATCCATTAAATAATCACAATATTTTTTTAGTTTTTTTTCTAGAAATCATGACATTTGAAGAAAAAGAAAACCTTTAAGAATAATCAAACACTTCAACTGTGAAATTCAAGATAATACGGTGTTAAAGGAAAGTTTAATAAAAAAATATTTAAAAAAAAACAGAACTTATTTCAGAAAAAGCATTCCACTTGTTACCATACAACGTTTTAAATTAGTTTTCTTTCTTTAGTTTTTACTAATCCTGAATGAAGTTTATTATGCATTAAATTCCCATAGGTAAGACAGTTTATTGATTTGATTGCAAGTTACAGAATTGTTAGATAAACAATATACTGATTACACTATTCTCAAGGTAAATAATTTTGTTTTGTTTTTTGTCATATAATAATAGTTACTAAAATGTTATTGAGTAAAGTATTTCAAATTAGATTAAAATGGTAACTAAGATTTACTACATGTGCTCTGTCATATCAAATACAACTGATGATGAATTTGGCGAGACTATAATTTATGGACGAGCCAATCAGAAGCGTTTGAGGGTTTTGAAGGTCACGATACCAATTTCAGTACCTAATGCTCATGTACCATCGGTTCACAGAGGATTTCAGGGAAGATGCGATAATTAAGCGGCTACAACAATTAAGACTACTAAGAAGTTCTTGTATTTGTAATTGCGGTAATTAAATGACTCCAAGACCTTGTGCAGAGTTCCGTGATGTTGTCCTTCGATGTAATATATGTTGAAGGAAGACGTTTGCTAGAACAGGAACCTTTATAACTCGATCCGGATTGAGACTAAGGCATATTATAATAATTGCTCTGAACTGTATAATGCAAGCACCAGTAACATTGGCTACAATAATCACAGATAATACTGAAGCTTTGTCTGTTCAGTAGTATAAGTATTGTAGGGGTATATCCATAGTAAAAATGATAAACTTACACAACCAGAGTACACACAAACAATAAGGAAGCTATGTGGTCGAGGCTGAGAGGGTTTTTGTGAACTTATCATGGGTCCAGAGACCAACTATTATAGAGCCATATGGATGAGTCCCTCTACCTTATGCATTAAGATCCTGGAACTTTTGGACCTCTTTCTAACCTTAACAAGATTTTGAACCATGAAAGAGAGGTATATCCACTTAAATTCTTTGATTTTGTATAATATATTCTTACTCTGCACTGTCTTCTGAGTGTCTTAAGATTCGTTCAAAGGTCGTCCATAAATTATAGTCTCGCCATGAATTTTAGTCTACATATTACTTTTAGAAGTCTGAGTTTTAAACTTAAATACAGTTTACATAAAATTGTTAATACTTTGTTCCCATAAACTACATAAAATCTTTTTAAAGTTATTTGCAAGTCACTTAACTGATAAACTACTTATATAAACTCAGTGAAGTGATATAACAACGCTAAGTGGAAATTCACTATCGATACATAAATTCGTCACCCTTCCTTACCTTTTTTGTTTAAATGAAATGATTTGATCAAGTTACAAAAGTAAAGATAAGGGAGGATAAGTTAAAGGATCTATAGTTCAATAAATGAAAATGAGCGATTCAAAATATGTTTTCTTAATATTTCAGATAATCTAAATTGACAAACTAATATTTAGCATTGAGGTTTGTGGATATTGTTGGACTTTTAGTTATTCATTACGGACTGACTACAATAGGAAATCAATATAAACCAGGAGGCACTAGATAGCTGTTCTGTCATAGTAAGGAATTTATTGATGGTGCCCAACTATGTCCTCAATGTAAATCAAAGCCAAAACTTTAAGCCTCCATATGATCGCCTAGTCTTTCAATTCCTGAACTACTGTCTGATGGTTCATATTTTCAAGGTCAACCAATTAGTAATGTTGCACAACCATCATAGATGAATATTTCTCTGAAAATCTTTGAAAGTTAGTGAAAAGTAAATTATTCATTAAGTAAAAAGCATTTCATCGATAGACTATTATAAATAAATGTTTCCACTTAATTTACAACATAAACGTCCAAACTATTGTTCATTGTACAAACTAGTATAAACACCCACTTCTCACTACAGCTTGCACACAGAGTTTATTCAGTCATATAGTTAAAAGGTTTTCAAACTATCTACTGTAAGCCACAAACACCGATTTAAAATTCGTACCTATTACTTAAAAACTGCTTTTACGATTTCTTTTCCATACAGTTTTAGGCTTATTCTACCATATATGGTCTTATTTATATTCAATAACTTTCCTGAACCAACAATAAATAGTAGAGAATTTTAACATGAAAATAGAATTCATGTTTAACTCCTTCATTATGCACCAACTTTGTTTGACCTTACCTTCATCATAATATTTGATCATATACATTTATACCTAATTACTATTGCAACTTAGTTAAACTCATTAAGAAACTCACTTTCCATATATAGAAATTCATATGACAGCCTTACTTAGCTTTTAATTATGTAAGATATTTGTAAAAAAAAATCACTAACTAAGCCATTTCGAATACATGAAACTGAACTTCTTCATATCTATTACAACTAACTGATCAGATTATGTCAAATTTTATTTATAATTCATATTAGAAGGGGATTTTGTAGAGATTTTAGTAATTTTATCATATTGAAATCATGAGTCAATTGAAGCTGGACCACCATGGAAAGCCTAGAAGCACTGGACGGCCGTAACCAGTGGAATTCAATTAAGTCTGGTGGGAGATATTAGCTCACTGAAGACAATTAGTGAATATTTACTCAACTTCGTAGATTGGTTGAAGTTAGACATTAACACCGTTTAATGCCGGCTGGCTCAGTGGTCTAGTGGTTAAACGCTTGCTCATGAGACTGATAGAACCTGGGTTCGAATCTCACTAGTCGGGATCTTATATGCGCGCTGCTGAGGAGTCCCACAATAGGACAATAGTACTTCCAGGTTTTCCATAGTGGTCTAGCTTCAATTGACTCATGATTTCAACTATATATAATTCATATTGTCAACTTATTTTAATGTTATTAATTATGTACAATTTACCTTAGAAACTGTTTAAAAAAATCAAATGATTAGTTTTATGAATTTTTTGTTGAATAACCTTTAAATTGGATCAAGTTTACGTCAAAATTAATGTACCTAATTTATTACTTAGATGGTCAAGTGTGAATTTTTAATCCTGTGATATCATCATTAGAATAACATCTACATAGCGTAAACTATATGTCACTTTAAATATTTCATATTTTCTGGAAAAAAGATGGATTAGTCGTACTTCATTATGTTTATTACATAAGAGATAATTTCAATAATATAGATAATTTATCATGTCGGAAATAGAATCGACACCCGAATTTTCTTCGCATAAATCAAGTCATAGACATGATTTGCACATTTTTTTATTCATTCATACAAGCAAACAACATTTATCACTTCAACTGTTCTTATCGGAAAAGTACTGAATATTACATTTCACTGTCGTATTGTGATGTGTGCTACTTATATTGACATAAGTAGTATGTAAAGCTAGTCAAGAATAAAATGTCTGGTACTAGAAGGTCGAAAATATCTAGAAGGAAAGAACTAGAACAGAAAGTAGTTGATATGGTAATGAAGGAACAATGAATTTTGAGACGATTAATTGACATTTGCAAAGGAACATTAAAGTTTGAGACAATTGATTGTGTTATAAAAGTAGAATATTTTTTTATAACTCTAGGGTTTCTTGTTATAAAAGTCCTTTCATTGTTTACACATATGTGGGACGTTAATTTACCTTAGACGAATATCTACACTAGATTCCCACCCAGTGTCTATTCTACAGGAATTCAACACAACTCAGATCAAGAGCACGAAATCATCCTGACTAGAACGTCAATATATTTCCACACCAAAATCCGACACAATCCAACAATAAGGAACAGCCAATTAATAATAATAATAATAATAATAATAATAATAATAAGGATAGGGGAATATATAACACCTATCACACAAACCACATGTCTCACTCAGCAAAACAACCAATCATTATCATTCTCGCCCACACATCAGATTGACATTTTGCAAATTATGTATTTACGGTATGATTATCAGATTTTGCTAAGATGTTCTGTAATTCTATGTGCAAATACATTCGATTGTCACCACTTGTTTTCTTGTTCACCACAGTATTTCTTAATTAATTAACTACGAGTGATGAAATATTCTATTCAATCATTCCTTATATAAATAAACATAAACATCGGCTTAAAGTATTGTTCATTTTATCTTGAAAAAATTAAGGATCAATTTTTGAGATACTATGAGTTCAAAATACTTCAGTTGAATTCATGGTCATAATTAAGGAGAGAAATAAATCTTTAGGTCTTACACTTAACACTTTATCCCATTTATAATTATCCTTTTTATTTCTTAGTCTAAGATCATTTCAATGTTTGTTTCTTAACACAGTACTATCATGACAATGAAAACTAGATCCTAGAATGCATTTCGATTGTTAGACTAAAATATATACATCTGTTGATTAAAAACAAATATATGATATATTGCGGTTTATGTGATCATTACCTATTTATTTGTTTTAATTTCGTTATTTCTAGTAACATTATTTAATTAGGCATTCGGTTTCTAAATTACCAGCCCCATTGAATCCACCGAACATCGAAGCAGCCCACACTGACCTTCCAATAGATGTCACTCCACCAACGATCGAAGAAGTCAAGATGGCCATCAGACAAATCAAAAGTGGGAAGGCGGCAGGACCTGACAATATACCAGCAGAAGCAATGAAGTCAGACATTGAAATAACTGCAAATATGCTTCACCTTCTATTCAAGAAGATTTGGGAAGAGGGACAAGTGCCAACGGACTGGAAAGAAGGATATCTCATCAAGATACCAAAGAAAGGAGATCTGAGCCTATGTGAGAACTACAGAGGTATCAGTTTGTTATCAGTACCAGGGAAAGTTTTCAACAGAGTGCTGCTGAATCGGATGAAAGACGCAGTAGACGCCGAACTAAGGGATCATCAGGCTGGATTCCGTAAGGATCGGTCGTGCACAGACCAGATTGCGACACTACGGATCATCGTCGAACAATCAGTTGAGTGGAACTCATCACTATACGTCAACTTTATTGACTATGAGAAGGCGTTTGACAGCGTGGACAGGAGATCATTATGGAAACTTCTTCGACACTATGGAGTTCCTGAAAAGATTGTCAACATTATCCAAAACTCATACGATGGATTACAGTGCAAAGTCATGCATGGAGGATAGCTGACAGATGCATTTCCAGTAAGGACCGGAGTCAGACAAGGCTGTCTACTCTCCCCATTTCTCTTCCTTCTAGTGATTGACTGGATTATGACGAATTCGACATCTGAAGGGAAATACGGAATACAATGGACTTCTCAGAATCAATTAGATGATTTGGACTTCGCAGATGACCTAGCCCTCCTCTCTCATACACACGACCAAATGCAGATGAAGACAGCAAATGTAGCAACAGCCTCCGCATCGATAGGCCTCCACATTCACAAAGGAAAAAGCAAGATTCTCAAATGCAACACGGAGAACACCGACCCAATCACACTTGACGGCGAAACTCTGGAAGAGGTGGAAACATTCAAGTACCTGGGGAGCATCGTTGATAAACAAGGGGGATCGGATGCAGATGTAAAGGCGAGGATTGGCAAAGCAAGGGCAGCATTTCTACAATTGAAGAACATATGGAACTCAAAACAACTCTCAACCAATTTCAAGGTCAGAATCTTTAATACGAACGTCAAGACAGTCCTACTGTATGGAGCTGAAACGTGGAGAACTACTACGACCATCATCAGAAAGGTACAAGTATTTATAAACAATTGTCTACGCAAAATACTCAACATCCACTGGCCGGATACTATCAGCAACAGCGTTTTATGGGAGAGGACAAACCAGCAGGTTCCAGCTGAAGAGGAAATTAGAAAAAGACGTTGGAAGTGGATCGGATATACATTGAAGAAATCACCAAATTCCATCACGAGGCAAGCCCTAACTTGGAATCCGGAAGGGAAGCGGAAAAGAGGAAGGCCAAAGAACACACTACGCCGGGAAATAGAAGCCGATATGAAAAGGCTGAATAGTAACTGTAAAGAACTGGAAAGGAAGGCTCAGGACAGAGTTGGATGGAGAATGCTGGTGAGCGGCCTATGCTCCTCGACGAGGGGTAACAGGCGTAAGTAAGTAAGTAAGTAAGTAAGTTTCTAAATTGATTAGTATATAGTCTACTTTTTTCAATAAACACCATCCATTATTCTGTCATATTTAAACATTAATATAGTTACAGAGAGCCTATAAGAACCTAAGAAATAAAATTGAATCCAAATTGTTATGCGCCAGCTGTTTCTCTTGTTTTATTCAAGTTCCTATCATGTATTCAACCTTTGAATTCACACTGATTTACCTATCCCTGGTAGGTTTATATATGTCCACTGATGAGCGATCCCATGATAAGACGAAATAGTTTTACAGTCTATCTCATTTTCTAACTTCTAACCAGCCAAATTATTTTTACTAATGGTCCAAAAGTAAAGTCAATCTGTGATGCAGACTATGAAATTTCAGCAAACTCTACAAACCCCTATAATAAAATTAAATGTATCTTGTCTCACAAACATTAATATTGAAAATTATCATGCAAAGTTTATAATTGCATATTCAGTAGACACTGATTTTGAAAGCAATGTCAAGTCGGCTTTAGTTATCCCATATATAACCAAATTATTAAAACACAATGAAACTTCGCTGTATCAATAATCCAGACCTATTCAAAATTAGTTAAATAAGTTGATAATATCTGGTTTAACTTAACATAATCTTTTAAGTTGTATGAAATTTGTCTGCCTAAGCATTGTTAGCTTAGTCACGAAGTTATATAACTCGATAAACTATTCTTAAGTTCCTTATCATAATCGATAGCAAAAATTGTAATGTAATATCTCGGTGAATTTGTATTTAAATGATTTCTTCCATAAACAACATCATTTAACAGTTAGTCTTCTGTAGTGAGCATAACAGACAGTCTTAGTTAAATAATCAGTGAAAACCAAGATGTATTGGACAGTTATTGTGTTTTAGTATGAGATTCCTCAACAATTTTCATCCACAATCTCACTATAGATAGAACTCATGACCTTCAGGTCTAAAGGCAACGTCTAACCTTTAAACCACTGAGCTGAAACCCAACTGTGTATAAGTCTAACTCAAATCAATTTATAACATTGGTTAACTATCGCCCAGTATCACTGGTGATCAACTGCCTCCCATTCTACAAGGTTGAATTCCTCGGTCCACAGCTTTTTTCTAGAACTCAGGAAGTTAATCATCAAAATTAGTCAGTAGTTGGCTCTATGTAACATATGTATATAGAACAATGTGATAGAATATTCTATTATTTCACTTTCTACTCAAAATCAGTTTGTTGTAAAGTGTCAATAAAGGCTGGCGAATACCGTTGATTGATAATGAGAGAATACCAATCAATAGTTTATTATCTTTCTGTTTATTTATATATTTATTCAAGTTTACACTTTTTTTACAAACTGAATCTAAGGTCACATTTATTTGAGTTATTTGCCTCTTCCAATGACTGTTCGATATAACTTGTTTTAATCTTAAAATATATCTTAATTTGAAAGTA
Organism: Schistosoma rodhaini; assembly: GCA_944470415.2. Classification (NCBI taxonomy): domain Eukaryota; kingdom Metazoa; phylum Platyhelminthes; class Trematoda; order Strigeidida; family Schistosomatidae; genus Schistosoma; species Schistosoma rodhaini. The sequence goes on along the minus strand of OX104036.1, from coordinate 14,032,079 downwards.
ACGTGATCCATTAGTTAGAAAATATTGATTTTTTGATCTATTTTTTTTCGACAAAATTTATTTTTTTATAGTATTCATCAGGTGAAACGAATCGAATTCACTTAGAATTGGAACAAGCCAAATGTCTAACTATATTAATGAGGAAATAAATCTTCATAATTATTCTGGACGACATAATCCACATCCTCAAAGAGTAACATATTTTAATGGTTTTCTTGGTTTACCTGTACGTGTAGTACATGATCCAATCTTAACAGATGATAATATTCCATCAACTCAACAAAATCATAATTCTTCTTTGGATTTGAGTAAACGCACTAACTTTCCCGTTGGATTATCACCAAGTTATTATACAGACTATTTAGTAAATAATTCATTAAAGTTGAATTTAAATAATAATAATAATAATAATAATAATAATGATACATTAAACAAATTATGGAAATCCAATTATTGTTTACATCATGTTCCTGTCGGGATTCTTCCTTTATCATTAACTTGTCGAAAAATTCCTCGATTAGATACGATTAATGGATTGAAATATTTTACAGGTTTAAGAAATTATTCAGTACGTGAACGTCCACCAATTATTGGTCCATTAATTGAATCTGAAATGAATTATTTAAAAGAATTAAAACAATCACAAGAATATTTAAATGAAAGACAACAAATGAATATGTTAAATAAAGAATTATCAGAACGTCGAATGAAATGGCAAAGTGAATTAGGTTATCTTACTGGAAGTATTTTAAGTAAGTTTTTTTTATAAATGATTTTGTTTTGATTCACTTAGTATTGTTTGTTTGAATCTTCCCATCGATTTGTTAGGACTGCAACTGGTCAGTCTCTAATTGGCATATGTGCATACTGTGCGTATTGCCTCGATATAGCCTTGATTCACAAGCATGATAAGCATAGATGGATAGTGGCTAGCAGGGAAGATTCAAACAAACAATACAAAGTGAATTTAAACTTCACCCCATCGCACAAGCAGGTGGCTATCAGGACTCAGTGGCCGAGTGGACAACGCGATGTCGTTAGAAGCGAGGGTACTTGGTTCGAGTCCCATAGTGAACATCAACTCTGAGATGCAGGTACATGCAGCTGACGAGTCCCAAATAGGACGAAACGCGCATCAAACTGGATTCCACTGCTAGCCACTATCCATCTTTGATTTTGTTTTCAGTTTTTGCATTCATTTATGTCAATTTTTATTCGAAGTTTTTAATAGAGTTTTGTTCTCTGAACTGGATGGTTTGATTGTGGAGCTTTCATCGTCCTTCTGAACGACATCATCAGCAGCACAAACTTTGGGTAGAAGTGAAGTGTTTGAATTTCTCCACATGTGGAATATTCTTTACGTCTAAGAATATTTTTATACATATAGGTATCTGATTTTTCGACTTCTAAATTTCGTACCAAGCAGGAATTTGATGAAAAATTAAATAAGCTTGAGTATTCAGTAATAAGTAGTATAAAAGATATGCTCTTATATTTAAATGCTATAAATTACAGCTGAATAGAATTGACCAAGGTGCTGAAGTGTTGGTTCTAGTTTAATTTTATTTGACATCAGTTTATTTGGAAATAGTCAACAAATATGAATATCATAAATACAATATCTATCAGAAAATTTAACGTATGACAAATGGAAAATTCATGATCCAATGCAATTAGGAAACGTTTGGAAACTTATAATTTTAACTTAATAAACATTCTTTGGTGAAATGAAATATATCCATTCAATAAGAAAAGACTTTAGTATTTTGTGCAGCTCGAATACGATCATTACAATATCGTGCGCAAAATTAGCACTTTAACATTGAGTTCATTCCATATTGTTCATGAACACAACTTTATCATGAACAACAACTTTATCACTCTTATTTGATGAGTTCAATGTGATTTTTAGCTCATTATGGTTAAACACAGTTTAGTAACTATATCAATAGTTTATAGATGCATTGTAATGAGGTTTTAGAATTTAAGAAAGACAAAATACTTTTAGCCATTCATTTATAGTCAAACTAATAGTTCACTGTATAATCACCAAAGTCTTTTCGCTTTACGGTTTGGTCTATACTGACTATGTTTCCAGTGTGAGCGCTAAAGGAATTCCGTCATACAAAACGTAGGTACTGAATTTCCATTTGACTTCAACCAATTGCTGGTTTCTCTTTATTATAAAATACAGCTGGAAGCAGACTACTGTTATTCCCATCTTTATAGCAAGTAAGTTAAATTTTCAACATAAAGATTTGAAAGATTCACTTTCAATTTTCAAAATATCATCTTCAGTTCAACTTATCATACTTAATGCAATCAGGTTTTATTTTTTGAACTTTTCATAAAAGAAGGTTTAGGAAACTCATTTTGACCCTTTAGTTGCATGCAAACTATAGACTGTTGACCATCCATGTTAGCATCTTAAATAGAGCTTAAGCTTATTTTAATTTCACATATGAATGCACATAAAAGATGAGATCAATTCTAATGCATAACTCATGAAAATTTTCAGGATCAGCGTCAACTACTTAGTAGCAGAAAGTAGTACAATATAGCGGAAGACATTTGATTTTAAATCTTTTATTTAAATAGGTTGTTAAACTACTGAATGAACTGTTCTGAATAGTTCGATTAGGTTAGATCAACATTTAGACAACTAAAGGTCACTTTAAACTGAAATACGCTTAAAAGTCACTTTACACTAACTTGAATTTTTTCTAAGAATTTGTCTTTTTCTATGAACACTGAGTTCTGCAAAAATATTTGAATAAGGTTATTAATTATTTTTTAAATACTCATCCTCATTTTAATTTTCCGCATAATTTTTATTTACATTTTAATGGTTAAATTCATAAGTTGATTTAGGATAGATCACCAGTGAAAACCTGGAAGCACTGGACAACCGTACTATCCTAGTATGGGACTACTCAGCAGTGCGCATCCACGATCCCTTACATGGAACCCGAACTCATGACTTTCAGTCTCGTGCGAGAACGCTTAACCTGTAAGCTGCTGAGGAGTCCCATACTAAGAAAAAAAGGCCGTCCAGTGTTTCCAGGCTTTCAATAGTAGTTTAGCTCAAATCGACTAATAAATTCATTCTGATATTGTCTACGTGTTGTCTAAATTCAGTCGGTTTTTTACTGTAGCAATATAGTTATTACGAAACAAATACAGACTTCTACAAAATAATAATGTCTTCTTTTAATTTGGTTATTTTAGAGTTTCATTCTTTATCAGAACTCTCTAAAGCTCTAGTGGAATTTAAATGGTGAAAATGAAACCTAAAAGTTATCAGTTTAGATAATCTAAACTAAATAAGAACCATGAGCCCGTTCTTAAATGTCTAAAGATAATGAAAACTATTAACAAATAGAGTTCCACTTTACTTAAACCATTTTAGATTACTTTAGATTACGCATGTTGCCTTTCATGGAGGATCGTAGGCCACCCACCAGCATTCTCCATCCAACTCTATCCTAGACAATCCTTTGCAGTTCTTTACAGTTGCTATTCGCCATTTTGATATCTGTCTCCTATTCCCGATGTTGTAATGTGTTCTTCGGCCCTCCTCTTTTCCGCTTCCCTTCAAGATTCCAATCTAGGGCTTGCCTCGTTTGGTGATTTCCTTAATGTATGTCCCATCCACTTCCAACGTCTTTTCCTAATCTTCTCTTCAGATGGAAGTTGATTTGCTCCCTCCCAAAGTGGGCTGTCGCTGATGGTATCCGGCCAACGGACATGTAGACAATTGTTTATGAGTACTTGTACCATTTTGATTATGGTTGTAGTAGTTCTCTAAGTCTCAGCTCCATGCAGTAGAACTATGTTGATGCTTTTATTGAAGATTCTGATTTTGATGTTGGCTTACCAACGGCTGTTTCGAGTCCTATACGTTCTTCAACTGTAAGAATGGTGTCCTTGCTTTTCCAGTCCTTGATATTTTACCTGCATTTGATTCTGCTTATATATTGATGATGCTGTTCAGGTAGGTACGTAAAACCTTCCACCAGTCCCAGAGCCTCTTCATCAAGTGTGATTTGGTTGTTCTCCGTGTTGTATTTGAGGATATACATTGCTTGTTCCCTTGTGTATATTGAGGCTTACTGATGCATTGACTGCTACTATATTGGCTGTCCTCAGCTGAATTTGTTAGCGTGTATGGGATAGAAGGGTCATGTCATCTGCAAATTCCAAATCGTATAGTTGCATCCAACCTGTCCATTTTATTCAAACCATTTTAGGTGATAAGAAATTAACTTCACGTTCTTCATATTTCCCATATATTTACCCATAAATTTCTTTTATTTTCCACTTTAGGTCAATTACAAATACCAATACAGGCAGATAACAGCAACTATGATCAACATTTTGATCGCTTCAATAATTCCTCAAATAGAAATAGCTCTTATTATCTACCTTCTAGCTTAGATGAAAAGATTCCGTTTAAAATGAACAATCAAATTTCAGAAACGATGAACAAAAATCAAAACGCACCACCCGAACTTCTTTACTCAAGTAAAACAGGTCGCTTATTGCCTCCAACTAACGACAGTAGATACACGCGTACACGACATCAGTCAACTGTAAGTTCTTTTGCAAAATGTTTAATGAGGAATAAATTATTAGTTAACTATTAACTTCATAATAAAGACACTTGTTGGTGTTATGGTGACTATGAATAGTTGATAACTTTCTCGATTTCTTTGGAAAATGATCTGAAATGTTTAGTTTTCACTCAGAAAAACACAAAATTAACTTACAATAATTTTCCTTCAAGCTAAAAATGTATTTGAAAAAAATACTCAAATGACATTATTAAGTCATGTAATACTATTTCTACTTCAGTAAATGAGTTTAACAAATATTTAATCAGGCTATCATTTCTGTGGTCAACAAGTGAAGAAATGCGAGGCTTTGGATAGCTGATTTATTTAACTTTGTTATTATTTATTTATTTAAACACATAAATATTGGTACAAGGAAGCACCAGATAAATATGCGCCTCACAAATCTCATTCGATTTGTGTGAGGGCTGTGATACTGCCCAGGTGCCCAAACTGAAGCAGGTGGTTTTCTTAGGGGCCCACACCCGGAGCCTTTGACCTAAAGATCTGATCCACAAGGCAATGGAGTATCGTAAGGAGATGCAGTCCCATGGTAGCCGGTGACCAACGATTGATTCATACGCCATTTGTTCCTTCAAGATACTGGAGCCCATGTGCACCACTGGTTTGGAACCAGGGTTTTCCAACTCCCCTAGGTGGACCCTCCATGTCCGCCAACCCGGTTAAAGCGCCGGACATTCGCTTTTCGCCCTCTCAATTTCGGATACAACATCCCCGCCACGAGAAGGCAGTGAGTAGGACTTCCCTGACAGAGGCTATATATTCGCTGGCCATATGAGAGTATTTCGAGAGGGAGAGGTGACTCTCCCCACTCTCGGCCGTACCAGGACATTTGAGGGCTTCAGTCTACAATGTTTCGTTAATCTACGAATTTCATCAGCAAATTTCAATTACTTGGGAGCAAGAGTAACCCAGGCGAGTTTCATAATTGAGTTAGTTAATTTCGTATAATGTTTATGATGTCTAATAACATTTCGCGGCTACTTTCACTTAGAGTAGTCATACATTCCGTCACTGCCGTCAAATTTTAGTCGAAACTACGTACATTTATGACTCGTAAGTCAACATACTCCGAAAAAACATATTTCATGTACACGAGCAATCTTAGTCCATGTCTTAATGAGACACTTCGTCGTACTTGATGTCACTTAGCGTTAGATAATATGACTTTTTTTCGAAACGATCACGTTATCTAAATCTAAACTTTAGTTACATTGGTGGTTACCATTTAAATTAATGTTTACTATGTGCTTTGTATTTGCTGTTATCTCACACAGTAAATCATGGCTCGATTTCCTTATTGCACGAAATTCACTTTAATTCCGTCTTCGGCTTATTCACATGCAATACGGGTTTGGAAAATATCTATTTAACTTTGAGACTCCTTAGAAATTAGCAGCCATGATCTCACAGTGACCGGGCTAATCGCCATCGGTTTTTGAGATTAGTTTGCTACCATTAGACTTTTGAGTTGGTCTTTATTCCCAACTTCACAGATTCTATTCCTGCAGGGGTTGGGATGATTATTATTGAGAGATATTAAACTATAAAGAAATAGATGTCTTGTATCCTTAGGTTTCTGGTGAGTCGCTAAATGAAGTAAAACACCTAATAAGTCTAATTATTCCATCGTCTATAACTACGTATTAGAATGTCAGTACAAATAATGAACATTTGATAAGAATTTCGCGACTATGGAAGTGTTATGTTCTGTGTTGTTTAGCAGTCGACGAACTCTCACTATTCATTAACAAAATTCAAACCCCTAATTGTATGTCGTCAAATGTTTCAATTCTAAAGTCATTATCTTGAATTGATTGTAAAACAATTCGGCAATCTGATCAGCTTAAATACCTTTGAAATATATCGACCAATATTTCATTTTGAGGTTAGATTGGTTAGCTGGAAATATTTTTAATAAGAAGTAAATTACTTTGGTTTCAACTATGAAATTTGATATCCAAAAATAATATATAACGACTGAAGGCTAGTATTTAATTTGTGATGATTTGGATTATCCAGTTGTTAATGTTTCAACTGAATTTTAATCAATCTTATGTCGTATATGTGGATCATATGAGGAGTGTCCCAATATAGTCATTAAATAGAATACATATAATGTGGTGGAGATTTGTAGCTCAGGTGAGTGATTTTGATGGAGTTTTGTTCTCTGAGCTGGATGGTTTGGTCGTGGAACTTTCATCGTCCGTCTGAACGACATCATCAGCACAAATTTCGGGTAGAAGTGAAGTGTTTGAACTTCTCCACATGTGATTCACAGCTTGTTCTGTGCACTTCGATGTTGATTGGTGCACAGGACAAGCTGTGAATCACATGTGGAGAAGTTCAAACACTTCACTTCTACCCGAAGTTTGTGCTGATGATGTCGTTCAGAAGGACGATGAAAGTTCCACGACCAAACCATCCAGCTCAGAGAACAAAACTCCATCAAAATACATATAATGAGGCAAGCAGTGGAACTCAAAGATGATAGTCTTGAAGGACATTTTTATTTTGTCGATAATTTGATACTGTATACAAAATCATACAGTAATGCTAAAAAAATATCCCAATGGAGATGATACATGTTCATGGAATCATATCTTCTTGTATCATAGTTTTTTTTTAAATAGGTTAACAACATTAATTAATAAAGAAAAGAATTTGTTGAATTATTCAAAGTAATCTTTATTGAAAATTTGACATGTTTATACAAATCATTTAAAAGACTAATATTTTCATAGTTGAAAGCGTGAATCAATTGAAGCTAAACCACCACTAAATCTCCACAAAACCCCTTCTGATAATTAAAAGACTAATATTTGAACGAAGAATATTCTTTTCGATGAATTCTCTCTTCAGGTTCTATAATCCATATATCCAAATTAATAATCCGAAAAAAATGGCCTGGTTAAAGGCAAAGTACATCGTTTAATGCATGTAAATTTAGGACTGTCAAACCAAATAGAATAAAATTGTTAATGTTGATATTGACTCATATAGAATGTTAACTTGAATCTGTATAATATGTAAAGTGAAAATTTAAGATCTGTGATCAGAATAAATGTGGGTCAGATAGGGTGAGAGAGATATGATAGCGCAATCACAATTCGATCAAGTGGAAGACTAAACTGTGTGAAAAATTAGTAAGATGTAATAAGGAGGGATCAATGCGAAGTGAATGAATCATATATAGGGGAGATTAATAATGATATTTAATCGATAATAATAATAATAATACAAAGAGAGACAATTACATTTGACTACGAAAGGTGGTAAGTACATAGTCAAATTAGGTCATCCAATAGCTAAGATTATTATCGATTAATTGGCCTTGTGGTTGGCCAGGGGAGGAGAAAGGGTTGGAGATATTTATTCTGTACTCATAGCTCCGGTTTCTTCATCCTCATGGCTACTACTTCAGCCGTTTGAAGGACTTTAAGCCTGACAATCTTTGGCAAAAATTACTGACCTTATAAATAATTGAAAACGATTGGTTTATACTGACACTATGACCAATTTGGGTCAAAATCGAGCTGTTTACCTTCTTCGCCAAACCTTTACTTATCCACGCTGAGAGGTGTTCACGAGCACGAAAATGTAAATTCCTAGAACTTCGACCAATATAACTTGATCAACAGGAGCAGTCGAACTGATAAACACAAAAAATACAAATAATTTACTTTATTTTTCATAGTTCAGTTGATAAATAAATACATAAATAAACACTTATCCTAAAAATCTATGTTTTCTTTAAGTAATCCAAACATTTTAAAAAGAACTAAAAAAGATGTTAGAATAGAAAAACTTCAGTATAAAACTTTTTTTCATGTGTATGTCAAAAAGTCGGTACAGGATAGATATTCATTAATCATTCAAGAAATTTTCATTCTAACTGTTCAATGTTGCACTTACAAACATTTATTGTTGTTAGCAGAGATGGATAGTGGCTAGCAGTGGAATCCAGGACTCACATTTCGTCCTATTTGGGACTCATCAGCTGGATGTACCTGCATCTCACAGTTGATGTTCATTCTGGGACTCGAACCCCGAGTGGATAACTCGATGGCGTTTGAAGCGAGGGTACTGGGTTCGAGTCCCAGAGTGAACATCAACTCTGAGATGCAGGTACATCCAGCTGACGAGTCCCAAATAAGACGAAACGCGCGTCCTGGATTCCACTGCTAGCCACTATCCATCCATCTCCGCTTACCATGCTTGTGAATTAAGACTATATTGAGGCAATACGCACAGTATGCACATATGCCAATTAGAGACTGACCAGTTGCAGTCCTAACAAATCGATGGGAAGATTTAAACAAACAATACTAAGTTGAATTTATTGTTGTGTTGTTATTAGGGTTTTTGATTTGACACATGATCATAGTAACTGTGACATCCTTGAAAAGATTATTTGTATTACTAATTAATTGATCTAAAATTAAGTTGACAAAAGTCTGCTAAACTGTTAGTATACGAAAATTTTCACCTTTTATTTATTGACTTGATAATAGGTAAAACAAATAAGTGTTGTGGGAATTTCAGTAATGTAATAAGAAGACGAAGGTTATCAAAATTATGTAATATATTTGCGCAATAGACTTTGAACAATCTGATCGCACGTATACTTGTTAAGACATTTTTATATGAAAAACTAAAAGGTCAACTAAACAGATTAAAGATAAACCTTAGCAAAAAATAAATAAAGTACACAAAAACAATGTGATAACCACCTGGTATTGTTTGTTTGAATCTTCTCATTGATGTTTAAGACTGGAGTTGATCGGTCTTTTATTGGAATATGTACATACTATAAGTATTGCCTCGGTATTACTTGAATTCACAAGCACTGCAAGCAGAGATGTATAGTGGTTAGCTGCGGAATCCAGGACGCACGTTTCGTCTTATTTGGGACTAGTCATCTGGACTTACCTGCATCTCAGAGTTGATGTTCAATCTGTGACTCGAATCCCATACCATTCGCTTCAAACTCCATCGCGTTATCCATTAGCTACTGAGCCATGATAGGCGCTTTGGATAATAAACCAGTATTGCCAGGGTAGGTTAAGGGTAAGAACAAATTGTTTTTGAATACATAAAAAGGGTTTCAGATTCCGTCTAACCAAGGCTTCCAGAAACCCCAGTATACATCCTTGAAGGCTTTTGTACAACACTACAAATTCTGACTTCATATTAACCTTTCACAATGAAGGAAGATGTCCGTCTATCCTGTGATCTTATTTCATTATTGGAATTCATTTGTTTCTACAACCATTTGGGTATTTGTTCCGCCACCCTCAATTACAGATCACGATTGCTCCTCCCTATATACGTTTCCGCACATACATGTAAATTAATAAAAATAATCGCCTACGTGGTGTTTGGGTTTTGGTTAAAAATAAACCTTGTCTTGTCAAGTTATTAAAAGGTTAAATAAACTTGTTAAGCTCAAGTGCAAAATTATATCGAAACGAGTGAAACTGGATTTTTATAAATCTTGTCTGTCACACCACGTATTCCCGATTCAGTTGAGGGAATTATTACTTGTGCATCATGCACTTATTATATCTTAATATCATAACTGACTTCTTAAATGATTTCTAAACAAGCAACTGGTTGTACTTGACTTTTCCAAACATTTTAATCGTCCTTCACTTTTGGTGAGATTGATACTATTCAGTATTGGTCTACAACTTCGTTTTTACTGCATTACTCACATCATCTCCTATATTTGGAGTTACTTCAGATCACACTTTTCAAGTGAAGTAGCTACAGCAAAAATATTTTTTAACTTGACTAAAATGTTTTCAATTACAACTAGTTATTTGCTAAAGCTGACTGACATTTACTCATTACATGCATATCACTGGTAATAAAGACTTTCCACTTTATGACGTGCGGATAACCATAAACAATATCTCATAGTATTTCTTACCATATCTTTTCATTATATCTTCGATCTAACGACTTAGGCTCCTGGCTTTATGCCAGACAGATGGCATACAAATCAGTTCACGCTCACTCTACGGCCTCGGCACGTACCATTTACATATATATACATACACGATTATGCACGTTGGGCAGGCCGTCACGAAGAATGACCTCCGAGTAATCCAATATCAGTATGGGAGTTGTGGTTTAGTCCGATCTTCACCGACCACCCACGTTAGCTAGAAAAGGTGTCCCTACTATCCAGCTGCACCGCAAGGAGGCCTTAGGTCGGATTTTGCTGTCTGGAAACTGAAAACAGGGATTACACCCAGAGTAGTTCGTTTTCTCCTCTGAATTTAATTAAACCCGTCAATGTTTACATTTTGGCCTTAAATTTACTTGTCAAAAATGTTTCAGATCCTACAAATGTTATTCATTCACTAACAAAATCTAGATCTATATTACTTTGATATGGTAATGTTTCTTTTAGCTTATATTTACTCCCTAGTGCTGTCTGATTTGTAATGAACTTTAAAAATAGAATAATTTATCTAAAAGTTGACTTTTCAACTTCGCCTGAATTTTTTAATGACTTAAAATTCATTAAAAAATTCATTCGCTGAGATTTTACAAATATATTATTCCTATTTAATGTCTTACTTCAACTCGGCGCTCAAATACTGTGAAACTATTCGTTCTAATTTAGACGAGAGTTCTTATATATTTAAAATTCCATACTTCTAAATTATGTTGATTTTCTTTCCTACTGGATCCACATGATCTCTAAGGGATAAGTGCTTTAAGAAATGCTCAATGAGTGTTGATATAGCTGTCTTGGAACTATGACTACTAAGTTTCTAGCTTTATTCTCAAGTCTTAAAGTCGATCTCTTTGCAGAAATATAATGTACATTTTTTTTCTAACCCACACGTAAACCAGTCAACTGACGAACACCTTAAATATAAAAGAATAATGAAGTCCCTTTAGAAGAATGAACTAGTAAATGCAAGGATACTTCTACAACAACTGAGATTTACTTTAAAGACGATATGCCAAATTTATTTTGACCTTTTTATTTTACTAAATGAATGAAGTAATGTTTATTATTATTATCTATTTTTAATAATATGTATGTACTTCTTGCAAAATGAATCCATAGAGTTGCGAACGACGTCAATCTCTAAGAAATGCAACTTCAGTTAGTGAAATATTTCGTAATTATGAAATGCAAATATTTGCTATGATATGCAGTATTCTTCAAACAAACGATATGAATGCAGTACAACATTGGTTAGAAAATGCAACAGATAGGTAAGTAATGGGAATATGACAGAAAAGGTCGAAGTAGAACTCCAAACTCAAAGAATATTTTTACTTCAACTATCCTACTTGTAAATTTAATTTATTTGTGTGAAAGTGGTTAATAAGTAAAAATATGTCAATGTATGCTTGTACATATATAGTGTAATGAAGTCAAAGTGAGAGTCTTTTAGGCTACAAATGTCGTATTTCTGATTACCAGAATAATATTTCAATAAAGTTAATTGATTTAAAATTAGCCTTATTTAAGAAAAGTTTCATATGGATCACAATATTCTGTTATCGTATTCTTTCATATTCGTTAAAGATATATTATTCATTGAACTTAAATTCATCATTAAACGTTTATACAAAACCATTTTCCTTCACATTTTGAAACAGTCATTTTATCAATATTCTTTTTCTTATTGATTAGGCAGAAATTTCTCATTACCACTCACTCACAAAAGGTTTCCTAATGGATGATTCTTCCAAATGCATTGTCGTTTCGCAATTTGTTTTTAGATAAGCAGGGTGTATCAATACTAGTTCTTATACCACATCATAAAATTGGTGTTTTAGTGGTCAATAATAAGAGTAGACGAGTGGTCACTCAGTTCGAACTATTACAGTCTACAAAAGTATAATCAGTAGATAATAAGTGGGATTGCACTAAGTCATTATGGTTCTTTCCATGTATTGCATAAATATATATCAGGCTACGCAATTTTTAATAAACTGTTCATGTCTTTCAATTGATTTACAGTAGCAGAAGTAGTAGTAGAGCTTGAATAACCAGCAACCTCAAGTTTCCTGAATGGAAGCTTCAGGAACTAGTCGATAAAATCCATTGAATCATAGAATTCTTACGTTTTTATTATTGCAAGTATCGAATATGATTGTACTGAGAGTCACTGAAAGATATATGATTATTAGTACACATCACCAGTTGAATCATTTATTTTAATCGATTGAATGCTCTAGACATAATAGAAAAGTACAAATAAGCCCATAATAAGGTTAAACAAACGATGATCTATCTATTGTAAACATTTGATTATATTTATTGTAATAAGATAGAATAGAAAACTATGCCTTTAGGCATTTTCCTCTTTCTTGTAGAGAGAAAAATTTGATTATAAGTCTAGTATCTACTGCATTATCACATCAAAATATGTATTTTGATACTAAACAAACTGGAGGTAATTATTATAAAACTAATACAGATACAAATTGGTCTAGAAGAGAAAAAATGTCAAATAATGATCCAGTAAGTTTTAATTTTAAAAATATAAAGTTTATTATTATGATGTAGTTGGTTAATGTTATAACGTATAGGACTTTTAATATATATGGACGTGTAATTAGAGAAGGTAGTGGATTTATTGATCGGCCGCAAATGATGATTGAAATTGTACGAGCAGTCTTGATTGCCTATCGGCCCTGCTACTGCCTAGCCCAGCCAGTTGAGTGCAGAACACAAATAACAGCCTCGGCAATATAAATCATTATTTACAAACACACTGGGTTTTTATACAAACCAAAGTAATCAATAAACTGATTATAACTCAAGAATCGTATGATGATGAATCAAAGATCAAAATAAAGCTCATGATAAGAGAAAACGAATATGAATAATTTAGTTATTTAACAATTGTACAATAAGAAATAGGCATAATACATTGGTCGATAATAGACCTCAGATTTACCATTCATAATTCACCAGGGGATATAACAGTTAACTAACTTTTCTATATAAGAACTTTCGTCTAAATTAGAGAGAATAGTTTCACAACGTTTGGGCGCCGAGTTGATGTAAGACATTAAATAGGAAGAAGAATATATTTGTAAAGTCTCAGTGAATGAATTTGAAATAAATTCAAAGTTTCTTCTGGCAATCTGGTTCAAGTTTTTTCAAGGAAATATAATCAAACATCAAAATTATCGAATATAAATAGGTACATAGTTCTTTGGTTGATTGTACACATATCATTTCACATTACAAGTTTCTTACACACTAATACATATACCTAGTTTAGACATTTTTAACGCTGATTAGATTATCTATCCAGTGTACAATCAACCAAAGAACTATGTACCTATTTATATTCGATAATTTTGATGTTTGATTATATTTCCTTGAAAAAGCTTGAACCAGATTGCCAGAAGAAACTTTGAATTTACTTCAAATTCATTCACTGAGATATTACAAATATATTCTTCCTATTTAATGTGTCACTTTTCTATTACACTTTAAGAAACAAATCTTTTTCTCTATTATTTATTTATGAAAAAAAAAGTACATTTACATTTAGGTAATAAGATTTCACAATGGTTCATATTTTATTCATGAATTTAGGGTAAAATAAAAGTTACTTATTAAATCCGTTTATTTAATGCGGTAGAATATTTAGAAAATAGCTGTTGGTAAGCGGTCACTACTTTAAATTAGTCCAATGATTTCAATTACTTTTAACATTGTTCATTCCTAAATATATAACGAATTTGGAGTATAGTTTGTAAATCACTGATTAGGAACTAAGATATTTTAATTTTATGCCGACACGTTAGAGATACACTTTAATATTGGTCACTATGAAGCAACCACTACACTAGTTAATTTCGTTTACATTCTATGTCTTAAGTTTCTTAGTAGTCAACGTTATTTATTTATCGCTGTATACTACTTAATTATGTACAGTAACCAGTTTATCTTCAATAAACTTTGAGAACACAATGTAATGTTTATTTCTTGTCGCAGTATTAACATTTCATTTACTATTGTATTTGTATACTCTCGATACTTTTAACAATTACATTCAGTCATTGTGCATACTTTGAATTTATGTTTGAGTGCAACAACTTCAATAATTTTTTTTCAGTTAGTCTCAGTTAAACTGTTCATTCTCAGTATTGACCTTAGACACAACTACCGGAGGTCACTTAAACTATAAAGTGTTGCGATTAACTAATATGTAATTATTTCAGGAGGGGTTTTCCTTCACACAATGAGGAACTTTTAACTACCACAATTATCTCGTGAGTTGAGAATTGTAACCAATCTACATATCTAGACATATATACATATCCTTTTTGATAATAATAATAAAACTATACTCTAGGTGAATCTTTGTTTTAAACTTGAATTTTACATGTAAATCCACCGAATAGCTTAACACTTTGACAGGATTAAGATCTTGTTTATTCGTATCAATAATGAGGGGACGTTCATTGACCAGTCACATCAATTTTGAATTTTTTGAACTAGAGTGAATAACTAATCATTTGAAAATAATTTTCTACAAACTTGTCAAAATTATAATCATAACGATGTGTATAATCATTCGGACACAAATTTCCTTCTCTTAGAGTCTCAATGAAACAGTGGAAGACGAGGACATACAAAACTGCTGTACCGTAACAGATCGTTTAGTAATTGGTGAAATGGATAATATCAGCGAAACACACAGTAGAGGTAAGCAAATAAATAAACACTTATTGTTAAATACGTTATTAAAAATAGTATTGTG
This sequence comes from Schistosoma rodhaini, assembly GCA_944470415.2. Lineage (NCBI taxonomy): Eukaryota > Metazoa > Platyhelminthes > Trematoda > Strigeidida > Schistosomatidae > Schistosoma > Schistosoma rodhaini. The sequence continues at coordinate 14,016,685 of OX104036.1, read as the reverse complement.
AACTGTGTATTGTCGGTCTGTCTAGTGTGGAATAATCTGAACATTTAATCAATTGATACTAAATATATTTAATATTCGAGTGACATGATTGACTTGAATATAATGACAACTTCATATAAACCTCATTTGGTTTAATAACAATAGTAAAAATTAATTTATTTCAATAAATCAGTATCTTAACTGAAATATTTCAACAAATAGAATACATGCATTTTTGGCATTTCATTCTTTGTTGTCTCAATACCCCATGAAAGTATTTTGACAGTCTGTGTTCGATGTGATTAGAAAATACGAACCCAGGACCTATAGATATCGCGCGCGTACGCTTAACCTCTAGACCACTGTGCCGGCATTAACGCAGCTGGATACCGGCTCAGTGGTCTAGAGGTTAAGCGTACGAGCGAGAGACCGATAGGTCCTGGATTCGAATTTCGCGAAGTGGGATCGTGGATGAGCACTACTGAGGAGTCCCACGATAAAAAGAAACGGCCTTCCAGTGCTTTCAGGTTTTCCATGATGGTCTAGCTTCAATTGACTCATGATTTGAACCATTAAATTACCAAAATCGCCAAGAAAACCCTTCTGATAATTAGAAAATAATCGGCGAGGTACAGTTCTGATAAATATCTATTGTCAACAAACCATCACCTTTTTAAAAAGAATGAATTCGACACATTTTTTATTAAGATTCGAAAAATGATTTAATTTCCCAGGTTCAATACAAAATCGTATTCTTTTATGACCCCACCGAAGATCGTACCCAAAAACCTTCAGGTGTTAAGAGAAATGTTTAAACTTTAAGTCACTTAGTCGACATCCAGTGGTCTACATGTCCAACTTGTAAATAATATCAAAACAAATGCTTTAACCATAATATTTTTATCATTATCAGAAGGGGTTTTTGTGGATATTAAGTGGAATTGTTGTACAAATAATTAAGATGTTATTTGCTAGTTATAAATGGTTTCGAAAAGTTACGTGAACTCCACTCAATTCTATGCAGAAATGTAAAGTGATAGAGCATGAAACGCTAACCCTAAAACACTTAATAAAATATAGTCTTTAATGAAACAGTTTGATGATGACTAATTTATAAAAATTTGAAAGGGGTTTAAGGGACTTAATACAGACTTCTAATCATTATGTTAACTGCAAACTGGTTGATTTCTATGATACAAAATGATTCATAAATCACTAAGGCACTTTTCTTTCAGACATTAAAAAAAACCTCACAGTTTGTTCATTCTCATTATTTTTATCATGGGTAAAAGATGGAAGTTTATACTTCATTCAAACTATAATTAGAATACATGACATGATAAAACGTGTTTGGTTTCTGTAGATGACATGTATTATCTTGACAGAGTATTAAAAGATAGTCTTAGTCATAGACTTAAAACTTTTTCATACAAGTATAAAATCTTCTAAATAAAACCTAAGTAAGCAGCTTTACTAAAACATTTAAACTAATGCTTTAAGGAGAAATATTCAAGTACTAATATCAAATAATAAGTTTATTATCATCAGAAGGGGCTTTTGTGGAGATTCAGTATTTTCATAGTTGAAGGCGTGAGCTAATTGAAGCTAGACCACCACGGAAAACCTGGAAGCACTGGATGGCCGTTACGTCCTATTGTGGGACTCCTCAGCACTGCACATCCACGACCTCACGTCGCGAGATTCCGACCCAGGACCTATCAGTCTCGCGCCAGAACACTTAACCAATACACCACTGAGCCGGCATCCCATGGTGTTTATGTGTAACTCCAACCAATCCACCAAGTTCACCAACCGTTCACCAATTGTCTTCAGTCAGTTCATATCTCACAACAGACGTGCTTTCAACTCCACTGGTCACTGCTTCTCACTAGAACTCAAGGACAAGTATCTTGAAGTCAGTCACTGGTGAGCATATGATTATTATTATCAGAAGGGGGTTTTGTGGGGATTTAGTATTTCCATAATTGTCAGCTAATAAGTTCAAAGATAATAAGTTTATATTAATTTTATTCCTACTGAATTCACTGTAGATAAGTATGAACAACTAATAAGTAATGATATTACCGGTTACTTTATCTTTGAAACTTGGTTAAACTTTTTAAAATACTTTTATTTATTTTTTAAATATATCAGGTGTACAAGCTATTCTTTCATGTGCTACATCTGAGGATACATTAAAATCTAACAATATAGAAGTGAATAAAACAACCAATAGAGATGAATGCTCTAGTCTATGTCAAACACCATTGAAACAAAATTGGAAACAACATGAATCCGTTGGAGTTCTTTAAATGACTTAGAATTTTCTTTCTAGATAAGGAGTATACTGATTAATAATATACTAGCAGATATTTCCTTCTATTACAAATAATACAAATGTAGTATTTAATATTCATTTTTTCTTATATTCTATTTATTTATTCTGATTTTGTCAACAAAGATGTAAAAAAAATCATTGAGAGACAGTAATACTTCATTTTACAATTTTCCAATTATACTCTACAAATACACAATCGTATGAAATGAATTGAATTGATTATATTCATAACTGTAGTTCACTTGTTTTATTGAGTGATATAAAATGATTCACTGATAGGATTATTTAATTATCTGTCGAATCTGAACGACTAAAAAGGTTATTTCACTGAAACATAGAAGTGAGCAGTGTAGTAGTGTAGTCTCTATGAATCGACCCATAGTAATAAGTCACTGGTAATCTGTTTATGAATCATAAACGTTCTAATGTAAACTTGTACATCTAACTCCTTGGAATCCAATGATGACTCAAAATGTACGATAAACAAGAGATATAACTGATCCGTAATTATATATATATGATCGTATAAAACCCAAGCAAAGATTATTGTCAATTCTGAGAATTTAGTTTATTAGTTATTCAGTTCTCCTACTTCATAAAGCATTTATCACATATTTTTAATATCAACTTAGTCCAAAATAACCCCACCAGAGGGGGCTCTCTTGGGTTACTGAGGTTCCCGAGACCGGGTAAAGGAGGAGGGTTAGGTAAGTCGTTAGCAACCCAGCGGAAAACAGCTATTCTAAAAAACGCTAACCAAGAAAAATCATTAAAACCACTTGAAACATCCTTTGAGAGTTAAAACATTTTCATTCATAAGAGTTATGACACCTCATTGTGAAGGCTGGGAATTTTCGGAAGTCACAAAGCCACTTAGCCTTCTAACGACCTGAGCAACAATTAGCATAGGTAAATGGAATGTTCGGATAATGTGGGAGACCTAAAGGACTGATCAAATAGCTGCGGAGATGAAAAGATACAACCTGGCAGTGCTCTGTAAAAGTGAAATACATTGTACGCAAGCAGGACAGAAAAGAATAGCTTCGCGAGAGGTGTTAATGTACTCTGGTCATGAAGAAGAAAATTTTGCACATACACAAATAGTTGCATCGGTACTATCCAAAGAAGCACGAAAACCACTTAGAGTATGGGAATTCCATGGATCCAGGATCTATAAAGCATTACAATAAATGTTATCCAGTTCAATGCATTCACCAATCATAGGAATGGAGGTGATAAAGATCAGTTATGTGAGAAGTTGAAGTTGATCTTAAAGAAATACTTAGTTAATGATCTAAACAACCTAAACATCAAAGTTGGTGATAAAACGGATGATTTGAAATATTTTCCTGACTTGTTGGCATGCTATGATAATAGGTTAATAAGATAATAAGACTAGACACGTTATATCAGATCCTGGACTCAAGATTCAAAATAGAGAATCGGAGAACAAACTAGATCATACTTAATTCGAAGCAATTAGTCCCTTTCGTAAATTTCGATAGAGTAATAAGAAGACGATAATCTGATAACCTTCGTCTTCTTATTACACTATCGACATACATAATTCAGCCAATTACAAGCTATCGCTCTCAATGAGTCCGGAGTAAAAATCAATGAGAGGGAAGGAAATTACATATTTAATATTAATTATCAGAAGGGGTTTTGTGGAGATTTAGTATTTTTCATAGTAGAAAGCATGAGTCAATTGAAGCTAGACCACCATGGAAAACCTGGAAACACTGGACGGCCGTTTCGTCCTATTATTCGTGGATGCGCACTGCTGAGGAGTCCCACACAGGACGAAACGGCCGTCCAGTACTTCCAGGTTTTCGATGGTGGTCTAGCTTTAATTGACTCATGATTTCAACTGTGAAAATACTAAATTCTCCACTAACCCCCCATCTCTGATCATTGGGATATTACAAATATATTAATTTATTTATAACAATCTACCCAATGCTCAATTTATTCAAAATTATCAAATCAAAACTTGGTAATGATACCTACATATTATACATTGAGTTCTATTTGTATTGGAAAGAAAAGCAATTGACTTATTATTAGCTGATAAATACATCGATAAGTGAATCACAATACTGAGTGCCAGTAATATGAAAGGTAGTGTTTTGTGATAATTAGGAGTATTTGAATAATTATACAAACGAGGAATCCCAGAAATAACTCAATTTAACCAAGAAGAACTAGATGAGCAAGAACGAATTTATTGTATTCGAATTCGAAATCAGGTAGTTATCAAGTACAAAGGAATCGGTAATTCATACAAACATCGCATGTTTATACTGTTTAAAATTACACAACTCACACACGACTGATGATTTCAACTATGAAAATACCGAAATACCCACAAAACCCTTTCTGATTATAATCATATGCACACTAGTGACTGACTTCGAGAGGTAAATCTTGGAGTTTTAGTGAGAAGCAGTAACCAGTGGAGTTCAAATCACGTCTGTTGTGAGATGGAAACTCACTAAAGACAATTGGTGAACGGTTGCTCAAACTTCGTGGATTGGTTGAAGTTAGACATACACACCATCCATCGGATGCCGGTCGGCTCATTGGTCTATCGGTTAAGTACTCTGGCGCTTGACTGGAGGGCCTGGGTTCGAATCTCGCGAGTTGGGATCGTGGATGCGCACTACTGAGGAGTCCCACAATAGGACGAAACGGCCATCCAGTTCTTCCAGGTTTTCCTTGGTGGTCTAGCTTCAATTGACTCACGCTTTCAACTATGAAAATTACACAACCATTGAAGGAAAACCTTAAAAATGTTATCTGATACTAATGACCATAATCTAAAATGGATTAGTAACTTGTGTGTAAACATTTCAAATACATAAAAGCACTACCAGCTACACTGAATTCACTACTACGTGTACTTAAAGCAAGTATCACATATTTGGTGAAAGCTTATTCTTTATATTATTCAGATTTTTTTTATTTTCATCTTATCTGTCAAGTGGTATGATAACTTTTTATTCGCTGCTATTGATTAAAATATCTGACAATATACCATAATATAGCTGACGTAAAATATTTTCAGATATTGCGGTCGCATTAAAGAACTATTTAATGGTTTGATCAGTTTATGTTGAAGATTTTACTCCTCATTGGGGTAAAACTCCATCTGCAGTATTACTGTTAACCAGAATGTTCATTCTTCATTAAAATTTCAAAACGACAGAAACCGAACTTCCCAGATGAAAGGCGACTGAGCAATTCAGATTTCACTCCTTTACATTTTCACGTGCCTAGAGGTGATCATATTTCAGCATTCCGTATCTTAAGTAATGAATTGGATGCTAAAATGACTTGCCTATTGGTTTCTTTTTCAGGACAGTCCTCCAAAGCTATTTCTAAATGTTTAAAAAAACCACGATCGAATGAAATTCATTTAGTTAACAAATGATGTGAGTGGAGATAGTTTAAGGTTTGTGAGTGCATACTTCTGAGGAGTCCCAGCCAGTGATGTCTGGTTCTCTATTAAAAGTTACTCTATGATGTAAACCCTAAACTTCATATTCCAAATTAATTCATCAACCACTAGATCTCCCAACCAAAAAAACAGTATTAGGTGAATCAGTGAACACCTTTATGAAAGCGGGTATCCTAAGAAGACCAATAGATGATACATATCAAATAACCTACTGTCCCTATTTCCCATATAAATTAAATAGTCGAAGTATTAGACTTTTGTCAAATTGCTGAAGCAAATTATAATTAACAATATATTTCAATGGTGAGTAGTTACTTCACTAGTGATTCGACTGGTGATGGTTTTTTATTATAACTTCGAAAGTCAATCTTGAAGCTAGTCACTAGCTGCATAAAATTATTATTGAGTTGTACTTCGTAGAGATTCGTCTAATATTTTAAAATGATTTTAGGTAATATTTTAATTTGAAGTTTAAATTTCTTTATTATTGAAATGCTGTATACATTCGTACATGTCTGTAATATAGCTTTGTTTTTACTATCTATTAGCTAAAGTAATGTCGGCTATGTAAAGTAACCGTAATCTAGCTCTTTAGAGTAGATTTTCGGAACTTGATATAAAACAGAGAAAGCCTCCTCTATTTTGGTATGATGTTCACTATCTACAAAGTGAGAAAGGATGCTGCTGTTAAATGGATTTGGTGACTCCTTTTCCCAACTATGCTGGTACATGTTCACGAATACGCAAGGATAAAACCCTCTGAATACGGCCTATGTAACTAGCTCCACAGGAACAGTTGAATTGGCATACACAAATGAAAAAGCCCATCTTCGGTAACTTATCCTTGATTAAATTCACTTGGTATTGTTTGTTTGAATCTTCCCATCGATTTGTTAGGACTGCAACTGGTCAGTCTCTAATTGGCATATGTGCATACTGTGCGTATTGCCTCGATATACCTTAATTCACAAGCATGGTTAGCAGAGATGGATAGTGGCTAGCAGTGAAATCCAGTTTGATGCGCGTTTCGTCCTATTTGGGACTCGTCAGCTGCATGTACCTGCATCTCAGAGTTGATGTTCACTATGGGACTCGAACCCAGTACCCTCGCTTCAAACGCCATCGCGTTATCCACTCGGCCACTGAGTCCTGATAGCCACTTGCTTGTGCGATGGGGTGAAGTTTAAATTCACTTTGTATTGTTTGTTTGAATCTTCCCATCGACGTGTTAGGACTGCAACTGGTCAGTGTCTAATTGGCATATGTGCATACTGAGTTCGAATGAACATCAACTCTGAGATGCAGGTACATCCAGCTGACGAGTCCCAAACAGGACGAAACGCGCGTCCTGCATTCCACTGCTAGCTACTATCCATCTGTTATCTTTGATTAGTTGTGTAATTAATTAATACATGCCTCATTTTGGACTCTATAAAATATCATAATTATGGATTTATAACTGTAGAGCCTGATGATGAAGTTATTGAAAACAATTTTTCGCTCAAATACTGTTCATTTTTGAGTATAAGAAAGAATTGTATTTCCAAATTAATATACCGATGTTTGTTAAAACAACTTTTAATGCAATTCTATTATATTAATTAATTCAGTGTGTTTACTGTTTATTTAAATTGTCAGTGCACTTTCATTGTATTAGTAAATTCAATGATTTTGTTTTACTGAAATTAATAGTGATATAATTAAATGCACTCAAATGTGAATTATGTCTTAATCATATATCTTTTTGACAAGTTTAAACTTTTCTCTCTCTTCAGTTAGTAGACAGGGAAAAAGAAGTTTAATTTATCATCTACTGAATATGGAGTTGTGAATTACTAACTTATGGGAAAAATTGTATCACCTCATTACTAAATACAAATTGCTTGTTACATAATGCAATTTCAGATAAACTTAAGAAATAGACGAATAGGTTTAGTAGATAATAGAAACTAGTGAAAATACTGATTTCCATGAATATATTTCTGATTTCCTAGGTGCTAACTGGAATTATTAGAATATTTTATATTTGAAAGCGTGAGTTAATTGAAGCTAGACCACCAAGGAAAACCTGGTAGCACTAGACGGCCGTTTCGTCCTATTGTGGGACTCCTCAGTAGTGCGCATCCACGATCCCAACTCGCGAGATTCCAAACCAGGACCTACCAGTCTCGCGCCAGAGCACTTAACCGATAGACCAATGAGCCGACCGGCATCCGATGGATGGTGTGTATGTCTAACTTCAACCAATCCACGAAGTTTGAGCAACCGTTCACCAATTGTCTTTAGTGAGTTTCCATCTCACAACAGACGTGATTTGAACTCCACTGGTTACTGCTTCTCACTAAAACTCCAAGATTTACCTCTCGAATTCAGTCCCACAATAGGACAAAACGGCCGTCCAGTGCTTCCAGGTTTTCCTTTGTGATCTAGCTTCAATTGACTCACGCTTTCAACTATGAAAATACTAAATCTCCACAAAACGCCTTCTGAGAATATTTTATGTTTAAAGAACATTTATTCACTTCTTCAACCCATTTAGTTATCTATAAATTCCCTTTATGAAAGTTTTTCAGTATAACAATCGTTAAATATTATTAACTAAATATAATTCATTCCAACTTCAACATATCTACAGTCCTTATTTAAGATTGATTTGTTTAAGGATAGAATATACAAAACGTAACATGATAAGATTAGAATTTTTTCGTAAAATCAACTCTGATAAAGCAATAACGAAATAATAGAACTGTATATAGACACTATTCTTAAATGTGAATGAAATATAGAATGCATAAGTAAATTATTGAGCATAAAACTATGGAAACAGATTATTAGAATATAATTCTATTTATGTATCTGTCATCATTGATAAGCAATGCAGTCGATAACCATACATAAAAATGTAAATCAGTAATTAAATACACATCCGTAATATAAATTCTAGATTACACATAAAGGCTAGAGATGTTGATGGTTGAGCTATGGAATCAGTTAATGCATAAATCAGTATCACGATGCTAGACTTAATGTTCATTTTTCCTATCTTTTTCGCTTTTTTACAGTGCTCACTTTGTCTTTACTTTCGTTGTCTATCAAAAAATATGAAATTTGAACAGGTTTTTCAATATATTGTTACCGTAAAGAGAAACTCAGAAAGTTTATGAGGTTTGAATAGGTGAAACAATAAGATCCGTTAGTTGTGAATAATAGCGCCCCAAGGATCATTTATGGAAATTCCAAAGTTGAATGTTTTAGATTTGTTTAACAGGAAATTAAGTTAAACTAATATCGAGATACTAGTCAGACTTCATCAAGTTTTCATTGGGATTCGACCAATAACCAACTACAATATCATGTCCCCAATGGGAATCCTATTTCTTATGAAAGGCTTAGTGATACTACTCATATTGAGGTGGAAAATCAATTGCTTTAACCAGTAAGTCACCGACCACCTTATTCGATGTTGTACAGATAAATGTAGCTCACAGGATACCTTGTTCTATAAACCCTGACTTCTAATAATACTCTTCAAATGTCGGTCATAGCTATATTATTGATTTAATAGTGAAGTCAGAAAATGCTTAAATGAACGACATAGAGCACACTAATTGATGATTATTACGGGTAAAATGAAGTTCTTTTTTAAACTAGCAAGAAGAATATGCTTTAAATCTAGTGACCTAATAGTCAACTAAACTTTAAAGGTGATACACAGATATTTCCCTAGACATTTGATTTTATCTGTTTTGAACCATAGGCACAATGGAATTGGTTATATGCGAATATTCCGCACATTGAATCAAAAACATGTGGCTCCATGACAGTTGTTGCGTTAGTTTTTTTAAATACATCCTTTACGTTTGTCTTTCAAAATAACGCGGTTTTCCATATATGTAGTCTGAAGACCAACTTAAGCTATAGAAATTCAGCCACGTACGTATCCTATGCAAAAATAATTGAGTGCATTTGTAACCACATTGATGTCGTTGGTTGCCAAAACAAGTAACGATTTTTTTTGTGGAGGTTATAGAATTTCAAAATTCTAAAGAGCAAACCTATCTTAGATAGATTGACACTAAAATCCAAGAAGCACTCGACAACTAAATAGTCCTAATATGAAACTCTGCAGCAGTATGTGTCCAGGAATTCAACCTTAAACGTTCGATCTTGCACGCAAATGCCTACTCACTAGGCCAATGATAGAGGTGAGCAGAAATGGATTATTCTTACATTGGGGCCTAATAATAAATTACCATCAGTAATCCTGAGACGTTTCAAATCATCAGTTTAGCATCTTCCCACTTAATTCAATCATTAAGCAGAAAAAGCCAACAGGTATTTTTAGATTGATATACTGACTAAATCTCAGTATTAAAAATACTTACTAACTCTTTTAATATATGCTCGTTTACACTACATACCCAAAGTTTCCCTTGGTAATCATTACCAATGTTAACCAGAGTAACATCAGTAATCGATTTCAACAGTAAACAATTGTGACAATAAAATTTATGTGGTAAGAAAGAATTGCCTTATATATGGATTATGACAAAAATATTGTCTTATTATTAATAATCAGAAAATGTATAAAAATGCAAAATAATGACGTTACATATACATCGGTAACTGGTACGCCATAGTGAGTATAACAAAATGGATAAATGAGAACAGATGTAATGTGATTCTAGCAATACATTTAAATGTCATAAATAACTCTAATCACAACAGATAGAGTGATTTTTAAATGATTTTCTTTCTGGAACCAAATAACTGAATGAATGGTAAGTTAGGAAAATTTTACAATATATAAACGATGAAAGGATAATCACCAGTCTGGATGAAAATCAATATGGATACCAGAAAGATAATCAACTCGGATGAATAAATATAAATTTTGGTCGAGCACTAAAGCACAATATGCTACGAAAAAGATTTTATTTCTCCGAACCTACCGGGTATTAAGACATTTGTATCGTTAAAAAAAAGATATACGCACAATCTCAAAACACAAAATGTACCAAGCACAGATAATAGATGCAAAGTGTAGACAACGTTAAAGAAATTAAAGAAAGTACAATGCAGCTAACAGTGAATTAATAATTTATAAAATAATCTATAAAATCAAATGAACAATAGATATATTGTCAAGAGCACTTCCTATCTCATAGACCATCATAATTGCTTACTATTGTTTATGTGTTACATTAATGAGTGGAGCTATCTCTTGGTTACCTAATGAATTCAAATGACCATTCAGATAATTAACATCACTTGGTAAAAATTTATGATAATCATCATTACCACTACCATTACTGTTATTATTATTTTGAAAATCATCATTAGGAGTTTCTCTTTTATTTAATTGATCTTCAGAGTAAACATTCTTTGAATAATGATCATTGTTTATACTATTTTTTAATGTATCATCATTACAGCTTTCAGAGTTTGTAGGATAATCTTTTACTTCAGTAACTCTCACTGTACCAGATTCACGTTTGCGTTTTAATAATTTATATACACATAATAAAATAGTTATAATAAATATCAAAATCAATATAGGTAGTATAAGGGATAACCAAAACGTATTGACGTATGCAAAAAGCAGCATAGTGATCGGTTGTTCAGAAGTTTTTTTTCGATAGCCAACAAATTCTAATAAACTTGTATTCTTTTCAAATTGATTTAAAACATCATTCAGCATTCGATATTCGTTTTCAATCTGGAACTTCGTGTGTGGAAAGCTTATAGGAGGTGTAAATGAACAATTTTGTTCATCCGAACCACTTATTGGACAATTCAACACATTATCGCACCATAATCGTATAGGTAAACAGATACGATAGGGCCATTGCAACGGAGAATTGCGACGTTCATTTATTTTATCAAATGTATCACAAGCAAAAAAGCCCAATGGACAAGTGAAAACACCCGGTGGTAAACGATCTAAATTATAATGAGAAATAACAGAAGTAACAGAATTAATACCAAAATAATTACAATTCATCTAATCAATAGTACGACTACACATATAACACTGAATATAAGATATAGAGTAGTAATGTTATTCAATATGACCCTTATATTATTTTGTTATATGGATCTTATATTAAAACTGATCTCAATCACTGTACGTTAACTAATTTCTTTGGACAGTATTTTAGATACAGTGATTTGAAGGTCAAGGTAACTAGATTTTATGATAAGAACCAAAAGTATTGCTTCATTTCATACAACTGATCATCAATCAGTCTAAGTAACATAAAACATGGCACAAATATGCATTGATCAACACCGCATATCATTACAGAGATAAACAACACCAAGATGAAAAGCAAATAAGAAGAAATATCATCTTCGATGGGAAGTTAAGCACGAAATACTTAGTTCTAAAGGAAAAAATGTCATGTAATGAAAAGTATGAAACAATAATTAACTCATGACTAAGAAGATTAAAAATGAATAAAGCTACACTAGCGTGACTAGTTTTAAGCCGAACCACTAAACGGCTTAGATCATAGATCACGTTTATCCCGCAGGCCCCCCTTAAATGGGATTTTTGTAACAACAGATAAATATCCAGTAGCTATATGGGAAGATACCGTAACTTGATCTGACTGGCCTTAGCTCTTCACTAACGTCAATTGTATAACTCATTCATATAACGATCAGTCGAACGTAGTATAATCTAGAGCTTGCTGGATCTATACACGGTCGCTTTACCCTGACTGCAAATCTTACACTGATTTAATGGTTCAAAAATCATACAGCAGTGAGAGGAAATTTATACTAGCAAAGAACCATTCCCATCTCCAGTGTGTCTCAACTAAAGAAAAGTGAGTCAAGTAAACCCATTCTAGAGGGTGTAGCCATGACTATTCAGGAAAATCTGAAGGTAATTAAAATTTAGCTACCTATCAGTCGAACCTATTTCAAGAATTCCTGACTCCAATTAATAAACATACCTCTTGGTTTGTAGTACGAATAGCACATAAATTATTCCTAACTTAAAATAGGACTGCAGGAAATGTTTATTTAAAGTAAGGAACAGGATGTTGGATAGATCCGACCAAATACATTTACAGGATTGCTGTTGGATGATGGAGTGACTGAGTGTAATTTAAGACTAATCAATTGGCTTTATGAAACAGTCAACAGTGATTAATGAACACTAGGGCAAAATCGTTTTGAATGCTCTTCTCTAAAAAAAAGACAGTGGAACAGTAATGGTACTCAGAGTTTAAAAACCTATATAACTATGAAGCCACGCAAAATGTTTTCTGTTTATAAAATAACATTATATCTTGACATTGCAGAAAAATCACCCGTAAATGGACTTTTTCGTACAAAGGGATTAGTTCAAATAGAGCTTGAAAGCCAAACGATTTCTAACTTACAACCAGAGGTGACAATTATATGCATGCTGTTATTATGTACACCCGGATATTCACCAACATTGTTAACTGAAATTTTCAGACCAGTAGCAAGTGGGAACATGAAGAAATATGGGTCATTGATTTCATCTTCACAACTTCCACTAACCTTAAAAATAAATAGAAATGTACTTCGTATTTGCAGCGACTAAAGAAATTAAAAAGAAAAAACTTCACAATTATATATGTTTGTAGTCCACATGCTTTGTCAATTAGTCTCCACTTACTATCTCTACAAAAAATTACATAATAATTGAGAGGGCGCTAGCATCTCATACGTTTTAAAACATTGTTTTTAATGCATGTGAAGATTTCAAAACACCTTATTTGCTTTCAATACTTACTCAAAATGTTGAGCACAACAGAACTGTAAAAAAATATTCCATATGACAATTTGTGGACAAATTAAAGTTGGAGGGTTATCTAGAAGTAAAAGAACGGAAGTCCAAGTCATTAACGAAGCAAAGAAACATGAAGACGGAATTCATACAAATTGATTTAACTTGCTATTTGTGGAGAATGAAACAAGAAACGGTTGAACTGACAACGACCTCTACTCTGTGCTATTTTTGATGACGTCTAGAGCCCCCAAGTTGAATGATCCCTTGGGTCCGTCTGGAGAACTATGATGGAAAAGCGAGTGCCGATTCAACATAACTTTCCTCTGTTACAGAATTTATTTATTTAAACACAAACATCGGTACAAGGAGGCACCAAATAGATGTGCCACATAAATCATTCGATTTGTGCGAGGGCTGTGATAGTGCCCGAACCGAAACAGAAATACGCGATAAATTATCTCTTCGTCTATTGTACCTATTCCAAAAGTCGAAAAATAATAAGCCGCAAGAAGGCCGGTATTTTAAAGTATTAGTATTGGTCATATCACCTCTGCTAAACTTGAAGACATTGTCATGCCTTAGAATTATTTATACAGTGTTCCAACAGAATGATAATGTTCCAGTATGAGGATGCATTTTTTGCGTCTTACTGGAATCAGAAAAGCCACAGCAAGAGTATCACATAGAGTTTAACTTAATGATGTAAAAGTCAATACTAACCGACCTGAATAGAATGTTAACATAACCGCCCCGACTATAAAAGTAGAAAAAGTCATAGCTAATCTAGTGAGGGAGAGTAGCAGGTTCTTGTGGACTAACTACAGAGATCCTTAAGGATGATTTAGTTTTAGTTGTTAAATTGACTGAGATATTAGCTAGAGTCTGGAAACTTGGCTGAATCCTATCCAAGTGGTCTTGATCACTGATCGTTCCAGTCTACAAGAAAAGATAAAAATCCTATTGTGATAGCTGCAGAGGAATCGATTTAATTAACAGGGTTTAAAACATTAGCTGCAATAATCATCCAACGCCTGACTAGGGCTCGTGAAGGATAAACGCAGGAAAACCAGGCTAATTTCTGACCTTTATCGAGGACAATTTTTGAGCGATAACACTCGTCGTTTGACCATTCAAGAGCGGACTCTTGTTGACTTAAAATACCCGGTTGATATGGTTTTATTTGGTGGAGACGCCATAGAAATTCAATCTTCTGATCGTCTTGAGAAACGATGGTGGTTGGAAGGCAGCCAGCTCTCTGCAACTTTCTTTCAAACCATGATACCATGTCATACACTGACCTCCTCTCCACTTTTTCCAACCAGTCCCAGAGTAGGCAAATAATGCACGACGTGGAATTCACCGGGACGACATTCGTAGGACATGCCCAAGACACCGAAGTCGATGTTTCAAGATGGTGACACCAATTGGGTTGTCGTCTCTGCGCCCGAACCTCTGCATTACTAACATGGTGTTCCTACTGGATGTCAGCAATCCTTCGGAGACAACGGTGATCGAGCACAAAGAGTAGTCTAACACCCTCAACTCGGAGAGGCCAGGTTTCACAAGCGTAGAGCGACACTGCTCTCACAGATGCGTTGTAGATCCGACCTTTTACAGCCAGACTAACATCACGAAGGCACAGAAGATGGCCCAGATTGGCGTAAGCCGCTCTGCCTTTCACTATACGTGAGCTGATCTCATCATTCACGGCACCACTAGAACTTATGCAGCTACCTAGATACACGAACTTCTCGACTACTTCAATCTCCTCACCACCCAGGGTGAGTAAAGGATTAGAATCCTGCCAGTTTTGTAGAAGTACTTTGCACTTCTTTCTCGGATTTTGAACAACCTATGACAGAAGCCAATAGTTTGGACTCAATTGGAAGTAAACTTATCCCCCCTGATAGTTGCTACAGGAACAACGTGAGCCCTTTTTAAAGATAGGGACAACTATCGACTTATTTCATGACGTTGGAACACTCTCTAACTCCAAGATCTTTGTAAACAACACAGTCAGTTCCTTAACCAGAAAATCGCCACCATCTTTAAAAAGAGCCGGAGGTTATTCATCTGGGCCCGGTGATTTGTAGCGATTTAAGAATTGGAGTTCCTTGTGGACTTTCGCCTCGTTTAGTGGAGCATTCGTCACCGGCCATGGAGGACAAAACAATCTGATCGATGTTGCCGGAGCAGATCAGTTGAACTGCCCTTCAAAGAATTCTGCCCATCGTCCAAGACGTCGATGGATGGTAGTGATTGGCATCCCGTCATCTTCACAGATTGTTTCACTCACACCAGACTTCTTGCTGCCAGTGGCTCGAATGAGTTGGGAGAGCTTCCGGCAGTTACCAGATGCAACTGCTGCTTCCAGCTCATTAGCACGCTCCGACCACCAGGCTTCTCGGTCCTTACGCAAGCTTTGCCCAATTTCATTACGTAACAGCCTTCGTTTGTGGTCAAACTCACGGTCACCCGGAGTAGACCGACGGGCTTCCATCAGTTGTAAGGAGCCAGAAGAAACCCAGTGCTTGTAAGCGGGACGTTTCGCAAAGCCGCAAGCAGCTTTGCTCACCACTTTTATGGCGTCATGCAGTTGCAACCAATGCTTATCTACACTTTTCGGGGGGATGGTAGCTAGCCTAGAAGCTCGGTTTGATACTTACTTGTAACAGAAGTTGCAACCAATTCACTGACATCAATCCGTTGATGACGATCAAATCGTTGGCCGCTGGAAAGTAAGGTAAGGTTGACACAGACCAGGACATGATCAAAGTCCAGATAGGTACTCCAAAAGGAGCGGCAGTCTTGTACACAATCACGCCAGCGGTAGCTGATCGCGATGTGATTAATCTGAGTCCAGGCTTGAGATACAGAGGGAGGATGCCAGGTGACACGCCAAGGATGACTGTCCCGGAAGTTAGTGCTAGCCAGAAACAGGTTGTAGTCTGTGCACACTTGCAGTAGACGATCCCCTTTATCTGTCCTGCAACCACCAAGTCCTCATCGGCCACCTAAACGACTCTCTTCTGTGCCTAGACGCCCGATCTGTGCATTCAAGTATCCGGATAGTACTACAATATCTGTCGAATACACCTTCTGTAGAACAGTTAACCAGTAGTAAAATTCATCCTTGATTGCATCTGTTGCAATCTGTCGGAGCATGGGCGGAGATGATGAATAGACATAGTTTCTCACGCCGATTTCTCACTTTGATGGAGCTTTCTAATTTAACAGCACATAACCGACTGTTAGTGGGGATCCAGTCGATTAGTGTTGCCTCAGCTCTAGCGCTTAGTGTGACACCAACGCCAGCAAAACTAGATGAAGATGCCACAAGGTCCCCGAGTAAACGCACGTAAAACAAACCTTTTGAAGAGACAGATGGAGAGCGAATTTGTAGTACATCACTAGATTTTTGAATACGGGTCTCGGATAGACAACAAACGTCGATATTAGGACTTTCTAAAGACATCTGTTGTCCGATCTGCATTAGTGTGCGAACGTTGAAGGAAGCTAGTTTGAATGGTGTACGTAGTTTCAGAAAGACTGGTTCAGTATTCGAATTTCGTGGAAGCATTCACTTTTGACCAGACAGTGACTGGAGATCGTTTAGATGGAACAGAGTTTCCACTATGGGCGAGCTGCTGTATAAGTTGAAATATGGGAGTACATGAAGTGAGAATACAGGAAGATAAGTAACGTAGTATAAAATGATAATACTAGTAATAATAATAATAAAAGTGAGTGTTATCAAGTGAATGAGAAATGTCTCAATTCTAATTCGAGCGAGCATAGTACTCCATGAAGTAATTGTAATTTCATAAGATTTATGTGAGAGCTGTCGTACTGCCCGGGTACCCAGACCGAAGCAGGTGGTTATCTTGGGGGGCCGCACCCCGAGCCTTTGACCTAAAGATCTGATCCACAAGGCAGTGGAGCATCGTAAGGAGATGCAGTCCCATGGTGGCCGGTGACCAACGATTGATTCATACTCCACTTTTTCCCTCAGGATCCTGGAGCCCATGTGCACCACTGGTTTGGAATCAGGGTTTTCCAACTCCCCTAGGTGGACTCGCCGTGTTCACCGGCCCGGTTAGAGCGCTGGACATTTGCTTTTTGTCTTCTCAATTTCGTAAACAACACGCCTCCGTGAGAAGGCAGTGAGTAGTACTTCTCTGGTAGAGGATGTATACACGTGGCTAATCAGGGAGCAGCGAATTATTGATTGGAACAGTGGCACACGATACCGTACGAGCAGTCTAGAGCGCTAACCGGTCCTGCGATCTGCCTAATCCAGCCAGTTAAGTCCAAAACACCGATAACAGCCTCTGCAATATGAATAATTATTCACAAACATACTGGGTTTATATACCAACCAAACAGACCACATCGTACCATAAAATAGAAAATAATATTTGTACAATATTTAGCCAAACGTGGCTGTGAATAGGAGGAAAGTAATCAATAAAATGATGATAACTCAAGAATCGTATAATAATAGTTCAAAGGTCAAAATAAAGCTAATGACAAGAGGAACACGAATATGATTAGGTTAGTTACGTAACAATTGTACAATAGGAAATATACATATTACATTGGTCCACAAATAGTCCTCAAAAGTTACCATTCATAATTCACTTCGGGATACAACAGACTGCATTTTATCAGCGTCTTCACCAACAAGACTATGTCATCTGTGTATTCTAAGTCAACAAATAAACCTCCTAGAAGGAGATCACTGCCCGGAAATTCAGTTGACGAGAGTGCTATTTCCAGCAGTAGGTCTATGATGAAGTTAAAAAAAAATGGAGATAGTGGATAGCCTTGTCGAACACCACTAGAGGTTGTGAAACCACATGACAGTCCGCCATAAGCTGTGACTCGACTGGTAGTGTTCGAGTAAAGAGCCTTCACAAAGTTTATGTACTTCCTCAGTTAGAACTAAGTAATAATGCCAGGATGTTTGGGATGCGTTTCTACCCATCCAAATGTAAATTGTTACTCCAGGACTGGTCTGCGTCAACACCTGAACTGAGGATAGGGAGTGAAGTAGTCGAACGTGTCGACAACTTCACTTATCTTGGAAGTCTGATCAGCCCTAATGGGTTGGTGGTGTCTGACGAAATCTCAGCACGGATTCAAAAAGCTCGTTTGGCTTTTGCCAACTTACGTCACCTATGGCGAAGACAAGATATCCGTCTATCAATTAAGGGACGAGTATACTGCGCAGCAGTTCGCTCTGTTCTAATTCACGGCTGCGAAACGTGGCCATCAAGAATAGAAGATACTCGCAAGTTACTAGTATTTGACCACAGATGTCTTAGAAATATTGCTCGCATCTTCTGGGATCACCAGGTAAGTAATAGTGAGGTTAGACACAGGATATTAGTTAATGATGTTAAGTCAGTTGGTGAGGTCATGAATCATCATCGACTGAGATGGTTGGGCCATGTGTTACGTATGCCTGAACACCGATTACCACGACGCGCTATGCTGACTAGTATTGAGGATGGTTGGAAGAGAGTTAGGGGCGGCCAAACCAAAACGTGACATCAGTGCTTGAAGACACTAACTTCTAGTCTGAGCCATGTTGGTAGATGCAGACTACCTGGTTGGGGTCCGCGTGACTATCGTAACCAATGGTTGGGGACTCTAGGTGACATGGCTCAGAATCGATCACAGTGGCGTCGGTGTATACACTCTTTATCTTCCCTTAAACCTTGGGATTAAAATTGCTTCATAACTTTCCTCCTTCCTACACTATATCTCTATATACAACCTTTCTTTATATACTACCACCACTAA
This sequence comes from Schistosoma rodhaini, assembly GCA_944470415.2. NCBI lineage: Eukaryota > Metazoa > Platyhelminthes > Trematoda > Strigeidida > Schistosomatidae > Schistosoma > Schistosoma rodhaini. The sequence goes on along the minus strand of OX104036.1, from coordinate 13,997,329 downwards.
ATTAACTATTTCTATGAATTCGGTGTTCATCTTGTTGTGCTAAAGAGGTATGGCAACTTGGACCGATGCAGAAATGTGCCTGGTCCTACGTTGTAGCTGACTTATGTACTTCCGAGGTCATTGAAAGATGTACCTCATAAACTTTGCGAAGGCTAACCAAACATCAAAAGTAATTCCGGAAAAAGAAGGAATGTATTTATTTTGACAAGTAGACAATTTTTAAACCTTGTTATGAAATAATGGACATGTGGAATGGTGGGTTAGTAGTTAAGGCACTACTCCTTCAACAAGAATGAAGTACAAACCTCGCTCCACTTACCGCACTCTAAGGAAATGGATGGTACCACTAACGTACAAAAAGCGAATTAAAGTTGGATAAACAAACATGTACTCGGCAAAGGAATCGTATGAAAGCGATAAACAATAGGATAATGGTTCGGTTAACTTACTTCACCTAAGTCAGTGTGACAGGTAGTACTATTGTGTCCATTATTAGGAATCGCACATACATATACTTCAGGACAGGTGGGTTTAGACGAGAAATAGAGGCGATGTGTTGCGAAAATAAGGATGGATCTGTCGTTCCAAACAGAAAGATCAGGTAAGAAGTTTAGGTTCGTGTAATCTATTATTGAAACATTTGTGGAATTGTTATACGGGAGTAGCTCATAAGAAAATTGAAGATCGATATGTGAATTTACATTGAGGATACTGTCAGTAGTATTTAAAACATCATGCATAGGCGTCAAGAAATTGTAAATACATGAAAGATGTGATATCGTAGGAGAAAGAATGATTTCTAATGATAAATGCTTTTCCGAAGTTGATGGACAAGAATTTCGTACGACGAGTGTATCTACAAAATAATAAAAAAACAAATACACCGAGTGCGGAAAAAAACACCGAGATCAAATTGTTTTGAGCGTCCACATCCCAGTCCAAAAGCAGAAATTTAGCTCAAACCCACTAGCCACAAAGTAATAGCAAAATAAAAAGACGGAAATAAAATCATTGTCTACTGGACCATCCGTATCTAGCTTCCTTTTGAGACAGCAGACGGCCAAAAAATCTCCAAAATAAAGAGTTCTGTAAGTCTTCGACATTCGATGTTGACCTGATTCGTTTTGGCGGACACACCTAGATGAGGCTGCTCGGTCACGCATCCGCACCAGATCACGAGTGGGTACGCCGTGCTACACACCCCTTACAACCGTTAACCAGATTATACTAAACGATTCCCCATATATCGACTGCTTTTCAAATATATCTTCGAACCTCTTCGATTTCTGAGTTTTGACTCGACTGGATTGGCATACTTCGATTATAAATGTATTACGTGTAAAGGTGTCGTCAAATTCCGAAGACATGGCATCTTTAGTGGTGAAACCGACGTAAATTGTGAGTCTTATCCTTATCAGTACACTGTGTATCACTTTTTAACTTTTACTTTTACATATTGTGATATTTTTTCTCGCCTATCGGTATATCATATCTTCATCATGATGGAACAGACACCTAATTTACCTAACAGCAAACCTTTTTCACCTTCCACCATCCAGCTAACGCCATTTTGGCCCGATAATATAGAAGCGTGGTTCTGATACGCAGAAGCTGATTTCAACGAGCACGGCGTGGCAGACACATTTGCAAGATTCGCAGTAGTTAAAGGACTACTGTGAGATTTTAACCGACACGTCACAACCAGTATGTTTTCCCGACCGTTGCTGCTACCTTGACGTGGTGGTCGGGCTTGCCTATCGTGATGATCCAATCGAGCTATACTGGCTGGAACAATCGTTCCTCAAGGTCCCACCATGCCAGACAGGTCGGTTGAAGAGCGGTGAGACTAAAAGCAGCAATCCCAAGGTCCGAAGGCGAAGTCGTACTACTGACTGTACAGAGGTGTGAAAGCAGTAAGGTGTTTCCTTCAGACAACCAGCATGACAGCGATGCTGCCTTCCAACAAGGAAGGGTGGGGTTAGAAAAGGTCGACCCTAAAAATGCACACATCGCCTTATCCCACGGATTTCCGTCTCCGGCGGTAAGGACTTTTGAAGAACGGAGCTAACACGTCAAAAATCCCCCACAAAAAGGCCGTGCGTGACTGGCCTCAAGCAGATGTCCCTTGGGCACTGCGGTCACGCTCCCAGGTCGTTAAGACCAACACTGATCCGACTTCTTTTTCAGGTCCCTCAAGAAATACCCTTCCACGGTGTGGGCAGCCGGGAAGTGATACTAGCCCTCATACCCGTAACAGCACACGAGACCAAGTTGGTCGCTTTCGAATCCTTCCTACACCTAATAACTCTGTTATCTCCACGACTAACCCATCCCACGTCCTTTTATCACTTCGCACCGCTAGGGCAAACGATTCGAGTACACAGAACGTTATTCCTGGTCTCCTGAAACCACGCTCTAAACTACATATAGGAACTTTTAATGTCCGAACATTGTGCCAAATAGGACAACAGGCTTCCTTAGCTAGGACTCTAGAATCTTACACCATCGATGTGTGCTGCGTCTCCGAAACGCGCATACAAGATCCGAGTAGTGTCATTCATTTGACCGCACCTAATCAAAATAAAGTTTCATCTCGATACACGCTTCGCGTATCTGGAAGCCCTGATGCTGCTTCCCGTGGCCTCGCTGGAGTAGGTATAGCATTAAGTCCTAGGGCAGAACTAGCTCTTTTAGACTGGATCCCAGTAGACAGTCGTCTAAGCGCTGTCCGACTAAACGGATCAGTAAGGACCCGGAGAGATAGGGAAACTCGTCGTTGCCTCTTCGTCGTCTCTGCCTACTCTCCCACTGACTGCAGCTCAGACGATATAAAAGATGAGTTCTACAGGAAACTTTCTGACCTTCTCCGAGAAGCTAGGCGTTCTGATGTAGTAATAGTAGCAGGTGACTAATGCTCAAGTAGGTAAACTAAGTGAAAGGGAAAGACACCTGGGTGGATCTTATGGTGTCATGGCGAAAAGAACAGATAATGGCGACCGTCTGTTGCAGCTATGCTCAGATAACCGCCTATTTCTTGCAAATACTAACTTTAAGCATAGAGAAAAACATCTTTTGACATGGCGAACCCCGAATTCGTTCCAATGTTGGACCCAATTAGATCACATCGCTATCAGCCACCGATAGAGGGGCTCGATAGAAGACTGTCGCTCATCCTGGGGCACATGTTTAGATTCAGATCATGCTCTAGTGCGAGCACGTATGTCTGCGTCTTACTGGTCGTAGGAAAGACACTGCAGGGAAGCCTCTAAGGGTTCTACTCAATGATAGGCAAGCTAAGAATATATTTCAGGAACAACTGGAAAAACAGTTAGACAGACATGTAAGTTGTGCCCACCCTGAAGCAGCGTGGAATGACATCCGAAAAGCTGTGGAAACAGCAGTGATATCCGCTAGTAAGGTAAGCCATAAGGTCAGGGAGAAACAATGGATCTCAGCAGCATCTGCCGCACTGATAGATGCTCGTAAACTCATCCCACCTGGCTCTGAGCATAACGAAGAGCGGAGTCAACTTAAGCGCAGGCTTATAAGAAGCCTACGTAATGATCGTGAACAGTGGTGGGTAGCGAAAGCAGGAGAGATGGAAAAGGCAGCGGCAATAGGTAACAGTAGGCAGCTATTCAAACTCGTTAAAGAAACCGGTATTAGGAACCCGAATATCAGTGAAACCATCTCAGATAAAGATGGGCATATTATTCATTCTCAATCCAGGAGATTGGATCGATGGGCAAAACACTTTAGGGATTAGTTCAACTGGCCTTCAGCCACACTTCAATTACCCACGATCCCCAGTCGTCCTGAATGGCAAATTGATGTGAGTCCTCCAACCCTCTGTGAGGTTGAAAAAGCTATAGGAAATCTGAAGCGAGGGAGAGCAGCAGGCCCTGACAGGTTGACCCCTGAGATTTTTAAGGATGTTGGTCCAGTACTAGCAGCGAGATTGACTGAGGTCTTAGGTAGAATCTGGGAACTGGACGTAATTCCATCTGACTGGTCCCAATCACTGATTGTGCCAGTCTATAAGAAAGGAAAAAAGACCTCTTGTGACAATCACAGAGGGATCAGCTTGACTAACATAGTGTCTAAAATATTAGCTTCAATAATACTAGGTCGCCTAACCAAAGCTCGTGAAGAGCAGACTAGAGAAAACCAGGCTGGTTTTCGACTTGAACGTGGTTGCATAGACCAGATATTCACCCTACGCCAGGTTCTAGAACATAGACACAAATTCAGACGTCCCACAATAGTAGTATTCCTTGACCTTAAGGCGGCATTTGACTCCGTTGATTGTGAGGTTCTATGGCAATGTTTGTCACTGAAAGGAGTACCAAAGAAGTACATTAACCTCATAAAGGCTCTCTACTCGAACACAACTGGTCGAGTTAGAGCCTATGGCGAACTGTCATCAGAACCGATTACCACAAGTGGCGTTCGTCAGGGCTGTCCACTCTCACCATTCTTGTTTAACTTTGTCATTGACATACTTTTAGAGATAGCACTTTCATCAGCTAAACCTCCAGGAGTTGAACTTTTACCAGGAGGCTCACTTGTTGACTTAGAATACGCCGACGACATAGTTTTACTCGGTGAAGACGCTGACAAAATGCAGAGTCTTCTGACCACTATAAGCAACAATGCAGGCATGTTCGGGATGCGATTCTCTCCCTCGAAGTGCAAAATGTTACTTCAGGATTGGGTTGCAGCGACACCTGAACTAATGATAGGGAGTGAAGTAGTTGAGCGTGTAGACCACTTCACTTATCTTGGGAGTCTCATCAGCCCTTGTAGTCTGGTGTTTGACGAAATCTCAGTACGGATACAGAAGGCTCGTCTAGCTTTCGCCAACTTGCGTCATTTATGGCGTAGGCGAGATATCCGTCTAGCAACCAAAGGAAGGGTTTACTGTGCAGCAGTTCGCTTCGTCCTACTTTATGGCAGTGAAACATGGCCAATAAGAGTAGAGGATATTCGTAGGCTACTAGTGTTCGATCATAGGTGTCTTCGAAGCATTGCTCGTATATCCTGGGACCACCGGGTAAGTAATGCAGTTGTTAGGAAACGAGTACTAGGTAGGGATGGCAAATCGATTGATGAAGTAGTGAAACTTCATCAGTTGAGATGGCTAGGACATGTGTTACGTATGCCCGACCACCGACTGCCCCGACGTGCAATGTTTCATGGTGTAGGAGTAGGTTGGAAGAAAGCTAGGGGTGGCCAGACCAAAACGTGGAACAAATCTATGAAGTCACTGACAAGTGGACTGGGCCATGTTGGTAGGTGCAGACTACCTGCTTGGGATTCGCGAGATGACAGCAACCGATGGTTAGAGACCTTGAATGACATGGCTCAAAATCGTTTGCAATGGCGAAGATGCATCCACTCTTTGTGTTCTAGCAAATTCTAATCTTCTGAATTCCTCATGTCTTTATGTTTTTCTCTTTCCAAATTGATTTCACTGTACTATACTCCTTCAATAATTTCTTCAAACCCTAATCTTTTGGATTTCTGATTATACTCCTACTACTTCTACCACTATGGGATTTGAATCGACAACTGCATCTCTGTGCTAATGTGGTATGGCAACTCGAACTGATGTACGTACGTACAAAGTTTTACGTTGTGACTAACTGACTGACCAGTATGTTTGCCTTACGTATCTTTAAACGTGGAGACCTACGATTACGATGAATATCGAGATAACGAGTTAAAGTGTGACAGAGGTCGGTGACGTCGTTTTGCGGTGTCTAAATTTCATGCCATAAAGTTCACATTGGGATCGTATGGTACAGAATCAAATAGTCATACGTTAAGTCCTGTTGGAACTATGAAATACTACACCGTTGAACTCAAATTTCCAGTTCAGCTCTGCACCATAAACAAATGTGGAACTAATTAATTGACGACTCTTCTCTAAAGGCTGTTGTACAAATAATTTCGAACATGATATGAGCGGCGAGCCGTGTACGACAAAACGAGTTGAATATGTGAGACATGGGACATAACACAGGAAGGCCTTGATGTCGGTCAATGCCTTTCCTTTAACTGTTTTCATAGTGTCTGGTGCCAACATATATTACTATCAGCAAAATATTTGACATGGAAATTAAAAGTGGGAAGGACCATCTAAACAAAAACCTATCATAAGTATAAGGTGTAAAAAGCACATCGGACAAACCATTCTCTTGTTACAGGAAATACAACAGCACCGTTACTACATATATAGAGATAACCTAAGAACTCAGTTATAAGAAACACGAGACCAAATGCACATAAAGCAGGGTTAAACAGCATGTGCATCATGATGGAAATTGCATGAAAAAATTGAGTTCACAAGAGACCAGGGGTGGAGAATATAACTAACCTGACAAATCTCTAGAAGTCTTCTCAACAAATGAGTCTGTGGACAGTAACGCGAATAAAATTATTAATACTAAACACAAAAGGAAAGCCATTTCTGTTCCATCTGTATCAAAATTTCCAATATAGCGTCGGCGCCGAACTCTCCTAGGAGTTTGATTTCGCAAATAGTAAATTGGTCTTTGTGAGCGACACACCATAAACTTTGTTCTTTACGGTTGACAAACAAGTTAATATTGCGCTGTGGGGAAACCAACAACTCATAAAAAAGCCGCCAGTTTATACTTAGCGTGCAACCGAATCAATAGATTATTGTAACGTAGACCACCGTAATGATAATGGTCGATTGGTTATAAGTGTGGCTGCTTCAGGTTCATTCATTCATTTTAGATCCAGTTTCTCCGTGAAACCGTTCACCTGGGCAAGGTAAATAAGTCAGTGCGTTTTCAAACCTGCCCGCCGTTTCCTTTTTGCGACCTTGAACGGCCTGACACGAGGCGGTCATTCCGTATTTGATTTGTTGAGGGTCGGTTGGTTGTCCTCTGGGTTGCACGAATATCAAGTTTTCTTGTATTTGCGTCTTTTTTGGCTGTAGCAAATTCGCAAAATCAATGCCAAAAGCGTTTATTGTGCTTACTGTGTTTTGTAGTGTACAACTTGGCTCTTTTGTTGCTACGTAACTTGACCTGGGATACCAATTACCCTACTGAACCTCACTTTCCTTGTTTAGAATTCGTTGGGGTCCGCAAAACTGCGTATTCAGTATAAATTATCAGTTAAAGATACTATACACAGATGATACGTGTGGCACGATTTTTCAAAATGCTGATGTCTCGAGTTGTAAAGTCTGAATTCAAATGGTTCAAATGGTTGTGGACGGAATAGAAGAAGCTTTCCCTAAACGGATATCCGCGTTCAGTAACAGTGGATCACCAATACCTTCATTAAGGGATCTAGGTATAATGACTATAATAGAGGAAAAAAGAAATTGGTAAATCATTATAAGATGTTATCCTTAGTCCTTAAAAGTAGGTCAAGTTTCCTCTTGAAGGACTCCTGGGAAGTCGCTTCGACTAGCTCAGTCGTCAGCAAATTCCAGCATTTGACAACTCTTACGGAGTAGAAGTTGTGTCTGCAGTCTGTTCTGTTGTGTTGGGTCTCCAGTTTTTGGGTGTTACCCCTTAGGTTGATGTTGTGACTAAGCTTAGGTAGATGTTTAAGGAGATGACCAAAGGTGTTAGAGATACTGTAAGTCATAAGAAGGTCACCTCTAAGACGCCTATACTCTAATTGGTAAAGGTTAGGTGATTGGAGGCGCTCTTCATAAGGTTTGAATTTGAGTCCCCGAACTGATTTCGTGGCTCGACGTTGGATATTCTTTAGAGTGTCCTTATCCTTTTGGAGGGAGGGAGGAAAATCTATGTTTCCGCATTCGAAATGGAGACGAATGAAACTGTTGAAGATTATGTGGTGCTGTACTGTATGTTTAAGATCTCTGTTGTCGTACGACGCCCTCGTCAAATCGGCGAACTTATTTAGAAGTGACTTATATTCCTCGTTCTTATCTCTCGACACTACTAAATTCATAGATACATGATCTGCGGTCACTCCTCTTATGACTACTGAGCGTTCTCCATTCACTAGTTGGTTTCGTCGAGAATCTACTAATAGGTCAAAATTCTTTAAGAAATCGACACCAATTATGGATACGGACACATCGGCGATTACAAGTTCCCAGCGAAGTGAAATATTACGGCCGAAACTCAAGGTTAGTTTTCGCTTGCCATATGTGTTTATGTCGGATCTATTCGCTGCTTTAAGAGTTAGTGCAGTATCGATATTTTGATTTTCGTTGCTCAATGGGGGGACGACGCTTATCTCTGCTCCCGTGTCTACTAAAAATTGCGCGCCTGTTACTCTGTCCTGAACATAGAATAAACGATTGCTCCTGGCAGCTGCGTTGATTTTCGTAGTCGTTACTGAGAAACGGTGGGATCGTTTACATTTGCATGGAGACCTGCATTTTCGAGCTTTGTACCCAAATGTTTGATGGTACCAGCATATAGTAGGATCTAGGAGTCCCTTAGAAAATGATCGATTTCTATCTCTTGATCTGCTGCGCGACCAACTTCTTTTCCTGTCGTTGTGATTTAGGCTCGTTAGTTTGTGGCATAGCGCATTAATTTCCTTTTGCAAGGCCTCGATTCTTTCGTCAACTGTGGAGTTGAGCGTTTGTGGAGTCGCGTGTCTCATTCTCTCGTGGATCTTATCGGCTATTTTGGCGATGTTGTCTATGTCTACATCGCTATCTCCAACAGCAAGGATCTGCTGTACGTTCGGTGGGAGTCGTCGTAACCATAACTGGTAAAATATATATTTATCCACGTTTCTGTCTCCGATTATGTTGATTATATAAGTTTTTAATTGCGAAGGCGTTCTATCTCCGATCTGTACTTCACTGAGCAATTGCTCGACAGCTTGCCGGTCGTTTAATGAGAGAGCTTTTATTACTGCCTGTTTCAATACGTCGTACGGATTTAGCGCATCCGGCTTGGTTAGGACCTCTCGTACCTTGTCTGCTACTTCATCTGGAAGTAGTGAGCTGGCATAGCCGAACTTATGTCGCTGTAAAAGAATACGATTGGCTTCGAAGTAATTTTCAAGTCTAATAAACCAGAGTTGAGGATCAGTAACATTAAAAGAGGGAATAGTAACATTAAAAACTCCCACGGATGGTGACTGTGAAAGATCGATTGTGTCGTTGTTTAAAGACATTAATAATAAAATTAAATAATATGCGAATATAACGTAACTGTCACTAACAGAAATGGACCGATGAAAATAATAATAATAATAATGATAATAATAATAATGATAATAATAATAATAATTCGAATAGAAACAGAGTACGTTGAATTTTCGAAATGAAATTATCTCGTCGAAAATTGTTTTGTGTTCGCTCGGCGAGGCCTCCAATTCTGTAGTGCCGCGATTCGTTAATCGTTTACTTCAACAACCGTTATAATTCTAATATTAACGGTGCGTAAAATCAGAAGACAAAGGATAGCAGCAACTTCAGTTTATTGTCGAATAACTCAGGTCAAAAAGCTAACAACACCTGAGCGAGTGAACAGGCGAACAAGCGAAGGAGACGAACGAGGAGCAAGCGAGCGAATAGCAAGCAATTACATAGGCAATTTATAGTCAGATTTAATAAGGGCACAGCAAAGCAAAACAAAGGCTGATAATAATATTTGCGTGCGTACACATATAGGGAGGAGTATGAGTCATCGAATGATATTTAAGCAGTCAACATTTCGGATAGAGTGTCATGTGCTCTAGTGGTATAGCAGTGCAAAGAATATGAAAATTGTTACTATTCAAATGACAATGTCTGTTAAGTAAGTTATAAAAAGGGCTTAACCAAAATTGGCTATAATCGAAATTGATTGTAGGATGGTTGCTATAGCCTGATTTTCTCGTGTTCGCAGTTCACGAGTCCTAGTTATTATTAAGGCTAGTATTTTAGATACTATGTTAGTCAGACTAATCCCTCTATGGTTATCGCAGGATGATTTTGACCACTTCTTATATATTGGGACAATCAGTGATTGTGACCAGTCGGATGGGATTACATCCGTTTCCCAGATTTCAGCCAGAATATTAGTCAACCTAATTGCTAAAATTAGACCACCATATTTAAAGACCTCTGGAACCAATCCATCTGGACCAGCTGCTCTTCCTCGTTTCACATTACCTATAGCCTTTTGAACTTCAAGTAGGGTCGGGGGGCCTACTTCAATGTTCCATTCAGGTTTTCTGGGAATAGTGGGTAGTTGTGCAGTAGCTGAAGGCCAGCTAAACTGCTCCTTAAAGTGTTCCGCCCATCGTTCTAAACGTTTGGGTTGAGAGCAGATAAGGTTTCCGTCTTTTTCGGAGATTGTCTCACTTACACTTGACTTCTTAATTCCGGTTTCTTTTATTAGTCTGAATAGTTGCCTGGTGTTCCCTACAGCCGCTGCCTTTTCCATCTCTTTTGCTTTCGTTGCCCACCACTGCTCACGATCGTTCCTTAGACTTTTAGTTAACTTAGATCTAATTTCTTTACGCTCTTCGTCATGTTCAGAGCCTGATGGGATGAGTTTACGCGAATCCATTAGTGAAATAGACTTAGAGGAAATCCACTGGTTTTTTGGAGCCCTATGGTTTAAATGACTAATAGATGTTACTGCTGTTTCCACAGCTGTTCGTATGTCTTTCCAAGCAGCATCTGTGTCAGTCTCGTTTACAGAACTGCCTAGATGTGAACTCAATTGTTTCTGGAATTCGCATTTGGCTTTCTCGTCCTCCAGTTCAATCCTAATGGGTCTTCTTAGTGTACGTTTCCTGCGTCCATTGAGGCGCAGACAAATGCGCGCTCGCATTAAAGCGTGATCAGAGTCTAAACAAGTATTGTGGTGTGATCTACTTATATCCATATAAGTAGTATATGGTGTGGGTCAGACATAGAATGCATTTTGGCAGAAGACCGATGAGGAAAGAACTGAAATGAAGCGCAATCGTCTGGAAAATGCATGAACAATGGAATTATTGAAGAAACAGTGAAGATTGGAACAATTGATTGTTAATTTGCAAATTGACTGTTCATTCTTTGGTAATCAGAATTTACTGAGATAGTCTGTAATCTTTGCTTAACTACATTCGATTGTCCCCATCTAGTGTTTTGTTCACTACATTTGGTGTCGCTGCCAACCAGGAGGAGAAAGGGTGCTGTTCTGCGGACGCCGCTGCGGGTCTGGAGTGGAGGTGCTAGTTGGGGCAGTCTGGTGCAGAGAGTTGGCGTCGAGTGGAGTGTTCTGGCGGGAGGCGTTGGCTGTAGCAGGTGCTGTCGACGGAGAGAAGCAGTGGGACGTGCGGCTGCTGGGCGGACATCGGATGTAGATGGCTCAGCAGGGCGGTGGAGTACGGGTGTTGAACGTCCCAGGTGCCGGGTGGGTGCGGATGTTGGTGCCCCGGCAGGTCGACGGAGTTCAGCGCGCCGCAGACTCGACATTCTGACGGAGAGTTTGGCACAGACTGCAGTGGAAGAAGATAGTGGCACGGCGAGCAGAACCACCGCATGAACGAATACTTTAAAGGGGGGACGAGTGTGGTGTGATCTACTTATATCCATATAAGTAGTATATGGTGTGGGTCAGACATAGAATGTATTTTGGCAGAAGACCGATGAGGAAAGAACTGAAATGAAGCGCAATCGTCTGGAAAATGCATGAACAATGGAATTATTGAAGAAACAGTGAAGATTGGAACAATTGATTGTTAATTTGCAAATTGACTGTTCATTCTTTGGTAATCAGAATTTACTGAGATAGTCTGTAATCTTTGCTTAAATACATTCGATTGTCCCCATCTAGTGTTTTGTTCACTACAGTATTCCAATACGAGCGACAATCTTCTATAGAGCCTCTCCAACGATGACTGATACAATATGGTCTATTTGAGCCCATCGTTGGTTTGGTGTAGGTGGTCGCCATGTTAGACGATGTCTCTCCTTATGCTTAAAATAAGTACTTGCTAAAAATAAACGATTGTCTGAGCATAGTTGCAACAGACGATCACCATTATCGGTTCGTTGAGCCGGAATACTAAAACACCCACCTAAATGTCTTTCTGTTTGATTCAAGCTGCCTACCTGGGCATTAAAGTCACCCGCTACAACTACTATGTCCGAGCGCTTAGCTTTCTGTAAAAGTCATCTTTCACTTCATCATGGCTGCAGTCGGTGGGAGCGTAGGCAGAAACGACGAAAAGGCAACGACGTGTGTCCCTATCCTTCCGAGTTCTTACGGAGCCATTTAGCCGGACAGCACACAGGCGACTGTTAACGGGGATCCATTCTAGTAGTGCCTGTTCTGCCCTTGTACTTAGTGCTATGCCTACACCTGCAAGTCTGCGAGAACTAGCCAACGGGTCGCCAGATACACGGAGTGTGTATTTCGTTGGCTGTCCATTTTGGCGAGGTGAGGTCAAGTGAATGACCACACTGGGATCCTGTATGCGTGTTTCGGTGACACAGCATACATCAATGGTACGAGATTCCAGGGTTTTAGCTAAGGAGGCCTGTTGACCGATTTTGCATAGGGTACGTACGTTGAAGGCTCCAATGTGTAGTTTGGAGCGAGGTTTCAGTAGACCTGGGACAGCGTTTCGCGCACTAGAATCGTTGGCCATGGTGATACTTGAGGAGGAAACCGGAAGACGAAGTTTAGTGTTGAAAGTCAAGGTAGAAGGAATAGTAGGAATTGAGGAAGGAGATTGATTATGAATACAGTGGTTTTGAGTGCTGTTAGAGGTATGAGGGCAGTTATCACTTCCCAGTTGCTCACACCGTGGAAGGGTTCTTCTAGAGGTACTCGAAAAGGAAATTGGGTTAGAAGTAGTTTTAATGATCTGAGAGCGTGACCACAGTGTCCAAGGGACAACTGCTTGAGGTCGGTCACACACGACCTTTTTGTGTTAGCTCCGTTCTTCAAAGGACCTTACCGCCGGAGACGGATATCCGTGGGATAAGGCGAGGTGTGCATTTTTAGAGTCGACCTTTTCTAACCTCACCCCTCCTTGTGGGAAGGCAGCATCGCTGTTATGCTGGTTGTCTGAAGGAAACACCTTACTGCTGTCACACCTCTGTACAGTCAGCAGTACGACTTCGCCTTCGAACCTTGGGATTGCTGCTTTTAGTCTCACCGCTCTTCAACCGACCTGTCTGGCATGGTGGGACCTTGAGGAACGATTGTTCCAGCCAGTATAGCTCGATTGGATCATCACGATAGGCAAGCCCGACCACCACGTCAAGGTAGCAGCAACGGTCGGGATGCACGGAATATATTATGCTTTTAATCTACTCTCGTATTTTCAGTAAAGTTTTACCTGACAGAAGTCCTCAATGAGTACACATCCTGCTAATTGTTATGTAATCTCAATGAATATCTAAAAATTCAGAAATCGTTTTTAGAAATCTGAGGCTAGAAGTTCAGCAAAGGTCAGATATGTACGAGATTTCGGATCTTCGATAACTTATGTCTTGAATATGAAATATATTTAAGTTCTATTGTCTGTATAATAAAACACGTATACATTTCTAGAGTTGTATAAATGTATTGACTTTATCACAAGGCATGGATACCCAAGCAAACATTTTTAAACAATCCTGAACATGGTTGACAAAAAGAATGCAATATATAATCAGAAATTAACCAGAAGAAAGTAAACTCGTGAACTAAATCGATACACATTGAACATACTTCTTAACAAGGAAAAATATTAAAGTGAAAATTTCTAATAGTTGCTGTGATAGACAGTAGTAGATGGACAAATGATTCTGTTTTGGAAGTGATATATAGCTAAAGTTAATGATAATAACCATGAAAAATACAATTATGAGATAGAAAACAGTTTTCCAAGTGTTGAATGAAGAATACTTTTGTATTCTATTGAATAATGACAAGATAACTAAAATAAAGCCAAAAAACAAGTACGTTTTTCTTATCTATAACTTTAAAAATGCACAATTACTAAAATTGGTAAGTCAATCATACATGCACACATCTTACAGCAATTTCAACTTATCTAGATAAGAGTAATTTTAAAAAAATGAAAAAAAGACAGTCTAACTACAAATCTGTGATATTATTAAACTGGTGAATAACACTAATGATAATAGCACCATTCTTGTAGTCGATTCATCAACATCTTCAAAGAAGCACAATCGGCAACCACATGTAGACACATAACACTAAGAGTGAACAAAACTCAGAACGAAATAAGTTAACTTTAAAAAAGGTAGAGATAAGGGACACTTATCCTCATTAATGCTATTATCATTGCGAAAGTTTCTAAATAGAATAATAGTTTTTCTTTCAAACACCACCACCACTTCTATAAACAGGAATTCGAGTACGACTTAATACTTTCTTTAAAGGTGAGTTGACAACAACGCCAGATTTTATTGCACTCATAAACTAGAAAAGAAGAATAGGAAAAATATTGTTAATAATTTGTCAAGATTACTATTATTACTTTATATTTATATGTATATGGTAGTTATTAATTAAAGTTTACATAATTTGTAATGAATGCATATTAAAGCAAGTCTGTAATTAGGCAAAGATAATGACGATAATAGGAGAATTAGAAAAAAACAGAATTTCCATTCAATTTCTTTCTACATCGTTAGTGTGAATACAGGCACTTCATTTCAGTAAGTTATAATTTTGGTATTTTCAAACTGACACAATGTACGACTGGTTGCTGACATTATATGAGGTATTTTTGTACTACATACTATTCATTAGACAAATTCATCTACCATGAATCTTCAACAGTATAACTCGAGGTAAGTACTTACCAATTGAAATAATAAATATGATAACTGTTAGCAATGGGTATACAGAATATCTTGTTCATAGAATGTAATTTGAAAGGAAAGTGAACAAAAGTTATTCAGGAAAAAACAGAATTATTATCTTAAATAAAAAACGAAAATGAAATTTTACAAAAAATGTGATACAAGCTTAAGAAATGTGAGCAAGTATTTTCATAATGGTTCTTGAAAAATCTCCAAATTTTTAACGAAGACGATATCAACTCTTTACGTGAGTTAAAAGGGTTTGATAATCAAAGGGAGAAAGTGATTTTACTAAAATAATCAATATATGATATTGGATAAAAGCAATGCAAAAAAGGATCGAATAACAACCAGCTGATAAATAGAACAGGTAGCACATCAAAACATTTGATAGAAATTTACGCACAATGTAAAATTGTTTATTTAAAAAGCTTACGCCTGTTACTCTCAATGGAATTAAAAAGCTTAGTCGAGACTAAACTTGAGTAAAGTCAAATGATTCTACTCACGTAGTCTTAACAAGATGAATATTTAAAAGTGACAATTAATTTTGATAATGACTGATCAACGTTTACCTACCAATTATATCTCTGATAATGATATTGAAAATATCATCCATGTGCCGAGCAAAGATTGATGTAACGAGTCTAGAGCTACAGTTTGTGTGTTAGGGTTACCGGTATTACTCGCATGCTCGGATTAAAATCTGTGACCTAATTGCTCTAATACATCAGCTATTGTTCTCGAGAACAACCGGTTCGATGCTAATAATTCAAATTATAAAGTATACATACTAGCCTTATGAACAAAAGATTTGAAAAAAGGCAATCTCACACTCTAGCTCGTGAGAATTGAAATCTACGGTGTGTGCTGAATATTTTAGCATTTGAAAAGTAAATATTACCTATGTTCTTATTTTTATCATTTTAGAATTCATCATACAGTTCGTAAAGATCGGTCTAACATATACGTTAGTTTATATTGATAAACATTTGGACTGAGCATAATCAAAACAGTCTAGTATCCAATATAAACTTTAAGCTTTGTATATATGAATTTAAAATTTATCGATCTAAGGTTAGGGAAAATCTACTAATAACAAAGACCACTAAATTAATATTCTAAAATTACTCAACTTTTCATTACTGTTACAACCTCAAATTAGTTAGTCAGAAAACGTGGAAATACAACATCAACTCAGTGATTAACGGCAATCTCACTTTCAGTTATACAACCGGGAATGAAGTCAACTAGCTAAAATGGTGTTCAATTGACAAATTTATACTATGGAAATTAAACTTAATCTGTAAAGTCAAGATATTGTCAATCACAAACATACACAGACACATATTACGCACAAATAGTAGCAATATAATGACAAATACACAGTGAATTTTCATCAGAAGAGGCAGCAACAATGATCTGTGATAATTCGACAACAAACTGAACAACAACAACAACACAAAAGGCAGTTGAAACAGAAGCAAAGTGTTAAGCATTATAATGATTTTTTGTTAATTTAAATCCACGCACAAAACAAACTTTGATCAAAATGGTGGGTTTTCAAACAAAAGTCAAATATTTTGGATCTGCTTTGTAATGTTCTTACGTATATGATTGTTAAACTTGTTTATCAAGATTACGTGAATTCAATTGATAGATGAGTTGGTTACGAAGTACCTAGGTTGTTTTCATTATACATAAATGATTAATAGTGAAATATGAATTGAACAAATAGTTTATAACTAAGATATATGAATAATGGGAATGTTTATATAAAGCTAATTAAATCTAAAAAAGTTTAAAGTTTGTATGTAATTCGACCAGCATGAAAATTTTCTTAACAACTAATTACGAATGTATAAGAATTGTTTTTCTACTACACTTCTAGTTCATCATTCTATTTCAATAACGGCGAAAGAGTAAAGATTCATTCACAATAAGTTGACTTGAATATATTTTATGCATCAGAGGGAGTTTTGTGGAGAATTTAGTATTTTCACAGTTGAAATCATGAGTCAATTGAAGCTAGACCACCATCAAAAACCTGGAAGTCACTTAACATACTCAACTCAGTCAGTCCAGGATTCGAAAGCACACAGTACGGCTGCTCTAATCGATGCATCGTAGATACAGCCTTTTATACTCAGGATAACAACACAAAAGCACCAAAGATGGCACATGTCGGAATAAGACAAACGAGCTTTCACTATATGTGAATCGGTCTCACTAATCATGCCACTACCAGCACTTACACAGATACACAGGAATACCAACTTCTTAACTAATTCTATCTGCTCACTAACAACAGTGAGTGAAAAGACAGGCTTCTACCAGTCTTCTATGAGTAGTTTGCACTCAGAAGGTGCAAAACAAATCCCATACCTATGGATACTGACTATCAACTGATTAAGTGCGGACTGCATGGCTTGAATATCGTCTCACAATAAGACAATATCATCCGCAAACACAAAGTCGAAAAGCTTGTTTACAGGTAAATGTACTCTTGACTTGGAAGGCATAAAGGACATACTATACCTACAGGCAATGATTGGTCGGTGGTGAACGTCATTTATTATTATTAAATCGTAATTAGGTAGATAAATTTGGTCACTTCATCATCAGTTGAAATGGATTTTTTTCACTTCTCCTACTTATATAGCTGTACTCACGTTCCTCATTTACGGTTCAGTGTTTAGTGAATTGACTGGGTAGACAGAAAATTAGGTTGAAAAAATGTGTTATCTTCTAAATATATTGTGCACCGTTTGAAAGAACATTAACAAATTTAATACAGTGATTTCTGTTTTAACTTGAATTCTAGAAAATCACTTGGATCAATGAATAGGTTGGTAATAGTTTCCCTTAAAGTTGAATGTGCAGTTCAATAACGAAAAGTTGATTGACCTCACTAACAGTTTACAGCTTGAAAGAATTTATCGATGAAAAGAAAATAATACCAAAGTAGAAAAAAAAACAAGTTGTAAACTCATCAAACCAACATCTCTATGACAGTTACAATTAACACAGGGTATTGAGGTAAATAGATTTAACTTGCCTAAAAAGTCAGTATTGTAACATTATTCATAATTAAAATTTATAATCCTTTTTCAAAAAAAAGTTTGTACGAGAATAAAAACATTAATTTGCATATTCAAAATTACAAAACAAAGATAATGAGGAAACCTGTTCACAAAGTATTAAATGAAACGCTATTCCATTTAGATTTAAATGTATTCCTGTAGTGATTGTCATTTATTGAGTAACTTGTAATAGGAACCATACTGTAGAAAACATCCTTGCTAAAAAACCCTTCTAACCAGGTATTTCAGCTGAAAGCATTATGAACTGCTATGACGACACAAAACAACTTGACAAAGAATTAATATCTTTTACAACAAACAGTATAATTATCCAATAAAAACAAAATTAACAACGACAGTATATTGAGCAATTATTCTAGTAGTTAAACTCCACGGATTTCTCCCAAAGGGTTTGTACTTTCCTGTTGTTGATTTTAAGATGTGCAATTGATTAGCCTCTGTTGGTAGGAATGCATCTTGAGAGGATTGCCTCGATATTTTCGTTTATTCATAAATCTTGATTAAAGTTGGATAGTGACTAGCAGTGAAACCTGGATGGTCTATTTCATCCTATTTGAGACTGGTCCTCTGGGTGTTAATTTTCACATGGTATCTCATCGAACCTAGTAATTTAACTTCAAACACCAAAGCGTTATGCGTTGACCTACGAAGTTCAAATAGCCACTGTCTTGTGTAACAGGTATAGAGACTGGTCAACTGAATCCCTTAACATCAAAAACGGGAAAATATAAATCCTTACAAAGAAAACGCGTGCCTCAAGCTTTTAAACGATCTATAAATATTTGTGTTAAGACTGAATAAAACAAATATTATTATGATTTGTCAGGGTTTCTTCAGTAACATTAATGTGGGCCTTTGTACTACGACATGATCGTAAACTTTGAAACACAGAAGTCCTATAAGTTACTTTATCTCCTAAAATACTATATAAACTGAGATGTTTACATACTTCTTGTTCTTATTCTGCAGGCCGAAAATCTAGTCTCATCCATTCTCGCTTGCGTGAAGTTATAATTTTCAAAGTATGATTGTGTGTTAATCGTAGATTTATTTAGTTATGGTAGATCAAGTATTGTGTTAGGACTGATCCATTGCAGTCGTTAACAAAAATGGGAAGATACAAGTAAATAATACCAATTGAATTGAATGAAGTACACTATTTGTGTAAAGGTTAATGATACCAGTCAGTTATCCAAACCATAGCAAGTGGATTGACTTTTGAATCTGAAATCCACCGGTTAAAATTTGAACCGCCTAACAACCAAGTGATCACTTCATTGTTTATAAATTTAAGGACAAAAAATGTTGACTTGTTATTTCAAACAACATGATCAATAATATTTTTCAACTTGAAAAGTCTGATTGCATGTTAAAAATAAAATAAAATTTCTATATCAGAATTAACTGAAACATGTAGATAGAAAATAATGAAAAAATTAAAAAAAACTAAGAACCAATGAAATAAATAAAACATCACAGAAAGTTTTCCTATTTTTTAACATACTTGTAAAAATTCTGACATGTCGACTTGTCCATTCTTATTAATATCCATTGTATTCAAAGTAGACTGTAGTACTTCTTCACTAACATATTCACCAGATTCCTAAAAAGGTTAATAAATATTATTTGTATAAACATTCATAAAATACAATAAGAATATTGTACTTATTATTACTATCATTCAGACATGTAGCTAGAAGAAATTTAGCTTAGTTAAGAAGATTTCACCGAGAACTGATAATTTCAGTTGGATAATCATTAGATAAGTTAGTCATAAACAAGATAGAAGCTGGTAATTATATGTATCGATCCAAGTCACTATACCATATCAGCATAGTGAAATGAAATTATCAAGATATATGTCGCAGTAGTAGAAAACATTAGACGTAGATAATATGCTGAGAATTAAATACTGTACTAAACATATAATTTTAAATAAAGCCATTGTTATTCATTAATAGTAAATTTGCGGAATAAAAAATATACAATAATTTCAAAGCCGAAGATCTAGTGGAATACGATGAGTGAATGAATCTTAGCCATTCTAAACAATTCCGAGCCATATCACACAAAGTCCCAAATGATTGATCGTTGATCTCTCATATTATCAACACTTCACCTATTGATGTTAGTATATGATTAAAATTGTATTCAGATAATTTAATTTGTTCAGTTTATCAAATGTATACTGAACTCAAAATGGTTACAATGAACAAACTATTTAAAACATTATATTTAGAAAAAGAACTACCTAGACAAGCTATAAAAAACGCCTGAAATCTGAGGTGTTTGAAATCATTCAAAGCTACGGATAGGAACTGTAAACTTGTTTAGTAAATATATAGGATTTAAGAAGCATAAAAACAATTCAACGAAGAAAGTTGTTTTAGCGAAGATTTCATTTACTTAAGCTGTACAGTTGTATTCATAGTTAGTATATTCGTGAAAGTTAATAGTTTACAGCGAAATATGTGTGTTGTATAATTTTAAACAATTATTATGGTATGGTATTATATCTAAAAATGAATTTTCTTTAAAGTGCTAAAACAGTGACTCTATGGAGTCCGCTTATTACATCCCGACCGTTGCTGCTACCTTGACGTGGTGGTCGGGCTTGCCTATCGTGATGAACCAATCGAGCTATACTGGATGGAACAATCGTTCCTCAAAGTCCCACCATGCCAGACAGGTCGGTTGAAGAGCGGTAAGAATACAAGCAGCAAACACAAGGTTCGAAGGCGAAGTCGTACTGAGCACTGTACAGAGGTGTGACAGCAGTAAGGTGTTTCCTTCAGACAACCAGCATAACAGCAATGCTGCCTTCCCACAAGGAAGGGTGAGGTTAGAAAAGGTCGACCCTAAAAATGTACACCTCGCCTTATCCCACGGATATCCGTCTCCAGCGGTAAGGTCCCAACAAGTACGGAGCTAACACAAAAACTACCCACAAAAAGGTCGTGTGTGACCGACCTCAAACAGTTGTCCCTTGGGCACTGCGGTCACGCTCTCAGGTCACTAAGACCACTTTTAATCCAATTTCCTTTTCAAGTACCTCTAAAATACCCTTCCATGGTGTGAGCAACCGGGAAGTGATAACTGTCCTCATACCTCTAACAACACTCAAGACCTTATTACATGAAACATTTATACAATCGATTATCCTTACATTAATTACTTGAATAAATTGTACTTAAAACAAGATGGAGAGGAATAAGTATCAGGTACATCGTCTATAGAATTATCAAAATATTTGTTGCATATTAATCTAGTGTGTAATTTTTGGCAAAACGAGTTTACCAAATTCAATAAAGCTCAACAAATACATGTACTATTTTTGTCTTAAATATTCATTTTAAAAAATACTTGAAACAAAATAATCAGTTTTGAATTGAATCATACTATGACATGCTTTGACGTAAAAATTCTGTAAAATCCAGTTACTTTTAGAAGATTAATACTTACAAGTATGAATCGTTTAAAACCAACTAAAATTATTTATAGAATGCTGTGGAGGTTTGTGAGTTTAAAGATCCATTTAAGTTAGAAATCTAAATTATTGGATGCTAACCTAGTGGTTTGAAGATCAGGCGCTTTTGCAAAGTCGAAAGGTCATAGGGGTCATGAATACATACTGCTGAGGAGTATTGTACTAAGATGAAACTGTTGTCTGACGCTTTACGGTTTTTAATGATTGTCTAATCATGATATGGAAAATTAAGAATTCATCAAAGTTACGATGGACCAATATTATGCATATTTTTTATCGTATATCTGCTAAATAACTAAACTATTCATATTCATGTTCCCCTTATCATGAGCTTTATTTTGAACTATATTCTATTATTATATGATTTACCATTCTTGAGTTTTCCCTAATCTATTAATTACTGTCTCCCATATTCACAGCCACATTTAGCTAAATCTTGTACAAATGTTATTTTCTATCTTATGGTACAATGTGGTCAGTCTCTTTGGTATATAAACTCAGTATGTTTGAAATATAGTGATTCAAATCGCAAAGGCTGAGATTGGTGTTCTGGACTTAACTATCTGGGCTAGACAGAGGGCAGGACCAATATGTACTCTAGACTGCTCGTATGGTTTTCGTGTGTCACTGTTCCAATCGATAATTCGCTGCTCTCTTATTGGTGGTCATATTACGTTCATACGTTAACAAGGCATCCACTCGGCCACAAGTTATAACAATAACCATCCTGTGACTACAATAAATAGTTATTTATTTTTTTGAGGAACAGTTAAAAAGAAGTTTTATTATTGTTATGTTTGCTGACAAATAAATAATCAGATAGACTAATTTTGATCAAATAAAAACCTCTGTTGGACTAGAGAAGGAAATAAAAAAAGATCTGACTGATAAAACTCATATTATGTGTTATTCAACATATTATATCATAATAAGTGATTGAATTCACTTAGTATTGTTTGTTTGAATCTTCCCATTGATGTTTAGGACTGCAACTGGTCAGTCTCTAATTGGCATATGTGCACACTGTGCATATTGCCTCGATATAGCCTAAATTCACAAGCATGGTAAGTGATTATTTATTGTATTTGGGAAAATTTGAATAATCAACATATTGAACTTGAAATGAATCATTTAATTTATAGGGAATAAGTATGTACACAGTAAAAAAAGTTATGGAAAACACTAAAACAATTTACAAGCATTCCTAAATGTCGATGGTAATTAGCAAATTGAATACAGAAAACAATCACTTAAATATCTTGATTTGATAACAACTTACAGTACAAAATTTGCGTAAATCATCCAATGAAACATATCCTTTCGTGTCATGATCAAGTTTACGGAAACTTTGTAAAAGATGACTAATTTCATCAATAGTCAAATCCATACGAACACCTTCCATAACACGCAGACCAAGACCCATTTCAGATTTTAAGAAGTTCTGTAAAAAGAAAAACAGAGATGTAACAACGTAACAACAACAAAAGTGTTTTAAAAACATGTGTTACCAGTTAGAAAAATCAATGAGAATCCAGACACTTCTGAAATAAATACTGACAAGAAATTGTTCACGATATGTGACGTAATATATATATATATATATATATATATATATATATATATATATATAAACATTGCATAAACCAAAAGTGAGACATAGTATGTGTTAAATTCATAAAACATTTTCTGCACAACTATCAGTTATATAAATAAAACGTAACATAAATGACGTTTTTCAGATTTAATTAAGAAAGGTAGGAAGTTTGTAAAAATTATCTAGTTTACAAATAATTTTCATGATGGACTAACTTCAGCTTTGAAACTAATAGAAGCCAAGATATATTGAATTGTTTTATCTTTAAATTAATAGACGTACAAACCGACAAACTCAGAAGGGAGTGAATAGAAAACATTGAGATTTCGTAGATTGTATATTAATTTTAAACCAATGAATTCGGGATACAGTGATTTCTATTTTTAACTTGCATCATTCTATTCCATAAATGATACATACCTCATTAGTGTTATGTTTGAACTCCACTGATCATACGCATGTACTAGAAATTTAGAAATTTCTCTCGAAGATATCCACCCCTCAGCACATGATCATTATTGATATAGGAGGTTTGTGAAAACCCTTCAATTTTGAAATCTTTCTAATTACTGATTGACAAACTGCTAATAAGTTCGATCCTTCATGAGTGTACACTAGTGCAAAGCATCAATCTAATACAAAAGAATTATCTTATTTACTTTCAGTATTAATTACTCTTCAAATGGAGCTAATCCGTAACAAGTAATATCTTTAAGTTATAATTCAATCAAAATTATAGCCAACAACACAGTCATAAAGTCGTCATACATCTTTTCTGTAGTAAGGAAAATATATATGAGATAATAATAAATTCTTTTGTTTTCATCTAACGCTTTATCCGCCGACATAAAGATGAAAAATTTGATAGTAATTAGAATAGAAATATTATGATATTATCATTTTGTTCATCGTCATTATCATCATCAAGATTATCCATCAAAGACAAAAATATACGTGTAAAACTTAGTCTAGACAGCCAAGTAATAGTTCAATATTGTTTACTTTTATTTAAATGTATATTTGATTCTGAAATAAAGGTTAAATAACATCGTATATTGCTTTGAAGATATTATTCAACTTTATATTATAGTTGATAATTTACAGTTTATTTATTGTAGACAGCTACATCTATATGATTTTACTGGATCTAAGTAGTACTTAATAACCGTAAACCCGACCGTTGCTGCTACCTTGACGTGGTGGTCGGGCTTGCCTATCGTGATGAACCAATCGAGCTATACTGGATGGAACAATCGTTCCTCAAAGTCCCACCATGCCAGACAGGTCGGTTGAAGAGCGGTAAGAATACAAGCAGCAAACACAAGGTTCGAAGGCGAAGTCGTACTGAGCACTGTACAGAGGTGTGACAGCAGTAAGGTGTTTCCTTCAGACAACCAGCATAACAGCAATGCTGCCTTCCCACAAGGAAGGGTGAGGTTAGAAAAGGTCGACCCTAAAAATGTACACCTCGCCTTATCCCACGGATATCCGTCTCCAGCGGTAAGGTCCCAACAAGTACGGAGCTAACACAAAAACTACCCACAAAAAGGTCGTGTGTGACCGACCTCAAACAGTTGTCCCTTGGGCACTGCGGTCACGCTCTCAGGTCACTAAGACCACTTTTAATCCAATTTCCTTTTCAAGTACCTCTAAAATACCCTTCCATGGTGTGAGCAACCGGGAAGTGATAACTGTCCTCATACCTCTAACAGTACTCCAGACCACTGTATTCATAATCAATTTCCCTCTCCAATTCCTATTATTCCTCCTACCTCGACTTTCAGTTCAACACTAAACTTCCTCTTTCGGCTTTCTCCTCAAGTATCACCATAGCCAACGATTCTAGTATGCAAAACACTGTCCCAGGTCTACTGAAACCTCGCTCCAAAATACACATTGGAGCCTTCAACATATGTACCTATGTCAAACCAACAAAACCTGGAAAGGGGAGCCAAGGACAGAGTAGGTTGAAGACTGTTGGTCGGCGGCCTATACACCATGACGAGTGACAGACACAAGTAAGTCACCAGTTCAAACTCAATGTAACAATGTTGATTCAACAGACCGATTATATTTTGCTATGAACAAAGTGTGTATTCAGCTTCAATATTAGTAATACGGCGGAAAAAATGAATAGAGTAAATATATTATACAAATATTTTATCAAAATTCTAGTTTACCTCTGCCTCTCTCATTTCTTGCTTTTTTCTTTCACTACTCCATTTTAAATGTTCACCCATTAAATCAACAATTCTTGGTAAAGCTTCCTCCGCCGCTCGTACATTCAAAAATGCTAAACGAGTACGGCGAGCAAGAAAATCAACAACATGACAAGCATATTCTCGGCATGCATATTCCACCTAAAGAATATTAAATAAAGAATCTCTTTTAAAAAAAGAGTAAATTATATGTATGATATTGTGAGCAATGAACGATATAATCTACTAGAGTGTGAATAACACATCACATTGACTTTTCGTCCCAATCGTCTGTAAAATGCAATCATATTGTGGGAAGCAGTAAATAATACAAAGTCAAGTCTATTAGTTATATCTGTTAGTTTTAGACACATAATTATATGATACTTTAAGTATGGGTTCAAAAAATATACTATTGATTAAAACATGTTAGGCTCTACAGTTAAAAGTCCATAATTACTGTGATATGAATGTTACAATGATTCGTAGTAAAGTGTCAAGTTATTATCAATATAATAGCAATACAATAAATAGCGTGAACAAAATGTATAGTATGAGAATTCCGTCTTGTTAATTGAGGTCATAATAAATCGTGTGAATATAATATGTAATAAGAGAGGCGTTGTCAAAGTAATTGCGATAAAAAAGAATTTATGCGAATTAGGAAAGGTGAACATGTAGGTTAAGAAAGATAAAAAGGCATAGGGAATGGGAAGAGCGAATAAGAGGTTTATAATATCCAGTTTAGATATCTGGTGATTCATTCGTGAACCAAGGTAAACATAGAGGCTGGATACACTTCTTCTAGATACATAAGTTAGGTTTTCTGGAGTTGATCCAGACGGCTTTAGCTATGTAGATTGTTTAGAACTCGATACAAAAAGAGAAAGCTTCATGAATTTTTATATGATGTTCACTATCTACCAAGTGAGAAAGAATGGTGTTGTTAAAAGATGCAGTGACTCCTTTTCCCAAACATGCTAATGCATGCTCATGAGAACGAAAGGAAAAAGCCCTCCGAGTATAACCTAGGTAACCAGCTCCATAGGGGCGGTCGAATTGGTATACACACATGGAGGAGCCCATCATCGGTAAACTATCCTCTATTTGTTGCGTAAGTACTGGTTTGCTTGAGAAGACTGCATGTAACTTGGCGTCATGAAATGCCTTCAACAGATCTTTTGAGTTGACGTGTTAAAATGTCACCTGCTATGGCTCTTTTTTAAATCGAGTTTCAGATATACGGTTTTCTCTCTGATCCTATTAGTTTTTTTTGCCTTCTGATAGAAATTTTCTGGCATTATCTGGATAGTCAATATGTCTTAGCGTGCTCTTTAGTTTATCTATTTCGCTATCTACGCAATCCTCAGAATTCAATGGTTTGATTTTGTGACTGAAACATTTAACTAAATTTATTTTGTATTGAAGAGGTTTAAAACTATGAGGATAGGTATACTGACTCGTCCAAGTATTCTACTTAAGTAAAACTTTTTTTATGGAACCGTCTATTTTTGCAAAAAGTAAAACATCAAGGGAAGCTATTCTATTGTCGTTTCCTTCTTCCCTGGTGAATTTAATAGCTGAGTGAACGTGATCAAAACTGTTCAAAACCTCTTGTTTGTCGATATTTTCGTCACACACGATTAGTGTGCCATCTATGTATCGATAACAATAATCTAGCTTATCTAGGATATAACCCAACGGTCCATTTTCCTGTTTGGTTCAAAAAAATGTTAGCGGGGATGAGGCCTACGGGTGATCTTATTGCTGCTCCATCTACTGGTCTGTAAATTTCATCGTTAAACATAAAGTAGATTTTCATAGTGCAGTTCAACAGAAGCTCCTTCATTGTATTTATCGTGATCGGTACCTCTATTTTTGTTTCTAGTTGTTGACATATGTAATAAAAGGTTTCTGTCAGTGACATGTTAGTGAACAAAGATGTTATGTCTGGTGATGACATGGTTTTGCCTTTTATATTCATATTCTTTATTGTATCTAATTGTTAATCTAACCGTAGATAAATAATAGAAAATTTTATGCATTCATGCAACACTTTGCTCTATTGTGGAGACCAAATAAATCCTGATCTATCATCCTTGTGCTTGTATTCATGTTGTCTGATTCGCAGTTTTCCAGTAACAAGTGCCAAGTCAGTTAAGTATTCTGGGGACATAATAATGTACTTTATAGTACTATTCCCTGGAAGCTCTATGCTTCATTCGACTATTCCCAAATCAGAACAAGAATTGAGAGGAAACAATCTACATTCCAATAAGTCTGAACAAAATAGATGTGGTGGTAAAAACATTAATACTGATGTAAGATTTACATAAGTATCTTTCAGTATCTCAACCAGGGTTAATTGATTGAAAAATGAACTAATCAGCATATTCCCATTTGATTCGAAATTAAACATGAAGTAGTCAGAACATCAATATGCTAACCATACATAACCACCCGATTCGCAAACTTTAGGAGATTTTCTTCGAAGCTAACCACTAGCGAGCAAACACAAGTATTAAAAACTTACACTGCTTCATGAGCATAATATGGAAAGGTAAACTTTTATCATAAGATGACGTCATCTTTGTTATTCAACGGCAGATGTCATTTCATGATGAAAATCCCTTTGACGTGGTATACGGAAAAAAGCAAGGAGTGTCACAATGAACAATTGACACCAGTAAGTGTTGCATATTATGAATTCACTTGGAAACAAATTAACAAACATTATCTATATGCTGATTTGTATAGCTGAGCTAACTTAACTGTGCAACAACTTTATTGGAAATGGTATCGATAACAGGGAGCTTTCATCTTGCTAGTTTGTGAGCTAACGGTATTCAATGGTGACGGTTAATATGAAACAACAGTCCAAACAAACTTGACAGCTAGAATAGATCGGTCAAATCAATACAAAACAAACCTTAACAGACAAGAAATATTGAAAACATGAAGGTATTTTGAAATAAGACACTTAACGATAGTATGCATATTTATTGGTGTGACATTCTATAACATGTTCCCAAACTACTTGTAAACTATACAGTATAACATACCTATGTAGAAAAAGTGAAGGCAGTTCCATAGACAGTAATGGCACTATTATTATACAAATTACCAATTTAATGACAAAATAAACTTACTTCAGCCTCAATAAAAGGAAATTCAGGATGCAATTTTTTACCTAATATTGGCCATCTTAAACCAGTTAGTTGGGACATATTAGCTATAGTGATAGCTTTATCACCATAAATCCCAGTTAAATGACGTGCCACATCAACATCCATACCATATTCTTGAACAATTTGTATAAATAGATTTGGTGACCAACCATGAGCACCCTCTAAAAGAAGACCTTTGGTACGACATGGACCAGTTGGTTTAAGATCACATACCTAGTTAATTAATAAAATAGGATAAAATAATGCCCGATAAATTTCTGTATATTTCTCTTGTAGTAACAAAATGAAAATATTAAAATAATTATTAATTCTAATGACAATCAGCTATTAAGGGCATAAAATGTACAAATGTATGACCGTGTTTATCAAACAACGATAACTTGGCGGTTAAATTATTTGACCAATGAGTATCAAATCACATTTCACCCAACTCAGTTTAAACAACCACATAGTATTACGTAACTTTACATAAACAGTGCAGCTTGAAGTCAAATGCATAAACACGTACTGATTAACTGATTCACTGTTAATAAAATAGCGACTTTTATTAGTGGACTATTCAAATAAAGACAAAACATTTTTACTACCTTTATCGCTTTATCTACAGTCTCTTCTGCCATACTTCTGTAAGTTGTCCATTTACCACCAGCAATTGTTATTAATTTAGACGGCGAAACATCAATAATATGATTACGTGCAATCGATTGTGTATCAGAAGAATTTGGGTCACGAACAAGTGGTCGAATACCTGCCCAAGATGACAGTACATCACCACGACGAACTATTAACAAAGAAATAAATATAGCAATAACAAAAATGAAAATTGAGTAACATTTTAACTAAAACACTAGTTATGAAAATGTAAGATTAATCGAGCAAAACCATGTTTATTTACGCGTATAAGGGCGTACTGTATAGATGTAGACAAGATTCAGAATATCTTGTCAAACAATTATGAAGATTTCGATGGTGTAACGTTCAACGTACCTACGGGAGTGAAAATTGTTAGGTGAAAGTGCAAAAACATATCGGCTTAGTGTAGCAAACATTGAATAAGATGTCATAATTATCCATAAAATGTAAAAGAAGGTTCCTAGAACATTGATTAAGGTTGTACCAAAATACTGTACGACCGAAATTAAATGACTGCGTACGAAAGCAATGAAATATGTGTTAACGACATCTGACAGTGATACAAATCAAGATTGTGAACTACAAAAATTGATACGATGATAAAATCAAAAGATCTATGTAATTATTAAAGATTTAAAATTACGTTGATCCATTCATCAGGTACTTAAATATGAACTACACTCTTAGTTTAACAGCTAGTGATACTATTTTGTTTCCCAAACTACAGCGGGTGGAGTAGGGTTCGAACAATGGACTTGGTGGCTGAAAGTTCGACGCGTTAACCAATAAACCACCGTTCAATATAATCAAGAAACAGATATTCCCTGTGACATTCTGAACCGCATTTACAAGTGTCACAGTCTCACGTGGTACCGTGATGTATGCTACTTATGTTTTCAGATATAAGTAGTATGTAACTCCAGTCGTAAGTGGAATGTATGCGAGAAGGTTTCTTCATTCCTGTTTTCATCTTGATTGCTTTTAGTTTCCTTCTCTCTTCTCTTCATTTCAATATTCACAACCTTCTTCTCGCATACATTCCACTTACGACTGGAGTTACATACTACTTATATCTGAAAACATAAGTAGCATACATCACGGTACCACGTGAGACTGTGACACTTGTAAATGCGGTTCAGAATGTCACAGGGAATATCTGTTTCTTGATTATATTGAACGGTGGTTTAGTGGTAGGAGACCATTCAAAAAAAAATGTACAAATGATGTATTTCATGTATGATTTTCACGTTTTACTAAACAACTGTGTGACTGTGCATTGAGCAATAAATTGTTCATCTCCACTTGAGTGTTCGTTCACTACAGTTCTACTCAGTTATTTTGGCTGCTTAATTCTCTACGGTATCGACTATCTTAAAAATATGTGTACTGAAGTCACTTAAAAATGAAAATCTAAAAAGTAACTTAATACAAAATGTAACCACAGATTTACACATTTGTAAAACGGTAAAAAAAATAAAGGCTACTATACTAACACCTGATGAACTATTCTCGTAAAGAAAAAACAAAACTAAACACCTACCTTGGATTTCCGGAGAAAGATAATTACTAATTTCTTCCAAGATAAAGTTCACTTCAGCTTCAGAAGGCGAAGGTTGATCAGTAAGACTGCATTCAGTATCTGTAGTGCCAGCTAATGAATAATTCATCCATGGTAAAAAGAAGATCACACGACCATCACTCGTGTGTGGATCTAGTAGACCCATCTTAGTAGGGCTAAAAATAAAATCAGAAATAAGATAAGATAGAACTTTTCTGAATAATGTTTAGTAATAATGAATTGATCAAAGGCGAGTTCATTTGTTACTGTGCGAGTACCTCAAAATTGATTCATATTTCAAAACGTTAAGGTTAATAATAACCGTACAATGTATTCATGAGCTTCTACAAAATGTTAAAAAAACCTACCATGATGCTAACTACTGAAAAAAGTAAGTGAAAACAATACATTGATTGTTGTATTGGAGACGAGTACGTTGAAATTCATGCATCAAATGTATAATGTATCGGAAAATACTGTGGGGTAAAACTCGTCGAAAACCCTTGGAACTGATAACGAATGACAGAAAATTACTGAAAAATTTATTTTATAATATTTATGAAATATTTACAATGCCAATGTATTTCAAGAATAGAGTTTATCGTAATAATGCGATTTACGTATTGAGGATTTCCAACTTTGACTAAGCACAAGTTATCAGAAAAAATAAGAGAATTTAACTAGAATCAAACCTATGATTCCTTTCCAAATAATAAATATTTAACAAGATCATGAATAGATTTAATGAAGCAGTAGCTTAGTAGCTAAAGCATCTGACCTTTAGTCACTGAGTCCCTTGTTCGAATCCTACTCAACTCACTTAAGTTTGAGAAAATGAGTAGTATCACTAACATTCGTACTTAGAGTGTACTTCAAATCCAAGCATCTGATGAATGAGTTAAGTTCATTCCCAACCATTTTTATATCATGAATATCAATAAACTGATCATATTTTAATCAGATAACACTTCTGAACATATTATTCTATTACGTAATATAAATTAATTTGTCATTGGAACAAAGAATAGACGAATATGATTAGTAATGTATGTCTAAGGTATAACTTTTAAATTGCGAAAACCTTTGTTAGTTTACAAGTGACAAATTCGAAACTTCATACCTATGCAGAATTATTGAATTCTTAAATTTGATAAATAGTTACGTCTATATTATTGCCACTAAATTATGAAAAAGTCAATTTATCATGAACACTTTGTTCAACAATAAAAAAAGAACTGGAAAATTTCAATGGTTCCTCTACTGTATTTTCTGTGAAAATTAATTCACTACAAACTGAAAACTAAGTAAAATCTCAGAGATATTTGATCTATCAACAGCTCCACTCTGTTACATCAAATCAAATTCATAAATATTTATAAAACCGCCTACGACACACACACACACATATGACGAATACCACAATGTATATGATATGTCTATTCTATTTTGAGTAATAAGATAATGAATACTTTCACTATGAAAATGAACAGTTTGGACAAATCCAAATTAATAGAACAAACAAATGGATTGTCATTTATAATTAATTGCTTAACATTAATCTTAGGTATGTTACTACAACAGTTTAATATATAATAAACGTGGAGAAAAAAATTTCTAAAAAGAAAACCTATACATTAACGGTGCAATTACCTTTTTACTATCTATGATCCTGAGTTTAATTTTCTAAAAGACTGTTATATGTTAAGAATGGCTAAAGTTATTCTTAATATATGACCCTAAAATAAAACAAGTATTATATGTTATTTAACAAATTCATTTAAAATAGATTCTAAAGTGATAACAATGCAAGTCATCACAATCTTGACAACTAAAAGGTTTAAACAGAACGAAAGATAAAAGATTATTGATTTAAAGTGAAATGAACAATGTTTTAATTGGATTAAGAAAGGAAACAAGTTTATTTATTAGATATAAAATTATGAGAGAAGAATACCACTTCAACTTAATTTTATTTATATACCTTATAAAATATTGTGAGAATATTTTAATAAAGTGTGAACTGCGGATAGCGATGGAATTCAAAATGCTCTTTTTTATCTGGTTTGGAAGTCGTCCGCTAAACATACTTACACTTTAGTGTTGATGTTTACATCAGGACTCGGACACAAAAACCTTTTGCTTTAAATATCAATGGGTTAACTACAAACCTATTCTAAAAAACTTAGTGACAACGTGGTGATATCTTGGTACTCTGAACACATTGCATATAGATTGATCAAAAATTCAGTCCTAAATATCAATAACAGGATTACTGACACGCTTGCTAACAATGACATATTATGTGAATTTTAGTTAAAGAATTCTTTTGGCACAAAATTTTTCGACTTGGATAACCAAGTATCAATTAGGGAAGTCATCACTGATCTATAAAGGTTACACAGTAATTAATAAACAACGCTGAAAGGTAGAATCACTTAAGATAATAGCTAAACTAAAATTTGATCGATAGGATTCAATTAGCACTAAGAAGTAGACAATTGAACATTGGTCACAATTAATTGATCGATTAATGTGAATTTCATTATATCTTTCTTTTCTACTTGTATTTTAATTTGATAAGCTTTATAATAAGTGAAATGAAGAAAGAAGTGAGTAACAAGACACGCTCACTAAACAATTATCAATACTTAAAATGTCTTTCTTGTTATAATATTGATTTGAATCTAATTTTTGTATAAAACGAAGAAAAATTCAGTCAACTAATTAGAAACCACAAAACCATAGTTTATGCTATGTAGTGTACTAAACTAGGAAGTTATAAGCACTAAATAAATGGGAATGCTTTAAATTTGATGAAACAGAAGAGAAATCGGAGCCACGATTATATGAATGATAGTTCGTCCTGATTTCGATTACTTTTAACTGATGTTCAGTTTATATCATGATTAGAAAGGGTTCGAACTATTTTTTTATCTATAAGCTGGTAAACACTTGGATTCAGTAGCCTACTCGGTGGAAAACTTGTTAGAGTTTAAAGGGAAATGTAAGGTATTTGAGCCCTGGTGTGAATGTCGACACTCGAACCCAGATCTATCCAGTTGAGATGTAATAAGGATGAAATGAACATTTTGGATTCCATTGTTAGCTACAATCCATCTAGTCCGTAAAAATATGTTCACTTGTTTGTACTATACATCAAGTATTCATTCAACATCAAGAAAAATTAATACACAATTTAAATAAATCTAGCGGTAATACATTTAACAATAAATAATTAAACGACCAAAATTAACAATTCAAATTGGTTAAATTCTTTTAAACAAGGCAGTAAACAATTGAGCTGTTCATAAGAATGCTAATCAGATTTCGTGAGAATCAATGCACCAGAAACTCAACTTCGGAAATCGATAAACATTAAAGAAACACCAAACTGACTACTTTTGCCATTGAAATTCACATCAGTTTTTTTACCATAATCTGAACTAAATATATATTCCTAAAACATACATACAAAATGAAATGATAGAAAACACTGAGGATGCTATTGCTAAAGTTACAAGAACCCTAAAACTTAAGACAAATGTTGTTAGAATAGAAAATTGGAGTGTTTGGAAAATGTTATTCTGTAGAACTGAGAGCCGCAGAGATTCTTTGGGGAAACTGTAGTTTATGGACGACCTCTGAGCGATGTTAGAGTGACCATGAAACATATAAGATACTAGGGTCAAAAGAAGGTTAGTATGAGGAATCGAGATTAGGATTTAGAGTTATAATTTAGGGTTAGGAACTAAAGAGAAAGTTTCTAATACGAGCTTAGTCAGTCAGTCACCAGTCATCTACAACTTAGGACCAGGCACATATATGCATCGGTCCCAGTTGCCACACTTCATTAGCATAACAAGATAAACATCGAATTCATAATAGTTACTTCAATGGTAGTAACATAAAAGAAAGATTGTGTATAAGGACATTGTACAGAAAGAAAGAACTAGTTCGTAGAAAGAAATGTATAAAGCAATTTTATTCTCACTGTTTAAGGGAAGATAGAGTGCATACACCTACACCACTGTGATCAATTCTGAGATATATCACCCAGAGTCTCCAACCATTGGTTACTATAGTCGCGCGGACCCCAACCAAGTAGTCTGCATCTATCAAACTGGCTCACACCAGAAGTTAGTGACTTTATGGACTGATGTCACGTTTTGGTTTGGCCGTCCCTACCTTTCCTCCATCTGTCTCCAATACTAGTCAACATGGCACACCGAGGTAGGCGGTGGATGGGCATGCGTAATACGTGACCCAACCAATTACGAACTTATATCAGCCATAATACCAAAATGCTATTCTAACTGTACGGATGAATGAATTTAGCACAGAAATTAAAAATTTGGTGCTTTTATTTTCATTAGTTCGTTCATAAATTATGGTCTCATCGATTTTTCTACTCAATTTATTAAAATGCTATCCTATCAATATAGCTGGAGATGGCACTTTCCATAATATAAGTTGCAGATAATTTGTCGTAAAAAACATCTTTACTACGTTATAAAAAATTTACTTAACCCTAGAAAAGCAGTATTTTTACATGAAGATACTACTAACTGAGAAGCTGTAAATTCAGTGTTCCAGTTCATACGTCTGTGAATTTAACCATACTATTAGTAATTAAAGTACAATATTTCAAGGGAGAAATACAGTGCCATTATCTGATAGGACGAAATACTGTGTATAAAGGACAATAATTATTTCTACCAATGAACATAGTCATATGATCCAATTTCATCCGAGACACGTGATATTAATTCTAGTTCAATAAATGCCAGATATTTACTTTTCTCTTAACATTTATCTACCCATTATTCTGAAAGTGTTATCAGAATTAAAGTTATCGACGTTATACGCGTGACGGGTGACAGTGATAGATCATATGACATTTGATGGTAAGAGTGTAATTTTAGAAAATTAAATATAGTGGGATAAAAGCAGATAGTACAAATGATCATTGGAAATTAGTTGGACGAGGAAATTTTAAGATAATCGTAAGTTGAAATGATGATTCATTCCCCTTTAAAAAAATCATTGAAAATAAAGTGTATAGACGATCACGAATTACTTTGCAACCAACAAGAAAACAGTATTTAATTAAGAAACAATTTATGGTTAAAAAAGCAATACGATTATAAGATGATGAAGATTGTCCGAACTATGTGATATATTAGCTCAATACATTTCGAACAATCTGATCACATATATACTTGTTAAAAACATTTATATATATAAATAAAAGGTCAACTAGACTAGAAATGGAGGGTAAGAGGAGACAAGGATAATAAATAAATAATGTCCTATTTGGGATTCGTCAGCTGGATGTACCTGCATCTCAGAATTGATGTTCATTCTTAGACGAGACGCGCGTCCTGGATTCCACTGATAGTCACCATACATCTTTGCTTATAAAGCTTGTTACCTTAAGACAATATTGAAACAATTCGCACAGTATGCACATATGCCAATAACACACTGATCAATTGCAGTGCTAAACATCAATGGGAACATTCAAGTAAACAATTCTAAGGGAATTTAGGTCATAAGATTGATCTCAACTAGGCTTTTGTGGTGTTATACAAAAGTGTAAAAGGGCGTATACTAAAGTTTATTGGAGTTTTAGCCATACGAAAATTCAAACCCCCTTTGCGTATTCAAAAACAGTTTGTTCTCACCTTAAATCTACCCTGGTAATATTCGTTTATTATCCAAAGTGATAAGGATTAAAATTGTTTTCACATTATTTATCATCCTTGTCTGCTCTTACCCTCCATTTCTAGTCTAGTTGACCTTTTATTTATATATATATAAATGTTTTTAACAAGTATATATGTGATCAGATTGTTCGAAATGTATTGAGCTAATATATCACATAGTTCGGATAATCTTCGTCTTCTTATTACGCTATCGAAATTTATCAAAGGGACTAATTACTTTAAAATACGTTTATAAGCAATACACAGTTTTCACATGAAAACCGAACGTTTATAAATAAATTATTAAGGTTTTCATCTCAATATGTATGTTTTATTCTCCAATTCCAGTCATTTTGAAATATAGATACAAAAGATGTTATCAAAATTTCCACCTTGTTTCTCCATCTTATTAATTCCCTCTTGCCACATTGATCAGAGATGTGGTAAGCACAGTTGTTCCAGGTCCTAGATTGTCAATGTCTGACTAGCCGCTCATACACGCAAAAATGGGGAAAGTAAACTACATCAAAAAATGGAGAGTAGTAACACTAACTTCTGGTTAAATTAAAAATCCCACTACAAATCCTACTTACACAGAATATATTGCACCTAATAAATTAGAAAATAATAATGAACCAATTTAATTTTACATTCAAGTTTCCTATTAGACTGAAATAACTCTAATACTTCAATAAGTTTCGAATGTCACTTCAAACAAACCAAAGATCAATTACGGTTTTTATTATCTGTGTGTAGGAAGCTGCAAAAAGAGTGGTAATATCTAAAGATCTATATGTGATTTTTTAACTGTTTGGGAATCTTTAAAATCATAAATCAAAAACAGTACTCACAAACTATACAGACCAATTCAAATAATCTGAAACCTGAAGAAATCTTTCGTATCAAGAAAATAAATTGTTACATACAGTAATAAAAAGTAGAGATTATATTAAACATTCCTAACATTAAAAACAAAAGAGAGATCGGATAAATAATTAGAGAGTTAAAAATGATAGTGAAAACTATGTGAGACTCTTGTGATTTACTGTTCTTTTCATCAAAGCAAACAATATGGGGTGTGTAACTATTTAGAAAGAATATAGAGATTTCTTAATTCGAACATAAACAGGCATATGTCACAACACTAATGTAATCATAAATACATACGAAAACACTACCAATCAATTATCATCAGAGACTGATTTTTTCTGAAATAGCATGAAGCATCAAAATAAATTATTATAAATATTATTGTTATAGGTATGATTATTATTATTAGCAAAGATGGATGGTGGCTAGCAGTGGAACCTAGGACGCGTGTTTCGTCGTATTCGGGATTCGTCAGCGTCCCAGAGTTGACTTCCACTCCGGGAGTCGAATCCAGTACCGTTCTCTTCAAACGCCATCCTGTTATCCATTTATCTACTAAGTCCTGATAGCCACTTGCTTGTGCAACGGGGTTCCGAATAGGATGAAACGCGCGTCCCGGATTTCGCTGCTAGCCACCATCCATCTTTGTTTACAATGCTTTTGACTTAAGGCAATATCGAGACAATACGCACAGTATGCATATATGCCAATAAGAGACAGATCAATTGCAGTCCTAAACATCAATGGGAAGATTCAAACAAACAACACAAAATGAATTATTATTATCCCAAAATAAAAATGTCATTACCTATAATAACCAGGAAGAATAATATGAACACCTAAGCTAGGTTGACAAATAGTAGGTTGTTCTTTATTATCCATTTGTCGTATACTATCTGTAAATGGTCCAGTTGCATTAATCACACAACGAGCATTGATTGTGAATTCTTTACCAGTTAATCTATCTCGAACACGTGCACCGGATACTGTAGGTACTGGTTCAGATGTTGTTTCCAATGTTGATTTCAAAGAAATTGATTTAGTTCGAGATGGTTGTTTAATTATTTCAACAGCTTCAACATAATTAGCAATCGCAGCATCATAACGAGCCGCAGTTAATGCAATACTTAAGCACATACGAGCATCCTCTTGTTGACCTAGGTTAATGAGAAAAAGAGGAGTTTAAAGAAATAATAAGATCAGAAGCTGGATCTTAAAAAAAATAATAGCTGTGAATAAGTAAAAAAGAAAATATGCAATTATTTAGATGGGTAGTTGAACGTTGATGTAATAATATGTTGGATCAAATAATTGCCTTTCTTAACATAAATATACGTTGTAAAATGGATGTAGAAAATGGGTATAGATAAAAAGTGATGATATTTCGAATCTATGATCCTTAATCCTCGATTTATACTAGCTCTAGAGTCCCCTCCTAACCAGGTGAAAAACTTATTATTCACAACAACAAATAAGCAGTTATTCACAGTTTCCAATGGGGTCAGAAGTTTGTTTTTCTCCACCTTAAAATGATAATATTTACTACGTATTTATGCTTAGATGCATTACTTGTTAAAGAAAATATAGAAAACAAAGATAATTTTGCCAATAATCGCATCCTTTATTATCGAAAACGTATTGAAAGTTTACTACATAGATTATTTATATACGCATATATATGGATAGGTTACGAAAAGAATAACGAGTGTTTAAGGTTTAGGTTAGATGATTGTAGGCATGAAATGAAATACTTTTGACAAATAAACATGAGATATTACCTTCTACGTCATGAACCGAGATTAATGACTTCCCAAGAAATTAGTACATTAATAGAAGCACACGTGAAGTTGATATGGTAACGCTGATTAAAAGTATCAGCAAATTTAAAAAGAAACATTACTTCAAGTGGAGATATTTGAAAATCCAGGCAATCTGGTAATTTTATATTCTACGTAATAAAACAAATAATTCATGCCACTTCAAAATAAAGATAAGGACATTTCAGAAAATTTAAAGTAAATAAAAACAATTAGCTGAAAGAATCAAAAATACAGTTAGTTTGCTTTAAAAAAAATCCAATAGAATGAAAAATAACTATGCCGGGTTAGCAACAATTAGTGAATGACAACTCCCTAAATGATAGTGTTCAGACAGGAACGAAAACCAAAGTTATTATTAAGGGCTTTACAGTTAACTCTCATAACTAAACACGTAAACTCATAATTTACAACAAAACTGGTATTAAATGGTTGAAAATAATCATTGATGAGTCATAAAACGTTGATTTTGTATTCCCTAACACGCGTAAGAAAGGATTATCTGCAGTCCTAAGGGGAACAATCCTCTTTATAAGATTAACACACGTCTTAATAAGTGGCACGGTCAGAGAAGACATTAGTAACTTTCTCAACCCTTCTACCAACTCTTTTCAACCATCTATAATCGAATAAAGTGCACTGTTATTTCATATAATTTAGAATAGTGATTATATTCCACGTTTATCGACAGAATTAAATCAGTAATAACAAGATATATAACATTACGAAGTAATCAAATAATTTGCAGACATTTCAGTCTTGCAGAATGTCAGTCACAGTGTAAATAGCTCAGTGGAAATATCTCTGATTACAACATTGATCAACTTAAGTTAGAATTACATGCTGGGCATTGTTTTCCTTAGGATTTCAAATAAAAAAGAGTTCTGGTTATTTTCTTAGCCAGCCCAAGGTCGAACAGAGGGACATATCAAGTCTCTTATCCGATGATTAAGACAAAGACTTTCAGTACATAATGATTACGAGAAACTAGTAAAAGAAAAATAATACATTTTATTCAGCTAAAATTGCTTTGTTTGTTAAGTACTTCTTAGTACTGATTGAGTTCCATAGATCAAGTTCAAACGTGACCATTATTCAAAGTGACTCAATATTGTGTGCAATACATTGTAAATACATCACAGTTGAGACCTGAGTAGCTTATTTCTAACGTTTCTGACTATTAAGTCGGGTGAAGGGGGATTGAGTTCGTTAGACGTTAGTTCCTTTAGGGTTACAGGTACATCTTACGGGTGCCAAACAGTAAAGAAACCTAGGTTCAGGGTTTCCTGTGAATTATTTTCAACCACCCAGGACAAAAATGCTTCTCGGGTCATGAACAGAAATAGTTAAGATGACTTTGCATAATGTAAAGGTGATAAAAATTCACCACGAAATGATGTCTATTGAAGGATTGTTTACAACCAGAGTACTAGAAAAACTATATTCGTCCTAGACCGGTATTATTATTAATTATTTGAAGACATAAACATTCGTACAAGAGGGCACCAAATACATATGAGCCGCACAATATCAATGAGGTTGTGAAGAGAAAGAGAATGTAAAGTGTGTATAATGAAAAGAAAAACAACGAACAGAAATTAGTGTGTGAGAATGAAATAATAATAAATGGGGGAAACAGTTCAGTTAGCTAAAATACAACCAGAAAGAATTCCTTCAGTTTAAGAAGTTACGTTCACTTTTATGAAATGCGAAGAAAGATATAGCAGGATCGCCACTGTGTTGCACCATATCTAGGATCTCTATTGGTGAATCGTGAAGGACCAACAGAAGCCATCCCTGTATAGCTTTCTTTCATACCACGACATGTCGTGCACTGACCACCTCTCCGCTTTTTTTAAACAGTCCCAGCGTCGGCAAATAATGCACAACCAATACACATGATTATTTTCCAGGGTAATCAATCATTTATATGCGTAAAATCTAAAATAAACTCTTAGCAAAGATTAGTTAAACCTAAACAGTTTCCACCAGAAACTGATTTGAGCTAACTATATCCATACTATAAAAAATTGTCGATAGACTTTTAGAAATTCTACAATAGCAAACAACAACTTTTTTTAATTAACCGAATCAGGAATAAGAAAGTAAACTATTTTTTATTTGAAGATAGTGGAGATTGGCTTAATTTCAAAGTAACATTCATCACAGATTGATCTGAGGTTGGGTACCACCAGGAATCAGAATCCATGTCCATGGGCACTCACAGTCCCACCAGTGATCTTCTACTCTAAGAACTTCAGGTCCAAGGGTGAATGCCTAACCACGAGAATCACTTGGTTTGCATCGTGCTACAATTTCAAATTCAGTCAGTTTGTGGTACAGACTGACGACCAACCAATGCTAACGGCATTTCACTTACCATGATACCCATTGGATACAGATCTAAATTTTTTGCGTAGTCATGGGAGCTTACTAGCAAAGAGTAACAAACTAGAAAGAAATTGTAATAAAGTCCTCCCTCATTTTCATTAGTTCTATGTGTGAAGTTAGTTCGTGATGAAAAACAACCTTTACAAAAAGTAAAAACCAATCGTTGTAAAACAATTAATAGATAAAAGTTACCCAGGAGTATAACAATAAAAAGAATGAATGGATGGTTTAAATTTTTTTAAAGAGTATAGATGAGATAAATCCAAACCTGATAGATCTCAATGATGAACATTGTTTATGATTTTAAGAGATAAAATACAACAAATACATAAAAATATAAAACAATCTGAAAGATGTATCTGTGGAAGGAAAACACAGTATTAAATTATGAATTTTGGAAACTAACTTACCATCATAATATACTAATCCACCGACTAGTTTATCACGTTTTAATAAAGGAAATCGTTCTAATGCCTGTGATTTATTAAGATAATAACTAGCTTTCAATATTTGAGCACCAGATATTAAGTCATACATTTTAATACCAGCCCAATAATACGGAACTTGCCACCATCTACAGAATTGACAATGAAAAAAAAGAACAATATGGCAACAATGACAACACTAAACGTGAAAAATTAACTGCACAGTTAGTACTGAATTCCAGGATCACTATGAATACCAAGAGCTGTGTTGAGTCGATTAATAAAGAATGAGAAAAAACGAGTAGTTCAAATTACAGTGTCTGTGATGGCAATTTTGGTTAGATCTATCACTTATATTTATAATAATTGTGAAAATTAAGTTGGCTACAGACTTCTAAGTGATCTGTCTAGTTTGCTGTATGTTCAACCAATATGCTCATTGCATATGACTGAAGGTATTGACATCCACCCCAGAGAACTGAACCCATATGTACAAAAAAAGTTCGCGCAAATGTGTTCGTTTAGTTGGGACTCTTGGTTGTGGGTTCGCATTCCTGAGGAGTCCAGTGGGGGGATGAAATAGCTGTCCAATATCCTTGTCTTTTTAATGTACCCCTATTGAGATCAATCCGTGATAAATATTGCCTACAATGAACAGCCGTTTCATCCTAAAACGGGACTTCTCAACAATGCGTACCCATGACCTTGTCATGTCTCAAAATCAATAAATTCGAACCTAGAAACGAGCGTATTATATCTGGAACCCTGTGTTGCTAATCAATGGTTTAAATCTCCAATTTTAGTTAGTCTTAAATGACAAAAACTGACTAGAAAAATCTATATAAACTTACTTATATATGGGCAACATGATTGGTAATGGATAGGCTAAATGTGGAGCTATATCGATTAGATTAGAACGTTCACTAAGTGCCTCATTAACCATACGAAACTGTTCAATGTCTAAATTAAATATAGCCTTTTGTAGGTATCGAACACCACCATGAATAAGTTTGGTTGAACGAGAAGAGGTACCCGAAGCAAAATCTAATCTTTCAATAAGGCATGTTGATAAACCTTTAAGCAAAAAAAAGAATGAAGAGAAAATCAGTGCTTACAAAGCAATAATTGATTGAAGGTGTTTATATGAGGAAAACAAAAACATTTATTTATTCGCCTAAACATGAATGAATTTAAATAATTCTTTTTTTATTTCCCACTTACCTATG
Organism: Schistosoma rodhaini; assembly: GCA_944470415.2. NCBI lineage: Eukaryota > Metazoa > Platyhelminthes > Trematoda > Strigeidida > Schistosomatidae > Schistosoma > Schistosoma rodhaini. The sequence continues at coordinate 13,954,354 of OX104036.1, read as the reverse complement.
CAAAAACTCCAAATGTATATATAAAGAAAGAATTAAACAGTTTTTCACGATCAATTTGAAGAAAGTGTGAACAAATTTGTGCTAAGGCGGTCGCAAAAGTAATCAGATTATATTAAAAGGGCTAAGATCCCTTCTGGAACGATAACCGCTTGCATTACTTACTTTCTTGCTTACGCCTGTTACTCCCAATGGAGCATAGGCCGCCGACCATCATTCTCCAACCCACTCTGTCCTGGACCTTCTTTTCTAGTTCTATCCAGTTTTTGTTCATTCTTCTCATGTCTGTCTCCATTTCTCGGCGCAACGTGTTCTTTGGTCTTCCTCTTTTCCTTTGACCTTGAGGATTTCGTGTGAGGGCTTGCCTTGCGACGCATTTGGGTGATTTCCTCAATGTGTCTTCTCACTCAGTCAGTTACGACGTAGAACTTCGTACGTACGTACATCAGTTCGAGTTGCCATAGCACATTAGCACAGAGATGAAGTAGTCGATGTGTGTTCGATCGATTTCCAGCGCTTCTTCCTGATTTCTTCCTCCGCTGAAATCTGGTTTGTTCTCTCCCACAGTAACTTGTTGCTGATAGTGTCTGACCAACGGATACGAAGTATCTTGCGTAGACAACTGTTAATAAACACCTGTATCTTCTGGATGATGGCTTTCGTAGTTCTCCACGTCTCCGCCACATACAGTAGAACTGTCTTGACATTTGTATTGAAAGTTCTGATCTTGATGTTGGTTGACAATTGTTTTGAGTTCCAGATGTTCTTCAGTTGTAGTGAATATGCTGCTCTTGCTTTGCCGATCCTCGTCTTCACATCTGCATCTGATCCACCGTGCTCATCAATGATGCTGATGATGTGATAGAAGAGCCAGACCATCTGCGAAGTCTAGATCGTCCAGCTGCATCCTAGCTGTCCATTGTATCCTGTGCTTCCCTCCAGATGTTGACGTCTTCATAATTCAGTCGATCACCAGGAGAAAGAGAAAGAGTGAGTAAGCAACCTTGACTGACACCGGTCTTTACTTCGAACGAGCGAGTGGGCTGTCCTCCATGCATGATTCTGAGGTTTAAACCATCATAAGAATTCCGTATGATATTGACAATCTTCTCAGGCATGCCGTAGTGTCGAAGAAGTTTCCATGGTGTTGTACTGTCTACACTGGCCCTCAAATGCCACGGTGCGGCCGAGAGTGGGGAGGGCCCGCCCTCTCTCTTGAAATGCTCTCACACGTCCACGCGTACACAGCCTTTGCCAGGGAAGTCCTGCTCACTGCCTTTTGTGGAGGGGATGTTGTTTACGAAATTGATCAGACGTAAAGGGGATGTCCGGGGTCTTAACCGGGTTGGTGGACACGGAAAGTCCACCTAGGGGAGTTGGAAAACCCTGATTCCAATCCAATGGTGCATATGGACTCCAGTATCCTGAAGGAGTAAATGGCGTATGAACCAATCATTGGCCATCGGCTACCATGGGACTGCATCTCCTTACGATGCTCCACTGCCTTGTGGGTCAGACCTTTTGTTCAAGGGTCTTGGCACCCGGGTAGTATCATAACCCTCACACAATTGAATGAAATAACAATTTTTTATGCGGCGCATATATACCTGGTGCTCCCTGACCACGCTATCAAATGCTTTCTTGTAGTCAATGAAGTTGAAATTGCTATATCTTAAATAAATGGTTAACTTCTTGATCTAGTTATTACTTACACTTCACTGTATTTTCCATGAACAGTACAACAAAATTCTTCTGTCCTTCCTTTTCTAACTGCTAAGTCTCATCTTCAAATTCTAATCCACCGACTTTAGTTTTTTAACAACCTCTCGAGATCACTTACGTTCACACCCATTTTGTGGGCATCCGGGCAGTATCACAGTCCTGACACAAATCAATGATAACTGCTACTGGACTCATTGTACTAATGTTTATGTGTTCAAATAAATAAATAAAATGTGGTATATTACGTCATTACTCATGATAGGAACTAGAATTTATTTCCAAAAGTATGTTATTTCTTCTCCGTTTGAAATATACCCAAATTTTCAAATTACTGATTTCTATTAATAAGAAGACTGTACCCACATCTTTGAAGATTGAGATAGCTAAATTTGAAATTATTTATCAATGCGACAAACTCGATCAGTCATCTAAACAGTTTAAGATTTAGAAATTCTCTTAGTACCTTGAATAAGTAAAGGTAAACCTTGAGACAAAAAATTATTATATTTGTTTACGTTAATAAATGTAGTGACAAGGATTTTAGCAAATGGTTGAAATTATTCACTTTTTCAACCTACCTCTAGATGCAGCATCTAACGCAACACCAGCACCAGTTGCCCCACCACCAATTACTAAGACATCGAAAAGTTCACCTGATGCCATTCGTTTAAGGTGTTCATCTCTAGTTGGCAAAGGTCGTTCAAAACGTTTAAACTCCTGTTCTGAAGGTTTAGGTCTCGATAGTAAAGCCTGTAAGTATAAAATGTAGTGATGAGAATAAAGGCTTATTGAATAGTGTGATTAGCGGTTGCTTGATCACATAAAAAGGCGAAACCAATGGTGAAATATCAGATAAGAATCTACGATGAAGCGTGATCAGTCACTGAATTGCTTCGTTTATTTTTTTCAAGACTGTGTTTTAAGGAAATAAGTAGACTATCAAGAACAAAAAGCATCAAATATTTCAGATTATCTACGAGAACGGCCAATATTTCAGAATGAAAATGATGTAATACTTATTCTCTTGTCAAGCGTCTGTAAAGAAGTGTGATTTAACTAATACAATCATCGACGACCGCTGAGAACTGGAGAAGAGTTTAAACGAAGATAACCCATGACTGCACTGGAGTCTGATTGTTTCTAGAATCGCAAACATTGTTAGCACCTCCGAACATATATATATATATATATATATATATATATCACCTTTTATGAACTATAGGTTAGATAGACAGTAACGGCATAAAATATCAGTATAATAAATGACCGCTGAGTAGAAGTATGACAGAATCAGCAGATAAATTATTATGACAAGCCCTGGCTTGTTTCTATTTACGTATTTAAATTTTCCAGAATGATGAATTAGAAACTGTTAATTGCATTAAAATGTTCTCAAATGAGTGATCTGCATATTTGCTAGTTTTTATTACAAACTTGGCAAGTATATAATATCAGAAACACTAAGCTATACATTCATTTAGTATAGTTTGTTTGAATCTTCCCATCGATGTGTTAGGACTGCAACTGGTCAGTCCCTTATTGAAATATGTGCACTCTGTGCAGATTGCCTTAAGTCACAAGCATTATAAGCAAAGGTTGATGGTGCCTAGCAATGGAATCCAGGACGCACGTTTCGTCCTATTTGGAACTCGTCAGCTGGATGTACCTGCATCTCACAGTTGATGTTCACTTTGGGACTCGAACCCAGTACCCTCGCTTCAAACGAGGCTAGCCACTATCCATCTCTGCTTACCATGCTTGTGAATTAAGGTATATCGAGGCAATACGCACAGTATGCACATATGCCAATTAGACACTGACCAGTTGCAGTCCCAACAAATCGATGGGAAGATTCAAACAAACTATACTAAATGAATTTAAACTTCACCCCATCGCACAAGCAAGTGGCTATCAGGACTCAGTGGCCGAGTGGATAACGCGATGGCGTTTGAAGCGAGGGTACTGGGTTCGAGTCCCAGAGTGAACATCAACTCTGAGATGCAGGTAAATCCAGCTGACAAGTCCCAAATAGGACGAAACGCGCATCCTGGATTCCACTGCTAGCCACTATCCATTTCTGCTTACTAAGCTATACAGTTTAAAATGATGTTATGAACACTTAAAATGAAGATTCAATGATAATAAATAAAAACTATGGGATGATTGCCTAAAATCACATTTACACAAGACTTCCTATATTTTCTGCTTTGTTCGAAAGTCAAAATACACAGTTACTAAAAAACTCACAACAAGCTTTGGCCAGAACTAAAATCTTATAGTGATAAGACATACAGAATAGAACATTTGGAATTGAATTGAGGAGTTAGAAGACATAACCAGGAACAAACCTACCACATCCATCGTCCTTTTGTAGTCGGTTTTCCACACGTTTCCTAAATAGATTGTAGCATTTAGATTTCAGGTGACTAATTCAACCAACAATAAAACGTCGCGTTCCTGAACTAACGGTAGTACATCAGAAGTCTAAAAAATAAGTCCCGACAAATTGTTGTGATATGACTTTGCAGACATCTAAAACACGAGTTTACGCTCGGTGATGTAGAGAACAAGATTGTCTACACGATCTTAGGTTTTCAGAAAGCTCAAATTGTGACGGTAATAAAGGAAACAATAATTGGAAAGATAAAACCTTTACCACTCAATTAAACATTTTGAAGTCCAAAATAAATTACTTTAACGAAATGTATAGTAGATCCAAATTAATAGTAAGCCCAAATTCACGTGAAATTAAATATTAGAGGAAAACCGCATCAATTCTTGAGTGTTAACTATGATTGATTAATAGCAACAAGTGACTAAATTGGGACACCGAATGGTAATTAGTAGAATGTTCTTAGTGTTGATCTAATAATACACAGAATTACATGCAATATGATCATTAGTATAACTATCTCGGCACCACAGCCAATACATTTTGGTGCAAGATGGTGAGGTCAGGTGTAGCTTAATAATCTTAGTGGTAATACGTAATAAATGCCCCCAAATGCCCTCATATGGTAAAGGGTGGGGAGAGCTCGCTTTCTCTCTCGAAATCGTCCCACATGACCATACGCATACAGCCACTAACAGGGAAGTCCTACTCACTGCCTTCTCGTGGTGGGGTGTTTTTTTACTAAATCGATAGGACAAAAAGCGAATGTCCGGCACTTTAACCGGGCTGGTAGGTATGAACCTATCGTTGGTCACCAGTCATCATGGGACTGTGTCTCCATACGTTCCTCCACTGCCTTGTGGATTAGACTTCTAGGTCAAAAGTTCGGGGAGTGGCCTATTAAGAGAACCAGCTACTTTAATCTGGGTATCCGTGCGGTATTCCAGCCCTTACACAAATTGAATGGCGAAGTGTGACGCACACATATTTGATGTCTCCTTGTGCCAATGTTTTCGTGTCTAAATAAATAAAAATAAATACAATGATGCTGGTTCATATTGCACAAGGAGTACCAGTTACTGAGGATTCCAGGTACACCTTTCTGATGGGTCATTGATGCAAAAGTGATTTTCGTTCAATTGACTTTCAAAACACTTCTATTGCGTTAATTGACCTGGTGTTATTTTTCGTCAAGTTGACATTTACTCAGTTTAATATCCAACTGATATTTGTTAAGTTTGACAAATTCTTTAACTAGTAATCAATTCAATTAAACTTGTGTATAAATGAACGTATTTGAATAATTTTTAATGTTTTCAGTTTCTTTCTACCAATCGTTTTGAAAGGCTTGTACTCCAATCTCTAGTTAGCCGACAGAAGACAATGAAAAGCAGTCCCACCCACTGCTATCGAGCTCGGAGTTAGGAATTATTGGCTTGAAGCACAGGTGAATCATGAGCACCTACCAGTAAGAAAATTAGATCAATGCCCTGGTTACTCGCCTCTAATCATTTTACTTCCAAACAGATAGTGCGATATTCAGTCACCTAAATTTGATTAAAAGGATTATATTGATAATTACGACTAGACAAAACATTACATCGATTGCTACTCGGTGATTTATACATAAACACATTGAATTTTTGTACTTATAAACACTCAATCTCATTTCTAAACAAATACTAACATTTTAGTACAAGCAATGATTTGTTTACTTAGTAATTAATCAATGAATAGTAAATAATCATTACTGTTATAATAAGTACTTCACCTTCGTCCTTCTGGCTTCATTAACTCTAGGGATAACTTCCATTAAAATTGTAGCACCGACGCCAGATATTGCTCCAATCAAAACAAGCCTTTTGCTTATTCTTCGAAAGGCGGACATCTATGTAAAAAGATTCTCTAAACGTTTAATACAATACAGTGGTATGGAAAAACTCATGGGTTTGGGTAATTACTAATGGATTCAACAATTAATACTGCCAATAAATGATCAAATCAAAGGCGGCACTTCTCTACCTAACTATGTCACAAATCTCCTGGATGAAGATAAACTAACGTTGTTTAGCAACGAAAAATGGAAATTCAAAATACTGGTCGGAAATGCATAAATAGTTATTGTGTCATAATGCGTCGCCGAAAAAATCCTTTCGCAACAAAAATTCTCTAATCCTAACCACTATATCAGTCCACCATTGAACATTTTACGTCACCAATATAGTTTAATTTGCCAGTCAAAATCCTTCCTATGTCAATACTTAAGTTATTCTTTGGTATGTTAACAAAACCCATTTTATTAAAGCATTTAGTCGATTGGCTTAATGGCAAGGTTGAAGTATTTGAAATACATTTATGGATTTGGGTTATTTTCAATAATCGCGACGTGCAATACCTTTTGATTGCTAGTAAACTACACCACCACATCTAAGACATGCGGTCTTATAGACGCTACATTACAATAAACATGTCCTGATCGTTACATAGCACAAATACATCTGTCCCTTATTTATACACAGATATAAAATTAAACTCTTAACATCAATTTTACGCAAATATATGTCTAGTGATTACAAATTCCAAACATTTCAGCCAAGGACCACAAAACACTTGCTTGAGGCGCCTAAGTGACCGTTTGCTCAAGACGTGGTAACTATCTACCAACAATTGAAAATCTTAAAATAAAACTATGACACGAAAACGCTAACCGTAAAATAAACAAGTACGATAACAATAAATTGTTACATATAATCGTAATTATATTCAGCAACCAAACGCCTTCACTTCACTTGTTGTAAAACATTTCAATAAGTTGATATGGATATCACTGCAAGTGAAATTCATGGTGAGATTACCCAGTTTTCTAATAATAATACTCAAGAAATATATCGCTTCCCTCGAAATAAAAGTCTAACACAGATTAGAAAGGTTCTTAAGAACTTGCACGGATGGGGAACTCCGGAGACCCACAAAAAATACAACGGAATCAAATAAAATCAGAATTCTCATACGTGTTAGAGAAAAGTATAGACCACTAAAACAACCTTCAGCTAAAATCGACCCTGATTCTGCCGCCCTAAAGAGTTCAATTAACTGGACGGGAAGAAAACTTATTTTTCCAAAAAAACAACTGAGGATGCATTTCACTGTTGTTCATGTAATATTTCTAAGAAAAGACTAAACCGGACTTCAGGAACGACCTTGAAATGTCCTAAATGTGACCCTACAATGTTCAAATGGTTCAAATGGTTGTGGACGGAATAGATGAAGCTTTCGCTCAACGGGCATCCGTGTCTAGTAGCAGTGGATCACCGATACCTTCAGTAAGGGACCTATTTATATTAACGATAACAGAGGAAAAAAAGAAATTGGTAAATCACTATAAGATGTTATCCTTAGTCCTTAAGAGTAGGTCAAGTTTCCTTTTAAAAGACTCCTGGGAAGTCGCGTGGAATAGCTCAGTCGGCAGATAATTCCAGTAATTGAAAACTCTTGAGGAAAGAATTTGTATCTACAGTCCTTTCTACTATTTTAGGTCTCCAGTTTCTGGGTGTTGCCCCCTATGTTTGTATGGGTACTAAGCTTAAGTGAGTGTATTAAGTGATTGAAGGCGCTCTCAATAAGGTTTGAATTTCAGTCCCCGAACTGATTTCGTGACTCGACGTTGGATACTCTTCAGAGTGTCCTTATACTTTTGTAGGGAGAGAGGAAATTCTATGTTTCCGTACTCTAAATGGAGACGAATGAAACTTGAAGATTATCTGTAAAATTCTACCGTCAAACTAACCAAAAATGCGCTTCAATATCACCAGTGCAAGGTTTGCTTGAAATGCGTTTTTGTCACAGTTAACGTACGATTTCAAGTCGTAGGGCACCAACACTCCTAAACCTTTTTTTAACTTCAGATACTTCAAGAGAGGAGTTTCTTAAGTTGTAATTGTAGTCTGCAGCATGTCACAGACGGATTACTTTACACTTTGAAGTGTTAGAGGTAAGTCTGTTGTCATCTGCCCAACTTTGAAGTCGAGTCAGATCCTCCTGAAGTGCCAGTATATCCTCTTGGTTGCCTACCTCTATCCGAAGTTTAACGTCGTCAGCAAAAAGTAATAAGTCTGACGATACCTGTTCTGGAGGATCGTTTATATTGATCAAGGAGAGAAGAAGTCTTAGTAATGGGCCCTGGGGGACCTTACTTGGACATTCCATAGCCTGAGTGAAAGTGAAATTAACCCTGACCTTAAAATGTAGATTTTTTAGATATGAAGTGAGCCAGTCGATTAGAGGTGGTTTGATACCCAATCATTTGAGCTTATTGATAAGACGTATATGATTGACCCTATCAAAACCTTTTGAGAAGTCAAGGTGAATGACGAACCTTCCCCTTCCTATCAAGAATGCATGTCTATCTGTCCACCTCAGTCAGCAGGTTGATTATACAAGAGTGAGCCTTCCTAGAACCATGCTGCTGGGGCGAGAAGTTTAAGGATGATAAGTAGTCGTGTATACCATCGCATATCAGCTAGTCCATAATTTCGGAAGGTATAGAAAGAAGAGCCACCGGTCGGTAAATTGAAGGTTCGCTGCGTCGAACTCCTTTGAAAATTGGTTTGATGTGAGCCAGCTCCCAATTTTACGGTAGTTTGGCTCGACTTACAGAGTGTGAGAACATCACTCTAAGTGGTGTTGCCAGGATTGAAGCTGCTTCCTTCAGTATAGCAGAATGGACCAAATCCGCACCAGGAGAAGCGTCTTTTCTTAGGTGTTGCGGTTTTCCGAACGCCAAGCCAGCGCTCAGGTCCACTTCGGAAAGTCCTTTGCAGTTGCAGATGAAGCTTTCATCAGTATAGCTGATGTCGGTCGGTTGAAATGTCCGAGAATATTGTTCAGCCAAAAGGTTAGCAGTATCCTCGTCGTTATCGGTCGAACCATTAGGACCTAGCAGTTGTGAAATTCCAGTTTTGGCTTGTCGAAGTGAAGCTGCATAACGGAATAAGCTTTTCGAATTGGAGACAAACTTATCGTTAAGCTTGGTTTGGTACTAAAGCCTCTCCTTTTATTGCCTTTGTGCATATGTTCCTTATATGTTTTTAATGCCTGTATGCGCCGCTGTTATCAGTTCGTTTATATTCTGCCCGACAGTGTCTTTCGCGGCTTAGCAAACGAAGAGTGCGGCTCTTGATTATTGTAGGTTGCTTGTAGCTTTTGAGGACTGTTTGAAGAACTGAATGCTTGGTGGCATATAAGAAAGTGTGCAGTAAAAAAATCCCAATGAGCATCCACGTCAAGTTGAGGGTGAACATCCCAGTCCACCTGTTGTAGATGGTCCTGTATAGCTGACAAATTCAACCGTTTTAAATTCCAGAGCCTGTTTTTAGGGGGGGATATCTTGGCTCACTCACTTTGGCGGCAAAACTGGAGGCTATAACGGCGCGATCGCTTCTCCCTAAAAAATCGGGATTGAGTGGTTTTCGACTAGAAATTATTCGCTTTTGAATATCCAGTCTAAGTGCGATGGTATCTGACTGTTTCTCCAACGAGTTACCGACTTCACGTTTTCCAATAATCCCAGATCCTCCATGAGGTTGAAGAACAGAGCTTCAGTTGAGTTTTTACCTCTGATGTACGTTTTTTCCGCGAAATTGATTTTAGGAAGATTGACGCCCCTTAGAGTCAGGATATGAGTGAATCCGAGACAAGTAGAGTGGGTTAATCCTTCCAGCATACGATTGTCATACTCCATGTTAGTAGTGGGTTTCCTGTAGATGATCGCAACTAGAGGCCTTGTGGTGTTAGACAATCTTACTGAGCACCATGTGGATTCATAGAGATTGATATTCTCTTGGTTGTGAACTTGATATACCTCAAGGCATGATCGGATATGTACAGCTACTTTGCCCTCAATTCCTGTTTTTTTTTGTTGTTGAGAAAGGAAGACATCCGATGTATTGATAGCTTCTGGTCCGTAACCTGAGAAGATATTCAAGTTTCAGATATTCCTATCAGATGAGGATTATTAGCGTTGCTAAGTTCACATAGCTCATCCATTTTATTTAGTGTACTCGCGGCGTTCATGCATAAGTAGGTCACGCATTCAGTTTGAAACGCATGAGCTTCTCCCTATTTGTCTGTACGAGCCTTACGTGACAATGGACAGGTAGGCTACCTATGTAAGGTTCTCCGAATAGGTAGTCCCTGTCCTGTACACGTTTTTTTATGATTGGGACAGTCCATAAGTGGAATTGTCAGCTCCAACTTTCGTTTATGCTTGATCCTGGCGTCATGTGGCCTATCCGGATGCATGTGGATTCCAACTGGCGACCGACGTCTTTTAGAGTTGCAGCCGCCATATGGAAGAATAGGAAGGTTATATTCATTAGCCGGGATCTAAGATCTCCACCCTTCTCGGGTAGTCTCGTCACATGTTGTGTCAGTATGTTTTTGAGCTTCAAGGATTGCTTGATAAACTTCCATTCCCTAATATCAGAGTTTGTTTGACCAGGGTCCTTGATTTCCGGTACACCTTGCACGATGATATTTCCTCCGCGGAAAAACTTTAAGGATGTTTGGGATGAGAATTCTCTCAGGATACTGTAGGCCAGGCAGTATTTTTACGTTCTCATCGAATTTCAGTAAGTGACTAGTAGCAGGACATCCTCTACATCGGTAGCATTAGTGAGTGTTACACGAAGTAGCCTCAAGTGATTTTGATGCTTAGAGTCCTTTCCTCGAGTTGGCCGTGTGACCGTCAAAGGCTCTATTCTAAGGAGTTCAAGCTTCTTGTTCAATTCTCCCCAGAGCATCCTATCATTTTTGTCCTGCAACTTGAAGAGAAAGTCAGGGTTTTCTTTAAGGTTCGTGATTACGAAAGAGTCTTCACGAACCGCTATTGCTTCCCAGGTTTTCCGGTGCGTTCATATTTGGCACCATGTTGCTCGGAGGTCAAAGCGCGTTTCTGATTCCTAGGCTCTTTGATGACTGGACGAACATTCCTGGTGGTAGACTGTGCGGCCTAATCACCAATTGATTTCTCTACAATACTTTGGATGTTCAGCGCCTTAGACGCTGACGCCTTTCCCTTTTTAACTTTGGTAACGTGGGTTCAATCACCTACTGTGTTTTTGGGAACCACCGTTGCATTCAAGGACCATGTGCTGCGAGACCCAAGTTTGCTGAGGGAGTCTACTACCGTCAAAGTTCTGATGGTGCTGATTTTCAGCATGTCATCACTAGTGCAATTTTATGCTCCGTCTATAATAGACCTGTCAATATCCCTCTTCTTGTTTTCATTGCTCACCCTTGTTTGTCTACCCGTTTTATGACTGACATTTTCCAAGTTTGCTGACACCTTATCCCTCAGATCTGTCATTAGGACAATGATGTCACTCAGCAAAACTATAGCATCCGTGTTGTAAGCAGTTGCAGTGAGATCTGTGAAGGCTTCACGGAACCAACCTTTGTAGTTGTTGCACCGCATCACAGATGTAGAAGCAAAACGGTATCCAGGCCGTTTGCATGAATTTTTAATGACTGCATTGATGTAAACTGTTTTATAGATGCTAGCAAAGGCCTAAGACCGTCGAAAAAATACAGTACACTAAGAACGGGTGAAAACAGATAAAAGTGGGTTATGATAAACTGAAACCAGCCTTTACGTGAAAAACTGAAACAAAATACCGAATATGAAGCTCATGCAAAACCATAGTTAACTATTACGTTGAGTAAAACTAAAAAAGTAATCTCTCAGACTTATAGCTCAGAATAGATTCTTTGGATCAGAAATGGTACTTTTGTTGCATAAGAACACAGTGAAAGCTTGAGAAATGCAAATCACGTTAGGACTAAACTTCTCGTTCGCAAAGCGTGTTATTCGCGCTCATTATGTTCTCCATATGGTTGGGAGTTAGGGTTTACGGTTAAATTTTTCGTCTCAATATGAGAACAAAATAGTTGTATATAATTGTAACGTTAGAAACACAATAAGTTAGAAACGACTTTGGATTTAACATCATCTATGCACATTTCCCGCGAGCCCACCGGTTTGCAACTCTACCAGTCGGCTGGAATTGCCGTTTGAGTAAATCCTCGATGAAATTTGTAGAAATTCTCAGCTCGGCTAGCTTTTATATAACTGCAGCTGCTAGGCTAAAGGTGTTGAATTATTCGATCAATTAATCAATAATTCTAGACCATAGGCTGTATCTGTCTTACCGTGTTCTTAAAGGTACACCGCTCTCCTCTTTTAAAACGTTACCCTCAATCTCTCATGCCAGACACAATGGAAACCCAAAACCTGGAGGATTTGTCACCAGCAGAGACAGACGTCAGTACGACTATGAAGGCCCGACTCCCAGAATTTGATCCTACTTACACTGAGTCGTGGTTTGCTTAGCCAGAGCACAATTTAAGGAGACACAATGTCAAATCTGAAGGAATTCTCTAAAGCGACATGTGTTCTGCGCTCCCTCCTTCAGTTGCCAAGACATCTTTAACTTGATTTTAAGCCCACTATCACCACAAACATATACCCTCTCAAGACGAGAGATAACGGACCATTCATCATTATCAGACGCTCAAAGAATCCAAAGAATTTTTCAAGGAGAAACATTATGTGACAGGCCGCTGTCACAGTTTTTCGTCACCTCCATGTCTTAGTGGTTGACAATACAGTGGGTCAAGCAGTCCTAAGACAAGGATGGACACAAGCTCTCCCATGCTTCGTCCGAAACTGTTTAGATTCTCAATATCCTGAAACCTCTATATCTCATTTAGTGAGTACAGCCGATAGAGTAATGGAAAGAAGTCCCCGAACCGGATCACACACGACAAATCACACACAAAATAGAACCATCAGAGGACCCAATCATAGAATGACTGGCTGTGAGTGTTAAAAGTTTTACTGGGGCTGTTGACAGAATGCAAACGGGTTGTAGAGACAGCAGCAAGTCACCACAACGATGAAGATCAAAATCACAAAACAGGTCACAAATGTCCAGACAATCTGAGCAGTTCTGTTGCTACCACTGGAAGTTTGGTATCAACTCAACCATGTGCAGACAACCATGAGCCTGGCCCAAACATAATTTAAGGAATATGAGAAATGAATAACCCTTCTCCAGGTCACAACAACTGCGGAGGGGTTCCTAAACCGTCGCTTGTTTCACGTTAGAGATAGAAAATTAGGCTTGAACTTCTTAGTAGATACTGGCGCTGTTCTTAGTATCATTCCTCAAAATAGAACTGAGCTGTGTCGACAAACATCCGCAGTTACACTTCAGCTGACAATAAAGCTGAAATCGCGGCATTTGAGCAGAAAAACCTATTGTATACCGCGACGTGGCTACTCGTAATTCTACCAAATGATCCACTCCAGATATCCCAGTACGACCGCAATACTGTTCCCCAATCTCTAATATATCAGAACACAACCGTTAAATGATAATTTTTTATGGGGTCAGAAGAAGGATGAATATAATTTACAAACAATTTATATTTATAAAGTTAGGATGACCGTGAACATTAACCAATAGGAAAAGGACACGTGAAATTTATAGTTAAGGCGACTGTAAATATTGACCAATAGGAAACGACATGTGAAATATGAGTCTGAAAAAAAGTCTGAAAATATGTGAAAACATGCCACTTTACGTTCAAGATAGAATTAGACTCAACATAACTTTTGGGATATTTTTGTAAACATCATGACACCTCCCCTTGGAAAAAGTTGATAGCGACGCGACCGAGGATTTTTTGATTGATTTTTTTTTGATTGTCTTCGTTTGCGATCCGACCACCTTCGAGGTAACAAACCAGAACCTGAAGGATGTTCTGCTTGAGCAGATGACTCAGTTGTCTCTGTTGGAGGTATTGCCGGAAATTGAAAAGTATCTAACAGTAAGTCGAGTGGGGTGCGTTTTGTAACTTCACCTTTTCCCTTGGCTTCTCTTGGCCTTAGTTGATTATAGTGCCTGATCCAGATATCCTGGTCTACTCTGACATCATACATGACGTTCCCATGTTTCTTTGTGACTTCACCCTCCATCCATCTTTTGTATCCGTGTCTGTAGTCCCGCGCATACACTTTCGCGCCAACTTCGTAAGGAGTTCGATTATTTTGAATTTGAGGACTCTGCTGAGTCAATCACCTAGGAAACGACATGTAAAATATGTGAAAAGTCTGAAAACGCGTAAAAACATACCACTTTACGTTCAAGATAGAATTAGACTCCACACAATTTTTTGGGATATTTTTGTGAATATCCTAACAAAACCCAACGGTGGAGAAGGAGGTAAGGATTAATTCAATAGATTTAAATTCATCATACGGGATAGCTCGTCCTTCTAGGCGTAATCATTCTTTTGCAGCCTATACCTCATATTCATATTAAATATATTGTTCTATCTCCAGCCTAACTGTGTTCTCCATCATATATTGGTGGTTGTTACGATACGATGAGTCAGTGTAGACAACAATGTGACTTCCATGTGAGATCTTATAGATTAGGCAGCTAGATCATGATAAATGTACAATTTTAGGATTAGGTTTATTATTAGAGCAGTATCAATAGCGAAACAGATTGAAATTCTACATTGGTAAGCCTGACTAAAGAAACGCATTCTATTATTATTCCTCATTTTCACTTCAACTTACTCGATTGATTTTTACTTATGTTAACCCATTATTCTATTAGTTCTCTGATTAATGCTAACATGTATTATCGTGCTGTCATGTTGATCAGTACTCACAACTTACTAACTCAATCGATAGTAAAAGATCACCTATATTAAATTAATAGCTACAATGGTTATCAGAGATGGATAGTGGCTAGCAGTGGAATCCAGGATGCGCGTTTCGTCCTATTTGGGACTCGTCAGCTGGATGTGCCTGCATCTCAGAGTTGATGTTCACTATGGGACTCGAACCCAGTACCCTCGCTTCAAACGCCATCGCGTTATCCACTCGGCCACTGAGTCCTGATAGCCACTTGCTTGTGCGATGGGGTGAAGTTTAAATTCATTTAGTATAGTTTGTTTGAATCTTCCCATCGATTTGTTAGGACTGCAACTGGTCAGTGTCTAATTGGCATATGTGCATACTGTGCGTATTGCCTCGATATACCTTAATTCACAGGCATGGTTAGCAGTGATGGATAGTGACTAGCAGTGGAATCCAGGACGCGCGTTTCGTCCTATTTGGGACTCGTCAGCTGGATGTACCTGCATCTCAGAGTTGATGTTCACTCTGGGATTCGAACCCAGTACCTGGATTCCACTGCTAGCCACTATCCGTCTCTGCTAACCATGCTTGTGAATTAAGGTATATCGAGGCAATACGCACAGTATGCACATATGCCAATTAGACACTGACCAGTTGCAGTCCCAACAAATCGATGGAAAGATTCAAACAAACAATACTAAGTTGAATTTAATAGCTACAATGGTTCATTAAGGGGCTCTAATAGCGTTTACATACTTCAGCGAAATAAACCTGTTAAAACATCAGGCTCTAGCATATATGGCCTTTTAATGACGTAAATAAACATTGACTAGCATCGTGAGCAAGGGCTGAAGGGTTATCGTAACTTAATCCTTTATATTGTTTCTTCACTTAATGTTTCACTGTTTTAAACTATGGATTATCCCATAATATCTTTTCTTCCGACGAATGCTCACTTAATTTCCATTTTTCGAGTCCCATCACCAAACAACAGGGATAATACACCAGAAACATGAGGTGAGTTCAAGCTATAAATTTTCTGAAAGCGTGATTTCACTTAACCTACTAATGCAGATGCAACTGGAAATCAACTCATACGGACAGCTTACCGGAATGAACGTTATTTGACTTTAAAACTTAGACCAAAAATAATCAACATTTCTACAATATTCATTATTTTTATATTTGTAAACACAATATATGTGTACTACCTATAAGTTATTAACCAACGGCTATTGCTACACATCTTACGGCAATTTACTAAAATATCTCTACACGAGATCATTCTTAATTGTTATAATTCATCTCTGTTTAACTCATATATAATCTTCACATAAATTTCTATTTTTTACCTGTTGAAAATAGAACTAAAGACTTTGAAATTACTACATGTATTTCTTGACCAGATGCTGCCGACTTTTCGTTTCTCAATGTCTCGAAGTTTGCTGTAGACTGCTGTAGCACGTTTATTTCTAGCCTAGATAAAGCATCTGCCGCCTGATTGTCCTGACCTTTGACATGTCGGATATCTCTTGTGAACTGTGATATATAGTCAATGTGTCGGACTTCTCGAGGTATTTATCAGCTCTCGCTTTTAGTGCATTCGTTAGTGGTTTGTGATCCGTAAAGACTATAAATTCCCTGCCTTCTAACATGTGTCGGAAGTGTTTAATGGTTAGATAGATTGCAAGAAGTTCTCGCCCGAAGGTAGAATACCTTGTCTCTGCTGGAGCGAGTCTTTTTGAGAAGAATGCAGTTGGTTTCCAGGCGTTTTTAACCAGTTGGTTAAGGGTACCGCCTACTGCTTTACCTGAAGCATCCACCATCAAAGCAAGTGGGGAAAGAGAATTCGGATACATCAACGTAGTTGCTTGAGCTAATTTATCTTTAAGCTGTTTAATAGCTTCGACAGCGTCAGAAGACAGTTTGAATTCTTTTGATTTTCCTTTTAGTGAATTTGTCAAAGGTTGCATTAATTGTGCACAACCTGGTATGAATCTGCGATAAAAGTTAATTAGACCTAGAAAACTTCTCAGTTGTGTTAGAGAACTAGGTATGGGGTATTGTTTAATGGTGTCTACTTCAATTCAATCGGACAGCATGGTTCAGCCTTGCAGACGTGGTCATTCTGTATAACTTGTCTTTATTCACAACAAATATATTATTCTATCTTTAGCCTAAATGTGTTCCTTAGAAACTCCAGACAATATATTGCTGATCTTTACGATAGGATGAGTCAGAATAGACAATGATGTGACTTCCATGTAAGATATCATAGATTAGGTATTCACATCATGACAAATGTACAATTTTAGGATTAGGTCTATTATTAGAGCAGTACTAATAACGAACTAGATCATAATTCTACGGGTGCACAACATTAGATGATATTCATTGTGCTTCCCTACTTGTTTGTTTTGAAAGATGCTCTGATGATCCTGGGTGCATGAAATTTCCATTCTATGAGTGCTTTGTGTGCTTCTTTGTGACGCTAGTACAACAACACATCTCACGAAGCTATTCCTTTCCGACCAGACTGTGTTCAATGAGTTTCACTCATTTCGATCACCGTCAAGTCGTATATCCTTGTCTCCGTAGCAAAATGATTGGTATACCCGGTCTCCTACATTGTGCGAACATTCTATGCACCTATATTGATTGTCGCTTTGATTGCCAGAAGAGATCGACCCAGCGACTTCCGACGAACCTGGGCTTCCACCTTGAGGCATCATAATTCTCCTGAATGAAGATCTTCCTACTCCCTACCATTCTGGTCAGCGTTTCCTTAGCAAGGTCGTTTTCTACTAGATGATGTTGCTGACCCCATTCCAAACCTTCCTTCTTTACTTGGGCTTCAGGCCAGCCGTAACCTTGGGAGAGTTATAAACAGTGTTGATTACACATAAGGTGTCACAAATAAGAAGCGTTCTTAAATTCTACAAAAGACACAGGTTCGGCTGAAAATCTAAGTAAAGGAAGGTTATTCTGACCTGCCTGATGAAAACGGCCCTAGGCACCTCAATCTTGAAATATGTCACTCTGATTGAATAGCAGTTTACTGCAAACTGAACGATAACTTTGTTACTATAAACCAATTCTTATTCCATCTTGAACTGATCATTTAACACCTAACTTCAAAGTTATTACTTCTGGAGTGTCGTTCAGTGAATTTCTGGAATTCCTAGCTAGAACAAGTAATATCAACACCTTCTACTAATAATCTCGAAACGAGATTGCACAGCGACGGGACTATAAAAAGCGAGAATTAATACTTCAATTCCTACCTCTATCACTGTCAGCTGAGTTTGTTTTACTAGTTCAATTTGCTTATAAGCATATGACATGCACTAGTGCATTTATAAAAGCTGTACGATTTATCCAGGTGGTAATTGATACTCGTGAAATCCGTTCTCTGTGCACAATCAGAATGCAGGTTGAAAGCCTTCAAAATCTTCAAGCTAAAATTAGAAATGATGAGCGCAACCACTCACTGACCAAAAAATACTTAACTGATGACATTGTCAAAAAATATCAGGCGACAAAAACGAGCTTGGGTGGGACTCTAGCTCAGTGTGTAAATACAAGTAAGAGCTTTTTTGACTGAAATTGACGTTTTTTACCTCGTTTATTGGTAGTTTTATTTGCAATATAAGTTGAAGACTTTCGTATAAGCGAAATCGAACTTTTAGATATACCACTCAAGGATAGTTGCTAATATGATTCAGGAACATTTTTTAGCAAACTATTTTTACGTCCGATTTGGCGAAACTGGTTCATCCGCCAATCATTTCCTCCACATGATTTCCTCCATTTCGTTCCATAATATGTTATCTAAAGAACTTGTTACGTCCGGATATTCATGCAGTATTTTTTTCCCTTGGTTTATACACTTGAAGAATTTTTGGTACTATTTTGACCGATGGTTATCAGTGTTGGATCTCGGATGGTATTGCGATTTATAGTCATTGCACGGACATACAACTAGTTTCTGGATTGTTTGCTTTAACCGCTGTCAGGTGAATGCATATTGGAAACGTCTCATTATTAATTAAAACCATAGGTATGGATTAAGATCATTGGTGTAATTGAGACAAGTCTGTTTATCAAAAACTCAAATTAGATCCCCGTTGAAGACTAGGATGAGTTTGCCTTCTATACTTTTTATTAATTTGTTCTTGGCGCGCTTCCTTACAAGCATTCGCTTGTGTTATAACTATTTCTGTTTACTTTTAGTACGTCTATTTAATTTGAGTAACTTATAGGTGCGTGTTATTTAAATTTCAGATGCTTACAACCCTGGAGCTTTGTTGCCAAGATCATGCGATTTAAATGCATATGAAACTTTCAGGGATTTCTTTGATGCCGTGATTGCAGATTATCATAAGGTTTGTTCAGCATATTATCATACCCTCAATAATGACTTTTGCCCACATATTCATCGTCGCCCCCAGTATTAACATAATGCCTTTTTCAGGTGCCAGATGGCAAAATACAACATCCAAAGTCGAATTTCGGCGATCTCAAAAGTCTATCGTTTGCAGATCTAAATACTTATGGCAATTTAGTCGTATCTACTAGAGTTCGCCTAGGTAGAACGGTTGAAGGATTTGGTTTTGGCCCTACGTTAACCAAAGAAACTCGAATTGAGTTGGAAAAGAAAGTAAGTTCTGTTCGTATAACTCCTCATAGCTACAAAATCCGTAATTTAAAGCCATGAAAGTCTATTCATTTCTTTATTGTTTTTAGATTTCAACTGCTCTGCATAACTTATCTGGTGAATACGAAGGGACTTATTATCCATTGGCAGGGATGTCAGAGGAGGACAGAATTAAACTAGTAAACGATCACTTCCTTTTCAGAAACGATGACAAGTATGTAGCGAAAATGTATTTGTCAAGTTGTGTACTAGTATAATCACTTTTCTGTGTTATATTTAATACCAAATTTCAAGTTTCTACAGTAACTCCATTTTGTTGAGAGAATATAAGTCTTCTGCAGTGGTTAGTTGCTTTAAATCGTCATTTTTTGAAATTATAGTCCGAAAATATGTGAAGTAATGTGTCAAAGGGCTGTGAAAAGGTAATCAACTAGTGAAAATTAAGCAGTTGTAGTTCATGAAGGAAGGTAAGCAAATTCATCCGACCCACTTGAATCAGTGTACAGTTTTATTATCCAAGTTTTAAGACAGCGGTTTTGCGTTTGAAGACTTTGACTTTTGATTATCATGTCCTGGGTTCAAACCCACCTGCCTACTTTGGTTTGGGCTAACAGGTAGCATCATTGGACCTCAAACACAAGTGTCTGATGAACTAGTATTCAAACGATTCTGAAAAATGGTTAAACATAGTAGGGCTAGAGTTCTTGACAAAAACTAAATGAGTACATTGACTTTTTAAAGTCAACCTACGGTAGCACATTTTCAAAACATTTTGTTTGGTAATTTTTTTCAAGATGAAAACTCGTCCTTTGCTCATTATAATATTGAGATTTTACTTCAATGAAATTATGAAACCTTCATCCAATTATTTGAGAACCAATCACTTTTATGATATTGCTATATGCACTTTGATCCAGAGTTGTACTTTTGATCTGTCAGCACTTTAAAAAGGGAATAAGTTTATTGTTTTCATGTAATGTGATTACTTTCACATGCTAGAGAATACTTGTATTCATTTTCCTGAGGTAGCTAGACTCCCTATGATACCAGTCTATTAAACTCTCGAAACAATAAAATAGCTAGTCAAAATATGTGCACATTTCGTTTCTTTCACAATCGTGTTCTAAAGTAATGCTTGTTTTCCAAAAACAAACATTTGTGTGAGTTCTTGTCAGATATTTAGCTAACGGTTAATCAACATCTCCCATACGCACGTTAAATTCTATTAATACTATCTGATTTGTTATCATCATTTGTTTTGCATATTATATTTTAATCAAGTTCTCTTTTGGGTCCATCATACGATCTGGTTTTAAGAATTCATTTACTAAAATGGTGTTTCTATACAGCCACTTCATTTTATCTTTATTAACTCCAATACTGTTTTCGTAGCGTTCTAAGAGATGCTGGTGGATATATTGATTGGCCGACAGGTCGTGGTATATTCATAAACAAACAAAAGAACTTTTTGGTCTGGATTAACGAAGAGGATCACATTCGCGTCATTTCAATGCAAAAGGGTGGTGATTTAATCGCAGTTTATAAACGACTGGCTGGTGTAGGTTTTTGAAATGTTTATTATATTTATGTCTATGTAATTCATCTGTTTTTATACATGTCGAATTTTACTTTCAGATTAATGGCTTAAACTCTACTAATAAAAACGCAAAGTTGAAGAATAATAAAGGTGTAGAAAAAGTTGATCACACAGGTGTATTGCAAATGACATAAGGGTAGTTGCAAAGTGTAGTGTTTTTAGTCGGTACTTAGTTTGATAGTTTGTCTACCGATACATTCACTCATTAGGCAGTCTTGTGTAGTGTGAGTTCAGAAGACAGTTTAAAGATCCTTACTTATTTGTTTCAAGTATTTTGTTTGTAATCAAGAGGAAAGGGTTCAAGGTAGCTAATCTATTTCCTCTTGTAGATAGGTAGAAGACATTTACTAGAGCTGTCAATCTATTGATACAGGACTATAGTTTTATATTATATATTCGATCTTAGGTCATTTTTTCTAGACAAGGATTTTTATAGGTCTTTGATAGATTTTCCGACTACCGATATGGAGAGAAATGGTTATGAATTTTCATTTGATCTTATTACTCATGATTCCAAAGTGGTCTATTTGATGAACGCAAATGGAGGAATAATATGAACTCACAGAACAAATTATAAAAACACTTTACAATTTTGTGGAAAATAACGCCTATCTATTTTGGCATACTTTTCCGTAGTAAATGTATGGAACTAACACTTTATTGAGTGTCTCTGTATATATAACATATCTTACGAGTTTAAAAGTCAGAATACTAAACAATTAATACTATCAGAGATCTAAATACGATCGACTTGATAAAATTGAAGCATTGTCTCATCACATAAGTAACCTAAGTGTATTTAGTCCCCTATTGCTAAGCGTGTGCCATAGACTTGATGTCAGGTTTTGAGTCTATATGTTAATGTAAAGTTTGAACAATCAGTAAAGTTGAGGGAGTTGGGGTATGAACCTTCAACCAAGTGGTTAAAACTAAAGAGCTGTGCCCAAGGGATTTCTAGTTAACTCCAGTCATTATTTTCTATGGGAGGGGGGAAGTAACTTGATAATACAATAAAAAGATTCCAGGAACTTTATATCACAAATAGCTTAGCACGTTTGATATGAATATATGACTAATTAATTGTGTCACTGGTTTACGTCTGTGATGTTTAATAATTATTTTCGATCATCTCTTGCCCTCCATGTTTTCTTGAAATTTACACAGGCAATACAAGAACTGTCCAAATCACTGAAATTTGCATTCAATGATCGTTTAGGATTTATCACATTCTGTCCATCTAATTTGGGTACAACACTAAGAGCTAGTGTACATGCGAAAATCCCTATGCTTGCTTCATTACCGAATTTCAAGGTTAGTTATCATTGTATTTCTGTGTGGAAGTTCATTTCGTAAATAAAAGGCAAAAATGTAATGCAAGCATTTGATCTGACATTATCTTTTGTTTCAAACAGAGACTGATCATTTTTGAGGAAAGCCACTTATCCACTTACGAACCAGCCAAAGTCATTCTGTAATGATAAGTAAACTAAATTTTCACAGATATCAGTGAAAATTGTTTTCTTCTGTTGAACCCTTTGCGAAAAATTTCACATGTTCCTAACTTATTTTATATTCAGTTTCGCTGAGTGAAATTTAAAATTGTGTTGAAACAATAAACACAATTTCATCTCTTATAGATCTTTCACGGTTTATACTAAGACTGAAATTTGTTTGCCTTCAGTTGAAATGTGTTCAAGGTAAATATTCTGAGTGCACCTGTATGTATCGTGCACATGAAACTAATAACAAAGCACGATCTGAACTTAATTCGATAGTACAAGAGATCCAAGCTTTATGTTTCAAATATTCAGTCAATGTTTCCAATAATAATTTCGTTTTTACCTTAGAATGGTTGATTAGCAATCATATTTCTATGAAAAATGTTGTATATATCTTTTTAATAGACCCCAAACTGGGACAAAACAGACCAAGTTTTCGCCCCTAATCTAACTTCATTTGCTCATAACCCCATTCTACATCCGACTGTTAATTTAACTAATGTTTATAATAATGTTTTGGTTTTACTGCTCAAATACTAAAATTCTTAGGAAATTTGTGAAAAGCATGGTATACAGCCTCGTGGTACTCATGGTGAACACACCGAGTCAGTTGGTGGTATTTACGATTTGAGTAATAAACGTCGCCTTGGTCTTACTGAGCTTGATGCCGTTACTGAAATGCATTCCGGTGTTCGAGCTTTACTTGAACTTGAAGTTATGTTACAAGAATATAACAAAGGTGCTCCAGGTAATTGCTGTTTTTATTGATTGTATTAGTGGTATGTTTCAATGGTATCTAGTAAAAAGTATGTCTATATATATATTCCTCATGTGTTATCATGATAGGTAAGAGCTAAAAGCTAGTACTGTCATGTTACTCTTCTTTCTCATATGAACTATAAATATTAGACCGTAACTATTGTTCAGCCGTAGTACCAAAGAAACTCAAGGAGAATAGGTGAATAAACACTTAAAAGTATTGACTTTTAGAAATAAACCAAAGAATCTATGTACCGACACAACAGCGTTTATTCAAGTTACTTCATTTTTGAATAGTACAGTGATACAAAAACTTAACAGTAGGAACAAAGTCCTTGGGACGGAAGTATCTGAATCTATCCTTCTGTTAAGAAATTAGATTATATAGCTCATTTTAATGCATACATTAAGTGTCTTTGTAATGGTTCGACTTCATGAGTTCATTGACCGCGAAAAACTCTACCGTCGGTTACAGATTAAAGTTCCACTCATTCGTATAAACAAAGTCTGGAATTTTGTCTACTTGAGAACTGTTTTCAATCTCGTCAGTGATAGCTTATGAGAGAGCAGAAAGTAATCATTTGTTGAGTCTAGCTGAATATAAAAAGGGGATATATATGTACCACTGTGATTCATTTTATTACAGTTTGACTAATCGTCTGATAATTTTATTCTTTCGTTCATATTACTTACTTACTTACTTTCGCCTGTTACTCCCAATGGAGCATAGGCCGCCGACCAGTATTCTCCAACCCACTCTGTCCTGGGCCTTCTTTTCTAGTTCTATCCAGTTCTTGTTCATTCTTCTCATGTCTGTCTCTATTTCTCGGCGTAATGTGTTCTTTGGTCTTCTCCTTTGACCTTCAGGATTTCGTGTGAGGGCTTGCCTTGTGACGCAATTGGGTGATTTCCTCAAAGTATGCCCTATCCACTTCCAGCGCTTCCTTCTGATTTCTTCCTCTGCTGGAATCTGGTTTGTTGTCTCCCACAGTGACTTGTTGCTGATAGTGTCTGGCCATCGGATCCGATGTATCTTGCGTAGACAACTGTTAATAAACACTTGTATCTTCTGGATAATGGCTTTCGTAGTTCTCCACGTCTCCGCCCTATACAATAGAACTGTCTTGACATTTGTATTGAAAATTCTAACCTTGGTGTTGGTTGACAATTGTTTTGAGCTCCAGATGCTTTTCAGTTGTAGGTATGCTGCTCTTGCTTTGCCGATCCTAGCCCTCACATCTGCATCTGATCCACCGTGTTCATCAATGATGCTGCCCAGATACGTAAAGGTTTCCACATCCTCCAAAGCTTCTCCGTCAAATGTAATTTGATTGGTGCATATTGTATTGCACCGTTCATATTAGCTATAATGATAATCATTTAATTCTTCATTATGTGATGCTAAAGGAAATCACAGTGTTTGGTCACCAAGCAGTAGTCAATTTTAACCTCATTAACTCCTAAGGATAAGTGGGCGTCGTCAAGTAAGCTTCATAATTAAGCCATTATACGTGATCCGTCAAAATCAGGATACATGAGCTCAAGCCGTAAACATGGGCTTAGCTCTACCTACCGTCAAGTATTACACAGCGACTTTGTTTGTGAATGAATTCATGTTCTGGGGTTCTCATGGTTTCCTCCTTTAATCTTGTATGTGATCGGATATGGAAACTAAATAATCGCTTAATTTGACATATACAGCCAACGAATATGCGATTGTTTCAAAAATCATTTTAATGTCAGGTAGCTTGGAAAATTCTAAAGTTCAGTTTATCCACTGAAACCTCATTTTCACATCCCAGTAACATTTGACTTACTGGGCTGGTCTCATATGATAAGCAAAAATGAATTTTCAGTCCTAACACTAATTCGCTTGGCCAGACCCAATTAATATTAAAATTACGAGGCATGTACCACAAAATATCTTACCGTCCATACTGACATTAAATATATCTTTTATTATTTGTAGCGAGAAGTATATGTATTAGCTTCATTTTATGGATTGAATAAACTAGTCCACTCACATAGACCTCCTGAGAGCTTACAGTTGTGTATTGCTATTACAAATAATTGCTCTCTCTGGTATGATTTTGTTTACAGAGGGTGTTATGCCTGTTGAGCCATTAACTTACCTGGCCAAACTGTTAGAAGGTGCTTCGATCGAAAAATGCTATACTCGCAAATATTTGACACCAGAAATAATTAAGAAATATGATGGAAAACGAACAACCCATGGTGCCACCCTAGCTCATATGATACGCAATGGTAAGCTGCTTTTATGAAATTAATGTGATGAGCGACTTGTTTTTTTTAATTATTATTAGATAAGCGCTAACATAATCTCGTTTCAGACAATATTTACCCTTGGTGATGCCGATTACAGTTCTTCAACATGTAGCCGGGCAATACGTTTGAATTATTTAAATTAGTCTATGAGATTATTTCAAATATACTTTAACATATCTCTCGCATACTTGGTGCTCGATTTCTGTTACTTTTCCTTCAAATCTTGACAAGTTTCCATATAAATGACCTATGGTTGATTGCGTCTGCGGAATTATAGGTTAAGTGGATGAGACTGTATAAATAAGTCAATAGACTATAGGCAATTTAGGTCACAGTAGATCACAATGTCACTTTACGTTCATATTTAAATCTTGAATATTTTATTATTCTTCCTCAGCATATAGTCAGTTCATTTATCCTTTACTGATCCGAATAAGGTTAACCTTAACTAATATAATTTTTCACTAGTTGTTGTACTGCTGCCTTTTAGCTGAAGGCAGAATGTAAGAAATGTATCAACTTGGACGAAAATTGCACAAAAAGTATTTTTGTGAAAGACTATTTCCGATAACTTCTTTATCAGACTCCAATGCTATCATTTTTGTGTTACAATGAAAAAATATTAAAGTTGAAAATGGCAAACATCAAGTCGACTGGATATTTATGTTTCATTTCAATCAGAGTGTGATGTTGGTAATACTCTGCGTATAGCGTAAGTGTATGACAAAAGAAGTGAAAATATCCGTATATTAAAATACAATGTGTTAGAAGCATTGACATCCAACAAATGAGTTACAAATGCTGATTTGCTTCCTCCTAACCAATGGTTGATCCCAATCCAGTTTTATTGTTTCAGTGTTTGTACTAACTACAGTGAGCAAAAGCAGCTATTTATTATCCCTAGGGGTCCATACACTTATTCTTCATTCACCTAGTCACTGGTTTGAGCCCTTTTATGTCTGTCAAGGTGCGATTAGCTAAATGACATTAACAGCCTTCAAAATACACTCATGGATTTCGGCTTAGCACACTAATCTCAAGATCGTTATTCAGTTGAAATATTTCTCTCATACAACGAATCCTTCTTATTAAATAAATTTCCATGTCATGCGTTACACTATCAGATTAATTGAGAATTTTGCTTATTTCATTCACTATTCTATAAAAATCCTTCCAGATATTACTTAATCATAAAAAACCATTTCTCAAAAGATTCGCACTTTAAGCTATGTGTGTAGATTGAAAAGACCATATAAATCACTAATTCTATATTTGCATAACTGACCTACAAACAATTCATTAAGTAATTTATAAGTAAACGAGATGACTGGTCAGTACGTTCAGTTGGTTTTAAGACTTACATAGATTTGCTGGATGCAAGAAGTCATTTCGTTTTTTGGTAATAGATTTACTTATACAATAGGATTTTGTAGTTTATATTATTTTCCAAACAGTTATTATAAGGAATTTCTTTTACAGGTGCATACAATAATCGTTCAATATGTCCACGAACTGGGGAAGCTGAATGCTATTCGACGTTTATTGATTACTTGGATCCATTGATCTGTGATTACCACGGTGTAAAAGATTCTGCATTTAAACATCCTGCACCCACATTTGGTGACTTATCAAAGCTTCCATTCGGTGACCTAGATCCAACTGGTAGGTAACTTTTTATGCTACCAGGATTAGTGTTGTGATTTCTAACTCGAAAGTTTGAGATATCGATTAGTGGTGTTCGTATATTATGTCCACTGATTACTACGTTTGAATGCCTTTCCGTTTTCAACCGAGAGTGCACTAAATTTTCATATGGCTGGAACTAGTAATAGTTGTTTCGACTTGCAGTTAAATAATATTAATGAGTAGGAGAATGGTGGTTTCATAATTACAGTACTGAACTTTCAACTTCTCTATTGCAGGCTAGAACCTCTTTTCATTTAATTTGTTTTAGGGATTCAGGTGGCTTCACTGTTCTTGACATCAGACGTATATGAGAACCAATGTATGATTACTAACTGTTGAAGTGAAGATTGCCGTACAGTTAAATTGAGTTTATGTAACAATCTAAATGATAAGCTGCAGATGGTTTGAGACAGCAGGAACTGTTGAATAGTATCGATTCATTCTTGAAGCTTATAGTGAATATAACATTATCGTATAAAACCGTGGTTTGCATAATTATCCAGATCCAGTGTTTAACATTTGTCGTTCACAGTATTACATTGATCTTTTGACGCTTATGACTACGATTTCCGACATTAGTCCGGATCTTTGAAAGTTGTTACCAATTATGTGTCTGACTGGCATCTTTCAACTTCGAACATAGTCATCGACAATATGGATACCAGTCTTTTTTAATTAGTAAAAACGAGATAATTCCAAACTAAGTGGGTTTCTAACATCATGAAATAGACTACATTCCATAAATAAAATATGAACTACAGCTACGATATTGAAGACCTATGTGAATATTCACGACGAATAGCGGTGTTTTATATCCATTTTCTAAAGTGATCAGTGTTTCAATCTATGTTAACCTGTGCTAGATAATTTGTAACCAGTGATCATAAGCTTTGATTTGAAAATTCCATCTAATTACTCAATAAAAGTATCATGTTATCTTTATCTACAAAGGGACTACCCGAATTTATTCAAGATACGCCATCGTAATTAACTATTTTGTAAACCAAGTATACGTGAATGTGTTCGGTTTTAAGTCATACTGAATGCGAAGGCTAGTTATATTACCTAACTGCAGAATCGAAGTAGTCGGAGCGGGATTCGAACCCGGAACTGCCAGTTGAAAGCCAAGTGCTGTGCTCCTCAAAGCACCATTTAATTATTTTAGTCGCAGTCGAATAATGTTTTCATCTAGTGAGTGCTTTTTGAAGAGCAAATAATTTGAAAATGAAACGATAAGAAGCTAGGAAGGATTACTAAACCTTAACACTGAACTAATCAGTGGTGTCAGTCGTTGCGACCTCATGTTCATTTGGTACACAATAAACAGTCAAACTTACAGTTGTATCACATACTGAACTGACTGCTTAACACAAAAGGTTTTGTGAAGTTGTCTGATCTCTGGACGTGTAATTGTAATTTAATGAGTTATATTTTATGCATTTGTATGCAATTAACCGTCACCTTTTTTTCTGTATATATTTCCTATATTTGTTTGCTTGTCTATATTCATTTGTCTATATCACTCTTGGTCTATGTAAACTATAAAAGCTGCTATACAATCTTATCTTAGTGAGTTGGCTATTAAGGTCTTTTCTGTCTCTATCTGTTATCGTCTGTCTACCTATTGGCATGCATGAAGCATATGCTTCTCAAATATACTCGTATTCGACTTATTTTATTCGTTTATCACCGAGGAGATGAAGTCGGGATATATATACGAGGTTTATTAAAGAACTATATTTCCTCATCGTTGTCAAATGGAGTCAGGCTACAGTGTGCACCTTTAATTTATTTCAAAGTTCAACTGAAAACCAGTCGATCTGACAGTAACAACATAGTCAGTACGTCAGAGTGTAACAACCGGATTTCTCGTTATTAAATGGTTCCTAAATAAGAAAGCATATTATTCAAGTGCTCTTCGAATCCTGGTCTTACCGCATCTAGTATTTTAGCCTTTTGATGGGTACATACCTACTGGTTTCACTTTAAATTCCATTACTTTTAATAGTATAACATGGGTTTTCCATTTACCCTCTTTCTAGGTGAATTCATTGTCTCTACACGTGTTCGTGTTGGTCGCAGTGTTGAAGGCTTTTTATTCCCAACAATTATGAGCAAAACTGACCGTATAAAACTAGAGCAAGTTATTTCTGGAGCACTGAAAGGACTTACTGGCGAACATACTGGGACTTACTATCCATTAACTGATATGAAAGAAGAAGACAGAAAACAACTAGTCGAAGACCATTTCCTATTTAAAAATGATGATCCGTAAGTGTGAACTTATTTTTATTCCTTTAAATGATTAAAATTTCAACACTGTCATTTAGCAAATTTCGTTTTGGGCAGCCAGAGTTAACCTATGATCAAAGATGAATTTTTACTGATCCGACCTCACAGTATAAAGAGACGGAAATAATGAGATAAGAAACAAAAAGAAGAAACTGTATCATTCGAAATGGAAATTTAAGTTTCGTTTATTATTACTTAGGATGGGTATCTTCGTGAACGTTAGTAGATTATGGAGTTATTCTATAGGGCGAGTACACTTGTGTTTCAATGAATGTAGATGTTAAAAACTATCTTCAAAGCTTCATTTTGTAAGTAAACGATTTACGGTTGTCATTGGTCGTAAAGATACATTGAAGATGTTCGTGTTACATAAGCGAATCCTCAAAATAGAGTATGTTTAATAAAAGATTGATAGTAATTTAATTTTAATGAATTTCTGTCATTGAATATAGTGACAAAATATAAACATATCCATATGTATACCCCTATCGTTCTTCTGTTTAGTGTTCTACGTGATGCCGGTGGATATCGTGATTGGCCTGTTGGACGTGGAATTTTCCACAACAATTCAAAGACTTTCCTTGTATGGGTTTGTGAAGAAGATCACATGAGAATTATATCAATGCAACAAGGCGGAAACTTAGCTGCTGTTTATAAGCGCTTAATTGAAGTGAGTGGATAACCAATAGACACAAATATTTTCGAATAAAAGTGAAAATTTATCTCGCTTGTCATGAGTCATTAGATCTATGGTCTGCCTGCTATGTTTTGACCCATATTTGTTCTTGTACAGCCCAGTTTATGTAAAACTGGGTCAGAATTTATGGCCGTGACGCAGATAAATAATACTAGTAATTACTTACACAAAATAAATAGTAAACACAATAATCCGAAGATATATGATTAAATTTTTCTCTTTTAATGTCTGTCCAAAGATTATGGTGGTTTTCAAGGTGTAAGTGAACTCCACAGATACGAAAAAGCTACAAAAACATACCCGTATAAACAGTTCTAGTAATCAAAACAAAATAATTCACTAGTGAAGAAAAAAAGTTTAGAACGAGTATTCAATTAAGAAGCTCCCAGTAATATTGATTATTGTTCCTATCATTGTTACAATACAGTTTTGATGGTTACGTATTGTGGTAAATTTGATACGTTTATGATAGGATTCTTCGACATTTGAACCTTTAATAAAATCAAGAAGTCGATTAATGAAAGAAGGTTTGTAATTCTGGAGTTAGAAAATAAAAGGTATTTATAGGTCCACAAGCGACCTTAAGCAAATCCCAATATTCTTAATAAATTTAGCGATCGACCATTCAGATAAGGAGGAAAAAGTATAATAAATTTATTTTGTCTCAGAATCTCTAAAGTTATATATTAGCTAAGATTAATTTTCCATGATTCTTAAGAACTCTCAAATCAGTCAAATATGTTTCTTAAAAGCCTAATTTATTTCTCCTATGTGATGCACCCAAACGCCCTGGTACGGCCAAGTGTGGGGAGAGTCTGCTCTTCTTCTCGAAATGCTCTCACATGGCCAGCGAATATATAGCCTCTGTCAGGGAAGTCCTGCTCACTGCCTTCTCGTGGCGGGAGTGTTGTTTACGAAATCGAGAAGACAAAAAGCAAATGTCCGGCGCTTTAACCGGGTTGGTGGACACGGAAAGTCCACCTAGGGGAGTTGGAAAATCCTGATTCCAAACCAATGGTGCACACGGGCTCCAGTATCCTGAGGTTACAAATGGCGTATGAATCAATCGTTGGTGACCGGCTACCATGGGACTGCATCTCCTTACGATGCTCCACTGCCTTGTGGATCAGATCTTTCGGTCAAAGACTCCGGGTGTGGCCTCCTAAGAAAACCACCTGCTTCAGTTTGGGCACCTGGGCAGTATCAAAGGCCTCACACAAATCGAATGAGATTTGTGCGGCGCATATATATCTGGTGCTTCCTTGTGCCAATATTTATGTGTTTAAATAAATAAATAAACTCATTTGATAAGGCTTGATATGACTGGTTAGTTCTAGTATTCAGCCATTAAGTGCAACGGTCCGTTAATTAGTTGATTTCTTTGAACTTAGTCTGATCGACAAATCAGGTAGTCAGAGAAATTAGGAGAGATAATTCAGAAACCGAAAATATGCAGTTAAATTTTATGATTTATTTTAATAAAAGGAGTAAATCGCTGGTCAATGAATCCATACACTGTCATTAAAATGAATTTACAGTCATCGTATCTGGTTCGAGTTTTACGATCAACTGAATTACCGAGTTGTAATAAAAAATCTTAGTATTTTGAGATAAGTCAATTTTTTGATCAAAAGAAGTTTATTTATACCTACACTATTATTCATAGTAATCAATTTCTATTACCTTTACTTTACTTAATTTCTAACAGGGAATTAATGCTATCGGAAAGAGTATGAAGTTTGCACACAGTGATAAATATGGTTATATTACTTGCTGTCCATCAAACTTAGGTACATCAATGCGTGCCAGTGTATTATTAAAGATACCAAAACTTAGTTCTCAACCGAAAAAGCTGGATGAAATTTGTGCAAAGTATATGCTTCAAGCTAGAGGTAAATTTATTAAATGTTTTGCATTCAGTACCTTCCTTTGTACTACTCTGTTTTCTGTCTTAAACTATCTACCATTGACATACCAATTCTTTAAACTCAAACTGCATGATTATGACTTACTTATGATCAACAAGCTAACAGTTATGTAGTGATTATTACGGGTGACTTATAGGATATTGTTTGAACAGGCACACAAACAGTTTGTAACTGGGTATACATACTTTATAACCTAGTTCTTAAAAATGCACGAAGCATTAGTTGTGTTGCAGACACTGTAGATAACCGAACGCTGTATGCAGCCTATATTTTATAAATTTTGAACTTCAACAGTTGATGAATTGCTTATTCTGGTGAATTACCTCATATCTTGCACAACCATCCACTGCTCCATAGTTTTCAAAAGTATCTCAAATAAGATTAATCTGTGAAGTGTATCATCTTGCTTAAAAATTTCTTAATATTTCATATTACTGAGATATGCCATTTTTGTTTTCACTTTATAAGGTCTCTATGGTGAACATACAGAATCCCCTGATGGTACATATGATATTAGCAATAAGCGCCGCCTTGGCTTAACTGAATTACAAGCAGCTCATGAAATGGCAGAAGGTGTTGCTAAAATTATTGAAATCGAGAAAGGACTATAAAGGACAATAATGTCCTTTTTTAGACAAATCAGTATAGACTACCAGTCCCTTGCTCTACTCATTTTCCCTTCTTTCCTTTCACCTTTCATGTACCCTTTTATCGTCTAGATTTTTAATTAGTAGTTTTAAAATCAATGTATTTTAATCTAAAAAGTGTGATGCATTAGCTATACATTTTACTTTGGTTACTGTTCATAATACATAATTTGGTTAATATTATCAAAT
The DNA here is from genome assembly GCA_944470415.2 of Schistosoma rodhaini. NCBI lineage: Eukaryota > Metazoa > Platyhelminthes > Trematoda > Strigeidida > Schistosomatidae > Schistosoma > Schistosoma rodhaini. The sequence continues at coordinate 13,921,292 of OX104036.1, read as the reverse complement.
TGCATTTTGAATTCTTACTAATAGCTGTCTAATATTATAAAACGAACTTATCATTATAAACGGGGAACCATTATAATTATTCGGATTTTCAAAAAATTAGCTTTAGAGCGTTGTCAAATGATGGCTGTCCTTAGATTTTGACATTTGTGTGTCATTAATAACTGATATTCTAGATGAAGGTGAATGTATTAATATCGTGAACCCAATAGACCACCTTAGACTTATAAAAGATAATAATAAAGCAAAAAAAAAAACAAGGCTCGAGAAGTGTCAGACATAAATCAATTCGGATATAACTAGTTGAAGTAGGGACGCTGGTAATGCATTGGATAAATTACAACCAAGTTATAGTATGGTTACCTGATACCTATTCAAGTATAAGATGACTGTTAAAAAAAATCAAAGAATAAGTATTAACACAGGGGAGATGCTGGTGGGCTGCCTATACTCCTTCACGAAATCTCTCCGAAATTCATCCGTCGAAGTGAAAGATCCTTTTACTCACCTGAAGAGCTATTACCTTCAGGTGAGACCGTATAGATTAGTAATGGATTGTATAAGGTGAAATCCTTATTGGTACTAAAATGTACAAGACTGTTTTTCGAAGTATGATATCAAACTTATTATATATACTTTAAAATAAATTAATTAAATTTAAGTTCTAAAAGATATTCCGCAGAGCTTCTAGATTTCAATGATTCAGAATCATAGTTACCATTATTCTTGCAACGATCTTAATGCGTTCCAAATGCCATAATAATAACATAACTTCAGATACTTTTTTAAGATTTTGGTGTACAAATTCTAAAACTTATTCGAGAGTCCTTGAGACCAAACATAAACCCTGGTGATAAGGGATGAGCTACATGAGACAATTTCAAACTTCTCTTTGCCATCTTTTTACAAATATCCAACAGTTAAATTAAATGGCATTTATGTATTTTGAATATTATTTTCATCTAGCATGTTATACAAATTAAACCAATAGTTATCCAAAAAGATTAAAACAGAATAAAAAGTTTGATCACCTAATTAATATACTTCATCGACAGTGGTGTAATGTAATTTACAAGTTATTTCCCGAAGTGAATTATTCTTAGTAATACGAGATGAATCTGGGTGACTTTGTTTTATTGTTTTAAATAGTCAATACACCCAACCGTGAAAATTACATCTTCAACATTATCTTACATTCAAGGACTAAGCACTGAGTTTTTACATTTATATCTTACGTCACTCATCTTGTCTAACTTAGCACAACAACAAAGCATCAGTGACACTTATCATCATAATTAAATTTGTACGTTACGATGACACGACCAATCGATAAAGAAGTGAAGTGATTGGATTGGTAAAACTGTTCGTTTGTTAAGAGAACTACTGCCCAACTAACTGGTTGAACATAAAATGAAATTAAATGTATCACTAATATTAACAAATACCCAGTCAAAATTGTCAGTTGGAATGAAAATAGAAATCACAAAACAACCAATGAGGCTGAAGAATTCCACCAACCATATCAGCATTTATATTAAAATCTCATAACATAGTAAAGTTAAATTACCAACCGGTGTGTACAAAATCTAAAAAACATTAGATTTTAAAGGTCAAGACAGAAAGTGATCTTTTCTCCGACCGTCTGTACAAAAGTACGTAGTTTTATTGAATTATACTTACTGAATAATATAAGATACGGATACTAACAAGTTTTGTATGTATGTTCTACACACAGTGATAGTTAATTGTCTTTTTTTAGAAATCTAAAATCTGTTGTATTGTTGTTGTCTTACTTATCTAGACTTTCGTCTCTTTTCATTGAGTTATTCTTTTTTTGCTACTATACAAAATGAATGGTTCTATAGAAAGACTGTCAACAAACAATTTCTAAGTGAATTGCGGATAAACGAACTTAATTGTCTTGGTATATGCATTATTATTTTATATCGTTTATTCTATATTCACTCATATGCACGCATACTTTCTTCATAATTAGATAGGAAAACATCCTATTCCTTTCAATATTATTCTATACTTCACAAAATACATACATTTTATGAAAATGTATTAAAATTCATACAAGCATATAATATTATGTGAAGCAGTTGTGGAATGGAAATGATTAAGTCCTACCTTTTGATTAATATCGATCGATAAAGGGAATAGTGAGAATAACCCACAAGATAGAATATATATTGACTGTCAGTTTGACAGGACTTGAGAATTGAACTGATTTCCATGACCTAAGACAAACTTATGTACATAATTTAGTTTAATATGAAACCAGTTTTAGTGTAGATTGTTCGATAACTTTTTTAAAAAGCTGAAACAACAAACTACTTCTCTGAAAGAGCATGAGTGATAAAGAGATAAATGTCCCAAGAATTAAGATCAGGGTTTCTTATCGTTTGGTTTTATAGTAATTTATTAGAAAAAGGGATTATACATATACGATATATCGTTTGCTAAGAAATCAACATAAATAAAACTGTGTAACATTTACTGTTTCTACACTGATTTTTGTTAGTTTTCCAGATAGTATAAATGGTCTTCAAGCTAATTAGATTGATGTAGTTGTTTGTCTTGGAATAATTTTGTAGAAACATTATTCTCCTTGTATAGTTAACTTTAGTCATTAAATTAATGTACACTAGCTAGAGATCACTTAATCTAGGCCCCTCGAGCGGTATACGTCTGTAACTTTACATTGAAAATCATCTCCATACTACTACTACAACTATACAGCTTAATTAAATGTGAATCATGAAGTAACAAAAATTAACCTCATATTGTTGAATAACACTATTTCAATACATTGACTAAATATAAGGCACTCCTTGTAAATCACTTTCATTAGTGTGGGAATTATAAAAAAGCAAATCGTGGGAAAAACACTGAAATAGCCATAAAATGAGATACCCATAATCTTGGTTAATCGCTTTTACATCCGAGTGTTTATTCAGATATGAAATACTTGTGGAGCAGTATTCAACTAGGATACGTATTGCTAAACTATTCAACTGCCATAAAATAAGAGTCTAGATTCTCTTTCAAGTTAATTCCAGTCATATTTCGACTATTTAAATACTTGTAGGGTGTCCAAAATCAAGCAATACTTCACGGTTGTGTTTAGTTGTGTAAAGATTGAATGGATTACTAGTTTGCCAAAGACTTTGTCAAAGAGTTATTTCTGACCAAATTATAGAACCAATCGTCATAACAACCTGTATTATAACCTGTCTTCAAGTTAGTGAGAATATGGGAACATAGAAAAGAAACCGGGCGGAACTGTGAGTTCATGAGCCAGGCATATGTCCAAGACATACATTGTCCTTATTAGATGGTATACGACTAAGATATTAAAAAGTTTAGTATGAGAGAGTCTAAATTTTGTCCAAGAAAAATTCTACGGCACTTCACTGACTTAGTATTTCGATAGATATTCAAATGGCCTTAAGTTGGCATTTCACTAAACTATCTTAATTCTATTTGTGTGATTATTAAAAGGCTAATACTGAACTCATAGGTATGTGTATTCATGTAACGTTATCTTACTATAGGTTTTGGTTTCAAATTCCTATCGTTTTATTGTTTCTGCCATTGCAACCCTTCTTCACTTTGTGTGATTTAATCTGACTGAAATTGTAACTCCCAATCCTTGTAATAAAATTTATCTCACAAGAAGTATAGTAAACCTAAGTTTAGATTTTAGGGTAATCAGTAAATAGAAGAGAACGACTAATATTAGGAACTCATTATGTCAATTATATTGTTAGATAACAATCCACTTTTTAACGAATAAGAACAGGAATTTCTAGACTAAAACATCAATATATATATATATATATATATATATATATATATATATATATATATAAGTGTTACAAAGGTGAATATACAGTCTAAAAGATGTATCACAACTACCGGAATCAGTTTTATTGTTTAATCATATTCAGATTAGTCTTGACTAATTAAGTCAATCCGGGTTTTAAACCACAAATGAAAGGTCACAAGAACTCATTTTTATCGATTGAATCAATAAAGGTCATGACCTAACTGAACACTGATCTTAGATTCTAGGATTAATATTCAGTTCACGCTTTAGATGTCCTGCATTCTGTAAAATCATTCGAATATGACTGAAATTTACTTGAAATAGAAATCAGAATATCACATGCTAATGCAATTGACTAGTTTAGCAATATATAGTTTAACTTTAAACTTCAGCCCACTTCAAGTTTAATGGTTGTGGATAAGATTCTTTCGAAGTTAAAAGTCATTGGTACATCACAAGTGTAAGATAATAAATAGTACGCTTGTTAAGGTGACGAAGTCGTTTAAAACTGTATTTAAAACATGTTTTTTCACAAAAAAATAACTAGTGAGTTAGACTAGTAAACATGCAAACTATTCCAAATTATTTACTCATCTAGGTCTCATTTTGGTTAGTGTTTCTTAGCATGGTTGTTTTCTACGGGATGGGTTTGCTGATCCCAAGTCTAACCCACCTCCTTTACCCGGGCATGGGACCGACAGTAACTTTAAAAGAGCTACAGGAGGACGTATTAGTGAACAAATCAACTTCCAGCTGAAGAGGAAATTAAGAAAAGACGTTGGAGGTGGATAGGACAGACATTATGGAAATCATCAGACTGTATCACGAGGCAAGCACTAACTTGAAATCATGAAGGGAAATGGAAAAAAAGAAGGCTAAATAACACACTGTGCCGGGAATCGGAAGCAGACAACAAAATGATGAATAGCACCAGGAAAGAACTTGAAAGGATTGTTCAAGACAGAGTTGGATAGAGAATGCTTGTGAGCAGTCTATGCTCCTCCGCGAGGGATAACAGGCGTGAATAAGTAAACAAGTAGGTCTCATTTTCGCTTTCGTGAAAACTTTTTGGGTTATCTTAATTAAAACTATGAATTTAAGTATAGATTTACTGTTGATTTATGTAAATCCACTGGCTTAGTGAGAAACTGAGTTTAATTAAAGCGTTGGGCTCCTCAGAATAATTTTCTTGATGATGTTAATGCAAAAAACAAACATGAATACACTCTGCTTAATCATTAGTCCTTGAAATTACTGAATATATCGGTTTTACTCTACTCGACTGAATAAAATATATGTCAACTGAAGCAGGTAATTGGGTAAATTTACTGGTATATAAATGGGTAGTCAATAAAATATTGTCTAAAAAACTAAACAAAAGTTATTTGGAATTTTATATGAAAGAAACACTTAGTTCCAACCTGTTTTCATTAATATTTTACCATGACAACGCATTGTAATACATAAAAAAGATTAGAATTCTGAATTGTCTGACATACTTATCATAGTCACAGAAAAGAACTAGATGTCTGAAATGTCTGAAATATTTCTGTATTGAATATGAATCTATTGATGATTTATTGATTCGTTCATTCTTTTAAAGAGAAATTTCGATATATCTAAATCCCTCTATCTGTGGCATGATGATTTAAATTATTCTGTCTTGTATTATGTAATTTGTTTAAATCACATATAGACTGTATTTTGCTAAAACAATTCTATCCTTTTCACTACAAATTTCTACTAGTTTATTAATAAAATGTATAATTTAGTTTGTTTCTATAACAATTTAAGGCTAATAAACCCTGGACAGTTTATTTATATATAAGAACTACTAAGGATCCTGTGGTTTACACGCGTATTCCCCCAGTAGTCACATTAGAGACCATTATAACTGGGTTAAACAAGCTGTAATTGACTCCCCCACAAGGCCAGGTAAACTGATCAATCACTGAAAAGTAAACAATTCAATATACTAATCGATACTGAAATTTGTCCAAGCTTTAATAAAACAGTCTAGTGTATCCATTCAAATTTGTTCATCTCTATAAGGGAAACAAAGTATACTTCGAGAAGTATATCTAGGAGCTCTAGTGAGAAGCAGTGACCAGTGGAATTGAAAACCACGTCTGTTGTGAGATATGAGCTCACTGAAGACAATTGGTGAATGGTTGCTCAACTTCGTGGATCAGTTGTAGTTAGACATTAACACCGTTGGATGCCAGCTCAGTGGTCCATTGGTTAAGGGCTTCGGCTCGAGACTGGTAGGTCCTGGGTTCGAATCTCGCTCGCGAGAGTGGGTTCGTGGACGCGCACTGCTGAGGAGTCCCATAATAGGACGAAACGGCCGTCCAGTGTTTCCAGGTTTTCCATGGTGGTCTAGCGTCAATTGACTCACGCTTTCAACTATATCTTCATATTTATTAAATGAACTTACGATAACAACATCATTATGTGTGAGGAAAAGTTATATCTAATTTTAACCAGACATCAGTTAAAGTGTATACTACATTTTTAAATTAAAAATAAACAAGTCAATAAAAGCGTTTCGCGAGTATATAAATGATCAGTAGAAAGTATTTCCTACTAATAACAGATTTTCCTCTCCCCTTTCAACCTTTAAACAGTTCACAATTTCTCACCCTTATGACCAAAAATTTAAGTGGATCAACTGTTCACATATCAGTAAGTCAGAAATGTATTATTGATGAATCACAATACGGATGTCTAATAATTTAAAATTAACCCTTAACCTGTAGATATACACAAGTTGACATTGGAATCATGTTTTTAAATTGGTTACATTTTTAATTCACCGATTGTTGCATAAGATTACTTTACTCAACGATATAGCTATTACTGAGAGACACGAATTTCTTGAAATAGATTCTGTTTATAAGTGGAAAGTGTTCTATAGTGTTTTAGAATATGACGGACGGGATTTTCAGATATCTGCAAGTCTTGGTCCTCCTTTAGGAGCCGCTATCTTTGAACTAACCCTATCTCAATAAACAACTGGGTTTTACATTCAACTTTTATCCATTTATAAATAGATTCCGTCTTCCTCTAATAAATCAATGAAGATTAGTTTTTTATTTTTCATGTTTACGAACTTGTAAGTATTTGCTGGTGAATTGAACTTAACTATTTGTAATCAGGGCAAAGATTTTGTTACCTAACATTTCATTGACCTCGTATTGAAACTATAAAGCCCCTATTTACAGTATGAATTATGTTCAATAACATGCATAATGATGATTATATCCTTGTGATTCATCATTGCTCTCTCATCTGACAATTTTGAGAGGTCAAAAACATAACAAGTTAGACTAAATGAATCATTCAAACTCCAGCTAGATTTATGCAATGTTTATTCAGTTTAGAAGAGTTTTTTAAACTAAATATCACTTCACTTGGTGTTGTTTACTTGTATCATCTTATTGTTGTTTAGGACTCTAATTGATCAGTCTCTTGTTGGCATATGTGCATCCTGTGTGGACTGTCTCGATATTGCCTGAAGTCACAAGCTTTATAGGCAAAGATGGATAGTGGCTAGCAGTGGAATCCAGGACGCGCATTTCGTCCTATTTAGGACCCGTCGGCTGAATATACCTGGATCTCACAGTTGATGTTCACTCTGGGACTCGAACCCAGTACCGTTTGCTTCAAACGCCATCGCGTTATCCATCTCAGTATTGATAATTCTTAAAATTATGTGAATAAATTTTAATACTCGTCGTAGTAAATAAATATCCAAAACCAATTTTTTTACGTCTTCAACAATGATGTTGACCTCATTAGTCTTACTGGATACAACCCTAGCTTAAGGAGCTCGGTCAAGCATCCACACCAGATCATAATCGGGCAGGCCGTGGTGCTTATCTCTTACGATAACTAGTCAGTTTAAATTGTATACATTTTGATACATCGACCATTATTCAAATATTTCTTTGTATTTATTCATTCTCGACTATTGGTTTAATTGGCTTCAGTGTGTTTCGAACAGTAACGTTGACAAACACTGGAGATTTGTGACATAGTTGTAAAAACAGAAAAACTGAGACTAAATTATTTGGGTTCCCTTATTGAAATCTTCATAACCACAAGACTGAGATCCAATAAGAATGATCAAAATTTCTATACTGATCCATGTAAAATTATTTCTGAAATTTTAGTGATAACTAATCTAACTGATGATACTAGAAAATTATCAATTTTAAGCACCAGTCAGTCATATACAACACCATTATTATTTGTCCTGGATTCCAGTGCTAGCCACCATCCATCTCTACTGATTCCACTCTGTTGATCAATTTGATCTAAACATATCACACTCTACATAAAGTCACTACAACTAGTGGGAATAATGCAACTTGATTGATAAAACTCGATCAGGACACAAGAACTAGGTAAACATGATATTAATTATCACTCAGTAGCCAATCAATTGTAAATACTTCAGTCTTACAAGTCACCTAAGGTTAACTCATAACTCATAGACTGTGCAACGAGGTGATGCGAGTTCGAATCCCACAATGAACATGAAGTACCTCAATATTTCATGTATACATTATTGACAAATGCCAACTACAACGGAACCTAAGTCTAGAGCTTCTTTTCAACTCATCCTAATCATCTAAGAAATAATCGTTTAAATGATATCGAAAAATAACAATTAAGTTTTGGAGTGAAATCCAAAACATTAATTGTTTCTCATTTCAATTATTGTATTATAGTTGAAGTACCAAATAGTTATCCAGCTGATTTTAATCAAAATAAAAGGTTGTGAATACAAATTGCATATTTGATCGTTTCACTAGTAGTAAAAAATTAAACAGATAGGAAATAATGCTTGCAATTGAATGTTCACAATAAAAACAAATTATATGGTTTTTGGATAAATGTCCATAATTCTAACAAAAATAATTACAAGTAAGCGAATGTATTACACCCAAAATTTCCAGAAATTAGTAGAATTCTTTATTATCTGATCAAAAATTTATAAGTATTGCGATAGGGAAAGGGAGAAAGAAATTTGTAAGATTCTCAGATCTTGATAATAATAATAATAATAATTGTTATTATGATAATTACATTTTTTCTGGTTAGCGTTTTTTTAGCGAGTTGGTTTTCTACGGGATGGGGTCGCTAACCCCATGCCCAACCCTCCTTCTTTATCCGGGATGAGGACCGGCAGTAGCCCCCGGAGGAGCTACAGGTGGAGTTATGATAATGACATTATGATAAAATATTATATTAGTAGTTGTTTTATTTAAACTGGTCCTATCTCATAAAATATATTTATTATACAAAGACCCGAAAAAGGAATATTCTTGACTGCTAATGAGGTATTGAGTTTCATGGATAATTCATGTGGAAATCTAATAATATCTAGGTGTTTTTATTATCAGAAGGAGTTTTGTGGAGATTTCAGTAATTTTATATAGTTAAGATCATGAATCAATTGAAGTTAGACCACCATGGAAAACCTGAAAGCACTGGACGGACGTTTCTTCCTATTGTGGGGCTCCTCAGCAGTTCGCATCCTCGATTCCGCCTCGCGAGATTCGAACCCATGACCAACGTTTATTTTATCGTAATCGTTTCATAGTTCACTCAGAACTAGTAACCTAAAAAACCACTTATTAAAACTTGGCAATCCTAACAATTTTATTTTTCATTTCAATGTGGATATTGAGTTCAGTAGATAATCGCTTTCATAGTTAGATATCATTGAGCAATTAATTATTAACCTGTTGTTAGTTTGTTTGAGGTAAACATGACCGTGCTAATTTGATTTCAAACACTTAAATCAATTTTAAATTTAAAACAGAAGCTCTTAAATTATAATTTACATAAGTGATAAGGAATTATCTCCGATGTCTTTGTGCTTATTGTTAAAATAACTATTTTGATCTACCTATTTGGAAATAAAAGCTAGAAACATATGTACCTTTACGAATCTAAAGAGTTAATAAACAAATCACTCGATTAATGGTAGTATAGGGAAATAATTCGGTGTATCATTGCATAGAAAACTAAGAAATGAGTTATGAAAGTAACATTATAAAGTTAAATTTTCCAATGATAGTTTAGTGAATGAAGAACTCATGCAGGGATAACCGATTTATTGTTCAATGAAAACTATACATGAAATACATTATTTGCATATCTTCGTTCAGTTGTCCTTCACATGCTTCATAATTCAATCAATTCTGTTGTTATTATAATTTCTTTCTGTTTTGTTTTCTGCTCTCTCTGCAATTCAATCTTCCAATGTCAAGCATTCCACTTCTGGTTTGTGTTATGTACTACTTACATCCGTCAACATCAGTAGCATACACCACAACAATAGTAAAAGTTATGTAGACGAGAAAATTTTCAAATCTACCAACTAATTTCTTGAAATATATAATAAACATGATACTGCAAAAAATTTAAGGAAATCATGTTAATACTTTGATACTTGAATGGGATTAGAAAGATTAACATTTCTGAACTACTTTGATTTTATTTGAATGGGTTTAAATCTTGCAGTTGTTGGTAATAAAGACTGCACAAAATTCATGGATTCATTCCAATATCAAGGTAATTCATTCACCATACAGATATGCTGAAAAGTGCTGATTAATAGAAAATATAAATGGTTGAATTTCGACTTAATGGTTTGAAAGTGTTGTTCGATTCCTGGTAATAAAGTTTTAACCTCGGATAAAACAGTTACCTAGTACTCCCTGTTCCTTGATGACATTTAGCTGCTAATAGTTGGGAATAATAATTGTTTTCATAGTTGAAATCATAAGTCGATTGAAGCTGAACCACCATGGAAAACCTGGAAGCACTGGATGGCCGTTTCGTCCTATTATGGGACTCCTCAGCAGTGGGCATTCACGACCCCGCACTCACGATATTCGAACCAGTCTCGCGCGCGAGTTCTTAACCTCTAGATCACTGAGCCGGCCAGCATCCAACGGTGTTAATTAACTTTATGTAACAATTAAGACATGAAGTCAGTCGTAATTAATAAAATAAGATTTGTATAAAAATCTATAGGTTCCCTCCCTTAAAAGATCCATTGGGTTACTTTTTAACTAGATTCGAACTTCGATTTATATCAACCGCATAAATATTTCTTTATTGAAGTTTGAATGTTATACGGAAAATAATTACAAAAGACCAACTGTTGGGTACATTTTTTTCATCACTCGTTTATCTTACTACATTGAGTTACTAGCCTAATGTTTTAGAAAGTTCTAATAACTACAACATCCTAAATCCACTATTCACCTTAGGGGATCAAAAACCATGTGAACAAAGCAAAATTATGTAGAAATGTATAAAAATAGAAAATTTGATCTGATTAACTATTCAATAATAATCAGATAAAAATTCAAACAAATTTCCAGGATTAATTTTCAATCGTTATAATGTACACAAACTATAAAAGAAAAATGATATTTTCATTTCATTGAAGTTGTTCGGATTTATCATAAAACTATTTATTATCAAAAGGGGTTTTGTGGAGATTTCATTTTATATAGTTAAGATCATGAATCAATTAAAGTTAGACCACCATGGAAAACCTGGAAGCACTGGACGACCGTTTCGTCCTATTGTGGGACTCCTCAGCAATGCGCATCCACGATCCCGCCTCTCGAGACTCGAACCCAGAACCTACCAGTCTGTCGGTTAAGTGCTCTGGCGCGAGACTGGTAGGTCATGGGTTCGAATCTCGCGAGTGCGGGATCATGGATGCCCACTGCTGAGGAGTCCCATAATAGGACGAAATAGCCGTTCAATGCTTCCAGGTTTTCCATGGTGGTCTAGCTTCAATTGATCCATGATCTTAACTATATATAAAAAATAATAATTTTGACTTTTAAATAAATTTCTTTTAAGTTTTGACCGAAAACCAACCAAATATGTCCAGCTGATATTAGTTCGACAATACACTCCGTTTAGTTCCCAGATAAGGCTAAATTAAGTAGATTTAGTACAGTGAATTCGAAACATTGGACTACCAACTTCTAGTTTCGATTATCAGATTGTGATAATCTTAAAATTGTGTTAATTTCTAGTTGTTACAGATTGATTTCATCATTACACTCTCCTAGAACACAAGATATCTTCATGCTAGATGCAAACTTACCAGAGGTTGAACTTTACATTAAATCATTGAACATCACCTTAATCTAGATTGATTTGTTCATTATTAACAAGCTGTGTATGTCAGTTAACTCGATGCGTTTCACGTTTCATGTAGATAGTTCGACTCGATACAAAGAGAAACGAAGTCGGAATAAAATTCTTTGGGTTAAATAAATGACGATCAATACTGTAAAGACGAACCTTACATTTCAATACAGTGCATGAGATATCGAGTCACCTAGACTAATGCCCACATTGGAATTTGATCGTTAAAATTCGACCTACATTAAGAATGACTTGAAACACATAACATTGGCCAATACCCAGTGATTGGTTCGTGATTTCAATAAAAGTGATTTCTATTAGATAGGCACGAATCATGACTACATATTTTCTTACTGAAAACGAATGGATTCATTCACCAATGGTTATTTATCTTAAAGTACAAGTTTGTTAAGAAGAAAAAAATAATGTAATTATTCAATTCTCATTTTCATTTACATTCTTGCAATCCATTTATATGATTTCCTTTCTAATTAGCTATTAGTTTATGATTTTCTTTGGCTTTTCCTTGTTAGTTCACGTTAATGATTAACAATTGAACAGCTGCACACTTAAAATATAAACGAACCGACATGTATTAGTTATGGGCAATGATATGTATTTCTTGTACTGTATAAATTATTCTAATCAATATTGGGTGAGAGACTAATATGGCATGGCTGATCTAGTAATTACTTTGCAGATCAATAGGCATATATTTCAATGTTTATAAAAGCAAAGCACTTCAATTAAATGTAATAGGTATGTGTTCATTTCCTATATATATATAAACTAGTTGAGTATTGTGTAAGTTCAAGACAGAGAAAGTGTTTTTAATTACAAGAATAATGATCAATGACGAGTAATGAAAGTTATGTCTTTCTCTTAACGAAGGTATAAATTATAGACATTTCAGGTTGCATACTTTCAATAGAAATAGATAAAAGATAGTTATGATACGATTTATTTTGTACAGAATACAAAAAGTTCTAATAACATTCTCACCAAATAAAATCCTATAGATGAATATCAATGTTAAAGGTAACAAAGACGAGAACATCTTGAAGAGACGAAATGCTAAGTCTTTCAAAAGAATGGATTTCGCATCAACCTTGAGATTAGGATTCTCCAACTAACCAATATTCAAGACAAATCTAAAAGATAAGCTCTCTCATCCGACCAATTCTATGTTCACTTATCGATTCTCCTACTCTTTTACAGCTAGGTACATAGATGATTTGATGTTCGTCCTGTCGAAAAGAATTCAATAACATTACCAGGGTTAGTTGAAAAGGGAGTGAGATAGATCAATAAGAAGCTCTTTGGTCAAAGACTGTGGGGGTGTAGGCAATTCGATAAAAAAACAGATGTTCGAAGTCATCAATAAATTAAGCAGAAACCTGCCAAAGACATTGAACTTTTATCTTCTTAGCATTCCCAAGGCAATTGTTATACATTTGGAAAAACTAGGAACAAGTATACTAATGAAACTTACTGAACTTTTATCATGGTTTTAATTTCTACTTTTTCGAAGATATAATCCATTCTCCTGTTTCCTGCCCTATTGGCCTTCTAACCCCAATGGAATTATTTATTTATGTTTTCCTCCTGATTACATTTCATCTCAACTTCGACACACCACCTTATAATGTTGTGCTAACTTTTTTAAAATCATTAATATTTTTCTATCTCATAGGTTAATATTCAATATCTTAACAGCTACATTTACAGCTTCTTACCCAGAATAACATCCTAATGCTTCCGTCTATTTTAACTCTCAGCTACTATATATTTAACAAATTGCTATTGACAGAAACATTATTGATTATCCTGTGAAAAATTAGTAACCAGTTGTTATTGAACAACTTTGGAAATGAATTCGCCATAAAGTGAACTCTTTGCTGAAGTAATCTTTCTTGACTTTATTTCAATGGGTAAACTCTATTTACTTAGAGGAACTTGTACTTTAATAATTTGATGGGGTTAGACGACTAAGATGTAAAAACCAAAAATTACCTATTGAAGAATGAAATTCCTTCTTAAGATTTGAATGATATGATCCCATCAAGATTTTGTTCTAATTAGCAATCTTCAGCAGGGTTTATATGCTTTATGGAGGAAATCTAAAATAACGTCACTCAATGCTGAAACCAGAGAACTTACCAGTGAACTATTTGGCTGCAACTGGTGAATTTTAATGCTTATGTGATTACAATAAGCGGTTATCGGTTTCTATCGTGTTAATTCCATGTAAAACTCACTAAGAACATCAATTCTTTTCGAAACCTAGATCTAAGAATTTCTACCTCCAATTATCGAATGAATATCACATACTTTATAGAAAGAACTCTTAAGGTATGATATTTCAAGTTTCTTTATAATTACAAAAAAATATAAAGCGGATTTATTTATATGCTACATGAATTTTATTGTGATATGGTTTTGTAGGATCAGTGAAATATTACTGAGCCCCATCCAAATCATCTATAGTACCTTGGTATGACGAAGGGGTAATCAACGTTACGTGCTGACCGCGATGTGTGACCTCGATGTTAGCTGTTGGTCACACCATTCCCGTCTAACTCGAGTAGGCTCCAAATCATTCACCATGAATCATCTACATTGATGATCTACAGTTTCTTTCTATTGATTGCTTTTTCAGGAATCCACGTTATGTTTTTGTAATGTTAGTTTATTATCTTGTTGAATAGAAATGAGTTTAAACCATTAAATTTGTATATTTCATTGATCTGTTCAAATAAAATCTGAAAAAAAGTTTGTTGCATACAAACTAACTTACTTACTTACTTACTTATGCCTGTTATCCTTCGTGGAGGAGCATAGGCCGCCCACCATCATTCTCCATCCAACCCTGTCCTGGATAATCCTTACAGCCCTTTCCAGTTTTTATTCATTCTTTTCATATCTGCTTCTATTTCCCGACGTAATATGTTCTTTGACCTTCCTCTTTTCCGCCTTCCTTCCGGATTCCAAATTAGCGCTTGCTGCGCGATGCAGTTTGGTGATTTCCTTAATGTATGTCCGATCCCCCTCCAACGTCTTTTCCTGATCTCTTCTTCAGCTGGAAGCTGGTTTGTTCTCTCCCATAAAAGGCTGTTGCTGATGGTATCTCGCCAGTGAATATTGAGTATTTTGCTAAACAACTGTTTATAAATACTTGTACGTTCTTGATGATGGATGTAGTAGTTCTCCACGTTTGAAATTAGTTGAGAGTTGTTTTGAGTTCCATATGTTCTTCAATGAGATAAGAAGGTTAGGTCATCTGTGAAGTCCAAATCCTCTGATTGGTTCTGAGATGTCCATTGTATTCCGTGCTTCCCATCAGATGACGAAGTCTTCATAACTCAGTCAATCACCGGAAGAAAGAGGAAGGGGGAGAGTAGACAACATTGTCTGATTCCGGTCCTTGCTGAAAATGCATCTGTCAACTGCCCTCCATGAACGACTTCACACTGTAGTCCGTCGTATGAGTTCCGGATAATTTTGACAATCTTCGGAGGAACTCCATAGTGTCAAAGAAGTTTCCATAATGTTTTCCGGTCCATACTGTCAAACGCCTTCTTGTTGTCAATGAAGTTGATGTATAATGACGAATTTCACTCAATTGCATACATAGTATTTATTAATTTAAAAGCAGAACGAGTTAAAAATTAGAAGATTCACTTGTAGTTAATCAATCATAATAAATGTGCTCAATTTATTGTTCAAATTTCAATTATAAATTGTTCTATTCAGCCAACACCCATTCACACTTATTTTAAATGAAATCAATTTTTCACCCTGAATAAGTTTATTAGGCGTGGATCTAGATATGGTACCTTTGAATAAGTTCTTATGGTAAATTTTTTTTTAAGTGACAGAGAGTTAATTATTAGAAATTTGTTCGAACTAGGAAATAAACTACGTTTTCATTTATTTGAAGAAATAACAAGAAAAAAAGGAAGAAAGAAAAATAACCTAATTTAATCAACTCATGAAATAAATTCGGAACTATATATTTATATGCGTTGTGCTTTTGAGATGGTGGAGAAGATTTGTAGCTCAAGTGGATGATTTTAATGGAGTTTTGTTCTCTGAGTTGGATGGTTTGGTCTTGGAGCTTTCATTGTCCTTCTGAACGACATCATCAACACAAACTTTGGGTAGAAAGTGTAGAAGAAATGATTTTTAGTGATCGTTAAAATTTTAGGATTGTTATAATGAAACTTTTTATTATTATAAGACATTTGTGTAGATTATTAGGTTTAAAGTTTATATTCTAAATTCAATGTGGTTAGATAATCAATGAGCACCAGAAACAGCTATTTCGTTTTAATATAGATATCCGACTTGTTGGTTAGAAAGGTAATGTGATAGTTACAAAGGCTAAATATTATGGATTATATCTTTGGGACCAGTGGTGTACATTGATGAGGGCTACCATACTGGGATAAAACAGCCATCTAATATATCCTGGTTTTCAGTGATCACGCATTTTCTCTGATCAAGTTCAACATATATTGTATATTTATCAGAAGAGGTTTTGTGGAGATTTCAGTAATTTTTTAATAGTTGAAATCATGAATCAATTGAAGCTAGACCACCAGGGAAAACCTGGAAGAACTGGACGGCCGTCTCGTCCTATTGTGCGACTCCTCAGCAGTGCGCATCCACGATCCCACCTCGCGAGATTCGGATCCAGGACCTATCAGTCTCGCGCGCGGGCGCTTAACCACTAGACCACTGAGCCGGCCGGCATTCAACGGTGTTATTGTCTAACTTCAATAAATCCACGAGATCGATTGACCATCTTCTATTTCATATATATTTATTACTATATTTAATTCTGGTGAGAAGAAAGAGATTTTTAAAATAACTAGAAAATAAATCTTAATATATTTCATCTTCACGTATTTCACTGACAAAAACATTAAAAATTGGTAAATTTTTCTAAATTCCGCCGATGAGAGATTATTTAAAGGTATGTAAAAGAATGACAAATAGAAATTTTACATGATGACTTAGTAAACATATAAGATGAACTTCATTTCTGTGGTGAAGACAGTACATTACACATGAGTAAATTGAAAATTGTTTAATAATTGAAACTAGAAGTAGATAATATAAAATTCTACTTCCATTAAGTGAAATACTGGCTGGTAGTCAGTTTTACTGGACATAATACTAATTTGGTTATCATTAAAGTGAGTTAGTCCATAGATTGGTTTTGATTTGTAACGAAATATCAGTTTCATTAATAATTCATTTGACTCACCGTATATGGATTAAACTAAAGGGGAACTAGTCAGTTTTTAATTTATAAGATAAATTTCTATATTTTATAATTAATGACCTTAAAATTGGAATGAAGAGAATTGAAGTGAATAAATTATCTTTACCATATTTATTGTCAATGATAATAACAAGAACAGTGGAGTTACATAAGATGGAAATCTATCAATTCTTAAATTAGTTTAATATTGATGATTCACTTGTAGCCGTTAATAATCTTCAAAAATAAATGGCTGACTAGACGTTAGATAGTTGTAGGGTTTTTTTGAGTTTTAATGGACAGTGCTAGCTGAAAGTGTTCGGTCAAACATACAATGGTACATCCAAAGTAAGGTAATCCCATTCTTATTGATAGTCAGATTAGCAGACTTATATTCATCTACTCACGCCTTTAGTTAGATGGGTTGTTGCTTCCAATCGTTATTGTCTTCTTTCTTGTCTATTTTCTGGGTATCATGCTTAAAAAGCTTATGCTATCATTAAACGATTCTGTTGTATATCGAAAATCAATATACTCAGTTATTGCATAATCAACTTGTCTGTTATCTGTACTGAATATAGTTATTCTTAGTACATGGACTTTTACAATATTTCCAAGAGATCAATTACAATTGAGAAGTGTATACTTTTGACAAAGAAAAGTCGAAATAGTTATTTTTAAAATGTTCATCAACTTATTGAGTCGAAGTATGTGCAAATTTCATGGTAGTAAGATCGGCATTTCGAGATATCTTTTAAAAACAAAGTATCTTGAAAGCTTGATGAATGTACTTTGCATGAAAAAAGTTTGATAACATGATGCTGAGTTCCCAGAGACAGATAGTTACTTTATGCAGCTTTCATTATCATTCTGAACACCATCCACAGCTAATTCATTCCGATGATCTGACATGTGTTTAGCTACTTTCGTAGGTTTCATCATTTTCACTTGTCTTTACTTTCACTATGAGCGTTTTTGTCAGTTAAACTCTAGTCGTGTGATTGTTTGACTGATTCCGTATGATTTCATAGATTAGGACTATGTCGATGTGTCTATTAATTGCTAATTGATCTGAATGCCATGCTTTAAGAATTTCTCTAGCATTCTTGAAGTTTCCCAGATCTAAAATTTTAATGTTTTTCAAAATTAATTCCTGTCTATGATTGTCTGCATGCACTGATATTAGTGATTAGTTATTATAAAATCTTACTACTACCCATATTCATTTATACATGAGTGATAACTTTAATCATAACTTTAATTTAATAACTTAAATATCAGTCTAAGGGTTTTATGGAGATCATTGAATGTCATTGAGATCACAAACCAAGACAAGTTCATCACTGGTTAGTGGCTCAGTGGTCTAAAGACCAGGCTCTTTTACCAAGGCTTGAAGATCCTGGGTTCGATCCATGATAAGGTCGTGAATGTGTATTGACGAGAATTTCCAAACTGGAACAAAACAGCTGTCCAGTATCGCCTGGTTTCTAATGGCCGTCTAACTAAGATTAGTCTATGACATCAATAACTAGAAAATATTCAAAGATAGTTTTAATTCCTGATTGATATGGACTGAAAAAACTATTAGAAAAGCGAAAAATTGAACAGTAGTAATTATTAGCTTGATACTCTAATGTAAAGTATTGTGCATAGAATTAAACAGAGAGGCTCTAAGTCATGTAGTGTACATGATAAGTGTAGATCATTGATTCAAAACTATATAGTTCACATTTTTGATTTCAATAATATCGAAATATAGCTCCAAAAACACTCAATCCATCCACGAAGTTTTCTGAAGTTTGCTAGAAAGATTCATTCTCCATCTGTATCTGTTTTCATAAAATAAAAGAAGTAACATTCGAAAGTTAATTAGTCGGATAATTAATCTGTACAAACTATAAACTTAATAAATTCACTTGGTATTGTTTGGTTGAATCTTCCCATTGACGTTTAGGACTGCAATTGATCAGTCTGATTATACTTTATATCATAATATTAGCAATGTACTGATCGATGATGATAATTTAAACGACAAAAAATATGGCAGAATTACAAAAGATGTTAGAATCATTTGTAGAAGAACAATTTTTGATGGATTTTTGTTCTCTGAGCTAGATGGTTTGGTCGTGGAGCTTTCATCGTCCTTCTGAACGATACCATCAGCACAAAATTCGGGTAGAAGTGAATTGACGATGAAAGCTCTACAACCAAACCATCCAGCTCAGGGAACAAAAATCCATCAAAATCACCCACCTGAGCTACAAATCTTCTCCATCATCTCAGAACAATTTTATTGAACACCCTGAAACAGGTGATTAATAAACCTGTCTCATAAGCTATTATGAATGAGAAAAATAGTAAAAAAAAACATTATTCATTAGTTTTTCATTCTATACACCATATAACCATTATTTATTTTCAAACTGAAATGATCCATTTTGTTGCTTATTAAATATAGTACTTGTGATTGTTCAGCATATCAATGATATCATGATGGATTGTTTTACTGAACTGTTCTTTGTTGAACGATTTAATGTAAATCTTTTATTTAATAAGTAGTGTTTTCCTAGGAACGAAATCATACCCTACAGATCATTGCAAAAACAATGAAACTAAAGTACATTACATTTCAAAACTGTAATCTTTTGCAAATAAACAAAAACACATGTGTAAAGTGATTTCTTTTATGGAAAATTGACTGATATAAATCATATTTGTTATGTTCTACTAATTTATTGTTGCATATGCTTTGACTTCATATTACATTGTGTACACATGGATACAAATATACAGGTATTGGTAGTACAATAACATAATTGCCAGTTTATAAATTATGTCAATTCACAAGTGAAATAGAAAAGAAACTATCATTTCAACTGTTAATTGGATAATGCCTTTAAAAAAAATATAATTTTTGTACTTCTATGTCACACTTTGTATATCCTATGATCAACAATCCTATTAAAACATATAAACAAATATTTTGAATTTTGATAAATGTTCAATTTGAAATGAACATTACTTTTAACAAAGTATTTCAATACATAAGAACTCTCGTCTTAATTAGAACGAATAGTTTCACAGTATTTGAGCGCCGAGTTGAAGTAAGACATTAAATAGGAATAATATATTTGTAAAATCTCAGCGAATGAATTTTTTTAAATTAAATCCAACGTTTCGCCTGGCAATCTGGTCCAAGCTTTTTCAAGGAATTATCTTATTATCTTATTATTCCTTGAAAAAGCTTGGACCAGATTGCCAGGCGAAACGTTGGATTTAATTTTAAAAAAATTCATTCGCTGAGATTTTACAAATATATTATTCCTATTTAATGTATTTCAACACATTTAACTGATTATAGGGAATATCAAATGAATTAGAAATTAGGAAATACTGGGTTACATCAAAGTTAAAATCACAGATTATTTTAACCATTACCTACACAATTGGGGGGGGGGGAAAGAATGGGATAAAATGGACAACTTACATGAAACTAAACGATTTGGACATTGTATATCACTTAGACTTTCTATCTTATACACATGAACAAATACAAGGCAAGACAAACAGTGTAACAGAAGTCTCTGTATCAGTAGACCTCAATATAAACTGATATTTTGTTTATCCTTAAGTACTGTATGGATGAAAGTATCAAGGTTACATCTAAGGCCTTTTAAATGCTATATTCAAACATCAACATATTATACTTTACTTAACTTTATTCATGAACTTCTGTGAATAGTATTATCAAAAACACAATATTATTATTATTATTTTTTGTCACTAAATCAGTTATAAGGTTGTATAAGCCTCATTAAATCTATTTGGTAAAAATACGATCATTCTGAGAGGTGGGTTTTGTGGAGATTTCAATAATTTTTTTATAGTTGACATCATGAGTCAATTGAATCTAGACAACCATGGAAAACCTGGAAGCACTGGACAGCCGTTTCGCCCTATTGTGGGACTCCTCAGCAGTATGCATCCATTCATTCTACTTGAATATTATAATAAATAGATATGATAAATTTATATAATGATTCATATTATCGTGGATTGTTTAATTTATGCTTTGCCTAATAACTTATAATTAAATAAGAACATCTTGTTTATAGTTTTTTTATTGTTTGCAACACTTACGTACTTTTTTAATTCAGGATAAAATATTTAGGTCACGTGAAAAACATGAGATTTTGTCCTTAATTTTTTTGTAAATTTTTTTTCAGGTTTATACTACAATATGAAACCATGGTGAAGAATATGGAAATTACTTTTGGTATTTTTACTTTTAAGTGAACAATATGTATTTATACAATTATTTGTTTTAAAAAACAAAGCCTAATACACAATGAACATTCATCAGAATAACAATAAAAACAGGAAATATTTGGGACTCGTCAGTCGAAGGTACCTGGATCTCAGAGTTGATATTCACTGCTAGTCACTATCCATCTTTGCTTATAAAGCTTGTGACTTAAGGCAATATCGAAGCAGTCCGTACAGGATGAACATATGCCAACAAGAGACTGACCAATTGCAGTCCTAAATAACAATGGGAAGATACAGGTAAACAACACCATGTGAATTTCAAACAGGGAATAGTATATATTCACTAAAAAATTTTTTTTACATAACTTTTCAGAAAAACAATTCTAGCGATAAATACGATAAGTTGGGTGAAAAAGTGATTAGCTCATTGAGACATTCTTAGTGTTGATCGAATTCTATTTATCAAATTAAAATATAGCCACCGTTCGAAGTGACTCGATAGTCCGTGCAGTACGTCTTAAATAGATCTTATTCGAGATCCGAGTAGCTTAGTGCTAATGTTTCTGATTGTGAAACCAGATGATAGGGATTGAATCCGCCAGGACACGTTATTTTCTTCAAGGTAGCAAGTACATCCTGTTGTAGGATGCCGAACAGCACAAAATCCACACCTAAGGTTTCCTGTCGGCTAACTCTAACCATCACCTCACAAATTCATTGAGTTCCTTCACTATCAATGTCTCATTAAAAATAATTTATTATTCCTCTTGAAGGAGCATCGACAGCTCACAACCATTCACAATTTAACTCTGTCCTCGATAGTCCTTTTCAATTACTATTCATCCTTTCAATCTCTGCTTCCAATTCCCAATGCAGTGTGTTCTATGGTATTCCTCTTCTCAGTCTCCATTCAGAATCTCAAGTTGATGCTCCCATGGTTATGCAGTTTGGTGATTTCCACAATGTGTGTTTTATTCATATCCAACGTCCTTTCTCAATTTCCTCTTCAGATGGAAGCTGGTTTCTTCTGTCCCACAGTAGTTTGTTGCTGATGTTATCCGAGCAACAGACATCCAGTATCTTACGTAGACAATTGTTTAGAAATACTCGTACATGTTTAATCATGATTGCAATCGTTCTCGGAGTTTCGGCTCCATACAATAGAACTGACTGTCTTGTCGTTCGTATTGAGGATTCTAATATTGATGTTGGCTTGCAGATAGTTATTTTGAGTTCCATATGTTCTTCAATTGTAGGGATGTTATTGTTCCTTTGCTAATCCTTGTCCTTACGTCTGCATCGGATCCTCCTTGTTCATCGATGATGCTGTGCAGGTAGGTAAGTGAAAGTTTCCACCTGTTTCAGAGGAGTTTCTCCATCATGTGTGATTGGTTTGTTTGATGTTCGCTATGTTGCATTTGAGGATGTTGGTTTTTCTCTTGTTAATGTTGAGGCCTACTGATTCCGAGCCTTCTGTTACGGTAGATGTCTTCATCTGGATTTGTTGGTGTGTATGAGTGAGAAGGGCCAGGTCGTCTGTGAAGTCCAGATCTAGTTGATTCCTAGCTGTCCATTGTATTCAGTGCTTCCCATCAGATATGGAGGTCTTCATAGTCCAGTCAATAACAAGAATAAAGAGAAGGTGGGGAGAGAAAAAGAGTAAGCGGTCTTGTCTGACAGCGGCTTTCGCTTGAAGACACAAATTTGTAAATTTATGTTCATTTTCATCCCTTTCTCCAAGTCCATATCTTCCCATGATGTCATCGTACCTGGTGTTGTCCATTCTAACTAATTTGTAGTAGTGGAATTAAAATATGATTAGCCACTGGACATGGGACAAACAGGCACTCAGCCTGACTATTAAATTTATGATTTCTGTTCCTCTCATTGATTTCTACTCCGAACTCATTGAATGTGATTGCGGGTAACTGTGTTGGATAAAGTGTTATCTAGCATGATCTGGTTCTCTTTTCTGGGTCGTGAATCTTGGATCTGATATAAAGTGAATAGTCTCATTATCGTATAAACGTATTTTCGTTGTACAAATAAAGGTCAGGAAAATATCTTAAATCATCCGTTATATCACCGACCTTGGTGTTTAGTTCTACTATCATGTGTTCGATGCCTGACAATCTCATGGACAAGCACTAATGAGAAATCATATTCGGTTGAGAAATAAATTAATAATATGTATGTGAATGTTCAGTAATTGAACATTGTCATTTCATTTCAAACTAATTTAAGTCAATAGAAGAATATAACCAACTAGTAATCATTGTTGTTATAGCTTAAAGTCCAGTTATAAGATGTTAATTCAAACTCTCATTCCATAAGTCTCTTTGCATACTTTGGTGATATTGCATAATAGCTAACAATAGTACCTAGAGCATTGTTAACTGAACATAATTATAACCATTTAAGTGACTAGAATGAAATCTGTTGCCTACACATCACTTTATAAGTTAGAAAATTAGTTATATATAAATAAATATATAGTGTATTAATTGTAGTCAAATTTAACCGATAACAGATTTTTCCCGTTTATCCTTAATCTCTTTTGTAAAACAAATGAAACTAAATATACATCAAAAGCTGGATAGTGACTAGCAGTGGAATCTAGGACACGCGTTTCACCCTAGTTGGGACTCGTCAGCTGGATGTTCACTTTGGGACTCCAAACCAGTGACGTTCACTTCAAACGCCATCACGTTATCCAGTCAGTTACTGAGTCCTGATAGACACTTGCTTTGAAGTGAACGGTACTGAGTTCGAATCCCAGAGTGAACATTAACTTTGAGATGCAGTTATATCCAGCTGACAAGTCCCAAATAGGATGAAACGCGCGTGCTGGATTCCACTGCTAGCCACCATCCATCTTTGCTTATAATGCTTGTGCATTATGGCTATATCGAGGATGCACATATACCAATAAGAGACTAATCAATTTCAGTCCTAAATAACAATGAGAAGTTTCAAACAAACAATATGAAGTGAATTTAAATACACATTAAGCTTAAATTAACATGCAATCCAGCTGTGCAAAATAACACTTCATACATCAGAATAGATACATACATGCATTCAAAAAAAAAATCGTGTTCACTTTTGTAAAATACTTATTCCATCTGTTTCTCTCTAATTTTTTTTAAATCTTTCTCAAGCATATAAACGTACAGAGACCTGTGTTTGTGCAAATTTCACTTAGAACATAATAGAATTTAAAACAAACAAGCAAACAATATGTGAACAATAAAATTGATACAATAAAATTTGACAAATTTTTTTTATCTAGACAGATGGTAAGATAAAAAAACTACGAATAAAGGTCAACAGTAGTAAATGCTGGAAAGAGAAAATCGATTAAGTTTCATATCTATTTTTGTTTTCACCTTTTTTTGAGGAGGGGGGTGGTGGAGAGAGAAAACAAGTCTTCAGTAGATAAATATATAGCTAGAAATAAATAAAATTTATTAATTTGGGGATAAATAATTCGAAATAAACTATAGAAACGCGATGGCGTTTGAAGCGAGGGTACTGGGTTCGAGTCCCAGAGTGAACATCAACTCTGAGATGCAGGTACATCCAGCTGACGAGTCCCAAATAGGACGAAACGCGCGTCCTGGATTCCACTGCTAGCCACTATCCATCTCTGCTTACCATGCTTGTGAATTAAGGTATATCGAGGCAATACGCACAGTATGCACATATGCCAATTAGAGACTGACCAGTTGCAGTCCTAAACACAACGATGGGAAGATCCAAACAAACAATACTAAGTGAATTCAAACTATAGAAACTGTTTATTTTTATTTTTTATTAGTATAGTATAGTATATTTTCGGTACATTATAGGATTCTCAGTACAATGTATTTCAACAAGTTTCCGTTTCTTATTTCTTCGTCGATCCTGACGATAAATATTGAGTAATCGCCAGTTATAAGTTAGCAGTCCAGACAATCGACATCTTGATAATGTGCATTCTTTTCGTTGCATATTGCCAGCAACCACGATACCTCTGATTAGGCCTTTTGTAACTTTTACAGCGAAAGATTGTACACTTTTCAGAAACGCACTTGAATAGGTTGTGCGGTTAATTGCCATAATAATGTATTAAAACAAACAAAATTAGATAACTTGCTAAAATATATAGATGACAGAAACCAGTAGCCCAGTTGTTTAAGTTCCTCTCATAAGTAATAATGGTCGACAGAAAAATAAAGCTGAAACGTTGAGAAAGCTATGTCTTTCTTTTAAAATTTGGATATACTTACTTACTTACTTACTTTCGCCTGTTACTCCCAATGGAGCATAGGCCGCCGACCAGCTTTCTCCAACCCACTCTGTCCTGGGCCTTCTTTTCTAGTTCTTTCCAGTTCTTGTTCATTCTTCTCATGTCTGTCTCTATTTCTCGGCGTAATGTGTTCTTTGGTCTTCCTCTTCTCCTTCGACCTTCAGGATTCCATGTGAGGGCTTGTCTTGTGACGCAATTGGGTGATTTCCTCAAAGTGTGCCCAATCCACTTCCAGCGCTTCTTCCTGATTTCTTCCTCCGCTGGAATCTGGTTTGTTGTCTCCCACAGTAACTTGTTGCTGATAGTGTCTGGCCATCGGATCCGATGTATCTTGCGTAGACAGCTGTTAATAAACACTTGTATCTTCTGGATAATGGCTTTCGTAGTTCTCCACGTCTCTGCCCCATACAGAAGAACTGTCTTGACATTTGTATTGAAAATTCTAACCTTGGTGTTGGTTGACAATTGTTTTGAGCTCCAGATGTTTTTCAGCTGTAGGTATGCTGCTCTTGCTTTGCCGATCCTCGCCCTCACATCTGCATCTGATCCACCGTGTTCATCAATGATGCTGCCCAGATACGTAAAGATTTCCACATCCTCCAAAGCTTCTCCGTCAAGTGTAATTTGATTGGTGCATATTGTATTGTATCGGAGAGTCTTGCTTTTCCCTTTGTTTATATTGAGACCTACTGTTGCTGAGGCTGCTGCTACACTGGTCGTTTTCTCCTGCATTTGTTGTTGCGTTTGTGATAGAAGAGCCAGATCATCCGCGAAGTCTAAATCGTCAAGCTGCATCCTGCCTGTCCACTGTATCCCGTGCATTCCTCCAGATGTTGACGTCTTCATAATCCAGTCGATCACCAGGAGAAAGAGAAAGGGTGAGAGTAGGCAACCTTGCCTAACACCAGTCTTTACCTCGAACGAGTCGGTGAGTTGTCCTCCGTGGACGATTTGGCAGTTTAGTCCATCATAGGAGTTCCGTATGATATTTACTATCTTCTCAGGCACACCGTAGTGTCGAAGAAGCTTCCACAGTGTCGTCCTGTCCACGCTATCAAATGCCTTCTCGTAGTCGAGGAAGTTGATGTACAGTGATGAATTCCATTCGATTGATTGTTCCACAATGATACGTAGAGTTGCGATTTGATCTGTGCACGATCTATCCTTACGAAATCCAGCTTGTTGATCTCGAAGTTGAGCGTCCACGGAATCCTTCATCCTGTTTAACAATACTCTGTTGAAGACTTTTCCTGGTATTGAGAGGAGAGTGATGCCTCTGTAGTTGTCGCACTTGCTCAGATCGCCTTTCTTTGGTATCTTGATGAGAAGTCCTTCTTTCCAGTCTGTTGGTACATGTTCTTCGTCCCAAATCCTACCGAAGAGGATGTGGAGTATCTTGGCAGTTGCTGTTACATTTGCTTTCAGTGCCTCTGCCGGGATGTTGTCTGGTCCCGCTGCTTTGCCACTCTTGATTTGTCTAATGGCCATGCTGATCTCTTCAATTGTTGGTGGGCCAATATCGATTGGGAGGTCTGTGGGTGCTGCTTCGATGTTGGGTGGGTTCAGTGGAGCTGGTCGATTCAAGAGTTCTTTGAAGTGTTCTACCCACCTGTTTCGTTGTTCTTCAATATCGTTGATTACTTTGCCTTCCTTGTTTTTCACTGGTCTTTATGGTTGACGGTAATTTCCAGCAAGTTTCTTTGTTGTATCATACAGTTGTCTCATGTTTCCCTCTCTTGCAGCCTTTTCCGCTGTCATCGCTAAATCTTCCACATATTTACGTCGGTCAGTCCTGATGCTCCTCTTCACTTGCTTGTTTGCCTCTGTGTATTCGGCTTGTGCCTTGGCTTTTTCTGCTCTTGTTCGGCTGATATTGATTGCTACCTTCTTGTTCCTCCTTGCTTCAATTTTATCCAGTGTACCAACAGTGATCCATTCCTTGTGATGGTGCTTCTTTTGGCCCAGAACCTCCTGACATGTTGAAACGATTGCCTCCTTGATACCTTTCCAGCTGCTCTCTATGGTCGTTCCCTCTTCATTGAGTAGGTCATGTAAGGCCTGGAACCTGTTGCTGAGGGCTATGTTAAATTCGTTGAGTTTGTCAGCATCTCGAAGAAAGGCCGTGTTAAACTTTTGTGATGTTGTCCGCGCCATTGTCCAGTGCTTCTTGAGTTTTAGTTTCATCTTGGCGACCAGCAAATGGTGATCGGATGCTATATCAGCTCCTCTCCTGGTTCTCACATCCTCCATCGTCCTCCTGAACTTTTTGTTGATGCAGACATGGTCGATTTGATTCTGTGTAGTGTGATCCGGTGAAATCCAAGTGGCTTTGTGTATGTTTTTGTGTGGGAATATGGTGCCACCTATGACCAGTTTATTGAAGGCACATAGGTTTGCAAATCTCTCACCGTTTTCGTTCCTTCCTCCCAGTCCATGTTGTCCCATGACGTCTTCGTATCCAGTGTTGTCCTTTCCAACCTTGGCATTGAAATCTCCCATTAGAATGGTCAGGTCCTTGGTTGGGCACTTCTCGAAGATTGACTGCAGCCTATCGTAGAATTGGTTTTTAGCGTCTTCATCGTAGTCGTTGGTCGGCGCATAGCATTGGATGATGTTCATTGTAATGCCCTCTCTCTTTGTTCTGAAGGAGGCTTTGATGATCCTCGGTCCATGAGATTCCCATCCTATAAGTGCATTTTGTGCTTTTCTAGACAGCATCAGTGCCACTCCTTGTATATGTGGGGCATTTTCTTCTTCATGACCGGAGTATAACAGAAGTTCCCCTGAAGACAGTCGTTGTTGTCCAACCTGCGTCCAATGTGTTTCACTGATTCCAAGCACTTCCAGGTTGTATTTCCTCATTTCCGCAGAAATTTGGAAGACTTTGCCGGTCTCCCACATTGTCCGGACATTCCATGTACCTATAGAAATTGTCGCTCTGGTTGTAAGAAGGTGCATCGGCCTCATGACTTCCGAAGGAACTCGGCTTTCATCATGAGACGTCATTTTTCCTTCTACTCCCAGGGCAGAGTTTGAATGGTTTGAATGAATTTTTCTGGTTAGCGTTTTTTTAGCGAGTTGATTTTCTACGGAATGGGGTCGCTAACCCCATGCCCAACCCTCCTCCTTTACCCGGGCTTGGGACCGGCAGTAGCCCCTGGAGGAGCTACAGGCGGAGTTAAAATTTGGATATATCTTGGTTATAAACCATGTAGAGGAAAAGAAAAGTTAAAGTATTCAACTTAAGACTACTTTATTCCAAGCTTGTATTCAGTTTTATTTAATTCCGTTTCACTAGCCAGCTGATACCAATAGTTATCTTCAAAAAATTGTAATTGGAGGTTGTGTATAGATATCTACTATGTTATACATAACAAATTGATTTATGGAATGCTTCGAAACAAATCTTCATAGCTACATTCAGGAGGAGGAATCGTTATGTTATTTAAACAATAAATGATTAATTACAAATCCGTTTAATTATTCGTTAATCAGATTTTTGGATACGGGTATCAAGGAGATACATTGCCGGCGTGGGACAGTCTGTGAATGATAGTAATCGAATATCACGAATTGACTAAATTCGACAGCATGAAATATCTGATAAACTTTAGTGGTTGACGTTTTTGCCCTATGACGTGAACGATCTGATCGCCAGTGAGTTGTGGTTGAGCTCTACTAAGGATTCCTGTACTTGAACGAAACATCTATTCAGTGTCCATTGGGTATCTGTTTAGTTTAAGTAAGTCGGTGCTGTAAACTACACATTAAAACGCTATTTCGGTGTTTATACTAGATTTACAAAAATCTGTGGTTATACCATTATCCAGATTAGTGTATGCCATAGTGTAGTGAACAAGATCACAAGCGGGGACAATCGAATGTATTTAAGCACAACATTACAAACTATCTTACTAAGATCTGATACAGCAAAAAGTTAATTTGCAAAATAACAATCAATTGTCTCGAACTTCACTGTTTCTTCTGTAAATATAAATCCATCTTCTCTAATTTCATTGTTCATGCATTTTCCCACCAATTGCGCTTCATTCCAGTTCTTTCCTTATTGATCTTCTGCCAAAATACATTCTATGTCTGACCATCACCATATACTACTTATGTGGATATAAGTAGACCATACAATAATAGAATTATATAGTATTCAAAATATATCTTAATGAAGCTTATTCTTACCGTCTATGATAAATTTATACTAATACATACTAAGAATTTTTGTAGCTGAACTTCTTTTCATTCTCATAGTTCACCTCAAATTCAACATATTCATATCATTTAAAGACGTGATTAATTAGTCACGTAGGAAAATTTATTTTTGATCACATCAATGTGCTTCTATTTTAAATACTTTAATCATGTTATATATAAACGTATTGTCTGTAAATTGTTTACCTTTAATCAGTCCAAAACATTTCTTTATTTATCGTTGAGGATAACCATACTTTTTTATTGTTCAATAAAAGGGCTATATAAAACATTTTCGAGGACTTTTCTCTTCATTTAGTGTGTCAATACTGAATATAAAAGTGTTATTTTCGTTGAGAACTTCTTTCTAATCATCTAAAGCTAAATCTATATGACTTCTATGAATACGGAAACGTAACGTATCACAAATCCACAAACGTAAAAAGTATGCAAATTGAAAGTTAAAGGTTCAAATGAAATCTTCGGTGAAAATTATACTCTTCAAAGTAACATTCACTTAGTAAACGAATGGAAAAAATGTTACATATTGCACTTGTTTGTCGTTGATATTCATCCTCTTCATGTCTGCCTCCGATTTCCCACTCAGTGTTATTTGGTCTTTTTCTTCAATTCCCTTCACGATTCCAAGTTAGGGCTTGCTTCAAAATGAAGTTTGGTAAATTCCTGCAATGTATGTCCTATCCACTCCCAGAGTGTTTTCTTCATTTCATCTTCAGATGGAAGCTCGTTTGTTCTCACCCAGAGAAGGTTGTTGCTGATGGTATGGCTAGGCTCACTAATTTGACTGACCTAAATATATTAGAATAAACTGATAGTGTTATACAGACAAATTACCATATTTTTAACGAGCATAAATTTTTTTTCAAAGTTAATTTGAAGAGTAGTTATTAGTAATTTGTTCGACAATTTTAAAAAATAATTATTCCAATAAATAAACTTGTAATGGTTTTAATTAAAAACTTCACTGTCTTTGTATATAAACTGAGCTTATACCAGACAAAAAAGGTTATAATAGACAGACAGATAGAAATAATAATATAGATTAATAAAATGATTAGGCATATGAGTTGCGATGATTATTCACTTGAATGAAAACGTATCGACAAGTCTCAGCTTGCTACCATCATGTCATGTATGCCAAGGGTAATTTTAAAGAAGATGTAATTTCTCTATATTGTAGAAATAAGATGTTGTAGACCCACAGTTTTGAAGAATTTCATACTGGAACGAAGTAGCTATCTAGTACTTCATGATTTTAGTGGTTGCGTAACGAAGATCAATCTAAAGTTTTAAACCAAAATAATATCCATAAAATGCCTGTAATATTTTGCATTATAAACATAATTTTGAACTGTTATAAGCTCAGTATGCAAGGTGGATCCTTTTTTTCCAGAAATGTTTCGTCGTTCAGTCTTATTAATCAGATATATACCTACTTATGCCTGTTAACCCTCGTGGAGGGGCATAGGCCGCCGGCAGCTATTCTCCAACCAACTCCGTCCTCCATTCTCCTTTCCAGTTGACATTCACTCTTTTCATACCTGCTTCCAAATCACGATACAATGTATTACTTGGTCTTGCTCTTTTCCGTGTACCTTCAGGATTTCACATTAAGGCTTGCCTCTTGATGAAGTTTTATGACTTCCTCAATATATGCCTTATCCGCCTATAGAGTCTTTTCCTAACATCTTGTTCAGCTAAAAATTAGCCTTTTCCCTGCCACAGAAAACTATTTCTGATGACCTTCGACTAAGGGATCTGGAGTATCTTGCTGAGATAATTGTTTTTAAATACATGTACATTTTTCATAGTAAATGTCTTTAAGTACAATTATTGATGTCAGAAGGCTTTTGCAATTTAGTACGATGTTTTATGCTACTGTAAACGTTTCAGTAGTTAAAAAGATTCTGCATAAATTAATCAGAATTATTTTGAATTACAGATTCCCAGTAACGATTGATTAACAGTAGTAATTTCTATTTATAACTCAACAGTATTTTCCCCCTCTCGTTATTAGTAATTTTTGACCTGCTATATCCTATCACGTTACCTGATATTTTAGGCAATTAAATTACCTATGTTACCGATCGTCCAATATAGTAATATATATTTTGGCTTCACATAACATTATCTGCCCTCGCTCAAATTATGTATGTAGATTTTGGCATATAAACTGGAATTTTATTTCGATAACACCCAGCAAAAAAATCTAAACAGGCATATTTTCCCTTGTTTAGGAATACAACTGAAGCTCTTGTATGAATAATATTACAAATATTTTCAAACCAAAAAACCTATCAACAGAACTCCATATTTTTGAATCTAGACTCTGTGGTAAGTAGTAAGACTTAAAACGTTATCGAAAATATACATCGAAATATAATACCTATGTGAAACTTAGAATTCAACTGTCTTCCCACACAAATTTACGTAACCTAAAAATATAATACCTATGAATAATATCTATTTCAACAACCATAACTCATGTTATATATAAAGTTTCAGTTGTGCCTAGAATGGGATCAGTAATCCGTTTAAAGATATAAACTATTATTATTATTATTATCGCTGAAGGCTTCCAATTGTATTTAAATCAGTTGGAAGTGCAATTATCAAGTAAGTTTTAATGTACTGAAAAATCAATATAAAGTGGTAAGAAAAAAAGGGAATTTACATTTCGACTATCTGAAAAAAGGAATACAAATTTATTGTAACTGGCTTGATGCAAAAGCTGGGATTATTTAAATTTATAAAGTTCAAAAGAGAAAATACCGTAATTTAAGTTTTGTTCTCTGAGTCAGTGGCTTGATGGCGCAATCTTCATTATCGTTATAATCAAAGCTTTCTTCATAATGAATAACGGCCGGAACCTTTCATCTTAGTTACTAATAAATCAAGATAAAAGGGTGGGTGATATGACTTGTGGCCCAGTGGATACCCTGTTAGTGTATAACGTGATAATACCGGCAATTAGTGAGCAGCAAATTACCGATCAGACCAATGATATACGAAAACCGTACGAGCAGCCTAGAATACTTGTCGGTCCTACTTATGCCTAGCCCAGCCAGTTAAGTCCAAAACACCAATAACAGCCTCTACGGTATGAATCGTTATATTTCAGACATACTAAGTTATTATATATCAATCAAACAGACCACATTGAACCATAAAATGGAAAATAACATTTGTACAAGATTCAGCTAAATGTAGCTGTGAATAAGGGATATATAAGTGATAGACAGGGCATAATTCAGGAATGGTAAATCATATAACAATAATTTATAGTTCAAAATAAATCTTATAATAAGGGAGTCACAAATATGAATAGCTTAGTTATTTAGCAATTATACGATAAGAAATATATGCATAATATTGGTCCACAAATGGATCCCTAAGTTACCATTCACTATTCTTATCAGGACATAACAGTGAGTTTATGTTTTCTCTAATTGGGTGTGACATTTTATGAGATTGGTCTTATTCCCAGTGTGACTTTTTGAGACTGACTTTATTCTGTATGATATTCTAATTACTACGTTAGTGGTTTGACATTTTCCACTGTAACAATAACTCAGGTCAATATGTTTGTATCAATTAAATGTAAATTTCCTTCAGTATAACAAGTGTGAACATTTTCCCAATGTGAGTTATATTCTTCGTAATCTTCATATATGTTTCACAACAAAAACCTTCTATATTTAAAATTATATGACATTTATTAACTAATCGCCAAGTATGTGTAATATAAGTATACAAATCAACATATAAATATAAAGTTTGTAATTCATTTCCAACCGAGTACCTTTTAGAGAAGTCTATTCAGTCTAATGTGTACAGTAGCGAATTACGAGTCATTATAACAAAATCCATTGATCAACACTTCTCATATTTAGTGAATTTGAAACATGGTACAACTATCATTTAATGTAATGAATTTATCATTTTGCGGGTTACCGCTCTCTACCAGGATTTCAGAGTATTTAGCACCAACCCAATCATTAAGTGAATAACAGATCACCGACATTTTGGATGAACAGAACTTCGTTTATGACGGTTAGCAATAGTATACACATGCACGAACATATATTAGCAATAGATTAGATTTTAAATTTTCAGAATTGGGCGAGACTATAAATTATGGACGAGCGAATTAGAAGCGTTTGAGAGATCTCAAGGTCACGGCGCTTATTCCAGTGCGCAGTACTCACGCACGATCAGTTTACAGATTTTAGAAAAGTCATTTATAATTGTGCCGCTACAGCGAATAGGATTATTAAGAAGTCCCTTTATTTGTGATTGCGGTAGTCTAATGACTCCTGGACCTTGTGCAGACTATCGTGATGATGTTGTGTTTTGATGTTATATATGTTGGAGGACAAAATCTACTAGAACGGAAACTTTTTTCTCTCAATCCCGATTGAGACTAAGACAGACTATGATAATTTTTGCAAACTGGACAGTAGAGACACTAGTAGCACTGGTTGCAACGTTTTCAGATGTTACTAAAGCTTTATATATATATATATATATATATATATATATATATATATATGCAATAAAAAAGACCACGTTGCATGAGTCGTTCGAATGAGTTGGGAGAATCGTAGAAATAGACGGAACGGTCGTTAGAAAATTCAAATTCAATAGAGAACAAACTGTTAAAAAAGTGGTTAGGTAGCATTTCTATAAATATACTTAACAAGTCCTTGGTATATACAATAGACCATCTCAAAAAGAACACTTCCAGCGCGTTAGAAACCAACAAGCTACAACTATAATGCAAATTATGCGACAGTATGTGCAGCCGAGAACCGCAATATACACAGATGACTGGAGAGCATATCGATGCTTACATAGACTTGGTTATGTGCATCGTGTTGTCATTCATAAGCGGCATTTTGTAGACCCCACTACGAGAGTACGCACCAAAAATATAGAAGCAATGTGTTTGAGACTAAAAGAATTTTTGCGACCTTATCATGGCTGCAGAAATCGACTATTATGGAGTCACATGGATGAGTTGCTGTATCGTATGCATTACGATTTCAGAACTGCAGAGACTCTTTCTAACCTTGAAAAATTTTTAAAACATGTTAAACTTCTACTTTTATTTTTCGGTATTGTATAATATATTTTTACTCTATACCGACTGGTTTTTGATTGGCTGAAGTTTCTCAAGGTCACTTAAGATTCTTTCTAAGGTCATCCATAAATTACAATCTCGCCAAATTCGATTATTCTAAGTGGTTTAGGGTGGCTAACAGGAACCGTTGGAAATAGGTTTCGTATTAGTTGGCACATGTCAACAAGGCATGCTTACAAGCTTGATAAAACTGGAGTTCCATAGGATTTGAGCTCACATCAACTAACTTCACATCTAAGGCGTTACAACCAAGCTATCTTTACCGCAACTGACTTGATCGATAGAGTCGATTCTTACTAATGAACCAGAAAATCATCACAATGTTCATCATTCAGTGATGAATGATTTTTATAAATTGATTATCTACCATTCTTTGTACGCATTTATTATTTTAAAAAAATACGGAAAGTACTCTAATCATTATCTTAGAAGTCATTATCCAACCTTTCAGATTACTACTTCAGATCTTGTCACATTCATGGTTTTTGTCTTGTATCAACTTCAGTCATTACCATTTTTATTACTCACATGTTAGACTGTCAATAAACTTTTCATTAACTGTTTTACAGATAATGAAATCAATAAAAAAATTTCTAATTTCTTTAATAAATTATTCAAAGTGATAACAAAGAATAAACGAATGAGTTAATGAGTTTTAATGAACAGGAACTCATCATTTTACATAAACACAAATGAAACCACCACCACCACAACAAAAAAAAAACTGAATTTAGTTCTACCATACAGAAAATGATCTAAATAGAATGTTATTCAGCTGATCATGGTAACTAAATTTAAAATTCCTGAAATATCGACCGAAATTTTTTTAAAGTTATTTATAGATGAATCAATTTTCTTAGGTATTTGTTTTAGTGACAATTATGTTTGGAGAAAGAAAGTATAAATAAAACTTTTATATAGTTAAGATCATGAGTCAACTGAAGCTAGACTACCAGGGAAAACCTGGACGGCCGTTTCGTCCTATTGTGGGACTCCTCAGACGTGCGCATTCACGATCCCGCCCTGCCGTCCAATGCTTCCAGGTTTTCCATGGTGGTACAATATATTGTACTACACAATAAAGATAAATAATACTCTTAGATCAATCATTGTTAATCAATATGGTATGCTTGATCATGTTTATGTCAACAGATTGACGAAAAGAATAAGTCGGTAAACACTTCAAAATTCTCCGCAAATTACGTTTCATTTATTTTTATAATCATGATTTCGTTAAATTTCAGACAACAATTCTATTTGACTGAGTAGTTTGTATTTGATGTGAAGATAATTTTTATTTCGAATCGATATCTACCGTTAGAGAATGACTGATGGTCAATAAACACTAGACACGTTTATTGTTTCAGTTTGAGAATACACAACAACACAGAACTACAACCTTACTGAACGTCAAACCTAAGAACTTCCGTCCTTGAGTTGACCGAGTGGTTAAGGCTGTGCACTTAAGATCCTTGGGACTTATTCGAGTGTGGTATTGTAAACTAATGCCAACAAACAATTATATGATCTGGCAACTTAAACCGATAAATATGTATGCCAGTCAACATTTCTTAAGACTTACTGATCTTCAGATCTCACATAGAACATGCTACGCCTCTACCATTGATTCAAGGACCGAAGGTAATCGACTTTTATAAATTAATTGTCCAATAAAGATTATATTGCTTATAATTATAATAATACACGTTTGATTGCCTGAATGGTGCTAAATTATCCGATAAAAAAGTATGCAAAACACACATATCTGCTCACAAACCTTATTGATTATGGTAAAGTATTAGTGATGGTAATAAGAGGTATTTTTATTGTCATGGTTACATGAATGTGTAGATTGTTAGAAGAAATAGAATCATATAATCTGAAACAGCATTTATTTCCATATACTAAATATCTTACCTACACAATTTTTCTTACTTAAATAAATGAATGTATCGCGTGCCTGATTAACTGTACTTCGAAAAAGAAATGAATACCGATTGTTTGATAGAATAAATGCAATAAGAAACGAATACAATATGGAAAATCGAGTTAAAAATGTAAAATATTGATAGCTTTAGACCACAACGAAGGCTAGGTTGAAGTTTCATTTTTTAATTTTCTGGGAGGTAATGTGTTTTGCGCTTGGTTAGTTGACAGATCTATACACGATATGTATGTGGGGCCAGGATATGACTCCAATGAGATCGTATGTATGATTGTTGTCAAAATATACATTCTGCCTATCCTCGTATGTAATAAATGACTTAATCCATGTTGGTGAATAACGGAATTAAATAAGTCAAATACGAGAATGGATTTCGAATACATGTATTTTGAACACACATTGATCTGGACAGGAAATCAGAGGGATGAAGAGAATAGAAGAGAGCGAAGCGAAAATGACGCACATTGGAGATGGCGGGTAGGCTAACTCGTTTTAATCAATAGTTATAGTCAGACAAGAATAAGTAACAGGCATGTGATGAATAGGATAAGAAGTGTACACACACATACGCTCATATAACAAATAGTCAGGGTTAATAAATGAATAATTAATAAGGTCAAAACGTGACTCATGATGGTTAGATAAATTGGCTTGTCCAGAAGAGATAATAAGGTACATGGGCTTGACATAACAAGTCAAATACAAAGGAAAGAACGTTTTGTTGTCGTATACTAAAACATTGTTCATATAAAATTATAAAACGATTGAGCTCATCCACTCTATGAAATCCCGAAGGAGTAATAATCTGGTCCTATGATACAGAAGACTTCTCAAATTATCTAATTTTTTGTTATTACATGTCAGTTCTTGCTTCAAAGGATAACCCCGATAACATTTTTCTAATTCATATTTTTGTAACGGTTTTTGATATCATCAGATGTGTTATCGCCCTTAGTTTGTTAACTGTTATCTGCCCCAAAGTCATTGGACGTTGTGCCTTTTTTCAGTTTTTGACTGCTACTCGAAATTTGAAATTACCCTGAAAATCCTACTTTTAGTGTGTTATGAATTTTAAAAGAGCAGGCCGTATGCCAATTTGTTGTTATTTTATGCCTGGCTTTTTATCACGTGATTTATCCACCAATCGACTCCGCCTGTAGCTCTTCTAGAGTTACTGCCGCTCCCAAGCCCACACAAAGGAGGAGGGCTGGGCATGGGGTTAGCCACCCCATAGGAAAAACTAACTCACTAAAAAACCGCTAACCCGAACAAATTATTCAAACCATTTAAACTCTGCCCTGGGAGTTGGAGGAATAATTATGACGCCTCATGATGAAAGCCGAGATTTTTCGGAAGTCACGAGAGCGATGCCCCTCCTAACAACCAAAGCAACAATTCACATAGGTACATGGAATGTTCGAACAATGTAGGAGACTGGGAGGACCAGTCGAATAGCTCTGGAAATGGGGAGATACAACTTGAAGGTTCTCGAAATTAGTGAAACCCACTGGACGCAAGCTGGACAACAAAGGTTAGGTACGAGAGAGCTGCTATACACCAGTCACGAAGAGGAAAATGCTCCACACACTCAAACAGTTGCTCTGATGCTGTCCAAAGAAGCACGAAATGCATTTATACGATGGGAATCTCACCGATCCACAATTATCAAAGCATCATTCAAAACAAAGGAGGGGATCACAATGAATGTTATCAAATGTTATGCACCCACCAATGATAGGAACGACGATGATTAAGATCAGTTCTACTCGAGACTGCAATTAATAATAGCTAAGTCCTCAAGAAAGGACCTCACAATCCTGATGGGAGGTCTAAACGCTAAAGTCGGAGTGAACAAAACCGGATATGAAAATATAATCGGACGACATGGACTAGGACAGAGAAATGAAAATGGGAAAGATTCGCAAATCTATGTGCATTTAATAAGCCGGTTATAGGCGGCACAATATTCCCACACAAGGGCATACACAAAGCTACATGGACCTCACCGGACCAAACCACAGAGAACCAGATAGATCACATCTGTATCAACAAAAAATTCCGAAGATCAATGGAAGATGTGAGAACCCGGAGAGGAGCTGACATAGCTTCAGATCACCACCTGGTTGTGGCCAAGATGAGACTGAAGCTAAAGAAAGACTGGACAACTGGACAAACAGCACTAAAAAGGTTCAATACAGCCTTCCTTCGAGATATTGACAAGCTCAATGAATTCAAGATGACTCTCAACAACAGGTTCCAAGCTCTACAGGATGAATGAACAAGAAACTACTTTGGAGGGAAAGAGATAAAAGAATCACTAACTTCAACGTGTCAGGAGGTTCTTGGTCCTAAGAAACATCATCATAAGGAATGGATCTCTATGGGAACCCTGAACAAGATTGATGAAAGGAAGAACAAGAAACTAGCAATTAACAACAGCCGAACACGAGCAGAGAAAGCCAAAGCACAAGCAGACTACGCAGAAGCAAACAGGGAAGTGAAGAAAAGCATTAAAGCCGACAAGCAGAAATACATGGGAGAACTAGCAACGACGGAGGAAAAAGCTGCAAGAGAAGGAAATATGAAACAACTATATGATACAACGAAGAAATTGGCAGGGAGATAAAGCAAACCAGAGAGACCAGTCAAAGACAAAGAAGGAAAGACAATCACTGAGACTCAAGAACAGAGGAAAAGATGGGCAGAATACTTCGAGGAACTGCTGCATAGACCAGCCCCATTGAATCCACTGGACATCAAAGCAGCACACACAGACCTTCCTATAGATGTCACTCCACCAACGCTCGAAGAAGTCAAGATGGCCATCAGATAAATCAAAAGTGGGAAAGCGGCAGGACCTGACAATATACCAGCTGAAGCACTGAAGTCAGACATTGAAATAACTGCAAACATACTTCCCCTTCTATTCAAGAAGGTTTGGGAGGAAGAACAAGTGCCAATGGACTGGAAA
Source organism: Schistosoma rodhaini (assembly GCA_944470415.2). Classification (NCBI taxonomy): domain Eukaryota; kingdom Metazoa; phylum Platyhelminthes; class Trematoda; order Strigeidida; family Schistosomatidae; genus Schistosoma; species Schistosoma rodhaini. The sequence continues at coordinate 13,881,155 of OX104036.1, read as the reverse complement.
GAAGGATACCTCATCAAGATATCAAAGAAAGGAGATCTGAGCAAATGTGTGAATTACAGAGGTATCACACTGTTGTCAGTACCAGGAAAAGTTTTCAACAGAGTGTTGCTGAACCAGATGTAAAACGCAGTAGACGCCCAACTTCGAGATCAACAGGCTGGATTCCATAAAGATCGGTCAAGCACAGACCAAACTGCGACACTACGGATCATCGTAGAACAATCAGCTGAGTGTAACTCGTCACTATACATAAACTCCATTGACTATGAGAAGGCGTTTGACAGGAGAACATTATGGAAACTTATTCGACACTATGGAGTTCCTCAGACGATCGTCAACATTATCCGGTACTCATACAATGGACTACAGCGCAAAGTCGTGCATGGAGGACAACTGACAGATGCATTTCCAGTAAAAAACGGAGTCAGATAAGGCTGTCTACTCTCCCCATTCCTCTTTCTTCTGGTGATTGACTGGATCATGAAGACCTCGACATCTGAGGGGAAGCACGGAGTACAATGAACATCTCAGCATCGATTAGACGATTTTGTCTAATCTTAGCACTGTGCCAAAAACAATGACGTTCGATCGGTATGAACAGTCTAGCGTCCTTATTGGTCCATTGTCCGCCTAGCCCTTCCAATTGAGTCCAGAACACTAATCACAGCTTCTGCTATGCGAACAATTTATTTCAAGCATACTCGGTTTATATACCAGAGAGAGAGATCATATCACACCATAAAATAAAAAAATATTTGTACAATATCATGCCAAATGTGGCTATGAACGTGGGAGACAATAATCAATAAACTGAATATAATTTAGGGACGGTAAATCGTATAGGTCAAAATGAAACTTATAATAAGATGAATATAGACATACACAATCTAATTATTCAATAGTTAAACAGTAAGAATATATATAGAACAATCGTCCAATAATAGGTCCCGGAAGTTACTCGTGCTTATGTCTTCACTAGGATATAACAGTATGTGTTATTAACGCTGAAATGTTGTTGTGTCAGACGTCTGGTCTTTTAAACCATCCATTCATATTAGATGAATTCCGATCGTTCCGTAAATATAATTTATCACAAACCAACCGGAAACCCCAAACCATAATCGTTTAACGCATGCCTATTAATAATTTCACAAATAAGATACAGGAGATAAACAGTGGATACATCTGCACTGTTCTCGTCAGTTTGGAAAACTATTTGAAGTCAAACCTTTAACCACTGATGTATATTATGTTTCACGTCAAATACAAGAAAATTTATAGCCCCATCATAAAGTACTGGTCAGACATTGTCGTGGACATTTTCAAACATTTGAGAATATGTATGCAACTGTTTAGTAGTGATATATGGGAGAAAATTTCATACATGTTGTACCATATAATAATGATCAGAAAAAGTATCTAAGAGCCAAGATTAATAAAAGAAACAATGGAAAGCAGCTTAGTAAAACATAAGTAATTGCTACTATCCAGATTCTTTCCAAAAGACTAGTGTTTAGAATCATCCTAGAAGGCGATTGTCAAATATCCATGATTAAATTTTCGGTTTATGAGATGGTACCTTCGCCTGTAGAGCTTCTAGGGTTACTGCACATCCCAAGAAAAGAAAATAAATGGGTTGAATATGGGGTTAGCGACCTAATCCCGTGGGAAATAACCATGCTATAAAAACGCTAAGCTGAATGAACAAATTCAACCAATTAAACTCTACATTGGGAGTCGAAGGAAGAATTATGATGCCTCATAGTGACAGCTGAAATTCTTCAGAAGTTACCAGGTCGATGCACCTTCTCGGAATAAGTGAAACCCCTTGGACCCAAGATGGACAGAATACGATAAATTTAGGAGGTGCTCTGATGCTGTCCAAAGAAAAACGTAAATCACGGATCCAGCATCATCAAAACAAAGAAAGAGGGAATCATGATGTTATGAACCCATCAACGGTAGCAACGACGACGATAAAGATCAGTTTTGTGAGAGGCTGTAATAGGTCATAAAGAAGTGCTCAGGAAACAACCTGACCATCCTGATGGGTGCCAGAAAAAGCTTTCAACAGAGTGCTGCTCAACCGGATGAAAGATTCAGTAGACGCCCAACTTGGAGATCAACATCAGCATTTCGCAAGAATCGTTCGTGCACAGACCGAATCGGGACAATGCAAATCACTGCTGAACAATTAACTGAATGGAACTCATTACTGTACATCAACTTCCATGACTACGAAAAGGCATTCGACAATGTAGATAGGAGGAATTTACGGAAACTTCTTCGACACTTAAGTGAATAACTGGGAAATTCGTCAATATCATACGACGGACTACACTTCAGTGTCCTGTATGGAGGACAGATAACAGACATATCTGAAATGAGGATCGGTGTCATACAAAGCTGCTTTCTCTTTCTTCTGGTGATTGACTGGATTATGAAGACCTCCACACCTGAAGGAAAGCACAGAATCAACTAGATGATTTGGACTTCACAGATCATTTGGCCCTTCTTACTCATTCACATCAACGAATCCAGATGAAGACAACCACTGTAGCAGAGGCCTCAACATAAACAAAAGGAAAACCAACATGGAGAACTCCAAGCCATTCCCATATGATGGAGAAACTCCTCTGAAACAGGTGTAAACTTTCACTTACCTATCTGCACAGCATTATAGATGAATAAGGAGGATCCGATGCAGACGTGAGCACAAGGATTAGCAAAGCAACAACAACATCCCTACAATTGAACAACATATGGAACTCAAAATAATTGTCTGCAAGCCAACATCAATATCAGAATCCTCAATACGAACGACAAGACAGTCAGTTCTATTGTATGGAGCCGAAACTCCGAGAACGATTGCAATCATGATTAAACATGTACGAGTATTTCTAAACAATTGTCTACGTAAGATACTGGATGTCTGTTGCTCGGATAACATCAGCAACACACTACTGTGGGACAGAAGAAACCAGCTTCCATCTGAAGAGGAAATTGAGAAAGGACGTTGGATATGAATAAAACACACATTGTGGAAATCACCAAACTGCATAACCATGGGAGCATCAACTTGAGATTCTGAATGGAGACTGAGAAGAGGAATACCATAGAACACACTGCATTGGGAATTGGAAGCAGAGATTGAAAGGATGAATAATAATTGAAAAGGACTATCGAGGACAGAGTTAAATTGTGAATAGTTGTGAGCTGTCGATGCTCCCTCATGAGGGACAATAGGTCTTCATATAATAAATAATCTTTAATGAGCTACTGATAGTGAAGGAACTTGACGAATTTGTGAGGTGTTGGTTAGAGTTAGCTTACAGAAAACCTTGGGAGTGGGATACAGACATGAGAAGGATGAATAGCAACGGGAAACAAGTGGAAAGGATTATTCAGGACTGAGTTGCATGGAGAATACTGGTGGACGGCCTATACTCCTTCATGAAGAGTAACTGGTGTAATTAAGTGAGCTATTAGGTGTTATGTTGTCACTATTTTTGTATCGCATAACATGAATGCACAATTTTTATTATCTATCTAAGAGTAACAACTAATTGTGTCACATGATATATTTTCGGCTTTGGACATGGTGTCATATTGGCTAAATTAATTAGAAGAATCAAAGACATTGAAGAAATAAATAGTGTTGTTCCCCTTATCATTAAGACATTAATCATCTACAAGCTGAATAATATTAGCTACTGGTGGAGGTTTGTGTACTCAATAATAATAAATGTTAATAATAATAAATCAACAACATTAGCTGACTTCAATAAAAGAAAATATTAAATACATATATTCAGGGCATTATTAGTATAAACTAAATGATTTGCTAAAAAAGTAAATGAACAATGAGAAAAATAAAAAAAATTCTGGCATTACGTAAACAATCCTAAAAAAAGAGAATATAGTCGTTGGACATGATTTACAAAAAAAGGCTTGCCGTAATTAAAATGTTCGAAGAACAAAAAGAAAATTAGATAAAAAGAAGAATAATTTTACATAATAAATAACGAAATAAACAACAGGTAAAAGGTTATTTATAAAATACAATGGCACTTAATTAATGATGATGTTTCAGGCACAAAGAAATTAGATGGAAGACGTAAGAACAAAGCAAGGGATAGAATAATTGCTCTGTTGGTAAAAACTTTGAAAATTATTGTCTTAATTCTAATGGAAACTAGATAAATACATCATTTGTAATAATCTATCATTTAGTGTAACTTGTATGTGTATATTCAAGTGTGTACTCGTTAACGAATCATAAGCAAAGAGAGAGAAAATTTTAAAAAAACAGCATGCTAACAGTGATAGCATGGAGGAGGGTTAGATGAGGCTTAAACTGGAAATAAAACTTTATCATGAAGGAACTGAAAAATCGACTGCTTTAAAAAAAAACGAATTTCATGGTAAAGGACAAGTTACATGAACGAAATTTGTTGGGAAATGACCTTCTTGTCCATTTAGCTCACCCAAATACCAGTTATCATCAATCTGAATTTTTTTTAGAAAAAAGAAAGAAATGAACATACATAATGAAGAACAGTTGAGGACAAAGTAACAGTAAAGTACAAGGCGACGCCAAGTCTTGGGTCTAGCAGTTATTTTATATGATACAGAGAATTTAATAGAATAATTAATTTTTGAAATGAAGTGAAATGCACTATTACTGATCAATCTGTGTGTTATTTCTAAACATTATCTCCGATGTTTACTTTATGCTTTGTACTATACTATGTATTCTGTAATATGACACAATTTGTGATTATTCTTAAATCTAGAATATTATGTTAAAAACAGCTTTTATTCATTTCACTGAAATACATTGAATCGATCTCTTCAACTTTTCGTTATTTTGTATATGATACTAATTTGAATTTTGTTTGCTTCATTGACATAAACAGATAATTTTAGTCGACTAACTGTACACAAATGTATAGTGCTGTGGTTTTAGAAAGATTTCGTAGTTTGGCCTTAAGGTTTAAATGAGTAACTTACTTGTCGGATTATATTCTTAGCAAGGAATATATAATTAGCTTATCTAATTTAGCTGGAAAAAATCAACTGAGTTTCGAACCCTATAGAAAACCTTTCTAAGAAAATAAAAGAGGGAACTTCTTTAAATCAGAATTCACACAGAATCCGGTTGGTGAAGTTCTCCAATCAGCAAGATATTTCTTAAATACTGACATCAATAAATATTATACCTTACACATTGTTGTTAAACCAATTTCGTTAACTTCAGATTGGTATATGAACACAGGATGTTAGTCGAATAGAGTACAGATTTAAAAAACCGAACAAGCTAGACTAGCCATTTTAATTAACGTATAAAAAAGAGTTGTACGTTTGAAAACTACTACACAGAAGAATACATTTAACTCAGTAACAAAATACAAGTTCTTAGATTATCTTAATGAATAAACCTTCAAGATTTCATAAAACTTCATACAGTGAAAATGAACAGCTGTATATCTGCAACCAGTGATTCGAGGTCAAATGCTTGAACTATCAAATCTAATCTTCAGAATAACAAGAACACCACTAGAAGAAAATCAATACTTACACATGTTAAGTGCACAAATAAATATTGAGGTATTACAAAATGACATTTTATTAAAAAAGGAAATTAGTTAATTACCATAAATTAAATAAAATAACATTTGAAAGGCATACCTGTTCAATTAAGTTAATCGAATCGCCCTTACAAAAAGATAGTTCAAAAGGACTTTCAGCGTTGAAATCATACAAGGCAACACATTGAGGTGTTTTGTTTGAATGATCTATATTAAGTTAGATGGGAAGGGGAGCAAACAAAAAAGATACACGATGAAAAAACTAAGATAATCTAGTTAGCTAAAAATGAACTAATCATGTATTATACATTCTAAGGAAAACAATTTCTTCGAAAAAGAACGACACTTTCAGAGTCGTTTACATTTTATTTAGGAAGCAACTTAGTTTATCAGTGGTATATTCAATGAAATGATGGTTAATTCCTACAACTCAACGTAAACGAGGTCAGTTGAATTTTCAGTAGTTTAGTGTTAACGTCACAGACTGTAAAACTAAGTGATACGGGTTTGAACCTCACAACGAGGATCAGTTCTCTTAAGACTATAGGTATGTCTTATTGACAAGTGTCAATCAGCTCGAAACCTACGTCCAAGGTTTTTTAGCAGTTATTTTTAACAACCCCATATTAGAATATTACGTAAAAAAGTGTGCTAATCAAAAACATACCATCATATTTTGGCTTCATTTGGAAATTCGCAGAATCGTGATATAATGAAGGTATATCTGGTAAAGCATTATTTGAACTAATAGGATATGGAGTTTGTCGTCTTGCATGATCACGCCTAAAAAAAGAAACACATCTGCAGTACACTAATGACATATTTAGGATTTGGTAAATAAAGAGCTGAATACCTGAAAATCACCAGTATTGTAATCTATTAAATTCTCAATTTGAAAAAAATTCTGTTGAAAGGGAAAGCATTTTCCTTTCAATAAATCTATTTGTAGTTATATTACTTCTTTAAAAAATACTACTGAAGAACAAGACGAGTAGTTGGAGATACTAGTATGCTTTAAACATCATCCTTGGTGGTCTAGCTTCAATTGACTCATGATTTCAACTATAAAAATTACTAAAATCTCCACAAAAAACCCCTTCTGATAATAAACATATGCTCACTAATGACTGGCTTTATGAGATATTTCCTGGAGTTCTGATGAGAAGCCGTAACAAGTGGAGTTTAACCAGGTCTGTTGTGAGATAATAACTCGCTGAAGACAGTGGTGGACGGTTGCTCGATTTTGTGGATTGGTTGAAATTAGACATTAACACCGTTGGATGCCGACTCAGTGGTCTAATGGTTACGTGCTCGTGCGCGAGACTGGTAGGTCTTGGGTTTGAATCTCGCGAGGCGGGATCGTGGATACGCACTGATGCGAAGTCCAATAATAGATCGAAACGGCCGTTCAGTGCTTCCAGGTTTTCCATGGTGGTCTAGCTTTAATTGACTAATGAAATCAACTACAAAATTACTAGAATCTCCACAAAAAACACTTCTGATAATCAACATTCTTCTGTCAACAAATTAGACTTATTTATTCCGTAGTTTACTCACAGTCATTACACTATAGACATTAACTTTATGCTGGTTTAATTCAAAACAATTTGCAGATTGTAGGTGATCATAATAATTAAATAAATTAACTTTATAAATAATAAAATGTCGAAAATAAGTACAATCAACTGGTGTTTATAAAACACTATATAATAATGTTGAATAGCCACCCAAATGCCCCGGTACAACTGAAGGTGAAGAGTCAGCTCTCCCTTTCGAAGTGCCCTCATATGGCCAAGCATAAGTCCTTCTTATTGTCTTCAGGGGGCGGGGATGTTTACAAAATTGAAAGGGCGAAAAGCGGATGTCCGGGGCTTAAACCAGGTTGGTGGATACGGAAATTTCATCCACAGGAGTCGGAAAAACCTCATTTCAAACCATGGTGTACATGAGCTCCACAATCCAAAGTGAGTATGAACCTATTCTTGGTCACCGACTACCATGGAACCTCACCTCTCAACGTTACTTCATTGCCTTATAGATGAGATATTAAGGCAAAGGGTCAGAGAGTAGCTCCATATAAAAAAACCCACCTACTTCGGTTTACGCACCCGGATAGTATCTCAGCCCACATACAAGTTGAATGATAATTATTTTGTGTGACGCATATATGTTTTGGTGCCCATTTGTACCAATGTTTATAAGTTTAGACAAATGTTTAAATAAAAAAAATATGGAAACTATATCTAGGCAACTGGATATTGGATTAAAATTAAACGGTTATTAGGTCTTGAATGCAGTTAGAGGTGTGAAAACGATCATCACTTCCCGGTTGCCCAGACAGTGGGAGGGTTCTTCTAGAGGTATAGTTGGTCTTAGTGACTTGAGAGCGTCACCGTATTGCTCAAGGTCGGTTACACACGACCTTTTTGTGGGTAATTTTTGTGTTAGCTCCGAACTTGTTGGGACCTTACCAACGGAGACGGAAATCTGTGGGATAAGGCGAAGTGTACATTTTTGAAGTCGACCTTTTCTAATCCCACCCTTCCTTTTATCAGATTTTAGTGAGATAATCTGTACATTCGATTGTCCCTACTCGTGTTCTCATTCACTACAGTAGGATATCGAAGAATGATTGTTCCAACTAGTACAGCTCGATCGGTTAATCACGATAGCCAAGCCCGACCACCACATCAGGGTAGCAGCAGCGGTCGGGTTTACGTTTAGTAAGTACTATTTAGATCAAGTAAAATCATATAGATGTAGCTGTCTACAATAAATAAACTGTAAATTATCAACTATAATATAAAGTTGAATAATATCTTCAAAGCAATATACGATGTTATTTAACCTTTATTTCAGAACCAAGTATACATTTAAATAAAAGTAAACAATATTGAACTATTACTTGGCTGTCTAGATGTTATATCCCCCGGTGAATTACGAATGGTAACTTTTAGGTCTATTTATGGATCAATGTAATATGCCTATTTCCTATTGTACAATTATTACGTAACTGAACTATTCATATTCGTATTTCTCTTACCATTAGCTTTATTTTGACCTTGAGTTATTATCATACGATTCTTGAGTTATAATCAGTTTATTGATTACTTTGGTTTGTATAAAAACCCAGTATGTTTTAAATACAACGATTCATACTACTAAGGCTGTTATTGGTGTTTGGGCTTAACTGGTTGGGTTAGGCAGATCGCAGGACCGGTTAGCACTCTAGTCTGCTCGTACGGGTTTCGTGTCACTGTTCCAACCGATAATTCGCTGCTTCCTAATTGGCGGTCTCATCAAGTCATACATCAACTAGGCATCCACTCGACCACAAGCATATACTATACTAACAAATCAGTTCAGTTTTCGACAAGTAGCCAAAATATCATATAATCAAACTGTGAAATTCAACAAATTCCCCAAACCCCATATACCGAATAGTTACCATGTGCCCACTAGTGAATAATTTCCAAGGGCAGCTACAGGAGTTAGAGCAAAAATTCGTGACCAGTGGAGTTCAGGCATGTTGGATGTGAGGTAGTTAACCACCACTGACATTGGAAGACAGCTGCAAAATACCGTGGGTTGATTCAAATTAAACAAGTGAGCCAGTGAACGCTGGCTAGGAGTTTGAGAAGTTAGGCGCTCCTCACGAACCCTGAAGGTCCTGGGTTTTATCCCTGATGAGAATCCCGGTTTTAAAACAAAATAGCTATCCAGTACTTTTTTGGCTTCAATGATTATCTAAGATCAGTCCATGATGTAAAATATGGAATTTTCCGACCTCTACAATAATAAGTGAAATGCAAATAGAATTGACTGAATCAGGATTTAAATGTTTTAGGAATAGTAGACTCAGATCCCAAGTAATAAATAAGACCAACAAATAGAATACATGAAAATTTGTTTGATTATTTATATTATAGTACACAATAATTTAGGGTTAGACATCAAAAAACTATTGCTTTAGAAATCAGTGCTTGGAGAAAAAGGTAGCTATAAAGCAACAATGAATGTACACATTATGTGGTTGTTACGATAAAGGCAACAGCCAAAGAAAATTTACATTTACGAAGCATGTAAAATATCAAATGATCTAAATCGGTGCATCTCCATCGAATAGGATCAACATAATTCATCTGTAGATAGAAGAATCTATAGACAAAATATCAACACCTGAACCGTCATAAAGAAAATGTTACCACTATAAGTAAACTTGTGAAAAAACTGATTGGAAAAAAGCATTTAAGAATTTTCAAACACCAGTTAACGAAATCACTTCGAATTACATAATTTGTTAAATATTTGGTATATTTAGCACGTTCTTTGAAGAGTTATTCAGTCTAGAGCTAACCGAATACGTGAAAATAAGAGTAAGGATGTTAAGATGAAAAAAGAATTATTTGTTGAAGTTAATGAAAGGTGATTTTAAACATATGAAGTAAAACATAAGTCTGAAAACAGATTCTATTCAAACTTCACCAGTAGTCCTTGAACAGAGAGCCTGTACAAGGTTATCGCCACTCATATCCAACGTAAAACCAGGCATATATGTGCATCGTTCAAAGATGTCATACCACAAATCCCAGAGTGGCAAAATTAGCAACCATATCAGTAGTATTAGAAAAGATTAGGTGCAATACAAGTAAAAAAAGATATAAAATTTCAGGACTCAGGTTTTAAAAGGAGATAAAAAGTGAACGAACCTGTGCCAATGAGAACGATTCTGAGCTGCGTTACTCAAAGTCCCTAGTTACTGGTTATAATAATCAAGTGAACCCAAACCAGGCAATCTACACCTATTACAATGGTTCAGTTTAATTCACAATGGCTTTACGAAAGGTTAATGTATTTCTTTCGTACGCACTCTTTGATGACAGACAATGCCACAGGCCTATCGATTAACGGAACCAAATGCAGACTTAAGGTAAAAAAATGTTATTACTTATGCCCCTATCAATATATGACGTGACGATACTGCCAATTAGAGAACAGTGAATTATCGACCGGACCAATGTCGCACACAACCCGTACGAACAGTCTAGAGTCCTTATCGGTCCTTCTTTCTGCCAACCCTGCCTGTTAAGTCCAGAACACTAATCTCAGCCTCCACGATAAGAATAATTTATTTCGAGCATACTGGGTTTACATACAAACTAAACAGACCATATTGTACCATAAAATAGAAAAATACATTTGTACAAGATTCAGTCAAAAGTGGCTGTGGCTGTAATAGACGGTAATTGATAGACTGGACATAACTCAAGAACGGTAAATTGTATAATAAGTCTATGGGTCAAAATGAAGCTTATAATAAGAGAAACATGAATATGCATAGTTTAGCTAATTAAAAATTATATAATAAGAATATATGTATCGTAGTGGTCCATAAATAGTTTTCAAAAGTTACCGTTCATAATTCTCGTCGGGATGTAACAAAATACAACTATGGTTGAGAGGGAGTAAGTATGTCTATGTTTCCGAAACCGATGAAAGGTGAATACTTGGTCCACACATTCAATTCAGGTGTGAAACCAGACTCTTTTTTCCGAGTTCGCTCTTCACGATCCCTAATGAAGTGTTGGATGGTTATTGAGACTAGTATTTTAAACACTAAATAAGTCAAACTGATTCTTCTGTGGTTACCACAAGAGGGTTTTTGTCCCTTTTTAAAGCCTGGGACGATCAAAGATCGAGATTAGTCAGATAAGACTTCGTCCAGTTCCTAGATCCTGGCTAATATCTCAGTCAATCTAACAGCTAAAACTAGAGATCACCATGCTTAAATCCCTCGTAATTTAATAATTCAGGGATTTAGATCATTTATGGATTTCTCAACTTTATTGAATGCCAATTTCTTCCCAATTAACCAACCAGTTATAGCCTATTATTATGACAAAAAACCAGTCAACAAGATAAAATAAAATATGCGAAAAGCAGAAATAAATAGTAATATTGTAGTGTGGGCTACTTATATCCACACAAGTAGTATGTAGCGCTGGTTAGGCATTGGATGTATTACAGTAGAAGATCGATAAGGAAAGAATCAAAACGGAACGCAATTGATACGAAAATGCATGAACAATAATGATCGGAGACTATGGAGTGATATTTACAGAATAAATGATCAAGATTGAGACAATTGATTGTTATTTTGCAAATTAACTGTTTACTGTATTTTAGTGAGATAATCTGTAATTTTCGTGCCAAATACATTCAATTGTCCCCATTCGTCTCCTTGTTCACTACAATATCACTAACAAGAATTGTTACATATTTTGAACACGTGACAATACAGGATAAGGTTACAAGGACAATTAATGAGATAAACTAGTAAATTGGCTTACACAGTGATATAAAAATAAGCCAGTAGAGCAATGTACATAAATAATCTACTAGTCAATTAAAATTTGAACATTTTTATAACTAATGTAACTAAACGTAAAAAGATACAAACATATTTAACGACTAGAATAATGATATGAAAATTAACTAATGAAAAAGTGTTTTATCAAGCATTGACCTAGTGCGTATAAGTACATATGCATACCTTGACAGATTAGTGTTAGTTGATATTACAAGGGTGAATTATTTCAGTGCCTAATTATACAAAATTTTACGTGAATTAAATAAATACATCCAAAACTGAATAGATTTACGTTCAAGCAGATGTTAGTGAAATCATGAACCAATTAATGTTAGATCACCTTTGAAAACCTGAGAGCACTGGAGGGATGCTTTATCTTAGTATGGAACTCCTTAGTAGAGTGCATCCACCACCTCGTACGCGGGAATCGAACCCAAGATTTTCGATCTCGCTTATGAGCACTTCTAGACCACTGAGCTAGAATTCAATAGTGTTAATGTCTAACATCAATCAATCCGTCTATTGCTTACAGGTTTTCAACAGTGATCACTTAGTGATTTTAATGAAACTTAACAATCTCCACAACCCTATGATTACAATTCAAGTAGACAGATTGCCAGAACCAAAGTACGTGAAGCAGTGAGGTGTAAAATATACAATCTAATGGTTTTAAGTCAAATTACTAACTAACTAACTAACTATATATATATATATATCCCAAAAACATCGACTATTTTCTTAATTACATGTTCAATAGTGTCAAAAACCAGCTTTCAATATCCTTGTAACACAGCCTTCTTACTTTCCAGCTGTACGATTATAAACAAACAATAGTGGAGCGGCGACTCACTGGTAAAGACGTTCACGTTACAGTCACTAATTCGCGGAATCGAAATCTGTTTGGCCGACAAGGTGGCATAACTAGCTTGAGGTCAAGTACAAGTACTATCTGGTAAATAAGCATATAGCTAGTGAATAGTTAACTGAATAGTAAGATTAAATAGCGTCAAAGAACAATTTACTACCATTTTTTTTTCCAAACAACAGCAAAAGTTTTGTAAATTAAGCAAGTATCACAGAAAATAATGCACCATTCATACAAAAGAAGCACCAACATTTATATACATAAAAAATGAGATTTATTTTTCACTGAATATTGATTACAGAATTTTTTGGGACGTACCTGTGATCAAAACCCCGACATGCAGAAAACTTATACTTAAAACTATTTTAAACTAAGAAACTAAAGGTGAAAAATTACAAGTGAAGATCCGAGACTCAATTGTTGACCACGATAAAACTTTGACAGTTTGGATAAAATATTAAAATGCATTAAAACCATAATTTGGAAGATTAGAATAAAAACATAAATCAATTATCAGCTGGGATTTACTACTCAGGTTTCAGAACAGTGACTAAACAATTAAGGAAGCAGCTATTTCATATAACGTAATCATCATTATCCTAAATATTGAACATTAGTCGGTAACTCTGGAATAAGAGACTAGGTGTATACACATCAAGGTATTCTCAAAAGTCCATTAAACGCAAAACACAGACACATAAATATCTTCTAGCAATCACGCATGATTGCTAAACTTCACAAAATTAACTCATTTCCATGATCCAGTTATGCAACAAAACAGAAAAAGAAAGCGGATAGAGGAAACTATCAAAACAACTGATAATAAAATATTATGTAGGAGATTAATATATATTAGTTGTTTGAGTCTACCTAACCATATTGAGGATTGTAATCGATCAGCCTCTCACTGGTATACATAGATTTTGTGCGGATTGGCTCCATATTGTCGAAACGTTACAAGCAAGTTAAGCATGGAATGGATAGTGCTGGTGAGCGACCTATGCTCATTCACAAGGTTCAACAGGTATAAGTAAGTAACAATACTATGAAAATTCCGATATGAAAAGAAATGTAATTTCTCGCATGTGATTATGGTTATGCTTACTGAAATACTTTTTTTACCGTTGATAAATATTAATTTATTCATGCCATTAAATAATCTTATCTTTGTTCGTATATGTCATCTGAAAAATTAACTGTACATTCTAGGGTTTAGTTCACTGTATATCAGTTTTTTTTAATTTTTTCGGTGTTTTATTTTTTTCGCTCCTGTGTTTATAATACGATTAAGTGAAAACGTACTGTCAGATACCGCTTAATCTGTTCCAGTGAACCTTCATATTATTTGTTTACACGTGTATACGATGTATTACGAAAAGTGATAAGTTTATGCGTCTAGTATATTTGTCCTTTATCCAGTTGATAAATGAATGAATTGAAACTGTTAATTAGTTATTTTTTATTGGAAGCATTGATTTCATAGAATTCCACATGATGTAGGTGTTGTTACTGTCGTCCACAATGACAATAAGAGCTATGTAATGAAATCAAATAGTTTAGAGAACACAACACCAAAAGCATCCACATGAGCTGTAAATCTTCCAATCATTAACAATAAGTACAGTAAATCACGCAATGAAAACATTTAACAATGAATAACATTAGTTGATAAGTTCATACGGTGTTTTGTCATTTAGAACCAGTCTCTGCATTTTTGATAAATAACTGTTTGACGATTGATTTCTTTTCTGATGCAATTGTTGGATATATGTTTATAATGCCATAACAAATGGTGGAGTATAGTAGTGGTTTTCATTCAGTTGGTAGAATTTTCTAATCTCTTTTTACCCACTTCAGTCTTGCCTGGAAGATAATCGTCACATTTAAATTGTAGTTGGTAACCAGAGTTATAAATTCCGACATGTTGAATGAGTATTACACTGATAGGTGTCTGGAATGCACATATGTTTCCTTGATAATATGTTACTTTGTTAAATTTTTGTTTCTAACGTTATCGTTTTGATAATGATCTTCTGAACATTCGACCTTTTAAGAGATGGCAAAATCATTTTCTGAAATTTGTGTATACAATTTATTCAGCAAAGTATATCTATCTTTGTATTTCTCAGCCTTTTCATATTGACTGACTGTATATAGATATTTGTTAATTTGTCAACTAGCGCTGATTGTTTAAGAATGAACCAGTTCTCATTCAGATCTAATCTTGGCCAGAAAATGAGGTTGTCAGGATTTTATCGAACTACCACCATTATGATTGATATTGAACAGTTTAGTATTCTCGAACTGTTCGTTTTTTTTCATATTGTTTTCCACTATCTATCCTTTTATCGTTATTTTTCAAAATTCATTTACTCAATAAAATCTACTGATCAATAATTGGTTGGGTTTTTTTTGTTTTTACATTGATTTTAAACCATTTAGTAAAACTATAAAAACTTCATTCACCTTAAAATTATTTATTCAGATTTATGAAACAGTATAAAAACTAATACACACAATCTCCCTCTTAGACAATTGAAAATCATTTTGAATCATTTCAAATTTTTTATTTATGATTCATTGTAAAAAATTTCTCCACTTATAAAACAAAAACGTCTATCATCTTATTTACACAGTTCATAAATTATATTTCTAATATTTAATTCGTTGTACTGAATCATTATTTAGGTTAATAAATAACACATTTTACTGTAAATGTTCGTCTGTATACGTGAGTAGTTGTTTGTTCGTTTACTTGCATGCTCTATTCCTTACGTGAAGTAATCATCTACACTTGATTTAATACTTCAGTTTATACTATTTTTATTTCAATATTCAATCTCTTCTACATGAATAGGCGGAGATGGATAGTGACTAGGTGTGTAATTGAGGACGTGAGTTCCGTCCTAGTCGGAGCTCCTCAGCTGGGTGTATCTGCATTCCAAAGTTGATGGTCATCCTAAAACTCTGTACTAGGTTAAAGTCCCGAAGTGAACATCAACTTTGGAATTTCAAGGTGAGGGGACTTTTAAATATGACGATTATCTTCCAGGCAAGACTGAAGTGGGTAAAAGAGATAAGAAAATTCTACCAAGTGAATGAAAACCACTACTCTACTCCATCAATCAACGAAGAAATTTAAAAAATTGATATACAGTGAACTAAACCCTAGAATGTACAGTTAATTTTTCAGATGACATATACGAACAAAGATAAGATTATTTAATGGCATGAATAAATTAATATTTGTTAACGGTAAAAAAAGTAAGCATAACCATAATCACATGGGAGAAAATACATTTCTTTTCATATCGCAATTTTCATAGTATTGTTACTTACTTATACCTGTTGAACCTTGTGAATGAGCATAGGTCGCCCACCAGAATACTCTATCCAACTCGGTTTCGAATAGTCCTTTCCGCTTATTTCTAGTTGCGATTCATCCTTTTCATGTCTACTTTCAATTCCCCACGTACTTTCTTCTCTGATATTCATCTTCTTTGTTTCCCTTCACGATTCCAAGTTAGCACTTGCCTCGTAATTAAGTGCAACGGTCTCTGTAATGTATGTCATATCAACCTCCAACATCCTTTCCTAATTTCCTCTTCACATCGAAGTTGGTTTGCTCTCTCTCATACTAGGTTGTTTCTGTTCATATCCAACCAACAGACATTCAGTATCTTACGTAGACAATTATTTATAAATACTTGTACATGTTTGATGATGATTGTAGTCGTTCTCTCCAAGTTTCAGCTCTGTACAGTAGAACTGACTATCTTGACATTCGTATTGAATATTCTCACTTTGATATTAGTTGAGAGACAGTTGTTTTGAGTTTCATATGTTGTTCAACTTCAGGAATGTTGTACTTACTTTGCGAATCCTCGCCCTTACATCTGCATCGGATCCTCCTTGTTCGTCGATGATGTTGTCCAAACAGGTAAGTGAAAGTTTCCACCTGTTCAAGCAGAGTTTCACCATCAAGTGTGATTGGTTTGGTTGGTGTTCTCAGCTATGTACAAGCATTCAGTAATGTGGATAGGACCTAGATGTTGAAATTATTTAGCTAGTACTCTTTAAAATACTTAAGTAAATCGATGGAGAATGTGATTTTAAACACATAATCTACGTAACTCAGACAGACAAAAAGAGAAAACAACTAAAATCTACACCAAAACACCGATTCGTGTATTAACAAATTAAATTGAGCTTTCCATACACATTGACATACATAGGAACATATAAGCACATACATCGAAAACATAAGTACGAAGAAAGTTGCATCAAACTGACTGGTATTAAAATTATGTAAACTAAACTAATAAGTATGTTTTTTCATTCAAAAAAAAGGAAGTACATTAAGTACATTAACGTAAAACAATTATGATAATGTGAAAATAAATCATAAAGTGAGCTATTGAAGTATACTCTACCAGATATTTTCTGTGTTTATTTTCTCACATAAAAAAACAAAACCATTTCAGTAATTCAAGAGTAAAACAGTACATTGAACAAGTAAATAAATGAATCACATCTACATACAGAAGACAGACAGCAATTAAGGGAGATAGAATTATTCGTCTACTGGAAAGTATTTTAAAATAGTTATTATTAATTAACTACTGGTGAAATTTATAAGTTAATGGAATAGACTCATGAGATATAAAATAAAAAAAGACTGGTTCAGCGAAGAGTTCACTTTTCGGAGAATGCATTTTCAAGACTGTACAGTCGCATATATATATATATATATATATATACTTATTTTTCACGATGATATAATTTCAGTAATAATGAAATTTTGTTAGACATGCTAGCAATGAGGTAGAATAAACAAAGGCATAAAAACGTCATTTTTGTTAAGGAAACTAATAATAATTTTGTTGCTGAGAGCTTGAATATTCTTCATCACGAAGAAAGAGAAGAAAATTATAATTTGGAGAAGGCTCAGCGTGATAAGATAAAATGTTGAAATTGAGATGAACTGTAATCAGAAGGACCATAGAAACAGAAATAAACCAGTTTTAGGTAAAAAGTATATGGAGAAGGCAGATGGGAGAAAAGTACGAAGAAAGAGAATCATGAAACGTTAAGACCACGGTAAAATAAGAGGTTGTACCAATTTCTTTCAAACATATAATTCTGGTTTTTCCAGATGTATATCTATTGCTTGCTCAATGTTAAGAAGATACAATATAACTGCTTTCGGCAGCTTTCTACATATCTTGTAGATGACTTTGATCCCAGAGTCCGCTTTGACTGAGTGACCTTTGTTCATAAGGTGTTCGATTACTGAGCCGTTTCCGCCTCTTTTTTTTAGCCACGCCGGGTAATATTCTTGAATTCTTTTGGATCAAGTACGCATCAAACGACTCATACACCTGGCTCCATATGAACAGACAAATCGATAAATGAACATAGAGTTGGTCAATTGAGATAGTATATCCTTAAGATCATTGATGAACATTGATCGACTGAAAAACAGTATTTGCGAAGTTGCTGGGAAGAACGTTCTTTTTGGAGGATCGCGAATTCTCCTCTTTAGGGTGTCTGTAATTCTATCACCCTTAAAATGGAGGTGTTTTCTTCCCAACCGAGGTTATTTGTGCTTTAGACGGTTCAAGTTTTATATTCTTCGCAATAAATTTTAATGAGAACGAATAAATTTGAATAACTCTCGTATTGTTCTAATTCACAATATGGGATTATTTGGAATTTTACAGCCGCGTGGGGATTCGATTACATTAAAGGTATTCAGTGAGCTTCTCAAGTTTAATGGCCGTTCTACTGAGACAAAAGCTTTATTTAAAAAATACAATTAAAGTGTATGTTTTCAGTTGATCATTTTGTTTCCTACATCAAATATAAATCAGAGTTTATCAGCCACAGTAACAATAACAAGTTATTTTAATAAACAGATTAGTTCATTTCCCCCTATTTTTAAACAAAAAAAGCATTCTGACAGAAATACAGTACACAGACTTACGCATCCAACAATCTGAAAAACAATAAAAAGAAAGTATGATAAGGAAGACGTATACAATACTAATGAGTACAAATTATCACTATATATATATGACCTGTTGAAGATAGTTGAAAAATCTGAGTAGTTG